>JAQFVV010000009.1:611601-2000621 GCA_028023455.1 Epiperipatus broadwayi | reverse complement strand
AACATAAGAATGACTTTCTGTGCTTCTTTCTCTATAACAGTCACTTTTCTGAATCACTCCAAAATCCCCCCAAAAATAGTTCTTTTATCTCTCTTTCACCTCACTTTTTTTGTCTATCCATACACCGATGACCATTATTTCAGGAATGCTTTTAGCATGATCATATTTCCATTGTCCCAAAATACTTAGTGGCCAGTTCTTGGAATTCTGATGATGTCATTTAACAGAAATTGCCCATGGCACAACTTGCATCCCCTTTGATTACTCTCTCCAGCTTTATATTTTAATTTGCTTTCATTAAAAAACATGTGCTACTAATACCATTATTTCAATAACTATAACTTATGGTAATAAACAACAATATATAAAAAATAAAAATAAAATACAACTCCTCTTCATCTTCACATACAAATCAATCAGTTAGTAATTATTTCTATGCAAAATCACAACACATGTAATAAATATGTATACATATGTTCACACCTTTAAATGGTTCATGTATTTCACTCACACTCTTTTGTAACAGGGTTTAAATATATATCTATAAATTTTTCTCACATAATAACCCACCACAAAAAACACTCTTTTGTAATCATTAGTGCCTTTTACTTCCTTTAGTAACCATATTCAAACCCAGCTACTGTTACAATACCCCCCTGGTGCAATAGCCTTCAAAAACTGTCTGTGTATTTGAATGGCTTTTTAACCCTCTCTTATCTATCCTTTATCCCTCTCTGGGTTTGCAATGGGCTTGAGTGACCGAGCATTGTATAATCCCTTTACTTCACACCTGGTATCCACCCAGAACATGTGATTCCCTTGACTCTTCGTTATCATAAATGGACTTTCATACAGATTACAAAATTTTTTGGAAATACTTTTTCCAGGTTCACTTACAATGGGAATCCTCATCATTACTTGATCGCCCACCTTAAAGGAATAAGAATAACTCTTGAAACCACCTTTTCATTGTGGGAATCTGTGTACCATTAAGTGATATGCCTGCTGCAGTCATTTTCTATATCAATGGGAGGCTCTTCCATTCCTGGAAAATCAGTTTTGAACAACCTGGGTTCATGTCTCCCAAAATGTAAATGTATCGGAGTGAAAGTCAGTAGATTCATTCACTGACCAATTAATATAGTTTAAAATGTCTGGTAGTTGTTTGACCCACTTCCTATGATCTGTTTGGACATAAGTAAGGAATAACCTACCCAATTCTCACATCGTTTTTTCACAGGGGTTAGACTCAGTGTTTGGATCAAGGTTAGTACATGTCCTATTTTCAATCATTTGGCCCATCTCACCCACTCCTTTGAGACAAATCGGGTCCCATGATCAGATATGATGGTTTGCAGTTTTCCCACTGAAAAAATATATTCCCTTTCCAGAACATGTATGGTGTTCTTCAAGCTGACTTGGGTGATGGGATACGCAGATGCCACTTTGGAGAATAATTGTAGACAACTAAGAGATACTTCTTTTTATTGAAGGCCAGCAATGGGCCATAAAAATCAACTTCAACCATTAAATCAACTTCAACCATTTCCTTAGGCTCTCTTGGGATCATGGACAACATAAGAGCCATATATTTCCTGTTTGTGGGCTTAACCCTCTGACAAATTTTGTATTGCTTGATAATGGCCACAACTTTTCCATGCATGCCCAGCCAGTAAAACCACTTTTTAATCCATCCTTCAGTCTTCATTATCCCATAGTGGTTGGACCTGCAGTGCATGTGTCCACCATTGTGGTCCTCATATGCTGCAGAAAGACTAACCTCCACTCTTCTGGAGTTTTCTTAACTCTGTATTGTAGCACACCTTGCCCCAGTTTAAATTTCTGAATATTCTGCTTGATCCAACCCCCCCAATTTTAGATTCCTTACCTTAAAACTAGTTGATGACCAGCTGAAGTTGATGGTTCTCTGTCTGAAGACAATTTAGGCATCCCAAATTGCTTTAAAGTCCTTCATCTGTTCTCAGCCCTATGGTCACTATATATAAATTCTCAGTCCCTAGATGGTGTGATTGCATGTCCACTGGATTGCAACTGAGGGCATCAGCAACAAAGTTCTCAGACCCTTTGCAATACCTCAAGGTATAGTTGCATTCTTACAGGTTCCAAGATACCCATCTGCAATTTGTGAGGTAGCTGTGGTTGATAAATTCCACTCTTGTCAGTAACCACAATGACCTCTGAGCCTAGTAACAGTGTGTGAAACTTCTGAAAGGCCCAAACAATGGCGAACGCCTCTTTCTGAGTAGTTGTATAATGTACCTCAAGACCCCCAAGTAGCCTGCTCAGAAAATACAGTGCACCCATTCTCCATCTTTTGCTCCTGAGCCAAGGCCATATCCACTGTTATCAGTCTGAACTATGAACGGCTTTGAAAAGTCAGGAAAGGCTAGCCTATCATGCTCTAAGAATCCTATCTTCACTCTTTGAAAAGCTTGCTCCTGCTCTTCCATCCACTTCCATTCACTTTTCTTTTTAATAGCTTTACCAATGGCTCCATCTATTCAGAAAATCATTCCTGAAATCGGTTGTAGAATGTACACAGCCCCTGAAATGATCAAACCTGCTTCTTGGATCTTGGTTTTGGAAAGTCACTGATGGCAGAGATCTTATCTGAATGTGGTTTGAGTCCCCATGTGTCCAAGAAAGACCACCTCTTTCTGACATAGCATGCTCTTCTTGAGATTTATTTTTATGCCCCTTTTCTCACATTTCTCTCGAAATAGTCCTACTTCATGTATGTGTTCCATAATATCTGTTGAAGCTATCAGTACATCATCCATGTAAATCATGACCATATCCTTTATCTCTGAAAATAGCACCTGATCTAAACACCTGAGTAACCTCACCCTACTGTTTATTAATCTGAAGAGCATCCTGTTGAATTGATATGAATACCCTCATATCTGAATGATGTGTATTGGCAATCTTCCAGTGTAACTTAATTTGCCAATAACTGACAGTCAAATCAAAGGTCAAAAATACCTTCTCTTGGAACATCCTCAGTAACTTTTGCATGGGGGTGGTACATTGCAGTTCTGTATAGTCAATTTATTTAGCTGATGAGCATTGAGACATAATTTTTGCACATCCATCCTTCTTTTTAACCATCACCATCAGGTTGAATATGCCAATGAGCATTTTGATATAATTACCCACTCTAGCATCTGGTCTATTTGTTCCTTCACTTCCTTTTGGTATTGTGTGGAATAGGTATGATCTATCTTTGAATGTCTGATTGTCTCTCACCTTAATTCTCTGCTCAAATCCTTGGATAAACCCTGGCCTGTCAGAAAAGATTTGGTGGTATTTGGTCAACATTCATTGTAATAGACTAACTTGAACTTTCTCTTCTACTTTCGTTTCATCAATTTGTGTTAGCCTCAATTTTTTCTGAGGCATCCTCCTCTAGGTGTAGCATCTCTATCGACCATTGGGGCCCCTCTGCAAGAAAACGTACACCCTCACATGTGGCCTGACCCCTCTCATAGTCAAGATTACATTTATATCTATTTAGAAAATCTAATCCCAACAAGGCCACATGTACTAAACCTTCAACATTACATTTATATCTATTTAGAAAATCTGATCCCAACAAGGCCACATGTACTAAACCTTTCATTACAAAGAACACATGTGGATAGCTCCATCCATTAACTTTTAGATCTATCCATATCTGCTTGGGCTCAACTTTAGCTCTCCAGTTCTCTGCCATTGTCATTGCTACATGAATCAGTTTTTAAAATGAGGATTTGTATATCTGATTTTTCCCTTCTAATTTGGTGGTATAATCTCTCAGCTACTACTGATATCTGTCTGTCTGAATCCATGAGGGTATACCCTGGAACCGGGTCTTCCCAACAACATTAAATTTCCTACTCTTTTTACTCCCTGCTTATTAGCATCTGTGTCTCCTTTGGACCTAAGCTTAGGCTCCTCAATGCCTTTTTTCTATATCCATTTCTAGTTGGCTTAACATTTTATCAATCGTCCTCACTGATCTTTCTCCTTTTTCCCAGCATCCATCTGATTTCATTGGGTAACTTTCTGCATACCATTTCTACAATCTGTTCCTCTGATAATTTACATGCCTCTAGAGTCCTTAATGTGGCCACCTGCCACCTAAAAAAATGTATGTACACTTCTCTATTACCTTCTTGGAACTTCTACCCTACCACTTGGGCTTTCACCCTTTCTTGTATCTCTTCATTCCAGAAATACATTGACTAATGCTTCTTTATACTCCCAAAATGTTTGAGGTTGATGACTCAGTGAAATTCCACCATGTCTCTGTATGTTGTGGTAAGCTATGACCACTTAGTATTCATCCACTACTCATAGTAATTATAGTATCTTTGAAAACTCTTGAGGTGCTCTATGGATGTCTCCTCCCCCTCCATATACTCTTATCTTCAACTCCACTTATGTTTATATATATCACTATTATGGCTAAAATATGCCAGGTGCATCACCCTGACTCCTAGTGGTACACTGACAGACCTGCCTGATAAACCTTCCTCCACTCATTTCTACCCTTATGCCCCTCTGATCATCAAAGTTGACCGCGGTTTTCCATACTAAGCTTTTGGAAAAATATTGTTTTGTAATATCCCAAAACCCCTATTTTATAAATTATATGACTTTATATACTCACTAAACAAACATTATCCATCATCAATGTTATTTTCTGTTCTGACTATTTGAGAACTTTTCTGAAAGTATATCTATATATCGCAAAATATGCTATCATTTAAATATATTTTTAAACTTGTCGCAATCACTTTTTTTTATCTGACTGACCAGATAATACACAGATATGATCTCTTTCTGTTTTCTCTATTTTCTTTTTTTTAAAAAAAATCATTCTCCAACTTTCATTGGGAAGACCTTTTAAATTTTGTTCTCCAACCTTTGCCACCCTATTCATTGGGAAGCCATTTTAACAGTCTACCCATGATCTTATTCTAAGAATTTAGGTGAGACCAGGTTATTAACTCATGCTTCGAGTAGGTATATTTATGAGCATTGGACATGTCCGACCTCAAGGCCAATCTCACTAATTAATAAGAATATAACCCTTGAAAACAAAAGAAAAGGTTCCAGTGGATCTTATTGGGTGCCTTATCCAGACTAGCTCAGCCTCAAGGTCTGGGAGACAATGTCTATCAAGAGAATGAAGCTTAGGTTATCTTAGAAAGAAACCTCATTTATACACTTTATAATTTTCTATCCGCCCTAAGAATTTTTTTTTTAGAAATATATGGCCATGGATATCAGTAAGCTTTTATAAATAATAATCTAGAAATTATAAGAATCTTGTAATTCAAATAAATACACAAGTTATAGCTTAAAATTCTAATATCTATTAATACATGTATATAATAATATCTCATGCATACAACTCAGTCATTCTATTAATACATGTATATAATAATATCTCATGCATACAACTCAGTCATTCCGATACACATATACACATTTACGAAAGAGTGCAACTATGTGTCAGAGTTGTATTTATTAAATAATTTAATCTATTTTCTATAATTCTTTTCTTTAAGTTGGGACAAAGCACACATTTCTTAATTTAGTATTAAACTATTATATGTTCATTCAATATATAGAGAGGAAGTCATAATTACCTCTTTGAGGGTGAATGTTCATGTGTTTTAGGCAGAGGATCTGTAAGCTTACAGTATTACAATGGCGGTTGGCTTAGTGAGAGTTGTCAGTCTGAAAGATGATGAGATTTCATAACATTTATACATATGATATTTCAGTGGTATTCATTCTTATTAATTTTTATTAATTAATAAAATCACTTTATTAAAATTTACTTTCTGTGCTTCTTTCTCTATAACAGTCACTTTTCCAAATCATTCCAAAATCAAAAAAAAAAAAGTTCTTTTCTTTTATCTCTCTTTCATCTCATCTTTTAATTTATCCATACGCCGATGACCATTATCTCAGGAATGCTTTTAGCATGATCAGGTTTCCATTATCCCAAAATACTTAGTGGCCAGTTCTTGGAATTCTGATGACAAGTGTCATTAACAGAAATCATCCGTAGCCAACTTGCAACACCTTTGATTACTCTCTCGCCTTACATTTTAATTTGCTTTCATTAAGAAACATGCATCATTAATGACATTATTTCAATAACTATAACTTACAGTAATAAACAACAACAATATATATATATATATAATACAACTCCACACATAACCACTCCTCTTCATCTTCACATACAAATCTATCTGTTAGTAATTAATTCTATACAACATCACAACAACACGTGTAATAAATATACATACATTCACACCTTTAAATTGTTAATGTATTTCACTCACACTCTTTTGTCATAGGGTTTGAATGTACATAAATTTTTCTCGCATCTATTAATTCAATCCATAATAACAACCACACTAAACACTCTTTTGTAATCATTAGTGCCTTTTATTTCCTTTAGTAACTGTATTCGAACCTAGCTATTGTTACAATATATATATATATATAATCATTATAAGTAAATTGTCTTCTTTAAAAAAATGGTATAATGATAAAAATGAAATAATATATATATATGTACATAAAAAATAACAGTGAATATAATGATAAAAATATATTTATGAAAACTATAATAAACCACGGAAGTACTTCCAGTTAATTACTTAACCTTCTTCAGCTGACAATTAAATTCAATTATAGCAGAAGTAAATATCATCAAGTCATGTCCCAAAATTACATTAGCAGACTGTCAATTAATTATGGATATCTATAATTAATTGGCAATTGATTAATATTAATAGTTAATTGACAAACTGCTATCATTAAAATTTGGAAATCTTGAGCCATGACTTGATCACATTTACATCCACTATAATTGAATTTAATTGACAGTTGAAGAAGGTTAAGTAATTAACTGAAAATATTTTCATGATTGTCACAGTTTCCTTGAATATTCTTTCACTGCTATACTCATTATTTTTTTTATTACAATATTTATTCCATAACAGACATTTTCTTGTATGTATTTGTAAACATGTACATTATTATCAACATCATCTTTTTCAACTATTATCAATCGACTGCAGTATAAAGGTCTCAAGTTCAATCCAACTTTTCTCATCTTTACCTTTTATTTCCTCCATCAACCTCATATGTAATTTCTTTCTAGGTCTTTTACAGTCTCTTGCAATTCAGTATAAGATTTTAACTATTCATCTATTATCATCTCTTCTAGCAATATGTCCAGCCCAATTCCATTTTGATCTCTTAATTCTTTTAATAATATCAGTAACATCTATTTGTTCTCTTACTCATATATTTCATTTTCTATATCTTTTTGTTACTCATAACATGCATCTTCTCTCTCTCTATATATATATATATACTTCATTTAGAGATCCGAAGTCTCAGAATTTCTCTCCTGTTAAGTGTCCAACTCTCAAATTTATTCAAACACATAGATATATTTTCTTTTAATAGTGAGTCATTTCTACCAAAAGAAATCCAACCAAGTTTAATTCTATACTTAATTTTATTTATTATGTTTCCATATGTAGTAATAGTCTGGACAAGATATTTGTAATTGATAACTTCTTCTAACTCATCATTATCAATCTTTATTTTCTTCTTTTGAAAATATCCACTGAACATTACTTTAATCTTTTTTAACATTTGCCTTTTCTTATTTTCATCTGATAGTTCTTACAACATTTCCTGAAGCTTTAAAGCATTATTTGCAAAAACAACTGCATCATCTGCAAAATCTAAATGACTTAAATAATCTCCATTTTTTTATATTTTTTTTATTTCCTCGGCTTCCCATTTTTATTCACAAATACTTTTTGCAAAACTGCTGTAAAAAGTTTTGAAAATATGGAGTCACCTTGTCAAATACCCTTCTCAATGTTAACTTTCCTAGTGTCATTATGTAATCTAATTGTTGCTAATGCATTTTTTGTAAATATTCTTCAGAATATGATAATATCCTGGGTTTACACCTTGATGATCCAATGCTTTTATCACTAAAGAAATGCTTATAAAATCAAATGTCTTTTCATAATCTACAAATTCAAAGCATAATGGCAACTCATATTCATTGGCCCTTTCTATAACTTCTCTCAATATTTAGATATGATCCACTGTAATAAAATCACTTTTAAATCTAGCTTGTTCTTTTGATTGATTAAAATCCAAAGTTTGCTGTTGATAAGTAGTAATTATCTTCATAAAAATTTTGTATAGAACATATCTTCCATTATCATCTTTTTTAAATATTAATATTAATACTGCATTCTTTCAATATCTCTTTATCATTTAGATATTTGATGTATAACTTTGTAAAAAATGTTTATATTTCTTTACTTGTTTCTTTTATTATCTTGATTATAATTCCATCATTACCTGGAATTTTTCTGTTCTTCATGAATTTAATTGCATGTCTCACTTTTTCATTTAAAATCCCTGGGTAATTCAGGAAATAAAATAGTTGTAGATGGTACTTTTCCTTGTTCTTTATTGTTGAATAATTCCTGATAAAAGTCTTGTACATATTTCATGATATCATCTATTTTTTAGGGTAATCATTAATATGACAATTGAATAATTCCTTGTAAAAATCTTGTACACATTTCATGATATCATCTATTTTTTAGGGTAATCATTTATATGACAATTGAATAATTCCTTGTAAAAATCTTGTACACATTTCATGATATCATCTATTTTTTAGAGTAATCGTTTATATGACAATCCATCCCACTTGATGGTGTTGTTCTTCCAATAAAATGTCTTCATATAATGTTACCGGGCCACTACATTTTATTTACATATTATAACAAATTAAAAACAAATACACAGACAAACTTTTTTAACATTTTTTGGCAATCATTTGTATGACAATCCATTCCACTTGATGGCGTTGTTCTTCCAACAAAATGTCTTCATAGAACGTTACCGGGCCACTACATTTTATTTACATATAATGAATAAAACAAATACACAGACAAACTTTTTTAACATTTTTTTTATTTACATACAATGAATAAAACAAATACATAGACAAACTTTTTTAACATTTTTTTAATTAATTTCAATAAATAAAAATTTTTTTTTTTATATTTTCAAATAATTAATGTTTTTTTTAAAAAAACAATAATAAATATTCGTTCACTTTAGGTTCCGATGAAAAAACACAATTTCCAAAAAAATTCTCAAGTAACGTTACTTTTACTACATCAAAACATAAATTAAAAAATGAAATCAAACAACCAATTTTGTGAATGCTATAGTCTCATCTCTTCTAGGATGGCACAGAACAGGACTTGGTCCTTTTTCATTTGATAGATAGCTATCAATCCCAGTTCTTAGTGTATTGCGTATTCGCTTGTTACACCAGTTCAGACTGCCTCAAAGACATTCGATTGTCTGCATGTGAATGCCACTGACAGGGTCCACAAAGTTGAACTTGTGGTTGACCTAAAAATATTGATATCCTGCTGCCTCCAAAACACAAGTTCGGTAACCTTTCCAGCAATCAGAATAAATACTGGATCCATGCTTGATGTTCATGTATGCACTTGAATTCAACTCTGCGCAAATACGATCAACACTCATCTCATCCCTGCTCCAAAAGTGCTTTAACTAACTTGACTCTGCATCCATCTGATGGTAGAATTCCTTTCTGTTACAGAAATGCCACAGCAGATAGTTCTGACTTGGGCAATAATGACAGCTTGAAAGTCTGATTTTCAGCAGCAACAGCAGCCATTTTTTTATAGTAACACAAAATCTCGCAAGGTACAAGATTTCAGCTGTACCTCTGAAAAAACCCCAAATTTCATAACTCACAGACATGAACAAGTTAGTTGACAGTTTTGTGACAGTGGGAAAATTTGTAGGACCTTACACTACTTCTTTACTGTTCAAAAATTAAAACATTAAGACATCTTAGATAGACAGTATTTATTAGAAAAATTTAAACCCTATCATGAAAAATTAATGACATGTTAAGAGTCAGAATTTGTATAGTTGGCAAACAACCCCTATCAAATGATAGGGCTGTCTAAGTGTAAATTGCGAGACTAAATTGATCACAAATACATGCTGGCAGGTTAACATTAGCCAAAAGACTCAATTTCTGCTAGCAATTGAGAAGTTGTGCATGAAGAAACAGCATTTTAAAATACTTTTGGCTAACATAATGCTATCAGGTGGGATGGGTTGTTGTAAAAATGAGAACCTTTTTTAGAAATAGTTCCATCTTTTTTGTCTTATTGCAGAAATAAGTTTCTTACCAATATCAAAATATTGTTTTACACTCTTGAGACTTTTATTTTTTTCTAAAGCTTTTCTTGCTAGTTCAAAATTATGCTTTATTGTATTTGTAAGTTACCAACTCTTTTTTGTACCATTTTACAAAATGTAAAATATTCAATTCTTCTTAATGCATCATTTTTATATATTTTCATCATAAATTTTGTCTGAATAAAAATTTCCTTTAAAATT
Organism: Epiperipatus broadwayi; assembly: GCA_028023455.1. Lineage (NCBI taxonomy): Eukaryota > Metazoa > Onychophora > Udeonychophora > Euonychophora > Peripatidae > Epiperipatus > Epiperipatus broadwayi. The sequence goes on along the minus strand of JAQFVV010000009.1, from coordinate 1,990,094 downwards.
GCTGCTTTTTTCTATCAGGTATCTTTGCTGCAGTTTTTAAAAATGTATCAGTTATTTCTTTATTGATTTTGTTTAAATCAGAATCATTTTCAAAATCTGCTAATATTTGAAGTTCTAATTTAAATTCATTGAAATGTTTCTGAAGATTAGGAATATCAACTGTGAATATTGTTTATCTTGATAATTTTTGTCTCTCTAGTTTTGCATTAACATGTAACTTACATCTACTAATTGGTGATCACTTTTTGTGTTGAATTTATTAAGAACATTATAATCTTGAAATACATATTTTCTGTTAGTCAAAATAAAATTCAATTCTGCTATACCTTCATTTGAATTCTTCTCAGTTGCCTGATAGTTCTTAACTGAAATAACAAGTGAGTTTTTTTAAAGACAGAAAGAAAGTGGGTATAAATGATGTGTTTCCAGAAAGTTTGTACTTCACCATGTGGTCATACAACAAATGTAACATACACTTAGCAATGCCAAACTTTAGATGGATATGAAGTAGTTTTATCACTGTGGTTTCAAGTTCTTCCATGTAAATATTGCTAATCAGGGGAGACAGTGATGAGCCATTCCTTGATTTTGTTGGAAGAATTCTGTTATATTGAAAGTAGGTTGTTATATTGAAAATATGTTGTTTTATTCTGTATAAAAACAACCTACTTTCAATATAACAGAATTCATCTAACAAAATCAAGGAATGGCTATGGGCTCACCACTTTCTCCCCTGATTAGCAATATTTACATGGAAGAACTTGAAACCACAGCCATAAAAACTATTCCATATCCACCTAAAGTTTGGCTTTGCTATGTGGATAATACATTTGTTGTATGGCCACATGGTGAAGCACTGCTATAAACATTCTGGAAAAACATCAACAACATATCCCCTTCAATTAAATTCACAATAGAATTAGAACAAAAACAAAAATTGGCATTCTTAATGTTCTTATGACAAAACTCCCTTATGGCAAAATCAAAATTAGTTTACTGAAAACCTACACATACAGGAATATATCTAGCCTATATATCCAATCACACCAGAAACACAAAACATGGAGTTATACTATCACTATAAAACAGAGCAAGCAAAAGAATTTTGTTCAGAAATCAGTGATTTGGAAAAAGAAAAGATCTATATATAACAAACTTATGAAAAATGTTTATCCATAAGCTGTTATTAAGAAAATATTAAATAGACAACAAAAAGAACCATCAAGAGAAAAGACAATTATTGGTACTATAGTGTACCCATAACAAAAATAGCAGACAAATTAAGAAAAACCTGCAATCAGTATAACATCAGAACAGCTTTCCAGAGCTATACCATGCTACAAGGAATTCTAACATCCATAAAGCCTAAACCTGAAATGCTGAAAATAAAAAACTGCATCTATGAAATACCATGTGAATGTGGAAGAACACATATATTAGTGAGACCAATCATCCCATTGAAAAGTACTTGCAAGAATATAAACTGATGATTAGAAGAGAGAAAACAGATGTGTCTAAGGTAGCAGACCATGTAGATACCAATTGGGGAAAATACAAAAATATTGGAAAGAGAAGAAAAGGTACAAATAAAAAAATTTAAAGAAGCTGCTCACATGACAATGGCAAAAAATCCCATAAGCCAACCTTACTCTTAGGAAAAGATGGAGAAATCAGGAGGAACCTCATAGATAAGCATATGAAATTTCTACTGACTCTTGCTTTTGGCAGGATGGCTCAGTTGGTTAGAGTGTTATCTTAAAATTCAATAATCAAGAATCTAAAGATCCAAGTTCAAATCCCATGCTAGTACTGTCACTAGTCAGGCTAGCAACACCTGAAGAAGAGGGAAGAATAATACCTCTTGAAACATTGTGCATACATTAATCTGTTTTAAATAAAGTTAAATTTTTCTAAAGACATTCAATGTGCATATTAGATGATGGAAATAGTTCAATATAAAAATATAACTAGAGCACCATCATCACAAACCTTCAGGAAAATATAAATAGTAATCTTACTTATATATATATTATAAATCACTAAAACCCAGCTAATAATTTAGATTGTACATAAATGCAGATCTGTATATATTAAGAATTAATATTTCAAACTAAAGTCAATTACCATTTTGAAAAAAATTCTGTCTTTCTAAAACAAGCAAGATAAATATCTATCTTTTTTATATGTTCATAAATTTAATAAAACATCTGAAGTAAGATGTAGTAACTAGAGTAATAATAAATTTAATTCAATTTTTCTTTATAAAAAAAAATACTATTTTATGTGTATTATTATGCAAAATTGCTTCTCTTTAGACAAAGACAGAAGTATTGGTGTATAGGCCATGTGGGCTATAACGCCCAGAGATTCTTTTGCACATGGTATTCTCAGACAGACTATCTTGGGTGCTTATTTACAACCCACCCTTGAAAACTAGTTGTGGTGAATAATAATATTTCCAACTGTATAATTAATAGAAAATAGATGTGATGAAATATTTAGTATATTTATATTGTGTAATTTAGATGGCAAAAAACTACCTTCCACTTTTGTGCTATGAATAGAGAGCACTTCACATCAATAAATGTTTTAAAAAGAATGGGTAGGTGCACATTCTTTTAAAAAAATTATTGATGCGGAGTACTGTGTATTCACAGTGCATGAGTAAAAGAGTAGTTTTCTTTCATGTAACTTACATATATATCTTAACACATATATATCTAACATACATATATTTCTTAGCCGGCTAATGTACTAATCATTGCACTATGATACTTATTTATGTGGTTAATGAGTATATTTAAATATAATGCTTCTTGCTCTTTTATATCTTTAAATATTCACACATAATTTTAAAATTCCTTAGATAAGTTTGTCTTAACCTTACGTAACAAGTTATTAGTTTTGTTATAATACTTTTATACAAAAGATAAACATTTTAATCATAATTTGCCATGACATAATTTAAGGTTAGGTAAATCCCATAAATCGGTAATTTGACCTTGTAATTGGTATCCCCTACTCCCACCCCAAGAATTAATTTTGTAAAGCTTGCCAACAATTAAAACCAGCAACTTTAATCGATAAATCAATCACACGGTCACTGTATTATGGAATATTAAAAAAGTATGCCTGACATAAAGTTAATTATTTGATTTTAAAACATTTGACTTTCGATTACAGACAGTTTATAATTATAAAAGAGAGAGATTCCTGTATAGCTAATAAACAATATCATCTAAAAATTCGTTTATCAAAATATTTAGTCAATTAACTTCTAATATTATTTACGTTGGTAAAGCGGGGCCAAATGCCATTTCTTTATTTGTTATTAAGAAAATAATAGTTTAATTAATAATAGTATTAAGAATACATTCACCTGTCTGCTTGGTCAAATGTGCTCCATCTTGAAAGCTGTCTCCTGGCTGTAGTTCCATGAAAACATCCTGGGAGCGGGACATATTATTATCAGTTAACCAAATGGAGACATGTATAGCAGCTTGGCTAGTTGTTGGAGGAAGAGTATCCAATGCTAGTGGAATTACGTAGTGAATAGTGTTTTCATTGACTTCAACCTTGCTTTTTGTCTGAAAGAAAACTAAACTTATAAGTTAATGATAAAAAATTATTCCAAGGCAGAATTTTTAAAAATGGCATGTATCCAGTTATGGTTTAATGAATACCATTCTCATGTAATGAGCTATTATTAACAATACAATAAATTACACCTACAAAATTATTTTAAATGCAAATTAAACTTGTTCTATTGATCAAAAAAAAATCTACATCAAACTAAGAAAGGAAAAAAAAATAAAGATTTAAAAATCAGAGAATTTTTCTAGGAAAAAAAAATATTTGGATTATTTCCTAAACTATGAAAACAAATTGTGCAATAAATATCAAACATATAATAAGTAATTACTAACAGTGCAATAAAAAAAGTTAGTTTATTTAAAATATATAATTTATTACAAAACAAAAAAAATCTTTTGCAAAATTATATACAATATGTATTTATATGTTGGTATATCTCGTTTAGATTACTAAAACAGATATAAACATAATGGATGAAATTAATCGTAGAATTAAACTTGTAGATAATGCTTTGGATTGACATAGTTTATAAGAAAATTTGCTTATGTGCTTAGAAAGAGAGTTTTTAATAAATATATTTTACCATTTCTTATATATGATGCTGAGATTCAAACACTTAACAAAAAAATCAACACTCAAACTTCAAACCTCACAACAAAGTGGGGAGATGTATATTGACAGTAACAATGAGGAATTGAACATAAAATATATAGATAAGAGAACAAATAAACATCACTGATATCATTAAAAAAATGAAGAGATTGAAATGGATCTGGGATGGACATATAGTATACTATAAGAGATGATAATAGATGATGGTTGAAGTCTAAATTGAATCTCAAGAGATTATAAAAGACCTAGAAAGAGACCATATGTGACAAGGATGGATGAAATAAGTAAGTATGCTAGAATAATATTAAACAGAGAAGTCTTCATCTTGCAGTGGATTTATAATGAGTTAAAAATAATGATATATTTACTACTCTGTATAAAGTACTATACTTATAATTTTATAAATAGATAAAAAAATGTTATAAAACTAGAAGATGAATCTTTGATTCAGAAGGAAGATCTGAGAACATTTTTTAAATGCTAACTTATGTCGTATGATTAGATTAAAGGCATTTGTTTGTTTGTTTTTTCAGGCATTACTATGTGAAAAAGGATGAAGCTATAAGACATGAAATGTTACAAGCAACATGGAAATTTAGTTATGAAGACATATGGATCATTTATGTATTGGCATTAGTGATACAAAATGTATTGTATTTGGGAAAATTTAGATAAAAAATGTATTGACTATTATTCAAGGAGCCTCATAATGCAGTGATATGTAGTACTTCAATCTATCATTTTCTATGTTTTGAGTTTGAACTCAAACTTAAAAACTTTTCCAACAATCTTTGGATTTTTTCCCATATAATCAGACTATATAGTCAGCATGGCTAACCATCTATAACTGATTGATAAATGGGTATCTCATTATATGATTTTTAACAATTACTACTTTCTCATTCATATTTTTCTTATAAAGAGCTATTTGAGTATATAGTGGGCTATTTTAAAAGCTAAGTGACCTTTTATCTTATCTACTATTTAAAAAGTGATCATAAAAAATAATGCATTTTTTACTGTCAGGAAGGATTTTGCAAAATTTATTATTGAATGTAAACTTAAGAATAACCAATTGTGGGTAGTAATTCAACAATACCGTAATATGAATATGTACTCTATTAATCAAAGCAAAGAAAAACCAATAGAAAAGTGAGATAGAAGTTGAGCTTGCAAGTAAAATGTGGTTCTAATAAATTGCTAAATTTGAAAAAAAAAATCATTGGATGATGTTAGATTTGAAATTTATAATAATTAGTGTCTTTGAATTCAGGAATCTTTATATTTTTCAATGATCAAAAGTGCCTTCAATACATATCAATGTAAGATGTTCATCTTTAAAAGTTTAATTTTTTAAATTAAAAATATGGTGAAGTATAGAATGTAAACAAATAATTAGTTGCTTATATGTAAACTACAGTGAATTCAAAAAAGAATCATAAGATTATTAAGTAAGCTATATATAGTCTAGTAAATACTTAACAATTTTAAGAATAATTTTGGAAATTAATTTGAGACTTTGTATGTAAATGATAGTAATTCAAATGATTAATGGATGGAATGAAAAAAATAATTAAAAATATAATATCTGTAAAAAGTTTGACTAAGATGATACAATCAAACAAAATAAATATCAAAAGATATAATTGTAACTTAAAGAAAAGAGAGAAACCAAAATCAAAAATGAAATAAATAAAAAGTTCCAAAGAGTGACCAGAAAAGACAATGTGTGGAACTACAAAAATGAAAAACTATCTTGAAAAAGTGAAAATAAAAAAACAAGTTTCAGCTCTTTAATTGAGTTTGCTGAAAAAATCAATAGACTTAAAATAAATCAAGTAACAAAACAGAAATGGAAGAAATGAAAGAGCTATATATCAATCACCATTCTTTTGATGAAGTTAGATATACAGAGGTACTCTTAATACACTCAAGGATGAGAAGAGATTATCATTCAAATTATGGCCAAAAACATATCACAACTATTTAGGCACTGAATCAGAAGTGTTCCACAAAATTAAAAAATAATCATTAAAAATGCTGACAAAATTATACTAATTAATGTAGAATTGTTTGTGAAGGAAATAAGAAATATATAAAATTATGACATCAAATTTTAACACAGAGTTTAACTAATTGGAGATAATTATTTTCAGGACTTTAAAAACACATCCTGCCTATAAAAAAAATTGTAAATATAAATAACTGAAAAATGAAATGAATAATTACTTGTTTATGTTTAATCTTATAGTTACTATACTTAACAAATAAATTATCAAATTTATATTTAAAATGAAAAAAAAAAATACGTATGATTTTATAAATTTAAAATAAAATTTGATAAAAGTCAAATTTATGGATTATGATTCAACTTTTTTTTTTGTCAATTTACAATGTAATCCATTATTTGAATTGAAAAATTCATTAATAATTTTAGTTACTCTTTTGTAGTCCGGATTAAGACAATTTTGATGTTTTTCTACAAAAGTTTATATAAAATAAATGAGTAATGCAAATGTTAAAATTTTAAAAATTCTTCAAAAAATGTATAAATCCAGATAAAGCTTATATCTCTAACTTCTTATCCGTTGCTTCAGACTTCCAAAAGTAGTCGGAATGCATATCTTTAACTTCATAAAAAATGTATTATGTAGATAGTATTGTTGTATCATATTATGTTACATCAAGTAGCTGAGACAAACATGCTTGCCCATTGCCATTTTTAAGTTTTAGTCTTTATTAAAAATTAGCTTTTAGCATATGATCAGCAATATTTGGGTTTTGGGTGTCATACAAATTTGTGAATAATATATTCATAACTATTAATAAATTAAACTTTTCAAAAAAGTATGTCATTTAGATGATACTGATTTACCATGGTATTATATCAACTGACTGTGCTTGGATATTAAAACTATTATCACATTTTTTTTAGTTTTATTTTTTTAATGAACTTTTGGCATATTTTCATTTTGGCAATCATATAGAATTATGAACAAATATATATTAATAAATATATATTAAACTTCATTAAAGAATATCTTGTCATTAGAAACTGCCACCAGATATTTTCAGATATCTTTTGTTTTGAAAATAAATTTTAGTGTAGAATTGTAATTTTTTTAAAAATGCATTATACACATTTGAAAATGTATTACAATATATACTTTGACCTGATTTTTTAATTATCAAATTTTTTGTTGATGTATGTATTATAATTATTGATGTCTTAATAAATTTTTATGGTGCCTGTTGGCCTATCTGAGGAGTTTCTAATGAAGTCAATTCAGATTAATGATAATAAACTTGTACTAATTAATTTATTTAACAAACCATTTTTAAAATGTTATTTATTAAGTTTTCCATTACAGTATACATAAAACAAATCAAGAATGTAAATGTACAATTTATGTGTAACTGGCTTTGTCTTGTCATTTTCAACTTATATTCCAAAGAGAGATAGAAAGAGAGAGAGAGAAAATATCATTTTTGTTTTGGCTAACTTTGACAAAAGAGAGATTAAAGATAATAAGGCATCAACAATTAAAATAAAGTATAAAAATTACTTATGTTTAGAATAACTTAATTGGAATTTTTTTGATGACTTAAGGAATGAGTGTATTCCAATTATTCTTTGACATTAAAAATTGGAAATTCCATGGCAGGAAGAATAGGTGGTGTATGTTAAATAAGCAATAATACAATAGAAAAAGTAAAGGGATTAAGTGAAATGGAAAAATGCTGGTTTCTGGAATTCAAGATCCATAAATCACATGACAGAATGATGGATTTAGTACTCAAAGTCTATGAATCATGGCACTAGTTTTATTACTGGAGCAATAAACAATTCAATAATTATTATGTAAACAGTCAAAAAAAAAAAAGAAACTGTTTTTAAAAAGGTTAGATTGTTACGATTTTAATCCTGTCATGAGAAAATAAAATAAAAAGTTGTAATAAAAAAAATTATTTTTTCATCTTTATAAATGATATGTGTTTCAAGTTACAATTATTTTGCCAATACACAAAATAAACTATTAAAATCTTTAAGATCATACCATTATAATAACCATTCTCTGAAATGTGAGTGGAGTTGAGTAAATACTCTGTAATGTATCAAACAATTACAGAATCAAATGCATGTATGCCTAGATACAGATTAAAGTTTCCAAGGAAATTTTTAAATCAGAGAAAAATAAATATATTTCTTCTGTAAAGAAAACTTTGTCCAAAAATCATTATTATGTTCCACAGCTAAAATATTAATAAAGCCAGCTCGTCAAGAAAAAGGAAGCCCATCTCTACAGAAGGTTCTTCAGAGATTGAATTTGAATGAGAGAATTATAGAATGCTTGAATATAGACTTAACTAAAATAAATAAAGTGTTATATTACTTTAGTAAAAAAATCAAAAAATCAATAAATATTTTTTATGATGGGATTTTTTATAGATACTGTATTACAATATTTAATATTACTGGGTTTAAGAGAAAAAAATGTTCGGAATATATATAATTTTATTATACATACACTTTTTTTTTGTATGCAAATAATATATATTTTGTTATTAATATCATATTAGTTTAAAATTTGTTGTTAAATATATGCAAAAATTAAGTATTATTCTAGATTTTATCCAATCTATTTTAAAAGATGCGTGAAGACAAGATAAAAGGTTTATTATTATTATTATTAATGAAAGAGAATGGAGGAAGGGGGTATAAATTCAATGATATATTAAATTAGCTTTTAGCGAAGAGTCAATTATTTATTTTAAGCAATGGAATATGTTAAAAATAGTTAAAACGAACAAACAATAAAAATGTTAAAATATATAAATATACATTTTAATGATGAAGCTTTAAAGGTTTTTATTCTTAAAAAAGGATCGTTTATATAGATATTGTTTAATAGAGAGTTATTTATAAAAATTAGTTCATTTTGCAGGAAATATAATGAATAAAGGGATTAAATACTTCTCTATTTATGAATGACGGTTGATATATATAATCCTCGATTATAAAATGGCATGCAAGATGATTCCACCAAGAATAATAATCATGGCACTGATTAAACCTGATGTTTATTTCAATGGTGATCAATTTCTGTTTATAAACAATTGTTACATTTTGATGCACAAATGTCAAACTTATTCCACCCACAACTTTGACATGATCTACTCTAGATCAATGTAATAATGATTATCACTAATCATTTATTAAACTAGAGATTATCTCTAGCCCAGATATAAACGTTAAACTTAGTTAAAGATTAATATTTCTATTTTTAAATAATATAAACGTATCAATAATTTTAAGCAAATGTATTTATATTAGGGAGCAGTAGTCTTCAAGAAATATTTTTAAAAAGCTCAGAATTAGGTTTGAGTATTAAAATAATGGGAAACGATCCATAAGAACACATATTTTATTGCGTTATTATATTATGAAATTCAGAGACAGGCTCATGTATATAAGCCATAATGATAAATCGCCACTCTTATCTTATTCTCCATTTACTCCAATATACTTTAATTAAAAAAGCTCAGAATTCGTTTCTCTAGTAAAGTAAAGGGAAAAGTCCAAGAGTGATTCTGGCCTGATATGAATAAATATGATTCAGTATTATATAGGGTATATGAACACAGACTTTCACACGACCCACCACTCTCCATTCTATCTCACTTCATTGATACACTTGAACACATATATGTTGAAAAGATAAATAATCACCAATATACGTATTTCATGCTAAACTATTATTAAAGAGATTGAAAAAATTGAAAACTTTTCAAAATATATTTTACTAGCGATATAAAATATAATAGTTGTGGTGATTATAATTACAATGTGGGCTATATATATACAATTTTCAAAGATATTAATCATATCTTATTTTACTACATAAGATCAAAAAATCTCACTTGAATAAATTGGAATTATTGATTATCATGTTTCCAGGATGATAATGAGAGTTACTATTTCCAAGATGATGATTATACGTAATATTTTCTAAATGAGTCAAATCAAATTTATTAATATTTTATATAATAGTATTTACATTAACTGAAGGAATTACTCGAATTATTCTTATTAGTAATATTATAAATTTAAAAACAACATTCTCTGATAACTTATATTTCCACATTTCAAGATGTACATCTATTGTATTTAGCTTTGCTAGAGCATCAACTGCTAATTATAATTACACCATAGAAATATGTGTGTGAATAAATACATCCACAGTAAACTAGCAAAATGTATAATTTGACTTGCAAATCTGTCTTATTTTGATAAATATGTGTATGAAATAGACGTAGATTCAAGATTATTACATATTTAAAAGGATACAATTCAGCTATTCTCAACCCATTGCATTTTTGCTATTTCTATTTACTTTATTCACATTTATAAAGCTATCAATTACCCAGAGTAAAAACAAATTTAAGAATAGAATCTAATCTTTCTGCTTTCATTACTCTTTTTGGTCTTAGTGAAATTTAGATTGGAGAATAATGAAAACTAATTGTAATATTGTTGGGAATGTATCATTTTTTATTTTATTATTTATAAATAAAAATTTGTTTTATTTATTAACTAACTATTTTATTTTTATTCAGAATTGTTTCTCATAAATTTTAAAAACTGATATATATATATATATTAATAAATTTAACAGAGTATGCTATAAGAGATCATATATATATAGTGTTTATTACTATTATCAATTTTAATATTTTTGAAAAATATGTTTTCATGTAGATTGATAATCATTGGGGGGTGGGGATTAATGTGTGTGATGGACTCATTGGAGAACATCAGCATTCAATATTATTAAACTTAATTTCATTTTGTAGCACACAATAAAATTCATAACACAGTCTCTGATTTCCTCCAATTAACCAACTCACATGCCTGAAATTAATCAACATGCTGTGACCATCATCACTGAAGTCTGCCTGGTTCTTATTTATAATTTATGATGTCTCAAAGTAAAGTAGCCATCAGACACCATCATTCATTACCTTTATTATTTCTTCATTGTACTATAAATACTTTTAAAAAATTCGGCATTAAAATTTCACTTACATTTTAGCTTTTCCAAGTGTCACAATTATTTCAATTATATTTATTGTAATTAAACTGGTTTGTTCTAATGCTATCTTCTGCACTAAAATTGTTTGCGAACTTTAAGTATAATATTTCTTGATTAATGTTACATAAGCATGTCTGATAATTTCTGTATTTACTTCATTATCAAACATACTATCTTCTATAAAATATTTCAAGTTTTGTTTCATTTATTATATATTTAAACATAAATGTATAGATATTTGAGTCATTTCTTTTTTTATGTACTATCTTTTTGTACAGAAACATCTAGATTGGTAGTTGTTTTTATTGTTTGTTCAAAAGTTATGGTTAACATAGGAGATCTATTTCCATTAATATATATATATATATATTGAAGTGGTAAATCTGTAGTACATATTTAACTTCACTGCCTGATGACATTACATACCTTTAAAGTAGGGTTTGAACCTGTTTATATGTTTATTTGGTCATCCAGGAATGTTAAGCATGCACATATACACATATCACTTCCACCCTGTTTATTTAAGAAAAGGTTATGTGTAACCAGTTGAATTATTATTTTAGCTTAAGTATATTTTATTTTCAAGCTTGTAAATTCCCTTCACTTAGATAATTGTGTATGTGCGTATATGTATTACAGATATAAAAATAAATACAATTAATGTAGAGCTAAAGCAATGCCAGAAATTCTAAAAAAATATTATTACAATTTTAAAATGTCATTCTCATTTCAAGTCGAACCAAAAATCATATTTTAAAGTTATTTGCAACTTTAAAAATACGTTTAAATAATCTGCTTTCTGGCACGTATTGTTTACATCTTCCAATATTGCTAAATTTCAAGTATAGGAGGAGCAGAAGTTCTAGGAACGCACGGAAGGAGTTCAAATCACTCTTCTTTTTCCGTATTTGTGTAAAGAGTGGTAACAAAATGGACTGTGAGTAAAAGGAATTTGCCTCCCTGATCTTAAATTGTCTCTGTCCTGCCTTTTGCCATGCCATCGCTGCTTGAGAACTGCTATGTTTAATTGTAAAGAATATTGGAAGATGCCTACCATTATTTTATTAATATTGTGCCTTGCTAAACTTCATATACGTTATTATAAGTGGCCTCCATAATTTCTAAAGGTAATCCGTTTTGCCGAAGAATGAACTCTTAATTCTCCTCACTTCATTTCTTTCCTAAATCTTAATTGTAATCAGAATGTAATCTTTATTTATTTTATAACTGATTATAAACTTAATTATCGTTAAATTTATGATTTTCTCTTAAATTTTTAAACTTGTTTTTTTTGAAACGCTAAGCACAGAATTATGTACTGTAAATTTATTATTAGTTTTTTTTTAAGTTTCACACTCTAATTATTTTATTTCATGCGGCAAAACTTATTTTAAAAATATATCTTATTAAATTAGTTTTAGTGTGCTAATGTTTTAATCTAGCGAACTTATATTATTTCAATCATCATTCCGATATTTTGGAATGTTTAAATAATTTAAACGTAAAAATTTTTACTGAACGCTGTTCGCTCGGTTAAATATTTTGAAATTATGGTTAATGGCGGATTGTTTAAAAATCATATCACTATCAATATTTAAATGCAATTTGTGTTCTTTTAATAAATTTGATTACTAATATACTTTAATAACTATTTATTATTTATACGCCATTAAGAATTAAATTAATTATAATATATTGTCGTTTAGGAGTACTTACACTTGTTAAATGGGAAAAATAATATTTTCCCTCTTCTATATTCGACATCCTAAATTTATTAAAGTTATACGTACGATGCTGAGTGGGTTATTATTTTACCATGGCGTTACGCATGCTATTATTGCTTAATTTAAGCTTAAATTATTTCATTAGTCATTTAAGACTGCTATGTGTGTGTGTATTCACATATACACGCAATAATAATGTAACTATTATAAATGAATACAAGTATGTGTGTGTAGGCTTATTAACAGATACACGCAATAATAATGTAACTATGACAAATATTCAAGTATGTGCGTGTATGCTAAAAGCATCACAGAAACGATTAAGGTTGGTTAGAGATAACCAGACTGACCACTTTGTATAACCAGACTGACCACTTTGTACCTCATGTCATGGAATGACCAATGGAAATAGAGAGTGTTACATCCAGTATGGCGGGAACAAACAAGGTCAGACTTGCTAGGTGAAGTTGAGGGATGGATGCGTTTTCCTGAGTGCACAGACACTACTTCACTTTCAGCTCGTCTCGTGGAGAGGTCTACCTCCAAACGTACTAAGGTAGACCTAGGGACCATTACAGGTCGTATAGACTTTAATATTGTTTATTGTAAGCCTGCGGGCCTTTAAGACTAGAGTTGTATAATAATGTGTTAGTCAGTTTACCTTTGTAATAATTGTATTATATATTAATCCTTGTATGTGTATTTATGTATATAAACCTATTAACTCCACTACCATGTTCATGTGTTTAATTATATAATTACTTGTCGCTGTTGAGTGCGATAAATCTCACTCGAACTCGACTATATATATATATCCGACTAGTACTGGATATTGCACTGGCACAGTCGTAACAGTTCAATTTGAACCCTAGCAGTCTGCTGACAACCAAATAAGTCAGGCAGAATTATTGAAGTAGCGAACGAACCTACAGTATTAAACAAGTTAGTTATATAAATTGCTTAAAATGCAATCGACAATATCCGAGTTTGACGTCAGAGAGGCAAATGAGTGGCCCCTGTACGTTCAACAGATTGAAAATTACTGTTTTATTAACAGAGTAGAGGAAGATGCGTATAAAACAGCGACATTATTATGTTTTGCAGGAAAAGGGGTCATACAAATAGCTAACAGATTAGCAGAACCCAACACTCCTGAAAAATTAACCTACGATGAGTTAAAACATCGTTTGTCAAATTATTTTAATCCTCGCCCGTCTAGGCACATCGCCAGACTTCATTTTCGAAATCGCCATCAAGGCAGAAATGAAAATACGCAGGATTACGACTCAGCCCTACGCGAACTCGCAAAAAACTGCTGTTATGATTCATATTTAGAAGAAGCGCTACTGGAACAATTCCTATGTGGAATGAATAGCGACAGTTTGAGGCAGCAGTTACTGGCTGATGAAGACATAAATTATCGTGAAGCTATCAAACACAGTATCGCTCACGAAATAGTAGTAGAGCAAGCAAAAGAATTTGCTGTGAAAAAAGGCGTTGAAAGCGATCAAACAGGAATATTTGGTGTTGAAAAACTCAACAAAGGGTCTTCCGATAACAAAATTATTAAACAGACAAATAAAAGTCGAACAAAGTGCTATTGTTGCGGAAAACTAGGTCATATATCTAAAGATTGCTATTTCAAACACGATCGATGTAGACTGTGTAAAAAAATAGGTCACATGGCGAGAATGTGTGAAAATAGAACAGTTGACCAAGTTAACGGAAATAAAATACAAAGTATTAATAAAACTAAATGTAATATTGTTATAAATAACGTTATAAATCAAGCACAGAAATTTATGACTACTGTGAAAGTTTACGGAAAACCCCTGTCAATGGAAATAGACAGCGGTAGCGGCATTTCTTTAATATCCGTAGCCGACTGGAATTCGATCAGGGCGAAAATAAGAGAGCCCCCTAGGCTTAGCAATACTAAGCTTAGAGCATTGGATGTAAATGGTAAAGAAATAAAAATTAAGGGTGTAGTCCAAGCTCAAATTACTAGTAATAAAGGCAACATTTCAATCTTGCCACTATATATTGTACACGCCCCCATAAACCCTCTCATTGGTCATGACTGGTTTACAGAACTTGGAATTGAAATCTCATTGGTCAAAAAAGTTGACAGTGAAAAAGACATAAAAGATCGTTTCCCTAAACTATTTAATGGCAAACCAGGAATGATTAAAACTAAACCTGTGTCACTAGAAATGTCACCAGAGGCCATGCCAATAATTTGCAGACCTCGAAAGGTCCCTTTCGCACAAAAAGAAAAAGTAGCGAAAGAAATAAATGAGCTAGTGAAGAACGGCGTTCTAGAACTGACAGAGGAGACAGAGTGGGCGACTCCGCTGGTCGTGATCACCAAACCTAACGGACAGATACGCTTGTGCGGCGATTATCGCATAACTGTCAACAAATCTCTAAATAAACATGCCTATCCCATCCCAAACTCCAGAGAAATATTAGCATCACTGCAAAAATCAAAATATTTTGCTAAATTAGATTTAGATGCAGCCTTCCATCAAATTCCAGTAACAAATAAGGCTGCCAAAATTCTAACACTGACTACTCATGTGGGTCTATTTAAATGCAAATGCCTCCCATTTGGCATTGCGTCTGCTCCCAGTATATTCCAAGCAAAAACTGAAACCCTGCTTACTGGATGCCAGGGCGTTATCCCTTATTTTGACGACATATTAATTACGGCAAGATCAGAAAATGAATTGCATAGTCGTCTAACTACTGTTTGTCAAAGGCTAGAAGAATTCGGAGCGAAATTAAATACGCAAAAATGCATATGGAAGGCCACTGAATTAAAGTTTTTAGGGCACATAGTCTCTAGCTCTGGGACAAGGCCATCTCCTGAAAAGGTCAAAGCAGTGTCAGAAGCTAGAAGGCCTAGTAACGTAAAACAATTGCAGGCTTTTTTGGGTTTGGTAAACTATTTTGAGAACTTCCTAGAGGGCAAAGCTCACATAGCCAAACCATTATACGAGCTACTGAAAAAGAATCAGAAATGGAAGTGGGAAGCAACACAAGAAAGGGCTTTTCAAAATACTAAAGCTTTACTCGTATCAAACAAATTACTGGTACACTATAATAGCGATCTTGAGATAACACTAACGACTGATGCATCAGAATATGGAGTGGGGGCAGTAATATGTCACCCAGCTCAATCTGGGGAATGTCCTATAGCATATGCATCGCACACTTTGTCCAAATCTGAAAAAAATTATAGTCAGCTGGACAAAGAAGCGCTAGCCATAGTATTTGGAATTCGTAAATTCCACCAGTATTTATATGGTCGTTATTTCAAAATCATGACAGACCACAAACCACTTCTGGGAATTTTAGGCATCAAACAAATTCCGGAACACCTCAGCCCACACATGTTGAGATGGATTAACATACTCTCTGGGTATGATTACAGTCTGGAATATAAAAAGGGAAAGACTATTGGTCACGCCGACGCGTTATCCCAAATGCCTGACAACTCAGAGAACACTACAAGCGAAATAGAAATCAATTACATTGACGTGCTTCAAAGCCAGACTCTTAATAGCCGAAAAGTAGCAGCATGGACCAATGAAGACGCTGGCTACAAATGGCTGATGGAGAAAATTAGAAGAGGCTGGCCAGCACAACGTCCTCCGTTTTTGCACATAGAGCTATGGAAAGCTCGCGAAAAACTATCAATATGTAAAGGTTGCATTCTTAAAGGCGATCAGGTCCTAATACCAAAAATAGGCAGATCGCACATGCTAAATTTATTACATGAAGGTCATCCAGGCATTGTCAGGGCAAAAGCGTTAGCCCGTAGTTATGTATGGTGGCCGAGAATCAGCACTGATATAGAAACATTCATAAAAAAATGTTCTAGCTGTCAGTCATGTGCAAAAGCACCCCCAGCGAAATATGAAGCATGGAAAGAAGCAGAGAAACCTTGGCAGAGAATTCACATTGACCACTGCGGTCCAATCCACGGACAATTATTTCTGGTAGTGGTCGATGCCTACTCAGGATGGTCAGAATATAAAACAGTGAAAAACACAAGTTCAGATGAGACACTGGACAAGCTCATGGAAATTTTTTCATACCATGGTCTACTGGAAACCCTCGTATCCGATAATGGAACCAGTTTCATGTCTGAAAAATTTGCCGAATTTATGCAGGAATGGGGGATTAAACACATCCTTACTCCCCACCACCCCCAATCAAATGGACTGGCCGAGAAAGCGGTACAAAGCTTAAAGTCATCCATGAATAAATTGGGAAAAGGAAGACTCCAAGAGGCAGTTTTCATGGCGTTGCTATATCAGCATTCCACACCCACAGCTAAAATGGGCAGATCACCTGCAGAAAAATATTTAGGCCGGAAGTTACGCACAAAACTCTCAGCAATAATGCCATCAAAACAGCATCAAATGCCGATTACAGTAAACAACAAATTTTCACCTGATGAACGAGTCTGGGTGAAAAATAATTTAAATAAATCGTGGACTCAAGCATACGTTGTACGCCATTTAAGTAAACAAGTGGTTGCTGTCCGTATGGCAGACGGCAAAATATTACGTAAGCACATTAACCAATTGTGCAAGAGTGCAATAACAGAATGCACTCCGCAATTGTTTAAAAGTAATGATGACAAAGAAAATGATACTCACTATGAAACTAAAAGTGAAACAGAAATCATTACTGCTGACGAAGAAAATCAAAATAGTGAAGAAAATGAAATAGTCACAGATGGTGAAACTAAATCACCCCCATGCCCAAAGAGGAGAACAAAAATTCCCCTCCGCCTGCACGATTATGTGTTAAGTTCAGAGAAGAAGAAATGAAAAAAAAATCTTTTTTTTAGAAAAGTACGTCGCTGAACTTGGGGGAGGAGTGCTATGTGTGTGTGTATTCACATATACACGCTATAATAATGTAACTATTATAAATGAATACAAGTATGTGTGTGTATGCTTATTAACAGATACATGCAATAATAATGTAACTATGACAAATATTCAAGTATGTGCGTGTATGCTAAAAGCATCACAGAAACGATTAAGGTTGGTCAGAGATAACCAGACTGACCACTTTGTATAACCAGACTGACCACTTTGTACCTCGTGTCATGGAATGACCAATGGAAATAGAGAGTGTTACATCCGGTATGGCGGGAACAAACAAGGTCAGACTTGCTAGGTGAAGTTGAGGGATGGATGCGTTTTCCTGAGTGCACAGACACTACTTCACTTTCAGCTCGTCTCGTGGAGAGGTCTACCTCCGAACGTACTAAGGTAGACCTAGGGACCACTACAGGTCGTATAGACTTTAATATTGTTTATTGTAAGCCTGCAGGCCTTTAAGACTAGAGTTGTATAATAATGTGTTAGTCAGTTTACCTTTGTAATAATTGTATTATATATTAATCCTTGTATATGTATTTATGTATATAAACCTATTAACTCCACTACCGTGTTCGTATGTTTAATTATATAATTACTTGTCGCTGTTGAGTGCGATAAATCTCACTCGAATTCGACCATATATATATATATATCCGACTAGTAATGGATATTGCAAAGACCTAAGCCATATTCGCATTGCTTACTTATGATAGCATTTTAAAGAATTATATTTTGCTTTATCATATTTACTCATCCGAAATCCGGATTTTCTTCACGTAACTCGTATAGGAATGAGGTTTGGTATAACCGATCTCAAGATAAACATTAGAGTATTAAGGCTCTGCATGTGACACGTTGGAGGGCGTGCCATGGAATCCTTACCACTCATATTTTCGAATATCGCCTTGTGATAAATACAAGCGGAATCATATATGTGATAAAGCCTTCCAGTCCAAAGACGGACATCTCCATTTTAAATGCTGTCATTATAGTTAGCACTGCGAGTTCTTTTATATGTAGTTCTCATTTTATTTATAAGACGTGGCGCAGTGATGTTTGTAAACCACTCATTTTATAATTAGTCGAATATTTTAGGATTGTCACAGTAAAGCTAATTTAGGCTAACCCATTCCTCATTTGTACAGGCCCAAATATGCTCATAAACGATAAATTATTAACTATCATATCAAGAGTAAACCTCTCTTTAGAGATGAATTTGTAAACGTCCTTATCATTACTCAAAGTAATGATCACTGCATTGATAACATTAATTTATTATTATACTATAACTCATTAGTATATTAAATCAGTTGCTTATATGCAAAGTAATAACTTTTATTAAATCTGTGCTATGTTTTCTAATGTAAATTAAATTGTTTATATTTATTAAATTATTATGTTTTAATAATTACTCATGCGTCGTGTCTTACTGACTCTCACTCATTGAATTCCATTAAATATTTATAGTAGTGTTAGTAATATTTAGAAGTTATAACTGATTACTTCAAATAGATATTTATCTCTGGGTTATTCTGTTCTTGCTCATTCTGGATGGATACTAATTTATAATTCATGTTTCTTTTGCAATGCAAGCTGTGTGCAATTCATTTAAAATTTATAAATTGTCCCTTCACATAAGATATTTGATTGAGCCAAGTTTTAACATTATTTATTTACATTAATTACCTTTTAGATCTCATGTTTCTCTGCTGTGTCTCTGGGACCAGAATGAATAAAATTTCATGTTATCATCAGAAGTGTTGTTTATAATGTTATAGTTTTAGAGAAGAGCAAATAGGGCAGAATTCATGATTGCTCCTGACCTGTGTATCTCGGGCATGAGTGGATTTAGGGTACTTTTGCTTAGATTCTAAACTTTGTTAAATGAACATACAATTCTGACTGGTACAATATATATATGAATGAAGATTATTTATTAGATATTCCTACAAGCAAATGTTCTAAAAGAACCCCTTGGAGAAAGCATCCATAAGCACATGTAATTTAAAGATATCAAATTAAAATGAAAATCTAGCTTCCTGAATCAGTTACTGTATTATATTTTTTCCAATTTGGCAGGTTCACATAAATGATTTCCAATGATCAAGATTTACTTATCATTAATCATAATAAAGTTGAAATATCTATTTTGTTCTTAAATTATTTCCTTACAATGACTACAATATTAGTTACTTAAAAGAACAAAATGTGATGATGCTTGATTGGCAGAATAACAAAATAAATGTGGAGTCTCATAAGCACAGTTTTAAAAATAGACAGAAAAATGTAAAAATGATTAGTAGATTGAAATTTCAAAGAGCAACAAACCTTTTCTGATTGTGGCATTTTAAGATTTTATTAATTGAAAATAACATTATCAAAATCATCAATAAATCAGTGTTCTGATTAATTCAGAAAAAGTGGCAATATACTTTTCCACTGCTAATAATTTTTTACAATCAATTTCTGAATAATTCTCCATTAATGCATCTGTACATATTAATACTACATAAAAATATTCATTTTTCTTCTCAATTTTTTACTCTGTATTCTGCCCTCAAAAACATCCCATAAAAGATTATCATGGCACAAATTAGGCCTTATCTGAGAGTCTTCCTGTTACTATCACAGCATTTATCTTTATTTCCTTTTCTTGCAGAATTTATGCCTTTGATTTTTTTATTTATCCAATTTATTGATTTCATTATTATAGCACATTTTCCAGATAAGTTATTTTTTTAAGTTCAAAATCTAGGATTTCAATCAATATAGCACAATGACTGTTTGTAAACATACAAGGTGAAAATATATGTCTGAAAATCAAAGACATTCTTCCAAAACATGATATTGAAAAAGAAATTTCAATTGATAAAGTTAAACAGTTCTTTTTAATTATGTGAAGGGACATGGAAAGATAGCTGGAAAAAAATTTAAAATATGGTGATAATATGTTAGTTTCAAAACTGTTGGATTTTTTAAAGAAATATAAGGAATCGCAAAGTTGTGTTTACTGATTTCTAAGGATGCTTCTATTGTTCTAATTTATAAAAACAAACAGAAAAGACTGCAATAATTTTTATGCTAATATTATTATCTATTAAAATAAAATAGGACTTTTATTAAATAGATTTCCTCCAACCATGTATGGGTGCATACCAGAAGATCAATATAATCAGAAGTTCTATAGACATGAATGTTTTTGCTATGCAGATGCAAAAGTCATGAGTAAAAGTTTGATTTATGCATTATCTTTATCAATTTATTTATGATATTTGATTCAATAAATCAGAAAGGTTTATGTGAAATAATGGAGTTTTAATTTGAACTATATAATTAAGAGCAAAACTTCCAACACTTCTAGCTTCTATATTTATATGCTAATAATTGCACTACTTTTTCCAATTCAAAAGATAATCTACAGAATGGTCTAAATAATTTGAATAGTAACATTTAAAAATGATGTTATTTAATCAATTATTGTTTCAATTATTATTCAATGATAAAAGAAAAAACCTTCAGCAACTTTTATCTTTTATAGTTATAAGTTTAAAAATATGATGTCAATTTTTCTCATCTATGCTCTCTGGTTGCTCCGATGTGCCATCATCCTTGACCAGAGAGTACATTCAGTTAATCAAAAGCTCTTGGACCTAATTCACACTCTCAAAACCCGAGATACCAAACTAGCCCCACCTCCACTCCTCACAGACACTTGGGCAATCTTCCAACTCCCATCCTCTCAGCCTCTGTCATAGGACTCAATCACAAAGACATGCTTTTCTAACCAGCCTGACTACACACCATTTCCCTTATCCACTTCCCATTCCCTTTTTACATGTATCCTTCCCCTCTTACCATTTTGTTCCTGAAATTTCATTTGTTTCACTGTATCTGTTGTTTTTTTTGATGAATAAACATCTCATCACTGAGAAAAAAAAGTTTAAAAATATGAGTCAATTTAAATATCTCAAAAAAATGAACTTCGTGTTAAGTTGCAGTACATTTTCATATGCTGTTGCAGCATTTAACAAGTTATAGGATAGAATATTTTATTGTAGTAATATAACTTATTTTAACCAAATTTACAAGTATTATTTTGTAGATCTACAGTACAAAATGAAACATGGGCCCTGTATGTCATAACATAAAGGCACCAGAAAATTTTCATTTATGGGTGCTTTGCAAAATCCTGAAAATATGAAAGTAATATCAAAAGTCTAATTAATATATCCTTTAGCTTGCTGGATGTGATATTATTAAATCAACTATTGTAAAATCACATCAATAATACTTGTTGATTAGAAATGTTAAGAAAATGAATATTAGATATTCTAGTATTTAATTGGATCTGAGTATGGCTTTCATGAAAGAACACAACCTGTTTATATTATAAAAATTATCACAAAGATGCTTTACAAAAGATAATAATGATTGATTTTCATTAGAAAATATGCCCAAAAATAAAATAGAATGGATAGCTACAATTAAAAAATGTATTCAAGTCTTTAGAAAAATAAATTTATTGCAGAAAAAGTTAAAATATGTCAAATAAATAAACTTTGGGCCAGCATGTAATACAGAAGAGCATATTTGTGAGCTTGATTTTTATGATTATAGCAAAATTCACATTTAAATTCACCTTTTTTGTATGAAAGCAAACATTATTGACCTTAAAAATATTTTCAGTATGGTCTTTGTATATAATAGTAATTTTTCATGGCTCAAAATATCAAGTGAGTAAATTTTTTTAATACTCTTTTGTCTCTATCTCTTCTTCCATTTCTGTGAAATTTTCAAAATGAAACTTTTTCAATGTTGTATTAAATATGTCAATTATATTTTGAAATATTTTTATTGATAACCAAATAATATGATTTCATACTATTATCTTTGAGAGATTCCATGTAGTAAAAATATGAAAAGTAGCAAATGAACTTTAAAAACATTATTCTTATCTCTTTAAATCACCTTTTGTATAGAAATGATGATTTTTCAAATATATAGAAGATTTTGATCATTTTATGAACAATGCTAGTATAGATATGCATTTAATGAATATAATTATTCTTCTGACTTATATAAATATTGATAGAATTTTATAAACATGGAAAGATACAGATCATAATGTGATAACAGGATATGTTAACTTTAAAAAATACTGGAATTTTTTTAAAAATATATAGATGGATCTATAAAGTTGCACTACTGGGATTAAAAATACTTCTGTCCTTCCAATTTATAAAAGTAATGAACAGAATTAACTCTAGTAATCATCATAGAATATCACTGCCAGAAAAACACTTTCAACGATTTTATAAAATAATTGCTTTCAGTTACAGATAAGGGACTACCAAAGATTTTAGTGTAGATTTGGCAAATCAAAAAAATTATAAATATAATATTTGTTGCAAGAAAAATTGTTTAAACAGAAGCTATTAATTTAAGCATTGCTAAATTTGTTCTGATTAATCAGAAAGATTTGTGACAATGTTGAAATTATCTGGTTATCCACTGAAGACTCTTATTGCATGAAAGAAATTGTTATTATTGATATTAAAATGTTTGAGACATTTAAAATGAAAACCATTAATAAACAGGAATATATGCAAATTACAATTTTATTTTTCCTCCCATTTTTATGACAGTATTCTTTAAGTAATTTGTATACAACTTCATTAAGCAAGATATGATATAGGTTTAATCTTGAAGTTTTTAATGTAAACTGATTCAAAACAAAAGTAAAGACTTACAATATGGTGATAAGTGCATATCCTTGCTATCCTAAAAGATGATCTACCAGAAGTTTTTAATATTTTGAATACCGTATATAAAACTTGATTTAATAATAAATATTAAAAAAAAACCTTTAAACCAGTGATGAAAGAAAACTTCCGTATGTTTTAGATTAGATAGTTATTAGATTAAAAATGTATATCAACTTAAATATTTCAGTAGCATTTAAATTAAAAATTAAACTTGGGTAATGAGCTCAATGCAAACTTTAATATGTTGTGTTGCAGTTATAGGTTAAAAGATAGAATATAGTGACTAATTATTTCACTAAATTAGTTATATGTAGAGCTGTTATTTTGCCAAGTTGATTACATGGAAAATGATTTTTTTATCATCATAACTGATTGGAAGTACATAAGACTAGTTGGTGATTTCTTCAGCTGGTTGAATATGCTTAATATTGAATCTTAAAGGCAAATCTTGACTGGAATGTGTGTATGAAGTGAACGAATAAAAATAAACTTTCTTACAAAGTATTTTATAATAAACTTAAACACTATTTCTTTTAGAAGAGATAGACTTCACTTATATTACAAAGATTATTTCAGTAGATTTCCTTAAAAATAGAATGTAATTAAAAGTTGCAATTTTAATAACGTGAGAAAGAAAAGCTGAGAAAGAAAAGCACAGTCGCAGAAATTAAAGATAACATCATAAGATGTCAAATAAATAGACTAATGAATGTAATATTTATAGATGTATTAGTGTTTTTCTGATTCTTAAAGTCATCACAAAACCCACTTTTAATAAATTGTTCTTTGTCTTTCTATCCTTTATTTTCTTTTTAAAATTATAAAGATGAGTGACACTTAATAATTTTTAATCCCAATTTTTATATATGATTTTTTTTCTAAAGATTTAGTTATGGTAACCTTTTACAATAAGAAGTATAAATAATTTAAAGAATTATAAATAAAAATCGAATAATTTTTTACAACACATACTTCTCGTAATGCATTTTTCAAAATGCTTTATTTAATTTATAATAGTTTTGACTGGGAAACAGTCTTCTTCACATCACCTTTTAAATTGTAAATTCATGCTTTTTTATTTGTTATAAATTAAATAATGCCTTATAAAAAGTGTCTTATGGGAATAATGATTTAATAGAAGCAATGCAAAAACAATAATAAAAATAACAAAAATGTTAAATTATTTATAAATGTAAAAATAAATAATGCCAGAAAAAGTTATATGATAACAAATAGATTATTTAATATAAAAAAGTATTTTTCAACGACATAATGTTTTGTAAATATTCACAATAATAAATGAGCAGCAAGGGGGAGGGGGCAATGAAATGTTGCTGAAAGAAACTTTGTCTTAAACAATACAATATTCGTTGTTATATATATATTAAGTATTACTTATTTATATATACAAAACGTAATGAATTACATTTATTTTCATTTTACAACAAATAGAAAAACATTTATAAATAAACAAAAGTTAAACATAATAATAATGTATTTTAACTAGAATGTTAGAAATTATAATACCTGAAAATCATTAAAGTGAACTAAGTGGAAAGATGACAAAATCTTCTATTATAAAAGAATATTTTTTATAGTTTAATTAATAAACTTTGACCACAGCAATATATATATATATTGGACTGGGAAAGTAACACCTGGTTAAATGAAAGGTTTATGTATTTTATATAAGCTGCAAGATAAACAAAAACTATTAATAATTACTCATAACACACAGCACAGGAATCAACTGTATTAATCTTAAAATTAAAAAAATTCGTTATAAAAGGAAATTTAAAAAAATATAATCGCAAAAAAAAAAAAAGAAATATCCAAATCCCATTCTAGCACTGAAATATACCGATACATTTCTATCTGTAATTAATTAAAAATAAACATTTACTTGTTATTGCCTATATAATACTTTATCATAAATATTTAAAATTTCTCTTTTATCACATTCATTTCAAATTCTTAAATAAAAACATCTAAAACAAGCAAATGAACCCCAAGATGCACTTCTGGTCGATTTAGCAATTCCCAATTGGCTTATATTCAGCAAAAAGCTTAACTTTTTTCCCCTATAGAATCATAAACAATTTTAAGTAAGTTAGTGATAAATTATTACAATCAGTAAGCAATGCCATTTAAAAAAATGTATTTAATTAAAATGAAATATTATAAAATCTTGTTTTACTTTAGTTGTGTTCAGGTTTAAGATTTAATAAAAAATATTTTACGAAAAGAGGGAAGGGAGAAAATCACATATAACAAAAAGTAAAAAGGTAATCAAGCAAAAGGAATTCTGAAAAGCATATTGCAAATAGTTTATGTTAGAAATATTATTCGCTTTTAAGAGGGAGGGCTCATCAAGTTCTAATCCTACTGTTAATTCACTCAATTATAGCAAGCACTAATATAAAAAACTATTATCAACGTTTAAAAATACATTCAAATAAAAGACTTTCAAAAGACAAAGACATGAGGAAGATTGTGCACAAAGATATTGCTTCTGTTTATTTAATAATTATTTAGATGAGCGTTGCTTGATAAGAGTGAAGTGAGCATAAGAGATTAATGCTACTTCATCTAAAAAAATAAGATTGAAAAGAAATAAAGAATTAATGAATAATAAGATTTTAAGAACTAAAGACCACTTTATTCTTTTTATTAAAGTTAGATTTAAAAAAGGACTTGTGGATACTTTGTTGGAATTTAGGTTTATATAATGCTGAGTCATAGATGATTGGAAAAGAAAAAAAACAAAAGATTTAGAAATGTGGATTAAGAGAAAAATGGAAAACATATGGAAGAATAAGATCAAAAATAGAGAAATTTTGAAAAAAAAAAGATGAAAAATTATTGAATATTAAAAAAAATTATAAAATGAAAAAAAAAACCTGTATTAGACATATACTTATAAAATAGAAAATTTTCAAAAAAGATCCCAGAAGAGAAAGAAAAAAAAATAGATGGATAATACTAGAGCAAAAAAAATAGCTGAGATTACTTGGAGAGTAGAGTAAAAGACAAAAAATTTGAAAATTAGATAGAATAATTTAAAGAAGTCAATTTTGGAAGATAATAATGAAGATGATGAACAAAGGTTATGTATGTAGAGATGTTATAAAAAATAGTAGAATGCATAAACATATAAATATTTATATAGTAAGACATATATGTATATAGAAAAATATGGTAAACTATAGTAATCTTTATGGTTTGTTTAGAGTTGAATATCAAGAAGTCATTAAAGTTTAGGTTTTTTTTTTTTTATGATTTGTAAAGTGAAAAGATCTAACTTGAGTCAGATCTGCTTTAACTCAAAGTAAATTGAAAATTTTGAAGATATATTGCTTTCAAGCAAAAACACTGGAAATTTGGAGATAATAAAAAATATTGACTATCTGATAAAATGTCAGCGTTTTTAAAAAGAATGTAACAAATGTTGAGTAATGAATGACAACATAAACATTAACAAATGGTATTTTTTAAAAAAGAAAGTTTCTGCATTAAGTACATATGAATATTTGTATATATATTTTTAAAAAAACCTTAAAATTTGTCCTAGTAAGATATAAGAAGAAAAAAACATTGGAGCAATATAAAAATAATTATTTGTTTTAATGTATGTTTAAATTGTCTTCCTATATAGTATAAACAGTATAAAATTATATTATTTTTTTAGATAGACACTAAAGTAGTCTTAAGTTAGTTGTTAGATAAATTCACTTTCTAACATGTCATCATTTATTAGCACTAAAAAATCTCACTCCAGAAGAAAAAAGAGACGATATGTATATATCAGTTTTGTCACCATTATACAATTATTTCATGAAACACTAAGATTCCATACACCAAATGTTATTCTGAAAGTCTGTTTATTTGATATTTTCTAACATTTAATTTCTTTTGCTGAGACTTAACATTTTCCTAATTATAGACCACCCCTCTTATATTGTACCTTTTTAAAAGGTTCTTGAGATAATCTTTATAAATTAAATAGGGATTGTATCTTCCAACCAATCTCAACCTCACCATAAAATTTCTTTTTAAGAAATTCATTAGCTTTATATATTCAATCCATCAAAGATATATATTTACAATAGTAGATTTGTAAGCATCACAGCTAGCAAGTTAAAGCATATATAATTTAGTTTTTAATCTTGCCACCATATTTTAAAACAGTGTTAACCTGTGGTACGCGTACCACTGGTGGTATGCGAGTTGCTGTTTGGTGGTAAACGAAAAATAATCAATAATGGCGGACATAAAAAAAAAATTAAATCATAAAAATATAGAAACATTTTTTCCTATAATTCATAAAAATTATTTTAATTAATAATATTATACAGTAAAGTTGTTAATATGTACAGTCGATAACGATCTTTAATGTTAATGATAAAATTGAAAGTATGATTAAGAAATTAGATTTTTGGAAACTATAATATATATAAGTATCGAAAACAATCAACTGGAAGTATTCGAAACTCTTCATATTTTTTTGTTTGAAAATAAGGTTAGTCTGTCTCAAGATATACGAGAAAATATAATAGCACATTTAACAGGATTAAAATTGTCTTTCATGGAATATTTTCCAAAATCCAAAAACACAAATGATAATTGGATTTCAAACCCCTTCTATGCAGAAAATTTAGAAAAAGCTACATCATTATCAATAAAGGATAAAGAAAATTTAATAGAATTATCATGTGAAAGAACTTTACAAGTAGAATTCAAACAACACAATCTAATT
The DNA here is from genome assembly GCA_028023455.1 of Epiperipatus broadwayi. Taxonomy (NCBI): domain Eukaryota; kingdom Metazoa; phylum Onychophora; class Udeonychophora; order Euonychophora; family Peripatidae; genus Epiperipatus; species Epiperipatus broadwayi. The sequence goes on along the minus strand of JAQFVV010000009.1, from coordinate 1,961,645 downwards.
AATTTTTGGTTAAACATTAAAGAATATGAACAACTTTCTGAGAAAGCTCTTAAATTATTATTACCGTTTACTATGGAATTAGTAGGAAGAGCTTTTTTTCCATATATTTTTTTAAAAATAAGTATTGAAACAGATTGAACGCAGCTGTAGACTTAAGGGTATACCTCACATCTTTTGAATCAAATTTCAAAAAATTATGTTGTTCGAAACAAGCACAAAGATCTCATTAAATTTATTTTATAAAAATATTTGATTATGATAAGAAAACGTACTAATTGTTTTTTTATAATTTTGTGTTTTTATTAAAATCATTTATTAGTAAACAAAATATGACAAAATAGTAGATAAATAATGAGTCGGATCAAGGCAAATCAATCTTAAATTATTTAATTTGAAAGAATGTATCAGAAAAGGATCATACCCAGAAATTAGACTCTCATTAATTCTTGATCATCTATTGTGGATTGCTAGATGTAAGCTAGTATTTAATCATCAAAATTTTAATCCTATTAACTTCATGCTGAACAATCTAAAGAAAACAAGAACAAGAGATAGCCTGATAACCCCTGAGGTTATTTTTACCATGACTTGGGACATGCTGGATTTATCCTCTCCATGGCCAACCAATAGCAAGATGCTCCAAAACCAAATGAAGGAATGAGAAAACACTTTGAACAAAATATGTACCAAATAACCTTTAATGTAATAATGTAATCTTTAATAAATTATTTTGTAAAACATTGAACAAACACATACATATAAATATGTTACAGTGAGTTTATAATTTCAGTGAGTTTATCTGGCGTGACGTTTAGGCATGTTTCAATGTAATTTGTCTCATTATGAGATGTAAATACATACATGGTCACCCTATAATATTAATAATGCAAATGCAATAACACACTCGCAATAACAAATTTCACAAAATACAATCATTTTTACGAAGTGGTACAATTTAGCGTGATGTACTACCAAGTGGTACGTGAGCCAAAAAAGGTTGGGAAACACTGGTTTAGAACATTATAGAACATCCTTAAATGAGATTTCCTTTAATGTCTTAATGTTATAAGCAGGGCCAGAACCAATAAGTGCGGGGCCCGATTAGATTTTTTTTGCAGGGCCCTCTATATATTAAATATTTAAATAAAATGTAAATTCAATATATATATATCAAATATCATGGATCATAAGATAGGTAAACTTCTACATACATTAAAAAATAAAAATGCACAAAATACAAAAACAATTCCATTTTATTGAATATAAATTTACATCATTGAATATGAATATATGAATTTACATATTTCTAAGTTTTTGTTCTGTAAATTCTTCTAAAATAGTTTGAAAATCCAATTTCCTTGCTTCTTCACTTTCAATCAACATAATTGCTAAACTATTTAATCTATCCTGATTCATTGTCAATCTCAGATAGTTTTTTATTAGTTTTAGCCTGGAAAATGATCTCTCTCCAGAAGCAACACTCACTGGAATTGTTAAATATATTCGGAGAGCAATAAACAAGTTTGGAAATGCCACTGCTCTATCATTTTCCGAAAAAAATTTGAACATTTTAAATGGATTTTCAAAAAATTCTGATGGAAGGATAGATTTTAAAGCTTCCATTTCTTCAACTAACATTTTTCCATCTATATCAGGTTCCGAGTAAGATGCATATAGAATAGAATAATTGAGAGAAAAGATAGTACTATCCGATTAATTAAACGTTAATCAAAAACGACACTTACGGGTCTCCGTTTTCTATATTATAATGTATATATATTATAATAAACACAATAATAAATCTCATTCATCAATGCGAACTTAAAATAAATGTATTTTTAATTATTTGAAAAATTTATAATTTATCCTTTATCGTCAAAAGCAATTTGCTTTAAGTTTCAAAAAATAACTTTTTGTTAATTTTGGTGGTGATGCGGGGCCCAATTGCTCCAATCACCTTAAATCCGGCCCTAGTTATAAGATAGCCACAATCGGCCTCCATAAAATAAATTTGTTAAAATAATAGACCTAAATGTAACTAGTTTAATTGAAATAGTCATTTTACTATGACAAAATACTGTATCTCAGATCAATACAACACAAAACAGAATAAATCTTTACAATACTCATAATTTATTAAATTAATCCCAGATCATAAATTGTGCTAATGAAACATATTGTAATTAAAATTGTTATGACATGTGTATGTAAGTAACAGTATTAGATATAAAGCTACTTTGAATTGCTTAACATTACTGAAATCAGTGAGAGAAATTTTCTGACTTTTGTTAATATATAAAGAGACAAAATGCCTAGCTAAATAACCCTAAATAGCATGTATATTAATGTGCATGTGTGTTTTATTTATGTAAAAATTTTAAAAATGAAGAAACGTTTACAAAATCTACATATACAAATATTAAAATGTTAGAATGATTAAAATATTGATTAAATGGGTAATTCATATTCTTAATATTTTAAAATACATTATTTACATTTAAATAAAAAAAGGGCTATACTGATAAATATAACATTTGATTTATTTCTGATTCTGATAAAAAGAATACAGATTTATTAATGTCATAAAATAAAATTAAATAAATAATTAAAATCTAAATTTCAATTTAAAAAATTTTTCTGTCCTAAGTCTTTTAAATACCTCATTTTGAATACACTCAAGAATCTTTTTTGCTCATTTTTTTACTCACATTATTGTGTTTTTTAATGAAAAAAATGTACTCACTATTTTATGCTTACCTTTTTGATAAATTTTGTTATAGTATATGTTCAAAAATGAAATTAATTTTAAAAATAAAATATCAACTTTGGAAATAAAATATATATAATAAGCAGACATAATTAACAATAATATTTTTTTTTAAATAATACTTTTATGTAAAAAGCCAACTAAAAAATAGAAAAATAATAAAGTAATCCGTATAAATAACATGTATCATTTCATAAAAGTATTTGAGGTCTTTTTGATTTTTATGGTCTCAAATGCTTTTTTTTTCCATGTCATAGTATCAGCCAGGAGGCGAACCTGCAACAACTGTCTGCAACCAACTGCTTGCTTGCAAGGCAGCTGTGCTGACCTCTCGGCTAACAACACTTGACAGGTCTCAAATGCTTTTATAAAACAATATGTTTTTAGTTGGATTAATTTTCTATTTTTCTATTTTTTAGTCAGCTATTTAGATAAAAGCATTATTTTTTTTTTTAAAAAAAATTAATATTATTTTTTTATTTTTAGTTATAAATAAACATATGATTTCAATTTAAATAAAATAATTTTCTTCATCAGTCTCTTTTAATCACCTTTGTTCATGTGCAATATAATATTATCAATACAACATCATTGCAGTCATTTTTCTATAAATGTTATTTTATAACCATTAAACAGATACTTTTTTTTAATTTTATTTTAATTAATTTAGACTTAAATCATTATTAACAAAATTTTATTCTACAAGTTTAATATTCACATTGGTTTGGTTGCTAGGAAGATTTCTTAGAAAGCATAAGTATATGAGTTCAAGTTCTAAACAGGAATGATTTTTTTTCATTGCTAATTCAAAAATATGGACATCCCAACAAAAACACAGACAGGGCAACTTCATATAAAACATTTAAAAACAGATTTCATTTTAACTTTCAGACTGAAAAAATATATTTGATGGCAAACTATATTACCCATATAATATGTATATTTAAAATGAATTTCATTAAAGCATGAGTTAAAGTACTGATATTTTTTGAAATATCAAAAATTAATTTGTAATTATAAAAAATAATTAGAAATTTATTGATAGTACATGTTTCCTGCTTGGCATAAGTAAATCTTCAATTGGCTAATTTTCTCCAAAAACACAAATGTTCAAATAAAATCTAAATATAAACATTCAATATTTATTAAGAAATCAATTTTTAATAATTTTATTAAAGACTTATTAATAAAAAAGTAAACAAAATAGATATAAAATTATTTTTCTGTTTTTATGAGTTATGTTGATAGAAAGAATGCAGCTATTTCTTTAATCTATTTTTGTCCTTTTTGGGGAATTACCTATGATATTTAGACACTCTAATTAGAATTAAAATCTTAATTTATTAAATACATTCAAATTGTAAATCATGAAAGGTCTATTTTTAGTTAAATTTTATATTATGACACTATGTAATGTGATTGCAGTGCCATTGAAATTATTGTGTGGACACAGTGAATTAAATCAAAAGAAAGTAAACCTTCTATTTTATTTTATGAATATATATAAAAATGGAAAAAAACTGATGTGTTTAATATAATTATCAGTATTTTTTATTATTTTCAAAAAATACTTCATTTTAATCTTCACACTTATCACTCTGGACATTCCATAATTGATGGCTATAAATACTGAGGCACATATTAACTCAAAAGCTTGCAAGTTAAGACTAGTTTGTTTGCTAGCAGAACTATATTGATCAGAGTTTATAATACACAGGGATGTATCTATCATTTCCCTCTGTATTTATTGAATAGACCACTAAGTGTTGTATTTTCTTTTTGCTATCAATAAAATTCAAGCAGTATAGTAGTTACATGCTATTTGAAGACCATCTATATTTATCTTATTCACCAGTTGTATCAGAACATTTTGAATAAAGTTACCTATGCAAATGAAGTTAAATCTGTATATGCATACAAGCATAGATAAAAGAAATGTACTTTGGCAGAGATAAATCCAATAGTATATGTTTTATCCATATGTATGAAACCAAAATCTATACATATATTGAAACACAGATAAAAAAATCTACCACTAACAGTGATGAATCTAGTAATACTGTATATACTGTGTATATTATCTAAGATATGTTAAGGAAATATAAGAAAAATGTGTTTGCTTATTTGTATATAAACTACTTCACTCGTATTTAAATTGCTATTAAAAAAAAAATCACCTGTTTTATTTATGAAAGAAGATTGAGAAAAAAAAAAAGATAGTCATTTTAATTTGACCAGACAGGTAAAAAGCTTTAAATACATCAGTTGCTAATTAACAATATCTGAAACCAACATTAATAAAACTAGATTGAAAAAAAATTAAGAAATTTCATTAATTTAAGGGGAAAAAACAAAGTTCTCCATGACGTTTGAATTTATGGTCATAAGAAATGCTAGTCAGTTAAAATCCCAAGAGGAAATAAAGAGAAGTCAAGTATGATAAAAAAAAATATTATGCAAAATTTCTTTTGCTTATAAAAGACTATTGATTAATTTTTGTTTAGAAAATATAATTGGATAAAATACAGTGTTTAAAATGTTTTTCTTTTCAGTCTTATTTTATATTAGATAATAAATGAAAATCTAAATTTTTATATAATGATAAATAACATTTATATTTTTTTTTATGCAAGCACATATACGCAATTCAATAATATTGCTAAAAGAATAACTTAGTTTATAATTTAAAGGTTTATTAATAATAAATAGATTTTTATATGTAGTACAAAATGCAAGTGTGAGGGTGCATGTAAAAATATGTCTGTGTACTTAATATTTATATATGTATACAATTTAAAAACATTACATTTATTGTCTAATTAATATCTATAAGATATTTGTAACTAAATCAGAATCAGATTTGAAATGATTTATTTTTATATCTGCCAATAATTAACTATTGATTATGTGTAATTATAATAATCTTATTTAAATACTGAATCAAGAATTTTGTCCAATTTACTCTTATGTGCATCTAAAAGCAGAATCTCTTACTTGCAAATAATAAACAATAATGAATATGATGTGTATGTGGATTCTAGATAAGAGAAGTGGGCAATGCCCAGAATAGGAATATCATTGTATAATAATAATTCTGTAGCATTACTAAGAGTCATCTTTATAAATCCACACATCTTATTAACATTATATATGACTATTATTTTCTTTATAACCAATTCACACATCTATTATGATGAGCCTGAGAATTGAATTAATCATTTTCATGATCATAGCAGAGATTAAGTATGAGTCACCATTTTATATATGTGTTTACCATTGTCTTTTTTCGATTCAGTTACAAATAACGACAACATGAAAGTTGCTGCTGATTATCATCATGTACTATTTTATATGTAATTTTATTGTGTTAAATATCTTAAACAAAAAATATTCCTATTTCATCTATTTATGATAAATATTTTAATAAAAGATTTTAAAAATGAATCATGCGATTACTCTTCTTTACAAAAATATATATTTATTTTAATTTGCAATTAAGATTGAATAAGTACATGAATTAACATCTTTTGCAGTCTCAAAATAGAATATATAAAGCATTATTGCTAATGTGTTTACTGTATAGAATATGTATCTATTATTCTATTACAAGTGATTATCTGATGGTTTTGTCTAATATTCTATGGATTAGTTTGTTCTTGCAATGCAATGCAGCAAGTGATAGCATTGGTTACAAAGTTACCTTAAAATACTTAATATTATAGAAATTAATAATAGAAATCTTTTAATATTTTAATTATATATATATATGCATAGGAAATATTTTGATTAATAAATATAGAAGGTAAAAAGGGTAAGAAATGAATAATTATAATGTAAAATAAAAAAATATTATAAGATGTATATATAGAATGTAAATTATATGTTCATGTATATTTATATTCATATGTTTGTATTATGTTGTAGTTCTGAAGAAGATTGCTGGGGCAATTGAAACTGTAAAATGTAGAAAAGGGTGAAAAATAAAGCATTGTAAAAATAGTAAAGTGCTTGGACAATTGAGTATTATATGATATAAGTAACTATATGCTTTAATAAAATCAAGATAAATACATTGTTGCATAAATGCAGGAATTTATAAAAATTCAGATTCACTTGATCTACTTGATCCAAAAGTTTCAATTTCTTTATACAATTTTTATTAATTTACAGATCCAGATTACTGATGATAAATGAGCAAATATAAATTTATGTAACTTCATGAAAGATGTAATAGTACCAATAAGATTTACAGATCTTTCAGAGATCACAGTTATAGAACCATATACCCTGAAAAATGTGGCAGTATGTATGTCTGTACATACATTTATATATAGTAAAGCAAAGTATTTTAATTATAATTCAATCCTCTAAACATGTCAACCAAATACATACTTTTACATTCTCATAATTAGACTAACAGTATTTAGTAAAAACAACTGATTCATATTCAATCATACTAAACGTATATAGAAGGAATATTTATGTTGAAAACAAAGAGTTAAGTCAGTACTTTAAGTAATAATAGTATTTTATTAATAACACTACAATATACATTTATATATTTGAATGAATTAAATATTTCTATCAAATGACCGAATTAATCAGGATATTTTAAAATATTATTTTACAAAATCTATACCAGTGCATATCGGGAATAATAAATCTTTCTGATTCGTCTTAAAAATATATATTATTAACAGGCATTTTAAAGAGAATAAATTAAATAATTAAATATTAAATCACTTTTCTTTAATTTGCACTGGCATTGTTCGCATGTTCTTTAATAAAATTTAAAAAAACTTTTTGTTAAAACTTTAGAAATTTTTGTTACAATTTATTGATATAGACTTTGTTTTAACTTGATTATTTCTACATATAAAGATGGTAGTGAATTGACTGCAAATATGAATTCCAATTTCTGTTAATAATATCGGCAAATTCTTCAGATTTTGAAATTATTATTACCAAGTAGCTTTTATTTCTTATTAAATATATTAGAATCCATTCTGCAGGAGTTTTTTTCCTTTAAATGATCACTTAAAATTGAAATAAATAATATTAAAAAATTCATAAGAAATTAGCATCAGAAGTGGCAGAGCAAAAACAAAATACATGAACTTGAAATTCCAAAGCCTATCATTTTGCCACTGCACAGGGCATTGCATTCAGTGACGTAGAATGATATAGGGTCAGATCAATATGAGATTTTCATTGTTAATTTGTCTGCATTAATTACAACAATGGAAATGTGTGTTTATGCAAACACATTAACATTTAATTATAATCTCAACAATTCTGATTCCTAATTAAAGCTTTTTACTTAAATAAAAATCTGATTTAAAATGACTTAAAATGTAAAATTATGACAGGTTTTGTTTTACTAAGCATTTAAAAAAAAACACCAGAAGTTGTAACTAATATAGATTAAAAAACTAAAAGTAATAATATAAAAATTATAACATTAAATTTAAAATAATATTGTCTATAAAAGTTGATCTTATATAACCATTTAGTATTATTTTACTTTTTAAAACTTGACTCAAAAGGTAAACAATTAATATATTATTTCTGCTGTCTAATGTGAAAAACACAAATCAACTGGAAATTGAAAATTCATGTTAAGTTTGTGTGCAGTAAGTTATATATTGACCTTCGTCTTTTATCATGAAAGTAGAGTAATTCTGATGTAGTTTAAATGCTTAGCAACTAATGAATCTTACTGAATGTAAATGCCTGTACTTAAATAACTTTAAAATAATACTCGATAAATATTAAAATCAATTTTAAAACTTCTATATGTATATAATAGCAAAACAACTTAGAAAATAAAAAAATTATGATGCAAAATTATTGAATGGTGGAGCCCTTTACTTCTGCCTGTTAGAAAATGTAGGGTCACTGAGTGCATAAGTTACGATATATCCATCAGTTAATGGATATGTTTTAATATTTTTCACATACGGAACTCGTGCAGAAAACAAAGTACAAAAAAATTTATCTCTTTCCCTCTACACACACACACATCATATATATATTATTGCAATGGTCGGCTGAGGCTTTACAAGTATAGCAATATTCACCACCATAACATACTACTAGAGATTTACCATCTAGAATTCCCTACTCTTATTGATAGTTTCTAAAATTGAAGCATCATCCTATTGGATATCGGCTGCTAATATTTATAGAGAAAGATTAAAATTTACTGGTGAGGACATCCAACCATAGATCTTTACAAAACCCTGACTTATTCACCAGCATTTTAATCTATGTTCACTAGATCATTAAAAACTAGCAACTACTAGAATATTCAGTCATCTATAGCAGTGGTCTTCAACCACTGGTCCGCGGGCCGTAGAAGTTTTTTGCTGGTCCGTGATAAACTGGCAAGAAAGTTTTAATAACAAAATAATAAGATTTTAAACTTTTAATTAATATAAACAATTTTTATTTATTTTTTTCATCGCACTTTTACCTGATTAAAAAAAAAGAAACAGAACAAAATCTAATCAGTCATACATAAATTAATTTGTTTTTCTAGTTATCACAGATGTTTATGGGGGGGGGGGGATATAATTAAATTTTTTATTACTTTTCTAAAAAAATTCAAAATTAAAAAAAAAAAGAGTTTTTTATTATACAAACTCCATATATATATATACTTCATCTAAGGCTAAGCTGTTTACATCTTTAAGAAAATTTATCTATAGACTTCTGCTGGTCCATGAAACCTTATCCTTATTTTTTACCGGTCCGCAGGTGTGAAAAGGTTGAAGACCACTGATCTATAGCATATGATTGTACAATAACAGCAATGATTAATAAAAGAGGCCATACTAAAATAAGCAAATAACAGAAATAAACAATAAATTCATTAAGATTATATTATAATATTCTTAGTAACTGTATTTTATAATTAACTTGGATAATTTAAAATTTACTTGATGTATTTATAATATCAATGGATCATAATTTTTAAAACTTATGTATATACACATATGACCTTTCCTTATATATTTTTTCTGAATACTATCATGATACAAATTGAAATAGTCAATCAATAATATTAGTCATTTTATTCAAAATTAAATGGTTAGGCATGTTAAGCCAAGTTTGTATGTGCACAATATTGTTTTGAAATTACACCAGCACAGATTCGAATCAAGTATCTTACAATAGTCTCTCATATGAATATTATATATTCTTATGTCTCATAAGAATATGTATTCAATAAGGCAGTGGACAATCATTATCATGCAAATCAATAATTAACCACATACTAAATTCAGAAATACTTGAAATACATAAAAATATAGTCACACAAATCAAAACTAAATCTAATAAAACTTTAAAATCTACAGACTAGACACATGATTCATCAATAAACTGTAGCTATGCTTCAAAATTTATTTTCAAAAATAAGACACATAAAATTTGAATTTACATTACTAACTTAGTACAACTACATCAATATCTTCTTTACTATACAAATGCATCTGCAGCATATAGATATCATACTATAATTAAAATTTATTTGAAACCTCTTAATTAACAATCAATAAAGCAAAGGCAAATTCCAGCAATAACTTCAACACATTGCTGATAAATCCCTTAACTTATTTTTCTCATTTTAATATTTGATCCTAATAAAATATTCAAGGGATGTTAAAAAGAAGATATAAATCTCAGCCTTAGATTACCTCTATGGATTGGTTAATGATTGAATCAAAATTTGCTAATGTCTTTGATATTGTAAGTAAATTGAGATAAAGATATATTATGTACTAGGATTTTAAAATATATTTTATATGGAAATAATCTCTTTTTTTAGAATACTTCATTGAAATCCATGTTGAAAAAAAGGAGCCTTCATCCATCTGACAGATATGATGATTAGTAGATTGAGTTATTATTTGTAGATAGTAACTATTATACAATATATATTTCAGATTGTAATAATAATGACTGGACTTGTTAAAATTTTAATATTATCTATTATTGTTTTATGTAACAGACATAATGAGCTTTTACTCCTATGAGCTGATTGTCATTCAGTGGCAAATTTTCTTTTATTATCTGTTGCATTTGTAGTTGAAAGTAATAATGTATTATAAAAGTATTAGTACATAGAGAAGGAAAACAATACATATGCACATGCTGAAACAGGAACATATCACATTTAAATCTGCTGCAATTATTGCTAATTGAAATTTGAAATAAACTTCTCTTTTATAAATATAAATAAATTATTAAATAATACAACTAAATCATAGAAAGCACAGAAAATTTTCTAGAATCATAATCATTTATGCTTCATATGCATATAATTATGTTTAGCATTTGCTATTTTTAAAATATATTTAGTAAACAATTCTATTTGATGTAATAACATTAAGGAGAAGAGAAAATGTCCTAATCTATTATAATGACTAATAGTTGTGTGCATATATATATATGTTAAAACGAAGATTTGCACGGGTTAAATATATAAAATACATATTTTGCGGGTTCATCCGTGTTAAAAACTTTTATCAATATGATTCGAATGTCACACAAGCCATCCACAGAGTTATATAACTCTGTGGATGGCTTGTGTGACCAAGTCGAAACGTCAGTATATTGATATTAAAAGTTTTTAACACGGATGAACCCGCAAAATATGTATTTTATATATATGTGCTTATGTGTGTAATACAAATGATATGTGATCTAAATTTATAAATGTTTGCTCTTTTATAGTATTTGCAAATCAATCTTGAATATGGGACAAATATGCTGAAAGCATGATTGGGACACATTAATAAAATATTTTTACTCCATTTTTTAATTTATTTAGTTTTTGAATTACATATATACAATAAATAAAAGTATAGTTATATTATTAAATATGTATAATGCAGCATTTTAAACTATGGAATGACAAACTTTTTATATGCTATTAATATAAATATCTCAGACTCTTTATCAAATTGCCCAATAAGTCTAAAATAATTGTACATCTTATCCACAATTCATTCAATATTCCAAACATCTATAAAATTTTAAAACATTTGCATCACATTAATAGCTTCAGAGTTGTAAGATTGAATCATAAATAGTTTTCTTTATTTCTTTTTTTTATTATTAATTTTAAAAAAGATTATAAAAGCTCTGTCAATCATAACATTGTTAGCTAATTCATTTTTGTTCTCTCATTTAAACTTAAGTTTATCTTAGTGAAATAAAATATAAATGTACTTATTCATTTACATTGAACAAGTAACAAATTATTCAATTTAATAAAGCAAAATTATTAATTTGATGAAAACATATTTTACCTTCACATGTAATTAAAATGATCCTATGAATAGTGAGTAAAATTATACAATGTGTTGCAATTGTGAAAATGTTAATTGAGTTTCATTTTATTTTATCTTCAATTTTGTTTGACTTAAAAAGTCTGCAGGGAACAGGGATGGAGAACCTCTGGCCTTGAAAGCTCTCAATCCAGCCCTCAGACATTTTCATAAATGTATATAAAATGGATCAGTATATAATTCCTATTTAAACATGCACATAGTACAGTGCAAATATATGCACAAATATTGAATTAAGAATTAAGTAAAATAAAATATTTATTTTCTCAATTACATCTCTTTCTCTCTTTAACCTTTATAATAATTCTACTTCATTCGATCAGAAGTGCAATATTCTAACAAATTATTTATAGTGTGTGGTCTAACTGACTACAAATTTAATCAATGATGCTGATGGCATTTTGTTTGTTTTTATAATGATTTTTGCACATGAATTATAATTAGCAAAAATAAAACTAATTTTACTTTATTTTATTATTATTATTTTGCATTTAATTTTTTTATTATTAGTATAACCATAGAATTTAGACAAAAAAAATTTATACAGAAAATTGCACATAATGAAAAAAACACCTTATTAAGAGACACTATCAAATATTCTGAGATGCAACAAAATTATTGTGGGGAGGGGATAAATATTGAAATAAAAAAGTTGAAAATGGGCTTCATCAAGTAGTTGATATATTTTATAAAAAGTACAAACAAGTTAGAAAATTCTATGACAGCAAGTTATTTTTTTAAAACAGAAAATTTGAAATCATTTTCTAAAGAAAAGTTTGTAGAAGACTGCATCCTAGCTGCTGTAGAATTAACCTATTTAGAACATAAAAAAGAAATTTGAGAATACACGCCATGAAGATAGCTTCAAGGTAAATCAAAAAACATTATCACCTCCATTTTAAAAAAAAAGCTGAAATTTCTGCCAATTGAAAAGGTTGTCTATCATTAATGATTAGAGGTACATTAATTAAATTTTTGATCAAATACAGTAGGCTAATTTTTAAGTCAATAATTTTGTGTGGTTTGTAAATATGCAAATGGCCATTGGGAAGAAAAAAAATTCCCCATTTCTGATGTAGAACAACATAATTAATTGGTGGCGAGTATTAATTAGAAATTTGGCTAGTAGTTTAAAGTTAAATAATTGATGCCATTTAATTATTTTTCCAGAAAAGACTTTGACATTTACTGATAATATATATATTTATAGTAACCATGCATATAGATATAAACAACAGATATTTTCATATATACTATCCATACACTCTCAATCCAAAGCACAAGGTAAAACTTTTTAAGAGAAAAGAATGTATCATTTTATCTTTTTTATTTAAATTCATTTATATAGGCAAATCTAAAGCACTTTGGAAAGAAAGTGTGAAGATCTTAAATTGATCATATTGCTTCTTTAAAGCTGTATTTTAAATTACTTTATATTATTTTAATTAACATTTGCAATTTTTTTCAATTTGTAGCTTGCTAATATCAAAACAAATAATAAAATATACAAATACAAACTTTTCCCACTAATTAATATTATGTAATAGACTCGCTTTCTCTCCAAAGTGCTTCAGATTTGTCTATATAAATGAGTTTAGGTAAAAGAGATCAGATAGTCTATTCTGGATTCTTAAAAAGTTTTATCTTGTGCTTTGGATTGAGAGTATTTCATTTACATAATAAACCAGTACTGGGTGTTTATCTAGTCTATTACATAATATAGACCAATGGGAAAAGTTTGTATACATACCCACTGTATATACGTACAGGCATGATAATCAATAAGAAGTTTGCTACGCTAACAGAGGATAATTCTAATTCACTATTTATTGATGTACCTTAATTATTAACTGCTATTTATTGTCATAAGAATAATACAAGTCCAGAAAAGTTAAATATGGTATTGGTAATCTATAAATATATAATAAGTTATAAATTCCCTTATTAAGAGATTTACTTATTTAATTGTATTTTCTTTGATAGTTTTCTTGTTATAGTGATTCTCTGTTTTATTATTTAAAATGTATTTATAAAAGAATTATCTAAAAATATTCTGGAATCTTATCCTAGTGCATCATATTACCCATGGGTTCGACTGTCATTGATTATGTGATTCATATAGAATAATATTATTTTAAAATCTTTTTTTCTTTAAAAAAATAATGCAAGCATAATTTTGTTTGAATTAAAATCAAAAAGCAAATCTTTTAGATTAATTTAAAAGTGTTGATAATTAATTAATCAACAATCAAACAAAGACCTGTTGTAAAATTGACTATATTTCCTTTTATAAAAACTATAATTAGTTAAGAGTACCCTGATGAAAAAACAAATCTTTTTTAAAGTAATCTGTAAAAAAATATTAAATAATAAAATATATCTGCCAAATAACTTAATTTTTATCAGTGGTCAAAAAAAATTGACTTTATTTCTTTTTAAAAAAAAGAAAAAGAAACTATAATCATTAAAGATAGAATTTGATTTTATTAATACATGTGTTTATATGTGAATTTAATGTACTTCAAACAAGAAATTAACTATGAGAAATATAATATTGTTGTAATGGATTAAAATGTGTAAATGTCAGTGTGCATATATACATGCACACACACATATGTGTAAAATTTTAATCATTTATTGTACTTTATATAAATATTCAAATATGTCTTAAGAATTATACTGCATATTGTGTGTGCATATATCAATAAGTGTCAAATAGACACATGTAAAATTTAATCTTTTTTTGCCATTATTGAATGTCAATTGAGGTATGTTCATGTGGGAGTAAAACATGTGGTTATGCAGATATATACATGTGTTATATGTAAACCACCATATAGTAACTTGAATTGTGTATAGTAATTTTATAAATAACAAATGTGATACATTTTTATTGTATGTTAATCAAAATCAGAAGAAATTTAGTTGTAGAGCCATATTCTAGAGACATTAATATCATTTTTTATTGTTGTTAATAAACTTGTATTCAATTGTTAGAATTGTATTGCAAAATATCTCAGTTACCATAACAGTACTTGAGCTTGTGTTCTCTGAGCTAGATTCAAGTACAATGGGCTGAATAAATGGGGATGTATTTTAGTGCAGGGGCATTACAGTTTGACATTGTACTGGCTTGGCATGAGGATTATATTCTTCAAAGCCCCTGCATTACATTTTATTTTACTTTAGTCTTATTAAAATTTAAATTATAGTTGGACAGTACATTAATGGTAGTAAGAGACCAGAGCATTGATGATGATCATGGTTGTATATTCTTATGGATGAATACTTCCTTTATGCATCCAAATTATGTTTAAATAAATACCCCAAGTGGGCAAAGGCTCAATAGTTAGCCTGGTCTATAGTAGACCCATTTCTAATCCAGACACAAGATGATCTGTTGATTTATTTTATTGTTAATCATGTTTAAATAGTTTAGTCATTTTTATATAAGTGAAAATTATATAATATATTGTTTAAAAAATAGTATTAATTTTATTTATATTCAAAAGATGCTATGATAATATAATAGTTCAATTATAACAGTAAATATTTTACATATGTTTAAAGTAATTATTTTGTTCAAAATATTATTTAAATGATAGTTAATTTAATATTAGTCTAGAATATTCTGAAAGTGTCACATGGTCTATGGTGTATGTGTGAGGTTTCAAGAGTTAGAAAAGAAAACTTGATTTTTAGCTTGTTAACTGAATTTGACACATTATAAGTGTAGCAAAAATTAAATATAAAGATAATGTTTTAAAAATAATAATTATTATTATTATTTTGTT
The DNA here is from genome assembly GCA_028023455.1 of Epiperipatus broadwayi. NCBI lineage: Eukaryota > Metazoa > Onychophora > Udeonychophora > Euonychophora > Peripatidae > Epiperipatus > Epiperipatus broadwayi. The sequence goes on along the minus strand of JAQFVV010000009.1, from coordinate 1,945,728 downwards.
TAAATGTAATATTTTGTTTTAAAAATTAATATTTTGGAGTCATTAACATATTAATATTGTTTTTATGAAGATATTTAATTTTTAGATAAAAATATTTAATATTTAAAGTATTGAATAAAACTGATAATATTTAATAAATGATGTTTCATAGTTTTAAAACTTAATTTAAAAAATGATATTGATTATGTAAATTAGCAGGTTTTTACAAGCAGATTTGACCAATGAAATCATTAGATTAGATCAATATAAAAACAGAAGTTAATCCAGTCTAGACAGTGAAAAGAAAAAAAGTACACAGTACAAGTGGTACAAGTAATAGTAAAGTACAGTTTAATTTGGAATTTATAACTAATATTTTTTTAATTATAATAGTAATAATTTTTTAAACTATTATTATTTTTCTTTAAAAGTGTTTTAAAAATATAATTTTAATAATTGATTTAAAAAAGGATTCATTAAAACACCAAATTTCCCTGTCAGAAGATTCTGCTTGGAACTTAATTTAAAGCTACAATAATTTTGGAACATGATAATAGTCATTTGAATATTGGAATAATGTACCCCAAATGCTGAAGAATATTCTACAAGACCAGAGATTTATGAAAGAAATTTCATCTTTTTATAAATAACATGCCTAGAATGAATGAACATTTAACTTTAATAACGGAAACTATTCTGTCAAGATAATTTAAGTTAATAAAGAGGAAACACACATTTTATAAAAAAAAATCGTTATCATAATATTAAGTTTGAGAAAAGGAAGAGAAGAGTTAATACTTTGCATTTAAGTTACAAAATTAGATTTAAAATATTTTTCTTTATTATGTGCTTGAGTAACTGTTTTGTTATATGAATGCTAATATCACATTTCACATTTTAAGTTATTTTTAAAATTTAATCTAAATGGATTTCACATTTCGATATATTTTGAAGAAAAATCAGAAAAAATGACTTGAATGTTTTATGCATTTTTTAAAAGATTTACTATCAGTAAAAATCAACAAATAAACTATATATTTTGAAATGATTTTATCTGAAATAAATATGTGATAGTACATCTGTTTAAAAGATTAATATTATTTCAGTTAATTAATGTCTTTGATGATATAACTCATTTTATCTGAAAAATCTCTAGTTGAAATATATACATTTTAAGGATAAAAGTCTTAAATATTTTAAAGAAAAAAATATTTACCTTTAGTTTATAAAATAAATGTCTGCTGAAAAATATACTCACTGAATAATTTTATATTATATGTTTTACTAATGTTTTGACTGATGAGAATAAAAATATTACATGTGTTATATTTATCATGATATATCTGCTATATATAACAGTGGAAATTAAGAAAAACATATGTAAAAAATATTTTCACATAAATGGATCCTTGAATTATTACTTTATGGAGATATTGCATGCCTGAATAGATGCTCAGGAAAAGACTGGTATAAACATTTTATCTTTTCAGGATGTCTAATATTTTTCTTAGACTTTATTGGATTTTATTTTGTTATTTATACATTTCATTAAATGGTGCCAATGGAGGAGTATTATTTTATTCAGAACTTTCTGTCCATAACTAGGCAATGGAGGAAGATTTATGACAAACCTTCAACTTATGAATAGAAGGGGAGAACTTTTCATAACTTTAAAATTTCCTCATTATTTTTTTAATCTAACATTAGTATTTAGAATATTATTGATTTATTAAAAACTAACCTGTTGTCATAATGTATTTTTAAAAATTTAATCTTAAAATAGATTAGTTTTTTCTTTATTATTATTATTATTATTATTATTATTATTATTATTATTATTATTATTATTATTATTATTATTATTATTATTACATTAAATAAGAAAAAAATGGGTTTTCAGAAATTAATTTTTCTGACCAGGTATTAGTAATGATAATTTGGTTGAATGTTCAGCCAAATAAGTGAATCACCACTACATAGTCTTAATAATTGTTGAGATCACAGGAAATTTTATCATTTACACTGCATTTACTTGATAATTTTTAAAATGTTATATTTTAAAATTAATACTTTATCTTATAATTTTCATAAAATGATCAGCTGAATGAACTGTTTATATAATTTTCATCATATTTGTTTTATAAAAAAAAGAATGCAAGTGAATGTTTTGAAATATCTAAGGATATTTTTTTAAAAAAATAGTTTATCATAAATGCTTGAATATGCATATATTTTATAACATTGTTGAGTTATTAATGTATTATCTTTATGAATATTATCTGTTAAGATGCAGAAAAATACAGTAATACTAATCTCTAAATTATATAACATAAATAAATAAATGTGTAAAATCGATGTATATTTTATCAAGATCATTTGTCCTTAAAATCTTTTAAAAACCATTTTACAATGAATTAAGATCTTTGTTGTTTTTTAGTAATGTTATTTGGAAATTATTTTAGAATGAAGCTTGTATATTTTTATGATGTTAATATAGTTATTCAATGTGAAAGATATAGGATGGTGGTCAGCAGAGCAATTGTTATATGAAATCATAGGTGTTTAGGGATACATTGAAAAGCTGTTATGTGTGAGCTGTATCATCACACTTTGAATTTGTTAAATATACAGGTAACAAAGGGCTATATACGATTTACCATGGACAGTTGCATTCCCTTATAGTCAATAAGAGCTAGAATAAAACCATGACATGAATTTTAGGTGCCTGATAAATAAGGACTTATTATTTTGCATTGTATCCACGATGATATACTCATTTCAGTTATTATTATTTTTATTTCATACCCTATACTATAATTATTATCTATCACCACAAGAATCACATCATAGAGGATAGTTTTATAAGATGGTAAAGTAATGGCAAAACTGATAGAAATTGATAGTTTATGCAAAGTCAAGATAAGTCATAAAAATTTCTATTGCAAATAATATTAAAATATTTGATGCTTGGCATAATATAAAAGACAGGAGAGGGATGATTAATATTCCTACAAGTATAAGAGATCATTTAGCTCAAAATAAATGCATATTTGAATTGGAATGAAAGTGAAAATAATGAAAAATGATTTGAATGCTATGATTAATGTAAAAATATGAAAATAAAGAAAATACAAAATATCAAGCAATATAATTTTTTTTTAAATTTATTTAAAAAAGAGAAACCTATTTAAATAGAGAAAACCCATAAAATTATATTTTAAATGTTTTGCATAAATAGATAATTTAAAGGAAGATATTCATATTTTCTTTATTTAAGTTTTTGATATTAAAGTATCAAAATGTATTAAAATATCAAAATGATGCTTTGCTGAACTGCAAAGGAAATATTTTAATAATTTTGAAAATATCTTATTATTTATTGAATTTATATAGGTGTATTTTAGACCTAAATTTATTTAAATAACTACAAAATAATAAATATATTTTATGGTAGTATATCATTAAGTTTTTAGAAATTGGAAGATTTACTTTAATTATTTCTCATTAAAAAACAATAGAATATTATTTGTTTTATTAAATTAGGATAATATATTGTCATTATTGTTGTAAGGTATATTTTATCTGAAGTGGCCGGAAGGAAAGTTATCTTATATTCTTTTTGTTATTTTATTTGTAAAATTTACAGTATAAATAATCTTATATTATTTTTTGTTGTTGTTGTAAATTTTTTTTTTTAATTTTATAATTTACTGTAATAATTATAATGTTGTTTAATCATAATAAAATTGTTAATTGTTTTAATTTTAATACAGGCAAAACTCACTATATGTATTGCCACACACAGCAAACTAGAGTAATCAATGGATGCCAGAAGGCTTGTGCATAAAATCCCCATCTAGTGCCTATGTGGCCTTCATCAGTGAGGAGCCTTGGATCTGAGAGCACTGCACCTAGATCTTAGGATCTAATGCAACCCTCTAGCAATGACCTTTTATCTCCACTTAACTACAAAACTATGAGTTTCAAATTGAAAACACCTTAATGTTTCCAATCCAAGATCATTAGCCTATATAGTCATATGTATCTGAATTCAGTTCAATATCCATACATTTTGGTATCTTTGGTTCTTTAATAACCATAGCCACCATTATCCTATGGGTGTGGCAATACATATAGTGAGTTTTGCCTGTTTTAAGACAGTGGTAGTCATGTGATGTTTATTGTCTTAATTTTAATATTCTAGTTGAGTTTTGATTTTGCATGTTATTCATTTGATTTTTCATTCCACGTGCATGATCCATAAAAATTAATAGTTTCAAACCTTACTTATTTTGAACATGATTCACAAAGATTGCTTAAAATATTATTTCTATTATAGTGATTGAATAATAAAGTATGTAATTAGTAGTAGTATTCTTGAAGATATGATCATTGGTGATTGTATAAAATAATCCAACAACAATTTGTGATAGGCCACATAAAATAAAGAAACAGTATATAACATTTACTTAGAATCTTATTATTTTACTTATATTTTATTGCTATATATGGATTATTAAATATATTTAATGTTAAGAGTCATTAAGTTATCTTAGTTGCTTATTGTTGTAAGGGTAGTTAGATATTATGTATAATCCCTTGTCATATTTAACTACAGGGTCTTAATTGATTTATTTCATTATTATTTTAGAAATGAACCTGAGATTATTTTTTAAAAGAATTATAAAATTTGTATTAAAAGATGATGAGTAAAAGTTATTAGTTGATGTTGAATTTTTAATTAGTATTTTATTTTATTAAAGGAATAGTAATCAATTTATTATTTCTGTAATAAATTTATAAATCGTTTATGTTAGAATTACTATATATGTGTCTAAAGACATGAAAGTATTACATAGTAACTTTGTTATGTGAATTTAGTGGGGTAATATTCTTATACCATTAGGAATGTATCTTAGGGTATATCCTCAATGTTTAAGCCATTGTACCTTGCTGAATGTTTCATGTAATTGTATTTGTTATTTTTAATCGAACCGTATTTCTTTGTAAGAATGAGCTAGTCATAAATTAGATTTATTAGTAAAAATGAAGGTGTTGAGTATTCTAGTTAGAACCTAATTATTTATTGTGAACTTAAATATTATTATATTTTAATTTAATGAGTTTCTTATAATTAGTTATTAGAAAATATTAATTTTATGAGTTATTATATGTCAATAATGTATCTTGAGTTAGTCTTAATCTTATTGTCTTAATAGTCATTGTTTTCTCGACTATAGTATAATATAATTATATCCTAGCTAACTAGATGTTTTAGTTTGAGGATTTTTTTAGTAAGGGTTCAATATTGTAAGGGCAGCTTACAATGCTATCGAAACCAGACTTTATTTATCCACACCATCAAAGCAAAACCATTTAAAACATAAGCTTAGCAAACAGGTAGTTGAATATACATTATTATTTTTAGCATACACACACAATAAATGCTTGTTTTATTAAGTAGCAAATTAAACAAATGTCTCAATGAACTAATTTCTCTTATTTAAGGGAAAACAAAAACCCAGTTAAAAAAATCTTTCAAATACACCTGGGTCTCGTTTTATATTTTAATGCGATTTTGAAGTTATGCAATTCATGTTTCTTCTTAATATCTTTCATATTTCACTATATTTATTAGATATCAAGAAATTAAAATTATTAATAACTTATTTTCTCTTGAAATACTTTTTTTTTTTTTCAAAAATATAATGTTATATTAGCAGCTAATGTGAATATGGCCTAAAGCTGTATTTAGAATTTTAGCTTCTATGTAAATAACCTATTTATACTAATGAGTAAATAATAATAATAGATTTATACTTACATATAAAAATATAGCAATAAATATTCAAAAAAATTAAACTTTTAAAACGTATATTTTGTTATATATAACAGAAATAAATAATCTTTTAGATTTTTAAAATAAAAAACGAAGATTTTATAAACTGAAAATAATCTTTCTAATGATAATGTATAAACTTTTTGTTTTGATTTTGATCTCATTTTTTTAATATAGAAACAGAAAACCATTAACACAGCATAAGACTGAAAGTGGCACTAGTTGTACATCACATCACGAAAAAAAATAAAGTGGCTAACAGGTTTCTCTGGGCATAATTGCTGAGAAATTCTTGACTTCGTTTAAGGAGAAACTACATCACATCACATCAAGTCTGATTTCTTTCCAGTTTACAAATGAATGCTAGTGATAATGATTAAAATATGTATGAAAAATGTAAAATTAAATATTGTAGTTAATAAAAAAAGTAAAAAAAGTTTGTCTTGTATTAATTTTTTTCAAATATTTGAAAGTTTTTATTAGTCATACTTTATTTGCTTATTTTTTTAATGTGAATTTTAAAGTAATTTTTCTTTGTTGCTTTGCTTTTATGCGAATTCTGAAAATTACAGACCCTATTCCCATTTTTCAAGGTAAGTTAAGTCTATTTTTTGTGCGATTTTTTTTAATGCGGGTTTTCTGTGGAACCTATCTACCACATAAAGATACCTAGGTGTATATATGTACACCAACAATATATTAAATGTCAATGTGTTGTACATCATGATTTAAGATACAGACTTAGTAAACATAGTGATGACCTAATGACAAGCCAATTACCTAGCAATCAAGTGTGGAAAATAAAAGTAGAATTCTGTTACGTAATTTTATTTTTTAACTACAACCAATATTATACACACAACAATAGACAGCCACAGCAATGGAAAAGCTAGTATACTAAACACCGGAAACTAAGTGGGGTGTAAAAGCAAACCCGGTTCAGTTCCATTGTCTTTTGTTATTTTTCAAATAAGGCATTAACTGTTTAAAGCCAATATCTTAAGATCGAATGTTTGAATACAAGAGAATATAGATGACTTGTTCAAATATTCCATATTATCTGTATAATTTTCATAGTGCAAAATTATAAGAAATTACAAGGGACATTTAAATAGAGAAAAGTTTGAAAAAAAAATTATGCAGTTTAATAAAAGAACTGAACTAATTTTAAATTGATATTTAAAAATAAAAACTGCTCTATTATTCAAACATGAAGAAAAAAGAAATAGAACATTGCCAGCATTTGTATAAATGAAGAAGTAATTTTTTTTATATAAGCCATCAAATGACAAACAGCAAATCAACAAAAATTAAATCTTGTAAACTACTGCACAATGTATTCTGTCTAAATTAACATTGCTATAGGACTGGGGTGCTATTGTCTTGACCATAGAAGCACAATGACTTATTCTATTTACCTGTATAATGCCTAAATAAATACCAGATGTCACACATTAAATATTTAAATGTACTGAGAAGAAAAGTAACTGCAGAAAATGGTAGCATCATTTCAAGTGCATTGCCAAGGAATTCTAATGAGGGATGAATGACTTACCAAAGAAAAAATGATCCAAAAAGAAATAGACTGTAACCATAAAAGACATTATTGTCAAATACATGGACATTAGTCAAGATGATTTAAACATAGTTTTGATTATATTATGTATTTTTTCTTTTATATGTTTGTAAAATTCTAGTTTTGTTTTATCTCCATATTTGGAAGCTTAAACATGCCTATATTTGGAAAAGTCCATTATGAGTAAAAGTTACAAAATGAAGGGGGTGGGGATTATTAAATTAGATAAAAAAATTTGTGTTAAATAAAGCTTAGGTTAGCTTTCCCTCTATAGTGACTTGACATTTCATCATCACCACTATGATATGGAATGAGATTTTTAATATTATTCCATATTAAGCATATATGCTTGCTATAGGACAGAGTTAATGTTATTAGTCTTTTTTTATCATTAACTAATAATTGTTTGTTTGTTTTTTCAGTGTAAATGATTAATCATCTCATGCATATGTTCTTTTCTATCAACTGTAGGAAACCATATGTAGATAGAGGGGTCCCCAAGGAAGATGAAACATTGCTAAATTAGATTGGACTATGAAGTTACTGTGGATATAGTTGTATAATATTATAAATTAGTTAGTTAGCTTCGCAGCTGTGTTTATAATAAGATTTTTAAAAATTTTTATTTGCTTTGTAAATAATTAGTGCATTATTATGTACTTCTACAATGGGTACAGGTTTGGAACATTGAATATATTTAATTGTTGATATGGTAGAAATGCATCCTTGACACACACACAATTATATTATTTTACCATATTAAAAGTTCTACTTTTTTTTTGCTTTGTTATTTAATAAATGTTGTTAACTTAATTACATTAAATCAGTCTCTAGTTTATCAAAATCATTTATACCTTCATTCATCAACTGATAACCGGATATATATATAAACACACCCATTTTACTCATATAATAATATAGTAATGTGCTCAAAAGGATCTTTAAATTAATTGGAACTTATATAGAAATGAAACAGTTGCTATCTAGTGTAAGTTTACCCTTGAAGAGAGCCAAGGAACTCGAATACTGAGACATAATGGAGCCCAACATATAGTTGAACTAGCCCAAATTGTATCTAAATTTAATGTGTAAACACAGACCTAGCCCATTGGAGATAAATATGATCATAGGTTAGGTTATGTCATCACATCCTTGTCAGCATCCTATTCAAAGACTCTAGATCCAACCATAGTGAGATGCAATATCCCTACTATATGGTAAAAATGTTGGACCATTACACTATATATATATACTATAATTAATTATACATGGATGTACCTGAATAACATTTTATTTATATCTATAACCCATAAAAATCTTCATTTTAATATAATTAAAATAAATATTAACTATAGACACTTTTATGAATCACCATTTCCAATATATTCTATTTTGCAAACAAAATTTAAATTTGCAACTATTTTATATATTATGACAGACACACTTCGTATGACCAAGCATAAGATGGTATTATATAATAAAATGGCCTAAAATACATAATAAAGCCATTAAACATGTGCGTATGCCATCTATAAAAATTTTAATCAAGTCAGATTATAAAATAAGTGAGAGATGTCTGTGGATATGTCATATACTCACACACACAAGAAAAGCCAATAGTTAAGGCTTATAATGTGAAGTATCAGCATATTAGCTATATGCTTATAATTTATTTTTATTATTTTATGTTCATTTTTTTTTTTTATAAACGCAAAGATGTTTATGCGTAATTTGTATGTATAATTTTTTTTTATTGTTTAAATGCTTTTGAAAAGAAAGGGAAATGGTAATATTTAAAAATCCAACATATAGAGGTAATTTTAAATCAAAAGTTGTACTAGATATTTTTCTCTACGAACTCATTGTTCTAAATTTAAAAAAAGCCTAAAGGCAAGTACATTTTAATAGATAAGTAATTTCATTTCTTCTTTTTTTTTTTTTTAATTATCAAATATTTCAACTCAACAAAAGAGTTCATTAAAATTTATGTTAATGCGGGTGGGGGAAAATATCTAATTTAATTAAAAAAATATTTTAAATGGAATCTAATTATCGGAAAATAACTTATATAATCAAACTTTTTCTTTTTTGTGTGTGTATGTTAAATCAGAGTAGATAATCAATTGAACTAAAAATAAATAAATTCTTGAGATTAATTAGTGGATTTCATAGGAATGCTTCGTGCATTGTATGAATCCACTAACAAAAGTCAAAATTAGGTGATTAAATGTGTTTCAGAGGGATAGCTGTCCACCAGCTTAGTGAAATTCAATTGGACACAGGCAGTCAATCGGGCACAAGCAGTCAAGAAGTCACTAAGCCAAGCAGTCACTAAGTCAATCACTGACTCACTCATGCTAACTTTTTGGATTTATCTGAAATTGCTTGTTTGAACTTAGAGATTGCTTGTTTGAACTTAGAGAATTCCCAATTCTAATTATTTTTTTAAAATCATGCCGATGTAAACTTCAAGATGGTTTCCGAATAGACAATTCATATTAGTGTGGTAGAAAACTGTGTTTGCAAGAAGGTGTTGGTATTTAAAACCCAAATAAAAGAATCATTACCAGTGCTGTAGAAAACAAAAAGAAAGCACTACTGTTGGTTGATAATTGTTAACCAAAGAAGAAATTTATAATTAAACCTCAAGCACAAATGTACTCGTGTCAGTGAAATGATCATGGGGTAGGAACCCCCAGTCAGCGCACTCACCCAGCTTCACTCCTGCCATCAGCAAGGTCTCCTGAATCCAGCCATCAAATGATCATGAGAGCTGTGGAACAATACCAGAACGGTCTCCTGAATCCAGTCATCGAACGATCATGAAAGCTGTGGAACAATACCAGAAATGTCTCCTAAATCCAGCCACCAAATGATAATGAAAGCAGCTGAATGATACCATGTTAAAGAGAAGTCCCTGCCATCCTGGATAAACAGATACTTGGCCTACACAGAACCCCTAGACGTACGATAGAGACTTCATGTGGTACCCATATTAATGTTTTTTTTAATATTTATTCTAGTAATTTCATACAAATATCAATGTAATAAATCTTTTATTAGTGTATTTCTCTCAGTAAGATATTTTACTTATCATTCAGGGTTTACGAAATGTATTTGTGTGCAAGTTTATGAATTTCAGACCACTTTCTCACTAATTGATTCTTTTCTTTTTTATTCTTTAATATTATATTTCTTAAGCAAAATAACTATAATACTCTCATATACATTTTTTTAATATTATTTATTATGCATTGGGGTTTATTGTTAACATTTATAAAACTACCTTACTGCTTTGAGAATTTATTCGTATTTCTTTCTCTAACATAATAAGACACTTAGATAATTGTGCGAGTTTTAGTTTCCCATTTCTTTATCTGAGATAAAGAGAATAATGAGCTGGCATATGGGAGGGTGTTTATTTCTATTAGATTTCATTTGGTTCATTTTATTTCATGTTATTATTGGCCTTATCCTTTCAGGAGGGGGAATTAATCTTTTTCTTTCTGGGAGTGGCACGAAGGATTGAAATTAAAGAAATCTTTCAAAGGTATGTAAGAATCAATACTTTATAAACATACTGATGACTACATCAAACCGATCTTAAAAAAAAGATTTGAAATTACTTCCTACCCTAGTGTGCCACCATATTTGTTTTCATGTTCGATATGTGCACATGCATTTTCCAAAATAACTGACATATTTATCAAATATCTCTTATTGATTTTTTTTCTCAAGTCATCTTCAATACATGCAAAAGAAATACATTGTAGAAACTTCCACTCCAACTAGCAGCATATTCTGAAAAAAAAAACTGAGTTCTTTTTTTAGATCACCAATATATTTTATATCTATAACGATCGAAATGAAAGTGAAGATCGAATCTAACCGCAAAAACAGTATCTGCAACTACCAGGGCGCCATCTAGGCATTTAAACCTAGAAAAATTTATAAAGTAGGCAGATACGCGCTGTTAAGATTCCACTTTATTTAAATATTCCGATCGTTAGCCCAAGTCACTAGCTCAGCGGAGACGCAGAGATAAAAATCTATATCTTAATTTATATCTTAAATATCAATAAATAAAAGCCACTGCCAGAAATTAACACATAAAAATATTTATTTACGCACATATAAAATAACATTTAAATTTTGAGGAATAAATTCAACATTTTAGATTTTTCTATTAATCTTTTAATTTTACATTTAACTAAGTTTCAATGAGTTTAATATTTTATTTAGATAGTCAAGTATGAATAGACTGCATAGATCTGCATTTGAAAAGAAAATTTTCTTCCCTGATTTAACCTTAGGCAACAAATTTCGCAACCAAACTGGCGCCAATCCATCTGATACATTCATGTATTCAATGTAGCATGATACGACAACATAAAATACTATACTGTCAGGAAAGTACATCTGATCAGTAAGTAGATTAGAGAAGACATGGTCTCTCCACCAACAGGAATGTGACATCTGTTGGCGAGTAGAACAATAAACAAAAAACTCCATAGGAATGGACTGCGGTCTTCTGCCGACTTACAAACCCATCCATAGGCAAACAGAAGGTGTGTGGCGTATATATGCAATCCTGCCCAAAGCGGATCTCATACTACATCTACTAATTACACAAATATATCCAATCCATTGAGCCAATTCAACTACGAAACGAATAACCTAAGATTACCCTCCCTTAATATAACTTTACAAAACTATATAGCCATTCACGCCCGATTTAAATTTAACATTTAGATACGTTCGCACAAATGCATTTTATAAAATTTGTTTTAAAATGTTGAGTACAGATCAGCTGCACAGATTCCACAGTCAAAAACATTCCAAATTCAACACAACCGATCAAAATACAAAGTCATCGATAAATGTCACTTGCATAGGGAATATACAAATCCCATTAGCATTCATCGTAAGATGCTTGCAGTGATATCACTGACATATATTCTAATCGAATGGGAAAACCACAACATTATCAACCGCTAACGAATCTATGCAACGTCTATACCCAACTTAAATTCCCTCATTTAAAATTTAAACAACAAATAATTTATACAATAAGAGAAAAAAAAATGGAAATGATTTTTATCAATCGGAAAACATATAAAATTAAACATTATTAATTGATTTTAAACTTAAAAGTCAGATAGAAGTTCATAAGCTTGAACGAAAGTTCTTAGTTATTTTTAAATTTAGAGTTCATGTCAATATAGCTTACAGTAGAAGAGTCCAGGTTCCTGTTTTTAATTCCCATGACGTCTCCATTGGAAGATAATGTTTTGGAGGTAGCATTAGCTGGTTCCATTCTTGTATCACAGTCTTTTCATTTTATATATATATTTTTTAAAACAAACAAAAAATGAGAGAGAACGGCAAGTGCGTCTTACCGTTCTCATCAAATCAAGTCCGAAAAAACTGTCTGGAATTCAATATTTCTCTTTTTATAGTAAATCTCCAGATTGAATGAACAAAGATGTCACTAATCCAAATTTTCGTTCGGGTCCGGGCTGAGGCTTGGTGCTTCCATTGGTCAAGCTAATTTCTTTTTATTTTCTTATCTATCTTTCATCAGATCATTTTAATTATACAAGAGCCCAAAGCTAGCTTGCTTTTCAAACAATTTATAAACAATCATTTCCATTTACAGATTACATTAATTAATACCTATGTTCAAATACTTATTTGTTTTTTTAAAAAAAAATATTTTTAAAGTTTGGCCTCTGTGCGAATGTATATATGTTTAACAAACATTTTAATTTTAGCGTTTAGTTTTTTACTTTTATTTGCGAACTTTTAAGTTTTTATTTTAAATTAATGTAACGACATATTTATATATCGTTACATATCATATTTCATGTTCACATATTATTTTTCTTTTTGTAGTATTATTTTTTATAGTTAATATTAAGTGGGTAATAAAAATAGAGACTATCTTAAAACACTGGAAATGAAGATAAAGATCTAGTGAACTTGTCGTATTTGGAAGATTTAGTAGCTGCCTTCACAATAAAAGTGGAAAGATGAATAGTTTGTGAAATGCCAATGATTCCAACATTAGCAGGTGAAATTTAGAAGATTTATGTAGATCTTATTCCCAACATGGAAATTTAGAAAGCAAAATAGCTATACTATTCTAAACATAAAAGGGACCAAGATTATGTCTGCTAGTAAGATAAAAATGATGAGTTTTCTTTTGGGATTTAAAATTTGCAGTAATTGGGTGTATCAAAAATAACCAATATGTGACTGTGGTAAGTAAAAAGCTGTTCTTGCTTGATTAACTTCAATAATTAAAAATAGAAATAAAGTTAAAAGAATTATAAATGCACTATTGTTTTAATGTTGATATGTGGTTATGATAGTAGGACATTACATAAAAATGATGGAAAGATGATAATTTTTAGAGAACTGTATTGTTAAAGAAGACAGCCAAAATCTGCAATCAATCAATTATTTTTTTAAAAAGTTTAATGGTCAGGTTTTTAAATAATGAAGAAAAAATGCCTTATTTTAGATATATTATGATAGGTGTTGTTTTATTATTAAAAAAAAAAGGGGGGACGGACGAATTTACTATTAGAAAATGCTGAAAAAAAAGCACCAGATAGAATAATGGAAATTAAAATGCTGCATCTGTAGAAGCTTCCCTATATTGAACAAATACTAGAGATTGAATTCTTTATACTTAAAAGTTAATAAAAATGATGAACTACTCAAGTCTTTATTTTATATAATATATGATAAAACAAAATGTTCTATTCTAAAGCCATCTATAGACAGGTTGAGTAATTACTGATTATTAAATAGTAGTCCCTTAAATTCGCATACCAATACCAATTTTTGATTTTTTACTTTCACAATGAGTCTTGGAATTCAAAACATGAAAAATAAAATGGAATTAAAAGTGTTTGCCAGTTTTGAATTATAAGCCTCATTGATAAAGGTAAAATCAGAAACTGTCCTTTGAATGGCAAAAGCTAAAAACTGTTCTGATAATCCCTTATTATTCAAATTTACTATAGATGGCACTAGAGAAAGAATTGTTTTCATATTTAAAGAGCTTAAAGAACTTAATGCAATCTCATAAAACATAACACCAACAATAATATTTTACAATAATTTTCTTAACATTTAGAATTTAAAAATATAATTAGTAACATTAGGAAATAAAATTATTATTTATTTAAAATGATATCAGTAAAAAGGCCTTATTATTAATAACAATGTGTATGAGCCTCCTGGATCTTAGGGTTCTGGTTTGTTTTACATATATATTCAAAATGTATTAAGGCATATGTTATAAATATTATAAAGAATCTTTTTTTTTTCTTTTTGAAATCGCTATAGTAAGAAAATTATATTAAAACCCAGCAGGAATAATATTAATAAAATGGTTAAAATAAATAATAAATATTTAAAAAAAGCATGTTAAAAAAAGAGAGGCAATTAACATTATAAAAGTATTCTAAATAAATTATATGTCTGTGTCATAGTAGCCACTTTCTTCTTCTAATTAGTTTGCAAAAAAAAAAAAAAATGTTTCTTTTGAAATCTGAGAATATGATTCAAAATTTATATTAATTTTTAACTGAAAATTTCCTGTGACAACAGGAAATAATTATTATTTTAATCTAAGTACCTTTTTATAGAGACATCAATAACATTATTTAATACTATTTTAGAAATGATTTATTAAACAAGGTAAATTAAATGATTTATTAAACAAGTTAAATTACAAGTTTTAGAAGGAAAAATATATATATAAAGTAATCATACATTTATTAAAAAATAAAAGATAAAAATGTTGGAATATAGTGTCTCTCAATACTATAGTTAAGTAAATATGCACCCAGACAGCAAATAAAGTGGGTTTCAAGTGCAGATATGATTTATATATACACGATTGTATTAATAACACATACAGATACAGACAGACTACCATTAATTTTTTATGTGACTAATTCAAAAATTCTATTACATGGATAAATTTGCAAAGTATTGTTTTGATTTATTATTTTGTACTGATATAAATATAAGCATGCTCTGTATTTTAAAGTCTTAACAATATTGGCATCAGTATGGGATTTGGAAATTCTATCATCAGATTTTCACTGGTATGGATGGCTGAAGAGTTAGTGGTTAGAGTAGATTGAAGCCTGTATAAAGATTTGCTATCTTAATATAAACTGAGCACTGATTATATATGTGTGTGGGAGATGATAATCTGGACCAACTGATGAGTGTTGGTTCAGCGCGAAATACATATATTGGCGATTATTTATATTTTCTATATGTATGTGGTCATGTGTATCAGTACTATGAGATAGTGTGGATAGTTGAAGGTTGCTTGAAAGTCTGAATTCAAATTCCCTATATTTATAATTAATAAAATAAATTCATAAATTAAAAAAAAAAAAAGCTGTGTAAATAAAGACACTAAAATTAATGCTTATCCGAAAAAATCACAAATCCAAAAAAGTCATGGAATTTGAAATTTCAGATTAATTGTAGTATATCTGTATAATATTTAATTAATACAAATAATACGCACCGTTAATTTAAATAATATACATCAAATAAAAAAAATTGCAGTAGTGAAGATTAGAGAAGATAAATAAAAAAACATTTTATGGTTATAATCACACCCATATACATAATAATTATAAAAAAAATACTGGTTTTGAAATTACTAAATGCTGAAAATCTTAAGCTTATAGCAAAATTAAATTTAGATAAAAATAAAAAATAAAACAAATATCCACCCGCCCCTCTCTCCAAATATTATGCAATAATATATGAGTAATATAAATCATATTTACAGCAGAGAAAATATATATAAATAAATATCAAGTTAAATTACTACTTACAATATATATATAAATGAATTAATGTTTTTAATAGATTGTAGTCGATGTAAATGTTATTTAAAATGTGATCAAACTCTTAATAGCATGTATGTTTCTGAAAACGTGATTCAATCTGGCACTTTAAAAAATTTTATAAATAAATAAATATCAATTTACAATCATACTTACGTAATGAATTTTTTTTTAAAAAAAACAAACCAAAACAGCAAATAATATATATCTATAAAAATTGCACTCATGCATAAATTATATTCACAGCTTTATATGGAATATAAATAACTTTTTTAAATTAAAAAAAAATCGCTTTTAATAATTATATAGACCGCAAATAAATTCACAGATTTATGAATAAATAAATTTAAATTAACATCATAAAAGAAACTTAGTGTTAAAAAAAAAAGTTCATTTATATATTATCATATTCCCGATAAAAACGAAAGTAGGAGACAACAAATAAAAAATTTAAAGATAAATTTTGTAATAATTATTACAACAATCCATCAAACACTAATACATCAACATATATCGCACACTGGTCTTTTAGTCTCTTTATGTTTCATCTCCCAATCTGTAATTTTTTCTGCAAAGCTATACTTTTTGAAAGATTTCAACATCTTACCTAGATAACTCTCCACTATATTATTTCCAAATAAAAGCACTCACAATGGTATTTCTTTAGAATGTCTTTAGATAATTGTCATATCTGACCTTGCCTTCAGAAGTGGACTAGTCCAGATTTCTTTCTCATCTTATCGTGCCAAATCTGTTGTGTTTAGCTGAATTGCAGGGTTCAGACTCAAAACAACAGTAATACCAAAAAATATGAACATTACAATTTAATATGTATAATTTATTAGAACAAGTATACATACATATTATACAATCAATAAATACAATTTGTCATATAACTTCGTCAATAATGAGCTCAGTCAATAATGAGCTCGTCATGCCGAATGAGTGGACTCACTTCCAGCTGTATATAATAGCTTGCCTCTTGAGTTCTAGTCTTAACTCTTCTGGTTGTACTGAACAGTTTGCCTCAAGTTTGTTAAATGACTCTTCTGGCTATACTAGACAGTTTGCCTCGAGTCTGCCATAATTGTACCAGCTTCCAGTCCTATCATGGATTTGCCTCCCTGCATAGATATATCGGTAGTGAACATAGAAGAAACACCACTGTTGGAAGTGGTTTCAATGAAGATCACATTTAGGTAGACAAATGTTCTTTCTCTTAAGAGCACATACTATCATTTAGGTTAGGCAGATGTTCTCTGACTTGTCTTCAAAAAGGCTAACTGTTTATTGCCAGATCCCTTCCCTCACTGATAGCAATCAGATTCAGAGAGCCTAACCAATGGTAGATTTTATACACATGTTTTAATATTGGCCATATTGATGTTTCACTCTTTGGCAATGTTTATACATTGATTATCCACATGTTTACATATTGGTTAGCAGCAAAGCATGCTCAATCCGATCAGATAAGAAAGGAATCTGGACTACTCCACTTCTGAAGATAAGGTCAGATATGTCAATAATCTTTATAACAAAAATAGTCTGTCTTTTCCATGAAAAATCACATTCAAGTTCATGACAAAATACTTTTTTGATGTCTACTAACATTCATTTGCATTTCATGACCTCAATTCATAAAGATGAGCCTTTAAATTCAATAGCATCACATCCAATAAACTAAAAAAATACCAATTAGACTCTCATCATCATGATTTTAGAATCCTATAGAGCATCCATTAATATGTTACATTAATAGAAATTCATGTTTCAAAAAATAAGTTATGCAAAATAACATTTACAACTAATCTAATTGCAATAATTGCATCAAGATAATGAAATGTCCTATCTTTTAGCACATTAAATGCAGTAACAGCATAATGAAGTATGTATTGCAAATGGTTACCAAAATATTTAAATTGATTCGCATTTTCAAACTGATGACTATACAAATTAAAAGTTATTGAAGACAACATATTTTTTAAATATTATTTAATAAACCAAAGTATCTATGGATTGTATTCAAAACATTCTGTAGTTAATAGTTTGAATATAACACAATTATCAGTAAACTATAAACATAAATACAGAAAAACAATGTTCTTAATTTTGTTTTTAATAAATCAGATTAAATAATTTATCACATTTAAAATGGCATATCTTGATGCCTTTAAGATAAACTTTGTACACATCTAAATAAATAAAATGAATATATGATTAAGATCTGTCACTTTAAATGTATTATTATTCAAAAGATGATTAAAATATTTTCTTGACTTCTTTAAAATATCATCATCACTTAAAAGTTTACCATCCATGGATTTAACATGATTATGTCATTTTTCAGCTCAATGTATTATTTTCAAGTCTTCAAAAAACTTATCTAAAGTGAATGTTGCCAGCAAATAACTATTTTTTTGCAGTTTTAGTCCCCCAATTATTTTAAGCTTTCTTGGTAGTTAAATCTATACATTTCTTATGAAATTCTCACATTCAAATTACTACAATTTCAAGAAGATAATGCCATCTTTCTTTTTTAATCAAATTATAATATAATTATTATCAAAAATCTAATGAAACCTTCACTTTTTAGTGAACCCAAAATAGACTCACTTATATCAACAATTTTAGGGTTTAATAACTGTTGAAATTTAGCTCAAGTAATAGTTGTTTCTAAAGAATAAACATCACATTCCCTATTAATACACTTCTTAAACACTCATTGGCTGAAATTGGTTGAAAAGTTAATTAATAATACAAACTAATTAAAAGCACTAAGCTATCTTTTGGCAAAATACTGCCAGAATTGTAGTCTTGAATAAAATTATGCAGTACAGGCACACATACATAATATGTAAATGAGGATGAATATGCAAAAAAGGCAATTAGATATTCCATTTTGCAGATAATAGAATAAATCCTTTTTGTTAATAGAATGTGGATCCTTTGCAATTGCCCAAGCATCTTTGTATTTTCTTTTCCTATCATCTTTCTCTGAAAAAACTGTTATAACTTTGAATGAAAAAAATGTATGACCTGTGATGCATTCATAATCTATAGATAGATCTGTATTCAATCGTTTATTTAACTCTGTTGTAGAGATATGCATATTGGGCAATTCTTGTGGGTCTATTTGCATGAGATTCATCACAGAGTTGCATAATGGATTAGGACATGCAATTTTATTGACCACCTGAGGAGCATGCTCCACAGGCATTTTGTCTTTGGTATTGTTCAACAAATTGTTAAGAGATGCTAGCAATCTAAAATTAATCCTGTATGTATTAGCACAAATCTTTCTAATGTTATTTGCAATATGTGGGATATAAGGAAGTTTGGAATATTATTATTAATGCATTTACTGACTACAATGCCACTGGAATGTGCTATTGAAGAAGATATCAATCAAGGATAAATTTTCTTGACATATATATCCAAAAAAAAAAAATCTCAACTTTAAAATGAAGCTTAAATCTTTACAAGAAAGGGGAGCCATTCATCCAATGTCAAAAGTCTCAATAGAACACAAACTGGCCAGCTTTAAATGTTTCTTATATCTATGTAAACATGAGGAAGATAGAAAAAACAACATAGAAGCATATATTAATGATCTAACAGAATTTGGTTATAATGACAACATGCTCATTAAAACAAACAGTAAATTTTACACCAATGAAAAAACGTTAGATGCATTAATAATGTAAGCACGGATAAACCTTCTATTACAAATAATCATAGAAAGCATTGTGCTAATATGTACAGAATTAGTTTTAGATTGCCACCATCTCTTAACAAATTGTTGAACAATACCAAAGATAAAATACCTGTGGCACATGCTCCTTAGGTGGTCTATAAAATTGCATGTTTTAATTCATCCTTTGGCTCTGCATATTATGGGAAATCTCATGCAAATAGATTCATGAGAATTTCTTAACACATATATCTATACAATAGAGCTACACAAAAGACTGAATACAGATTTATTTTTTTTGACCATGATTGCATCATGGGTCATACATTTTTTCCATTCAATGTTAGAATGATTTACTCAGAGAGAGATGATAGAAAAAGAATACAAAGCAGCTTGGGAAATTGCAAAGGATCCACATTCCATAGACAAAAAGGATTCGCATTTTCCATTGTCTGAAAAACGGAATGTCTACTTGCCTTATTTGCACATTGGGCTTCATTTACATATTATATAAGCATGCTTGTACTGCATAATTTTACTCAGCACTATGATTCTGGCAGTGTTTTGCCAAAAGCCAGCTCAGGACTATTAATTAGTTTATATTATTAATTGGCTATCTTTTCAACCAAACTGAAAGTCACCAAGTGTTTAAGAATTACACAGTTTGTTGAAAACAGTTAATAAGCTGAGATTTATTAATACATTTATATTTTTAATGTAGCTATAATTTTAACCTTGGAATTTGCTTATCTATTTATTATCTGTACACTAATCTGCTCATGAAAGTACTTTTTTATATTGTGATTCCTAATTATAATATAATCATCCACACAATGTCATTGTTTTGAACATGTATAAATTCACATTGATTTTTTTTACTTAAATTAAGTGTTAGTCATAATCAATCAATCTGGTATGCAAAAAAGTTAAACCAAAGTTTGCTATACTTATAAACTTGTGTGTTAATGTCTTGAAAAGGAAAACATTGATATTTTACTGCTGTTGAAGGAATAATATTTTAATGATGTTGCTGTAATAACACCATCTAACAAGAAATAAAAGTTTTCTTCTAACACCGCCCTGAATCTAATTATGGATGACATGCAATGATAAAATGCCATGAGTACCACTGCGTAATCAAAACTTTTTATATCATTAAACTTTCAATAACTTTTCAAATAAGAAACATACTCTTACTTTATGCCAAACAAGAGATGAATATACTATAAATGTTAAGCTAATTAAATGGCTAAAAAACTTGATTTCAAATTGTTTGATACTACCTAAGTTTGAAACCTGCTGAAAGATCATTATTATTTCTTTAATCATATTCTGAAAATAATTTGTGAAAAAATTATTATAATTATTATAATTTTACCTTCAAGGCTTTGGCTATGCTGAGGCTATTAGAATATGGTAGATCTGAATTGAGTTCAATCCCATATAGCTATTTAAGTTAGATAGCTGGATTTAAAGACATTTTCATGTCCAAAAATTTCAGAGTTTCTTCTTAAATATACATATGAAATAAGTGCTGGTTTTTTGAGTTGATATTTTAGATTTAGTGTCCAAATATTCAAGCTCTCCACTGACTTGAGCCATAAGCTCGAAACTAGTTGGTCTGGAGATGAGAGTGATCTGGGTAGAGATTTTAAATATTTTCTCATACCGCACTTATTAACTAAGAGCTTGTTTGAGCTATTGGTATGCTCTCTGTGTGCATTTTTGTAACTACAAGCTTATTAAAAGTAACATCACATTATATAGGACTTGCTTTTTAAATTATAATAATTTGTGAATTTACAAATTGCTTTCAATAAAATAATAATAATAATAATAATAATAATAATAATAATAATAATAATAATAATAATAATAATAATAATAATAATAATAATAATAATAATAATAATAACAACAACAACAACAACAACAATCAGTGGGATTCAGTGATGAAATATAGATGCCGAAGAATATGGAAAGTGATAATATGAAGAGAATTAAATACTATAACTGATATGGATCAGATACATTGATTTAGTGCTAGATTTAATTAACCTATAGATGTCTATCTGGTTCTTTATACCTGATTCAAAACATTGTACATATTTTTTAAAATGATCAATTTATCCAACCTACAGTCATCAGATATGTCAAAATGATCAATTTATGACTAGCTATTTATCCAACCTACGGTCATCAGATTTCTAATTAACATATGATATGTCAAATTAACTATTTCTACAACAATTCATGGTCGACATAAATCCTACCTAGCTAAGTATCTATACCTAACCATCATAGATAATGTCATATTCTACAATATCTATAGCTTCAATTTCATCTCTCTATATGACTAATTAATTGCTAATCCACCTAAATTTATTCATATTATACAGCTTCTATATGATAGAATGAGAAGTGCTGTTACTACAGATGGAAATTTTGAGACATTTGAAATGAAAACTGGTGTTCAAAAAGGATGTGTACTTATTATAATATTGTTTTCAGTTTTTATGACAGTAGTCTTTGGAATTTTTTATAAGTAGTTTAATCAAAGAGAAATCAAGATATGATAGAAATGTGATGGTGGAATTTTTAATTTGAATTGCTTAAAAGTGAAAATAATTATTTCTTCTTCTTTGGTTATGGATTTACAATATACTGTTGATTATGCTACTTTTTTGACAATTTACAAAATGTACTAAAGTTTTTAAAGTGATATATAAAAGCTTTGATTAATTAATTAATGTTCAAAAAACTCAAGTTCTTTAAAACTTATGACAAAAGAAAAATTCATAGCAATTTTTATCTTGGATAGTTATCAACTTGAGAATGTAAACCAGTTTAAATATTATGGTAATTTTATAAGTAGAAATGTGGACCTAGATGTTAGATAGAATACAAACCTCCAATGTAATGATGCTGATTTTAGCAAATTAAAAGATAGAGTACTTCATCACATGGAATTAACTTTTGCTATTAAATTAGTTCTATATAGAGCTGTTACTTTAAATTATTGTATGGAAATGAAACTTGGGCATCTTTATCAATGCAATATAAAAGTAAACATATTAGAGAAGTATTATTTAAGGATATTCCTTAAAATTTTTAAAAATACAATGGTGAGATCACAAAACCAATGAATATGTTCTTTAACTTTTTAGTTCTGATTCTGTAAAGTACATCTATTATAAATTCACATCTTCAGTGGATTGGATATATAAAATGAATGAAATGCAAAATATCATAAATGGTACTTTATGGTGAATTTTTCACATAGTAGTTGAGCAAGCAGTAGCACATGTTTATGTTATGAGGATTATATCAAAGACATTCTAAAAAGATGCAATGTTGATTGTTTTTTGGGGGAATATATGATAGAATACAGAATATATTGAAGAGCTACAATTAAGTATAGTGCTGAAGTATTTCAGAAACAAATGTTTTCTGTTGAAGAAATTAAGACATCATAAGATATCAAAAAGCAGAAAAATGCACCAGCATAATCTATATATGTGGCAAAACTCATTTCTATAGTAGTTTTTTTCTCTCTCTCTTCTTTCTTTTTTTTTTTCAAGTTAGAATGGCCAGACTCATTTATGAGTGGCTGTTTATCATCATCATTATTATTATGTTTCAAAGGTAAAGTTTATTGAGTCTAAAAAAACTTTACATAAGTTACATGTGAAAAACATGAGGTGGTCTTAGATACAGATTAGATATGCAATAATGGTTTACAATCTTGTTTGTGATAGAAAAAAACAAAACATGATTTACAATAATTTACAGAATAAAGATGATTACATAACAAGATGCATGTGTCAAACTAGGTTTGCATAAAGTTTTTCCATGTAATATTAAGAAAAATACAAGGAAACACTTGGTAGTATGAGTGAGAAAGTAAATGGGTGAGGAGCTTGAAGTTGGTGTTATCATCATCATCATCATCATCATCATCATCATCATCATTATTATTATTATTATTATTATTATTATTATTATTATTATTATTATTATTATTATGTTTTAAAGGTAAAGTTCATTGAGACTAAAAAAAGTTTACATAAGTTACATGAGAAAAACATGAGATTCTTAGATATAGGTTGATATATGATATTATATGCAATAATGGTTTACAATCTTGTTTGTGATAGAAAAAAAAACATGATTTACAGTAATTTACAGAATAAAGGTAATTATATAACAAGATATATGTGTCAAACTAGATTTACATAAAGTTTTTCAATGTAATGTTAAGAAAAAAATACATGGAAACACTTGGTAGTATGAGTTAGAAAGCATTTGGAGTGGAGGATTTGAAGTTGGTATATGTCTGAATATAAATTGGATTTATTTGGTTGCTCTTTTTTTGGCCATCGAGATGGTGTCTTGGTTGATGATGGTTTTATGGATAGAAACATAGATGGCAGGTGAATAGTTCTAGCATAGTATTATTCAGCATATTGATATGTCTGGATAGGGAGGTGGTCCCTTGTCCATCTGGGTGTAGTATTTGGTTGGAAAATTAGCCATGGTATCTTTATAATGCTGTGATGACTGTGGTTATTGCATAGATATATTTTCAAATGGTAGGCATGAGTCAATGATTTTATTGCATGTGAGATCTATTGTTATGAGATCCTAAGGTAAGGGGACTGATCATTATGTCAGAAGCAGCAACCTCTTCAGTTTTGACTCTTTTGGTTGTCATTTCTTTTTTGTTTGTCTGAGTGGTCTTCTGGTCTCTGTTGAAGCTGGTCTTATTACCAAGAGACCACACTTAATATTTATATAAGAGGCATAAAATCTCAATGTTTCTCTTATGGCCTGATGTTTTATTCAGGATTACTTGTGAGTGGTTTGTTTACATATGCTGGTCTTCCAGATTAAAATTTTGCTTAAAATCTGTTTTGGAATTGTTTGTACCAATTGGGGTGTGATAGGTAAGTTGCATGAGTGATGTGAATCCATCTGGTTAGAGTTTACAACAATAGCATTAACATTGTTTGATTTTATAGTGGTGAGATCATGAATGTGCATGTATTCCATTGTGTGGCCAGACTCAGGATCTTTGGGTCTGAGATGACAGTTGGTCTTATTCCATTTGTCTGGATCAATAGTGATTGAATTTGTATTATTTCCTCAATGTCTTGTGTAGGTTTGATTTGTGGCTGATTAAACTTGTGGTATTTGATTGGGACTGCAGGGTATTGCCAGGTGGCCATGGGTGCCACATGCATAACATTGTGGCTTTGTGTAGAGGTTGTTATTTTCTGTTTGTTGGTGAATATTATTTTTAGAAGCAGTTTGATTTTTATTATGAATGCACCTCAGCATATGTTCTCTTATTTGGTCATACCACAGACACCAACCAGTGGGGCAATTGAAGGCTAAATGCCCTCACTGGCTATAAGAAAAAACATTGACATTTTATGCCTCTTATGTAGATGTAAAATGTAGCCTCTTGGTTAGTATTTATTCGAGTTCATGTTGGTGTGATTTTGGAGCTAAGAGTTCATGCATGATAAGCACTTGAGTTGGTTGAGATTCCAGAGAGCAGAGGAAGTGATATAGAGAACAGTTAGAATATGTGGCTTATATAATGATGGACTTGGAAGAAAAAATTTCTTAAATGATGCAAAATACCCCTGTGGTATGGTAATAATAAATTTTGACAATTTTTGTCAGCATGTCAGGCATCCACATTATGGGGGCAGGGAGTTACAATCTTGTGTTTTTAGGTCTAGATTTTAAATGTTGTTTGCATTGGTTGTCCTTAAACTTCAAATTGCTTATTTATTAATGAACTTGAAATATCTTTGCTATTGCTGACATAGAAATTGTTCTTAAAAATGCTAGCATATGTTTTTTTTTTCATGAGATAAAGCTGGCAATATGGTAGAGCAAGTTTTGGCACTAACCACCTGGTCATGTGGTTGTGTTGCAGCCATTTTGATCAGATTTAACAATTTTAAAATGTCATTTTTTTAAAGAAAAAGTTTTTGCAAATTCAAAATTATCTTAGAAAAGATCAATGGCATAGTTAATTGTTAATAACTGATTCAATATATGTTAAATTTACTTGAAATATTGCAGATTTGAGTGATCTTTTTGTGGTTTAAATTCGGAAATTTTTCATTGTTGCCTAGCAATACTAAGGTTTACTGTAGCTAATGAAATATTTTTCTTGTAAATTATCCATTACACACATAGAATTTTTTTTTATAATTAAAGTGTTAACCAATTAGATCAAGTTCAGTCTTTGTGATAAAATTTATCTTTAAAAAACCTAATATTATGCAAATTCTTAGGATTTGAAACAGGAGCTCTTCAAATAAACCTGGTGGCAAAACTAAGATTAACTGCTGCTGCTACTGTGGCTGCTATTTCTACTCCTTTTGCTGCTGCTGTTACTACTACTATTACTATTGTTGTTATTATTACATAGAATATATAACTGATACTAATATAGGCATCTTTGGGCTAGTGATTATCACTAGAGAAAAGATTCAGATTCAATTGAATTTAAATACATGCATCAGTTTCTAAAATATTAATTAAGCAGTTTATCTATTTAAAAAATATATAATATTAAATTAACAAATAAATTCTGAACTATAATATAATAGTACAATTATTTTTTACTTTTATCGTTTTACCTTTTCTGATATAATTAACTTATAATTTGATTTACTATTATCAAAATATAATTGAAGAAATCTATTCATAAACTAATGCTATTTACTAATCAATTCTATAAGATTTAGAAATGAAATTAAAATTTTAAAAATAATTCTTTATTTTTTATTTCCTAATTTCTTTACATTGAATATTGAAAAAAAAAAGTTTTAACTTAAGCATTGAATTATGTTGGATATTTGATTTCACATGTGTATGGAAGACAATTACTTATTTTTAACAGTAATTTTTTGTTATTTTTCAGAAGAGCAATCATGCATACTGAGTAAAATAATGGAATTAGTAAATAAACATGGCATGTTATAAATACAAACAAATGTGTGATATAATTTTAAACATACAAGAAGTCAATGTTCACATAATAAATGTAGTTCACTAATGACTAATAGGCAAATAATATCTATAACTTTATTTTTTCTCTAAATAACAACCATTTAAAATGTATTTGTTCACTTACTTATCTAAAATGTATCAGGATTCAAAAGATAGAATATTTGGATTCTGTCCATGATACAATCAACGCAGGAAGAATCATCTCTAATTACATTGCAACAACATTTTTACATAAAATATTCCAAAATACCATAAAATATAAAGAGAAGTTACCTAATAAATCAGTGGTCTTTGTTGTTAATTATTATTTTGTGGCAATTACTCTTCTTCAAAGCAAATAGTAAGTCAATTAGTGAGATTAGTTTTAGATTACAATTTATGCCAACATGATGAAATGTTAAAACATATTAAGATAGATTATCTTTTATTTCATACTCCAAAAATATACAAAAATCCAAACAGTCATAAAAAAACTATTTTATTTTTGCTATCAGTATACTAATTTTATGGTATTTGTTAGTGATGATGATGATTAGTGTCTATTTATTTGCCAAAATGCAAAATTGTGCTATTTATGTGTGTGTATATATATATAATTATAAAATTTATATGTTCATTTAAGTTTAAATCTCACATTATTTTAGAAAGCACTCTGTTAACCTTTGAAATTATTTATTAAAAGAAATAATAAAGTTATCATAGACTTATTTGTTATGAAAATCACTTTACGCAAATGCAATATTTTTAGAAAAATAAATATTCACTGTCAGTTTTTTGTTTTCTTATATAACATTTTAAAAAGACAAACAGAATTTAAATGATAACAATATTCTTTAACCTGAGATCATTAAAATCTTTTTAATCTTGGATTTAGCAGTAATTTGTTTGTTTAATATGTACTTCTATTGTAAAGGAAATATGATTTTTGAAATTAAATTCAAAATTAAAGACTCTTTGTATGTAAATCCTATACATATTTTAATAAAATACAGTAAATCAAACTTTATAACTATGCACGGATAAATATATTAATACAACAATAACCTTAAGTGCAAACAATTATATTGATTTTGGCTTTCTTTTCCTTTTAAGCATACTAGAAAATAACCTTTATTTAAGCAACACACCTTTATAATTTTATTTTTCTGAAAACACGAGTAGCAACTATTGTGGACAGCGATCTTATTAAGAACTATTAATATCAATCATAAAGTGCAGGTTAAATATTATTTATTTATTTTATTTCTCTTGGGCAATATTATTGATGGCTTATATATAATAATTATTGGAGTACATTTGGGAGCAAAAATCTTTAAAGATTTAAATTTATTTTCACAACTTTTTAAATATTTATATGAAGAGTACGTGTTAATTTCATAGTGCATGTGAGAACAGTAGTTTCTTTTCACAATATTATTTATATGAAGATGGCTTCTTCTTTTTTTGCAGAAAGAATAATAACAATAATATTATAATGAATGGAATCCTAAAAATTTGAGTTTACATTTTTTAATTTTTAATTAATAAGTCATAGATTTCTACTTTTAATTGCAAAGAATCATGTTTTCCTATATCCAAAAGATGTGTTAATTGACTCATTTGCATAAAGTTTGTATATTGGACATACATAATGATTCCTATGAGTGAGTTATAACAGGCTATGATTATGAGAAATGTACTTTCTCAAAAACACTAATCCTTTTTAATTTGTTAGTTATCATTTATATAGCTGTACATTATATGTGTGTTGGCACAATGTTATTATTATAATTTTTAATATATTTTTTTGGAAGATCTTTTTCACAGGAACAAAAATATTACATTATCTTGAGTGAGGAGTTCCTTTACTGCTCAATTTCACTTCTTATACAATTAAATCATAAGTGGAATGGCAGTGCATTTAAAATCATAAACATTTTCTAAGTTGCATTAACTAACATATCAATAAAATATTTTCTATTTTCGTTTGAATAAAAATTTGATGATGACAATTATATATATAAAATTATTAACTGAAATAGACTTTATTTAGAAAAAGATTTTTATATACTTTATGGAGAAATTGTTTTTAGTCTTTTCTCTTTCTTTGTTCTAAAAAAAAAATTTAAATGTGCATATTTTTATTAAAGTAAAAATCTTTAAATTTAACATTTTTTATTTAAAAGAGTTAAAGCCTTCTTTTAAAGTTATTTTCATGCAAAATTGCAATGCTGACTATTGAGACTGTTGAAATATATTTGAGTATAATAATTCTTAAAATGGACTTTACTGAAACTAACAGCTGAATACTTTCCAGAGTATTTTGCCATTTTATCATATATTTTTGTGTGGCATTGTTTCTAGTTTATTTTAATTTTGACAGAAATTCTGTGTAGATTTTAATCTTTTGTATAATTAAAACTTCAAAAGACAGTTCATGCATTTTAAAATAGTTAATATCAGAATAGTGACATTAAAAATCACATCAAAAATTGAAATAATACATATATTTTTTAAACTTTATTCTAGTTTTTTAGTTGAAATTTTGATTTTGAGAGATTTTAATAAAATGTAGACTTTGCAAACCAGAGAGAAATTATTAGACTTTTAGCAGTACATTAATTTTAATTACTAATATAGCTTACTTTAAATTTTTCAGAAAAAAATCACTTAGTATTAAACTTCTCATCTTCAATGAAAAATGATGAGTATAAGAATAAGGAAGAAGAACAATGATGAATAATAATGATCCTCAAAGATCAATACAGCTAACACAACAATGCATTTATGTTTGATTCAATGATTTTCATAATTCTATATATCATATATTTTTAGATTATAGCTATTTTAATGTTTTAATTAAAAACCATTTTGTATCAAATAATATGTATTAAATAATTTAATAAATTGTGTGCATATAAATACATTTAGACACACATACCTATATTCCAATTATACGTTTGCTAAAATTCATATAATATTAACTAACAAATATTATTTCATATAAACATTCATAATTATATAAATACTACTCTATACCTATTGTAAGTAAATTAACCTACTTCTATTTATAAAGTCATGACATAATCCTAATTATTTAATGGGTAAAATAATTAAGTACTGAATAAATTACTTAAATTATAAGTTATCTAAAATCACTTTGCTTATTATCTACTTTCTCATAATTTGCTTTGTTGTAATTAAACTGCAGCTGCTGCTACTGCTACTGCTACTACTACTACTACTACTATTATTATTGTTGTTATTATTATTATTTACAGGTATATATAGTAAGTGCACAGTCACACATGTGATCTGACCATCTGAAGATAAGCTCTGCCTTATCAATTAACATTTAAACCAATACAAAGGAGAGTTAATTAAATTACATCAAAAATTCATGGTGAAACTTTAATGTCAAATTGAGCATTGTAAATCTATTTAAAAAGAAAATCACTATTTTTCTTGTGATATCAACTAAAGTCCCCTGAACAGCTGATGACATTAGGTCTGATTGAAAGAAATATATATCTTGTAAAAAGTTAGTAGATTTTTCACCAATGGTTGCCATATAAGTTTCTAGAAATTTCTGTAAAGGAGGTAAATAAAAAATATTAATAGATTACATATTTACATGGTATTTTATTAATATTTACATACTTAAAATGTTTATTTGAAAGCAAATTATTTTAAAATAAATTGGATTATAAGTTCTGATTTGTTAATTAACATTAAACTGATACAAAGAAGGCTTTAGTTAAGCTAAAATTCACATTCAAACTTCTTAATATAAAATTGAACATTGTGAATCTATTTAAATAGAAATTGAGTTTCTATACTTAATGTGATTTCAACTGGTCTCCCAAGCAATTAAACATGTCAAGTTTGATTGACAGAAAAGTTTTTGGTAAAAGATTAATTTTTTTTTTATCAAATATATGACCATAAATAAATAATGTTAATAGATTATATTATATAAAGATAATAAAAATATTTATCAAGTATTGAATCAAAGAACATTGAATGAGATTTTTAAAAAACATCTATTTTTGAATAAAAATCAATCCATCTACAATCAATTGATAGTAAAATTCTAAACTAAATATTAAAAAGGCTATCATATGAAACTATACTCATGATTTTAAAAATTAAAAAAAAAATGTAAATATTACTAAATTGCAAAATATCTTCCAAAATGTATCTTGTTAATTTTACTGCTTTATTCTACAGGCACCATATTGAATTTTTTAAAAAACTGACCTGAGACACAATTTTCACAATAATTTCAGTTTTAATAATGGTAGAGCAAAAAACTTTACATTGATAAAAACTAGAGAAACTATGGAAAATAATAAGGTTAAAACATAGTGATTACCATTTCAAAAAATAAGGAAAAAAGGAAATTTCAACATCTGATATAATTATTACTTTATTGTTTGTTTATAATTTTTAATTTATCATTAACTAAGTTTAAATTACATCTTCATTGATAATTTCTTTGTATTCCTCACAAAATTATCTTTCAAACCATATATAATACTTCTTACCTGAGATAATCCATAGCTTCAGAATCTCTAAAACTATTCACATAAGAATTCTTCATTTTTATCTTGTACCCCAAAAGTTAACAAATCTCAAAGGCATCTATAAGAAAAAGATTCATCCTAATAAAAGATACAAAACAAATCATTTCCAGAAGGTGGATATGCATTTGTCATCATAGCAATTGGCTTCTTGTCTATCTAAAACTAGAAATTGTAGGCTACTGTCTGTATCACTGATAAAATGAGTTTCATCTCTTCATTTTATATTTTTTGTGTACATCAGTGATGTTTATATTCTTTATGCACACCAGTGATGCTATCTTGTTATATTTATTGTCCCACAGAGATATAATTTATTTGCATATAGCTCATTTGCTAGCTATAGACTTGAAAATAATGTGATGCAAGATGTGGCAAAACTACTGACTCCACAGCATGAGTATCAAGGCATAGGCAAGAATCAGAATTTGATTCTTTGCCTGCATACAATTCCATGTGGTATATGCATAACCATTGTGGCTACCACTACACACACACCATTTGAAATCTCTCTTTATTGGTTTTAAGTGTTTATATTTTCACAT
The DNA here is from genome assembly GCA_028023455.1 of Epiperipatus broadwayi. NCBI lineage: Eukaryota > Metazoa > Onychophora > Udeonychophora > Euonychophora > Peripatidae > Epiperipatus > Epiperipatus broadwayi. The sequence goes on along the minus strand of JAQFVV010000009.1, from coordinate 1,913,610 downwards.
GGTACTATGCCCAGTAAATTTTGTGATTGCTTTATCAACTTCAATCTTTCTGTACATTTGATAATCAGTCTTAAAATTTACATTGCACTGCTCTATGTATGTAAATCATTACTTGTTATACAAACACAAACATGCAAGTGCAAAGACAAATACAAATATAAGTACAATCATTATGTCTATAAAATAAGGTTGCCTCAAACTTGGATCAGAGACCCAAAATTACACTACAAAAACCACTTTTGTTATATTTGAATACAAATTTACATACTGTATAATAAAGAGCATAAATGATTTAATATTATATAATTTATATACTGCACACACACCAATACAAATGCAAACAAATTAATATACTATTTATCAAATAATTTTAAAAAATTTAAGTAATTAAAAAATTAAAATTAATAACTTACGACCAATATTCCACGATTATGTTTATATCACATTGAGGGTCTTGATATCTGAATTATCTGCATATTTTTAATGTTTTATTTAATAATAAAGCCGATAAAGATCATCCTTGTATAAATTAGTAAACTGAACAGAAAATTAAAAAATTAAATGCACCTACTAATAAAAATAATAATAAAAAATTCAAATTTTATCTGATTTCAAATTGTGATACATCATTCCAAAGATGGAATCAAGCAGCAATGAATGCTGGGATTTCTGTTGACATCATGCTTATAGTTTTTGTGCAATTTAAAAAAGAAAACAAAACTTCAATGAATCAGCCTATTGTGAGTGGATGACATGCTACAAAGAATCAAGCCATTTAAAAATTAAATCAAAAGAAAAAAGGAATTTTGTTATAAAGTTGTTCAAGCTATTGGTACATTCTCTATATTACATATTTGTAAATACAAGCTTATAAAAGCAATGTCATGCTATATATGATTTGCTTTATTGATTATTATAAAGTTGCTAAATAGTTTTGCCTGAGGGAAAAAATTAAATGACAGAAAAAAAAGATCTATTAATTTCTCATATCTTTTCATGTTTATATGAATTTAATAATACAGAAGTAAAAAAAAAAAATCATAATTTAATTAAATTGAACAAAATCAATTAATATAATATCAGTTAATCTTTCTCCAAATTCTGAAATAGATTATCAATATAATTTTTAAAAAATTTAAATGATTATGAAAGTTTTAGTACTAAAACAAGTCATTAAAAACTTTGAATTACATTATTATTATTATTTGAAACACATCTAATAGATGACAGCGTATGACTCTTGAAACTTGCATACTTAGATGATTTTCATATCTAGTCTATTTACTCACACAATTTTGCATTTCTCTATGTATCTTCTTTTAAATGTAGTAATATCTGTCGAGCATTATATATATTGAAGCAGTCAATCTGATACTCAGATTGCACTTCACAGCCTAATTTCAATCTCCCACCACCAAACCAAATTCAAACTCCATCCTTACATGAATACACACACTTATTAACACATTGTTTTTCCTGTAGTCTTAAACATGACCTTGACATAGATATTTATTAATATCTTAAATTAAATATTTTAAATAAACAAATATTTTGTATCATTTAAAAATCGTATATGTGCATAAAGGATATGTATATATAACAGATGATGGAAGATTACTTGTAAAATAAGTATTATATTAAAATATGTTATATTATATATGTAAAATTTTGTATAAAATATTTATTTTTAGTAATGGTGGTCAGAAAATCTGATGCAATCGCAATCCTGCTGAATATTCTTGAATGCAATTAAATCAATTAACAGGAAATCCATTAGTCCCAGTTAAAAATATTATAATTGTATAAAAATAATGTAAGATCCATTAGTGAAAATTTTATTTATTTCAAATTAGTTTTAAAATCTAAGTTTTTACTTTAAAACAATCATTCGAAGAATTTTGGCAGGATTATATTGTTTTATAACTTACAAGAACAAAACCGTGCATCCGGTCTGCAAATTGCAGATCGCTAAAGTATATAAAATACCTCAGGTCTGGCAGCTAAAAAGCATTCCAGAATAATTTGCAAAAACATATAAATAGGGCTGAATTTGAATACCCAAGGAGAACAGCTATTTTTATAAGAACAATAGTAAGCTGAATCTATGCTCATCGTACCTTTAAATCAATGTGCTGTGAGTAGAGTGTTAGATCCACCTTTCCCTGTCATTCCAAAATGCAGTCTCTTCCAAAATCATCACCCAGGACCTATGTACTCATGAACTATAATCCTGTACTGAAATGTTAGATAATGGAAATGCTACCTTCCTGACAAACAAGAATCAAAACTAGATCTAGTCTCCGATGGACACCACAATTAACTAAGTATTGTTCTTAATGACTGATTAAGGTAATAAATTCTAATTGCTGCCTAAAAACTCAGATTAAATAACTTCAACCTTAATCTAAATTTCTTGCTTAACCATTTCTTAAATGTATTGTAATTCTTGTAGCTGATCGTGAGATCAAAACTTATATATTACTTATAATACTTCATTCATATATACTTTATCAATTTAAATTTGTAAATTCTTACCTGATTTTAAATATGTATTTAACTCTCTATAAACTCTATATTAAAATCTCTCCTATCATTGAGCCTCTTTTAAATAATAATAATTTCTTATTTCACTTTCATGTGGCAACAATATTTTATAACTCTTATTATTATATTTTATATATTGTATTTTTGAAATAATGTTCGCTCTCTCTTTTAAATTCCCCCCTTTCTTTTCATGGGGATCAATTAAGTCTTTAGTTAAAAACAAGTCTTGTTATTTTCATTACAGCGGACACTTGCCAGTTTGGGAGAAAACAATTTAATTATATTATAATGTTATAAACCAAAAACAGAATAAAAATCTGTTTTTCTAAGAAATGTTTTCCTAATTTAAATTAATAGTGCTACTTTTAAAATCATAAGGTGTGTTTATTTAAATTTAAATATTTTTCTTGATGAAATAAAATTTCAATGACCACCACCTAACTCCTATATATATTTAATTAATTGTAAAATACAAGAAAAGCACTTAGAACCGAATATTCATTTTTTTTTTCAATTTTGTGGGAAGTTATATATGTAAATTAATGTAATAAGGGGAGGGGGATTCTTGATAAAGTAATATTTCATTCAGTTAATCTATGTAAGTCTATAGTGTTCAATAACCTAATCATACCATTACGCTGGATATTCCAAAAATATATAGGTATTAATTAATTGATTCTGATTGTTAAAAGTCTTAGATGTATGTAATTCCAAGTGTTGCTTGCATACAGGCCTCCTCATTCATTTATATATATATTGTGCTTCATTCCACTGGGTGTATCGGAAAGCTAAACCCCGTGTCATATATCCAAGTCTAAGAACAAGGCTCTTAACCCTTCTTGGAACTTCTCTTTGTCACTGGAGGTAACTACATAAGGGAACGCTCCGGAAAACTGGATTATAGCACCTATTTGTTTATCATTCAGTGAACCAATTCTGCCAAAGTAGCAGAAAGAAGTTGGTCACCAATCCTTAGTGAAATTTCAGATGTACATTCAGGATCAGAGACTGGATCACATAAATATGCCACCATGCATGTACCGTTCTCTTAAGTTTTTGTTCCAAATAAAACCTATAAATATCCTAAGCCATAATGTTCTGATTCTACTAAACAGATTTCTTTATCATTTATTATTATTTTCATGTGTGCACCATTTTGCGACACAATTATATATATTCCAAATGAACTCTCCCACACACATTTCTTCCTCAGCATAAGCTGAGATTATTTTATTTATTAATATTAATCATATTTCTATAATAAACTGAATAATCCTTATTAAGCCAATTTGGTCAAGTGCTATTTTTTCCTCTCTCTAGGGATGCATCAAAGAGTTGTTATATACCTATATTATAGTGCTATTAAAACCGTATTTATATATTGTAATTAGTCTAGTATTGGCATATAAATCAGCCGCACTAAAATAACAAATTAATAAAGGTATTTGTGATTTCTTAAACTGTAGAAGAGAAATCTTATGCTACATAAAATATAAGAGGCCAATGATAATTAATGAAGAGTCATTATAATCAAATTACTCATGCTTACTCTATTTACATTAATAAATCATATAGATATATAACTAAACTTTCAGAGTCATCATTTCATTTATTTAATAGATATTATATCTTGATTATATAAATTGTGTAATATGACTAGATGATATCCCACTAATCTGATATAAATAATGTAAAAGGTCACAAGCGTTAGATATGTTAATTTGTGAAGTGTTTTAATTATAGAATTATATAGTTATACTAAAAGGGTTTCACTACATTATTTCCAATTAGAGTCTCTTTGTGTCTCCAATTTGCAATGCCGGCAGAGAGAGAGAAAATTAGATCGGTATCATCAGAATTGTTGCTCATAAGTTGGTAGATCTGGAAATAGGGAAATAGGGCAGAGTTCATGAGTGTTCCTGACTTATGTACCTCTCGCATGATTGGACTTAAGGTACTTTTGCCTACATGCTAGATCTTGTTATATGAACAGACAAAACCGACTGGTACAATATTGATATTAATTTATTTTAACATACATAAATTAATATTAGAAATATTACGTATATATCCAGTTAAAAAACATTTCAAAAAAAACATTTCCAAAAAAAAAATTTGTGAGGGGGTATGTGTGTCTTATGTTTTACATGTTTATCTTGGCAATACTCAAAATCAAAATTAAATTGCCAATGATTCTTTCTTAAAAGTTATATATTGCAACAGGGCAAGTATAATCAAACCCTGTTGCGATAATTAGACAAATATGTATTCGTATACTTGACGCATTATTAAAAAATATATATATCTTATTACTAACGTATTATTGAAAATATATATTACTTTACTAACAAAATTAATATTTACAGTTTGATGCACAATCAACGGTCATTTGCGTGGTTGTACAGAATTGATTTAGTTATTTTAATTAAAAAGAACTCATAGAAGAGGTATGGGGGGTTATACACTTGCTCTGATTTTTTTCTCTGTTGCCAAACCCAGCTATACACATCGCTATGTATATGTGTGAGTGCATTTTTGAACCATTAAAAATGAAAAATTCACAAAATAAAAATAAAAAATATTTTGTTTGATAAACTTTTAAATATATACATATTAAGTCAACAAAAGAACTTTAAATATCAAGATGGAAGACTAATTTTGCAGAACAATGGAAGTAATTATTATAAAAATCTTGGAATGTCTAATTTTAATTAAAGATTAATTGGAAAGAATATAGGTGTAAAAAGCTTTTGTAGTACATTCCAACAAAGGCATATGGAATGTGAATGGAAATATAATTAAAAAAAAAAAGAGTGAAAAGAAAGATAAGTTTGATAATTAAAGAAAAAATTAAATTGATTATTTAGTATAAGTTTGGAAGTAGAAGAAAGCGGATGGTCAACGTGATATACATTTGATAAAATATGGTCAGGCTGGGGTAGAGGCTTCAACATGCGGAGGGTCCGAATCCTTTGCCCCCGAATGTATAGCAGCTGCCGATAGTGGAGAAGGACGTTAAGCCTGGAGAATTCGCCTCAATAAGCAACAATATTGAATCACCAGAAGAGAAAGAAAATAAATAAATAAACAGACTTTAGCCATGGAACCCGAACTTCAAAGAAAAAAAAAACAAAGTTCGATCACCAACAAAGGACCGGAGATTCCATTTTCACCATAAGGATTCGATCAATTCCCCAGGGAAACCAGGTATTTTCTTTCTAATTACATCTATATATGTCACTTTTAGTAAGCTTACTCCATGAATTTGAGAAAACTGTTTATTTGACACAATTGTGAACTTAAAATTTATTTTCTTTGCCCGGAGAGATCAAACTATTTACTGCAGAATTTATTAGTTTATAAATTAGTCCAATTAAATCTTCGGTGCAAAATACATATAATAGCATATTTGTGTGTGTGGGAGTTTTGTCAAAAAGAGAAAGGAGCAAACAAAGAAAAAAAAGAAAACTGATATGAATCTTTGATTTAAAAGAGACACTAATTTAACTTAAGTAAATAATATATATATTTTTATACATACGTAAATATCATAGCTAATAAATGTATATAAAATGAATGGTTTTTTTTTGTTTTGTTTTTTTTTATGTTATGAGTTGTTTTTTTTTAAATAAAAAAAAGAGAGTTAGATCTACTGCCGATAAATTTTACCACCAGCCCTGAGCAGAGCTAGTCCAGGGGCATTTCCATATTGGTATTCCAGTTCTCCCAGCATAATTCTTATAGAAATATGGAATTGGCGCTTGAGGTCATAAATTGATGCTCATAAATATGCTGGGGCAATAAAATGGAATAATTTAAGAATAAATATTCTTTTAAACCATTATGCATATACGTGTATCGTTATATATACATACACGCAATCGTACAAGACTACATATATGCGTAAAATACATATGGAAAATGGCAAATCCCGTTATAATGGCGACCCAACGAAAGGACATCGAAGAGAAGTAGGTCAATGAGGGAAAGAAAAATATGAAAGAATTTAGCATGATTTTTTTTTTTTTGAGAAAGTAAATAAATGTATACATATCGGTTTTGTCAGATCATTATTGTTTTAGCTAATAACGGAAGTTATATTATATTGGCAGAGTTGGATGTAGTTAATATTGAGTTTTATAAGTAAAAAAAAACTTTTTAGGCTATATGAAAAATACCAACTGAGTGCAGAAGATAAAAGCGTTTCATAAAGTAATCAGTTTAGGTTAGACTGGTTTTTTTTAAAGAACTTTCAGTTTGTTATGGATTTTTTTTTTTTTGTAAATAACGAACGTAAATGTTTTATTGTTCGCGATTGATTTTTTTTTTTTAAAAAAAAAAGTAATACAGATATTTTAAAAGAAAAAAGTAAACGAGTGTTTTAAGTGGTTAACCTTTATAATTAATCCATTTTAATTAGATACAAAATACTTATTTGGCTTTCTGTCACTTATTACTATAAGATGTCATAACTAAATAAAAATAATTTTTCTATATATATATATATTAAGTTAATGTTGTTTTAAAAAAAATTCGAGTAATGAATTATATTTAATTTACATCCACACAGTAGCTATTATTTTAATATATTTTACACTTTTTACTTTTATAATCATTTTGACACTTTCTGAATTTTAAACTAACTTTGAAACGAAGGTTTTGAAATAACAATAGTCTATCTGTATTAGTTTTCAAAGCGAGGTTTTATAAAAATGGAAAACAAGAGTAAGTCGAAATAACATAGTGAAATGTCGATCGGTCCACAGTAAAATTATAAATATATATACTTAAGAAATATTGAAGGCGTAAGGAAATCCGGGAAGGGATCAGCACTGTGCTTTGGGGGGTTGGAGGTTCGGAATCTAGCAGCATAGAGAGTAAATAAGTTGTAGCTGTGAAGCTTTGGGAGGAAGGCAGTCTAAGTCTGATGGTGGAATATGGGGGTTGGCTGCTCGATTGGGCATGTGGTGTGCTGCGTTCTGTGTATAGTTGCTTTCTATTCCCAACATGGTTAGGAGATGCTGGCATTTGTCCTAGTTACCCACATCCATAAGACTTGGAAGCAGCAGAATGTGGTTAGGGAATGGCTTCTCCTTTAGTTGTTTAACGAAGTAGATCAGGTGAAGTTGGCTGTGTTCATTCATAGCATGTCATATGCGCATGAGTTGTGGTCAGACCCAGTGTATATCGTTGGGCTGGTGGTCGCTTACTCTTATATTTTTATAGCTACAGGGTAAAAGTCAAAAAAAAATTGATTTGAGGCCATTATGAATAGTTCACGATATTTAGGAGCCATTCAAATCCATAGACCGTATTTGAAGGCTTCCGGGAAGGGGGTATTGCAACAGGGCAGGTATAATCAAACCCTGTTGCGATAATTAGACAAATACGTATTCGTATACTTAATACATTATTAAAATATATATATATATATCTTATTACTAACGTATTATTGAAAATATATATTACTTTACTAACAAAATTAATATTTACAGTTTGATGTACAATCAACGGTCATTTGCGTGGTTGCACAGAATTGATTTAGTTATTTTAATTAAAAAGAACTCATAGAAGAGGTATGGGGGGTTATACACTTGCTCTGATTTTTTTCTCTCTGTTGCCAAACCCAGCTATACACATTGCTATGTATATGTGTGAGTGCGTTTTTGAACCATTAAAAATGAAAAATTCACAAAATAAAAATAAAAAATATTTTGTTTGATAAACTTTTAAATATATACATATTAAGTCAACAAAAGAACTTTAAATATCAAGATGGAAGACTAATTTTGCAGAACAATGGAAGTAATTATTATAAAAATATTGGAATGTCTAATTTTAATTAAAGATTAATTGGAAAGAATATAGGTATAAAAAGCTTTCGTGGTACATTCCAACAAAGGCATATGGAATGTGAATGGAAATATAATTAAAAAAAAAAGAGTGAAAAGAAAGATAAATTTGATAATTAAAGAAAAAATTAAATTGATTATTTAGTATAAGTTTGGAGGTAGAAGAAAGCGGACGGTCAACGTGATATACATTTGATAAAATATGGTCAGGCTGGGGTAGAGGCTTCAATGTGTGGAGGGTCTGAATCCTTTGCCCCCGAATGTATAGCAGCTGCCGATAGCGGAGAAGGATGTCAGGCCCGGAGAATTCGCCTCAATAAGCAACAATATTGAATCGCCAGAAGAGAAAGAAAATAAATAAATAAACAGACTTTAGCCATGGAACCCGAACTTCAAAAAAAAAAAAACAAAGTTCGTTCACCGACAAAGGACCGGAGATTCCATTTTCACCAAGAGGATTCGATCAATTCCCTGGGGAAACCAGGTATTTTCTTTCTAATTACATCTATATATGTCACTTTTAGTAAGCTTACTCCACGAATTTGAGAAAACTGTTTATTTGACACAATTGTGAACTTAAAATTTATTTTCTTTGCCCGGAGAGGTCAAACTATTTACTACGGAATTTATTAGTGTATAAATTAGTCCAATTAAATCTTCGGTGCAAAATACATATAATAGCATATTTGTGTGTGTGGGAGTTTTGGCAAAAAGAGAAAGGAGCAAACTAAGAAAAAAAAAGAAAACTGATATGAATCTTTGATTTAAAAAAGACACTAATTTAACTTAAGTAAATAATATATTTTTTTTTATACATACGTAAATATCATAGCTAATAAATGTATATAAAATGAATGGTTTTTTTTTTTGTTTTTTTTATGTTATGAGTTTTTTTTTTTAAATAAAAAAAAAAGAGAGTTAGATCTACTGCTGGTAAATTTTACCACCAGCCCTGAGCAGAGCTAGTCCAGGGGCATTTCCATATTGGTATTCCAGTTCTCCCAGCATAATTCTTATAGAAATATGGGATTGGCGCTTGAGGTCATAAATTGATGCTCATAAATATGCTGGGGCAACAAAATGGAATAATTTAAGAATAAATATTCTTTTAAACCATTACGCATATACGTGTATCGTTATATATACATACACACAATCATACAAGACTACATATATGTGTAAAATACATATGGAAAACGGCAAATCCCGTTATAATATATATATAAACTAAATGAAAGGATTTTTTTTAATTTATATAAAATCTGATATACATAAATTTAGAGATTCTCTCTAAAATTCTAAAAACACGACTTCTTTGAACTTTTTGAGTGGGTGAATTATTATAAAAAATGTTATTGAAATTAAATACATTTATTACACTTTAATATTTTATTTCTTCCAGTCACATGGAAATGGTTCAGCAATATATAAACAGGCAAAAAATTATTATTATTATTGTTATTGTTGTTGTTGTTGTTATAATAATAATAATAATAATAATAATAATAATAATAATAATAATAATAATAATAATAATAATAATAATAATAATAATAATAATAATAATAATAATAATAATAATAATAATAATAAAGTATAAGCTAATATAATAATAATAAATAATAATAATAATAATAATAATAATAATAATAATAATAATAATAATAATAATAATAATAATAATAATAATAATAATAATAATAATAATAATAATAATAATAATAATAATAATAATAATAATAATAATAATAATAATAATAATAATAATAATAATAAAGTATATGTTCTTATAATAATCAAACTTCTTAAACTATTGTATAGTACGAAAGCGATATGTGTCCCTTTTTTCCCCACCACCATCATTCAAAGGGTTTTATTGTTCTCATTTTTAATCTTTTACATTTTTACCTACTAGGAAGTAGATCTGGCTAGCTAATCAAAAACCATTGTGCTTAATAAAGAAAAAATAGATTATAGAAGAAATCAAAGATAGTGGTCAAATAATTATTAATGACTGGCTATTATTAAAGATATTTATATTGTAGAGTTCAGTCAATCTATCCCCTATAATTTTTACAGTGTAAAAGTCCTAACTTGAGAGCCAACTGTTATTAATTGTGAATGATAGCTATTGAGAACTTTATAGTCAACTAAGTAGATATGTTCTCTACCTGAAGAAAAGTTGAGTAATTAGACAACTGAAGACTATGACAAGCAATAATACTTTATCATAGCATAGTATTTTGTTATTTCTTGTTATACTTTAACAAAATTTATTTTAAAATTCTAATACTTAAAGCTAAATCATTAACATTAACGGACTGTGCATTCATTAATATTCAAAAACAAAAGTCATCAATTAAATGACTAGTAGAAAATAAGCACAAATTAAAGCAAAGACTACCAAATATATTCAGACCTAAAAGAGTCACTTGTAAAACCCTAATTCAATCTACAGATCCAGTTTCCAAGATTGTGTAAATCAAGATTGACATTATCATTCTCATCAAACTGGGTATAAAATTTAAACTTTTCTATTGAATAAGAAAACAGCAGCAAGTAAGATCACTTCTAGAACTCAGCATTTTCATCAAGAGTTTTAATCATTTTTTCCACTAAAGAATTTCAAGTATGTATTAATTGAGAGGTTAATATCTTGATTAGCTTAAAAATAGTGTATTCTCTTGATACTGTTCTAATGTTGATGGGATATTTTTACAGAGTTTTAAAAATTCTAAAGGACTATCACCAAAATAATAAAAAGTCAGGAGACCCCAATAAATAAAAAAATTCACAGAAAAATGTGAAAATACTATAATAATGTTTTGTTATTTTTGATTACATTCCATTATTCCTGTACCAATATTATTTATTTTAGTTTTCATGCTTGTTTTCTTACAATTTTACTATTCCAGAAAACAATTCTTTCACTTTATTACAACTCATCTACTGTAAGCTTGAGTAATCACTAAATATCAGATAAAATTCAAGGTTTAATGCACTTACACATCTAATTGCCATATTTTACTTTTATTTAATTCAAACTAATAGTCTGAAATTACAACAACAAAAAAATCTAAAGTTTTTAAACCCAAACTAACTTGTTTGCAAAATTTTATAGGTCTGACATCAATTTAATTTTAATATATTTTAGCGACCTCACTTTTATATTCATTATATAGTATATTCCTTCTATTCTTTGTCTAGAAAGGTTAATGCCAATATTAACATCACATGACTTTTTCAGATTCTCACATGCTTACAAAAGCAGATCCCATCATCATTATTTAGAGCCATCTATCAATATTGGCAAAAACCAAATGTTGATCAGAGCAGTTGATATCATAGAGCAGGGGTCCCCAACTCTATGCCCGCGGGCACCATGGTGCCCGCAGACCATTTTACGTGTGCCCACCGCTATCCGAACACGATAAAAAATTATTTATCTGATACAAATAAATTTACTTTTTAAAATTTCTTATAAATTATTGTATTATATTGTAATCAAATTGTAGAACATTCTATACTTTTACAGCGTAAAAATATAAACGTTAATTAGAAGTTAAAATTTTTATTTTGAAATAAATATTTTTTTGTACATTATGTGTATTATTAACAATATCCAACTATAAATTTACATTGAAAAAATAAATGGTGCTCGCCACCTGGTTAAAAAAATAAACGGTGCCCACCACCTGGCGGGTATTATAGAATGTGCTCTTAAGTGCAAAAAGGTTGGGGACCCCTGTCATAGAGTTATATTCAAGCTTACTGTAAATGACTCTAGAATAAGATGAAGAAGACTGTTCTTGGAAAAATATAAGCAAAGCAAGAGAGTTATGTGTGATACTGCTTCTTCTTGATACGATTAATATATTTATAACAACTAGTAACATTTGCAATCAAATATATAGTATATATGCTATTGGAAAATAATAAATAATGTCTAATGACTACTCTATCATTATTTTTATTTATTTAAATTTTTAATTATAGCTATCCCCCTCCCCTCAGATACATAAATTCTTCATGGGTATGACTAAAATTTGTTGCACATTACGATTTCTCTGCTGACTTTCAACATCTGCATTAAAAGAAATAATAATGAAGTTGTGCTAACACACATATAACGTAGAACTGTATAAATTAACAAATTAATTGTAGTCAACAAATTAAAATGGCTAAGCACTTTCGAGAAAGTGTATTTCTCATAATCATAGCCTGCTATGACTATAATTCATTCTACACTAAGAACCATTTATTGGATGCTCAAGAAATCTAATGATATTAAATGGTAGTGCTATTTATTTAATAATATAATTCATATTAAATCCTTCAAGATAGTATATTACTATTGCCTTAAAAAAAACTTTGTGAGACAAATAAGCATATTGACAATTAAAAATCCTGCTCTTTATTCGCTTTATGACATTAAATCCTAAAATAAATAACTTTTGTTAAAATATCTAATAATTATTTATTTTAAAAATTAAGTTAAATTTTAGATGGTCATAATGATAATAAGCATTGGACAATTACATCATTTTCTCTCCACCCCCCTCTCCTCTTTTTTTTTTTAATACAATAATAAACTTTTTTTTTAAATTAAAAATAAAACCTTTTAACATTATCTAAACAATTATGTCATTAATACAATTTTCTTTCAATTACAATAATGCAGACAAACATAATCAATATTCATTTAAACAACATACTTTTCTATTTTTATGTATCAAAACAAATTTATAATTTATTAATATTATTTCTCCTTACCTATAAATATAACATTAATTATATTTTTGTTATATATATATATTATTTCTGTAGTGTAATTTTCGCTACACCAGTTTCATATGAGGTAGATACTGGTTTCTATCCGCTTTTAACACCTTGTGGAGGGATGTGAAAATTAAACTACAGAAATATTATTCATTATTGGACAATCTCTAGTCTAATGACTGACTGATAAAAATTATTAATCTACTTTCATTAAGAGATTTGTGTTAAAGTCCAGAGGGCAACACATTTGACACTTATCACTTAAACTATTTGCTATCTATATATACATATACTGAGCAATGATAAAAATATGGGTAAGAGATTGTGGACTGGGCCATTGGATGAGTGCTGGTTCAGTATAAAATGTGCATCTTGGGAATAATCTATCTTTTTCACATGTTTTTGGTCATATGTTTATGATAAAATCTCCCCACAAAGTGTTAAAGGCAGATAGAAACTAGTCCATATCTTGCATGAGAGTGGTGTATTGAAAATTATACTACAGAAATACTATTCATGAATAATCTCTAATCTAATAAAAATTATTAATATAATATTATGTAAGCTTTATATATATATATAAAAGTTTACTTAAGTGATAAGTTGTCCAAAGTCAGGTTGAAATAATTAGTAAATAGAATATTATGATTTGAAAATATAATATTTGGTCAGTAACAGTGATAGTGGAATTATTTATAATAAGTTATTGTTATTGTTTATATATGTTGTAATGTTCATGTTTTTGTGCAATGGTAGAAGGGTGGACTTAAGAGAATAAGGTTCATGGGTTATGATTCAACTTTATCAGTTGCTGTATTAAAATTTTATATAAACTTCTGAACACCAAACTATTTTGCTATTTATTTATATGTGCTGAGTGTTGAATATTAAGTATATTACTGATAAATTTGCTTAACAGTATTGAAAATAGATATCAAATTTGCAAAATGTTAATTACTATGTGGAAATAGAAATATTAAAACAGAAAAGGTTTTGATATTTAACATAAATTTGCTTTGATTGCCCTCCTCATTGCACAGTGGTAAGGAGGCAATGGTTTTTTTAAAAGTGCAAGAGATGTATAAGTTATCATTTCTTATAACGATATAGAGACTTACCACCACTATTACTATTTTTAAAAAACTAAAAGTTAATTAGAATTATCTATATATGAATCTGTTTTTTTATTTACCTATAATAAAATTATTAATATTATTTTTGGTACTACAACTGGCACCAACAAATTTTTGTGCAGTCAGGTTCTAAAATTGTAATGGACCAAAAAAAATTGCAATTATATGTAATTATAAACTTTATAATAATAAATTATTATAAATAAAAAATGTAAATACATATGTATATACAATTTATAAAAAACACCAAGTATATTATAAATATTACATATTTTTCTCATCTTTCATTGCAATATCTTTTATTATATCAAAAATAGACATTTTCACTATTTTACTTTGTAATAAAAATAATAATATGAGATGTAAATTTATCTTGGCCTGGTGGAAAGTAATTTTTTATTAGTTTCAATTGCAAAAAAACTATTTTCAGCTAAAATAACTTTTCTTCCAATACCAAAATGTTTTACATTTTTGAGACTTTTACTAACTTTGATAGTATTTTTTGTTATTGATAATTATATTTAATTTTATTTCATATCCCTTCACAGAATTCCACATGACATGAGTCATTTTTAAATATTTTCATATTCACCCCCACTCCCCCTTGTTTTAATTAAAAATTCACCAGTGAACTACAGAATTTTTTTATTCTGTTCTATGTACAGCTTACCATCTTTTTATTGATATTAGTTAAATGTGAGATGTCATCATAAGTTTATTAATATTTTAAAACTATTTGCATTCTTAAATTCTAAAAAGAGAATGCATGAAAATTATTCCCAGAATCAAAGCGATCAATGTATTATCAGTATAAGTAATAAAATATCATTATTTTCATGAAAAGTAAAGTTCATTAATAGATGTATTCTGTAAAGGTTATTTTTGGATATGAAGCTTGAATGTTTAATGAAGGCAATTCAGTGATTACAGATCACAAAAAATAAAGAAATGTGTATTATGATTAACAAGAAGGAATGAAATGCATTAATTAAAAAAAAACAGACATCACTGTCATTATTAAAAAAAAATTAAAAAGCTGACATGGAGATGATCCAAATAAGTTGTTAAAAGAGACAGTAATAGTAATTGAAGTTCTAGAATCAATCTCAATATATTTTAAAACATTTTGAAAGAGACTATATAGTGAATTGCTTAGTTGAGATAACAAAGTTTTCTGGAGCAATGTGAAGAAAAAGTATGATTCGAGTTTATGTATTAAAATTAAAGTTATACATACATTATTATACAGGGAAAGAAGGGGAATTCAGCTAAATTAAATATTCCCATGCGATTGTGTTTAATAATATTTGATATATACATTTTAATTACAGTTTAAAGAGTATATCTGAACTAGAAAAGATATAATTGCTAGCCTCAAAATGATTAGTAATAATAATTAAGATATTTATTTGGGGAGGGGAGTTACAATTGAGTGCCCAGTAAGTTTGGCACCTTCACAGTAAATGGTAATAATATTAAGAAAATCGGGATGATTTTTATTCAAAATAATAATGACGAATATGACTGTCAATAAAATGTTTTTAAAAACATATTTTCAAATACGTAATAATGGCACAAATATAGAATGTATTAAATAAACTTTAATTACATCTTTTTCAAACAAAAATTAATTTTTAATTGTACCATAATTATGTGATGAATAGTTTCATTAATTAAATAAAATGTTCTTATTTAAAACAATAAGTAATTTAGGATTTAAGGTGCGAATTAATATTAATTTTAAAATATGAACAAAAATTAACATAAAGTTGTAGTAATTCATAAGCAAAAAATTATTTTATTTTTATTCTGTTTTTTAATTTATAATTTTAATCCAAATATAAAATTTCATAATATTTTTAAATTCATTTCTATCAAATTCAAGTTGTCAGTTCTATCTAAATATAAAATTACATTTACAACAAAGGTAGGAAGATTCGAACGAATTATAATTACTCGACCAAAAACATTATAAATATTTAATTGTAAAAATATATATATTTCAAAAGCTCAAATTAGTTTTATATTTGTCAAATTAAAAACACTTCATAATTAAAATACTGTATAACAATGTTGGTCGGATGAAGAATTATTGTGCGGAATTAATCGGAAATGTTTTTTTTTTATTTGGCTGAATTTTTTAAATACAATTTGTGTATATAAATACCACCATTTTCAACCATTATCAAACCACTGTAAGATGAAGAGTTCTCCAAGTTCAATCCATCTTTCCCGATCTCTAGCTTCTATTCTCCATTCCTTATTTCATCCATACATTTCACATGAGATCTCTTTCTAGGTCTTTAACAATTTTTTGGAATCCAGTTTAAGATTTCAAGTCCATCTATTATCATCTCTTCTAACAATATGTCCAGCTCAATTCCACTTCAGTCTCTTAATTCTTTCAATGATGTCAGTAACACCTGTTTGTTCTCACACATGTATTTCATTTTCAATCTCTTCTTGTTACTCCTAATATACATCTTTCCATACTTTGTTGAGTGATTTGAAGTTCCTGTATTGCTCTTTTGTTAAATGCCTCAAATCTCAGATCTGTAAGTAAGAATTGGTAACATACATTCATTAAAAACCTTTTTTTTCAAACACATAGGCATATTTCCTTTTAGTATCAAGTTATTTCTACCAAAAGCACTCCAACCAAGTTTAATTCTATGATTAATTTCATCCATTATGTTTCCATCTGTAGTAATAATCTGACCAATGTATTTGTAGTTGTTAACTTCTTCTAACTCATCATTATCAATCTTTATTTTCATCTTTTGAGAAAATCCATTGAACATTACTTTAGTCTTTTTAACATTTACCTTTAATCCTATTTTCTTTACTTTCATCTGATAACTCTTGCAACATTTCCTGAAGCTCTAAAGCATTATTTGCAAAAACAACTACATCATCTGCAAAATCTAAATGACTTAAATAATCTCCATTTATTTTTATTCCCTTAGCTTCCCATTTTAATCCACAAAATACTTCTTGCAAAACTGCTGTAAAAAGTTTTGGAGATATGGAGTCATCCTGTCATACATCTTTCTCAATGTTAATCTTTTTAGTATCATTATGTAATCTAATTGTTGCTGTTGCATTTTTATAAATATTCTTCAGAATATGACAATATCCTGGGTCTATACCTTGATGATCCAATACTTTAATCACTGAAGAAATGCTTATAGAATCAAATGCCTTTTCATAATCTACAAATCCAAAGCATAATAGCAATGCAACTCATATTCATTGGTCCTTTCTATAACTTTCCTCAATACTTGGATATGATCCACTGTACTAAAACCACTTTTAAATCCAGCTTGTTCTTTTGTTTGGTTAAAATCCAAAGTTTACTGTAGATGAGTTGTAATTATTTTTGTAAAAATTTTGAACTCGATAAATGATGATAGGTCTATAATTTCTAATATCTTCTTTATCACCTTTTTAAATATTAATATTAATATTGCATTCTTTTAATCATCTGGTATATCTTTACCATTTAGATATTTGGTATATAACTTTGCCAAAAAAATTTCTATTTTTTCACTTGCTTCTTTTAAGATATTGATTATAACTCCATCATTACCTGAAGCTTTTCTCTACTTTATAAATTTAATCGCATGTCTCACTTCATTTAAAATCCTGGGCAATTCAGAAGATATAGTAGTTGTAGAAAGTACTTTTCCTTGTTCTTTATTGCTTTATAATTCTTGACAGAACTCTTCCACACATTTCATAATATCTCTCTTTTTAATAATAGTTCCATCTTTTTTTGTTATTGCAGAAATGTTTCCTACCAATACCAAAATGTTGTTTTACACTCTTGAGACTTTTATTCTCTTCTACAGCTTTCCTTGCCAATTCACAATTATACTTTCTTGTATCATTATCAACTCTTTCATATTTCTTTTCTTCTTCATAAATCGTCTTGTCTCAGTAGAAATTTTATTGGTCAATAGCTGCTTTTTTGTACCAACTATTTTTGTTGCAGTTTTCAAAAGTGTATCAGTTATCTTCCTATTGATTTTATTTTTATTTGAATCATGTTCAAAATCTGTTAATATTTGAAAATGATTTTAAAGTTCTAATTTAAATTCATTGGAATGTTTCTGAAGATTAGGAACGTCAACTGTGAATATTGTTTTTCTTAATAATTTTTGTCTCTCTAAAATTTGCATTAACAAGTATCTTACATTTTAATAATCAATGATCATTTCCTGTATTGAATTTATTAAGAATATTACAATCTTAAAATACATATTTTCTGTTAGTCAAAATATAATCCAATTCTGATGTACCTCCATTTGGATGTTTTCATGTACATTTCCACTTAGTATTATTTGCAAAAAAAGAATTCATAATATAAAGTTGTTTTTTTTCCCTGCAAACTTCACAAGTCTATGACCTGTTTCATTTCTATCACCATAACCCAAATTTACCAACAGTATTTTCATCTTTCAATTGTTTACCAATTCTAGCATTAAGGTCTCCCATGACAATTTTAAAATGTTTTTTTGTCTGATCAAAAATCTTTTGTACATGCATATAAAAATCCTCTACTTTGTCATAACTTGTTGGGGCATAAATCTGAATTATCTGATGCTGATATCTGCTATTAAGTTGAATAATTAATCTTGCCACATTGTCTGATATACTATCAATCTCCACAATATTGTTCTTCCACTTTTGATTTATAATGGATCCTACTCCACTTGTACTTTCAATGTTTGTGTCTTTGTAGTACAGTACATATCCACTTTTTAAATCAATTATCTCATCTTTTCTTCTAATTTCATAAAGTACAATAAATACCCATTTAATATGAGATAGTTCTTCCAATTTTTGCATAATCTGCAGATGTAAATACCTAAATAAACTGTTATCAAATGGCAGCCTGTATTCACAACCAGGAGATTCTTGGGATCCTTGGCCCTATGACTGTCAACTGCTCCTTTGGCTGGTGACTTTACAGCCTCCTGGGATTAAAGGCCAAAATTTATTTTTGTCTATCATGATTATAAATATCTTTTAAAAAATCATTCACATACACATTCATTCTATCTTCAATAAAACTCCACTGATTACAGTTAAGAGCTATCAGCTAATTAAAAAGAAACACCATGGTGTTTCTAAATCATAAACTCAGAGGTAAAAATCCAATAAACTCACTATACTGTCTAATACATATTGGTGAACAGCCCATTCATGTTCATATTCTATATGAATAATCCCATAGTAATAACAGCTGCAATGATAAGAACGTATGGAGTGGACATTAGGAATTGTCCCTGCTCAGTTCCTTTAAGGTCTCCAAGAGGAATCAAAGGAAGTTAACAGCAAAGCCATATCTAAATATAAGCAATTATATATTGAAACTGTCAAAATGTACAGCTCACCTGCATATCATCGAAGGGCAATTTACATAGGATCTCCACATTCTGATATCACAGAATAAATATTTTTATAGCCTGCTAAGATCAGCTAAACACACGAGACTATCGTATTCTAATTAAATTGTTGATTGCAAAATAATGACAAATGCTAAAGATAATGAGGCACTACAATTTATTTACATATATATATAATTTTACTATATACACAATAGCATACATTGACTTCCCTGTCAACTTATAAATAGTACGATTAGTTATTTATGGCTTGAATAATTTAAGTTTATGCACAGATTATATACAATACAAATTGTTTCTGAAAAAATCTAACTTCACTGCATAGACCAATGATCACAACTATTTAATATTACAGTTTTAAAATTTAATAAATCTACAGTCTGAGGATACTCTATATTCATTAACTATTTAAATAACTGGACTACCATAAATACTTTCAGGCTGTAATGCAGATAAGTAACTAAATGTTATATGTGTAACTGTAAGAGGCAACATCTGCATTACATTATGTATGAATAAATAAATAAATACATGTGTTCTAGGAATATGCTATATGATAGGAATTTGGTTCTATCACATACTATTGAAAAAGTACTAAGCTTAAGAAGGACCAGCAGTCATAAATGGTATCATCCAAGACATATATACAAACAAAGCATATAATATACAGTAGGAATGTTCATCTACTGCACACTACTGCTCTAAGTAAAATAATGACTGCAAGTGACCAGCAATCATAATGGTATAATAATCATTTTTGAATAAATAAGACACCTACAAATATATCTCATATATAAACAAAACTGCCCAAAATAAAGTTACAGCAGTTCATTTATATCACTATACTCAAATTATCCTTCTCCAATCTGAAGGGCAGTTTGCTTAAAGCTGTAAACTATTTAAAGGTAATAAAAAGACAATCTTAATTTATTCTGCATATGGAACCTGTTTTGTATCCGATCTAGAATTCACCAAGCAATGAATAAATTATTATTTTGACAATGCTTTATATTTACAGGCTGGAAATGGCTGGTTTTAAAATACTAAATGTTTATAAGCATAGTAAGGCTTTGTATAAATATTTACTCTTCTCTTGAATTTACAGAACTGAATTGTGGCATAATTAAATAAAATACCAGAGCAATCTTTTGTTATGCTAGTTTATAAACAGACTTACAAAATCAATAATTTTATAAAATAATTTCAGGATAATGGAGATAAATGCTTAATGTTAATACTATAAGAATATATTTTTAAGTTCATACCCATCTCCTTTCATCAATAAGAGTTCAAATTTGGACTTCAGATATTTATGGACTTTGTTTAGTCAACTGCAGCTATAGCAATGATAGGTTTTAATCATAATGGTCTGAATTCAACATGCAGCAATGGATAGTAGTTTATATATTAATTGATGGCAGGGTTCTCCACATGGCACTAAATACTGATGTTTAGGCAATTAATGAACACAATACTGTTTCTATATTAGCTGACTGCTTCTTTTGTACTTAATCTATGGATCTTTGGCCTGCACTCCACTAGCTGGAAAGAGTGAAGCAGATTGTGACTTATCTATTCTTTCATTATATTTTTCAACACCAAGCACAATAAATATATTGAAGGCACAATCAAGAATTAATCAGCAGCAATAATGATTCAGCAGTAATCAATAAATAGTTCAGCAATCAAATTATATCAGCAATAATCAATCAAAGTATTTCAGCAATAACACTTCATCAGTAATCAATAATAATTACAATGATTTATAACCCCTATTTGAAGTTCCTGGGGTTGACTTATCAGAAAAATCAAATTCATCATCTGTTGTTTCAATCCATTGATCTACTTCTGGGAGATAACTCCTGAATTCCGTTTTGGTTCATTGCTTATCATGACATTTAATATTTTATCTTTGAAAGGAATTACCAGACCAAATTATATCAAATACTCATCTCCTTAATTAATCGATCTGTTTATAAGAATTTTAATTACATCTGCTAAGATAATACCATTTCCACTTTATAATTATAAAATACCTTCACTTTTAAAATAAAGTTATAATCAATCATACCATATACATTTATCTATGCATATAAATTGTATATATAATTTTTATTTATTAAAATTGCTGAAAATCTTTACTTCTAAAATAAACTTCTAATTTTTAAATTACAGATATGACATGAAGATGAAATATGCATGATTGTCTATATTTTAATGACTGTATGAATTTAAACTGCTCACAAATAAACATAAAAATTTATAAAAGTAAAAAAAAAAACACTTCATATCTTATATGATTATAAAGTTGTGTGTAAAAGTGGCTTGAACAAGCATGAAAAAAATTATACTTATAAAAAGTCCCTCTGTGTACTTTACATGGTTTTATAACTTATGGAAAGGCACAATTTAAACAACTTAAAAAAAACACAAGTGATAAAATTCTATTTTAAAAAACTTACATTTTCAAATGCACCTTTAAATATGCAAATACATGTTGCCCTGGTATATCTCTAAAATGAAAGATGATTTAAAAAAAAAAAAGGGGGGGGGTATCTCTTCTAATAAATTTGAAAATAGAAAATTATTCATCTTTATAAGTGGATGTTCAAGTAGATAAATCTGCAATAAAAAGAAATCAATATCCAAAATTATTCAGTGCTCATAATAATGTTATAAGTAGCTGGCTTTGTGATAAACTATTTGAGTAAAAGTTTTTAGTTCAATTTCTAGATGAGGAAAGCATATAATTTCATTTATGATGGATTAATGTGTTACTACCATGGCTGGTGCTATGATTAGTACAATTAAGGTAGATATATAAGTATAATTCTTAAAAATCTAAAAATCAATACTGCACTCCTAACTGAAATCTTTACAACAGTTTCAAGTTTTGTGCATTTTTTTTATATCTACAAACATCTGTCTTTAAAAAGTCAAAGTTAGCTTCTTCTTTTTTTCGGAGAAGATGAAGGAAGAGCTGGCCTTGCTATAGATAAAACTTATAAAAGAGTTATTCTAATGCAATATTACATTGCATTATATATTATCAACAAAAATATTTTTGAATAGCCAGAAATAATAATCAGTACCATAGAAATGAGCTACTAATCAACCAATTAATACAGCAATTATAAACTCTCAAAAGTTCTCAGGTGCACAAAAGTAACTATGGTAAAACTGGAAAGATGACAAAGATAAAATAAATATAAATCAGAAAGATTCTTAACAATATTAAGAATTCAAAATTCCTCTGTAAATCAAATTAATTCTGTAATTTTTCTAAGATTTAATGAGGTCTGTTTTAACTAGATTAAGCAGAACTGAAAATGCACATATTGAGGAACAATATTACAAAACTTCTAGTTTATAATACTGTAAAAATATTAGGGGATTATATACATAATTTTCTGAAAAGTCTAGATTTTGGGGGGAATAAATAAAAAAAGAATCAGAAGTGAAAAAATCATATAAAACTAGATATAGAATTATCTTTGAGAAATAGAGCTTCAAAACAGTTAATAAAGATTTCTGAGTGTGTTTGATTTATTGTGTAAATTATATTGCTAAGTTTTTATGCAAATTGTTTATAATTCTTGCTAATATTAAAGAAATTTCAACAAAAAGCTGTTTCAAATATTTTATCCCATAATTCTCTTATTGAAAATGTCTGGAACTTTGTTAGAAATCATATTAATGAATATTGCCTTAAAATATTTTTGATTTCCAACACTGGTGCTTGAAATGACAATGCCTATGATATTGTAAAATATCTTTATTATGAAATAAATTGTACCAATAAGATTATTTAATAAAGATTTCTTCAAAGTCAGGAATGTATTTTTGAAAAAGATTAATTGATATCTTTAACTTTAAAAATATATTTTAAAAAATATATACAATATTCCATATAATAATTACCTTATTAAAAGAACTAGTATAAATGAGATTTAAATCTTCAGACACATAAAAAGCATGTATATATATTTAATTTCAAAAGCAAACATTATTTAGATGAACAACAAAACACAATTATTCTATTTTATCATCACACTGATGTATAATGTTTTCAGACTCATGATATGATATGATTTAGTAAACCTTAAATGACCCTGCAAATGTGTGATTGTTAATTGTAACCATAATTCCATAAGACAGCAAGGCAATGAAGAGGATATTTTAAGATATTGTTAAATAAAATCCCATACATGTTGGCATCTGAATCTCTTGTAGATATTGTTGGGAAATGTTCACATTTTACTATCATATTAATTACCTTATTATGAAAAGATTACAAGACTAGTATTTAATAAAAGTAATAATATGGTTGTAAATTTTAACCATATACTGTTAAATGTTTTGTTGGCATATGATCCAAAGATTATTAGCTATTGTAACATATAAAATCTAATACAAGAATTTATTGATAGAAAAGCAGAATATTAACTGTAATTAACAGTCAACAGTCTTGTGGCTATATTTTCACCAAATATAAGCTTGTTGACTGCAAGACAAAAATACCATTTATTTCCAAAAGCAAAATCAATCAATTTCATTTGTCATTATCTTCTGAGCTTGGTGATGCTTCTATCTCGTTCAATCTTCATTTTCTGTCATAGGGATATTTATTGTGATTTGTATATTAGCTGTTGAATGCATTTTGTTATAGGTTTTTATTTATCTGTATCATTCTTCTGTGATGATTGCTGATGCTTTGCAACTATTTTATATACTGATGTATGATTAGCATCCCATATGGAATTAATTAGTTAAATATAGTTTGATGATAAAGATTATAAGAAAGAATGTTCTGCTGAAATAGTAATGAGATCTATTGGCATCTTCAGTTTTTAGATTTATGAATGCTTTGCTGTATTAAATTCCAGTAAGATCATTTTCCCAAATGCTTTTTGCCATTCTGTGTGTGTGTGTGTGTGCAATGCTGCTCATCTTTAATAAAATATTTTAACTTATATATATATATATATATATGTAGCCTTATTTTAAATCTACATCATTGAGAATTTTCACTAAACTCAATGACTGCCAAGCTAATAGAATTTATCTACTTATTGATTTTCATTTTTGAATGTTATTGGTGCATTACAACTAATTTTATCAATTTAAAGGAGTTTCTTTGAACCATTTTTAATTACCTTTGCCACAGAACAGTTGCCCCTAAAAAAGTTTTATTTCACGAAATTACTAATGGTCTCAAACCTGATTTTGTAAGATAAAGCTTATGACGATAAAGCCTATGTTTTATTAGTGCACTCTTTCTAAGAAACCATAAAATGAGACTCAAGAATGAATAAAATAATAGACAAAAATGATCATCTCCAAACAGTTAGTCATTTTAACATATAACATATGATGCAGTGTGACATATTTATTCTGAGAGTTAAGAAAATGCTTAAGAGAACAAATTCTGTTTAATATTGAATGCTGCTCAGATATTTTTTAGTGCTATGTCTGTAGTAAAAGCTGCCAATGATCATATGTGTAGTAACATATACTAAACTAATGAATTGTTTCTATGAATGTCAGCTCCCATGAATATTATAATATTCCTAGGAATATTATTTATAGCTTTCATGATTACAATTTCAAAGCATTTTTGGAAGAAGGCAAGGATCTCAAAATTTCTGATTTTGCAAAATAGAAAATGGATTAACAACTTCAACATAAGACATTATAATCTTGTGCTTATCTAAACATTCTTGTATCATATTTGTAATTATCAGCTTAAATTGCAACATAATAATCAGTTTAATTAATCATTTAATGAAATGTGTGCTACCTATCATATGCAAGAGCAATCGATGATAAAGATAAATGTCACAACTCAATTGGGATGGGGATTTAAATGAACTAATATATGTAGTAATTATTGATCCTTATATTTATGATAGATGACATTGGGAAGAAAACTGATTTTATTTTATTTCACAGAGTGCGTACAAAAGAAAAAAGTAAAAATTACGAAAAATAATAAGATATTTATTTTTTTAAATATATTTATTTTTTACTTACTGACAATTATTAATTCGGTTTTGGAATGATAAATTTGAAAAACAACTTGTAAAAAAAAAAAGTTACCTGTAATTAAATGACAAGTTTTTTCCTGAAACAGATTTCGAAATATTATTTACAAAATAGTCATAGCTATTTGTTTCGAAATATTATATTTGTATTTCCATTTAGGATGTTTATTTTTGTATTAAATCAAACACTTTTACTGTAATCAAACAATTAGTTGCCTTTTATGATTTTACTTCATTTTCATATTTTAAAAAAGATTTTAAAAAAAAATTAAAATACGATGTAGCAAAAGTTAAAATGTATCTTATAAGTTGTTAATAAGATATTGAATGAATAGCACTCATTCAAAAAAATGCATTTATTCTAAATTTCTGTCTTCAACAAATAGCTATAAGCATTAAAGTAAAGCCAAAGAAAGCATCCTTATGTATTTCAGTTTATAAACGTAAACAAAGCTGTATTTGAAAAAAAAAAAAAAACTAAACCCCTTGATGATGTATATTAATGTATTACAGGAGGTCAGTGCTGTTTCTAAGACACAGTATAATCTACATTAATTATGAGATAATTAAGACCCAAAATATCTTTATATCTAAAAGAAAATATGTCTAGATTTATTTCTAATTAAATCAATTTCAAAAAAAATATTGTCATTAAGATATGTTCCTTGCATTATCTGATAGAATGTTAAAAATTAATTCAAGCGTATGATACAACAGAGAATCCTCATACTTATGAATTATGCAGATGATAGTATTTGCAGTGGTCTTACACACTAAGAAACATAGCAAAAAATAAAAGTAAAATGATTGTCTCAACAACATAAAGATAGATGTTTACAGAATTGAATATGCATTTCATTTTCTACCCAATACTGTCTAATACTGTGATCCTTGAAACTTATTATATTGTATAGTTGTAATTTCAATAACAATGAGAGAATTTATGCAACCTTTGCTAGTTTATTGTAGAAATAAACTATAACATGATGCTATATATAATAGCCAAATTCTGAGAATATTATAAGGCTCACAGCCAGTTTGAAAGATATCTCTTTCATCAGTTATGCTAAGCATATAAAAATCACTAGCCATAATTCAGAATAAGCTTATTTTATTTACTTTATTTTAAAACATGAAAGATAAAATACACACAATTATTAAATATGATGGCCTTTAAAGACACAGAACATATAGATGATTATATTTTGTAAAATGAAAACTCACACAGAAAAAGTAATTTTTTAATAATATTTAGCTTTATCCTGTCTAACATGCTTTCAATATATTTACTAGATAATATATTGTTTTAGAAAAGAAGAAAATTAGTAACAATTGAATAATTATATTTTGAATAAACAGGAATAATAATTAATATTATTTTTTATAAACCTTATTATTAGTGTGTGTATATATACTTATATATGTTCATTACAACAGAAATATGTACAATGTAATCAGTTATAAAATTAATATATTATAGAGCTTTAACTTATTATTTAAATGAGAAAATTACAGAAATATAAGGTGTTATATATAATTGTGAATTGTAAACTATGAAATATAAAGCTCATAAGACTGATTTCAAAGGTATCCTTCCTATGAACTATTCCAAATCCTTAAACATCATTAATTGTAAATCAGAATAGACGTGAATCTTATTTATACTAAGTAGGTTTTATTTATTTTATTTTGAAGAATAAAATTCTCTCATTCATAGTAATATACTAATCATATAATTGATTATGATTTATATAAAATTTATGGTGAATATAACATTTTATTTTTCTTCATTAATTTCAACAGTTAATAAAAATAGTCAAAATTATTAATAAAATGCATGCAAAAAAAAAGTGTGAATGATAGATAAAATCTGCTATAAGAATTAGTTCTTCAGGATTTTTTCAACCAAAAGAATCCCATATATTTACCATCTATATCTTATTAACTATTATCTGCCTCTGGCAGATCAGTTCTTCCCAAGTTATTCATAAGATCTTCTATCCATAATTTTCTTGACACCTTTTTTTCTCTCTTCACTTTCTAATCAATCATCATTCACAGTATTCTGTTCTTATTTATTCTTATAAAATTACTATATTATTTTAATATTTTTCTTTTAATGATTATTCATTATCATTAACTCCAATCACTTCTCTGATCTTTTGATTTATCTTTTTCTCCAATCCTGATCTGTCTGATCTCCAACAATCTATTTTTATTAGCAACAATCTCTGCTCATTTTCTTTTAATATTGTCTCCATTAATTCATTCCATATACGAGAACTCTGTACCAGTGCATTGTATATATATCTTTTTATCTTATTGCCTGCTTCATTTTATCAATTATTTACAGATACATCTTTTGGATGATATATTTTATTTAATGATTGATCCCAAATATTGAAAACTGGCAACTTTTATCCATTAATGATCAATATATCATTTTCTTTTTTTGTCAAATACTCTTTCTAAAATTGGTATTTTATACCTACTTGGGTTATTTCTTCATAAGTTTTTTTCAGAATATGAATTCAATATTCTGTTCTATAATCAAATGAACATCTGCAAATAATAAATAGAATAAATATTTCTCATTATATAATCTTATTCCCATTTATAATACTTTTTATCCATTCCTATTTTCCATATCAATACATATTTTGAACAGGATTACCAACATATAACATACTGGAATACACCTTTACCTCTCATAAATTTCTTGGCAACTTCTGATCTATTTTCACTTGACATTTAATTTGTATATATATTATTTTAATTATATTAATCAATAATAATCAGTTCTAAACATTACAATGCTTTCTACAACAATGTCTAAGAGACACTACTATAAGCTTTCTCCAAATTGACTTGATGGATTGTCTGCATGCATATAATATACATACATAATGTAAATAAAGATTAATATTTTTTACTATATAAATATGTGCAGTTGAAACATAAATAAATTATCTCCTTATTGTATTAAACTAGTCTAGAAAATCTTCATATGTAAATCATATATTTAAATGTAAATTATGCAAATGAGGGACAATCATAATTGGACTCTTGCAATAAAAAACCCTGTTTGGATTTATGTGTGTGCTAAACAGGTGCTAAAGAAAGCTAACAAAAAAGGTAATGTATGCTTATGAAGAGGCCAATGTATATAATGAAAGTATTAATAATGAATTGTGAAGAAGCTAAATAAATATGAGTAAGATTCACATATTACAGTGTTAGCTGATTGTCTGCATAATGGTGCTATAGTTGTGAGGAATTTATATTCCTAATGTGTATATGTATATTGCGGTTATTCCTGAATAAGAACATGAAAGACTTTTTTCAGTTAATACACACTGCAATAGAATTATATTTGTATACTTACGTGTATGTAGAAAGTCATACACACATGCAAGAGTTTATTTATAGACTTTAGAGATTTTTACTGAAATTTCACTTCTTTATTCTACTAGTTATTTTCTTCTTAATTTGTTATTAATATTAAATAAATTTATTTTGTTATAATTAATTTGTACTTAGATTTATTTAAAACTTATCAATGCTGCCTGACTCATATTCCAATAACTTTAGGACATAACATTAACAAAAATCATATTTATCTCTTTATGGCTATTTTCAATCTTCATTTATTGTTAAAGTGCACTGTTTTTTAGAGATCTCACATTTACTTCAATTTTTACTAATATCTTGAAATAATGTTGAGAATACATATTTCTTTACAATTAACAAATTTACTTTCATTTCCTCTCTTAAAGATTAATGACGAATATCCCAAGGACATCAGTCTCTACTAGTATATTTCTATAAAATTAATGTTATCAATCTGGTAATCAATTTAACATTTTTCTCCAAAAACAGCTTATTTTTTTCTGTTCCAAGTTTTTTTTTTTTTGATACTGTATATATTTTAACACCTCTTTTCCCCCAATATCAAATTCTGTATCCTCTAATTTGTCTTTATAATCCACTGTATATCCTCTTTCTTGATTTAAAAGGTGAATATAATATGTAGCCCATTCCTTTATTTTAATCACAGATATTTTCATTCTATGTTATTCCTTTTTAAAGCTCTTCATTATTATCTGAACATCTGTCCCTTAATTATTAGTTTTGTTACAACTTCTGAAATTTTCATTTGCAAATGTTTATTTATTTATTTTGTTTTCATAATTTTTTAATTCACTGTTTAATTTTTATAAATTTTCTCATGTTCTATTTTATCAAATCCATCATTGATATACTTTCATCTTTCCCCTCCCCATTTTCTCCATAATATCCTGCATTATCCAAATTCTATTTCTCAATGTATCTTGCCATCCCAGAACTTCATATACTACCTTCTCAATCTTTTCTTTAACAAAATCTATAATTTTTTTATGAATTGTCATCAAAATGTCATGTAATTCTCCACTGTTTATGTAAATAGCTATTTTATATTTTCATCATTTAACCATTTCAATGTCAAGCTTTCTCTTATACTTTATTAATCTTCTATTCCATAATATTATTTTCTGTTTACCTCTCCATAACTATAAACATATAATATTGAACAAGTCATTATCATATTTTGCTCCTCTGAAAGCCCTGACATCATGAATTCTAACTGAATTTCTCTGTACTACAATAATATAATCAATAACCAATTGAATATTTCTTGTCATTTATTTCCACATGACTTTATTTATTATTTTATGCTGGAAAAAAATGTATTAATGATTTTAAGATTAAGCTGATTACAAAATTCTATCAGGTGAACCTCATTGTCATTTCTATTCTTTCTTCAAATTTTCATATTTCTCCTGACTCTTTTCGCATTTAAATCTCTGTAATTACAAATTTATTTTTTTCTTGGTATTTGTTTTACTATTTCAGATATTAAATCTCAACATTCTTCCTTTATTTCATTTCCAAAATTATTTGTAAGTACACATAGTCCTAAGTATATACTACTTTTCTTGGAAACAAATCAAACTCAAAGTTATTATTCTTTCATTCCCATCTTACTATCTTCTGTTGTAGATTTTTCCTTAATACTGAATCTGCTATTGTTGCCCAGTGATATTTTTCCACTTCATTCCATAGACGGGTATAGTCATTAATCTTCTACCTTTACATTTCTCTCTGTCCCTGATAACATAACAATGCCCATATTGTATCTTTTATAATTTCCTTGGTAAAGACATTTTATTCAAAAGACCTAATATTTATAGTCCATTTTCTTTTCTATAATCATTTTTTTAAATTCAACCCTTCAAACTTTTTAACTTTAGGTTTTGTAGTGATATTCTTTTTATACTAGCTGGGATATTGGTTCACCATAATAATTCTCAAATTGGAAATATTCTATATCTATTTAGTCTAGTCTCTCTTTCAACTTACTCTGTTTAGGTGATATTTCAAGGGGTTTTAGTTCCCCATCATAGCTTTCAAATTCATTGTTACACTTTGGAAAATATAGAAATCTTATACAACAAAACAAAGATAAATATATATGTATATCTTAATTTACAAATACTACAGTTTTACTAGCAATGGTATGAAGGTACTAGGAGAAGTGAGCCCTTTAACTAAAAGACCGATTTAATCAAAATCATATTATAAGCCATTTATATAATTCTTTCAATATCGAAAACTATGTGTAAAAAAAGTAGTGGTAATATGCATTAATATGCATATATGTTTTTATACCTTCTTTCAAGATTGTCTACAATTTTGTGTAAAGAGCTCATAAATCACTCAGATGCATGTCTATTTCCTAATATCGCACATATGATTGACATATACATAACAATACTTCAGAAGTGTTTATTTGAATGTGATTATAGCTGTAAAAATTATAGAAATTCGTATCGTATTTCAATTAGAGAGCATTAGTTTAGATAATAACCCAAAATTTTAAGAAGTTGATTTCACTTTTAAAAACATTTTTAAATTCAGAGGGCATTTTTTTAATTATACAATTGCTTTCGAAACAGACGCTGTACATACGCTTTTAATACTTTGTAATACTGAGGTTAATCATATCAAAAGTAAAAAAAATAAATAAAAATAATAGCAGCTGCAACAAAAAAATGGATAAAGGTAGTAATGAGCCCGTAGTAATTATAAAATATTAGCAATTTTTGATGCGATAAAATAATTTTATTTTGAATACTGATATTAAAGTGTAGGTTAAAGTAAAAAAAACAAACAAAGTATTTTGACTAAGCATGAACTGGTAATAGGACGGAGAGTGAAATGAATTCAAATGTATATTTCCAATATAATTCGCTCAATGGCAAATAACAGTATGATGTAGTTAGTATTAACAACTACAAAAATATTATTTTCAAATAGGCAATTTATAAGAAAAAGACATTTTCGCATGAATTCAAATTATAAACTCTGTGGAATTTTATTTTATAGTAATTATCTCTGCTGTTATATATTGTTTTAAATAAAGAGAAAAACTATTAATTGGTAATAAAGGGATTGCGTCTTGTTTTACAAACAATTAAGTGTTAATTAATTAAATTACAATGCTACAGTTAGTGAAACTTAATGGGAGGAAAGGAACCAATTAAGAACTTGTGATGCATGGTTAGAATTTGACAAAAAATAAATTTTAAATAATGGTGAAAAAAATTTGATGCAATAACATATTAAATTATATTTACAGTATTTTAATTAATCAATAAATTCCTATAATTATTTATACTTTATCTCTTCCTCCTCTAAAATTATTTGTGTTTCATTTTAAGTTAAATAATGCTACAAATAATTATATACAAGTCTGTCGATTCAAATAAAAGTCAATCGTTGAAAAAAAAAACAGCATCTTTTTTATAATGGGATTCTATTATTATAAGTAAAAAGCTTACCCTTTTAGTAGAATTATCCGTATCAGAACCAATACCATGGCAAAGCAAAGAGTCACAAAACTGATAGTCCTTTTTATTTCGCCGATCATTTACACTGGGACCTCGGGGAGGTATTACTTCGAGAGCAGATACATTTGCGGTTGCCAACAAGTATCGCATCCGCGCTTTCCATTCAGTTAATGTCGGGATTTTTTTTTCTCCATTATATTTTAAAATCAAAACAACATCTAAATTTTCTCCTATATATGCATATTTTCGAATATGGTTATGAGCATTTAATATTTCTTTTTCATTTAATTTTGAACATATTAACAAAGAAAATGTACTGCTTTTGTCTAACTCTTCTCCCATTATTAGATTCTGCCATTGAAAATCAGCAAGCAGATCTTTAATGTGAATTAAACAAATATCATTTATTTCTTCGTTTTGATTGGTAAGCAAATAAAAATATTCGGAGAAAAGTTTTTACGTCGTTATGATTGGAAGATAATAAAAATTAAATTTTCGGCGCAAAACATGGCTCATTTCAGTTTAAGTCAATATTTGAATCAGGTAAAATAAAATATTGGGCGAGGAACGTAATGATTTCACGTTCAAATGTCGAAATTATTAGATTTTCAGATCTAATTTCAATACTTTTGTTACTATAGAAAGTTGTGTTTGCGATTGAATACAGTCTACAAAATAACGTTGCCATATTTCTTAATAAAATCCATACTTGTTTCTTACTTAAAATGATTTTTCGTAAATTCAAACAAGTGCGCAATTATAATTGGTAAAAGTTTTTATTAGCTAATATTTTAACTTTTAGAATTCACTTGTTTATTTTTTAGAAAAAGTATCAATGATATAGTTTGCAATGTCAATTTCGATCATGATTATATCAGTATGTATATATATATTTCGATAATTTCATTATTTTTTAAATCTATATTATTATTTTTAATTTAAATTGTTCTTTCACAATTCCTATGAATATTTCCTATCTATCAATGTATTTTAAACCTAGTTTATGTCGAATTGCATACCGGGAAATTTTAAAGTTTTAACTATGTTGCCTGTTTTGTTTTCATTTTGAAGTTATTACCATTATATATCCTCGAATTATACAATTTTTATACTTATTACTCGTAGTGTACATATATTTGTAGGACTATAAAATTATCTAACAAATTTCAACTGACTACTTACTTACTGTATATAATTCATCAAGATTTCCTGTCGGAAACAGTAAAATTAGAGTGATCCCAAATTTTGAATATGTTAATAAAAGAATGTTTCATGACTTTAATTGACCTTTTAAAAAATGTTTAGTCATTGTTTATATTTTATTAAATAATGTTGTTAAATTTATAACTTTTACGTATTTTATTTCATTTGTTATATTTCAAATTTTCTTGTATTTTTTTGTGATCGTATTTGTTTTTAATTTAAGAAGTTTTATAATGTGATAAACATGTTGATGTTTTCTCCAAAATTTGTCAATAAACAAGTAAATATTTTTCACCTTTAGGATAGGTAGTAGATTAATTTTTAAATAAAATTTATTAATAACAATAAAATTATATTTGCAATTATTATATTTAAAAACATCATGTGATCACCATTTCATGTGGTTACACGGCCGTTAATAATAATAGCAAACTCTCCTTACAGCAATACCATCAAATGCAAGCCTTAGTAATCAGTGGATGTGCATAAAATCCTTATCTAGTGCCTACTCATCCAATATCCTCAGACTATTTTCTAGCATATGGCTTTTATTTTTTATTTTCCAAAGAAATTTTTTTATAGCGAAAGTTCAACAAGGGTATGAAGATTCAAGTGTTTGATACTTCTATTGAGTGATGGTTGATTATATATAAAAAGTATAGTATTGCAGATGGTAAGAGATAGTTCTGATATGGTGGAATTGATGGAGATGCATAGATAAAAACCAAAATAACTTGAAAATGCAATACCATATTTTTTATATACATATATAATCTTAATAATCATTAGAATAATTAATATTTTCTTTTAAATAATATTACTTTTAAATGTGTATATCAAAATTCATACATACTTAAAACTCAATTTGTTTGGAATGAATAAAAAAGAAAACAAATATTGATTATAATAATAAAAGAAAAAAAATTACAAAATTATATAATATAAAATAAAATAAATCAAAAGAAAATGATTTTCACAGTGATATTGAGAAAGAAATCAAAATCCAATTGGCTGCAAATATATCAACAAGCATTAGGGAACTGTCCAGTTTTATAGTATATTATGCAAACTTTAATTACATTTAATGATTCTTCAGTATTATTTCTATCAACATAATATAAACATGAAAATTTTTGAATCCATTACTAAAATTCTGTATTTTTATATCTTTGAACAAAAATAATGTGATAACAATATAACATAACAAAATAAATCTTTATATGATATGTAGATTTTAATAATTTATTTTAAATTTTTATTCCCATTATTCACTTTAGAATTTTAATATTTTGTGCATTAATTTGATCATTTTCTAAAGGTCAGTTACATTGTCTGCAATCATTACAAAGTTTTGATGTCCATGCTAAAAGCAAATTTGATGAGTAAAATGATTTCCATAACCATTTAACTTTTTTTTAAAACTGAACAGGTGTTAAAATAGAGTTTTTATCTTTTATCATTGATACCATTAATTATTACGAAAAAGACATTTTATATATCAATCCCACTTCTTTACTTTATCACTCTTTTCTAAATTAAATCATTTACTCTTAACGAATACTTATTATTTCTTATGTATTTTATATTAATCTTACAATTTTTTATAATTCATTATCATACTTATTTTTCAATAAGCAAATCTTTTATCCTATACTTTTATTCAATCCTTCCTTGCTGTTGGTTACTTCAAACTCTTATATCAAGACCTCTCATTTAAATTATTTGTTCTTTTGTTCCCCTTACATTCTCTACTTTTCTTAACATTGTATATTTATTGTATGTGTGTGTGTATATATATACTGTGTATATACATTAAGTTAAATAGTTTGATGTATATGTAAATAAAGGGACTAACTCGCTTTTCCTCAGTCTATAAATCAAAAACACTATAAATGTTGAACAAAGGATTAAGAATAAAATAAATTTACCTATTCTTGGAACTCTGATGTTTATAAGCATACCTTTGTCAACTTGCTAATTCAGAGTGGCTCTTGAGTTATTAAACTAATAATAAATTATATGTCTGGAGACAGAATCTCTTTTAACATCATGACTACAATAATTAAATAAGATTTAATACATAAATTTTAAATTAAACATAGCTCATTGTATATGGAAATATGTATATACAACATTTATTCTATCCAAATCTATTTTCTTTTTTTTTTTTTCAATAATATTTTTAGCTGTATTTTTTTCATCAATTCTGGATTTTAAGTATATTTTCCACTTTTTTTTTTTTTTGTCCCAAATCATTATTTTTAAAGTTTTCAATCTTTTCGTTTTTCATAATTATTAGTTTCTGTTCTATATAAACTATATTCTGGTACAATTTCACTGGAACTCAAAATAAAAATATTAAAGTCCAGTTTAGTCATTAATATTTTCTCTAATTTCATTGATACTACTTGTATTGTGTCTCTATTTTATCTTTTTAAAGATTTTCCCAAATGTTTAAAGCATATATGATCTTAATTTCTTTGCTTATCTCCCAATAAACCACTTTAAAACATGCTCAAATCCTTTATTTTTTACATTTTAAAATTAAGATGATTTGCTTTTCAGATAAAACTTAATCCAACATATTGGAAATTCTTCCATTTATATCTGAATAATCTTTTCTGGATGTATAGTTATTATTTTTTAGTCTTCTGACTTAATTATTCTCCAGCGAAATCATAGTATTGAAGACAACATTAGTGAAACACAAATTTTGTTTATGTAGATTTTCTAATCATTTATTTATTTATTGTTGAAAATATCATTGGAATTTCATAAATTTTTTGTTTTTTTATGTTCATTACTTATAGCTTTCACAATTTTTTATCTTTTAATAGTCTCAGTCCATTTTGTCTTTATTAATCACTGGTTTGTTTAACTATTTATTTGAACATATAATTCAATTCCATTCTCTTCCCAACCATTTATTATATCCATTTTTTTCTTTATTAACTTTTGACTGTTTATTTTATTTATTTATTTTTTTAAAACTTAATTTACTTATTTAACAGATTATATCTACCATCTTATACATAATTCTGCCCACATGCTATGTTTAAAGTCTTTCATTTTTCTAATTATCTGACAAATAACTAACTACCTTTTTTTTTGTTTTGTTTTTTTTACTGTTTTTTTTTTTTTTTATACTAATTTTTCCATGGATTTCTTTATTTTACTTTCAAGTACTTTCAATTGACATTGGAAGTAATGTGATACATGTGTCTTTATCAATAAAATGAATTGTAAAATGATTATTATTGTGTATGTGAGTATACAAACTATTGTTTTGAAAACAGTATTAATTAATTTTGAAATAACACAATCTATTTAATATGATAATGTAAATTTGCCTTTTATGGCATTTATTGTTGTATTTATTTTTACATGTATATCAAAATCTGCAACAATATTTGTCTCTTTGCCTTATGTAAGTACAAAATTTCAGTTTTGAATAACTAAGCATAATTTCTCTTACTTTTGCTGTTATTTTAGTTTTTTTCCACAAAATATGGCTTTTAATCATCACTAGTAGATTGGTAGAGGGTATAACTTTAATTAGTTTTTAATCCACTACTTATAGTCTGTCTATTACCATATCCATGACATTTCCCCCAAAACTGCTTATTCTATTATTTGCATTCTATTCTTTTCAGAAAAAGATTTTATCTATTTCCAAAATCCCCCCCCCCCCAATCTAATAGTATTAAATTTTATTTGTAGCAAAAAAAATTCTAACTTTTCTGTAGTAATTTCTATTATTCAATTTAATTTCATTAAGAGATCATATGAATATAAAAAGTATTAGTAAGTAAATCTCTATTTTAGTAATATTCCATTAGCCTTCCCCAATAACCTCACCATATTTTATTTAGAAATAATATTAATATGTAAAAAAAAGTCTTTGAAAGATTTTGTTGTTACATCAATGATTTAACATTTTAAAACAGGTAAAACTCTCTATACGTATTGCCACTCAGTGCAAGCCAGAATAATCAATGGATGCCAGAAGGCTTGTGCATAAAATCCCCATTCCTAATCATCCAATATCCCCAAATTAGTTTCTGACTTGTGGCCTTTGTCAGTGAGGAGCCTTGGATCTGAGAGCACAAGCCTTCTGGCATCCATTGATTACTCTGACTTGTATCTGAGAGCACAAGCCTTCTGGCATCCATTGATTACTCTGGCTTGCACTGAGTGGCAATACGTATAGAGAGTTTTGCCTGTTTTAATAACAGTTAAGAGCAAGCATAATAAATAGTGATCATGTGATGTTTATTGATTTAACATTTTACAAAGAATGGAATTTGGATGTTGCACTTCAAATAGAACAAAATATTAATAACAAAAAATAATAATCAAAGATTTTTTTTTTTTTTCGTTTTATAAGTTTCACTATTATTTTAATATATATAGAATTTTTGCTTCTATTTGTTGATTGGATTTTGAGCTATTTATTAGGGGCAGTAGTGTTATTATTTAAGATAATTGAAATAAACCATATTTTAAATCATCTCATTACTTACATCTTTCCATTGTAAACTAATGATAGATAGATTTATCTTTTAATAAATTATATCTAATATTATAATCTCTATCAGGATAATAAAAATTCATTAAGATTTTGTTCAAGTTTAAGATATATCTTAAAAATTCCATGTTACTAAGTCTTTCTTCCCATCATTTTTCCGTTATCATTGAACTACAAGAACCCCACTTTCTTAACTTATAGTGATTTGACTTATGGCGCTGTAAAGCAGTAAGGTACTTATAGTTCTGGATTTTATAATAGTTTCCATATCTGTGCATGTATTTTCAACCAGTTAATCATAGTTTTTGAAAGATAAAAAAAATAATAATAATCAAATACTTTGTTATCTGGGAGGCTATTCAAATGCTAGAAATGATAGTAGTTTTAATCCAGGTATTCTTACCTCTTGAGTCTATCATTCTATCACTTCCTTGAAAAAGTTGTGATATGTAAACTAGATGATATTTTGAAATGAAAATTTAATTCTAAAAACATTTGAAATTATTATTAGTGATTGCACTATCACTTAATGTATTTGTAAATAAAAAAATTTATTACAATCCTTATGCAGCAATTATCAATTACCTTCAGAGATTAATAGAGAATTATTTTTTCTCTTGTTTTGAAAATAAAAAAATGAGATATAATACATATCAAATGATAGCATGATTTTGTAAATAATAGAGAGCTATGGTATATTTTTAGATATATATATATATGATTATACATATACTGTACTCATAAATATCATTACAATGTATTTACAAATGTACATTTTAATATCACTGTATAATGAACATATTTTATATTAATTGATTATTAAATAAGGATAATTGGTTAAAATTATATATTTTAAATAGCACATGAGAATGAAAAGGAAGATGCTGATATAAAACTTTATTTTGGGATATATTTATATTAATAATTCATTACTTTAATCCTTAATTTATGTTATTTGAAGATACGAAAAGAAAAACTGATCTTATTTTCTTTAGTATGTATAAAAAAAGCTGATGCAAACTTTATTTTGTGTTATAATTATATCCTTAATTTATGTTCTGTTGGATTTTAAAAAAAAAAAAAACTTTTATTATAAACTAAGAAATTCATTAGTGACTGAATGAAATAAAATTACCAGTGACTATAAATGTGACTGAAGGAGTATTTATAATATTGCCATGAGAAGGGATATAAATAGGCAGTTAACAAATCAAACTCTGTTCTTTCTCACTGTTCATCATGGGACAAATATATTAAGAAAACTAGCCAGGAACAGTCATTAGATTGTAGCTGAAAGAACTATATTGGCAAAATAGTAGAAGACCACCAAGATTTGATGATATTTATTAATATCAGACTGTTATTTGTACCTTAATGACCATCACTTAAAGATGATGATCAGAATCATTATTAGAATGGAGATAATTAAATTGCATTGTTAAAAAAAGCTATATTGTGCCAGTCGGATTCTGAATCATATAGTCTTTCTCTATTGATGAAGGACTGATTAATAATCATAATTGTGTGTTTCTTTGTAATAATTAAATTTATAAACATGCTATATTGGGGAAGGGTCATGGTACCATACCATAATTAGGCCTGTGGTTGATTCATAGCAGAAGATAAGAAAAATTAATTTTATTGCTAGAAACTGTTGAAGGTCTCAATCTTGATTTAATATTATTATATATTGTTTTATTATCATAACTTATTAATACTGTATCTGTAATATACTGTATCTTTCATATTTATTTTAAAAAGTATATTAAATATATATATAGTATTTTTTTATCATTATTATATTATGTTCTTTGTATTTATTTTATTTTGATTTAACTTTAATATATATATATATATGTTAAAATAGGTATTTATGTGTATTTTAGTTACTGTTAAAGTTTCTTGTGAGTTATTGATTCTATCTCATTCAAAATAAAAGATTATGCTTTATGATGAGGAAGTTCCAGGTATAAACAGAACAACAAAAATGGTAGGGGCATAGATGAAAATATTCTTTGGTTGGAGGGCATACTTTCCTGATGGAAAGTGGCATGAAGGAGTGAATTCATTGCTTACAAAGATGCTATTTAATAGAAGTATAGTAGTTTAGGATCAGTGGAGAGGTATAATCAACGCCAGTGACATATGGAATAATGTATAAGAATTATATTACATAAAGTTAGTAATATAAAAAAATTAGAATATAAAAATTTTATAAGGATAGAAATCCTTTGATTATGATGATCGGTAAAACAACTACTATTGATCTAACAGAAGTTGTTTTTTTACATTAAAACATGATAACTTCGACTTAGATTAGGTTAAAGAATCAATTGATCTGGATTAATATGGCATGTATTCTATGTCTGGTATATGATAATGATTGAATTGAGTTGCCACATAATATTTAGTAAAAAAAAAGGACAAATAATAAATAAAACCCACATACTTTTACTCAAATGGGCATGAGCTCTCCTTTTTTTTTCAATAATGTAAACCATTACAAGATATATATATATTACTTAAATCCATTGTATTTAATATATGTAAAATAAATAAAATGTCCGTTAATTAAAAACAAAATTGTAATTATAAATAAATAACAAATTTAACGGTTTACAAACTATTACAAACAATCCTTAAATCCGCAGAAGTACTTTCGGTTAATTTCTTAAACCTGCCTCAATGGCAGTTGAGGCAGGTTTAAGAAATTAACCGAAAGTACTTCTGCGGATTTAAGGATTGTTTGTAATAGTTTGTAAACCGTTAAATTTGTTATTTATTTATAATTACAATTTTGTTTTTAATTAACGGACATTTTATTTATTTTACATATATATATAAATCTTATAGTATAATAGAGCATTCACTTGAAATGCTATACATTTTATATTCATACATGCTATTCTTCTTAGGTTTCATATTCAAGTCAAGTAAAACTTATGTTTTTTCAGATTACAAACAGGCTTAGATTTTTGTCTGTTTCGGTAGTTAGTCTATTACTAGCTATCTTATAGAGTGCAAATTTCACCAGTGATCTATGATAAGTATTTAACTATTCTTTAACTAGAAGTTAAATTGAATAAGAAAAATCACGAATGACTAAAGTGTGATGAATAATGCCTTCCCATTATTCTTGCTCAGTGGATTGTTAAAGAGCACAGGGCTATTTAAACAGTATTTTTTAACATGTGTGTGTGTCTGTATATA
Organism: Epiperipatus broadwayi; assembly: GCA_028023455.1. Classification (NCBI taxonomy): domain Eukaryota; kingdom Metazoa; phylum Onychophora; class Udeonychophora; order Euonychophora; family Peripatidae; genus Epiperipatus; species Epiperipatus broadwayi. The sequence continues at coordinate 1,872,016 of JAQFVV010000009.1, read as the reverse complement.
CTTATTTTTATTTTACCTTTTTTTTTTTTTTCCAAAAAATTGAGAATTTTGATTTATTTGATTTCATTGTAGTTGAATGATTACTTCCGGAGAAAAGATGGTCTAGGAGCAGCAGTAAGTAGTAGTAATTTTATGTTTATATGTGTCATCAGTGTGTGAAGGGATCCAATATGTTTAGAACTAATTGCATGATCCTGAGATTATGTACCATTAGAAATTTGAATTTTTGCAATTTTTCCAATGGTACCTATTTTGAATTATTCTATCTTAACTGAATGTTTTTATTATGATAAAAGATGAGTTACTTGTGTTGTGTAAACCTTTTAGTCTCTTTTGTATAATTTTGTTTTAAAAGTATAACATTTGTGTTATTAATAGTATTTTAGTTGTTATTATATTGGAGAAGTAATATTTTAGATTAAAATGCGGCTGCTAAAATAGTATAACAATATAACTATCTTACAGTTATATGTTTAGATTGCTGCTTCAGATTGTTTTTAACATAATGAAGATTGCAAACAATGTTAATAAATTTATTGTCCAATTTTTGGTTGTTCACAGGATTTCATTTTTAAATCCAGTCATTCATTTTTTTTTTTTTTAGTACAGTATTTGATTTTATATAGCATTTAAATTCTGATTTAATGTTAGACTTCTATCTGGATTATTTGTGTCAAATTTCTCAGTATATTTCAATTCAACATTTTATGGATAAATAAAATTTACTTCAGATAACTAAACTAGATTTGATAATGTATTTCCATAGCCAGTTATCTGAGGTAAAGCAAATAAATCTGCAAACAAATTTTTTAATATAGTTAATATGTTTATAAATAAATACTTTTTTTTTTTAGGACCTGTTATCTTTCAAACATATGCATGTATCTAACACTCGATTACATATTGCTGAACCTGAATCTGCAGTTGAGAAAGTTTTAAATTCGCCATGGGATGAATTAGTTGCTGCTCATCTGAAGTATGTATTCTAAATAATACCTTTAAGAACTCTTTAAATCTTGGAATTAATTTTTTTTGTGTGCAGTAGTATTTTGTAGTAATGACTATTTACTTAATAATGATTTAGTATAATAGCAATCTCACTTTTAAATTATAAACCTTGCTATTTTGAAGATGCCAGAAAGTGAGCTGAGCATTATTTTCTTTTTAAAAGATCATTCCAATTATTTGCTTGTGGTATTGGTGCATTTTATGTACTCCTAACAATTTTCCAAATAATATGAAGTAATTATTTATTGTGTATATAATATTTTTATATTAATGACATATATATCTAATGCTTCTAATGAAAAAAAGCCATAAACTTAATGAAAATATGATATATTCTTTATCATCTTTGCAATAAATGTATTTGTTTTTATATATAATCAAATTATATTTATGCAAAATTAGTTTTTAAACTCATGAATATATAATTTAAAATATTAATATCTTGTTTCTTTATTTAGTAAATAAACTAATATTTCTAAAAAATAAACAGATTCTTTTAAATATTATTGTAATTGTTAGTTCTTTTGTCTTCATATCACTGTTAGTGCTATTGCAGATTATTTTGCTGCTTTTATGCATTCTTTAGTTTTAAAAAAGGCTTAATTCATTTAACAGTAGTGATTCGGTCTTTAAACTACCATTATTGCAAGATTCTACTGTATATGTGTGTGTAATGTACTTTTTTTCTTGTTGCAGATGTATCTGGACAGTAGCTAATAAGGATTTTGTAGAAGCTTATGCTTATCAGTCGTTGATTGTTCAGTATCCTTAAATATTCGTGAATAATTGATTATTTAGATATTGATTTATTTTTATTTTTGCAAATTATCGAATTGTTTTAGGTAAAATAAAAGCAAATATTTATTTATTATAACAGTCTATTTTTATTATTCTGTAGCTGACATTTATTTTATTATTCAGAGTCATAAATAAATTTTTTGTAATTTTAAAAAATAAAATAATAATAATAATAATTAAAACTGCTTACTAACCAGAAAAAACAAATGCTTGGAAGGGGGGTGAAGGGTGTAGAAAAATGATTAATAGTAAAAGACAAATTATATTAACATTCAATTTTTGCATGTCAGAAATGGAAGTTGGAATTAACTAAAAATTAGTATTTAAAGATGAAACTTTGACTAAAAAATACTAGTTTAAATTTCTTAAGAGAAATGATTTGAAAGATAGCCATTTTCAGAATTCAGGCAAAAGTCCATATGAATAAAACTTATTAAGAAATGTTTTTTGAAAATATTCAAAGCAACCATTTATGTTTTTCTAAATTTTCAATAGATTAGCTCTTTAAAAGACAACCATTAGAATAATTATTACAAAAGCTGAACTATCATTTAAAACTGATTTATTTAGTTAGGAAAGAAACTGAAATTCTTTTCTTCACTTTTAGATAGAATATTTACAAGAACATTATATACCATTATATATAAGCAAATTTCGAACAATTCTAATTTATTTAAAAAAGCTTTAAAAATCCTTCAAACCAAAGAATAAGTTTAGAGTAACATATTAAATCAATAAATAAAATTCCATCAGAAGATTTGGTATATCAAGACTTAAATCAGCACATTTAATAAAAAAAAATAGCAAAAATTATTGGTGGTATAAAACAAGATGGAAAACCTAAGAAGCCTGTAACAAACAGAAAACATTTGCTACATAAGGTAATGTACTAATACTAAAATAATGAATTATAATTTCTTTTTCATTCCTCACTATGAATTATGCTTTAATCACAGTATCATATTTAGAAAGATTTTTGAAATTAAAACTATAATCATTTCATGTAAAATGAAAAAAAAAAAAATTCATGAAAATTGTTTTTAGTAGAAGATTTAAAATACTGAATATTTATAGAAATCTTATTTTTATAGAATTTAGATGATGGAATAATAGACTTAGAAACAAAATGATCTAGATTGATATTAAGGTAAGGATGGAGAATATTAACAGATCGTGAAGCTATATCAAAGACATAAATAAGTGCAAAGATAAGTCATAATAACTCATGGAATATTAAAAACATCATCTCTTTCATCAGCATAATTAGAATATTTAAGCATTTAACAATTACTTAATTAGTAAAGTCACCGAAAAGAATAATTTGAGAGGAGTGATAATCAAAATTGATAAGGTCACAAAAGAAAAGTAAAGAAAGCTAAAAATTTGCAATTATTGAGAAAATGATGTTAAGAGCAGGTAAAAGAAAAAAAAAACAAATCATAGATAGATGACTCAAAAATCTAAAATGATCAAATTAAATATGTATTTTAAATGGAAATATTTATGGAGATGTGAGGCTCATATTGGAGAGAGAGAAAAAAAAGTTGAATGTAAATGGAAAATGATATTTTTTGTTTGCTGAATTTGACTAATAGTGATAATGATGAATAGATGCATATTAGTAACACTGTAATACTAGGATTGAAGTTTTTTTTTTTTTTTGGTAATATTGTATTGTTATTTAATATGAATTTAATCTAAATTTTCTTTAAATCATCTCTGGTCATATACCAAAATTCTTCAGAGTCAGAAAGATGAAAACTGGGCTCTGCCAATTATGTTTGTTGCTGTGTTAGATTTACGGTTATTTGCTATTAGTGTAAGTAAAAAATTTTTTTTTAATTTATAATAACTTTAAGCAAAATAATAAAATTTTAGTTATTTGGTGAATTATTTCCATTGTCTATTTGAAATTGTTAGATGTTTTAATAAAAATTCATACTTGATTTATATTTTTCTAAATACATTCAGTTATTAATAATAACACTCACTTTAGTATGGAACACAGCATTTTAAGTGATATTTTCTTCTTTTCTTAAAGTATTGCTGGATAATCAATGATAGTGAGCATAAGAATTAAACAGTAATTTAAATTTGTTAATACTAAATTTAAGATGATGCTTTAACCAATTAGTCTATTCTGTCAAAGTTGATTAGATCAGAACCTTAAAACCTCAAATTCAGTATTCACAAATTTAAACACCACTGGTTCAGTTCCTGTGCTAATTATCACTGGTGAGGTCAGCAACACCTGAAGATGAGAGGAAAATAGTATCACTCACAACCTTATTTCTGTATATTATTATTAAAAGCTGAGAGTATTTAGTAAAGTACAGAATATTAAATTCGCACAGCAGTAATGTATATAAATTAAATTGGGGTTAATTAAACTCCCTTCAGCTGTAAAATATATAAACAAAGTCACTTTTATATTAACAAACTATATAAAGAATATTAGAGCTCTTTGAGTCTTCATTGATTAAACTTAATTTCGAGGTGTATCTGATATTTGAACCAGATTCAAATATGGTACTATTAATTATAAAATAGTAATCAATTAAATAAAGACTATTTCTCATTTTAAACAACTACCAAAAACACAAAGGATAGATGGCAGTTCTCTTTGTATTGTTTGCTGAATTAAAAGATGCTATAATTATTTATTTCACAATTATAATTAGAGTGAGTTTGATCAACTCCAGTTCAATTTATATGCATTACTACTGTATAAATTGAATATTTATTTATTAATTTGACTTGTAACTGATTATCACTGTAATGGTTATTTAAAATGAGGCACAGTCTTTATATCTTTTATCTAATTGATAATTATTTCTTAATTAATAATGCTATATTTAGATCTGAGTTCAATATCAATTTCATCTCGAAATTTCGACTCTTATCAAACTAAGTTCAACATAAATAATAATCAGCTTTTCTATTCTTTGTATAGTTTGCTGAAGTAAAAATGATTTATTTATTTATTTCACATCTAGAAGCTTAATCAACTCTAGATAAGTATAAAAGATATAAATAAAGTTTGAATATTTCTAAAAACATTTAACAGTTTCAACTAAATAATGGGAATAGACTAAATATATAACTCCAAATAAAATATTATCTCAAACTCTCAAACAATCATAAAGCAAAAAATTATATTAACTATTTTCAAAAGAATTTAACTTTTCGAACTAATTGGTTAAATTAAACATTGTTTAATATGAATGCAATTTTAGAAAGTCAAAAACTAGATTTATTTGTCTTGCAATTTTTTTTCTCTGTAGAAACACCATATGGGTAAACTAATTGACTATGAAACAACTGTCACATAATTTAATTTTCCTCAGAGTTTTCTTTAATTTCAATTCATCTAAATATTAATTTTAATAATAATTAAAAAAAACTTTATATACCGGGAATTGATTTTCTTCATTTATTTTGTTCTAGTTTCTGAAGAAAGACAGCTCTTAACTGAAATGTTAATAGTTGATAATTATTCATATGTAAGAAATAAATCACTATAGAAATAATAAATAAATTTTAATATATCATAAATATTATTTAAATTTATAAGTGCAATTACTATCAATAGCTTATTTTATGCTGCAGCTATAGACTATTCCTCTCAAAGAATTACATTAGTATAAAATTTTCACATCATTATCCAAAAGTTATGAAACATCAGCAAAACTGTCCTTGATGATGAAGCAGCTATTTTCAGCAGATTACTTGAACACAGTCATTTTTCACAACTAAAACTACTATCTTCTCAAAGATACACAGCATAACAATTTTTATAATAATAGAAATATTCTAAGATATTGACTGTTTTATAATTCATCATTGATGCCAGCTGTAAATTTCTCACTGTTGAGCAAAGGCTTTTCCCAAATGCAGTTATTTTTACTATTTTGTACTATTGTTGACCAAAAAGGCTTTGCATGGTTTTTTAATTTTTCATGTCATCTTTTTCTCTTTAATCCACTTATTTTCTAACTATCCAGCTAGTCTTCCTTTATTAAGGCTTTCTTCATGTAATATTTTCATAATAAGGTCCATCCAACATTAATTTGAGATATTATGCTTTTATGGGTTTTTTTTAATTCTCATTCTTCCATCTATATTAGTATTTATGAATCTATTCTACTTATACTGAGCATGTTATTTTTTTGACCTTCTATTAACATTCTTTATGATATTTATAAACACATAAATCAGTACTCTATAAATTTATGTATGTTTGAAAAAAAATTTTTTAAATATTTTTTAATATTATAATTTCCTTAAAGGCCTTTACTGTACCCATTTGCATTTTAGACTACTTCAATTGCCTGTGTATGGTAATAATTAAATGACAATATTTGTTTTAGTATGTAAATCGATATATTTTATTTATGTTTTTTGTTTGGATTATTATAATTTTTGTTGGTTTTTTTTTTTTACATTTATTTTTAAGCCAACTATCGATCTCATTTTTCAATTTTTATTCCATCTACAACTTTCTGAGAATATATTTAAATCATCAACAAATCATAAAGGATTTTATTTCTTTCCTGAAATGTTAATATTTCTCTTATTCCAATTCAGCTTTCTAAATTTATGTTCTAAAATGATTTGGCTGAAAACAACTTGAATGATATTGGATCATTAGGTTTCTTTTCTAATTTTGGATTTATTTGTTAGTATTTTTAATTAAATTTGGGTTGAACTGATTTTGTAAATTTGTTGAAATTATACTTTTTTTTACTCCAGTTCTACCACCTTATGTAAACTTGAATAATCACTAGATGTCAGATGATAGTGATTAATAAATCTATTATTTAGTTCTATTCTATTCATATTCAGAAACTAGTTTTTAGCTTATGATTTACATCAGTAAGAAGTTTTGGATTTGGGTCTAGCATGAGAAATAGATTTGCTATTTAAAAGTAATGTATAGGCAGAGATCGTGTGATGTTTTATTGGTATTAAATTTATTTAATAAAGCTGTTATGCTGAGTTGATAATTATAGCTGATATTAATTTCGAAAATTATTTTATATACAAAAAACAAATTTGTATAGTTTAAAGTTGGGCAAGCTTATATATTTTTGTTTGTTCAAAAGTGTTATAGTCATTTTTTAATCTAATTTGGTGGCAGTGCTTTTTAATTTTTTGTGTTTGTTTTATGAATATAATTATACTCTTTTTTTGTCAGTTTGTTTTTTGTACATTTGTTTTAAGCCTTTATATTTTGTTATTAGATTTATTTTTGCCTGATCTTACTAATTATGTATTGAAACAGATATTACTTAAGTGGTTTTATTAAAATTGATAGCATATCAACAATTATCAATTCTATTACATAGACTTGCAATCCTAATTTGATCAGAAAATAATAATAATAACATACGAAATGTATTTCTCACTTTCTGAAAGTAAATTTCTTGGATGATCCGAAGATTTCTATTATGTATTATTCTTTTCTCAAATGTTTTTGTTTTTTTTTTAATTTGTATTCAAATATATCGTAGCTGAAATTAGATGAAAAATATGTGTTTCTTGGTTTTTAAATGTGTTTCTATCCAAAATTATGATAGATTGATTTGTTTTTTTTTTTTCTATTTAATGACATTCTGTATTTTATTTGTTTAATCTTTTTTTATAATAAGTATTTATTGCCAAAAGATTTCATTCAAATATTAATTCAGCCACTCTTTAATCTTAATCTTATTTTCACAGGCAAGTGGACCTCTATAGGTCCTTTTTTTTTTGAGAGGGGGGGGATTCTGTAACCTAATTTTACATTGAAATCTTCCTTTTAAAAATCCCAAATAATTTATAATTTACTGTTCATCACTATGATTGTTAATGTATATCTGTGCTTTGTTTAAACAACTTTTACAAAAATTATTCTGACAGAATTTTCTGAAATTTATTTAGGGTTGTTTTTTTTAATCTAAGTGTATTATTTTTGCAACATATGATACTGCCACTATACTTCGTTTATTGTTGATTTATTACTTTATTTTACACCTGTAATTTCAGCAATATTGCAAGATCTCTCTAAATGCATTTTACAGTTTTGTAGATCTCTTTTTAATTCCCAATGTGTCCCTGTATGTAAAGTTGCCACCTTAAGTATTATTTTTATATTACTATAAATCTAATAATCTGAGGAATCATTCAGATTATATTATCATTTCCATATTCTTAATCCTGCATTTTTATATTAAAGAAGATTGCTTGTCTGCTATCATTTTGATAGGAGATAGCTTCTAGTTATTTTTCATCTGATATATTTTTTTTACAACAAATTAGGGAATGCGTTTAATATATTTTTGACATTTTCTTACAGTAGTTATCTTTTATGGAAAGAGACTTGTTGCAACCTGCCTAATCTGGATCGAATGCTAACTATATTACCATCCACCAATGAGCTTATGTGGTATTTATTGAGAGTATACACATCACTAGACACTTAGAGCAGAAATTCCTTGATTTGTGACAAGTCATTTGGATTTTTTTTTTTTCATGGCTAAACCTTTATCTGAAAGCAAATCACTGTCTATTATCTGCAACTTTTATTATGGAAAGTAGTATTAAAATTTGGACTTTTTATCATATTATTTCAGCTCTCAGTATTGTTAAAGTCATTTCATTTAATTGCAAATTAAAAATTAATTTACAGCTTTTATCTCTTATTCTTTATCTTAATAACTCAGATTCTAACATAAGGAATATTAATATGCTATATGAAATTAAGAGACTTGTCCTTAAACTTAAAGAACATAGTGTGATTGCCTATATTCTATTCCCAAGCTGAAAAAAAACTTCATCTATTTTAGTAATCAAATCATGTTTATAATTATAAAATTTTTTATGTCCTGCTCACTTTGATTACTTTATACCAATATCAATAAAATATGCTGAATTAAAGATTTTTGCAAGAAATTTATTTCTTAAAATTTGTGACGTTAAAGAGATTAAATAAGGAACTTAAACTTTTTGGATATAATAAAAATCAAAAAAAAAGAAAATTAGATTACATTATTTCTTTTTATTTGATTCAGCAGTTATTTCTAACTTGATCAGAATTGTTACTTAGCACTAGGCATGATAATTGTAATTTAGAAAAATGTAATATAGAAAACATTTTAAAGACTCCTAATTATTTAGCACCATATTTGGTATAGCTCAGGTTTCTATAACTATGTTCATTTTATGTATCAACAATTTTATTAAGATGATTTTTTTAGCTACAACTTGTGTTGTTGTTTTTTATTAGGAAATTTGTGAAAATAATTGTGTATGTCAAAAATAGATTAAATATTCAGAGAGAGATAACATAAATATTTAATGTCATTGAAGAAGCTACTATGAATTTTAAGAGTTTCACTGATTCCTCATCATCCCTTAGCAAATGAATAATGTAGCTACCGAACACTGTAGAATCCTACACATTTTCTTTGATATACTTCATCTAAATTTTTCTTTTTTGCTCTTATCATCTGCATCAAGTGAATTAAGTAGTCAATCATTTATAATGTTTAAATGTGGAAAAAAAATTAAAAAGTAGCACTTTACAATCTCAGAAATTCAATTAGAATCATCAATTGTATTTTGAAGATCTGTTAATTTTTTATGCATTCTGATGTTTCTTAACTCGCCTATCTAGCTAAGTATAATAATCATAAAAGTTTATTTATGTCGTTTAAATTAAAATCAGCAACTGATCTCTAACTTAATATTTTTCATTATTTTTATTAAAATCCAACATTTTTTATATTATTGGACATAATCTATTAGGAAAAATTAGTTCTAAAAGCTCATGATAAATTTGGGCCACAGAAATAGTTTTCCTTATTTTAATAAATGAACAAGGTTTTATTTTGACATTAGAGTAATTTAAATCTTTTGCAATTTTAAAATATGTAACATATTGGGGCAAATATACTTGCTATCTGGTTTTCAATATTCTTTTATGGCTTAAGTTAGAATTGATTGGCAGAAAAGTTATACTTATTCAATACTTTAATCAGTTAAGTAATAGTCTATATTGAACAATTACTAAGGAGAGAATACTTTTATGAATAATTCTTCAAAATCATCAGCCATGTCTGAATAACTTTTTGTTTATGAGAAGATCCTATTGTAATTGGTAACATTAATTTTCATCCTATCATTTGTATTAAATAATAAGTAAATACATAGCTGCTTGGAAGATCTTAATAAATTAGAAGTGACAGATTGGGTGACCTAGAAATATTAACCTCTCTAGTCTGCCATTGTCAACTGTACAAGGGCAGCTATATTGATCTTAAATCTTGCGATGCGATGCACTATGACTTCTCCTTTTTCGTAGTCAGATTTCTCTCAGCCACTATGACCAGAGAAGCCTGTTAGCCACTTTATCTTCTCTTTCCATTCCCCATTCTACATTTTCCCCATATTCTTCTCTATCATGCTCTATCCCATTTTCGATCATAACCTTTATTATCTCCATGGGTTCTGTATCTAAATCCCCCTTTTTCCCAATCTAATGTAAAAACTGAGAACCACTTTCTATATAATCACTTTATTTATATTTCCACAACCTCATTATTTGTACTCTTTCTGCTTGCAGGCATTTACATTCAATTAACAGATGAAGTGATGTGATGCACTGTGAATTCTCCTTATACAGAGTCAGGAATCTCTACGCCCAGATAAACTTGTTAACCATTGTACCTTCCCTTTTCATTCACACCCTAAATTTTTCCCATATTCTTCTCTATCCTGTTCCATCCCATTTCCACAACATAATTTTTGTCAACTCCATGGCCTTTATATCTAAATGTTCCTTATCTTTTCCCAAACTCAGCTTAAAAACCAAGAACCCACTTTCTGTTTAATCACTTTGTTTATATTTATTCTTCCACAACTTTATTATTTGTACCCTTTTTGCTTTCAGGCATTTACCTTCAATTAATAGACGCCTAATATTTTCTATGCCTTCTTTACACAACTTGCAGACTAAGTCACCTACAATTTCTCCTTTTATAGGTATATTTCCTTGTTGCTAAAGATCCTGTTCGTGTTTAAACAGTAAACTACTTTCCTTGCTATTATCATAAATTAACTCGCATCCAATATTTTGTTTACTTCTATATATATTTAAACTCTTTTTACTCTCCATACTAGTTCTCCATCTCCCTATTCTTTATTAATGCATGTATTCTTCTATCCCATTCCTAGCCACTATAACACTCAACAATTTTTCTAGCACAATCATTCCATCTTTTGTATAAGTATACTGACATAAATTCTTTATCCAAATCTTCTACATACCGAACTACTTTTCTCACCTATCTTGTTATCTACCCGTTACTCGCAACCCAATTAAATACTCTTTTGGCTATTCTCTTATAATCCATAAATTGTAATCTACTGAATATTTTCATTTTGCTTTTTGCATATCTCATATAAAATCTTGACCATCCCATTTCTCCTTGAATTGTCTCTTTTGCCATCCACATATCTGCATCTAATGTATGCCTTCCTACTTCTCTTTGTGCTTTTTCTAAATAATCTAATATCCCTTTACTAACACATAACGCATCATAACCATATGTTAGCCCTGCTACTACCATTCCCTTCCATACAATTCTGGCTACATCATATTTATTATATGAAAACACTGTTAATTCCTTTATCAGTCCCTTTCTTTTCTTTGCTTCATTCTTCATTTATCAATTTCTTTTCCCATTCATCCAAGAAATTTCTCTGATTACTTAAGACAATTTCCAAATAGTTATACTTACTCACCATACTTAACTTTATATCTCCCAGTAAAAATTCTGTCTTCTCTTTTCCCAGTATTAATCAACATTACTTTTGATTTTTCTTCACCTAATTTAATTCCCACCTCTTCACCCACTCTTGTGCATGTCCTCAACATAATTTCCATATCTTTCCTTCTTTCTGTGCACAAGAAGACATCATTTGCAAATAAAAGACCTGATAAAGTATATACTCCCTTGTCACCTATTAATGGTATCTCTACCCCTCTTCTTAGTCTTTTTATTTCTCTTTCCATTTCTCTCAAATACACAAAAACAAAATAGGTGACAGAGCATCCTTGCCTTAGTCCCACCCCATTTTTAACTTTTTACTGATTCTATATTCCCTAATTGGTACATGTAATAATTATTTTCATATAATCTCTTAATAATATCCATTAAAGCTTCATCCATTCCCAAATTTACTAAACTTACCCATAATCGATAACTGCTCTAGTCACCAGTGTTGTCCTCTGCACATTTTATGTGCCTAAATTTAGAAAAAGTAAGTTAAAAATATTTTTTTTCAGTTTTGCCATTACTGCAATAATATTATTTCTATTAATATAATTTGTCCAAACTTCAAACACTTTTTAGAAAAACTCCTTATTTGTATATACACAGACACCTACTTGAACCGTCATTTTGGATTATATGTTGCAATGTTAAAAGTGTGATTTTGGTAATATTATTTCTATTACTTAAATATGGAATCTTCTAGACACAACAACCTAGCAGATTGTGTGAGACGAGCCATTTTTTGATTACATTTTCTAGTCATTGGATATTGTTTATTTGTTATTCACAATTAACTCTCACATCCAAATGTCATTCCATTATCTACCATCTGTAGAACCTGTTGGTAGCCTGATCTCAGTACCTGACAATAATATTTTTTTGAATAATTCTAGAATTAGGATAATCATTTTTAATGTCTACTCATTTGAATTTGGACAAAGATATCTACCTTAGTAAAGTCAAAACAAGTCTACTATCTTAAAAATGGAAAGACTGCAAATAAAATAATAGCAATTCTTTCCATACAATGGTGCCACCTAGTGCAAGCTATAATAATCAGTAGATGCCAGGTTTGAGTATTTAACTATTTAATGTTTACTCATCCAATATCCCCAGACTAGTTTTTAGTTTATGACTATTATCCATGGGGTCTGGAAGAAATACATCTAGAACTTTGGATCTAATGCATCCTTCCAGCAACTACATTTCAAGACAATTATAAAGCAATGGGTTAAACTGAAAACACAATAATGATGTTTTTAATCCAAGCTAATTTGCTTATATAGTCATTTTAGATCTGAACTCAGTTTAGTATCTATACATTTTGGTAGCTGGCTTTTTTGTAACCATAGTCACCAACATTCTTTGGCCATGATTGATATTAAAACATCACATGATCACTATTTCTTTTTCTTGCATAAGCTATTAAAGTAGCTTGCGCTAATATTGTAGAGAGAGATGCTACTAAATTTGTCAAATATTTGTGAGTGACAATATACATGGTCTAGAAATAATATATTTCACACAATAGATTATGTATTAGTAGAGAAAGAGGGAATGAATAAAGTGTTGAAAATTAAAGTGTTTGATAATGAAGAGAATATGTAATAGTGATCATATTTTTTTTTTATAATACAAATGGTTAGTAATGTGATGGAAAATAGTAATAAAAGTAGTAAAGATAGTGAAAGATGTGATGGAGAATGAGTGATAAGAATAAGTTAGAAGAATATGAAATAAAAGTTGAAGAAACCATGGAAGAGTTTATTGGGAGAGAATATAAGGAGTGGGGTGGTGAAGTAGAAAATGGCAAATAGAGTTTTAGGTGAGAATATTCAGAAAGAAAAAAAGTAATAAAAAAGTGAGAGTTAGTAAAAGTGTAAAAGAGAAGAAAAAAGCATGCAGAGAATATAAGTGTGCTATTAAAAACAAAGAAAGTGAAAAAGATAATAATGTTGTCTTGCATTGGTGGTCGAGAGGTTAGCGCAACTGCTACAAGCAGTTACCTGGGTTGCGGGTTTGCGTCCCGGCCGATGCTATGACACTTAAAAAAAAAAGATAATAATGTTAAATGGGAAAAGTATTTTAAAAAAAGGAGTTGGCTAAAATAGATAATTATATATGAATGAAATTAAATAGTAAATTGTTGGAGAATATTAATAAAAGTGGAAGAGATGGGAGTAAAAAAAATTTGGAATTACATTAAAAGAAGGAATGTAATGGGAGAGATAAATAGTATTACTAGATGATGAGGGAATATAATGAATCTCTAGAGAAGAATTAGAGATGATCTTAAGTAGGTATGTAACAAATATAGAAAAGATGTTAGATGTGAAGGACAGAGTGATAACAAACATGAAAGCATATAGTAATGGAAATATTAGATTTACAGAATATGAACTGAATGAGGCAGGAAAGAAATTGAAAAGTGGAAAGGCAAGAGGTTTGGATGGATGGGCAGCAGAGATGGTTATGAATTTAGGTGCATAGGGCAACTTTAAACCTATTAACATGTTTTAATAAGATGACACAGAAGAGAGATTTTCTGGGTAGTTGGACTAATATAAGAGTAAAGCTACTATTTAAAGGAAAGGTATAGAAGGTTAAGCATTTATAGACCGATAGCGGAAATGTCAGTGCTATATAAAGTTTTTACATATATGGTGGCTGGAAGGGTCACAAAATGGATGGAAGAAAATAAGTGGGAGAAATGCAGGGAGATTTTCATTCGGATAGGCATATAGGAGATAGTTTATTTGTGGTTACACAGGTTATAGATATAAGTAGAAATACAGGTAGACAGTTATATGTGGTTTTTATAGATATAGAGAAAGCATATGATAGAGTAAATAGAAATAGATTATGGATAAGTTTAGTAAATTTGGGAATGGATGGAGCTTTAGTGGATATTATTAAGAGATTATATGAAAATAATTACTATACATATCAATTAGGGAATTTGGAATCAGTTAAAGTAAAAAATGGGTTGGGACTAAAGCAAGGATGTCCTATGTCACCTATTTTGTTTTTATTGTATTTGAGAGAAATGGAGAGAGCAAGAGAATGACTAGGTAGAGGGATAGAGTTACCATTAATAGGTGACAAGGGAATATATACATTATCGGGTCTTTTATTTGCGGATGATTTCTTATGCACAGAAAGAAGATATGGAAGTTATGCTGGTGACATGCACAAGAGTGGGTGAAGAGATGGGAATTAAATTTAGTGAAGAAACATCAAAAGTATTGTTGATTATTACTGGGGAAAGAGAGGACAAAGAATTTTTACTGAGGGATATAAAGTTAAGTATGGTAAATAGGTATAACTATTTGGAAATTGTCTTAAGTAATCAGAGAAATTACTTGGATGAATGGGAGAAAAAATTGGTAAATTAAACAAAGAAAAGGCAGGAATTGATAAAGAAATTAGCAATATTTTCATATAATAAGTATGTTGTAGCTAGAATAGCATGGAAGGGAGTGGCAGTAGCAGGGTTAACATTGGTAACAATGCATTATGTGTTAGTAAAGGGGTATTAGATGACTTAGAAAAAGTACAAAGAGAATTAGGAAGACATGCAGTAGATACAGATGTGTGGATGGCAAAGGAGGCAATTCAAGGCGAAATAGGATGGTCAAGTTCTTATATGAGAGATGCGAAAAGCAAAATGAAATTGTTTGGTAGATTGCAATTTATGGATAATAAGAGAATAACCAAAATAGTATTTAATTGGGTTATGAATAAAGGACAAGCAACAGAATGGTGAGAAAGTTTAATACCATATGCAGAAGATTTGGATAAAGAATTTATGTCAGTATATTTATACAAAAGATGGGATGATTGTATTAGGAGAACTATTGAGTGTTATAATGATAAGGAATGTGGTAGAAGAATAGATGTATTAATAAAGTATAGGGAGATGGAGAATAAAAAGAGTATTATAGAAGTAAACAGAATATTGGGTATGAGTTAATTTATGATAATAGTAAGGAAGGTAGTTTACTGTTTAAGGCTCAAACAGGATTTTTAGCAATAAAAGATTATATACATAAATAGAAAATGTGGGGATTTAATCTTCAAGTTGTTTAAGGAACGCATAGAAAGTATTAGGCATCTGTGGGTACAAATAATGAAGTTGTGGAAGAATAAATATAAACAAAGTGATTATATAGAAAGTGGGTTGTTGGTTTTTATACTGGGTTTGGGAAAAAGATAAAAAGGGATTTAAATATAAAGGCTATGGAATTGACAAACAATATGTTGTGGAAATGGGATGGAGCAGGATAGAGAAGAATATGGGAAAACTTAGGGTGGGGAATGGAAAGGGAAGGCAAAGTGGCTAACGGGTTTCTCTGGGCATAGTGGCTGAGAGATTCCTGACTCAGGAGAAGTCACAGTGCATCACATCACATACTATTTTAATAACTTGTGCAAAGAAAAGAGATTGTGATCATGTTCTGTTTTTAATGTTTTAAAAGCTGCACATCCTAATGAACTATCTTGACAGGTTTTAAAATAAAGTAGTTATATATTGTAACAGAAACCCGACAATTGAAAGCTTAAACTTCCCTTTTATATAGATATAATGGGGAATTCTTATAATTCAAGATAGTCCACTTTCCGCTACCACAAGCAGAGAGAAAATACGGACATAAACGAGTCTATATCCGTATTGACCGAACTTGTATGCTATACGGGTATAGCCCCAGGTTATATTTCCCGGTCAACTTTCTCCCGACTGCTGTAAGATTTAACAGAGTTACAGCGCTTGGATAATTATAAATTTAATGGGATCAAATACTGCACCACTAGCTTCACGTGTTAATTAAGTACTCAAATGAATAATAATTATTTTCCAAACCCTCAGATTATATTATTTTTGGAAGTGGCGAAGAAAGAGACAAAACGGATTTTACATAAATAAAGGATATTTAATACAATAAATTATAATAAAAGAAACACTCAAAATTATTAATACTCAATATAAAAAACAGATTATGCTATAATACTACAAAAAATAACTAAAAATACAATAGATGATTCTATAAATGATTGCAATCTGTGGAAATAAATTATCCCTTTATAATCATTTCAAATATTAAAAGAGTCTAATTAATATCTATCTCATTATATGTGGGATTGGCAATTGCATTAAATTTAAAAGTATGTGCACATAAGTTATATAAAAGGTATTATTCATAATTACTTAGGTCATTAAGTCTTTGAATAAACTTGGCGTCTTGCTGACCGTCCCGTGGAATTGCTCCACTTCTTTAGCAGGGAACGGTCACTCTTTGGTTACATTTGATTGTTGGGACTCCTCTGTATTGTGGGCATCAAGGCAAGGCAAAGACGAACCCTTTGGCAGGCGCTATGTCGGCAGTTGTTACATCGAGACGCGAACCATTATAGCACGGAAGTCTGGATCGACTGGCAATCGCGACTGGCCCTTAGCCACACATCCTCGAAGCTTCCCTTATGTTATCGTTTGTTTTCATGTTCTCAAAATTTAACTTTTCATGTCTGCTTTCTATTATATTTCTCTGCTTCTTATCAGAGCAGTGTCCTCACTGAAGTCTCGACCAATACTGTTTTCCAATTAATTAATTAATGTCCTTTATTTTTCAAATTCCTTCCTTATCTTGATCTTCCGCTGTATTTTTATTTCACACCTTTTTACTTTAATATGCTTTCAGCAACTTATATAAAATTACTTATAATTTGATATAATTTTATAATATTTTGCATTTATTTATCAGTCACTTTCTTTAATAAAATTATTTCATTTTGACATGAAATAAACCTTACTCTCTTTATTCATACATTCACATATGCATTTCATTTTCGTCAAAATGTGTAATTTTAAGACCAGATCTTTATCTTTTTGTTGCATTCTAAATTTTACTTTTTATTAAACTCCCCAACTATCGCTTTCTTTTGCATTATTAAGTTTCTATTTTATTTATATTTCCATTCTCATTTTTTTTAATCTTACACTAAACACATCATATCGATATTTCTAACTTTAATATTTCTATTCTTTTTTTAAAATCTGAACTTTGGAGGGTAAAAGATAAGAATCGTTTCGATTCTAATTTCCTCTCTTTTTTACTTAAACATTTTTTTGTTTTGTAATTTTTTTAACTTACTTTTTTATAACCCAAGCACAATATTTAACACTCTTTAAATGTCAAATATCTATATGTGTGACCGCAGTATGTGTGATCATCACAATATTGACTTCAAAAATGTAGAATTTTTTAGGAATATCTGTACTTGTGCTGCCAGATCTTAAGAATGCTTCTATTGTACCAATTTTTAAAAGTAAAGGCAATAGACAAAATAACAGTAATTATCATGGAATATCATTATTAGTTATTATATTAAAGATGCTCTCAAGGATTTGTTGAATAGTTTGCTTCCAGTCTTGAATGATTGTTTACCCTAGAGTCGATGTGATTTTGGAGAATTAAGAAACATTATTGGCATGGTTTTTTGTTGCCAGGCAAATGCAAGAAAAATATCAGGATTAAAAGAATAATTTTTTCATTGCTTTTTATTGATCTGGTCATAACATTTGACTAATTAATCTAATAAATTTATGGTGTTGGATGAAATTAGTTGGTTGTCTATCAAAGTTTATTCATATTATACAGTTTTTACATAATTGAATGAAAGGAAATGTTATGATTACAAATGGAAAATCTGAAGCATTTTGATGAAAATTTGTACTAAATTGGTAGCTTAATGAAACAGGAATCAAGATGTGATTTAGGTTTGGAAGAGCAATTTTTAGTTTGAATTGATTACAAGCAAAAACAAAAAGTTTGTCTTTGTGGATTCTCATTTTATAGTATGCTGATGATTGTGCTATTTGTATAAGGTTAAAACACAATATGCAACCTATAGATTTTGAATTAATAATTAATGTTCAAAAGAATTCCAAGTACTTTATCAGTCAATGATGAAAGAAATTTTTTCTGCAATTTTTAACTTGGATGGCTTACCAACTTAAATTATAAAGCTAAATATCATAGTAGTTTTCTATGGAGAAAAGTGGATTTATATCTTGAAATACAGAACAGGCTTATGTATGCTGTTTGTGGTTTTTAATAAATTAAAACATTAGGATATTCCATCACTGAGAAATAACTACTGATAATTAAATTAGCTGTATATAGAGCTCTTATTTTACTTGAATTTATTGTTTAGAAATGAAACTTAGGTACTATATCAGTGCAGTGTAAAAGCATTAGAAAAGTTTCATTTAACTATACTTCATACAATTTTAAAACTACAATGGCAAAATCATAAAACCAGTCAGTATATTAATCAACTTGCTGGATTTGATACTATAGATTCCACTATTGCAAAATCACATTTTCATTGGATTAGACATATCAAACAAATGAATAATGGAAGACTTCCTAAAAGGATGTTTTATAATGAATTAGCGGGTAGACTCTATTTATATTAAAAGGATTATCTCAAAGACATTTTAAAGGAATGCAATATTGATTGCTTTCATTGAAAGATATGGCAGAGAATAGAATACCTTGGGGAATTACAACTAAATATGATGTTGACGTATTTCAGAAAGAAAAGATTTCTGCATAAATTTAAAAACGTTCAAAATATCAAATAAACAGAAAAATGAACCAGTGTATTTGTGTATGTGGTCATATTTGTCTTTGACAGATTGGTTTGTATAGTCATTACAGAACTCACTCTTAGAGTAATTTTTGTTTTGTTTTATTTATTTTTTTAATGTTGAAATGGCCATACTCATTTAGGAATGGCTGATACTAATGTTAATGAATTTGGTTAATTCTATTATTTAAATTTTCATATTATCTCTTGACAAAGATAGAAAATTAGTAATCTTATCACTTATAAAATGCAGTATAGTTAATAAACATTTTATTTTTTGTATTTAATTTTTTGTTGTTGTTCTTTGTATTATAAGAAGCCTATCTCTGGGTTGTTGTTTTTTTTTTCATACATTTACTCAAATTTTTATTGTAAACTGAAATGTTATTGGATAAATTTTCTATCATATTGCAAATTTTAGTCTTTTTATTCAGAAGACCATTATCATAATTACAATTCTAATAACTGCTTTAAAATATGTACAGCTAAAATAAGTTTTTTATCGAAACTAATACAATATCAAATAATATGTTGATTTAAAATGCTTCCAAATTTTCATGTCATTATGAAATTAACATTTCAAGTTTTATAGTATATTAATGATTAAAATATAGCCAATAAAATTAGCAAAAGACTAAATATTTTCAACTAATAAAATTAAATAAGAATTTTTTTAATGATCTCAAATTTTTAACTTGTTTCACTAGAAATTTCTGATATAGCCTAAGAAGAAGAATTAGACAACTGCTTAGGAAAATATTTTATTAGGATTATTATATATATTACAAATTATAAAATGTTTAATTAATATTGTTGATGGGAAAAAGTATAAATCAGAAATATAAAAATGATCAATACACATATAATTCACAATGATGTATTGTAATTTAGAAAAATGAATAACTTTTAATGTAGATTGTTGGAAACTGTAAAAAATAAATTGAAATATTATTTTCTATCATACTACAAATTCTAATCTCTTAATCATAACTATATATTGCTGATAATTGCTTTAAGATGTGTATAGCTATAATAAGCTTTTACCAAAACTAATACAATGTCAAAAACAATATTGATGTAGAAAGGATACTAGTACTTAATAATGAACTGAAAATATAAGAATAACTCTTAAGAACACAAAAACAATTATTAATTCGAAAGAAATTAAAATAAAATGAGAAAGGTCTTTAGAATAGAACATTGTCTTATGTATTAGTTGCATATATAGTTAATGACAGTCGGATAAATTATAAATATGGGATTTAATATTAAGAATTTAAAGTGGAAAATGAAATGATGTTAAACTTTAATTCAAAGAGATATGAAATTATAAAAATAAACAGTAAAAGAGAATTAATATGGTTCAGTAGTTAAATATAAAGATGTAGTAATGTGCACATTTTATTTATAAGTTTAATTATGACTTTTATTAAAGCAAAGATTAAGTAATAATAATAATAAAAACTGTAGGAATCTTAAAAAAAAAAGTATTCTATGTTATAATAAATATCAAATATGTATTTCTGATAGCATTTGAAATTTCTGATATTGGTTTTAAGAAAATAAATATTTTAAAAAAATTTTTAGATTTTTTTTTAATATTTTTTGCATTAAAGAATCAATTCACTATTTATGTTAGTAGAATATTCATTTTTATCATAAAATAATTGATTACTTTGTTTTAGGCAGATGCACAGTTAAATCAAAATGGTAAAGGAAAACCTGGTGAAATGTTGGAAAAATCAGCAGAACTTATTATGGGCCTTTTCAGAGTCTGTACAGGTGACAGGTAAAATTCAAAGCTACATTTTATGTTGTTGGGTTGTTTTTTTTTATATATTTATTTATTAGTTAGAGTAAAATGATTTTAATTTTAAAAATAGATAATAGAAACAATGAAACTATTGTTTTTAAAGGGATTGGAGTAAATAAACTATAATACAGGAATTCATCAAAAAATATAGATAAGAACAATTTAATGATTATTCTTTGAAATATATGTAAAATAAACTTTGTTAGCTTTAACTACAAATCAAATATTATAATTTGAAACATTCCTCACATATTATTTGCACAAAGAAATATACTTATATATATGCAGTACATTTTATTTAAGTTATATAAATGTTATTTTTTTTTTTTTTGCTATTAAGAAATTTTATGTGGAAAAACAAAATTTACAAAAAAAATTATCTACATGAATAATATTTAAAAAATCAAGAGTTAGTAACATCAAAAGTTAATTTAATAATAATATATCATCAGTTTCTATTAAAAATTAAGTTCTTCAAACATTTTTAGTAATTGATGTGATCACTCACAAATGAGTTGTTACATATATTCTGTGTTTTCAATTCTAAGATTTACTCAAGTCCAACTGATTATTTCTTATACTTATACAATCTGTTAAAACATAAGCAACTTTCTCCATACAATAGTGCCACGAAGTGCAAGCCATAACAATCAATGGATGCTAGAAGGTTTGTGCATAGGCACTAGATAGAGATTTTGATGCCTAAAGCTTCTAGCATCTATTGATTACTATGACTTGCACTAGATGGTACTATTGTATAGAAAAAGTTATGAGTAGGAATTTAGGTAAACAGTTATATATGAATTTTATAGATATAGAGAAAGCATATGATAGAGTAGATAGAAATAGATTATGGATAAGTTGAGCAAATTTGGGAATGGATGAAGCTTTAATAGATATTATTAAGAAATTATATGAAAATAATTATTATATATATCAATTAGGGAATATAGAATCAGTTAAAGTTAAAAAATGGGGTGGGGTTAAGGCAAGGATGCCCTATGTCACCTATTTTGTTTGTGTTGTATTTGAGTGAAATGGAAAGAGCAATAGAAAGATTAGGAAGAGGGATAGAGATACCGTTAATAGGTAGTAAGAGAGTATATATTTTGTCGGGTCTTTTTTTTGCGGATGATATATTTTTGTGTGCAAAAGAAGAGAAGATATGGAAGTTATGTTGAGGACATGTGCAAAGGTTGGTAAAGAGATGGGGATTAAATTTAGTGAAGAAAAATCAAATATAATGATGATTAATACTGGGGAAAGAGAAGATGTAGAATTTTTATTGGGAGATATTAAGTTAAGTGTGGTGAATAGATATAGTTATCTGGGAATTATTTTAAGTAATCAGAAAAATTATTTGGATGAATGGGAGAAAAAATTGATAAATGAAGCAAAGAAAAGAAAGGGATCGATAAAGAAATTAACAGTGTTTTCATATAATAAATATGATGTAGTTAGAATTATATGGAAAGGTGTTGCAGTAGCAGGGTTAACATATGGTAATGATGCATTATATGTTAGTAAAAAGGTATTAAATTACTTAGAAAAAGTTCAAAGGGAAGTAGGAAGACATGCATTGGATGCAGATGTATGGACAGCGAAAGAGGCAATTCAAGGAGAAATGGAATGGTCAAGTTTTCATATGAGAGATGCAAAAAGTAAAATGAAAATGTTTAGTAGATTGCAGTTTATGGATAATAAAAGAATAGCTAAAATAATATTTAATTGGGTTATGAGTAAAGGGCAGGTAACAAGATGGGTGAGAAAGGTAATGCGGTATGCAAAAGATTTGGATAAAGAATTTATAATCCGTATATTTGTACAAAAGATGGGATGATTGTGTTAAGAGGATTGTTGAGTGTTGTAGTAGTAAGGAATGGGATAAAAGAATAGATTTATTAATAAAGAATAGGGAGTTAGAGAGATGGAGAAATAGTATAGAGAGTAAAAAGAGTTTAAATATATATAGAAATAAACAGAATATTAGGTGTGAGTTAATGTATGATAATAGTAAGAAAAGTAGTTTAATATTTAAGGCTCGAATGGGATCTTTAGCTACAAGAGAATATACATGTAAATGGAAAAAAATGGGTGATTTATTTTGTAAATTATGTAAGGAAGGAATAGAAAATATTAGGCATTTGTTAATTGAATGTAAATGCTTGACAACAGAAAGGGTACATATAATGAAGTTATGGAAGAATAAATATGAAAAAAGTGATTATACAGAAAGTGAATTATTGTTTTTTATGCTGGGTTTGGGAAAAGATAAAGGGGATATAGATATAAAGGGTATAGAGTTGACAAAGATTATGTTATGGAAATGGGATGGAGCAGAATATGGGAAAATTTAGAGTGGGGAATGGAAAATAAAGTGGCTAACAGGTTTATCTGGGCAAAATTGCTGAGATATTTTTGACTTCGTTTAAGGAGAAGCCACAATACATCACATCACATCACTACCTTTTTCACATAGAATTATGCACAATGAGAGATGATTATTTTAGGTATGACAATAGTAATAAATCCAAGCATATACTCAATGTATTTTTCTAATATTATACTGCATAGATAAAGTTGGCCATATTTGAGAAACAAAAGTTGTATCTAATTTGCCTGAATAATCTGAGAGTTAAGTCTGCAGACACCACCTCACCTAAAACCATTCTACCAAGTATGAATAATCATACAATAGTAAATAAGGGAGAAACTGATGAATAAAACTAACCTAAATTTATTACATGTAATAATCTTTTTTCAATAATTGAAATAAGTATAACTTAAAATTTTTTATCAACTTTACAATAAAGATTGATATTGATAAATGTAAATGATATAAAATTATGACAGAAACTTAATATAATAAATTACTTCACAGAAGTTTTCATTCATAATGAATATATTCAATCCAATATTTATGTTATTCTGATCTACAGTATTTTGAATTATCAAATCCTCCATAAATCATAATGAATGTAAATCCTCTGATCTGATTAATATAGGCATGGTATTTTATGTCAATATATATTCTTCCACCCATGGAATAAACAAACATATAGTTGTCCATAATGGTTTCTGGTTATATTATAATGAGTCTCTTAATAATGTATATTCAAAATTTACTTCCTGAATTAACTACATCTTCCATTAGTACTGGGGGGAAGGCCCCCCCCCCCCCCAAAGCCACCCCAAACAAGAGGGGGGGGGGAAAGAGGTAAACCTCCCAGTTTTTAAGGCCAAGGGAGGTTTTGGTTTTTGATTTTTAAAAATTATGGTGGAGAGGGGGTGGGGTTTTTTCCATTAGTAATTTAATTTATTGTTTTTGAAGTAATGATTTTGCTAAATTTTCTATTTTAAATTCTATAACTACTATACCTAAATAATTGGATGTATAAAATTTAATATGTAGTAATTTGCCATATAAATCTAATTTTTTCAGTAGAATAAAAATCAAATCAGGTATTGATTCATTTGCTTGATATGGAATACCTTGAATTTCAACATTTTTATTTAACACACATATTTCTAAGTCATCTATCTGATTTGCTAATGAATTAACCCATTTTTTTTTTTTTTTATAATGTTCATCAATTTCAGCAACTCGAGAAATTTCCCATTTATTATCTTTTGATGTAGCCTTAGCATCTTCTATCATTTTACGTTCAGCAATGAGTTTCTGTTTAAAATCCATTAGAATGGTTTTTAAATTGTTTGTCATACCTAGTAATAAATTCAGTTTATCTCATACATCTAAATTAAATTCTTAATTAACTGCACCTGATACTTTATCATTAACTGTACACTCTTAATCATCATATGTTTTTAAGTATGGATGGATATTGAAGAACAAGTAAAGTGAAATTGATTACCACAACCTTTACAAATGATAAATTGACCATCAGCAGATAAACTATCACTTCAGGAAGTACATAAATTAATATTCCCATATCTATATTAAATGTAGAGAATAGCAAAAAATCTCTATACTATTGCATCCTTTTGTTTTAGATGTATAATTATAACAACACAATAATTTGTAAAAAATCATGATTAATATTAATTATACTTATTAGATCATATTACTTTTTTTAATAAATAACCTTGTCTTAAACATTTATTTTATTAAAAAAAAAATTATTTTTTTAATATTTTCTTTGCGCAAACTTTTAACCTCAGTTGATATCTCAAAATTCAGGTTATTTGTAAGAATATGATTATTAGTATCATTCATAAAAAAAAAAATTTTAACTTTTGCGATGCAAACTTGCCTTTTTAAAGAATTTGTAGTAAAGTGATAAAATATTGAGGGCAGGAATCAAATTTTTGCATCATTGTGCACCTTGAAGTTAATCATTTTTAAACAATGCTTTTAGTTTTTTTTAAAAAAATCTCTAAACCAAGATAAAAATTAAGAGAGAGAAGATTGGATAGAGGAAATTTAATTTTTAAATCAATTTAATCATTTTTCTATAACAGATTGCTTGTTAAATTAAAAAAAGGATTTTTTTAAATTTTATTTATAATATTAAAAAAATAATAACCGAATGACTAATTATTCAAAAATTCATGTGTTATTTAAACCCTGAAAATTTCATATTAAGTTTAAATTTAAGAATCTTTTATCTTTTCAATTTGTCTCTCTGTTAAGTTGCGTAGGGCTTCTATATTAAATACAATGCACTATAAGTAATTTTTTTTTCTTCTAAATAAAATATCATTGATTGAGGCAGTAAAATGATAGTTCAATGAACAATGAAGCTTAGGGAAAACCAACATGTAGTTCTATAGCACTGGTTTTGTATCCAAAGAAAGCAAATGATAGATGTAGGAAAATATTTTGCGGAAATGGTGAATAGAGTTTTTATTATGTCTTGTCAATAGTTTTGCTATACAAAAAATAAGCTTTAAGTCTTGTGCATATAGTGAAAGAAAGGAATAGGATGTTAATAATCAAATCTGTTATTAATATATAGATCACTGATTTAGATGAGAAAATTAAAAGTATATAATTAAAGCAATCAAGAACTTGTATTATCTATACTATTGGAAACAACAAAACTATTGTGATTCCTAATAAAAAATATAGCTGCTCTAAATTTTTTAAAAAAGTAGTCACAGTAAAATTAACCAAGTTTTTTTATATCGGCAATAATAGCAATTTTGATTTAAAAACTTCAAGACAAAACAGAAAAATCAATATATGCAAATAATTTGTCATTAATAATCTTCTAACCCATTAGCCTTAAGTATTTAAATAGTTCAAATGATGTTCTGCTTTCTTTTCTCTCTCCATTAGTTTTAGATATAAGAAATGATGCTATAACTGTTGTGTATTCTATTTTTGAACTTTCAAATAGCAATGTTTTTCAAAACATAACTAAGTTTGTTGAAAGATCTGCAATCTGCATAGAATATATGCAGACCTAAGATTATAAGGTATTAACATAATCAATGTATTACATTTTAGTTTCTGCTTTTAAATACTACGTGAACCAATTGAAACTTTACTAGGATAATTAGTTGATAAATTTTGTAAACATGGATAGTTGGAAAAAAAAATGAACAAAATAAAAATGGAAAAGAAAAAAAAGTGAAACATTTTCCTATAGTGTTAAATCAAATAGTTTTTTTTTTACTTTTTACAAAATAATCTAATCAAAATAAACCTTATATTGTTCATTTACAATGGTTACAATAAATTATTTTTAACTGTTTATGAAGAAATCTAAAAATAAATCTTGTTTTTCATTTAAAATAATGAAATTTTTCAAAGATTTTTTATGGTAAAGTAATTGATAATGAAGAAACTGCATTGGTATTTTGTGCTGAATGATCTGCTGAATGAAGTGGAATGAATACATCGACCTTGTGAGTCTGTTATACTTGCAGTCTCTTCTGTATCATATATGCTACGAAATATTTTGGCAAAACAGTGAAGTGAATCTCTTTTTAGCCTTTCTCTGGGATATGCATTCAGTTTATTGCCAATAATCAAAACAGAAAAATAATTTTTCCATTTGACCCTTCTTTTTATTTGTTGTTACAAAACCAATTTATTTTTATTGTTTTATAGTTCTTTGTATCAAATAAGTAATCCAATTAAGAAATATGTAGCTTATAAGTAATTTGGTCTTTAATATTGTTTTTCATCAAAGTTAACATTTATAATTGACTTTACATTTTCAGTCCACTTTGAAAGATCAAAAATAATAAAACTTTGAAACAAATATGCCATTTACAAATGGTTTAAAAGTATAAATTTAATTTACAATTACTTTGTATGTCAGTATTCTATACAATTATGAAAAATAACTTTTCCAAAAAAAAAAAAAAATCTTTCAATTTATCAATTAGTCATCCTAATATGGCTTGAATTGCTCCAAACATTAAAACAGAAACTAAACTGTAGTAAATCGATTTTATCGATACCAGATTATATTAATATTATGATCAAGCCTTAACTGATCAACTTAAAATTTTTTTTTTTTTTTTTTTTTTTTTTTTTTTTTGGGGGGGGGGGGGGGTTTTTTTTTTTTTTTTTTTTTTTTTTTTTAAAGGAATTTTTTTGTTATATTTTTTTTTTTTTTTTTTTTTGGAGAAAACCGGAAAAAAAATAAAATAAAGTAATTTTTTAATGTGTTGAAGGAGGATGATGAATTTTTTTAAAAACAAACCAAACACTTTGACTTTTACAAAGCTTGATGATTATTGTATCATTATCTTTAGCCAAAACTTATTTCCAAGATAACTAGAGCTGATGATATATATATATCAAAAAAAATAGATACATTAAAGCTTAGTACTCGGAGGAAAAGAAAATTTAAATAGAAATCATGATTAGAAAAGTAAATAGAAAAAAAAAAAATCTTGAAACGGTTTTAAATGTCTAGCTTTTTTGTTCAAGGTAAAGTTATTTTAATATATTTTATTTAAAAACATAACAATTAGCAAATGTTTTCAAAATGAGTAGAGGTGCAACACTTAATATCATCACAAATTTATGGATAACTTCATTAAAATTAAAAAAAAACGATCATATAATTGATTTTAAAATAGATAAAATCATTCTTCATCAAATACCTATCAAGCTATTGCTTTTTTTAGATATGCTTCATTCATATTGCCTTGAACCATGAGATTTATAATATTAATAGGATTTACTTTCTTTATTGCTTTTACAATGCTTTTTGTAATTACAAACCACTATTGATGGTTTTGATTGCCCCAGAAATCTTCAGAACTATAACAAACACAATACAAATATATGAATAAAAATATACATGAACATATAAGGTACTTTCCTTTTTTTCTCCATGCCACAACTTGAGAGCACTTATTTCCAATAGTCGAAGATAATTATACAGTTGTAGTTACTAATGTTTTTTTACCCCATGCCACCACTTGAGGGCACTTATTTCCAGTAGTCAGAGATAATTATATAGTTGCAGGGACTAATGTTTAATGAAAGTCGAACTAAAAAAGACCGCATAACAATTTTGTATTCTAACATTTAATTAAAGTAAAAAACAAAACAAAAAACTTAAGTACTAACTAACATAGTGAAATAAACAATAATTTGGTATTTAATCAAAGAATAAAAAATAAAAAATACATAATTACTAATAAATTAATAGTATGTGGCATAATCGGGAGTATTTAATGAAAGTGAAAATAAAAAAAAACGAAAACAATTTTGTATTCTAATATTTAATTAAAGTAAAAAAAAAATGAAACTAATAAAAAAAATAGTTACACTTTGCTAATGGCTTCTAAAATTGTGACAAAGAAGTCTTCTTGGCGCAATCACCGCCACATGAACTCTGCTAAATAGGAATTCATGTGTTTGCGAGTAGTTCCTCTCTATCTTTTATTGTGCCATTTAACTAGTCCCCAAAGTCTTTTTATGTTTTGGTAAGCACCCCAGTAGAAAGATCCGCAAAATTATAATTATGATTAACTGAAAGTGTTCATCAGTTTTATAGATCTTCCAACAGTCAGAATAAATTGTTGATCCTTGTGCTATATTTCGTTGAATGGCATCAAATAGAATGGACGCTGTCCGACATAGAACAGTGACAATAAAATATTCTTTGGTTTCTCTGCATGAATCACCGAATAACCACTGTTGCTGGAGTATTCTCCCTTGTTGGTTCTTTCGTTTTGTAAAGAGACTTTCATCAACTTCTACAATTTTTCCAGATCCTCCAATTTTGTACAATGGCTGAATCAATAAACTTTCTTTGCACACTTATCTTAGATAATTGTTCCAAGAAATGATAGTGTCTTTGCACAAATCCAATTCATGTTTTATACATTCAATTGTCATGGTATCTCTACTCCAATAATAAATAAATTGGATGGCTGTTAGAAACATTATTTTAGAGCCTTCAAACCACGTGTCTTTACATAGTGCTACATGGCGTCGGCAGACTTTTAAATTACATTGCCATTCCAGGATTCGGGCAAAGTACAATTTCGTATCGTGGTTGTTGGCGCAGATTTTTTGAAAGGGCAGGATATGTTTTTTTTTTTTGGAAAAATTCCACTGCCTCACGTTCTGTGGCCGGTAGATCACAAATTCTCATCATCTTGAGCATAAAAAAACAATCAATGCAGCTTTTGATTTTAGCAAGCAAGTAATCACATATTTGTGAAATGCATTCTGATTCGCCACAGCATTTTGTCAGATTTTTATACAATAAATTTAAGAATTCACATGTCACAACTATGGGGTTTATTTATTTTCATTAAACATTAGTCCCTGCAACTGTATAATTATCTCCGGCTATTGGAAATAAGTGCCCTCAAGTGGTGGCATGGGGAAAAATCGGAAAGTACTTTTTTTTCAGGTCCAAATACTGGCTTAATATGATTAATATAATTTAGCTTCTTTTATTTTTCTATCCCTTTTATTATTTGTAAATTGTATCATTTTTATACAATCCTTTCCAAACTCATGCCCTGTTTCTAATGTATGTAAATATATTAGCGAATTTCTATGATATTTATGTTATAATAGCCTTATATACATATTGAATTTTTTGTTTCTCCTATATAATTTATTTTTATATTATTAATTTGACTGAGATTTATAAAAGTAATATCATTTATATTATTATTAAGATTATTTTAAAGGATTTTCATAGATATTTTTTTAATTATAGCATTTTAAAATTTATTTATATTAATAGTTGAGTATTAAACCACTAATTACACACCCCATTACTCATCTTTTATATATTTTACAATAATCATTGTTATATTTATAGTATAAAATATTATGTATTAATATTAAATTGTCTTTGTAACATGTTTTGATTTATATGTGTAAGTAATATTTGTATATCTTGGTATACTTGGGTACTGTGTCCATTATAATTATATCCTGTTTTTTATTTTATTTTATATTACTTGAATTATTTATATTCTATACTATTTATACAAAAATTTCCATAATTGTAATATTTGCTGCCCATTTATGTAATAAATACTTAAAAAAAATTGTGTAGAATAAAATTACTAAAATTAAATATTTTAATCATATTAAAAATGAGGGCTAATTGATGTTAAAGAATAATATTAACATAATTAGCATTTGCTGAATCCATGATTTTTTATGTAAGTTTTTCTAATTCTTCTAGACATTATAGTGATTCAATACAATGAAATTTTCTTTTAATGCCATAATCAATAATAATAATAATAATTATTTCCAGTGTATATCTGTTATATGATTTTATATTATGTAAAAGATTTCTATAGCTATATGTTGATTTTTAAATTATGGCAATTCCCTAATAAACTACAATTTCATTAGATAATTTCCAATTTGTGGAGTGTAATGTATTCTACCAGTTAAAAAATGTTCTAAATTCACATCTACATTAATAAATACAAACATTAACTATCAAAATATGAATAATTTAGAAAATATCTTCATAGATTTTATATCAATTTCATATTGAATTGATATACTGTACTCTGATATTAATCTTTTATTTTTCAGTGTATATTGGATTTTCAATATTGTTGATTACTGAAATGTGTTATGCCTCAGACTTCTGATGATTTGGGATTTTATTTAATATAATTGCAAAATAAGAAATTATGTAATTTAACTAATCACCTTGCTGCTTTTAATATATTTTCTTTCATATAGATAAGATAACAACAGATTATACTATTAATTACATTTACATAAAATAAAGAACTTTAAACTATATCACATAATTAATTTATATAAATGTCCATGTATGAATCTTAAATTTTTGACTCAAGAGAACTTTATTTACTATTTTTAGTAGTTTTTCTTTGTTTGGCACTTTATAACACATTATATAGTATAATATATATCTGAATATATGGTCACATGCTTAAGTAATATTTCTGCTATTCATAAAAATAGAAATCAATAATGTATTTAAACATAAATGGTATAATTAGAGAAATAAAATGTAGCAAAACAATTTTTTTAAAGTTTTTTAATTTTAATTATAGAAAACATAAAATCATTTTGATTTCAGTTTTTAGATTAAAATTTTTTATATATAAATATAGTTTGTTTTATTTGAAATTGTTTTAGTCGTTCAACTCCAACTGAATCCAAGAAGTGGGGAATGCTGAATTTAGTTAATCAGTTATTTAAAATTTATTTTAAGGTAATTATTTATATATAATTTTTTTATGCTTATCATTTTTTTTGCGATCTGTGTGTAAATGTATACTTACATAAATTTACATATGGAAAATTTTATTGATTATAACTAAATACTAAATGTACAACTAATAAATCCAGATTTAATCTTATTTTTAAAAAATCATCAAAAATCTATGGAATTTTTGCTATTTTTTTTGGTAAAACAAGTATGCTTAATGAGATTTCAGTAACATTTGTTCAGTTTAGTGTATTATTCTCTACAACTTACACACTATAAATAAATTAGAAACTATTGCTGAACTATAAGCTTTCTGCTAAGGTCTATTTCCTAGGCTTTAAATTTGACTCCCATGAAACTAAGTATTGATTTTTCAAAACTCTCGTAAGTAGAAACTTATAATGTATGTTCATTCTATAGCTACGAGCATATTTTTTATGGCCTTGATTCAAAATTTTCACTTTTTCCTTAAATCATTAGATAATGTAAATAAAATTCAAGAGTATCTCCAGAAAAAAATTATTAGAATAAGAAAAAAAATGAAGTTAAAAATATAATAAATAACATAGCTTTATTGTTATGATGTATTAAAAAGTGCCAGGAAGGCAAGTTTGTTATAGTATCCTCATCAGTATCTTAGTTTTGATAATAATATAGAATATTAAAATTTGAATTCATGTATAACTTTGTTATAACTTCCTTTGAAATTTTCGTTAACTCATTATTATTAATCACCATATTATATGTCATGGTTTAGATTCATTGTCCAAGACATTTATTAAAATTAGCCTAAATAACTTAATAGTTTAAATTCTAATAATTCTGAACTTATGTTTATTTTCACTCTTATGATTAATTCATCAGCTTTGATATTTAGTGTTACTATTTATTGTCATTTCTTTTTCTTTTTTTTTTTGCTATTATTTCTCATTTTGATATTTGAAATGCTTTTTCTTACAAGAAATACTTTCCTCTATTTGATTTTATTATTGAATAGAACTGATAATGATTTTATTTTTCTTATGGGCCTGAAATCTTAAGATCTTTTATCAGTTAAATATAGTAAATTGAATTTTTATATAATAATCTTTATGATTATAATAAATTTAGTTTTGTAATTCCTGTTTTGTATAAGTTTTAATTATCTAAAATTTCCTGAATCCTATACAAATTTGCTTATATAGAGCATCTTTGCGACTATTATAAAACTTCCATTTATATACTCAAATACTTAAAAAAACTAAATGATCATAGCTATGTTAATTATTTTTAGCCTACATAGAATTAATAATTAATTAATATCAATCTGTTACAACTGTAATGCAAAACTTATTCAAAACTTAAGTAATTAAATACCAATAGTCCAAGCAAATCAAATACTAGAAACTATAAAAAAAAAAAAAACATTGACTTAAAAAAATTCAAAATTATAAGCAAATTAATTTTGTCATCATATTCTTTATCAAAAACTTTTTTTTTTAATTTATTTTTGTTTATCATTCTATTATTCTTTTTATCTGATTATTTATTTCACCCATTTACTTTTGGAGTTTATATATATATATTTTTTGCTAGTAAAAATTTCCTTACCTTTTTTTTAAACAATCTATTTATTGTATATGATCATATCAAATTGTTTTTTTAATTTTTCTTTTATTGCTACTTTCTGGTTTTTTGATTTATTGTTTAATGTGATTTTTTCTTCTTCTTATGTCTGTCGCTCATACTTTTATGCACTTTCTAATTATATTCATCTACACAGCCTCTTATTTTTCCTTTATTCTTTATTTGTGTAATATAATGCTGTATTTTTCAATTTTTTTTTATTACTTCTTTATTTCAAAGTACAGTAAACTTTTCATATAAAGATATTCTCGGAAGATTGTTGTTGCTGTTATTTTTTTTTATTAGGTAGTATTTAATTAAAAAATTATTAGGCTAAATAAGATATAGTTGCAACTTTATAAACTGCATATAAAAATAAACTTATTACATCAGTAATAATATTAAAATATTTATTGTCTGAAATGCTAAAAAATTTATGAGAAGCATAAAATATTTTTTTTTATTTATGATTATTTGTATATGTTTTTATTAATAATAGGCCTCTACTACTTTTTTATTGGCAAAACATTTGACAAAATATACACTACAGAAGTCATGCATTCATTGTAATTTTTTTACGTTGCCATTTTAGAAATAAACTCACTATTACAGTTAAAATAATACTCTTGTTTTTAAATATTTTTTAAAAATTATCCTTCCTCTTCTCATAATGATTCTTAAAGTTAATAAATCACATAAAGGAAAATTAATAATGACAAATTAGAAATAATAATAATAACAAAAAATAAATCAGACAAAACTATAGAATAAAACAGTCAATAATAATTGTTAAAATTTGAATTATATCTATGTTCTGTAATTGCTAAAAATTATTATGATAATAATTAGTGTCTCCCATAAGTGGTAGTGCCAAATGTATTGTTTTTATCGATTTGTTTTTGAAATTATTAATAGACTGTTTCAGGCAGAAAAGTTAGCTGTTCTAGAGAGAAAAGAAAAGTTTTTTAAATTAATTGATTTAAAAGACTATAGTTTATAGCTTGGATGGCACAAACTTTCAGGATAATATACAAAGTATCTCAGCAAAGATGAACAGCTAAAAAAAACTTTTGAATCACCTGCTGATTATTTTGTTAAGCCTTCAAGTAAAAACTTTTTTTCAATATTAAATAACTGTTTAAAAATAATTACAGAAGAAAGGAATCTACATTTCAAGCTTTCATAAATAATAATTTTTAAATCTGAAAAATTTACTTGTATTATAAGTAATAAATTGGAGCTGGCATACATTGTCTTAGAAATAAAATTCATTGAAGTCTTTATAGGAAGAAATAATCAATGAAAGCATCCAATTAAAATAAAGATTGAACTAACAATTATTAAAAAAAGAATTTCTTGAATTTTAGTAAGAGAAAACTTTTTTTTTTTTTTTAAATTGTACTAAAGAATGCCTGGATAAAGTAAAGAACAGCATTTTATGGTAAAAAAAAATCATTTCTGTTAATAATTTTGAATAATAAATTAGGCATATTTATCATCATATGCATTGCAAACCTATCTAGTAATTCCTATTGCTAATTAAATATTTTCTTCTATGTATGAGTTCTGTTATTTGTATTTTCATAAGCTGAAAGGAGTCAAGAGTTTCCATTGAGTTATGTAATTTGATTTTGGCAGATATAAAAGGATGGGCATGTTTTTACCTTTAAAATGTGTGTATAATTAAAATGCTTTTATTTTACTATATATATATATTGTCTGCAGAAAAGAATTTGCTATTAATTGAAAGAAGACCCTTTATTTCTTTTGAAGCCTTAAAGGAACCAAGAAAGGCATGTTCTAATGTCCACTTCATATGTTGTTATCATTGCAGCTGTTATTATTATATGATTTCATATTATAAATGAAATTGGGGGCTGCTCACCAACCTGCTTCAGCCAGCATGGTAAATTTAGTAGCTTTTTACATCTGAGTTTAAAATCAAGAAACAACAGTCTTTTTTATCAGTTGCCTGATAATTTTTAGTTGAAATATCTGTTGAGTTTTCTTGAAAGCAGAATGAATATGTGTATGGTTTTTTTTTTATAGATATTTGCAATCATGAAGAAAAAAACTTGATGAAGATGGGGCCATGTGAGATTGGTTGATTTTTTATTAATATATTGATAAGTCAATTATTTTATATAGCGCGATGGCCATTCTATCTTTTCCAAAGACTTTATCATGTAATTGAAGTGTTAGTATTCATTTATTTTATAGTTAAAATCCAAAGCGCATGTACAACAGTTTAATGCTGTTTAAATATATTAATATATTGATGAAAGTGGAATCATGTGAGATTGTTTGATTTTTTCATTAATATAGTTACATGAGTAAGATTACAAAATTTTCTAGGTTGATGCATGAAGTATTCATAATTCTTCAATAATTTTATATACTATAACAGGTATCAGTGTAATTACCATGCCTCAACATTATCAAGAGACAATTTTCAGATATTACATGTTTGGTATACATGCATATATATAAAAGATTATGCAATGAAATCCAGCTTCCATTTTTTTTCTAGGATAATCTTTGTTATTCTATGAGGCCACTACCTTTTAATTGCCTAGATGGACTGGCTTCACCGTACCTTGTTACATGGAAAATAACTATATGCAAAAACATATATGAGATATGCTTAAAATCTGAATAAAGTTTGCAATTTTTGCCTAGTGCATTTTTGTGTAAGTTATATTAGTCATAGTCATGGCATCTGACAGAGGGAAGTAGGCCATTTTTTAGAGAGGGAACACATGAATATTTTTTGTTAATAGCGTTTTTATCTCTTGCGCTGTGCCAGGCCTCTTTCAGTTTACATTTGGCATCATTGTGTTCGAGGCATAAGATAGTGGCAGGTGTAGGCTCAGACATGGCCGGAAGTGGATTGGTGTTTATAAAAAATTGATTTAGTATTTGTTTGAGCACAGCTGCATATGTACTGATGTTTTGTTAATCGGATAGACAAGTTGACCTTCGATTTTCCACAATATGTGGTGGAGCAGTTGATTTGAGGGGATGTGATCTTGTATTTCTGATTTGGGGGTAAAATTCTTGGTTGGTTTAGAGGTAGAGTAGTGCATAGAGCGGTTTGATGAGTTGTATAGCAAATTTTAATAATGCGATGAGTAATACTAGGAATATGTGGCAGTGAAGACTAGAGTTTATTATCAGCTTCTGGAAGTGGGTGGCTAAGTTTGATATAAAAATTTTTGACGGTTTGAGTTAATATTTTGTTTTTATAACCAATGTTGTGCAAGTCCAAGAGATAATAGTCAATATTATTTTTCTTATCTGACTCAAACTTACACAAATGATGATTGCAGCATAGAAAAGCCTTTAGAACAGTGAGCTTGTGGGATTTTAGAGTGATGGATTCAGGGAATATGTTGCCTTGAATGTTGATAGGTTTAATGAGCATTTTATAATTCAGATGGGTGGTTTCTCATTGAACATAGAGATCGAGGAATTGATGCCTTGGTAGTTAGCTTCATTTTCCTGAGTCCATATTAAGGATGATGTTTGCGAAAGAGCAGTTTGTAAGCTGTTGGTTTGTGCATTAGGAGCGCAAATAAGCATATATAGTATGGAAGAATTGGAATTAAAGTATTGAGGTAAAATGTCTTCTTCATATTTGTTAAGCATGAGGATTGAAATAGTCCCATTTATAGGGAGGCCCATGGGTATTCATCATCAATTTTGTAAAAGGTGTTGTTAAATGGTGTAATCATTGTGTAGCCAATGTAAACAATCGGAATAAATTTTGTTTTATGTGCATTATAATTGATCTTGCTGAGAGCTTCCTTAATGATTTGAATTGATAAGATTCTTGGAATATAGTGCAACATTGATTATAAAAACAAAACATTGACTCAAACTAGCAAAAAGTTTTATATTAAGCTTAGATACCCACTTCCGGAAGCTGATAATAAACTCAGATTTTCATTGTCATATATTACTAGTATTACTCATAGCCTTAATAAAATTTGCTCTACAACTCACCAAATCACTCTACCCACTTTTCCCCCTCTAAACTGACGTATTTAATAACACAAAAGACATTCTACCACCAAATCAGAAATTACAAATTGTTACAAGGTCACATGCCCTCAAATCAACTGCCATACTGTATATTATGGAATCAAACGCCAACTTGCCTACTCTATTAGCACAATATCAGTACATATATAGACATGCTCAAACTCAAATGGATACTAAATCAATATTTTACCAGCACCAATCCACTTCCGGCCAAGTCTAGAGTGTAATGACACCAAGTGTAAACTGAAAGAAACCTGGCACATCATGAGTGATGAAAATGCTATTAACAAGAAAGAATCCTGCATTCCCCTCTCTAAAAAATGGTCTACTTAAGCAAATAATTAGCTATTCAATTATGCTAATCACTCATCCATGTTTTGCTAATAAAGCTGGCAATCTTCTACTCTATCAGATGCCATGACTATGACTAATGTAACTTAGTGAAAGTGCACTAGACAAAAATTGCAAACATTATTCAGATTTTAAGTGTATCTCATATACGTTTTTGCTTATTTTCCATATTATATTTCCTCATTGCGTACCAGAATTTTCAACATACCTTGTTACCTTTTTAACATTAGTCCACCACTTATAGTCCCTGAATGCCTAAATAATCTTCAGAGTATAATTCTTAAAGTCAAATGATTAGTCATTTGTACATATATAAACAATGTATGACTCAGCATGAAATATACTTCCCCGAATAAATATTATATACACAGAAATGTATTTAACAATAATCTTTAATATATAATAAATATAATGATTATTACAGAATAAGCCTAAAATATGTCTTGGTAATAGTAAGCAAAATATCTGCACAGATGCCCACAGTTACTATTGAAAAAATAGCTATATTGCAATTTGAGCTATCAAACAGCAGTGGTAAGATATGTGTGACATATATTTTAATTTTATATTGTACTGATGTAGGTCATTACATATTTCTAATAGTTAACGAGAGGAATTTTATTGAAGAAAATTAAAAAAAAAAAAAAATGTTATTTTAAAAGTTAGTTTAAATTTCAGAATGATTTTTATGAAAGTTTGAGAAAAGGAAATACACTTTTCTGTATCAAAAGAAAGGGATTTTTTTTTTAAAAAAGAAAAAAAGAAGTAAGTGGCATAACTTACTTATACAATTGAAGATTTTCTTTTCTCAAAATGAACTGTATGAATTATAAATAGTAATTTTTATAATCATATTGAATGATAATATTACTCTCTTACAAATGAG
The DNA here is from genome assembly GCA_028023455.1 of Epiperipatus broadwayi. Lineage (NCBI taxonomy): Eukaryota > Metazoa > Onychophora > Udeonychophora > Euonychophora > Peripatidae > Epiperipatus > Epiperipatus broadwayi. The sequence continues at coordinate 1,833,385 of JAQFVV010000009.1, read as the reverse complement.
ATTGCAAATTTATAACTTAACAAATTTTAAAAATGAACTTTAAGAATTGAAAATTTCATAATTATAGAATTTTGGATGTATAAAAATGAAAACTTTATGGATTTATAATAATTAGAAATGTACTCTACAAATGGACCCTTACAAGAATTGTTTTCCTAAAAGAAGAAAGTATATATTAAGAACTAAAACACTCAATGGACAAACAAATCAACTACAGGTAAACAAAAGGATTCACATAAGAATTTAGTTAACCATGATTAACCTATACATCTCTTAGTTAAAGAACAAAATTTATTTGATGATTATAAATCGCTAATGATTTGTATTTACTATAATCATATGTGTGGTTATAATACAATTGGTCCGGCATTTTGAATAAAGGGAGATATTATTTTAAGTCTAAATAAATTTTAATAAATTATAATGTATTAATCATTACAGTTGAATATCAAATATCTTATCAAGGGATATATTACTTTTTTTTTTTTATGTCATTGTTATTTCCTTGTTATACAAAGTTGACACACATCTCGTATTATTATGGTAAAATAAACCATTATTGTTAACTGTATGTTTCTGAGTGCATTTTTATATTCATGTATTCCATTTAGCAATGCTAGTAGTGTAATATTTCACTTAATTCTCATTTCTTACTGAACTATGTTGGGTTAACTGGATATCAATCATAAAAGGGTATAATTTGAACCAAGGCCCATTTTCAGACTTTATCTACTCAAGACAAATAAATTTTCTAGTAACTTCAGGCTTTATAAAAAATATATCCTATAATGAGAATGAAATATTGTTGTATGAGCTAAACATTATACGTAATAGTATTTATTCCTATAATGTTTTACAGTATGCTTAGTATATTGTTATAATATGAATATTCAGATTGGCATGCCATTATCTGAAGATAGCTGATTCTTGTAAAAATAATAGAGAATTTGGATGTATAAAAGAAAAAACAAAATGATTTTAAAAATGTAGATAATTTTATTTACAGAAATAATTATACAATTTATCCAAATCACTTCGAACACTTTTTAGCAAAACTCTTTCTTTATACATATATACATACACCTACGTTTCGACTGTTCTGCAGTCTTAAAAAGTGTTCAGAGTGGTTTGGATAAATTGTATTTATAGGATATACAGCAAAATAAAGAAAAGTGTGATTTTGGTAATATTTCTGAGAAATAATTATAAAGAAGATAACTTTCAAATATGCGTTATTTCATTTTTCACCCATAACTTTGACTAACATATTTTTATTACAACGTAGTTGATTGTTTTATTTTATAGATAGAAGATTATATATATAAAGCAAATGAAAGTGAGAGAGAAAAAGTGCAGAGAAAAATTTAAAGCATGATTGTGTATATTTTATTTCTGCCATATGTCAAAGTGATTGAATTTTTTTTTACATTGTATGAAAAAATAATTCATATACTAAAACTGAAATTTTTCTATTGAAATAATTTTGGTCATATTTTATAAATTTTAGTTTAGTATATCTATGATGCTAACTAAATATGCACAATGTCTGTCTACAATTCATAATCATAGATTTTTTTTTCTCCGCAATAAATAATACACATGCACACAAAGATGTATAACATTATTTAATGCTGGTTTAATGTGTGTGCTTTTTATATATATAATAGTTTGTTTTTAATATATGCTTTATACAATCTTATTTTCTCATCTTGTTTTGCTTCTTTGTCCTATCATCTTCATTTCTTGACGCATTTAGTCTTTTTTATGAAATATGAATGAAGCATTTTATCCTCTTTTTAATATTTTTCTATTATTTACAATTTTAATAATAATTATTATCATTTATTACCTTTTTTTTTATATTTAAAATTTTTTTAATTTTTTAAATAGATTAATAAGCTAAATCTTTGTAAACCATTAATTCAAGCAATTGAAAAGCTACCTGCTACTTTTAAAGACCAATTTGATTTATCACAACAAGTAACCTTTAGGTAATTATTTAAATTTGTATATCTTATGTATTAGATTTAAGTCATTTAAAAATATATAAACAATTTAAAATATTTACTAATTATATTGGGATTTCAATTTATTTACCACTAAATGATTAATAATAGATAACTATTTAAAATGTAAATATATACATATTTTGACTAGATGTGACTGATTGTTTCTCATAAAATTTTAAAAAGTTTGGATTGTTTAATTTATTTATTTGGTCTATTACATTAAACTCCAAAATTCCAATGCCTCAAAAAATAGATGTTGATCAAACTTTTGAAAATATAATATAGGAACCATTGCATATAATGCAATAATTATTGATTGCAATTAATTGCCATTGTCTTGTTATAGGAATACATTAGAGATTTAATGTTATTGAACTTTATACAGTGACCTTAATTCTTTAGATTTAACCATAATAGCATTATCTAAAATGTTTATTTCTTAGTGATTGGTTTATTACGTTATGTCATATTACCTAGCTAAAGATATTTTGAAAGTGTTATATCAATAAACCAAGGAAATGGTGAAAGATTAAGTGCTTAAAATAGTATTAAACCAATTCATTAATCGGTATTAATAACTGTTTTCAAATATTAATATATTTGGAAATAAGATTAACATAAAAAAAAAAAAATGTTACTTTAACAGAAAATACTTTCTGACACATGTGAATGTCTTTTTTATATATAAAACAAAAATATAACTCATATTTGAAACTTAAAAAATTGCTGTTAAAAGAAATGCAATTCATGGAGGAATATGAATAAGCAATTAAAGATTTGATTATGTTTACTCTAGATCACAGCTGTTTTGTATAATGATCCAATTTTGGAGAATGCTTTCTAAGCATTAATCAACAATGTAAAAAATAAAATTATTTAAAATAAAAATTGAGCAGTATTAACAATCAGTTCTTTGATTAGATTCAATTTTTATATGCCATTCTAATATTATTTTTAATTAGTTTTATTCATTTTTTCTATTGCTGTAGGAAAAAAAAAAGTGTATATGTATATATTGTGTATATTCATAGAAGTTAGGAATTTATTTCTTCATTTATATTTTATATTATATGGTTATTGATTTACATGAAATGAGCAGCAATTAACTCTGCTCATGTCTTTATAGATTTGATTGTAAACTGATTTGAGAAGTTGCACAAATATCTCTGCTTATTTAAATGTCATGCTTGCTGGTATTATTATTGTCTGTTTAAACTTTCATATACAAACTTGGAAAACAAGTGATTTCATTTTATTTCATTAAATTGATAGTTTTAACACTGGAAGGCATTGCAGTAAATTTTCCAAAGCATAGATCATAAGAAACAAATAATAGGTTTTTAATTTAAATTTAATTGACAATTTCTACTAATTGTTGTAAAAAAAAAATTTTTATATAGACTGTAATTTGATTGTATAATTACATTTGTTTATGCAGTTCACTTTATGGATTCTTTAAATATATTTTGAGGATCATTGATACATTTGAAAAGAAGTTCAGCCTTAAAGAAATCTATATAATGGCTAATATCTAAAACATGGAGAGCAAATGTCAATGATGATGAATAATATTTTACTGAATTAGTGTGCTCATCTCTTCTAGAATTAATAGAATAGTTACTCATTCTTCATTAGATATATATACATTTTAATAGTTTATATGTTATTCTTGAGGTTACTATGGATTATATAATTATTTTATCCATGAATATCTTCATTTTAATATATATAGATAGATGGGGAACAAAAAAGAAAAAACAGTCTTAAATAATTCATTGCAGAAAAAAAGTCTCTCTATCATCTCTCCACATAAGGAATAATAAAGAAGACAATAATTACCAGGTTGGACATCTCATAGATTGTGTGGATTTTTGTAGTTTTTTCTTTTTACTTTTACATTCTAATTAATAATAACAAGATACCCATTTATTGACCAATATTTCGAAGATTAACTGAGTTGACTATGAGATAATATTCTGAAAGAAAATTCCTAAGCTTACTCGGAAACTCTTGCTACTTTACAAAAAAATATCATGTTTAATAAACTCTAGATCATGAGCATGATGTATTAATAACTATTAATGTTTTTGTTTGTATATTAGTAATTGATTACTATGAATAAGTATTTGTTGTATTTTAATTTTGGATCATTTTGCGTATAACTAATTTTATTAATTTTATGCCTTCTAAATTTTAGATATTATGTAGGAAGAAAGGCTATGTTTGATAGTGAATTCAAAAAAGGTACATTTTTAATTATAATTCAATGAATTTTTTTTTTTTTTTTTTAAGTAATGCTAGTCTTTCATTTTTCTATTCTTTTTTTTAGCTGAAGAGTGTTTATCATTTTCACTGAAACACTGCCATCCTCTGTATCATCAAAACAAACGATTGATTCTTATCTATTTAATTCCAGTTAAAATGTTATTGGTAGGTTATGTTAATTTTTTTTTTTGCTTGTCACTATGTGTTTTTAATAATTAATGAATATTCTTTTATGAATACATACATATATATATATATCTTATCGAAATTATTTTATAAGAATTTATTACTGGAAAAAAGTTTTCTTTTAACCTATATAGTATAAAATAAAACAGTCTTTGTAGGTTCTCCAGCAATCAGCCACTCCTTAAGGAATTCTTCTCTTCCTACCATAGAAAACATTGAAAGGGAAAACATTCTCTAGATTTGTTAATTGTCTATTAGCAAGGCTTTGATCAGGTTTTAATCTTTACTTATCTTTTAGTTAAAAATATTTAGATACCCCTTTACTGACCAATATTGGGTGGTTACTGTAGATCAGCTATCTGAAAGAAAAATCCTAAACCTATGTAAAAGTGCATCATTTTAGAGTTTATAATTATACTTTTGCTTTAGTTTGTGGAATTTGCTCATATTTACTGTGTTAAATAAAATGATGCATCAATTAGCTTTATTTAATTGTATTATAATACTTTGTTTCAAACGGACTTCCATATATAAATACATATATAAATTTCATATGTGTAATTGATAGAAATATTAATAGGTATTCATATTTAGTTATTCTCATTAAAACTGTTTACATTACATGTATACTTAAGTGTTTAAATGTTGATCTTCATCTTATTATTATTGTAACCTTAAACTCTGCATATTAATGAAGTCCTGTGAGTTTTTTTTTTATTATACAAATACTATAAAAATAATAATAATTAAATTTTTATTGGGTCTGTCATCTTGGAAATAATTCTTCAAAAAAATCAGAACATTTGTATTTCATTTTATACAATTATCATATTACAGAACATTTTCATTCTAATAAGTTACCTGGATTTATTTATAAGCAGTCTCATAACAAATCATTTTTAGTAAACTTGCATGTACAATTTTAATCTTATTTATCAATGCCAATCCATTCAGATTTCCTTTTGTCAGATTGAATGGATTAGTACAAATGGATTGGTATTGTTAAATAAAAAATTAAAATTGTATTTGCAAATTTATTAAAAATGATTCGTTATGAGTCTGCTTACAAATAATTCCAGTAATGTAATACAACAAGAATGTTCTGTGATATGATTATATTTCTACATGTTACATATTTAAGCAGTAGTAAAAGTTATTTATATGCTGTTGAAATTAATATTTAAGTAAATTATCTACTATTTTCATGCTTTTTCTGAAAGAATCATTAAATATTTACATACGAACTTCCTCTCCAGGTGATAGCAGTCTGTTATATTTTTTCACAATAATCAATCTCAATAATTGCCAACTATTATAAACTTTCTGAGTGATGATGATATCCTTAGGGGTATTGATATTTGATTTATTTTGTCAATAAGTAAATTTTATTTTTAATATATTGAGGGCTAAATAGAAAAATAAGAGTTTAAAGATGCAGCTTTATTAACATCACATAAAAAGCATAAACATTTTATTATATGCAATGATAACATTCAAAATATTTATCAGTCAGAACACTAATAACATCAATAGTTAAAAGTTAAAAAAAAATACAGTAGCAGAGAATATTTTACTGTTTATAATTGCATACATCATTAGCAATAATAAGCCGATATCTCTTTAATAATCACATTGATTCAAAAATATTAATTATTTTTGTTTTGGATTTATTTTTGGACAGGATCAAAAGTTGTTCAAGATTGTTTTTGTTTTCAGTCAAAATTGTAATTTTTTTCTTTTTGCTTTCAAAATTAATGTTTATAAGTTTAGAAAGTATTATAGAACTTTTATAATAATATTTATTTAATGTATTTGAATATAAAACAGATTTTAACATTTATCATAATTGTTAATTATTCTTATAGTTTTTAATAACTATTATGAAAATATTGGTACTAATCGGTACGCTGGCCAGCTATCTGATGGCATTCTTGCTCTGCTAAAACCCAAAAATATGCCGTTTACACAGCCCAATATTTCTCTGCTTTTACTTACAGCCTATAGAACTGTACTGTTCATATTGGCGTTGCACACAAATATTACGGACCGCTAATGTGCTTCACGACACTATGCAAATATGTACAGATCACTATCGTATGATGTGAGATTGTAGGGAATGAATTCAAGTGATCATAAGTATTGTAATATACAGGGTAATTAAAGATCTTACCCCCTACCCGACATACTATTTGATACTAATAATTGTATGACCATCGCCAGACTTCCTTACAAATTTTGAAAAGTGGAAAAAATTGCAAAAGCTGACGGCCAAGCACCTTTTTTCCGAACTCACGCGAAAAGCCACGTAAATTACGAGACAAAATGTCTGAGGTTGTAGGTAGTTTTGGAAATCATAAACTTGGTTTGATCAGTGACGACAAATTATTTGTCAAGCACCCACCCCCACCCACCCCAAAAAAAAACATTAAAATAAGATCAAAACTTTTGACTTTTTCATCTTTGTTTTTTTTTTTTTTTAAAAAAGTACGGCGACTTTTTTTTTTTTGACTATATGGTGATTTTTGTTTCGGCTTTATTTGTATACTGCTGATATAGTAAAACTTTTCTTTTTAAAATCAATTTTTATTACCTCTTTTTAAAAATAAAAACAAACCAAAAATAATTTTTGTCTCGGTAATGACAAATAATTTCTCCCCATCTCCCCCAAAAAAAGTTAAAATAAGATCAAAACTTTTGATTTTTTCAACTTTATTATTTTTTTTTTGTTTGTAAAATACGGCGACTATACGGCGATTTTTTTTTGGCTTTATTTGTATTATGCGATGTCTATTTTGCCATTTTTGAAAAGAAAATGTACAAATATTTGAATAAAATCTTGTATCGTAAATTATTTACAAGAATGTCAAAATATCGGTAAAAAAAGTTGTATCAAATGGCAAAATATTTTTAAAAAAGGCAGAGAAAATGTGAAAATATTTTAATAAAAGTCGGAGAAAATGTAAAAATAATTTTAAAATAGTCGGCCCCGGATCGATATAATTGTGTGTTTTTAGCAGAGAAACAACGCCACCAAGCGGCTGGCCAGGCGTATCGATTTGTACCAAAATATTTTTGAATTTTAACATTTTTTTCTTAAACTTCTAGTTTGTCATTTTTTTTTACTTCCTTCAGTCCTTTATATAATATTAAAAAGCACTATAACAGATTATATAATTTAATAATTATTTTAGTAAACCTAATGTACTTTCAATCTACTCAAAGTTATCAAAGTTTAACATTTCAATTATAAGATTCTAATGCATTGAAAGTATGCTAGGTTTAACAAAAAAAAAAAAATTATCTTAGTGTTATTTATATTACATATATTAGTACCATCTATATATACATATAAAGAAAAAAAGAGATTAAGGATATTCACTTTAGGAGATCAATTAGTTGTTTTAAGGGAAAATAAATAAATTTGTAATTGTGATATTGAGTTCAAAAGTATTAGGTTTTCCTAAATGTTTTTAGTTTGAAAGTTTTGGTATTTCTGCAATATCTTGTATATTAGTCTAGAACTCATATATTGACTTTTGCATTAACTGCTTCAGTCTAAAACGCCATATTGAATTTTTTAAAATACTGACCTGAGACACAATTTTTACAATAACTTCAGTTTTAATTATGTTAGAGCAAAAAAAATTACATTAATAGAAACTAGAAAAACTAAGGCAAACAATAAGCATAAGATAAATAGTGATAATTACATAAAAAATAAGGGGAAAAAGAAATTTTCACATCTGACATAATTATTATTTTATTGTTTGTTCATAATTTGAAAATTCAAATTACATCTTCAATGATAATTTCTTTGTATTCTTCACAACATTATCTTTCTAGACATGTATAACATGTCTTACCTGAGATAATCCATAGCTTCACAATGTCCAAAAGAAGTTAGTTATGAATTCTTCATTTTTATTTTGTACCCCAACAGTTCCAAATGTCAAAGGCATCTATAAAGAAAAAGATTTATCCTAATAAAAGATACAAAAGAAATCATCATAGCAATTGGCTTCTTGTCTATCTAAAACTAGCAATTGTAGGCTACTGTCTATATCACTGATAAAATGAGTTTCATCTTTTCATTTTATATTTTTTGTGTACATCAGTGATGTTTATATTCTTTATGCACACAAGTGATGCTATCTTGTTATATTTATTGTATCACATAGATATAATTTATTTGCATATAGTCTATTTGTTAGCTATAGACTTGAAAATAATATTATGAAACATATAGCAAAACCAGAGTGACTCCAAAGCATGAAGAAGAATAAACAAAAACATAAACAAGAATCAGAATTTGATTATATGTCTGCGTATGCAATCTTTCTATACATTTGATTATTAGTTTTATAACTCATTACTTGTAAACACAAACATATATAAATATAATAATAAATAATAAATTATTAAAATTTTTGAAAATCATTATTTTATAAAATAAATGGATTAGAACTTTAGAAAATTATGGTGGATATGAATCCTATATGAGCATAAATAAATATATAACTACAAACTAACACACACTAATTACAAACTAAAATTAATAAAAAAAGATAATTTTTTTCAAAAAATTTATATTATTAAAAAAATTAAAATTTTATACTTACGAGTCATTACTTTGAAGCTCTATTGTAGATTTTGTTTGTGAATAACAAGCGAAAAATGTTGACTTGCAGCCAGTAAACTATTTCTGTCTTTTATTGCTTTGTGATAATTACAAAAATTATTAAAAAAAAAAAAAAATTTAAATACTCTGGTCGATTAAAACTGCTGCCAAAAATCCAAATTTCAACCAATTTTTTTTAAGGTAGACATTGTTGGAAAGCCACGTCATTGAGCTATCAAATACCCGTATTTTGTTTGACGTCATGCTTATACTTTTTATGTCAGTAAAGAAAGAAAACAACACATCATCCGACGAATGCTCACAGTGCTCGCGGAGCAGAAGCAGTAATGTTGTTGCAATAATGATAATTTAATGTAAGTTAAAAAATGATCTCTAAACACAATTTTAAGAGTTATAAAATTGTCTTGTATTTATATGTTGGACTATTTCCATCCTCTAATATGAATATTGAATGTGTTTAGAAAAATGGAACTTTATTTAAATATTCCAAATACATTCATCTATAAGTAGGTTAGTATATGCACAATGTTTTGAGAGGTATTATTCTCCCCTCTTCTTCAGATGTTGCTGACCTGACCAGTGATAGTACCAGCATGGGAATCGAACCTAGCCCCTTAGATTCTTTGAGTATTGAATTTTAAGGTAATGCTCTAATCAACTGAGCCATCCTGCCAAAGGCAACAGTCAGTAGAAATTTCATATACTTATCTATGAGGTGCCTCTTGATTCTTCCACTTTTTTTCTAAGAGAGCTCTTAGAAAAAAGTGGAAAAATCAGGAGGAATCTTATAGATAAGTCAAAAGTGGAAACTCTTAGAAAAAAGTGGAAAAATTAGGAGGAATCTTATAGATAAGTCAGAAGTGGAAAAATCAGGAGGAACCTCATAGATAAGTATATGAAATTTCTACTGACTATTGTCTTCAGCAGGATGGCTCAGTTGGTTAGAGCGTTACTTTAAAATTTAATACTCAAAGAATCTAAGGGCCCAGGTTTGATTCCCATGCTGGTATTGTCACTTGTCAGGCCAGCAACACCTGAAGAAAAGGGGAGCATAATACCTCTCAAAACATTGTGCATATACTAAAACCTATTTACAGATTAATGTACAGTATTTGGAATATTTAAATAAAGTTAAATTTGTCTAAAGACATTCAATATTCATATTAGATGATGGAAACAGTCCAACATATAAATACAACTAAAACACCATCACAAACCTTCAGGAAAAGATAAGATTGTCTTCTTTAATCTTTTTCTTTTTATGAATGATTCCAACTTTCATAACTTAAGAAATGATATCTGTATCTGAGAGACATACCTCTTTTATGTAGAAGATTGAAATCAGTCTATGTGAATATTTATGATAATTATGTTAATTTAATAGTGGATACCATTGAATGACTATAAGAGAAAATATATATAAGAAACTATTTAAATCTATTATGAAATAAAAGAGATTGATATTCGCAATACTAATAATAGTAGTATAGTATACAATTTTGCATTTTAGTTTTATTATTGACTGAGATAACATATCTCTAAATATGAAATAGTACAATAAATTGTGTTAAGAGTGGGTTTAAACACAATTTTAAGAGATATAAAATTGTCTTCTTTAACTTTTTTCTTTTTATGAATGATTCTGGCTTTAATAACTTAAGAAATGATATCTGCATCTGAGAGACCTATTCCTTTTCTGTAGACCATGAAGTTAATCTATGTGAATATCTATTGTGATAATCATGTTAATTTAATAGTTGATACTATTAAATGACTATATAGGAGAAAATATATAGAACTCTTAAAATCTATTATGAAATAAAAGTGATGGATAATTAGCAATACCGATAATAGTAATATATATTATTTTGCATTTTAGTTTCATTATTGACTAAGATAACATAGCTCTAAATATGAACTGGTATAATAAATTGCGCTAAGAGTGGCAAGCAATAGCAAACTTTTAATGATGATGATTAAATCTTATTGTTTGATTATAATACTAATTGTCTACTTGCTATATCTATCTGTTTTTGAGAAATTTTTATATTATTATTTATAATTGGGTTGTTTTTTTTTTACTAAAGTAACTTTTCAGATAGACAGTAAATTCTCTTAAAAAAAAAAAAAAGCTTCATGCATAGAATATTACATAATATTATTAAGTGTTAATATGCTGTCTTTCTAACATAACTCTTCCTCACTGAGAGAATGAATTTCTGTGGGAATGATATTTGCAGCATCTCGTATAAAGAATTTTAACCATGTATTTAACTCCTGAAATTATTTAAATAACTTCACAGAACTATTTTACTACTAATAATAAAAGAAATATTTGTTCATATAAATGGCCTTTAATAATAAAAATTATATATGAAAAAGCAATTTCATAATATGAAAAGATGATTACTTCTTTTTAAATTGTTGCTTAATTAAAAATTAGGCATTTTTCCAGAGCAATTATATGATTTGATGGATCAATAATAATGCATACGATATTATTAATATTGATAGTATTCCACTCTCTTACATAAATAATCATGTATGTGTAAATAATCAATGGGCACCAGAATTTCTGAGTATTAGACTTCACTAATAAGAAGCATTAGATTGCATATTTCCATCCAATAACCATCTTTACTTTCATTGAGATATTCAAAATATTAAAAATGTCTAATAGTTTTAAATTCTAGTCAATTTTCTTGTTCAGCTATATGGATCTAACATTAGATAAATAATTCTATATTTTAGAATGTTTGGATAAAATATCAAGTGCTTACTCTACATAGCACAATAGCAGCAAAAATGGCTACTAGGTGGATATTTGCAATCCAATGCTTCTCATTGATAAAAACAAATAGAAACTAGTTTGAGAGTCTTGCTGCACTATCATCTTCTGTCTCTTGATTACCGAAATCTAGAATTGAATATGTAAAGTTCATTGGTATTGCTAATGCCGAATGTAAGCTAGAGAATTGTATAGGAATTATTTATAATTTGTATTATACAATCTCAAATAATTTTAATATCTAAGTTTATGTAATTAATATAGTAATTAGTGATATTAGATGTTTTGCTTAACATTTTTTAAAATTGAAATATGATGTTGTCATTGATTTATATTAATAATGTTTTTCCTAAATGAATTATAACCATTTATATGTATCTAGAAACTTAATATTGTTCATTGTTAAGTTTAAGATAGTCATATTAGCATAATACTTATTTAACATATCTAATAATTGATATAGTAAATATAGAAACAATAGCAAAAAAGAAAAGAAATAAACAATTGCAATTTTTTTTTTTTAATTTATAGGGTTATATGCCAAGTTTAACATTATTAGAAAAATATGAGTTAATGGAGTTTGCAGATGTTGTTAAGGCAGTGAAGTAAGTTATCAGCAATTAAAAATTAATTTTATTCCCATCAGCTTAAAAATATATGAATGTTGTTTTTTTTTTATTCCAAAGACAGGGTAATTTACTTAAATTAAATGAAGCCTTACGTTGTCATGAAAATTTCTTCATTAAGTGTGGAATCTATTTGATTTTAGAGAAATTGAAAATCATCACTTATAGAAATTTATTCAAAAAAGTGTAAGTATTTATTTTTTTAAATCGATAAATTGTAGTGAAAATAATTTTTTTATTTTATTTTATATAATACAATAATCATTTTCAACATAGTATCGGTTTTGAGTTTAGTTTTGCTCTGATACAAAAACTATTCTTTGCATCATAACAAAATTAGTTAGTAATCAGAATTTAACTTTTAAATGTCTGTTCTATAATTAATAACTATCATACTCATCTTTTCACACAATTTTAATTCATATAAAATTGCTTTAGTGAAAATATCATCACATAATCTTTCATATGCTTTCATGAGTAGTTATTTTCACTATATTCTAGAGCCATCTACTAAAAGCTTGAATATTTAGCAGTCAGACTTACAGTAGATGGCTATAAAGTAGAATGAGGTAATTGCTGTTAGAAATAAAATTATCTTCTTTAAGTCTTGTTTCTGTGAGATTGTCTTTTTTTAAAAAAAATGAATGATCAAGCATGAGGTCAGCATTTAAGAGATCATGACATTTCCCTCACCAGTTATAAAGGCTCTTTTATAGTGTACTCATATTTTCATTTTATGGTCAAAACATTAATACTTATCTGTTGAACTATTTACTCTACCATGAGAATAGATAGATATTCTTTGACCAACCAACAATTGAATGGTTAGTTGAATTAACTGTGCTACCTGGAACACTGTCCTTGGTTATTTAGAAATCCTTAACTTCCTGAAAAATATCCAAATTCCATTCTGGTTTGAAACTTATGAGCATTGGCAAATGGATGCTCTACATACACCACAAGACCTTTTAAAATGGTCTATGGCAAAATGCATTGGAAATTTTCTTATATCTTCAGTATTGAAACATTTTTTTATATGCCAATTTTTATTGCTTCAATATTTCTAATGAATTTTTTCGTATTTTTTTTGTCTTTTTCTCCATACTTGTTTGCTGAAAGATAAATATTTTCTGTAGTACAACAATCTTTATTGTCTACTAGATTATTATTATTATTCTAAAGATATTAAATATTTGCTACTGCTCATTATAGAATTTGTTTATTATTGTTACTGATTACTAATGACTTTAACATATAGTGTTTATTTGAGAGTTTGTGATGATGGTATTATAGTTGTAATTATATGTTGAACTCTGTAATAATGCAATAGTCTTTATTGTCTTCTAGATTGTTATTATTCCAGATGTTAAATATTTGCTACTGCTCTTTATAGAATTTGTTTATTATCATTACTGATTACTAATGACTTTAACATATCATATTTGCCTGAAAGTTTGTGATTATAGTATTGTAATTGTAATTATATGTTGAACTCTGTAATAATGCAACAATCTTTATTGTCTTCTAGATTATTATTCCAGGTGTTAAATATTTGATACTTCTCAGTATGGAATTTGTTTATATAGTTCTAATATATATTGTTTGTTTGAGAGTTTGTGATGATTGTATTGTAGTTGTAATTCTATGTTGGACTATTTCCAAATAATTGTTAAATGTCTTTAGAAAAATTCAAATTTCATTTAAACTTTTCAAATACATTCAACTGTTACTAATACTATGCAGATTAATATATTGTAGCAATAACAAATCTGATGTAGCTCAGATTGATTATACTACAACACAGTGAGCAAAAAAAATGTGTTTAATAAAAACTCATGTGAGCTGACTAATAGATATACAAAACTGCCGTTTACATGTATGTATGTATCACTTAAGAAATAAAGTGTAAATTGCCTAAAGGTTAAAAGAAAAATTAATTCATGCACATTATTAAATATTATTAAGTTATAGTATTCTCCCCTTCCACAACAATTGCAAGAGGAAAGAAAAAACAACATGCAATCAAATACATATAATAATAATGTTTACAGAAACAAGATTTATTTAGAATAATGACATAGAAAAGATAAATGCCGATCCGCAACAAATTCGGTATCTACATAACTAGTTAGAAATGATCTCGGTATTTACTGCTACCACTAAATTTCTCAATTTTCTTGCATTGCTACAAATTATAATCTTTCAATAGATTCTATAAAATTTGCTACTCTTAACCGTTTTGGTCCCTAAACAATATTATACCCTCAGTAGTCCTTGAGGCTTACATAACATAAAATAAGATCAGTATGATCTGTAAAATCCTAGTCGGCTTTTGGTACCTTCAGATCCGAGTCTCTGGGTTCTGCTCCTTCGTTGATCTGCTTTACTAAACCAGTGAATTCCAAAATGTTGAACATTACGAGCTTATTCTACTGGGAATACACACAGCAATAGAAATAAGATCCAATGCTCTTCAAAATGCAGTTTATATAGTCCCCTGCCTTTGTTTTCCCTTCAGTTATATTTATTAATTTAATTTTTTCTTTCCGGATTTCTTAGCCCTGCCTTTGTTTTCCCTTCAGTTATATTTATTAATTTAATTTTTTCTTTCCGGATTTCTTAGTGCAATCACCAAATATTCTATTATCGTCTCCATATCTATCTATTTGATCAGTTGTCAATGTTTATCTGTAATTCTTTCTTTTCATTCAATTAGTCCAATATTTTAAACATAACATTTTACAAAGTTTTTACTTACATATTCCACTATTGTTATTATCTCCATTTACTTAAAATTCTTTATATTCTTTATTTCTGACTCTTTTTTCTTTTAGATTTAAATGCTACTTTTCATATTTTACATTATTTACTTTTACTTCTGAAATAATTTTTTCTATTTGCTTCTATACTTATTTTGTATACGAATATAACATAAATATTATTTTGTAATGTGAGAAACAATGGAATATTAATACTGTAAAGGAAGAAAGAAAAGTGCTCGATATGCAAAAGAATTGCATCGTTTAGAAAAAAAAAATCTAAATTCAAACCTCTCCCTTTCAAATGAAAGTTGCAATTAAACAACTTATCCATTTCTATAGAAAATCAGATAGTGAATATAGTATTCAAATTTTAAAATTAATAACATTTTAGAAATTATAATTAAAAATGTAAAAGTAAGCAGTGAATTTTTTTTCTTCCTATGTTAGAAAATGTAAATAAAAAGAGAAAGAGACAAACTATTTTGTTCACTTTTTTTTATTTATATATAAAAAAAACATGATATAATGTACTAAAATTTGTATCCACAACTAGATTTGGAGACAGGGGGTGTTTTTCAAAAAATATATTGTTGTAATGATGCAAATTTTTATATGTTGTTTGAACAACATCAAAGAGATATAAATAGGTCAGAAATAAGCAACCAGGCATTCTTATTCTCATTCTTATCTTAGGAGTCCAGAAGTTCATTCCATATTGCTTTGCATCAGAGTTTTGTCTACTATTGAAGCCATATAGCTATGATTCATATGGAAGAGAAAAACAACCATTGATTAAAACTTATTCTACTGTAAGCCATATTCACTAACTGTTTTTTAAGTATTTTTCAATACTCTAGTTACAACAGTCAATATGATGAACATATTTAGAAGAAATTCATCTACCATTTATGGCTAGAGAACCAAAAGTCACACCAGTCAAAATGCCTGGAAAATGCAGTTGGATCCAGAAATTTATGCTGAAGTTTGGAAAACCAGATCATGCAACGCCTCTATAATGCCATAAAGGAAGAAATGGCTAGTGCTGTGTAAATGACTCAAAATTTACAGACATTATACCTCACAGAATATCACCAATGTTGTTGTATTTACTCTCTCTAACATCACCAGTGTTCAAGAAGAAGATCATCATTGAAAAAACTAAGGAAGACAACAATAAAATATTCAAAGAACAATATTTGAAAAAAACTATGGTTAGTGACGGATTCAGTATATGTAACTTGGCAAGATCTTATCATTATAAATACTATAAGGCCTTAAACTTTAACCATAGGTTAAACTTAAAATATCTTTTGTTAGTATAATATTTTTGTGCATGTGTTGATAGTTGCAATTATATACATAACCATTTTATTTATTCATTATTAATAAATTAGTAAATTTTTATTTTATTAATCCATTTAGTTTGTGTTTGTAACTCAATTCAAGTATATGCTTTTTACACATCCATATAGTTAATATTCTCAGCTCTGAGAAATCATATAATCCAGTGGGGGGACATACTGAGATGGCAGTAATAATTGATGATGATGGTTCCTTTAAAAGTATTCCAAGAGTAATTTCTTTTTTTCAGAAGTTTGGCACCTTTGAGTTTCTTTTTTTTTTTTTATTGAAACTGAAAAACAAATAAAATACTTTTGGGAGTACTTGTACATTTAAATTATAAATCATCATCATTATCACATTGGTTAATATTTTCATATATTTTAAATTAATTTTTTTTAAATTTGAATTTTACTAACCATTCAACTTATTATTTATTTGAAACAAAGTTTACAGTACACATTTTGAATTTCTTTGATTCTCAATAATATATACTCTTTTTATACAATTATGTAATTTTAATAAACTTGTAATATTTAAGTTAATCTGAAATGGTAAATTAGACTATAAGAAAGTCTTAAATGCACTGGGCCAGATTTTGCTAGATTGCTTCCAGAATCATAGTATTGAATAAGAATGTGCAGTTAGAAATATGCCTTTATATTAGTGTGGTTTAATATGTAAATTAGGCATGGTATATAAATGAAGCAATTAGATGTTTCATTTTTTTTTCAATAATGGAATACAAGAATGTGGATCCCTTGCGATAGTCCAAGCCTCTTTATATTTTATTTTCCTATCATCTTTGATTGTATATAGTTGGTATCCAGGTTTGAACCTATCTTTCATTTAATATAAATACATAAACTTCTATCTGTTTCAAAAAAACTTATCATTACAATATAATATAATGTTTCAAGTAATATTCTATTCTCTTCTCAGTAATACTACTAGTGTGATAATTCATAATGTTTGGAAATTCTTTATTAACTTTGCCCTTAAGTAAAAAGTGGAGAAATCAAGAGGACTCTCATAGATAAGTATATGAAATTTTTACTGATTGTTGCCTTTGATAGAATCACCTAGTTAGTTAGAGCATTGCCTTAAATTCAATATTCATGAATCTAAAGATCCCAGGTTCATTATTGGTCAAGTCAGCAATATTTGAAGAAAATGTGTTATATATTAATCTAGGTGCTACCACTAACAGTTGATTATATTTAAAAAATTTAAATAAAATTTGAATTTTTCTAAAAATATTGACAATATTAGATGATGGAAATAGTCTAATATATAATTATACTTCTACCACATCCTTTTTTTTTTCCGATCAAGTATACATAAATCTAAGTTCTACATAGATTCCAGATAGGTGGCTAAACAAAATATATCTTATAGAATACCTGAAAAAATTATTTTGACTTTTTATGATATCCACTGATATTAATAATGTGATTCCTCTTAATATGGAAAAATTATAGCAGGGAAGTTCAAATTTCCATGTCCAGCAGTTTGTATTTTCCTTGAATAATTAATGCACACTTATTTTTAAAATAAAATTAAAAAAATAAAGGCAGTATGATAAATTGATATATTTAATTGACACTGTTTTTTGTTTTTCTTAGTTGCCCATTGAGCTACCAAGAGTAAATTTTTCAACTGCCCAAGTAATTTGTGGTCTTATTGTATTTCTATAAAAGTCACAAATGAAAAAAAAAAGGAAATATTTTCATTTACATACAATTTTTTTTTTTTAAATATATTTTTGCTGCAATGTTCTCATAAATGTTATTAAAAAACTAAGAACTTTATTGCAAAAAAAAATAATAATTAAAAAAAAAGATAAACTTTATTACTAGATGCTATTAAAAAGCTGACACAAATGTTACTACAAGATAGCCATGGATTTTAAAAAAAAAACTTTATATTCAGTATATCTTAAAATTATTAATTATTGTTTACATTAAATGTATTTAAATGTTTGACTATATATGCTGCTTATAAGTCATAGAATGTAAATGAATGGTAAACAATATATTTTTTATTATTATTTTTATATTAATAATTTTAATCCTGAAATGTTAATTTGGCAATAACCTAAGGTATTGGTTTATCAATATTTAAATTGTCATACTTGTTTGTTTATTTATAATTTAATGTTCGATTGCTTAAGAAAGTCAAGTAGCATTTTAACACTAAGTGACCGGTATAGGCATTATACTCCATTCATTTGGCCAATGTGAGATTTTTATTTTTTTTTACTTTTGTCAATCAGATATTGATTCAGGAGCCTTTAGATCTCTAGCTGTTAATCTTACCTTGGGTTAAATGCTCAATACTCTGTTATTATTAAATTTTATTCTTATCATTGCAAATAATATGCAATAATTATAGGTTCAATTTTTAAAGGTGTATACTACCTTTATCCCTAGTGTTGAAAGCTGCATCATTTTATAGTGAGTTTTTTTTTTGTTGTTCATAGTTTGTATATCAACACTTGTCAGATCAGTATTGATTATTTTGGCACCTTTACCTTCTAAGTAATAACTTATCAATCATTATTGGATAACTAGCTAGATTGATTCTGAACTAGCTATCTAAAAATCTTGAGAATTATCATAGAAATTTTCAGTTATCTGAAATATTTTTATATTCCACCCATTCTAAACTTTGAATCCTGGACATTGTGCTAATGGATTAATCATTACACAACCAATGTAGATTATTAAAATAGTGGATATTCTAATTATCTTTTTTTTCACTATGACCTAATAGAATTTGATTACGTCAGAATTTAAATATTTGTTAATTCCAGATTGTCATTATTTTCTATGAAAATACAAATCATATAAGAACTTACATTGGTTTTATTATGCATTTTATTTTCTATTATGGAATTTTATATATCTAGCTAGAAATATAGTATGTAGAAAATAATGTAAATAAATTTTAAAATAGCAGCAATCAGTCTTTTATTCTAAAAATAGCCCATTAATTTCAATATATATACAACAAACCACACACAAACTTCTTTATAAATTTTGATTTATTATAATATGAACTATTATACTTCAATGTTTCGACTATATTATTATATAGTCTTTATCAAGGAACAACTAAAAAATGCATAAAAAACAATAAATATAAATATTTCATAATACATATAACAAAGTATCATACCAATTAATTATTAATAATAGTTAGAATTTGAAAACGGTTAAAAAAGTAAAATTAAAGAAAATGACAATAGAGGGGGAGTGTTAAACAAGTACAAAATTTGAAATTTAGTCAGTTGGGTTTTGTAAATAGAATTGTCAAGAGGTAGGTAATTTTTTTAATGTAAAAAAATAATTTGTAATGTGGGAAAAGTTAATTGATAAAAAATATTTAATAACAATAAGAAAAGATTAGAAGTTAATTTTTTTAATATAAGTAAAATGATAATAATATGTATTATATATAGTAGAATAAACGTTAAAGTTTATAATTATTATAATAAATAATATTTTTTTTAAAATAAAATAAAGTGATATAAACTAAATATTGATAGAATTATTTAAAGAGTAAAGTAATAAAATGGGAAATGATTATTTATAATGGTCAGATTAAAATGTATATTTATTTTTGTTTATGGTGTATTTAATTATGTATATGAATATGTGGATAAGTGTATTAATTGTATAATTATATATTTGAACATTGTAGCTATGATGATGACTGCAGGACAGTCGAAACTGTTAATTTGATATAAATAAAAGTATTGATAAAGTATGTAAGAAAGGTGGAAATGGTATGATATGTTAAAGTAGAAATCAATACATAGGAAAACAAGAATTAGAAAATTATATAACACAGTACAAATACTTCTTACCTTAAAACTCTTCTAATAAACAATCTTAACTTTTCATTACATTTGTTTTTTAAATAATTGAAAAAAAAAAAAGAGAATAATAGGTTATAAGGGATTATTTTAAGAAAGATATTTAAGAAACGAATGTAATTGTTCAGTCGAAGAGTTTTAAGGTAAGAGGTATTTGTATTTTGTTATATGCATTATGGAATATTTATATTTATTGTTTTCTTATGAATTTTTTAGTTGTTCCTTGATAAAGACTATAAAATAATATAGTCGAAACACTGGAGTATATTATTGCACATTAAAATAGTTCATATTATAATAAATCAAGATTTATAAAGAAGTTTGGGTATGGTTTGTTGTGTATATATATATATATATAGAAGATAATGTTTTATTGGATATTGTTCCATATGTTATGTTGATGGTTTTAGATTAATAATTGACTTAATTTTACTTGATATACTATTTTCTAAGCTGATTATTATTTGAATTGAAGTGCTACAATCAGTATTTGAACTTTTATTTATAAAATGTTATCAATATGTTTGTGTTGAACTGAGCAATGTTTTATGATTAAGAAGTCTGCTTGTGCATGTATTTTCATTTTGCTCGATGTTTTTACCCATAATTCATTGTTCCAATAAGTCCATTTTAAGTATATAAAGTCAAATAAAAGCTTTTATTTACCAAACTTGATCAATATATTCATCATTATTCTTACTGCATAGATATCCAGTTAGTAAACATGTTTAATATTATCAGTAGTAATGATTTTACATGCTTCTATAATACACTGGATACAAATGTTAACATTCCAATTTTCTCTGTTTATATTTACATATTAATAAAAAAAATTCTGTCATTCAGGATCAGTATTGCTTAATTTCTTTAGTAACTGATATTTTATATAATTTGGCAACATTAATAATAGATGAAGTTAGTTTATAATTTTGAATTGATAGCATCCTGATGTTATCTTGTTTATCACATCTTATTCATTTTGTAATTTATATATATAAATATTGGAATTCTTGTTTATGTATTATACTTATTATCATTATTATGCAATAAAATATTTTAAAACTTTTTTTTTTTTTTAGATACCTTATTCTAAATATATATCAAATTCCAATAGCAGCATTTTTGACAGCACTTAAAATGATGCAGGTAAGTCGAATATAGTCTTTATTTATAAATGATTAGATTTATTTTTATTCAGCGTATACCACATAAAACTTGTTTTATATGTATTTATATATACATATGTATGAAAGTAATAAAAAAATAATTTAACTTATAAAATTTGCTCTCGGAATTATTCTATTTTCTTTTTTATTAGATTTTGTTATCCTGGTTTCTATGTGCATTCACACATCTTTTTATTTTGCATATTTGAGATATAGGAATTTTGGGATTGATATTCACTAAGGTTATGTAATATTAAGTATCATATTGAACATTATTTTTATATTTATATATATAAACATTTTGAATGTTTAAAACCAAGAAAAGGTAATACAGTTTTTATTAGTTATAATTTGCTTAGCATGCTTTCAGCATTAATAGTTGCTTGTCCTTTGCCGCAGAAAGCAATATCATATTTAAATAAGGTATGCCTTATATAAACCCCCTATTTACATACTTCATTTGGTTTGACAAGGGGTCACAGGATTCTTTTTTGTTGACAGGTGGGGGTTGTTAGAAATGAACTATGCTTCTTTAAATTTATGCTTCCTATCATCCCACTCCGAGCAAACTACTTTTACTCTTGTTGGGTCAAAAGCGTACCACAATCTTGTTCATGTTTTAAAATTACTGATTTGTATTCTGAATTCTTTTTCACATGGCTATGATTTTGACCATTAACGTTAAAAGCATGCTCAACAAATTATAACAATAATAAAAACTGTATTATCATTTTTTGGTTAAATATTTAAAATGTTTATAATTACAGTGAGCACAAAAAAAAAATATTTCCGTATTTATAATTAATAGTCTCAACTTAGATTTCAATCATATGATTTTAAACATTGGAAAAAGCAAAACCATGACCAACTGGATTTCCATGATTTAAGACAAACCAACATAGCTTTATGTATCATATACTGTTGTTTTATATTTATTAATATGTCATTTATAGAATAAATATATTTAGTATATATAAACAATACATCTAAGAATTATGGTTCAGATTTTAAAATATAATCATGTACTATAACTTATCAAGTTTACCCAAGATTTATTAAGAGATTTACTGAGAGTTATAAACATCAATCTTTGTCTGTATTTTAACATTGTTAGAGTAAGTACATCTTGCACTTATATAAATAAAGTCATTCTAGTCTTTGAATTATGGTTGATATTATTAAAGAAAAATCATGGCTGAAGAGAGTTTTTTTGTAAATTAAAGATTTGATATTATGCCCTTGATTTCATTATTTTTCAGAAATTTAACTAATATGTAATATCTAAACAAATTTTTAGTTCATCTCTAGATGGAGAGTATATTAGAGTATTATTTTATATAGTTAAATTTATTATAAATAGTAAAATGTAATCTCTTAATGCAAAAAGAAATTTACTAATACTAAAATATGAGTTTTGATTCCTTTCTAAAGCCTTAAAGAAACTAACAGATTTTGACATATTTCCATATAATTGTTTACTTGATAAATAAACGAGAATGGATTGTTCACCAACATGCATCAACTAGCATGATGAATTTAAGACTAAAAACATTCTATTATCTTTCTTTTTGAATACAGGTATAATGCTCCTTTTATTTTTTATATTTAAAATTATAACACACAAAAAATAATAAATTTTTAGTGCTCATACCTCAGAGATTTCAAAGTCTTTATTTAAGATGACTAAGATAAAGAGTTCTAAGAATCATCAAGTTATGAACTTAAACTTTCATTTACTTCAATAAATAAAGATTGCATGAATTAGAATTATCTATATTGAATGACATATTGTTAGATTTTGTGAAATTAGAAAAATGAAGAGACTATTCTTAAAATGGTTGTGTGCTTTAACTTAGCAACACAAACAAAATGGGGTTCATCAGTATTCTGCAGATTGATAATATCTCTAGTAAAGTAATTATTCAGGTTTATGTCTCATTAAGTTTTTTTAAGGAATACATGGAGGACTTTTATAGGAATGTTAATGCTTTCAAAATGACCAAGAAATATAACTTTGTTTTGGGAAATTTTAATATTAAAAATTGTAAAAATGTGAAAGAGTTGTTAATAGGCTTAGATATGAACATGCTTTTGAGAAAAGCTTTCTATCATAAAAATACATGATTAATAGAAAATTATGGAAAAATCCTGTATCATTATTAATAAAAAAAAAAAAGAACAATTTTCATTTGGAATAATGAATATTAAAATAATACAAACAGTAGTGCTATCCTGTGCAAGCCATAGTAATCAATGGATGTTAGAAGAGTTGCGCATTAAAATCAGTCTAGTGCTTATCATCCAATATTTAGGTATTTCTAGTATCCATCGATTATTATGGCTTGCACTGGGTCACACTACTGTATAGTAAGAATTTCTTCTGTTGTTTTTTTTTTTTACAAATTGTGTAAGCATAAGAAATGGTGGTTATGCAGTGTTTTAGTGGTTTAATAATGGATATTGTTTTTCTCTTCAGTATTAATGTGTACACAGTCTTGTATTTTAAGTGAAAAGAATTTAGCTACAGTATTCAATAGTGAATTAGTGGCTTTTTTCTTTTTGATGCCATAGTCACTTATTCAAATTTTTTTTGTCATTGCTGAAATTTGTAATATTGTAAGTTTCATTTAGTTTCGGGATAATTTGGTACCAATTATCTGGCATGTTGTCCATGGTCTATTATATAGAAAGAAATGGTATTATCATATAGGTAGATGATAGTGAGTTCCTTTACAACTTTAAATACGTTTTTTTTATCATGTGATAGATCAAAAGTTAAATATTTGCCAATGGTCATCTTTGTTTTTATTTTAAAAGAATGATGTGATTATGATCATAAGTTGGAAAATTAGTTGCCTGAAAGAATGTTTGCAAGATGTGTAGGAGGAGGAGCATTAATGAGGACAGATTTTTTTTTTTCTTGTAAAGTGGAAAATTAAGATAATTAATATATCTATATATTGTAATGATAAAATAAAGGTATCAACTTTTATAATGAAAAATCTGTAATGTCTTTTTGATTTGTTTTTCTCTAGCTATGCTATTTGACAGAAAGAAAAGAGGAAAGTGTATACTGTATGTAGAATGATACAGAAAGACTGTTTTATTGTGAAACCCATTTCATCCGATATGATAAGTCTGATCTGTCAAGGTGTTTGAAAAATTTAACGTAAAAGCATGCATGAATGAAATAAACTTCTTTTTGTTAGCAATTTAATACAGTGTATGTAGTTTTTGTTTTTAATAATCTATGCTTCTTTGTGCTGAAATTGATAAGATTAGCATGCCTTTATATGAATTATCATCTTCACTATTTCTATTGTTCCATTAAAAATAATATGATATATGATTTCTTTTTTTGGTGCTTGTCTTATAGCTAAAGATGCTGTTGGATGGCGCCGTTTTCATGCTAAAACTATAAAATATGAACATTCACAGGCCGTTGATTTTAATAATTTTTCTGTGCTTTTTTGTAATGCGAAAATAAAAACAAAACAAAATCATCTTTTTTAAATATTATTTTTTATTAACGTATACAATTTAAATGATAATAATAAATGTTAAATAAAATCAACAAATAACAATTTGATTCGTGTTTTTTATATCGTATACTTTTTAAATTGTGTTACAGCTTTTTTTTATCAATTTTCTATCGGATATTTTTTTACTTGTGTTACGACTTTTTTTTTTGTTGTTTAACTAAAAAATAATAATCGTAATAAAAGTAAAAGTTGTTACGGTTAGATTTAGAGTTAGTTTTAGGGTTAGTGTTCTGTTTGTTTGTAATGCTAAAATAAAAAAATTCAAAATCGTAACCGTACTCGGACAAAAGAAAGAAACTCAAACTTTTTTAAACACCAACAAACACATACAAATGTCTTCTTTGCTTATTAAACATGTTTATAATATCTGCTTTTTATTAAATTTACAAAAAAACCTATATATTTGGACTTTTCTTACTGGATATTTTTTTCGTACCACTCTTTTTTACTTCAAAAATATACAGACGGTAGAATCTTCTTTGTCTCGTGGAATGTTGCTAACGGTACGTTACTTGACACGTTAACTAATTGCAACTCAATAAAAACATAGATATTTAACATTTTCCCAAATAAAACTTCAATACAGTACGTTGTAAAAAGTCTTATAATTATTGCTTTAAAAAATCTGAACATTTCAATAGTTTAAAATAAAAAAAATCCAATGAAAACAACATTTCAATACAATTCAAATACAAACTCTCTCATCAAGCCGTAATTATTTTATAAATTGTGCGAATTCGGAAAATGTATTTGCTGCTATACGACATACATGCTGTACTGCGACGCGACATAGCGGCCTGCATTCTGTAGCACAACAAAAAAGTTGTATTATAGAAAACGCGGGTTCGAATGTGTCGGCCGCGGAAACAGCATTTTTATGTGTTTTGGCGTGAAAACCGCACCATACAGCGGCATCTTTAGCTAAAAGATGAGTACCCTTTTTTTTTATGCTGTTTAAAACAATTTTATTTCCTGATTTAGTTGAACAGGCAATTTTCACCAAAGTTCTTTAAATATTTTACATTTTATTATATTAAATTTTATAATATGTTAAATTATCAATTACAAATACATTTTAATATTTTTGGCTTTAAAATGATTACAAGTGAAAATAAGTCATATTTTGCAACAAACAAGTTTCAAAAACAAATTTTAAATCATATATATATATATACGTATAACAAATAATTAATATCAATATATTCAGTTTTACATAGCTGTTTCTTATAATTAAATTTTGTATTTACTTTGAAATAAGAAATAGAATTAAATTGCTTAAAGTGCAAAAAATGGGGAAATAATATATTATAATAATAGCCTTTATTCATTTATTTTTAAGAAAATTTTTATTTTGGATATATACAGATTCCATTATATTCTATTACTAAAGTAAATGTTCACTGCCATTTAGAAATTCATATTTTTTATGAATATATTTTCACCTCTTTCCTGGGGGCTTTTTAGTTGGGGGAGGGAGTTAACTAAAATGGTTCTTCATGCTAAAAAGTTTGCCGACCTCTGATTTAGCACTGATATATGCTGAATCTCCTAATTTAAACAGATTTATCGCTAACAATAAAGATTTTTCACATAATAGTTTTAACATTGTTTACAAAAACTTTAAAAGAAAAACATAAATATGTAGGGAAGTTAAGATGTTACTTGCAAAAGGGTACAAGTATACTTTGTATGACAATAATATCATCTATAAATGTTTGCTTTGTTTCAGTACTTCACAATCATACTTCCATGCATGATGGCAATTTTACATTTGACAATATAATTTTGTATGAATATGGAAATTTTAGAAAAAGTTTACATGCAATAAAAAATCAGTTAATAAACAATTTGGCTGTGCAAAGATTTATAGTGCTTGGGGATCTATGTCTGATAATATTATGCATAAAAATTAATATATGTATGAAAAGATTTAAATCTTATTTTACTGAAGATGGTCATTTTATAAACTTAATTAAAAGTCAAAATTAATAATACTAATTTACTGTGTTTCATAATCTTATCACTAGTTAATGTATTTTACATTATTATAGTTTGAATATTTTATAATGAACAGCTTGATTAAATAACTTTGTCCTGCCTTTGAATATAGATCCTTGCCATTTACAAAAGTAATCAGTTATTGGTTTATTGTGTAAGTCAATTATGCATGTGTAATAATTAGTCCAAATTCTCTGCTATCCATTAGCACAATATATGAACTGAATTTTCTCAAACAAATTGATTGCTCATAGCAGATAACAAGTGTAAGTATTTATAGTAGTGATAACCAGATGTCATTAACTAGTATACATGATGCAGTATAAATATGCGTATGGTTATGGGGAAACTATAAATAGAACAGTATAGAATATTACACATTGGTGTTTACTATATATTGCATAAATAAAGTCAAGCATCAATGGTATCTGTGCAGGCACAAAATCTTGCATTTTACATAAGATTCTCTATGACATAAATAAGCTTGTCTCAACATTATTGTATTGTATACTCAAAATATATTCACATATTATGAAAGATTTATTGTTATTTATATATTTGTGGGTAAAATAAAATACTTAATTATAATAAATGATTTTGTCTCATTAATGTTCAATATATTTGTAAATTTACATACACTTTCACAGTTAAACTATAATTTTATTATTTTTATAGGTGGAAGATATTGATTCTGATGAAACACAATGTATTGTAGCAAATTTAATATATGAGGTAAGAATTATTCAATTAAAATATAAAATTATTGTTTTTAGTTATTGAATATCAGAAATTGTAAGAATTAAATTAAGTGCTTTGAAATTAAAATTGTAGTTTACTTTAATTATAACAGTAATCTTAATAGTCATGATTTCTTTAAAGAAAAGGTTTAATGCAATAAACTAAGCATTTTAGAACAATACATTTAATAAGGAGCTGCAATTAAGAGTTTAGAATAAAATTTATAGTAATTTAATGGTCAATCTTGATTGTTTTCATTAGAAAGATATGACAAGATGGAACCCAAATGGCAAGTAAAATTATGCAAAATCTGTCTTTGATAAAGAAAAATTTTGTTCAGAAAGGGTCAGAACATAACATTACTAGATATAAAGTAAATGGATTAAAAATGAATTTGTGATATATGTTATTATGTATTTAATTTGTCAAACTCATATCTTTTTTTTTTTTAATTTTTTTTGTCTTCTTATTTTCTAGTGTTAATATAATGTCTATATTTGTTTATAAAAATAATATTCAAATCACTATTTTCTTTAAAAAAAAAAAATTATTATTTCTGAATCCAAATAATATTATGAATATATTTTTGTTCCCCACATTAATAGATAATCTTTTTCAAAAGTGTAAATAATAAATATTAAAGTAAATATATTATTATATGTTTGAAAAAATTTAGATATATTTAATTTAAAAATGCAAATATATATAACAATTTTTAAAAAAAAATCTTATTTCCATCTTATATTCTTTGAAATAAAACTTTTAAAAACAATACCTCTATTTATATCTTTCAAAAACATATTAGCTTTTAAATATATTGTTTGTTCTTCAAAACTTATAATTATTAAAACAAATAAAAAAAAAGACAATTTTTTTTAATATCCTTTATATTTATAGTATACTTTTCTTATGCGTAAATATTAGCATATAACAGAATAAATAGTGATGTACTAATATTCATACTAAGTAATAATTTTTTTTGTAAAGAAAATGGTGACTTTAGTATTATTTTTATATATATGAATTGAATCATTTAATAAGAAAGTATTAATAACCAAGATTTTTGAATTTAAGTATTTAACTATAGCTACTAATATATAAATGTATGTAATCAATAAAGCAAGTCATATATAATGTGACATTGCTTTTATAAGCTTGTATTTACAAAAATGTACACCTGGGTCTCGTTTTAGGTGATAGATAGGTTCCTCAGAAAATGCGCACAAAAGAAATTGCACAAAAATACTTAACTTACCTTGAAAAATAGGGGGTATGTTCCAGTAATTTTCAGAAATTGCATAAAAGCAAAGCAACAATAAAAAATTACTTTAAAATTCACATTAAAAAAATAAGAAAATAAAGTATGACTAATAAAAAATTTCAAATATTTGAAAAAAATTAATACAAGACAAACTTTTTTTTATTAACTACAGTATTTAATTTTCCATTTTTTCATACATATTTTAATCATTACCACTATTTGAGAATATATGTTCGTTTGTGAATCAGATTTGTGACGTGTACAACTAGCGCCACTTTTAGTCTTGTGTTTTGTTAATGGTTTTCTGTTCTTATATTAAAAAAATGAGATCGCAATCAAAACAAAAAGATTATACATTATCATTAGAAAGATTATTTTCAGTTTAAAAAAGCAATAAAATCTTCATTATTTATTTCAACAATCTAAAAAATTTTTTATTTGTTATATCTAACAAAATACGTTTTAAAAGTTTAAAATTTTTGAATATTTATTGCGATATTTTTATACATAAGTATAAATCTATTATTATTATTATTATTTACTCATTAGTATAAGCAGGTTATTTATATAGAAGCTAAGATTCTAAATACAGCTTCAGGCCATATTCATGTTAGCTGCTAATATAACGTTATATTTTTTTTTTAAAAAAAAAGTATTTCAAGTCAAAATAAGTTATTAATAATTTAAATTTCTTGATATCTAATAAATATAGTGAAATATGAAAGATATTAAGAAGAAACATGAACAAAGGCAAAACTCAAGTAGTGCCACCCTGTGCCAAACAGAGTAATCAATTGATGCCAGAAGGCTTGTACATAAAATCCCTATCTACTGCCTACTCATCCAATATCCCCAGACTAGTTTCTGGCTTGTGGCCATCATCAGTAAGGAGCCTTGGATCTGAGCACTGCACCTAGATCTTAGGATCTAATGAAACCCTCCGGCAGCCATCTTTTTAACTCTACTTTACTACAAAACTATGAGAATGAAATTGAAAACACAAAAATATTTTCAATAAGCTTAATAGCTTATATAAGTCATATGGGCCTGAACTCAATTCAGCATCCATACATTTTGGTGTCTTTGGCTCTTAAACAACCATAGCCACCACTATCATATTAGGCAGGATTGGTGTTAAACCACTAAACATCACATGATTACCATCTCTATACTAGCACATAATTGTTGTAAACAAAGGCAAAACTCTCCATACAGTAGTGCCACTCTGTGCCAAACAGAGTAATCAATGGATACTAGAAGGCTTGTGCATAAAATCCCTATCTACTGCCTACTCATCCAATATCCCCAGACTAGTTTCTGGCTTGTGGCCATCATCAGTAAGGAGCCTTGGATCTGAGCACTGCACCTAGATCTTAGGATCTAATGAAACCCTCCAGCAGCCATCTTTTTAACTCTACTCTACTACAAAACTATGAGAATGAAATTGAAAACACAAAAATATTTTCAATAAGCTTAATAGCTTATATAAGTCATATGGGCCTGAACTCAATTCAGCATCCATACATTTTGGTGTCTTTGGCTCTTAAACAACCATAGCCACCACTATCATATTAGGCAGGATTGGTGTTAAACCACTAAACATCACATGATTACCATCTCTATACTAGCACATAATTGTTGTAAACAAAGGCAAAACTCTCCATACAGTAGTGCCACTCTGTGCCAAACAGAGTAATCAATGGATACTAGAAGGCTTGTGCATAAAATCCCTATCTAGTGCCTACTCATCCAATATCCCCAGACTAGTTTCTGGCTTGTGGCCATCATCAATGAGGAGCCTTGGATCTAAGAGCACTGCACCTAGATCTTAGGATCTAATCCAGCAGCCACCTTTTTAACTCTACTTTACTACAAAACTATGAGAATGAAAACACAAAAATATTTTCAATCTAAGCTCAATAGCTTATATAGTCATATGGGTCTGAACTAGCTATTCAGCTTAGATTGAAAATATTTTTGTGTTTTCAATTTCATTCTCATAGTTTTGTAGTAAAGTAGAGTTAAAAAGGTGGCTGCTGGAGAGTTGCATTAGATCCTAAGATCTAGGTGAAGTGCTCTCAGATCCAAGGCTCCTCACTGATGATGGCCACAAGCCAGAAACTAGTCTGGGGATATTGGATGAGTAGGCACTAGATAGGGATTTTATGCACAAGCCTTCTGGCATCCATTGATTACTCTGTTTGGCACAGGGTGGCACTACTGTATGAAGAGTTTTGCCTTTGTTTACAACAATTATGTGCTAGTATAGAGATGGTGATCATGTGAAAAAACATGATCGCATAACTTCAAAATCGCATTAAAATAATCCGCATAAAACGAGACCCAGGTGTAATTGGTATGCTCTCTATATTACATTTTTTAAATACGAGCTTATAAAAGCAAGGTCACATTATATATGACTTGCTTTATTGATTACTATAATTTTACCTTTATGGCTTTGGCTATGCTGAGGCTATTAATATATGGTAGATCTGAATTTGGTTCAGTCCGATATAGCTATTTAAGTTCCATAGCTGGAGTAAAAGACATTTTCAGGTTTGAAAACTTCAGAGTTTCTACTTAAATATTACATATGAAATAAATGCTGGTTTTTGAGTTGATATTTTGGATTTAGTATCTGAATATTCTAGCTCCTCACTGAGGTGAGCCATAAGCTCAAAACCACTTGGTGTGGAGATAAGAATGCTCCGGATAGAGCTTTTAAATATTTTCTTTTACCGCACTTATCAATTAAGAGCTTGTTTGAGCTATTGGTATGCTCTCTGTATTACATTTTTGTAAATGCAAGCTTATAAAGCAATGTCACATTATATATGTCTTGCTTTATTGATTATTATAATTTTACCTTTATGGCTTTGGCTATGCTGAGGTTATTAATATGTGGGAGATCTGAATTTGGTTCAGCCCCATATAGCTATTTAAATTAAATAGCTGGAGTAAAAGATATTTTCGAAAACTTCAGAGTTTTTACTTAAATATTATGTATGAAATAAGTGCTGGGTTTTGAGTTGATATTTTAGATCTAGTGTCTGAATATTCTAGCTCCTCACTGAGGTAGCGATAAGCTCGCAACCAATTGGTTTGAGGATAAGAATATTCCAGATAGAGATTTTAAATATTTTCTCTTACCACACTTATCACTTAAGAACTTGTTTGAGCTATTGGTTTTGCTCTCTGTATTACATTATTACAGATATATGTTTACATCAGAATAATTTAAGTTTAAAAGGTTAAGACTATTATTGAGGTACATATATAGAATGAAGAGAATCCATATATTCTAGTGCATCTTTCATCTTAGCTTAATCCTATTGCAACTATCTATCAGCCCAGAAATCAGACCAATCTCTCATGTTTCATTATCTAAATAGAATGAGTGGGATTGTTTAGTTGGATATTTTGAACAAAGATATGGATTGAATTTACAACATGGAAAATTTGTACATGAATTAAAAATTATGTGTATGATTAAATAGTTTTGTTTAATATTTATTTAAAATAATTTCTTAATGAATATGGTTTTGATAAGAATTAAAGGTAGGATGGTTCATTGATCACTTTTGCTGAAAATTTGGCAGTACTTAAAAATACTGAGAATGAATTAGCAATATGTTAATTAGATTTGATGAAATTTGTAGAAAATTTAAGAATGTCATTTGGGCAGGAACTTTTAGATTAAGTTAATATTTTCAAATATTTAAAAAGCTGATGGTTGAAATTGGGAAAGGTAGAAAGTTATTAGATGGATTGCTAAAATTGAAATTTAAAAAAAAAAATGTCTTTTAAACATTGTTTTAAATGGAGCAGAGATTTGGGCAATTATATACGGGAAGAAGATTGGAGACTTCTGATTTGGGGTGTAATGGGCACACATGCCGTTACATTATTTATTTTAAAAATTAGACATTAAAAATAAAAGTTCGCAAATAAAAACTTTTTTAACAATTAAAAAAGTGAAAGTTAAAAGTCATTTAAACTTTATATATATAAAATCGCACAGATGAAAAATTATTAAAAGAAAACTAGAAAAGTTTTAAAACTAAATATTAAGAAAAAAACTTGAAAAATTTAAAGATAAAAAGAATGTACAATAAATTAATTAATGCTATTGTAAAATGGAAATGATTATTTTAATTAGTTAAAAGTAAACTAGCCCTTGGGCATTTCAAAATGTATAAGTAAAGGTCAGATAGGAGAGAAAAAACAATAGAAACTAATAGCCAATAAAAGAAATCCCTCAGGAAACGGACCTCAACAAAAAGACCATCACCATCATCATGACATAATGTCCACTCAATCCAAAATTCTAATATAAAAGAAAAAGTTTGGAAATAAATTTTAGTGAGTGAAGAAAGAGCTGGGAGAGAAAAAGAGATATGCTATATGTGTTGGTGCAGAGAGAGTTGAAGGGATTGGAAAGAAACTTCCAATTCCTTCAGTTAATTATAAAGGAAATGACATTGTCTTCCTATATTGTGTACCCCAGCACACCAAGATCCAGCAATAAAATACCAGCCACAATAAAGGACCTTGTGGGAATTAACACCTTACAAGTTGCAAGAAACTAGAAAGTATGGACTTTTCTTTTAAACCATAAGAACTCTAATAAACTTTAACTATAATTCTAAAACTCCAGTATTTGAAAGGAATAAGAACCTTAATTCTAAAACTTGTTCCCTATTTAATAGAAATAGAATCCTATCTGACCAACGTAAATTATTATTAATAATTAATTTTATTTGAGGTATTTTTTTTTAAAAACTCATTTCCATTTTTTTTGTTTTTTTAAGTTTTATTATGATTTTTGTTTTTTCGTTAAACTAAACTTAATAAGCGTTAAATTTAAGTCGGGTATGAATGGCTTCATAGATTTGTAAAGTTATATTAGTTTAATTAAGGGAGGGTAAATCTTAGGTTATTTGTTTCATTGTTAAATTGGATTAATGGATTGGATATATTGGTGTAATTAGTAAATGTAGTATGAGGTCCGCTATGTGCAAGATCACCTTATACGCCGCACTTGGGCAAAATAAGTCCCATTTCTCACTAACCATTGGAAGCAGACGGTATTCCCTGCTCCTTGGATCACCACTTTTTAGCCTATGGAATGAGATAGTAAGACAGAAAATGCAGTCCCTTCCTATGGAGTTTTTTTTTTTTATTGTTCTTCTCGCCAGACAGATATAGTATTCCTGTACTGGACGAGAGTCATTGTCTTCCATAACCATGCTGTTCAGATGTACATTCTTGACAGTATGGTATTTGTGCTGTCATATTCATGCTGCATTGAATACATCGATATATCAGATGGATTGGCGTTGGTTTGACTGCGAACTTTTGGCCTAAGTTTAAATAAGGGATAGAATATTTTCTTTTCAAATGCAATCTATGTAGTCTATTCATACTCGACACTTTAATAAAATATTAAATTCATCTGTGCGTACTTCAAAAATAAAAGTAAAAAATGTAAATTAAATGCTAAAGTAAAAGTTAGACTAAAATAATAATTCTAAATTACATATATGTTTAATAAATGTTTGTGTGTTATTACTGGCAGTGGCTTCTTTTAATTTTTTTTATATTAAAAATATTTTGATAAGAATTTATATTTTATAAATCTCTTTGCTCCATGAGCTAATGGCATGGGCTGATGGTCGGAAAAAAAGAATATACACCTGGGTCTCGTTTTACGCGATAGATAGGTTCCTCAGAAAACACGCGCAAACAAAATCGCGCAAAAATAGACGTAACTTACATTGAAAAAGGGGGATGCGGTCTGTGATTTTTCAAAATTCGCGTAAAAGCAAAGCACCAACGTAAAATTACTTTAAAATTCGCGCAAAAAAAATATAAGGAAATAAACTATGACTAATAAAAAATTTCAAATTTAAAAAAAAATGATACAAGACAAACTTTTTTTAACAATAATATTTAATTTTATTCAAAATAATATATTATTATGCATAATTTACAGTACAGTAATTGACATTTTTTATACACGTTTTAATTATTATAGCTATTTGCCGAAAGACATGTTAGTTTGCAAACAACTAGCGCCAACTTCACACTCATGTTGTAACAGTGGTTTTCTGGTGACAACATAATTAGTAATTAATCTTTGAGACGATGATTTTATTAATTGTTTATGAAACTAACAACTAAAAATTAAATTCTTATTTTTGTCTTTAATTTTCAATTCGGTTTAAAAATCAAATTTCACATTAATTTCAAGTCGCAGTAAGTACTTTTTAAATTGTTCATTACAATTAAAAATCAGATTTTAATTTTTAATTGTCAAATTTAATTATCCCCACTGCTATTATTGACCTTTTAAAAATAAACTTGTGGACACTAAATGATTAATAATTGATTACGTTCTTTTTTTTAAAAAGCAAAAACAGAATGTGATTTAAAATGCAAAATTAACACATACAATGTTTGAACAAATTTACATTATAATCTTGTAAAATTTAATGTGTGTATACATAAAATATGGAAATTATGATTCTAATTTCATTATTGCATAAAATCTTACTATTATAAAGCACTGAAAATATTGAAATTACTAAGATGAAAGTCGAATTCCAATAATGTGCTATTACTTTCAATATAACGTAAGTGCGCAAAATTTATTATTTAAAGTAATAGCGCATTATCGGAGTTCATACACGTGAGTCTCTTTTTACGCGGACTTATTTAACACACTTCCGGTGAAACACGAATCGCGTAACTTCAAAATCGTGTTAAATAAGTCCGCGTAAAAAGAGACCCAGGTGTATACATGTAAAATTTGAATCTTAACTTTCGTATCTGCCTACTATATAAATTTTCTAGGTTCAAATATCCTGGTGGCGCCCTGTACGACAGATACGGTAAGACTATAAATTACATCCGACCGTTATAGTGGATTATGAAAATTTATTGGATAGTATTAGCATATTGAAGTGTTAAAGAAAGTAAATGAAGAGATTATTTGTTGAGGAGATTATGGATTGAAACAGAAATACGAGGTGAGACAATTTAATTCCAGGGAATGGTTGTGTGATGTCACCTGTGACCTAATTGTATCGAAATTACATGAGTATTCATGTTTGAACATGTTTAAGCTAACATGTGCGTAAATTTTAAGCTGATAGAGCTAGTTGTTACTTAGTCATTGAAAAGATAATAAATATTTTGACTAATAGAAAATACATATTTCACGATTGTAATGTTCTTAATAAATTTAACACAGAAAGTGATCATCAATTAGTAAGATGTAAGATACGTGTTAATGCAAAACTAGAGAGACAAAAAATTATTAAGAAAAACAATATTTACAGTTGATATTCCTAATCTTCAGAAACATTCTAATGAATTTAAATTAAAACATACAAATCAGTTTCAAGTATTAATAGATTTTGAACATGATTTAGATTTGAATGAAATTAATATGAAAATAACTAATACACTTTTAAAAACTGCAACAAAGATAGCTGGTAGAAAAAAGCAACAATTGACCAATAAAATTTCTACTGAAACTAGAGAATTTATGAAGAAAAGAAGGAATATGAAGATATACAAAAATGATGCATTAAAAAGATTGAATATCTCGAATTTTGTAAAATGATGCAGAAAAGAGTTGAAAATTATAGAAAAAAGTATAACTGTGAACTAGCAAGGAAAGCTGCAGAAGAAAATAAGTCTCAAGAATGTAAAACAACATTTTGGTATTGATAGGAAATTTATATCTGCAATAAGAAAAAAGATGGAATTATTATTAAAAAGAGAGATGATATCATGAAATGGGTAGAAGACTTTTATCAAGAATTACATAGTAATAAAGAATAAGTTCCTCCTATATCTATTACATCTTTTGAATTGCCCAGAATACATAGTAATAAAGAATAAGTTCCTCCTATATCTATTACATTTTTCGAATTGCCCAGAATTTTAAATGAAGAAGTGAGACATGCAATTTTAAATATATGAAGAAAGGAAAGGCTCCAGGTAATGATGGAATTATTATTGATATATTAAAAGAAGCAGGTGAAGAAATAGAAATTTTTTTAGCAAAGTTATATACCAAATGTCTAAATGATAAAGATGTACCAGATGATTGGAAGAATGCAGTAATAATATTAATATTTAAAAAAAGTGATAAAGAAGATATTAGAAATCAGCCTTTTATCAGTTTTATGCAAAATTTTTACCCAATATAATTACAACTCGTCTACAGAGAACATTGGATTTCCATGAACCAAGAGAACAAGCTGGATTTAAAAGTGGTTTTAGTACAGTAGATCATATCCAGGTATTGAGAGAAGTTATAGAAAGGACAAATGAATATGAGTTGCCATTATGTTTTGGATTTGTAGAATATGAAAAGGCATTTGATTTTATAAACATTTCTTCAGTGATTAGAGCATTGGATCATCAAGGTATAGATCCAGGATATTGTCATATTTTAAAGAATATTTATAAAAATGCAACAGCAACAATTAGATTGCCTAATGATACTGGGATAGTCAACATTGAGAAGGGTGTAAGACAAGGTGATTTCATATCTCCAAAACTTTTTACAGCAGTGCTGCAAGAAGTATTTTGTGGATTAAAATAGGAAACTAAAGGAGTGAAAGTAAATGGAGATTATTTTAATCATTTAGATTTTGCAGATGATGTAGTTGTTTTTGCAAATAATGCTTCAGAGCTGCAGGAAATGTTGCAGGAGTTATCAGATGAAAGTGGGACTAAAGATAAATGTTAAAAAGACTAAAGTAATGTTTAATCGATTTGCTCAAAATAGGAAAATAAAGATTGATTATGATGAATTAGAAGTTAACAGTTACAAATACCTTGGTCAGATGGAAACATAATGGATGAAATTAATCATAGAATTAAACTTGGTTGGAGTGCTTTTGGGAGAAATAACTTGATACTAAAAGGAAATATGCCTATGTGTTTGAAAAGGAAGGTTTTTAACAAATGTGTTTTACCAGTTCTTACTTATGGAACTGAGACTTGGACACTTAATAGAAGAGCAATACAGAGACTTCAGATCTTTCAAAGAAGTATGGAAAGATGCATGTTGGGAGTAACAAGAGGAGATCAAAAACGCAATGTATGGGAAGAGAACAAACAGGTGTTACTGGCCTCATTGAAAAAATTAAAAGATTGAAGTGGAATTGGGCGGACATATTGCTAGAAGAGATGATAATAGATGTACATTTGAAATCTTAAACTGGATTCCAAGAGATTGTAAAAGACCCAGAAAGAGATCACGTGAGATGGATGGATGAAATAAGAAAGTGTGCAGGGATGGTGTGGAGACGAGAAGCTAAAGATCGGAGAAGATGGATTGAACTTGGAGAGACCTTCATCCTGTAGTGGATTGATAATGGTTGATGATGACATTATATTTAAAATGACCTTTATATTTTCCATTGTTATCATTATTTTTTTAAAACTTATAATTTCTGCAAAATAGCATTCAATTAATATGAATTAAAAGAAAAGTTCTTTACAAAGTTCACATAATCTACATATATAATACAGAGCGAATTTTTTTTTTTTTGCTTCAGCTGCATTGAAATGTAATTAACTTCAATTAAACCTCGTTTTTTTTTTTTAACTTATGCTTCCTACTTCCCAAAATAATATATAGTGCATCTGTGTAAAATACAAACTTAAAGCAGTCAAGGTAAAATCTAAATAATTCCCTTTAAACATAAGACAAAGCAAAATAACTGTCATTTTGTTTTTCTGTTTGAAAAAAAACTCATTTGTTTTCTTCTGGGGGGCAAATATTAAAGAGTTCGTATATAGCAGGGGTCCCCAACCCTATGCCCGCAGGCACCATGGCGCCCGCAGACCATTTTACGTGTACCCGTTGCTATCCGAACACGATAAAAAAATATTTACCTAGTACAAATAAATTTAATTTTTAAAATTTCTTATAAATTATTGTATATTGTAATCAAATTGTAGGGCATACTATACTTTTACAGCGTAAAAATATAAACGTTAATTATATGTTAAAATTTTATTTTTGAAATAAATATTTTTTTGTACATTATGTGTATTATTAACAATATCCAACTATAAATTTACATTGAAAAAATAAATGGTGCTCGCCACCTGGTTGAAAAAATAAATGGTGCCCGTCACCTGGCCGGTATTATAGAATGTGCTCTTAAGTGCAAAAAGGTAGGGGATCCCTGGTATATAGCTATAATATATCGTAGCAATCTCCAGCTCTGCCATTTGAAATTAAGTGTTGTTTCTTCATTTTTTTATCCAGATTTATTCGAAATAGGGTGTAATTTTTCAGATTAGATTAGCAGATGGTGATTTTCCTTCTTTACTCATCAAGCATATTTCTGTTTTAAAAACCCATTACAGGTTTTTTTTTAAAATTAATTTGCATAATATAATTTATTTTTTTAAATCTATCACCCATGTGGAAAACCACATGGTTGACACTGAAATGAATAATACATTGCTTATTCAATATATACATATAATTTCAGTTATTACAGTTTATTAATCAACTGAAATAAGCAATAATAACAATTGTTTTATTAATGAACTGATATTGTGAATAATGCCCTTTTTTTTTTTTTTTTTTTTTAGGGGAAAATTAAAGGTTATATTTCTCATCAATTCCAGAAGTTAGTAATCAGCAAACAGCTGCCATTTCCATCTCTCTCTTCATTGGCATAACGCCTTTATTTATGTATAAATAAAAGATTTTTTTATAATATTTGAAGTCTATTACTTTTATTAACTCGTGATTTATCTTATTGCAAATTTATATATCTGATTGAATTCATTTATTTAATTGAATTCACAGATAGGTCATATAGGAAGAACTGCAAGAAAAGGGAAGAGGCTAGTTTTATTTAAAAATAAAATATATAAATAATAATAATGAGAATTAAAGAATAATGCAAATATCTTAAAGGGGGGAGATGATGGAACTAGGTTTTCCTTATATATAAGCTGCAGAATGGAAGGAATGGACACAACAATTAAAGAAATATTTATAAAAGAAAAAATTAGTATCAAGAACTATATGATTATGAGGTCAAATGATAAAATCCAGGGCTTGGATGAAATAGAAAATATTTATCCTACAAAACAAACTGAAAAAGAAATGAAACTTTGGAAAAAGAAATGTATGTTGAGGAAATACTCAAAAAACCCAATGGAAAATGTAGTTATGAAAATAGAAAATTTAGTGATGAAATAAAAAATTTGAGGAAATTCTCAAAAAACCCAATGGAATACGTGGTTATGAAAATAGAAAATTTGGCTGTAATTACAAGAGCCAAATAGAAAATTCACACAGAGAAATTAAAATCAGTCTCAGAAGCGGCTGTGTAATGCCCCGGAATACTAAAGGGGTCCTGAAGTCTTA
This sequence comes from Epiperipatus broadwayi, assembly GCA_028023455.1. Taxonomy (NCBI): domain Eukaryota; kingdom Metazoa; phylum Onychophora; class Udeonychophora; order Euonychophora; family Peripatidae; genus Epiperipatus; species Epiperipatus broadwayi. Next base: position 1,792,765 of record JAQFVV010000009.1, on the reverse strand, counting down.
AAATGCCTTTTCATTAGGATTCGAGGAAAATTGTTTTTTTATATACAATCAACTCTCCTATAACATGGTACTATTTAGGCTTTTGAAGATAATTTGAGTTTTGGCGGGATTCTAACTTTTAACTGGACATTAGACAGTGAAACTAATACAACATAAATAGGCCCAAATTAAGTAAATATATTACACAAAAAATTTGACCCTCCCAAAATAATAATTTGATTTAAATACTCTGCTTTTGAAAAAATTATCATAAATAAGTTTTGCTGTTTTCTTGAAGGTGATTTATCTCCAGAGAGTTTTTTCTAAATTATATTTTGATTGGAGACAGGTAAAGATGAATTTTCTTTGTTAACATCTTAACAACATTATCATTAAAAAATATATTTTAGTAGGCATTGTTTGCATGGCTAAAAGTTTTTAAACTATTTTACAACAAAAAAAAAACTATTCACAACAAAAAATTGAGACCTCAAAGTGGGACAGAAAAGCGAAAAAAGTTTTAAAAAAAACTTGGAAATTGCTGAAAGTCAAAGAAATTCATTGCATAAATTTTTAAAAGTTGATACAGAGACAGAATTGCCATCTACATCAGATAATTCTGAATTGCCTACATTCGAAACTTCTAAAGAAAAAATAGCTTGAGAATCAAGAGGTTGAAATTGCTACTGAAAAAAGTGATTGCAAAAATGCAGAAGGTAGAGATAGTCCAGAAAGGCGTTTCGATATAGACATCGAAATAATAAATGATATAGCTTAATGGCCAACAATATTAACAGATGCTATTACTGATCATATTCTTAATATACCAAAAAATATCAGGAATGTAGAGAATTTAAAATCAATGTATAAAGACAGAGATGAAGTGTATTACAGAGGACTTTCTTATAATCATTTCTACAGAAAGAAATCAAATAATTATGGAAAAGAGAAATTGGCTGATATTTTCAGAAACAAGCAAAAGTGTTTACAGCTACCCTTGCAAACTCTTCAACAATAAAGTCTAAATTAATAACTGGTTTACAAAATTGGAGATCAATATTATCGGACCATGAAGTTTCAAAAGAACATGTCAACCATGTGTATCATGTATAAAAGATTATCAAAATTCAATAGAATTGATACTCAACTATTACGGGAAAAGAAGAATGTTACTGGAGAGAAGTGTTGAAAAAAATTGTTGAGTCACTTAGATTAGGATTTAGGGATCATGATGAAAACAAAGATTCCAATAGGAAAGGAAATTATTTAATCTGCTTGGAATATCTAAGCGGCAATGAGTTTTTAAAGTTACATTTACAAAAATTTGCCATGCCAAGGACGAGGAAATGTAAACTATCCATCTCATTATTTGTGACGAATTTGTAGGTCTTGTTGGAAATCAAGTAAGAGTGGAAATAATTGAAGAAAAATCTGCAACTTATTATAGTATTGTTAATTCCACTCCCGATGTTTCACATATTGATCAAATAACTTTTGTGATATGTTTCATCCTGTGGTAATATAATGGAAAGATTTGTGGAATTCATTCCCTTAGATAAACACGTCTTCATATTTGGAACAAGAATTTTTTCAAACTTTAATAAAATTAGGAGTAAATATTAAAAACTGTCAAGGACAATCATTTGATAATGATTCTAATGTCAGGAAAGTACTCAGGTTTGCAAGCATGTATTAAAGAACATAACTCAAGTGCGGTTTTTATTCCGTGTGCTAATCATTCCTTAAATTTAATTGGAAATTTCGCTGCAGAAACTTGTAGTGCTGCAATTGAGTATTTTATGTTTGTGCAGAATTTATTCATATTTTTTTGTATCACCCTATCGTTGAAAAATTTTAAACAAAAATCTAGAAATGTGTAAACATTCACAATCAAAAGAGTTTCTAATACAAGATGGTCAGCAAGAGCAGATGCTGTATTAGCTATAAAACTTGGTTTCACCCATGTAAAAGAGGCTTTAATTGAAATTTGTAATTCAGAAGAAAAAAAAGTTACTATAGTGGAGGTGACTTCACTTCTGAAGAAAATGGACAATATGAAATTGCCCCAATGACAGTGATTTGGAATACTATTTTACAAAGAATAAACGCTACTAGTAAATCAGTGGAGTGTGAACTATTTGAAAGGATCTATTCTACTGAAGTCATTAGAAAATTTTATCAATAATTTCAGAAAAGAATTTGAAAAGAAACTACTGATTTATCAGGGCTATCATTTAATATGGAAGATGGACAGACTTGCAAACAACAAAAGAAAAATGTTTTGATAAAAACAAAAAAGTCGGATATGAATTTTCAATATGAGAAAATTTCATAGTTAATTCATTTTCTCATAAGTGATTTCACCAAGGTAGAATTATCTCAACTCAGATGTATGAAGTTGTAGAGTCTTTTTGAATATTTTTTTTATATTGGAATTTATCAATAGAAGAAAAAAGAATGCGATAAAAAAGTTTAAGGATATTTATAAAATTGACGTTTGTAATTTTGAAGATGAATTTGACTATTTTTTAATATTTCTAAAAGAAAACAAGGACATGATAAAAACCACAGCAGACATCTATCAAGCCGGCAAAGAAATGTCTTGCACATTTCCGAATGTTGAAATATTGAAATTTTTTTTTTAACAATTCCCTTATCTAATGCATTAGAAGAAAAATTGTTTTCTGTTTTAAAGCGTGCAAAAAATTATTTAAGGAGTACTATGGGAGAAGAAAGAAAATAATGTGGCCATTCTGTATATAGAGCAGAAAATTTTAAGCCAAATTGACACTGCAAAAATAATTGGTGAATTTGCAAGAAATAAAGCAAGACGGAAATTTGTGTAAAAATGTTTTTTAATAAATTCATTTAATGTGTTATGGTATGAAATTTTTGATTACTTTTCTTTTTTGTTAATAACTTAATAAGAGTTTTCTTGAAATTTGTTTTTTTCTAACTTGAGTTTGAAGGCCCCAAAATTTTTACCTCTTGGGACCCCCCACTTGGCTTGATCAGTTGAGGGAAAAGACTGAAGGAAGATCTATTATATTTAAAAAATAAGGTAGATGTACGTCACAAAGTTCAGCAAAATAAGGAGGAAGATTTTTAAAAATGGAATACTTGAGAAGAATACCATGGCATGGCACAAGTTTGCTAAGAAGTAAATAAGTTGGCTGAACAGATTGAAAAAAAATCCAAATAAAGAATGATGGCAAACTTAGAAAATATAAGATAAAATAATTGTAATGGCAAATTGCTAGCAATAAGAATCATCAAGTTTATTTTCTATGAACTAGATTACATGTGTTTCTATTATTAAAGAAAAAAAAATTGAATTTTAATAATTAAATTAATAAATAATTTTAATGCTTCTGACATAATAAATTATAAAGTTCATACAATGTTTTTGTATTATGAAATTTAATGTTTCAAATATTTAAGCACTACAATGTGTATTTAACCACACAAACATCATATGTTGCTTAATTGGATAAATGTATGCAATAATATAATTTACAATAAATAATGGTGATTCAATTTTAAAAATTTTGAATAAATCATTTGCAATCACTTTTATTTATCATTTTTTTAAATCCTGAAAATGTAAAAAAATATACATTCAAGTGAAAATTTGCTAATTTTTAATTTTATCAAGTACACCACAAATAATAACTAATACAAATATAATTTTCAAATTTCAGGATACTTTGTGCTAGGATGAATTAAGTAATCTTTATTCATACAAATAAAAGTATAGTATATACATTTTTTATCATATTATATATTATCATATTGCAGATTTACATAATATTGTACATAAAGTATGCAAACACACATGTACACTTCTTACTTAATACATCAACTGATTATAATGGAGGCAAGACTTCAGATATATCAGCTGATGTCACACAATAACATCAGTTTTAAAGGCAATTAGCCATGAAAATGATATCTGTCATAGAAAATTAAGACAAATTAAACCTAGTCGGCCAATATCATCATCTTTCTAGCCTCAAAATCATTTATACATGTTTGAATAGGAAAAAAAACTTTATAATATATATATGGAAAGACATAATACTGATTATAATTACATATAGATATTTGTTCGCATATTTAAGTAAAGAAAATCTTGAAACATTCTTTTAAATAAGAAATCGTTAAATAAACATTTTTAAAAAAAACTTTTACATATATATTAAATAATAAAAATTACAAATAATTTTGTGAATATATTTACATAACTATATAAATACATAGTATAAAATATTATTTATGATTTTTAATTACTTGCAATATTTACCATTAAGAATAACCAAATAATATTTAAGAATAAATCATGGGGAAAAATAGAATAAAGATTAACAAAATAAATAGTCATCTGTAATGCCAAAAATTGAAATATAAAGCATGTTTAACATCTGGAGATTTCATTAAATTCATTCTTCTCAAGATTCAAAATGTATAAAAAATTAAAATATATATTAAGCCTTGAATTAAAACTAATATTTATTTTTTCCCAATTATGATTACAAAATCTATATAAAGATAATTTATATAGGGTTTTGTGCAGGCAAGTATATTTATAACCATTTAGGGCTCGACCTTGCGTGTGGTTAAAATCATAAAAACATCACTTGATCACCTAATAAAACAAGTAAATTTTTTCACATAATTCCACCTAGAACAAGTTATAATAATAGATAACTAGAAAGTTGCATTATAATCTCTATCCAGTTCCTACCTATCCATTATTACCAGACTAGTTTCTAGCTCACAGCTTTCATCAATAAGAAGCAAAAAAGTAAGATAGATGCTGGATGACTGCATTAGATCCAAAAATCCAGGGCAATGCTCCTCATTGACAAAAGCCATAAACTAGAAACTAGTCTGGGGATATTGGTTAGATAAGCACTAAATAGGGATCATAAAGCATAACCTAGCATTTATTGATTACTATAGCTTGCAGTAAGTGGCACTTCTGTGTGGAAAAATTTGCTAACATTGCATATGGTTGTTTGTTAATGTCATCAGTATGCATGCTGTTGCCAGTACAACAATATTAAAAAGAAACCACACACAAGGATGAACCCAAGATATGTTTATGTTTTTTATCCATCAAAAATCTTCACTTTTAACAAATATATATACACATGCACAAATACAAGTGATCCTTACACAAATTTTTTATTTATTTCAGAAAAGAAAAAAACTATATGAACAACATATACAAATAGTGGAAACAGAAACATGGGTAACATAAAAATTTGATCTTTTAATATATTCCAAATTTATTATGCACATTCATTTACAATGGGGAAAAGTAAACAAATACTTAATCTGTTATTATCTTATAAAAAGTAAGAAATTATATTTATATAATATTCTTTTATAAATACATATATATATATAGCACCTTTGCTGTGATGTGGCATCCCTTATGCACAAGTATGGAGCATTCAAAACATATTACTCATATGTGTGACATTACAAGATAACCCATAATTTTCATATTGAATAAAATTGAGACCTTGTTTAAAAACATCTAACTTTTTGATAATGTCTTAAATTAAATAAAAGGGACACTATGTCTGAGACAACCAAGAATTACTTTACTCAAAATGTAAATCTAATATGTACAAACACTCATCACTATTTAAGAAAACATTTTCTGCACAAATATATACATATGAAAACAAACTGTTTATTTACAATTTTTGAATCTATTAAAATAAGTTTTACATCTAATCATTCTTCATTTAATAAGTCATGGTTTTTATGCTAGTATTTCATTTCATATTTGTCAATTTTAATATTACATCTTTTATAGCACTTACTAATTTTTTCCAAATTTATTGTTCTAGTCTTTAGGTGATAAATGTGTGGTCCAGCCTTTAAAATATTAAATGAACTCTGATGTTTCAAAGGTTAATAATAAAAATTTGCATTTAATTAACATATTCCTTATATATTCTATTAATAATCTTGATACTTATTCTTATTACATAAGTAAATATTCAGTATGATATATAAAAAAAATAACACTAATGCTTTATTCATTTAATACTTAAAATTATTTCTACATACTTTGACATCTTCTGAAGAACTTTTTAAAATAATCATAAATGTTTGGTCAGTTGCTTAGAAGATCAAATGATTTTCAAATGCCAACTTCATATGTACACAAATTAATTACATTCAATTGACTAAACATTATTTTCTTATCTGAAAATCAATTTATAAATAAATAATTAAATGGTTTAATGTTTAGGAGTTCATAATTAATCTGCAATAGATATAATGCAGTTTAGTCATGTAAATGCTACAAATGATATTTCATACTGCTCTTAAGAAGACTGTTTTATATAAATATTTCAAATTTGATTTTTTTTTTTTAAACATAAGTATAATTTACAATGTGTATTGAAATGTTTATATAGAAAAAAATATAGCTATAAAATAGCAAAAATAAAATTACTTTTCCTTAAGTGGATTTAATTAATTGCTTTCTCATAATCATTTACTACAATGAAATATTCACTTTTTATTACTGTTTCTATTAGTTACAAGTTTTATAACATTTGTTTTAAAAAGTAGAAAAAAAAGAAGCTATTATTTGAAAAAGATGAAAAAAATTTATAGTCATTTAGACAACTAGTATGAGATACTACTCTTCCTGAAAAAGGAGGCATAAAATTAAAACTACATTAGCTAAATTCAAACTAACTTGATTTTTGAAAAATAGATACTGTAGTATTTATACACTGAATAAATATTTAATTTTAAATATCTACAAGAATACTCCAGAAGTATAAGTAACAAAAAGATAAAGGATTAAATATATAAATGAAAGAGAAGTACTTATTTGATCACAACAGAGATAATGTAAAAGTGTGGAATTAGTAATATTGAAAAAGAATAGTTGTGTAAGATTTGAAATACCAGATACTCATATCTGGAGCCTAACTGCAAATATAGGGGATTTGAACTCGGACTTTCAAGCCTTTTCACTATCTCATACTACTGATACCCATGACCCCCACACATGCAGTAAAGATAAATAATCACTAATACACGTACTTTGTGCTAAACCAGCATTCATCAGTTGTTCCAGACTACCATCTCCCATACATATATATAATCAGTGCATGTGTGTGGTCATGCATAGCAGTAGTATGAGATAGTGTGGATAGGGAAGGAGCTTGAAAGTGTGAGTTCAAATCCCCTATATTGTAATAGTTGTGTAATTAGAAATTTTCTTTACAGACTGATTAGAGAAAAGATTAAACAACTTAAAATAGAATATCCGGCCCGGAAAGTGACAATTAAATAAATTCTTAACAAAGAAATTTAAATAATAAGAATAATCAGATAAGGGGAAAAGCTGTGGACTATATAAACTGTATATTTTGACAGTGAAGAGCTTTTCCTTAGTTTATAAAATTTGAGTGTTTTAGTAACTGGTATCGTCTGTATCAAGTCGTCAAGTTTTCAGCATAGGAGTAAACTCAGATCAGAAAGTACCGAAACATGACTAGTTTTAAATAGATCATCTTATTTTTTATGTAAGCCTAAAGGGCTACTAGGGTTTAATATTGGGGAACTTGTAACATACTTAGCTGATTTGTTAAAAAAGAAATGTGATAAAAAGGACAGACTATCTCTATATGAGATATATGTATGTATATATTAGATATAAAAGAATGGCGGATGCTAGTTCGTAGAAATATCGGTATATAATAGAAAATAGCATGATTTTACCCAAAAAATCATTTATCTACATTATACAACCGCGAAAACATTAAATATAATATTATATTAGGTATAAGGGTACATAATCAAATTTTGTTATATTTGAAATGTGTAATAAATATTGTTTGACTAAGATACTCTCATTATATTATTGGTGGTGGTGGGAGGAAGAGTTCTCAGTCAAGTAGTCAGGGGAATATACCACAAATACATACTTGGGAAGATACTGAAAGGGATACCTTAAGGTATTTGAAAATTGATAGCAAGATAATATACTACTTATAGCCATTGAAGGTTAAATTTGAGCACTAGAAGAGACAGACATTCTGGCACAATCCATACAACTTGAGCTATTGTACTACACAAACCATGTACACAATCAGTTTGTGAACCTTTATTATTGAGTCTGCCATTTCACTGAACTATAATAAGCATAATCATTATTTAATAAAATTCAAATTAGCTAATAACCTTTACAACATACAACTTTTAATTATATTTCTATCACATTTTAATTAATACTTGCTCCCTCATATAAATTAAGACTACTAAAGCAAACAAAATTTCTCCCAAAAAATTATTAAATATTTTTGAAACTTGCATACATATAAATGGCATGTATGACTGTCATTCTTGATATCTTGTTAGAATCCTTCATAATTTCCTTTTTATTATTATTATTATTATAAATATAAGGTATAATTAATTAATATCTGAGTTATCTGCAAACAGCCTGATTAATGTAATTCTATACCTATCTTAAATTAATTCTTTCTACAGGGATATAACAAGATTTCTATAATACAGGTAGACTTACAAACAATAGACCTAACCACAGTACACCTAACCTTAAACTATCCAATATTTAATACATGCCTCATTAACTTAGAGCTGCTTCCCTTAAAAGTAAATGTTTGTTTTACATGGTCAACAGATTGCATTTCTGACTGCCAAGTGTTTCCAGTAATTCTGATAACACTCAGCTGGTCATTTATAGGATTAGACATTTTGAATATAAATCCACTTTAATTAATTTTTATTCTCTAAATCTTGTTTACTGTACATCAAATAAGCAAGTAAAGTATCTTAGTATATTGTTGTTTGTTTGTTAAAGAGTTCAGCTTTTACAGACAAAAAATTCAAACACAAATTGACATTGGAATTCTATTAGAAATAAGATATTTCTATAATTTTTCATTTGTAAGTATGCATAAAAGAATTTACTGCTAAAAACTTACTTGTCACTTAAAAACTAAAATCATATATATATAATAAATTGTATATATATATATATGCTCATATTAAAAACATATATGAAAGTATATATAAATTAATATCGAGTCAAAGTTCAAAATGAAAATTTTTGTTTATTAGAACAAATATTTCAAGTGGCAAAAAAAAATTGAATAGTTAGTTAAGAGATTGCCCAATATTAAAGTGATGCATTGAATTTTGATTTTACAATTTAGTCCATCAGTTCACCATATTTTAACTTTATATGAATTACTTTTATTGCAGATAATTATTTTGCAAGAATAAATTATTCATAAAATAATCTAACATCCAAATAAACATTTAATGATGGAGATTTCATATTTATTATATTAATGATTTTATCTTTTAAATAAAACATTGTTATTCTATTTATTAACATCCTTTTATAATAACTTTTTTTTTTTTTTTACAAAAAACATAAGCAACAATGTTTTTTTTATAAATATCGGGAAATAAAGCCTTTTGATTTTTCAGACAAAAATTTTTTTTTCAAAGTTTTGTCCCTATTTAAAAATAAACGAATTTATATACATACTAAATCTAAAAATCACTTATTTCCTTAGCTTATGAAATATATGATAAAACAAAAATAACTCTTTACTCTAATAAGCTTGAATAATCAGTGATTATCAGTTTATAGTGCATTTAAATTCCCATCACTAAAAGATTGATTTGGGTAAAAACCTTAAGATGTTTTCAATGTCAACTTTTAGCTTGAATAGTAAAATGAAGCTAAAGATGGCTGGCAGATGCATAGCAGCATTACTTTGTTTTGAATCTCAAGCTTTACTGATAAAAGCAGAATCCAGAAATTGGAGATTTAAATGCATCACCATCTGGTAATCGATGGTATTAGAATAGACTTGGTTTTGTTTTACAACATGTTCTATAAAAAATTTTTATAGAACTGGATTGGTAACCTCAATTTTTTGCCAGATATAAATGATATTAATAATGTATATGAAAAACTAATGTAAGTTCCACCCTGCGTAGTACTGTAATAAAATGGCAGTCTCTGGAAATCAAAATCCATGGATCATGATCTAGTCTATCAATTCCAATGCTCAAATTTCTTATGAACTCACAAACATTAAATTCATTCAGACTTTTCTAATTGTTAGAGTTCTAAATAAGGAATAATTAATTTTATAAAAGAAATTGTACTAGCTATTAATTTATGATTTTAAATTTATTTATTTTTACCTACATATATATATAACAATTTTATTCTTGTATTCATCCCTCCTTATGCTCACAATATATAACATAAAGTTTTACATATACATGTCTAGTTACTAGGACTTTGTTATAAACAGTGGAATGTGGTGCTGCTTCTTAATATCTTTTTGGAATAAATTTAATCAACTGGTGATATCTGAAAAATGGAAGAGCTTTGGGTGTTCCATTCCTCAGATATCGTAATAAAAAAAAATCATTTAATAATAATCAAGACAGCAATAAAACAGTTACGTCTTCCATAACTGTTCCAATAGTTTGCAAAAATTCTAACAAAATTACGGCAACAGAAATTATCATGAAGAGAAAAATAATATATGTATCTACGTTTTATAATTGTAAAATCATCAGCTTAAATTCTTGATGTGTAAGTAATTACAAACTTATATATTTACTTACTAAGTTTTTAAATAATGAAAAGACTTATACATAGTTATTTATTGAAAATGAAAACTGAACAATATATATTTAATAGTACTAACAAATCAACTTAGTTCTTTAGCCTACAATTAATAAAAAATGGAGAGTACTAAAATTTCCAGTTATTGATCTACAGTCAAATAATTATAATTGTTCATGAAGATGAGTTTGGATTCAAAACGTTAGGAGTATTTTAAATTTTAGACCTTTAGCTTGAATATTAGAAAATAATTAAAGTTGATTGCTAGATGCATAACAGCATTACTTATATCTTTGAATCCTAAATCTCAATGATAAAGACAAAAATCAGAAACCAATTTGGAGATGGAAATGGAATGCAATAATAACTAATATAGATGACACTAGAGTAAAGAACTGTTCTTGTTTTAGCATTATATGTATTTAATATTGTACTTTTCTGTTATCTAGAGATGCATTTAAAGAATATTTAAAATATAATCTGCTGGGAAAAATATAATAATCCTGTAACTAATATGCTTTCTTTACTGACTTATCTATCAAAATTCACAATTTATGAATATATATAAAATAATAATTTTAAAATATTTGAATTCTTGATTTTTTATTTTAGGATGGCTCTATTTTCTCAGCTTTATTATGGTAACATATAATAGTTTAGCTTTGTATTAAGTGTACTTTCAATCATTCAAAATTTTATCTATGGTGGCTAATGAATTAAAGGTGCTGGGAGAAGAATTAATAAAAATGAAAAATGGCATTATGTCGATTATGACTAAAAAGAAAGTTTTATATATCAAAAGTGTGACTTTTTCTTTAAAATAAAAATGGTTTTCTTTAAGTAATATTTATATATGGTCCAATAATTATTACTATTGTTAATTACAACATGTCGTGATGATTAGTTTTCTGCCAAAAAGCAAGTTTCAACAAACGGGACCAACTTATCCAGTCTTTATATCTCTTGCTCTATTCATTAGTTACTTCTAATTAATTAACTTACCTCACAATATTACTAAATTCACCATTTCCTTTATTTTGTTGTAATATCTTATATAAATGCAATTTATTCACCTTACTTTGAACACTTTTTAGCAAAAAAATTTTTTTTATTATATATATATGCTATTAGTAAAAAACATTGTTTCTTATATTTTTTGTTGTTAAAAAAAGAACTTATTATAAGATAATGGTAATAATAAAAAAGAGTATCATATTTAAATTAATAGTTGTTATGAATATGTATATATACAGTCAGGAATACACATGTATAATTTATATTTATTTTATATTTCATGTATATTTTATTTTATATTACCTGGATTATTTTATTTGATTTTGATTATATCTATTTCAGTTTTATTATGTTCTGCTATATTTTATTACATTTTATATTTTTTTAGTTTTTTTTTTTTACAATTTTATTAACTTTATTGATTACATTTTTATGGTATTATTTATATAGTTATTTATATTATTTTATTTGTCATTATATCATAGCTCTGAAGAAGACTCCAGGACAGTCAAAATGTAAGATTGTGTATACATATACAAATAAAAAATTTTTTTGCTAAAAAGTGTTCAAAGTAAGGTGAATAAATTGCATTTACCTCAAAACACATGTTCAATCCAATTTTTTTTCTCTTCCTATTTTTTTGCCCATTAAATAATGTATTTTAAACACACATTGCTGATTATTCCAGCTTATCCTTTTCAGGATCCAAATCTATATTTTAAATTTCAATTGATTTCATATTGATAGAAAGTGTCTAAAATATATTTTTTATCATTTTGTATTTGCTTTGTAAGCTTATGCAAATGGTTCTATTCAATGAATTTTTATGATGGTGTGGTGAATTTATTCTGAATTCTACAATTACTTAAACATGGTCACATAAATTTACAAATGAGGACATGTGCAATAATGATCTCACATACTTATAAATTATTTCCTAATACAATTATTATTTATAATACCTCTTATTTCAAAATTTAGTAGCAACAACTGTGTATATTAAATAATATTTATGCAAAGTGTTTATTTTCATGCATATTTGGCCCTGATTAGGTTGTATAGTCACATTATTATATTTTCATATAAAACTACATACTTTAAATATTTTATAATGACATATATACAAATTGTAACCCGAATGATAAAATAATTTCAAATTTAGAGATTTGGTTCATTGTACAGGCAATTTCAATTGTGGCAATCAAAGCAGATAAATAATAATCTAAAATGAGGATCGAATCCTTCTTGATCATCATTTGTAAATGCTATCTTACATCTTCCTAGCATCATGTACATAAAATTAAAATAAATTAATCATTTAAGAAGCTTGAGCATTGGAAATGGCAGAATTGGAGCTATGACTAATGGACGTAAAGCTCCAGTCAGCCATTTCACTACTTCACTAAAATATGGAGGATTTTAATTTTGTGTGCTTATGTAATTAAATGCATGTTCTGCCATATTGCAATATGTGAGTTGTTGTTTTTTTTTTGCCTTTCATAAAGTTTTTGGTGGGATTTATTTTACAGTAAATAAATAAAGGAAATTAATTGACCATTTTTTCTTGGAGAATCAGTAATTTTTTTTTTTAATACTGCAGAAGGCATTAAAATAAATCAAAGATATTCTTACCTTTCTAGGTATTATAAATGGTGCGCCAGTAACAAATGATTCAATTAATTGTAGATACAAATAACAATTTGTAGAAAATATATATAATTATATGAGTTTGTCTTGCATTGGTGGTCGAGAGGTCAGCGCGACTGCCTTGCATTTGCAGGCAGTTGCCCGGGTTGCGGGTTCGCGTCCCGGACGATGCTATGACACTTAAAAAAAAAAAATTATATGAGGTATATCTTTTAATTCTTGAGCTTTGTTAAATAGTTTCATCTTAAATATAAACAGTATAATAACTGTAAAGAAGTTCATTATCCTTTAAAGAGAATGGCTCTAATGAATTAATATTAGAACATTCCATAAAATATTATTAATAAATTACAATATGATTTAAAAAAATAAAAGTATATTTTAGCTATTATGATAAATCATTAAGAAATTTTTAAAGTACTATTATTTAATCATTTTAAAATAAAGAGAATACTTTATTTAAAAAAAAAAAAAAGGAATGAAATATATTACTTATTTCCAAAAATAATAAAAAGTTAAAACAAATAAAGATATCGATGAAAGCCCTAAATATTAAAATTATTATTAAAAAGTAGATAATTTTTAAAATCTAAAAGTTAATTTCCATAATTTAAGATTTTTTTTTTAATCAAAAAAATTAATGGTGTACTACTATAAATAATTAGTAGTGTTGTATGAATAAAGGTTTTGTCAAAACCCAAAACTCACAATAATATTTTCAAAACTCACAATCACACTTTATCTAGATAACTAGTTTATTCCACATATGAACAGCTTTTTGGTTAATCATATACAAATTTATATATATACACACAGAGAGAGAGAGAAAGGGAGTAGATATAACATTAAAATAAAAATTAGAATCTTTTTTGATTTACATTAAAAGAATGCATTTCTATAATGGTATAATTTAAAATTTGTTTTAATAACAAACAAAGATGTATTTATAAAAAGAGATCTGGAAACAATTATTGATAAATTTATATTATTCAAAAACTTATAAATAGAATAAATCGATAAACTATGTTTAATCCTACATACATATAATAAAAACAACAATAAAATAATAATAATAATAATATAAAAACTGTGTAAGTAATCCCAAACAATCATATCATTCATTAGGTGGGATAAGAATTTAGGACCCCAAAAAATTCAATAACAATTTAACTTTATTTTGATTTCCATCCCTTCAAAAAAAAAAAAGTCCTGATAAAATATACATATTATACATTTGCATTACTTAAATTATATAAACTTTTATGATTGTTATCTAATATTATGTATAAGTATACATATGGTATATAAAACCCAGACTACATTGAAGTATAAACAGGCTTTGGTTAAACTAATATAATTAATTACAAACTGACACAAATTATTCAACCAGGTATAATATTGTAATAAATAAAATAAGTACTAAAAAAAGTTTATATTTATATATAACACAACCATGACTTATTGAGCTATATATATCACTTGTCTGTGGTTAAAGCAGAGAAAGATAATACCAACACAAAATTTCTTTTGGCAATAGCTATTTGTTAAATAAATCATTATAATAATGACTGTTCAATCATTATTTTATCAAATCCCTCTGGTGGTGTATGATAGAAATCAGTAAACTGGACATCTAAAATTGCTCCATCATCAACTAATAACAGAAAAAATATATAAAAAATAAATAAACAAGATATATGAGCATAATATCAATCATTAATATAATGTGACACAAAGCATTAAATTATAAATTATTTAGTTCTGTATCACTTTAACTATAATACATATATATATATGTGTGTGTGTGTGAGTATATTAATGTTATTTATTTGCATTCTCCTAAAAAAAAAAAATTATAGAAATTTATTGTCTTCTATACAGTAATGTTTGATTAAAAATAAATATACTTCTTGAATATATGTTTTTGCCAATCATTTAAACAGACTCATAATACTCAATTTGACATTAAAATTTAATTGTGTATTATTATTATTAATTTCTTCCCTTACGTTTTTTTTTTCTTTTTAATAATTTGATCAAGACATTTGTAATTATTAACTTCAAATTTATTTTTATTAATCTTGATTTTATCTTTCTTTAAAAACCCTGTAAAAACTATTACTCTCCATGCTAATGCATACTATCCATAAAACTGATATAAAAAGTTTTGGGAGACAGCATCACATTCCACCAATTTTTAAAAATATTAATCTTCTTCTTAAAACATCATGTAACACAATCACTGAAATTTCACTTTAATAAATATTCTTCAAAATTTGACAATATTTTGGATTTATGTCATGATGTTTCATAACTTTACAAAGTCTTTCTAAAACTAAAGGCCTTTTCACAATCGACATATCCAATAAAATAACTTTTATACTCAATAATCTTTTTAAACTTTCATACAGTAAATGAATTTGCATGCTAAACTCATTTTTATATTTAACTTGTTATTTTGACTAGGATTCAATCAATAATTTCTGTAGCCGATTCATAATGATTTTAATAAATAGTTTACATTTAGCAGTTAGAAGAACTGTATGTCTAATAATTTTTAAATTTTTTCACTTTTTTTAAATATCAATATCACTATTACATTTTTCTAGATAGTTGTATGACTTTAAATTTTGATCATTTGATCAGCAAAAAATGTTAATTTTTCCATTTGTTTTTTTTTTTTAAAAAAAAATCTTTAATGACTAAATCATTTCATGAAACTTTTCTATTATCTACAGATTTAATTATATATCTCATATTGTTGTGTACATTGGAAAATATTTTCCAACTCACACAAAGTAAGAAAAATGAATATAAGACTTGTAACATTTATTACAATTCTTTGCATATATATTTATATAATAGTATATTAATAAATATTTATTTTTTATACAACACAGTATTTATTATAATATACTTGAAGTAAACTAATGTGCTGTTTAATATAAATTGACATGTACTCACCAGTAAGAAAAGACTTTAGAACAAGTGAATCAATTGTCCTTCAAATTTGCAGGTGATTAAAAATGAGATAAATTCTCTCTCCTGTAATATCTGAATTATGTTTGTACAATTTGAACATCATTTAAAAAATCAGGCATATAAAAGACTCAAGCCCCGAATAATGCATAGTAAGTATGATAAGCTAGAAGGACAGGTGATTCACTTCTTTTTTTAAATGTTTATTTATGAGTGAGTGCATATCAATTTATATTAAACAATGCACGTGTGAAGATTAGTTTACTTTCGAATATATTATAATAAGTACTATGCTGTATAAAAAATAAATATTTATCAATGCATTTAGATTCTAATTATTATATGTTAATCGCAAGTTGTTAAAAATGAGATAAATTCTCTCCCCTGTAATATTTGAATTATATTTGTATAATGTGAACATCATTTAAAAAATTAGATATATATTAGACTCAAGCCCTAAATAATGCACGGTAAGCAACGATTGGCTTACATATAAATAAGTTTGAAGAACAAGTGATTCATTTGTTCTTTAAAATCTTTGCTTACAGGTGAGTGTGTGTCAATTTATTTTAAACAGCTCATGTGTAAAGATTAATTTACTTCCAAATATATTATAAAATAGTAATATAAATTCATCAACCACAAGAGAGAAGTGAAGGATACTAATGTAAGTTTCATTGATAGTAACAAAAGGCTAAGAGGAATGAATACCATCACACACTTCCAGCATCCATGGTCAGCAGCTTCCCACATGAAACTAGCATGCACAATTACTTTGAATGTGAATCACTGTACTGTAACTACTAATCTCAAAAAGACTTAGTATTTAAAGACATTTCCTCCCAAAAATCTATAATCACTGGATTCTTTGATAAGGCTACTTGAATGATCAATTTAGACCATTGTGTTTGTTTTGTTTATTATTTGATAAGGCTACTTGAATGATCAATTTAGACCATTGTGTTTGTTTTGTTTATTATTTACCATTGAAGGAAGTTTTAGATGAGTTCATAAACATTTCTTTTTCTTGACTAAAGTTATTCTCAAAATATATAATCCTTGAAGTAAGATGGTGAAGTATCTTCTTATTTTTTAACATCTGATCTGGTTTCTGTGAATTTTGGCCTGCTTTCTCTGAGGAATGATACTCTTTTTGATTCACAGTCATCTGGTCTTGTAGATCTTCATTTCAGTGATGCATTTCATCTATATAATTATGCTGCAACTGGTCTTTTGGCCAATGTTGTAGTTGTTTATTCGGGGTTTGTGGTGCAGATTCTTTATATTTATAATTTTCATTGAATCCATTTAATAATCCACTAAACATATAACATAGTATTCAGAAGCTTATCCTTATAGACTAACATGATATAATCTGGATTATTTTCTATTTTTTAGCAATGCAATATTTTTCTCTTAAACTAAAATGACATTTTAAAGCTATGAAGCTTATATTCTCTTTTATAATTCGTTTTATCATTTCATAAGTGTATTTCTTTATATAATAATTTTACAAAATTTCCATATATTCACTTCTATATGGTTCAATTTTAATTATTTGCATAGTTTTCTTTTTCTGTATATATTGACTTGTCTCAAAAAATATATATATTTTTTGTTCTTGCTTTCTGTATAGATGTTTCTGATGTCTTCTTACTGATCTCATCATTCAAGTCATTTTCAAAATCCTTTAACATTTTCTAAGATTATTTCTAGAGCTAAATATGAAATGTTATAAAACAAAGTGCCAAACATTTACTTTACTTAACCACTGAAAAATTAAATATGACGAATTCACAGGGCCAAGATTAAAAATCAAATCTCTGTATTCTACTTTCTAGTTATTTCAACATACTTTTAAGCAGAGAATGTAAGTACTCTTTCTCATCAGCTGAACCAACCAAAACTTATTTTCAATCAACCAATCACTAATAGCCAGTTAAACACACACAGACATATATATAATACCCTTTTGACTAGGTCCAAATAGGTTTACTAAGTCAATTTTTGAAAAATTTTAAATTAAGGGAAAGCTTAAATAGTATAAATGCTATATAATGTTGATAATATTACTGGAAAAGTGGCCATAGTGAAAATAATGTATTAAAAATCCTATTAAAACAAAGTGCTAAAAGTTAGTTTTAAAATAATGACTTAAAATTAAATAAGCTAATGTATTATAAATAAAAATTAGATTTAATATTTGTGTTATAAATTATTTATCAAAAGTATAATATTTTGTGGTAGACAAATGTATTTAATTTGTTATTGCTTAAATAATTTCAAAATTTATCTATTCCAAATTGTATCATTATATATATTTTGTAATAAAATATTTAGATGTTTCCATTTTCAGACAGTAATTATAAAAATTGATATATATTATCTGGTTTTTAAGTCATGTGATCAGCAAATACATATACTTTGTGCTTACAAGGTTTCTAAAGAAAGTTTCGGTGCTTGTCTTATAGATAAAGATGCTGTTGGATGGCGCCGTTTTCACGCTAAAACTATAAAATATGACCATTCCCGGGCCGTTGATTATAATAATTTTGCTGTGCTTTTTTGTAATGCCAAAATAAAAACAAGTCAAAATCGTCTTTTATAAATATTATTTTTTTATTAACGTATACAATTTAAATGATAATAATAAATGTAAAATAAAATCAACAAATTACAATTTGATTCGTGTTTTTTCTATCGTATATTTTTTTAATTGTGTTACGGCTTTTTTTTATCAATTTTCTATCGGATATTTTTTTACTTGTGTTACGACTATTTTTTTTGTTAAACCAAAATCATCTTTTATAAATATTATTTTTTATTAACGTATACAATTTAAATTATAATAATATGTGTAAAATAAAATCAACAAACTACAATTTGATTCGTGTTTTTTCTATAGTATATTTTTTTAATTGTGTTACGGCTTTTTTTTTATCAATTTTCTATCGGATATTTTTTTACTTGTGTTACTACTATTTTTTTTGTTGTTGTTTAACTAAAAAATAATAATCGTAATAAAAAGTAAAATTTCTTAGTGTATTTTTTATTTATTCTTCATTTTACATTTCTTTTTTTTTTTTACAGACAAAGAGATATTATGGCTATTTTTTACTTCAAATAGAATGACAATAAAAAGTAAAAGTTGTTACGGTTAGGTTTAGGGTTAGTTTTAGAGTTAGGGTTAGTGTTCTGTTGTTTGTAATGCTAAAATAAAAAAAATAAAAAAATCGTAACCATACTCTGACAAAATAAAGAAACTCAAACTTTTTTAAACAACAACAAGCACATATAAATGTCTTCTTTACTTATTAAACATGTTTATAATATTTGCTTTTTATGACATTTACAAAAAATCGTGTATATTTGTACTTTTCTTACTGGATATTTTTTTGGTAATGCTCTTTTTTACTTCAAAAATATACACATGGTAGAATCTGTCTCGTGGAATGTTATGAGCAGTATGTTACTTGATGTGTCACCTAATTGCAACTCACTAAAAACATAGATCTTTAACATTTTCCCAATTAAAACTTCAATACAGTACGTTGTAAAAAGTTTTAGAATTATTACTTTAAAAAATCTGAACATTTCAATACTTTAAAATAAAAAAAATCCAATGAAAACAACATTTCCATCCAATTCAAATACAAACTCTCTCATCAAGCCGTAACTATTTTATAAACTGTGCGAATTCGGAAAATGTAATTGCTGCGACGCAACAGTGGCCTGCATTCTGTAGCACAACAAAAAAGTTGTATTATAGAAAATGCGGGTTTGAATGTGTCAGCCGTGGAAACAGCATTTTTATGTGTTTTAGCATGAAAACCGCGCCATAGAGCGGCGTCTTTAGCTATAAGATGAGTACCAAAGTTTCAAAATTGTAAAAAAATTGAAACCATTTGTGTATCATAAAAGTAAATGTTAGAAAATTTTTTAATTAGACAGCTTTAAAATTAGTGTAGTTAGTAAAGTTAAATTTTAAAAAATAGATACATTAAAATTAAATACTGGATAAATTAATAAAGTATTTAAAAAATGTTATTTTAGAGTGTTTAATTTGTTTAAATAAAATTGTAAAATTAATTTAGAATTAAATTTTGTAATGATATTCAGTATTTTAATACGAGTCATGATTTTTGTTTCTAAATTTTAATTATACAAGCTTGACTAATATGTAAATTAGATCGTAAGTTGAAGATTAAATAACCAATCAAATTGTCAGTTCGATTTGGTATAAAAGTAGATGCTCTCATTTTTTTGGCTTACTTAATAACTTAATATTATCAATATTATTATTGTATATCAACATCAAAGTATTACTTGGTTTATTTCTTAGTATTATTATTTTTAAGAAAAGTCTTTGAAGAATTAATAATTTACTAAGTTAAAGTAAATAATGCAGCTCCAAATCAAAAAGAATTATCTACTGGTTATATTTATTGAAGCTTAAGCCAACTTCACAGTAAAATATGGATTTAATACCAGGGATAATGTATTCAAAAGAATTAATGATGAAAGTACAGCTAATAAAGGAAAGTATAATTTTAAATGTATTACAGAAAAATTTATATAATTATTTATTTTTAATATTTGGGATATTTTCAAGAGTGTTGAACAGAAATATTTTTCAAAGAACTAGCATTTTTATGCATTCTATTTGAAAGATAAATAACTTTATTTGGAGAACAAAAAGTTACATGGAAAAAACTTAAATTTTAATATTTTGAAAAATGAATTTAATATTGAACCTAGAATAAAAAGATACTATTTATGCTTACATTAGAAACTATGTATATTTTTTTTAGAAAAAAGTTGCAGTGAATATTTTTTAAAATACTGACCTAAAAAAGTTTATTATAAACCTCTCTTGAAAAATGATTATAAAGATCAAAAACCGACATTATTACGGATATAAGTTTTATGACAGGTCGTTATTAAAAAAAATACTGTAAATTATCTAATATTATAAAAACTGGTTTTTAAATTGTTCATGAGAAAGAAAAAAGAAGTAAATGGATAATTAAAAGAAAAAATATTATCCTGACTGAAAATATACCATTATAAAACACTATATATATGAATTAATATAAATGGAATATAAAAATGCGTATTTTCCGTAAATATATGTGTTAAGTTTATATCATCGACAACTGATGGCATCTAAACCCATAGGATCCAGGAGAACAGGAAAAACTCTGAAGATTATTTAAAAAACTTTTCCAAGTGATATCACATTAAATAGCTGTCATCCTGAGAAAGATACAGATAGGACTGTATTTTTAAAAGACTTTCAGAACAGGATGAATAGCTAATTTTCAAAATATTTTTGGATTTAAAAGTCGACTTCATTTCATTTATTTTTTTTTTATTCGTGAGCAACCTTCTGGGGAGGAGAAAAGTTTTGTGTTTAATGCTTTTGGACAGTAGTGGTCGCCTTAGTAACAAGTGTTGAGGGGGGGGGAACTTCTATGAAAATATTAGAAGAAAAAAACTTTTTAAAACTAAACTTTTTGGAAAGAAGAAAGAATTGGAATTTAGTAACTATAGTTTTTAATTATCATTTTTACATACTAATTGTAGTATTAAGTTTTATTAGTGTTAGGGTAGAAAAAGATACACTTTAAATATTTTTATTTAATCTAACATAATTAATATTTTAGAGAATATTTTAATTTTTTGTAAAGTTTTACATAAACATTTTAAGGTGTGATAGTATTATGTTGGATGTCTGTTATTATTAATTAATATGTTTTTTTATGATAAATATTGGACCAGAAAACATCTGTTATAGTGACTGACAAGTGAAGTGTCACTAGGTAAACTATATAAAATATATTAATTTTATATGATGTATATTTTATTGTCATTTACTAGAATTGCTGGGAATATTTTTATGATATTGCCTTGTCATATGAATGTATGAACATGTGTGTGTGCGTTAATTACATATAAAACATTATTGTTATTCTAAAGATATAAGCCATAAATTTAAAAGATTGTTATTCTAAAGATATGCACATACATTTTCTTTTATATTACTAATGTAATATAATTTATTGGTACCCATAATTTTATATGATTCTTTAATGGATGAACCCTAATTTTTGGAGATATTTTGAATATTGATTTAATAACTTAAAACAAAATCATTTGTATTTTTATTGCTGAATTTTAAAAGTGAATACCCCTTTTCTTGTAGAAGTTTTAGATTGTTAAAGCTAGTAATTTTGCGATGTAGGTTGTTAAATCTATTACGAAGTTTTAATCGGTAGTGACTTAGGGATTATGTAAAAAAAACCTTTGGATGTTTATATGTAGGATCTATGGAGAAAATGGGAAAGTAACCCATGTTGATATCTTACTAGTTTATGCAAGTACAGATAACGTAGCCCTGTGTCTTGTATATATTTTCCATGGACAGTCTTTTTTCTTGATATTTTGTATTTTAAAATGTTCGAGTGAGTCCTGAATAAATAGCTTGGACATTACTATTATATTTGAGGTTATTAGATAGAGAAATCATAACTCTTCATTTACACTGTTTTCCATGTAGATTATCCAATATATTTTATACTATTGAGTCTTTACTCTAGTTATTTCTTCAGGTTCTATGCATCATATCGCTATCTTAATTTCAACAGTTATTGCATCGTATAGCATTGTATTTTATGAAACGAAATAATGAATAATTTTGAATTGTAGTATTGTTATTTTGCAAGAAGATGAGATAGGTTTTTCTTGTTTTGGTATAGGTTAAAGACAAATACAAATGAGATTGAATGTAAATGCTAACAGTGAATAATAAAGAATCATAGATATTTTTCATACTTTTATTAAACTACTTTTAAAACATAAAAGAGATGATAATTATTCACGAGATTTTTGAATAATTTTGATATTTTAATTTTACGTGTTAATGCATATTTTTAAAAAATGAAATGTCCAAAATTAACAACATAAAATAGAATGAATGCTTGTATTTTGTGAATAGTATTTTATGTTTTAAACATACATGAAACACACATATATGGATTCTTATTTAGAGTAGTATCAAGCAAAAATATGTAAAAGAACATCAATCATATTATTTTATTAAAGTCAATTTATTTATCCAACGAACCAAGATAAATATTTAAAATAGCACTAGCACTATTATATTAGATAAGTTTGATTGATTTATTGTAAAAATATTTGAACATATTTTAAAAATGAATATGATTTAAGTATCTCAAATTTTTATATTTTTCGTGTACACTTATGAAAACCATATGTTCTAGTTATGTTAATTAATGGATTTTTTTAAAAAAAAAACCCTATAAGAGTATTTTTAAATTTGTATTTTATTTTAAATAAATGTGACATAAAAAGTATATAAGTCGGAGTAAAGACTTATTTACTTATTGATTTATTATATTTTTTATGATATGGAAAGATGTAACCCAATGTATCTAAATTAGTTTGATATTTGCTAGAATTTATTAAACACGAATGTAAATAGTGAATATAGTTTTTGTTAAATGTATAGGATAATAAAATTTGTTAAACTTGTTTTTATAAAACTTTGTGTTATGTTGATTTATTCACCATCACAAATACATGATTGACAGATACCAAAATAAATATATTTGCACAGTAGATATAATTATTCATTTTTCTTTTACATTAATATTATTATTATAGTCATAACTGAATGCACAATTTATTGCATAGAATTTTAACATTGTTCATTGCCATGCATGTTCAGATTATGTCATATATTCTATTTTAAGATGCCATATGAGAACTAAAAGAATTATATTATTTATTGTTGTTGTTATTATTGTTAATTACCATAATATTAAACAGTGGATAAGATTAATAATTATTTAATGAGGAATAAGATTATTATTATTTATTTATGATTATTTATTAGTTAGGTGTAGTTGAGGATGATAAAAAACCCTTATCATACTTGACTACAGGAGATTATAAATTGATTAGAGTTATTTTAAAGAACCTGAGATAATTATAATTATATTATTTAATAAAAAGATTATAATTTATTTAGTAACATTATATTAAATTGATTGTTATTATTTTAAAGTCTTAAGAATACTATGAATTTATTATCATTTGAAATAATAGGGGGGATAGTATTTTTATGCCATTGAGATTGTATCCTGTGAGATATTGGCTCAATGTAATTCTTTACTGCTTGTACTTCACTTCATTGTCTCATGATTTATTAATATTTTATTTATTTAATTTTTCATAAACCAAACCCTTTATTATGTATTAATCAGCTAGAGCTAGTTAAATAGTAAATATTATCATAGAATATTTTTATTATTGATTATAGTAAGATTATATGTGTTTTAGCCAAGCGTAATCATTTTATCTGAACTAGTCATATTTTCCTATTAATATATTTCTAGTTAGTGAGAGTACAATATATATATGTATGTAAGAAAAAAAGGTTGTTTTACAATAGCGTGTTAAAACTGTCGGAGGGCGGCTTTGTTTGTAAACAAAGATAAATATAATGTTTACAGGGCCGCCGCCAGGTTTGTTTATTATCACATTTCAAAGTAAAGTAATATCAAATAAATTTTGGAATACGCAACAACAACAAGAACAAAAAAAAAATAATGCAGAAATCAAAAAATTGAATTTAAAAAAGTACTTAATTTTTTTTTTTTTGTTATTCTTTTCATTACTTATATTTGGGGGGGGGGGGGCAGGAATTCTTTTTTTTTATATGTATGTTTTTGATTTTGTTGATTACATTTAACCAAAACTACTATCTATCAAATAACAATTTTTGGAACGAAAACAAACAAAAAAAAAAAGGGTACATCGATCGAAATGAATTTTAAAAAGTAGTTACTTTTTATTCTTTCTCATTACTTACATTTTTTTTAACGGCGGCGGTCGGGTATTCTATGACAAAATCAGCTTCTTTTCTTTTTTATATTTTTGTTGTTTTATAATAACTTACAAATACCAAATCGATTTCCATTTAACGGTATCAAACATTTACAACCAAAAGGTCCAACTTTGGGAAAGGTGGTGGGGGTGAGTGGTTACAATTCCTAAGTGAACGTAATGCTCCGACTCGAAGGTTGACCAACTTTTTACTGTAATTACCAAAAACCACATAAATATATTTACGGTAATTAAAAGCAACTTTTAGGGCTGTTCAGGAACAGCACACATGCAGCTTCAAAGCTCTTTTGTTTGATAACCCGTTTCCAGCAGCAGCAGTCAGAGAATCTTTGACATTCGCAGCAAGTTTTCTGATTTCAGCCATTCGATGAAGCTCACCGTTGTTCTCGCAGAAGCGGGACTTAGAGCGTGATTTCATCCGAATCGCGCTGGAACCTACACTTGCCAAATTTTTTGGGCAGGAAATGGGGGCTAGGGAAACATGAGACTCTGCTGATAATTGTTAGTAGACATTCCTAAAAGATGGCAGTTAGAGGGGGAGGTGGACTTAATGAATATTAAAATAGTTTTGACAATCGAAATTCCAGACACCCTCACCCGATACTGTTGCCAAAAGTGAAATGTGATCGCATATCGAAAATGCTTAGCACAAATCTGAGCTGTAAGCTGACACGATAGCTTCTGTGGCAGATTCAATGTCATGTTTCTGTGCATTAGCGTAGAAATAGACACAAGCAGCCACCCCGTACCTGAATGGACTATTTCTAGGCTTACGCATTAGAAATAGAATGCTCGCTAGCGGTGGTAGGCCACCTAAATGGCATATTTCTGTGCACTATCACAGAAATAATGCCCTCCGGTGGTTTCAACACGCTATTGTAAAACAATCGAAAAAAATCATTTATTTTGACATGAAAGATGTCACGTTACTTAAGATACAGTTCAACTGAAGGAGTTTGTCAAAATAATATTTCATATTTAGCATTGTAGATATCACTTTGTTACACTTTGGGTACTTACACTGTCACAAATTGTTATTATTGAACCTGACTTGTGCAAATAAACACCATCCAGAAACCACGAGTTCCAAATCCATAGGCATTAAATACTTTATTCATCTACTTTCTCCAATCTTTCTATAACTTCAATGAAATTTCTATCTAATTCATTTTTTTGTAAAATTCATTATTGAAAACTTTTTGCTTCTAATCACTTTTCAATTCTATCAAATGCAAGATTTTTCTTGTTTTTTTTTTTTTGAGGCCAGCCATGTTTCCTATCCATATGTAAACTAGTAAAAATGCACACAAAATATGTTTTATAAATAATAGTATGTCTTTCCATTGTTTATATTTCCTTTTAATGATCTAGATCAGCGATTCCCAACCGCTGGTACATGAATACCAAGTTACAGGTATCCGACAAGTAAAATAATAACAAAACATATTATGTATAACAATAATTATTTTTTAAAAACATTTTTATTTTTTAAAAAATATCACAAAAGTATAATTGGTTAATTTTTTATATCAACAATTTTTTTGAAGTAAAACAAAGTAAAAGTTTGATGAAAAATAGTAATATTTTGTGTTTTTACTAGTACACGCTTTTTCCTATATGGTAGTACATACAGTCATAAAACCTGCTATTTGTAGTGTTATATCCAACATGAATATATTGAAAATGATTATAAGTTATTCTTTGTTTTGTGAATTATATAATGACTTTTATTAATTCTGTGAAGTGCAGTCTAATAAATTTTAAAATATTATATATTTAACAATTTACATAGTAATATTAAATATAAGTTTCAAGTTATATTTATTTGTTTTTATTATTATCTTAATTGTCATTTAAAATGGGAAAATCAATGGCCTTAACATGAAGACCCTTTTAGAGCAAGCTGGATGTAGTTATTCAAAATCAAAAGAAAATAAATCTGAAGTTTTAGCTATAAAATATATTCCTGCGAATTTAAGATCTGTTTTTAATGGAGCTGTAAAAACAATTAACTTGATAAAATCAAAAACACTTAATTCCTGCTTATTTTCAATTCTAAGTAATGAGATGGGAAGTGAACATAAAATGTTATTACTTCATAACAAGGTTGATGGCTCTCATGAGGCAAAGTCCTTAGCCAACTTTTTGAGTTAAGCTCAGAGGTAAATATTTTTCTTATGGATTTAGGAGATTCAATAAAAGATCATCTGACTGGAGAGAAATGCTATTTAGGCTAGCATCTCTATCAGCTATTTTCTCACAGCTAAATGATTTAAATATGAGTTTGCAGGAAGCTAACAATTCTCTGTTTGACCTTAGCGATAAAATAACAGCATTTATAAAATAAATTATCATTTCTTAAAAAACAAATCGAGAAAAGGAATTTCAGTGTGTTTTCCACTCTATATAATTTTTCAGAAGAAAACAATTTATCAATAACAGACTGCCATTAATAACATACAGGACCATTTAAAATCATTGTATGATTGTTTTCAAAAATATTTTATTGAAGATTTTATTGTTCAAAGTTGGATTCGCAATCCCTTTGCATTTACAGAGGAGGTTCCAGATAATGCAATTGTGAAAGAGTCTTTTATAGATCTTATTAGTGATGGTGGATTGAAAGTGAAGTTTCAGAGTATCAGCTTATTTTCATTTTGGCTGCCTACCTGGGTAGAATATCCAGAACTCTCTCAACAAGCATTAAAATTTTTAATGCCATTGAGTAACACATACTTATGTGAGAGTGGATTTTCTGCTATGGTTGCAATAAAAAACAAATATAGAAATTTTCTCAATATTGAATCAGATATTTGTCTTAAGATGAGCAAAATTGAGCTAGATATTTCTAATTTTGTTAAAAATAGATAAGTGCAAACTTCACACTAATTAAAATAATTTGTTACTACCCAAAGAGTAATTAACCAATTATACTTTTGTGATATTTATGGTTAAAAATATTTTTTCATTTTCTTTATTTTTATATCATGTAATTTTTATTTTGTAATATATATGTTCAAATTTTTTTTATATATATTTTTACATCATATAATTATACTTAAAGTATACCTTTCACTAAATGTGTTGCAATCTTTTATGTCTTATATATATATATTGTAAAATGCTATGATACCTAAGTAAATAAAAAACAAATACATAGTCAGTATTAAATTCTATTACATTCCATGATATATAAATTTGAAAAATTTTTAACTACTGGTACTTCATTCTTTTGCCTAAAATTCATTGGTACTTTATCCCAAAAAGATTGGGAACCACTGATCTAGATCATTAATGATTAAATTTTCAAGATATGGAAATTTTTTTGGATTATCTAATTCAGCTTAAACAATTTTGATTTTTCTCTTCATTTTATCTTTCTCATCAAACAATTGCTTTTGTTTTGGCTATATTGATATAGAATCCATATCTCTTTACTTACTTGTTTAACATCTCTAATTCTGATGTCATTATTTCTTCAACTTGTCAACATATCATCTTTATATATTATTTTTTTATTTTCAGGTCCAAGTACTTATATTCCTTTGTACTATTCTTTGACTTATTCATTATTCTTTCCAAGTATTCAATGAACACACTTTAAGATTGGATCTTCTTTCCTTGTGTCTTGCCTCTTTTAATCTTCCAGTTTCTCCAATATATTTTCATAGCCGCTTTTATTTAGATTATTAGTTATAATCTACTCCATTTGTTGTGAGTACTGCCTAAATTATCTTGAGTAGTGTCAAAGGCTTTCTGAAAGACAACAAAGTGTAGATATATGTTCTTTCCTTTGATAATATTCCTATTTTTTTCTAATTCCAGCCTAATCATTTGTCAATCTTCCTCTTAATGTATCTTCAAACTTTCATTTAAGATGTACTTAAATTTTGATTTAAATGCTTATTAATGTAATGATTGAATAATTTTCATAATCTGATATTAATAACAATTTTGTCAATACTTTAAATACTATACTTTCTTTCCATGCTATATTAAACAGTTAATAAATTTCTGACAATGTACTATCACTACTATATTTGATAAATTTTTCCACTACTCCATCATTTTTTGACATATTCATTTGTTTACTTGCTCTTCAATAAATTATCATCTTCATTATTATAGGATAATGAGAAATGAGAAAGCTCATTTACTAATTTTGCAAATATTTTTTCATCAATATCTGTTTTGTATAATTCAAAACTATGCTGATTAGTTGAAATAAAAAGTTCTAAATTTAGAACAGCTGATTAGAAAATAGTAAGCATCTGAAAATCATTGCCCTATATTTCATTTCTAATGGTTAACCAAAATAAAAGATAGGAAAATTTATTTGTTATATTATATATGTGTGTGTTGTTTATGTGTCTGTATACATATTAAAAAATGTTCTCTTTCATTGATTTTCATGACTTATATATTAAACAGATAACACAAATATTAATCAAACTATTTGGATATATTAGGTAAAGATAGGTTAAAATTACAAAAAAAAAAAAAATTATACTATGTCAACTTACCATAAAATACAGGATAGACTGAACCTTTAATACCAGTTAGTGGGCATTGCAAGTTTTTACCATTCAAATAAAAATTTAATTCAACATGGTCATAACTTAATGCCTAAAAAACAATAATTATTAAAATGTCTTTAAAATGAGAAACATAATTAAATTCAAACTAAAAAAAACAATATATATATGCAAAACCATAAAACAATACAATACTAGATTAAATCCAAAATTTTACCACAATCCTTACACAACCATGGTTTCATCTATTTGTAGTAAATGAAACCATGGTTGTGTAAGGATTTTGGATTTAATCTAGTATTGTATTGTTTTATAGTTTTGCATTTTTATTTTTGCTAGTATAGTGTTAGGCAGCAGTTTTAGTTATATATATTAAAAGTGATTAAAAAGATTCTTGATAAATAGCACATCTCACTTTTTAATACTGAAGCAATAAATCCGAGTTTCATCTATGGAAGTACTAAACAAGTTACATTGATTTTGAAAAAAAAATTTAAAGGTTAACTTAAAATATTTTTTAATTTAATCATACTCAGAAACATGGATTCAATGCCATGATGCAGTCTTCTCTAAATCTCTTTAATTTATTCATACCTTCCAAAAAAACTGAGTGACTGCAAATTAACTCCATGCATGTTTAATTCCATCTATTCCTCTTTTAACGGAATAATAATTTTCTTCAATAAAATTTATTAAAAATAATTTGCATCCAGAAATTCATAACTTTATGTTGCTTATTCTTTTAAATGCCAAGATTCTTTCGGACAGATGTTTTGTCATTACCTACGTTTCAAAACATATAAAACAGACTAGTAAACATTCATTTGTCCAAAATGTCTAATAGCTCTAAACAAGCTTTTCAATAAATCTAATTTGATTTATAACCTTGTTTTGCCTTTCCAAATCTCATTTTTGATTATAAACATGTTCTTATTCTGGCTATTTATAATACTAATCGTATTATTCCCAAAATAAATATAACTTTTTACATGTTTAGATCAAACTTTTTTAGACCGAAGGCTAAGACCCATTTGATGGCTGCAAATCTTGTTAAGGGGAGATTAAAATAAATTTCAATCATTAAATTATAAGTAGATAATTCTATTTTTATCAACAGATATGTATTTTTAAATTTTAATGTGAAAATTGATACATTATTCTACGTAGTAGGGTTACCAAACATCCAGATTATTCAGGATTTGTCTCTATTTTTGGTTAAATGTCCCAGTGTCCCTGAAATGTCTTTTTAGGACCATTGTATGTCCCAATTTTCAAATACTCATAATTATTATTATATAAATAATTCATTGCAAAAAGAATAGTTTCTTGGCCCTCTCTGTCAATTTCAGTCTCTACAATAATATTAGAAAAACTTCAGGAAAATTCCAACACAAAAAAAAAAAAAACTATTGAGTTGTATGGCCAGGTTCACAAGCTAGGCACATTCTCACATTCAACCTCACCTTGGAGCATGCGCAGTTGGATTTTTGTAGGCTAAAAATTGAATTGTGTTAGCACCTGCTTTTATTGAGAGTATAGTTTTGTTAGTTCTTTGTTGATATTAATTTTCTACAGTGATAAAATTAATAAGAATATTAATAACCCTAAACAATAGATAACATGCCAAAGAAAAAGTGCATTTACAATGATGAATATACACAGGAATAAAGTTTTATAATAAAAAAAAAGGCCACAATGCCATAAAAATGATTGGTCATGTCCCGATTTTTGATTCAGCCAGTATGGTCACCCTACTATGTAGTGCTCTGTTTATTTTACAATTCATATACATCAGCATATAAACTTTAGGAAATACTCTAAGTTGTGCAGTTCACTAGTTTCTTCTTTGTAAGAACTATCACTGGCAATTAGTTCAATTGATAATTCTTCATTAAAAATTTAACCCCATGTGGATAAGTGGTTAATAAAAATACAATGTATTTGTAAAAATCAATCAGTCAAATGCAGGAAAACACCATAAAATCCAAATGGCAGTGTCTCATATTTTATCAGGCCCAGCAGATTCATTCACATCATTTTCAATACTAAGTGACAAGCGACAGAAAATATTATGTGAAAAATTTATATATGTTATCCTTCTCACTTGGAAATATATGTTTGGGCCTTCATATAATGATCCACATAAGCCTATGCATATTATCTGTGAAAAAATTGTTACATGATTGTAAGATACCTGAAAAATTTAATCATTTATTTATGCACTGTGCATAGTGAATTTAAGAATAAGACAATTGAATTTTTTAAAAGAAAGACTGAAGAATTAAAATAGCAAATTAAGTTTTTTTTTCAAAGAATACTACATTAAATAACAATTAGTAAAATTTTCTAAATTGCTTTATTAATTATTAAAAGAAAAGAAAAACCATATACAACTGGCAATGATTTTATTTTATAAGCAACAATAAAAATGTGAAACTATTCATAGTTCTAAAATATCAAACCCTCTAAAAAAAAAAAAAAATCCTTTACTCAATTAAAAAAAGAAAAATAACATTGCCAACATTACCATGTTGATGTTATTATCATGAATCAAGCAAAGTATTATATTTGCTATACTACTTGATGAGCCAATTGACAATATAAAAGATGCTCATTTAGCGGTTTTTGTCAGAATCCTATATAATTTACAAATTCAGACCTCCTGCTTTGTAGAAATCTTTCCAGCACAACTAAATGAATAGATATATTTGAAAAGGTGACAACTTTTTTTATAGAAATTGAGCTTGAATGGCAATAGTGCATTGAGGTTTACACTGATGGAACTATAGTCATGACTTACAGACTTATAGGAAAATTTTAAAAACTGTTCAAATGCAAGACATATTCATCGCATTATCCACAGAGAAAATCTAGTATTTCATCACATGGAAGAATCATTTAGTAGAGTGTTATCATAAGTTTCCACAATAGTTATTTACATAAAAAGTGATGCCTCTAATACAAGACTCTTTTGAACTTTTAGCCAAGAGATAGAATCTAATTCTTTATTTATATCATTCAGAAGTAAAATGACTTTTCCACAATAAAGATCAAAAAAGAATTTTATATTAAAAGGTGAATTAAAAAGTTTCCTTCTTAGTAAAAATCCCACATTGGAATCTTGTTTTCTGACCAAAATTGGATATACAGTATTTGCTTTTTTACATAATAGATTTTTTTAAAAAAGTAAACAAATTGAATCTTTCTCTGCAAGGAAAAAGTACCAATATATTAGCCCTAAACACAAAATCATTTCAAAATAAACTTTCTGCATGGTTAAAAGTTTTAAGCATAATATTTATTACAGAAATGTTTATTTCTTTCCATGAATTTCTTGAAGAAAATAACATTTTATTATTATCAGAAAATAAAAGTCTAATAATTAACTGCATCGCAAATTCAATGATTTTTTTTTTTTAAAAAACATTTTCCTAAATTAAATGAAAGTACAAAATATGATTAGATAAAATGCCATTTGCTCCATTCCTACAATTTAACAATTTTCTGAGGTGATTTCAAAAGAACTAATTGTCTTGAGAGCAGATTCATTGATAATACTGCCTTAAATATTCTGATTACACTTACATCCACATATCTTTAAAAAAACTGCATTTTCATTGCTATTACTATCTTATTTATTAATAGAAATATTAGATAAAAATCTAACAATTGTTGTGTCAAATATTTTACCTGATATTGATTTTTTGTGTAGCAATATTCAAACACATCCCTCACATTAAATTATTATTAAAATTTCTTTTGATGTATTATTCTAATTTTGCTTCTAAGTATTATTAATGAGTTTTGTGTTTAATATTTCATGATCTTTGTAATATTTATAATTCTATAACTATTATGTATTATAATGAAAATATAAATAAGTAAATAAATTAAATATAAATATAAGAAAATTGAGTAACTGCATATGCATCTACTAAGATTTTTTTTCTTTTAGGGGTGTGAATATTTCTAAATATTTTGTAGAAGGCTTTATATCAATGAGTTTAAAAGCAGTAATTTAGATCAATTTTATCAATTTAGTCTCTCTTTTTTCATATTCTCTCCAAAAATCATTATGTTTATTTTAACTTATAATTCATATCTCTTCTTAATGTTGATTTCAGTATTTCTTTAACTTATTCACTGATTTATGTCACCTGAAAGTTTTACATTACAGAGACTCATTTCACACACTGATGTCTCTTTGCAAATTTTCAGCAATATGATAAATATGCTAAGTGATATTGGATTTCCTAATCTTCAATATTTTCCAATTTCAAACCAGCTTACAATTTCTTCAGGTACTTGCATGACTGCTTTTAATTTATAATAGATATTCTTTAGAAGATTAGTTTATTAACATTCGATATAATTCAAGTACTGTAAGTTTTTAGTCAGTACCTTCAAAATCCTTCTGAAAATCCATAAGGCATAGATTTAGATTTTTTTCCTTTTTTTCCCCCTCTACACATGGAGTATTAATATTTGATGTTTAATTCAGTCAATCCACTAAATGTTTCTATATTGAGTCTTTAATCTTTCATTTAAGATATTCTATAAGATTTTGCCTAAAATACTACATAATGCAATGATTCTGTAATGTTCACATTCTACCTTTTTGTAAGTTGAAACTAAAAGAGAATTTATCCTAGTGTAAGTTTCTTGATATAAATTTTAAAACATATAATCATTATTCCAGATGATCTATCATTTACAAGGCCCTTATTCTTCAATTTGCTAATGTTTTTTAAACTTCTTTTAATAAATATTATCTTCGTTATTATAAAATGATAGTGCAATTTTAATAAGCTTTTTCATTAATTTTTCCATTGTATTCCACTTACTTTATAATCCTACTATATAACTCAAAACAGTACTCTATCATTTTAAAATTTTATTCTTGATAGCAAACATTTTCCTAAATTCGCTTTTTATTATCCTCTAACTTGACTACCATTTTCAGTTAAGGTTTTTTGTCATCTGATATAAATTATTATATTTTTTCTATGTTTCTATTCGACCTGATTGCTTTACTTAGGTTTAATACATTTTGCCTCATACTATTGTTCTGTAATTGTTGAACTGTCTTGCATGATTCAATTTTTTTTTTAATAGCTTCCTTCAAAGTCCTATTGAAGTTTTACACCTCTTCAATCACTATTTTTCTTGATCCATATTTTTTTAGTTTCTTCTTAAACAGTGACTACTACTTTTTTTGGATCTTTTTGTTTCTGAAATGAATTTTATTTGATTTCTTAATTTTTATGATATTTGTAATTAAAACAGGTAAAACTATGAGCAAGCATAAGAAATGGTGATCACATGATGTTTAGTGGTTTAATATTTGTAATTACTGAGCTATTATATAAATACATGATGTCTCCTGAAAAATAAAGCATGTTTTAATGTTGCCTATCTTCTTTTTATTAATATTATATCTATTAAACCATTAGACATCACATGATCACCAGCTCTTATGCTAGCACATAATTGTTATTAAACAGGCAAAGCTCTCCATACAGTAGTGCCACCCTGTGCTAACCAGAGTAATAAATGGATGCCAGAAGGCTTGTGCATAAAATTCCCATCTAGTGCCTACTCATCCAATATCCCCAGACTAGATTCTGGCTTGTGACCTTCATCAGTGAGGAGCCTTGTATCTGAGAACACTACAACTAGATCTTAGAATCTAATGCAATCCTCCAGCGGCCACCTTTTATCTCTATTTAACTACAAAACTATGCTCCTCACTGATGAAGGCCACAAGCTAGAAACTAGTCTGGGGATATTGGATGAGTAGGCACTAGATAGGGATTTTATGCACAAGCCTTCTGGCATCCATTGATTACTCTGGTTAGCTCAGGGTGGCACTACTGTATGGAGAGTTTTGCCTGTTTATTATTTCTGTGCCAGTACTTCAGATTTGCTCATATATAAATATTTGAGTCGCAGGAATAAGAGGATTCCTTTTTATTCCTGTATAAATACTATATCTTGTATTGGTCAGAAAGTATTCATTTATTATTAACACTCGCAAAGCGTTTGCACAATTAGCTTGAAAGGCTGATATTCGAATGTAATTACAATTGTATACAGACGCTATAAAAAATAAAAAAAATGCTTATATCTATTATTGCAAATCATTATATTCAAAAGTAAATTCTAAAAGTCTTTCAAAACAATCATTGTTTTCTTTAAAGTAATATTTCTCCATAATAGTATCCATGCTTGATTATGACTTCCAATCTTAGAATTCAATTATAATGTTAATTTAATTATTATGTTAATTCAATGACATATATATCATAATTTCAAATCCCTGTAAAATTATATATTTTTGATTTAGAGAAACATATATTTGAATTATATTGTAATATTAAGTATTTCCTTTGAATCTACTTATCTTTCTTGCATTATTAAGCTTATATGATAAAGATGAATCCTTGCTTTTTTTTTTTTTTTTTTTGCTTAGCAGAAATCCTATAATTAATTATGTGCTTTGAACTATTTTCAGACTAGATGACCTCAAAATCATATAACTTTCCAATATCAGTTTAGCATAAAAGAAATTTGTCACATTTACATCTTTTACTTTGAATATAACAGTAGTTTATCGGATATCCATAAAGAAATATCCTAGGTTCCTACAAATAATATGCAGTTTAATATTTCAAATTTGTTTATCTTTTAGTAACTGTTTTTTTTTTTTTTTGACACAAAATGAGTCATTCAATTGATTTAGGAGATGGGCAACATCTAAACTAGTATGAAATTCTTTATAAAGTTTCATTCATGTTATATTTTACATGGTCAATATATCTGACTAAACAACTTTGTTCTGGAAAGACTTCAGAACAGGTAGTTTTGTGCTTAAGAAGAGACACTTTTACAGTCACTCTGCAGAAAAGACACTGCAAAGATTGCTACTACCAATTTGTTATAGATAATAATTAGTTACTGAGAATGGTTCATCTTATTTCTTCTCCAGATATATTGACCCCATTGGAAAGAAAAATAAATTCTTAAGAGGATTTTTTTTTTTTTGCTGAATCCAAATTTAGCACTTGAAAAATTTCTCTATTAGGTTATGTTTTTGAATGAGATGCAATTTAATTTTGAAAACCCCTTATACATTACTATATTTTCAAATATATGAGAGTATTTTTGTTTTTCTGCTGTACTTTGGCTCAGTAATGACTATTAAAAGTCTAATAATCAACCAACATATCAGGGTTCCTCTGACAGGTAATGATTTTCCATGTTAGAAATTTTCTGATAAAAAATATCTCACTGCATCTAGATTTTCAAAAGTTCTGAGAGTCCAAAAAAATAAATCTTTAATAAATTTTGCATTTCATTGCTAGGTAAGATATATGAAGACAGCCCATTACTTTTGGAGTAGTTTTTGATTGTGCGATTTTCCAAAAAATTAC
This sequence comes from Epiperipatus broadwayi, assembly GCA_028023455.1. Taxonomy (NCBI): domain Eukaryota; kingdom Metazoa; phylum Onychophora; class Udeonychophora; order Euonychophora; family Peripatidae; genus Epiperipatus; species Epiperipatus broadwayi. Next base: position 1,755,584 of record JAQFVV010000009.1, on the reverse strand, counting down.
ACAGAAACTTCTGAAATTTTGCCATGCAGCTCCATAAACTGGCACACAACTTTCTTTCAAATCTTTCCTTTCAACAAAATTATCACTTTAGTACTGCTGATCAGGAGAAATGTACTTTTTAAAGAAAGTGATTCTAATTTGCATATAAAAGAAGTATATTTTGACTATGAATAAAGCCCCTCTAAAGTCTTTACAAACACAAATTCATCTTCTTAAATGAAATATTCTTTGAATTTATAATAATAGCTATAGAAAAAAAAAACTTTACTATTAAGCTACAATGGACTCCAACTCTTTAATCTTAAAACTAAGTTTGGACTTCTTAAATAAATTCAGATCACAAAGTCCATTCAGATCTTGTGACAATAAATTTGATTAGCAGTAAAAAGACACTACTTCAGCTTTATTTGATTCCTCATCATTTAAAGTTACATGTTCTGGAGGAATTGCACTAGAAATGCAGTGTTTGGAAAAAAATTATTTTCATTGTGGTTAATAGACTAGGATATTTAATTAATTCTTTTATCTTTGAAGTAATTTCTTTTGTATTTATAAGGCAGAAAGAATTCTGTGATTTTTTGGATTCTACACATTGATAGTTACTTTGCTACCCATTTATTGTTACAGTTATTTATATAATCATTATATATATATATAATTATTTCACACAATCATTATACATAATTATTGTACAAAGTTACTATTTTTATTCTACACAATTATTATACATTTATTGTTGCACACACATATATATTCCTTGCTTGGCCTTGAACACCACAATTTTTGGTAATTTCTTTAATTACCAATATGACAATCCATTGACAAATTCATATTTCTTTTGTGAATTTATAATTAAAGAAATAAAAAATTTTAAATTTATATAACATAATTAACAAATAGCATGTGAAAGGTTTTAGAACTAATTACAAAGGATAAAAAATCTGACATGAGATTAATAAAAAAAAAATCTCTCTGTAACTAAAAATACATTTTTAAAAGAGAATAAACCATAATAAACTATTTTTTAAATGAATATTTAATATTAAAACTGAAAGTATCATGAATAAGTAACAAATTATTTCTTCATCTTTTTTTTAAAGCCATTTTTAAATTTATAACAAAATGTTCATTGCATATTTTTTTTATAAATTTCTGAATTTTATATTCATTAGTGTTGTCCTGAAAGTTTGTGATGATTGTATTTTAGTTGTATTTACATATTGGACTATTTCCATCATCTAATATTAAATATTGAATGTCTTTAGAAAAATTTAACTTTATTTAAATTTTCCAATTACATTCAACTTTTAATAATAACACACAGGTTAGAATATGCATAATGTTTCAAGATGTATTATTTTCCTCTCTTGTTCACATATTGCTGGCCTGACCAGTAACAGTACTAGCATGGGAATCAAACCAGGATTCTTCAATATTGAATTTTAATGTAATGCTCTAACCAAATGAGCCATCCTGCCAAAGGCAATAGTTAGTAGAAATTCCATATACTTATCTATGAGGTTCCTCCTGATATTACAAAAATGTGAATATATTATAAATAAATTACTATAATAAAAAGTGTAACTAAAGTAATCAATTATTCATATTTAAAATTTGTAAAAGCTATTTTTTAAAAAAAAAAAATTATCTGAAAGTTCTCAAGCTAGATAATTAATATCAGAATGAGAAATTCATCAGTGATTTGTGATTATCTTTTTGATCCACTTATAACTGAACAAAATGACAAAGTTGTAAGAAAAAACAGCCATTATTTAACTCTAAATACTAAATACAATGTGTCTTCATAACTATTCTAAGATTAATAAAATTTAAACAAGATTTCACTCAAATCATAAATAAATATATACTTTCATACAATCTGATTTCTAACAGTAAAAAAAAAATCTGTAAAATTGTTACATGTAATTGACAAAATAAAACATTTAAAACTATTTGAAATGTATAATTAAAACTGTGTGTAATAGTACTACTTACAACAACATCACCTTCTTGAGGAATTTCAGTTAAAGTATGTTTAGCTTCTCCATTTGTCCAAATAGAACCATCAGATCTTAAAACCCAAGAATCAACATCCTTGCCAAGTGGTACTCGATTCAAATTAACTTTTGGACTAGCTAATCCTACTCCCCAAATTCCTATAAAATAAAAAACACACTGTGAGTTACAGAACATATATATACATTGGACTCCATTATTTCTTTTTTGTTAAAATTGAATTATTCATTAATCTTGTATATTAATATAAATATTTCTTGTATAGAATGAAAATTTCAAAATATTTATTAATTAAATAAATCTTTACATGTATTTTCAATGCAGAATATATTTTTCAAAAAAACAAATATAATCATGACAAGAAATTATACTGTTAAATGCAATGCAGGAAGTAACAATTTAAATTTACCTGTGCATATTCCAAACATATTTAATTCATACCTGAGTCTGCACTAATCACAGCTCTTTTATTTTTTGTTTTATATCATCCTGTTTCTGCAAAGTATCTTAATGTTCTTAAAATCGAAAACATGATTATATGTTCTTTCATAATCCAAATTCATGGACATCATAGTATTCTTTTTGTATCTGTTATGCTAATACACACATTATTTTATTCTTATATTGTTTATCCTTGATTTTTCATAGAAAACATATGGGCATCCTGGATCCTTGATTCTCCATATAAAATATATAGGAATTCTGAATCTTGGTATTTGTAGATCATTTGTAATATTACTGTTATTTATTAATTGATTCAAAATGATCAACAAATTAATATTATATTCTTTTCTGTACACTTTTTCATTTTTGTGGCTAATGAAATTTATATATGGAAGGGTCATCCAAGGATTCTTTCCAGTTAAGTATTTTTATTATTATTAGTCTTTTGCCCGTAATTAAAATCTTTTAACATGCTTAAATAAAATATGTTTATTGTCAAATAAGCTATTAGATCTGAAATATATTTCTCAATATTACCTTTTTTATCAGCCTTAAATTTACATAAACTCTGATTGCAATATTAACATAATTCAATACTAAAACAATTAAGCAACTATAATTTCATACATTTCTTGATTTATCACTACTACTTATATTCACAGTTCTTTGATAATTAAAAAAACTCATTCTTTTATAATTTATTTTCAAAAAATAAAGAATGCTTAAATGTTATACAAAACAAATGTGGATTTCCAATGGTAATATATTCATTATTTAAGAATTCAAAAATTCATAATAAAAATGATTGGAATATTCCATACAACACCCCCCTCCCCAAAACCAAAAAGTTTTTAAAGTATCCATGATTTTAAAATAGTCATTTCCATTACCATCTTAAAGATTTTGATGTAAATGTATTATCAATCAATTATAATTAGAAAAAATTCAGTACAAATTTTAAACAACATTAATTTATATTTTTAATGTTCATTTTAATACAGCATCAAGCTTATATAAAAGAAAAAAAACTTTTATTTTAAAATTTTATCATAGTATAATATGAGAGTTAGAGTTTTGAGATTAACTCTTTTCATTAGTAAACAACATAGCTAATTTCCCTCCCCTCCTGATTGAAAGAGAATGTCAATATTCCATTATAGGCAGTTCCCAATTTAAATTATTCCATTACAAAGTTTTTTTTATTTAAGGCCAATTTATGAAAAAAATGTGAACTTTATTAATTGTGATGTATTTAAACATTTCTTTAATCATATTTATAGTGTTATTATATTAAAAATGTTTTTATACAGTCTATTTTATTTTTTAATAAAGTATATATTATTTAAAATGTCATTTTATAATTAATAAAAATACCTTTAAAAAAACTAAACATCTTTTTTGTATGTGCTGTTAATTCATCTTTGAAAAAAGTCAAGCTACTTTTCTGCTAAAGAATAAAAGATAATCCCCTTTCTCTTTTTTATTTAAGTCTGAATGGTGTAATATATGTAGAATGTTTTGTGAGTTTCTATATATATGTTAATTAAATGTGACCATCAAACTCTCCATATAGTAGAGCCATCCAGTGCAGGCCTTAATAATCAATGGATGCAAGGTTTGTTCATAAATTCCCTATCTAGTGCCTACTCATCCAATATTCCCAGATCAAGAGAACACCATATCTAGATCTTAGAATCTAATTCAACTCTCCAGCAAATGCCCTTTATCTATTTTATTAACTATAATAAAGCAAAAACACAACAATGTTTTCAATCCGAGCTCATTCCCTTGTATAGTCATATAGATCTGAATGCAGTTCACTATCTACATATTTTGATGTCTTTGGTTTCTTAAAAACCAGTCACTATCATCCTATGGCAGGAATGGTATAAAATCACCAAAACATTATATGATCACCATTTCCAAAGTTTACACAAGCTGTCAATACAGTAACAAACTCTATACAGTACTGCCACCTAGTACAAGCCTTAGTATTCAATGGATACAAGAAGATTTGTGCATAGAATCCCTATATAATGCCTAATTACCCAATAGCCCCGGACTAGTTTCTAGCGTGTAGCTTTCAAGGAGAAGCCTTAGAACTGAGATCACTGCATTTAGATGTTAGGATCCAATGCATTCTTCCAGCAATCAGCCTTTTCTTATTTAATTAATTATCAAGCTATAAGTCCAAAATGAAAACACACTTTCAATTCAATCTCAGTTCCTTGTATAGCCATATAGATCTGAGTCCAGTTTAATATCTATATATTTTGGCGTCTTTGGTTTTATTTAAAATCCAAACACCATTATCCTATGACATGAATGGTATAAAGCCATCAAAACATCATATGATCAGCATTTCTTATGCTTATACAAGATGTTAATATAGTAGCAAATCCTCCATATATTAGTGCCACCCAGTACAAGCTTTAGTAATCAATAAAGGTAAGAAGGTTTGCACATAGAATCTTTATTTAGTGCCTGCTCATCCAAAATCTTTCATCCATGCTCATCCAAAATCTTTCATCCATGAAGAGTCTTGGATCTATGAGCACTGTACCTAGATCTTAGGACCTAATGCAACCCACCAGCCCCCATCTTTTGCCTATTTAATAACTATAAAGCAATGAGTAAAGCACCAGATAGGGATTTTATGTATAAACCTTCTTGCATCTATTGATTATACTAAAGCTTGCACTGGGTGGCACTATTATATGGAGAGTCTGCTACTGTATAAACAGTTTGTGAAAGCATAGGAAATGATAATCATGTGATGTTTTAGTTGTTTTATACTATTCCTATCCATAGAATGACGATGATTGTGGTTTAAAGAAACTGAAGATACCAAAAATATATAGATACTAAACTGGGTTCAGATGACTATACAGATGAACAAGTTTGGATTGGCAACATTGTTTGCCAGTGGGTTGCATTAGATCCTAAGATATAGGTGCACTGCTCTTAAAATTTCTCATAAATTATTATATACACCCCACATTTTTGTATATAAATATAAAATTACAATGTGCTTTAAAAAAATTTTAAAAAACAATCATTTGTAATTTATTTTCTAGTAATTTTAGTATTACTAATGTTCATTTCATATTTCATAAAGTAATTTATAACAAGAGAATTTGTTTTTCTTTAGACTTTATTAAATCACAATGAGATCAATAATTGTCCAACCATCTTTTGTTTTAATAAGTGAATGATATCACAGCCCTAAAATACCACTTGACTTCTCAAATAACTGATCTCATTGTGATTTAATAAAGTCTAAAGAAAAACAAATTCTCTTGTTATAAATTACTTTATGAAATATAAAACAAATTGATTGTTGTTGATAAAGATTAAAATTTCAGTTTATTTATTTATATATAGTCTTTATTTTGTAAAACTTAAAATGTTTTTTTAAAATCTTAACTTAGTTTTAATATTTAAAAATTCCTAATAGAGCAGCGATCCCCAACCTTTTTGCACTTAAGAGCACATTTTATAATATCGGCCAGATAGCGGGCACTATTTATTTTTTCAATGTAAATTTATAGTTGGATATTTTTAATAATAGACTCTTTTACACTGTAAAAGTATAGTATGACTTACAATTTGATTACAATATAATACAATAATTTATAATAAATCTTAAAAATTAAATTTATTTGTATCGATAAATAATTTTTTATCGTGTTCATAGCAGCGCCCTAATGTTTCGGCACTATGTGTCCGCAATAGTTGGGACCCCCTAAATAGAGCAAAATCTAAAATAAACATTCAAAATTATACTTTTATTTTGTTTTCTTTTTGTATAAATATACTTCTTAATAAGTTTTTTTTTTTTTTTAATAAAGTTTTAGTGTATTTTAGATCCCCCAAAAATTATATCATGATTTCTTTTTTTTTTGAGTTCAGTATTCTTTTTTTTTTCTGAAAATAATAATGAGAAACAAGAATACTATGGATCCCAGTATGTTATAACAATGCAAAGAAACAAAACCATCCAAACAAGGCTTGTGGATCATATAGGGTGAAAAAATATTTGGATCAAATGCTTATTAGATATTTTAATTCTATGGCTAATCTTTTGATGTTGACATTATTATCTGATATTTTTATGTCATTGTATACCCATGCATTTTTTTAATATAAGTCAAAGAAATGGCCTTGCATAGTTTTGCTTTGAGCATTTATGGTAAAAGTGTGTACGATTAGTGTGTAATTAATTTTGTTTAGCTATAGTTTGTCTCTTAACTAATCGTAGAACTCTTCAAACATTTAATATATGTACTATACTCATTATTTTGGATGTAGCTCTCGGATAAATATTTATTTAATGCAGTCCTCTGATAATTTTTTTTTAATATAGCTATTGGATTACTTAAGATTAAATAACTGATTTACATGCTAAAAATAATAAGCCAATATCTGTTCTAAGTGAAAAAGGGGGAAATAGATAATAATGAAATAAATTACAAACTTAAATTTAGAAGTCCAAAATTCAAATCACTTTCCAAATTTAATCCGATTATTATAAATACTTTATAAAATTTTATAATTTACATTTTTTTTCCTTTTTAAAGCTTGTTTTATTTTCAGTGAATTTACTTACATAAATAAATATTTTACGAATTTTTCTACACATCAATTATATTCATATTCCCAAATAAAAGAACAGGAAAAACATAAGCAAGTATTTGTTATTTGTATTGGAATTTTTGTCTTCGTTTTTGGGATAAATTTATTTACAGAGTAGATTTTTTTCATTAATTTCATTTTTTTAATTTGAGTGGTTAAGATTATTAAATAGACATATTCATAAAAAAACATTATGGCAAACCATAAAACGCCCTCTTCCCCTAGAGACGGTCGAGCCCACAGATAGGCCCCCTCCTAGGAGAAGGAATCTTTGGATTCAACTACAACTTACGATGGTGCAGAATACAATCAAACTCTCTGGTTCAATGTTTCAGGAAAAGATAACCTACTGGAAATCATACCAGTTGTCCAATGTTGGAAAGTCCAAGATCCAAAATTTACTTCCAGTTGGATCCCTCATCTTGTGAGGTTGACTAAGCTCCTAAAGATGGAACCAAAGTTCGGGGACTTTCTTTTGAAAGCCAACCTCAGAGCCTTGCCCTCCGCTATGTTCCTTTGCTATCAGAGGGGATATAAAATCGCTATCATCCTCCCCTTATGTGAAAAGCATGACAAGTCCATGGATCACATTCTTGGTCAATGTGAGATGAGGACTTGACTTCGTAACCTAGCTCAACTAAAAATGAGAAGACCAGATCAGGCCCAAGCCCATAAAGGGATTTAGACTGTTCCATAAACATTTTATTTCTCAAGCTGCTTCCTAAGTCTATGGATAAAGACAAAAGAACGTGTATGACATCGCTAGCAGATCAAACTCGGATCTTAGTAAAGATTTAGAATTTTCTTTGCTTCCAAGTTTCATAATTCCTCACGACATGCAGTTGATCTGGGCTTAGTCTTGCCGGACTATTAAGGCCTTGCCTTTCTTTTTGTACAATGGACGGTTTTATTACTAATTAGCTTGTTGTCCCTCATACTGCCATATGTATATTAAGTCTAAATTCTCTGTGTATTTTGAAATTTTTATTTAACCACACCTTACTTGGGGTCTAACAATTTATATTAATTCATTAGGGTTCAATATTGTTAGCTCTTTATACTATATGTATTATATCCTATTTTGTAAATGTTACCTGTCACTGATTGTTTTATCTGGCATTGTTACTCCAGATTTTCCTCTTGCTTTTAAAACTATTTGACACTTGTAATGTATTTATATTGTAACCTATCTATAATGTAAACCACTTATATTTGTTTTCCTGTTTACTCCATATTTGCTCAAATAATTTACCTATGACCCAGCATTGTGCTATCAGACTTTGTATAATGTAATCGGAATCTTGGCTAGTTCAATAGTCAATTGTATTTAGTATAAACTTTTTCATTCCTTGATTGTATTTATAATCCTTACCCATTTATTGTTTGTAATTTCTGACCTGTCATATGTGATTAGTCCCATGAGACCTAGAATATGGATTAACCTTCTGTATTTTCTTAGAGTGTAAATAAATTTTATCTTTGAAAGTACAGTATTAATCATTTTCGAAACTAGAGATTATCTCTAGCACAGATATAAACTTTAAACCTAAATAAATATTCTGCATATAATAGACATATATATGAGAGATAGTGACCTGGGCCAATTGACGAGTACTGGTTCAGCACGAAATGCATCTTTGGGGTCATTTGTCTTTTATTGTATCTTTATTTATATGAAATTTAAAAAGAATAGGCAAGTATGGAGGTGTTTATTATATCTATAAATTATAGTCTGAAAATCACGGGGAAAAAAAAATATTGTTCATTTTTTTATCTGGATATAAAACTGGTCTACGATTTACGAATAAATCCATCGTTGAAATAAGATGTGGACAAGAAAGTATCAACTGAAAACTATATGAGAAGGCATTACGTAACAGTATGACGTACTCAAGACGTTGCTAGTAGTAAAATAAAGTACTGCCTAGAATGCAGAACTATACTTAAACATTACAGTTTTATCCGAAGTAATGTTTTTGCGAAAGGTAATTAATTTTGGACTTTCTACCCCATATTTCTGCCCCACAAAATATTTATTCTTAAAAATCGAAATTGACTGTTAGGAAGGGAGTGAGGTTCTAAGGCGCAAAATAGTCTGACACTCGTACCAGCTGAACTATCAATTACACCCAAGTTTTAATTAAATAATATAAAACGGCTTTTTTAGCAAAAAAAAAAAATTTAAACGAAAGCAGATATTAAATTCCGTTGCGCCACCTATGTAATTAGCTATTCAACCCGGAAGTTTAAAGTTTATTTGCAATACAAGTTCCCGTTTATAATCATTCACCATAAGTTTAACTGAACGATTGATTGTTTTAGAATGGAGGATTGGATAATTTTTTTTGAAAATTCAACACCACCAATCGACTACAGTAAAACGTGTGATGATATAAATGCATTCTGCGTTCATCATGCTAACCTAAAAAACAAAATTGCTTTAGTAACTTCGGGCGGTACTAGAGTACCGTTAGAAGCCAATGCCGTACGGTTTATTGATAATTTTAGTGACGGAAAACGTGGATCGGCTTCAGCTGAACATTTTTTAAGTAAGAGTTACGCTGTTATTTTTGTATATCGTAAAGGAACTATAAAACCGTATTTAAGATTTCTTCAAACCGAACAAATAATGAATGATGTTATTGTGGAATCTGATTCAAAGCTAATAATAAATTCGAATTGTGCCGTTAAGGCGTGGCGACACTATCAGAAGTTTTTGCAATCTAAATTTTTATTGTGCGTACAATTTCAGACTCTGGTAGAATACTTGTACGTTTTGAAAGCTGTTGGAAAAGCACTTCAACCATTAGAAAGACTTGCTGTTACGTACTTAGCGGCAGCTGTGTCCGATTTCTTTATTCCTCAAGAAAAACTTACTCTGCATAAAATTCAGTCTGCCGACGGTCCTATAACTTTGCATCTTGACGTAGTGCCGAAACTTCTTAAACCTTTAGTTGGAGAATGGGCTCCCAAGGCTTTTCATATATCTTTTAAATTAGAAACCGATGAAAATATATTAATAGATAAAGCTAAAAAAGCCCTGGCTAATTACGGACATCAATTAGTGATCGCCAATCTTTTACATAATTATAATAGATTTGTGATAATGGTTGAAGTTAACGGTAATGAAACTAGCATTAGTCTTACAGAAAAGGAAATGTCTGATGCTATCGAAATAGAAAGCAAAATTGTTGACTTTATAGTCGAAAAACATACTAAGTTTATTTTTAAAATATGATGCCTTAATAACTTATTTGTAAGATAAAGTAAAAAGTGTAATTTGAAATATTTTAACGAAATTAATAAATTTTGCATATATAAATGCAAAATTTATTCATTTCGTTATTTGCATTATCTATTTATTTTAGAAAAATTCAAATCTCATTTATACATTTCCAAAACCAATTATTGGTAGTAAGATAGAACTTAATTTATAACACAATGTTTTGATTGATATTCTCTTTTTTCAGATTTTGTGATTCCAAGAAATGGCAGTAATAACAAGGAATCAAATCAGTGACTTCGATTTGTGAATACTGAATTTAAAGTGATATTCTAACCAACTATGTATATATTTAACAGGCAAAACTCTCCATACAGTAGTGCCACCCTGTGCCGACCAGAGCAATCAATGGATGCCAGAAGGCTTGTACATAAAAAACCCATCTAGTGTCTACTCATCCAATTTCCCCAGACTCCTCACTGACAAAGGCCACAAGCCAGAAACTAGACTGGGGATATTGGATGAGTAGGCACTAGATGGGGATTTTATACACAAGCCTTCTGGCATCCATTGATTACTCTGGTTGCCCCAGTGTGGCATTAGTGTATGGAGAGTATTGCCTGTTTAATAACAGTTATGTTTTAGTATAAGAGATGGTGATCATATGATGTTTAGTGGTTTATGTATATATTTGTCAGAATAGCCTACTTAGAATGTGACCTTAAATTCAGTGTTCTTGAATCTAAAATTTAAATTGTGCCATTATTAACAATTGAAGGTATTTAGAAAGATTTTTAAAAAATGTGAATTTTTCTAAAAACATTTAATAATTAAACTAGAAAATAAAAATAGTCCAATATATAATTACAAGTAAAATGCTATTATCACAAAATTTTCTGATAAATGTATAAATATTTTGGATCTATTGACTGAAAAGTCTTGGTAAATGTGCATTCTAAACTGAACAAAATGATGGAAATTTTATTAGCATTTAAAATTTTTTTAAAAATCTATTTCAATTTTTTTCATATATGTTAGATTTTTGGTTATGTGGTTTTATTACTATTATTATATAACTATAGTTGGCTAAACTTAAACTCTAATAGTTTTATAAAAAAAATAATTTTATTAATTCATAGACTTCCTTGTTTTTTTTAAGAAAACAACTTTCAATTACGTGTATGTAAATTGAGAAGGGTACTGATGTATTTTAAATATTTGTATCCTCGTTGATGACTGACAATGTTTTATATTTATGTCTATATATAAGGTACTATAATAAAACATGGCTGCAGAAAGGAGTTTGCTATTAACTGAAAGGAGACCCTTTGATTCCTCTTGGAGGCCTTAAAGGAACCGAGCAGGGCAAATTCCTAATATCCACTCCATATGTTCTTGTCACTGCAGCTCTTATTACTATGTAATTATTCATATAGTATACGAACATGGATGGGCTGCTCACCAACACGCATTAGCCATCATGGTGAGTTTATTGGCTTTTTACCTCTGAGTTTAAGATCAAGAAGCACCATGGTCTTTCTTCTCAGTTGCCTAATAAGGGAGAATGAATGTTTGTGTAAATGATAAATATTTTTCCAATATATACAATTATGACAAACAAAAATAAATCATGGCCCTTATTCCCAGGAGTCTGTAAAGTCACCAACCAAGGCAGCGATTGGTGACCGAAGGCAGAGCAGTGTTAAGAATCCCCTGATTGCAGACCAAGGCTGCTATATGATGATTTTTTATTTAGGTACTTACAACTGCAGATCACTTTCAAGTGAAGGAAGATTGCAAGAATTAGAAGAACTGTCTTATATTAAATCGGACATTATTGGACTTTGTGAAATTAGAAGAAAAGGTGAAGAGACAATTGATTTAAAAAGTGGACATGTACTCTATTACAGTGCTCTTCAACCTTTTCACACCTGCAGCCCGATAAAAATAAGGATAAGGTTTCGTGGACCAGCAAAAATAAAGATAAGGTTTCGTGGACCGGCAGACGTCTATAGATAAATTTTCTTAAAGATATAAACTGCTTAACCTTTGATGAGCACAATTGCTATAACTGATCAAAACAACGTTAAATAGATAAGATGAAGTTTTATATATATATGGAGTTTGTATAATAAAAAACTTTTTTTTTTTAATTTTGAATTTTTTTTAGAAAAGTAATAAAAAAATTTAATTCTCCCCTACCCATAAATATCTGTGATAACTAGAAAAACAAATTAATTTATGTATAATTGATTAGATTTTTGTTTTCATTGTTTCTTTTTTTTTAATTGGGTAAAAATGAGATGAAAACATAAATAAAAATTGTTTATATTAATTAAAAGTTTAAACTCTTATTATTTTGTTATTAAAAAATTTCCCGCCAGTCTAGCGCGCAGATCGGTAGAAAACCGCAGACCAAGGGTTGAAGACCACTGCTCTATTATAAAGGTACAATATTGAAAATACAAGTGGAGTAGGATTCATTATAAATAAAAAGTGGAAGAACAACATTGTGGAGATTGATGGTGTATCGGACAGAGTGGCAAAATTAGTTCTACAACTTAGTAGCAGATACCAAATGCAGATAATTCAGGTTTATGTCCCAACAAGTTCTCATAATGATGAAGTAGTAGAAGATTTTTATATGGATGTACAAAAAGGTTTTTGATCACAGTAAACAACATTTTAAAATTGTTATGGCAGACTTTAATGCTAGAATTAGTAAACAAATGAAAGATGAAACTGCTCTAGGTAATTTTGGTTATGATAATAGAAATGATAGAGGACATAGACTTGTGGAGTTGTAAAAAAAAAGAAAAAATTTATATTATGAATTCTTTTTTTGAGAAAAATGTTAAAAGGAAATGGACATTGAAGCATCCAAATGAAGGTACAGCAGAATTGGATTATATTTTGACTAACAGAAAATACATATTTCATGATTGTAATGTTCTTAATAAATTTAACACAGGAAGTGATCATCAATTAGTAAGATGTAAGATAGGTGCTAATGCAAAACTAGAGAAACAAAAATTATTAAGAAAAACAATATTTACAGTTGATATTCCTAATCTTCAGAAACATTTTAATGAATTTAAATTAGAACTTACAAATCGGTTTCAAGTATTAGCAGATTTTGAACATGATTCAGATTTAAATGAAATTAATATGAAAATAACTGATACACTTAAAAACTGCAACAAAGATAGCTGGTAGAAAAAAGAAGCGATTGACCAATAAAATTTCTATTGAGACTAGAGAATTTATGAAGAAAAGAAGGAATATGAAGATATACAAAAATGATGCATTAAAAAAGATTGAATATCTCGAATTTTGTAAAATGGTGCGGAAAAGAGTTGAATATGATATAAGAAAGTATAACTGTGAACTAGCAAGGAAAGCTGTAGAAGAGAATAAAAGTCTCAAGAATGTAAAACAACATTTTGGTACTGGTAGTAAATTTATATCTGCAATAAGAAAAAAAAATGGAATTATTACTAAAAAGAGAGATGACATCATGAAATGGGTAGAAGACTTTTATCAAGAATTATATAGTAATAAAGAACAAGTACCTCTTATATCTATTACATCTTCTGAATTGCCCAGAATTTTAAATGAAGAAGTGAGATGTGCACTTAAATTTATGAAGACAGGAAAGGCTCCAGGTAATGATGGAATTATAATTGATATATTAAAAGAAGCAGGTGAAGAAATAGAAAAAAATTTAGCAAAGTTATATAGCAAATGTCTAAATGATAAAGATGTTCCAGATTATTGGAAGAATGCAGTATTAATATTAATATTTTAAAAAGGTGGTAAAGAAGATATTAAAAATTACAGATCTATCAGCCTTTTGTCAGTTTTATACAAAATTTTTACCAAGATAATTACAACTCGTCTACAGAGAACATTGGATTTCCACTAACCAAGAGAGCAAGCTGGATTTAAAAGTGGTTTTAGTACAGTAGATCATATCCAGGTATTGAGAGAAGTTATAAAAAGGACAAATGAATATGAGTTGCCATTATGCTTTGGATTTGTAGATTATGAAAAGGTATTTGATTATATAAACATTTCTTCAGTGATTAAAGCATTGGATCATCAAGGTATAAATCCAGGATATTGTCATATTTTAAAGAATATTTATAAAAATGCAATAACCACAATTAGATTACATAATGATACTAGGAAAGTTAACATTGAGAAGGGTGTAAGACAGGGTGACTCCATATCTCCAAGCAGCAGTGCTGCAAGAAGTATTTTGTGGATTAAAATGGGAAGCTAAGGGAGTGAAAGTAAATGGAGATTATTTAAGTCATTTAGATTTTGCAGATGATGTAGTTGTTTTTGCAAATAATACTTTAGAGTTACAGGAAATGTTGCAGGAGTTATCAGATGAAAGTAGGACTAAAGATAAATGTTAAATCTTTTATTGGTAATACAGCATCGATTGATCCACGCCATAAGATGGCACTGTTGCTATGCTAAAGCACATAAATATGCTGTTTACAAGGCCGCTACATAGATCTTACGGCCTGTAAACTGTTCAACCGCTAAAGATGTTGAAGTGCACCCATTACCCCAACATCTGTAGTATGTCGAACATTAATAGCGATGAGTATGCAAGACTCTCTATAGACATTACTCTTAACTATTGTACAGCGTATGATGTGAAGGTGTCTTTATTTTGAATGACCAAAAGTATATTTTTGTTTTGTTTTTTTGGCTTGGGTGTATTTTTTTTTTAGTTTGGTTTGTAAAAATTGTAATGCTTTTCCAAACGCCCCTGGTTTCGTTGTCAGGGGTCAGAATTCAGGAAATGAGGAATATTAGTCACAATTCGGCAAAGTTCACGATCAAGTCACGCACTTTCCAAGACTTTTTTGAGATCAAAACATTTCAATGGCAGACGATTGTCCGGCGTTTCGATTTGTAGATTTGCCTACTACAGAAGCAGATGTAATTGTTGTTTTTTTGAATAAATACACGTTAAATGAATCCCAAAAAAAAAGAAATATATGAAAGTTGTTTAAAAAAGCACGCAAAAAATAAAGAAAAAAAAGTGTCTTTAAAAAAAAAAAAAAGACCGTAATCAAAAGCGAAAAAAAAAAAGTTACTTTAAACATTAAAAAAGACCGTAATCCAATTTTGTTAAACAACAAGTTTTTTTAAAAAAAAAAAGGTTTTAAAAAAACGTATGAAAAAAAATCAATTTATTTATTTAAAAAAAAAGAAAATACGGTCCAAAAAAAAATCCAAACCCAAAAAAAAAAAACACGATAACATTACAAAATAATAATAATCAAATCAGCCCGGTAACGTTATATCTATTCGTTTTTCACTAGCAACAGCGCCATCTTATGGCGAGGATCAATCGATGCTGTATTACCAAAAGATTAAAGTAATGTTTAATGGATTTTCTCAAAATATGAAAATAAAGATTGATTATGGTGAGTTAGAAGTTAACAGTTACAAATACCTTGGTCAGATTATTAATACAGATGGAAGCATAATGGATGAAATTAATCATAGAATTAAACTTGATTGGAGTGCTTTTGGTAGATATAACTTGATCTAAAAGGAAATATGCCTATGTGTTTGAAAAGGAAAATTTTTAATAAAATGTGCTTTACCAGTTCTTACTTATGGATCTGAGACTTGGACAATTAATAGAAGAGCAATCCAGAGACTTCAGACCACTCAAAGAAGTAAGAAGAGATGCATATTAGGAGTAACAAGAAGAGATCGAAAACAGAATATATGAGTGAGAGAACAAACGGATGTTACTGACCTCATTTGAAAAAATTAAAAGACTGAAGTGGAGTTGGGCTGGACATATTGCTAGAAGAGATGATAATAAATGGACAATTGAAATCTTAAACTGGATTCCCAGAGATTGTAAAAGATCCAGAAAGAGACCACATGTGAGATGGGCAGATGAAATAAAAAATTATGCAGGGGTGATGTGTAGAAGAGAGGCTAAAGATCGGAGAAGATGGATTGAACTTGGGAAGACCTTCATTCTGCAGTGGATTGATAATGGTTGATGACGATGATGATAATAAAACATTGGTATTTGTTCAAATATTATTTTTTCCTTATCACAATATGGATGCTTTTATTATTCCTCTTTTCCATTTGTTTTATCAAAAAATGTTGCCGAGTCTGCCTACTTTAGATAAACTATAAAGCATTAACGTAATGGCAAATATTTATCACACATAAATAAATTCCAAGTGAATAATTTATGTAATTACTTATGTACCTAGATATGATTGAAGATATTACTATGTCAATATATACATTACTGTTATACAAATGAACCCTAAGACTAATTAAAATAATAATATAGCTTGTAAAAACCCCTAGGATCACTTTGTTACATTTCAATGTTGAAATTTGCTGGGTAGACCTCTGTCAGGTCATACTCTCCATTTGGTCATCTAAAGTGTTCATTGACAACAATCCAATTCATCTTGGCAGGGTCTAACAGTCATATTTTCCTTGGCAACAATCCAATTCACCTACTAACACAGAATTTTATATTTTCCTATCCATTACTTCATTAATTTGGTTATTATGTTTTGCAAAAGTAGTCTCATTGATTAATTCTTATCTGTTGTCTAAACTTTTTTAATTAGTTTTTAACAATCTTTTACTTTTTTGGCAGATTTAACTATAGATTAAAATTTGAAATACTTTTCAATCCTTTTTTATTTTTGAGTTTAATTATATATAGCCTTTAAGAAATAATTTGTTATTTACAACTATTTTATACAAATTTAAGCTACACACACAGTATACACTCAGCTATTAACTCCCACACACACTATATATATATAGCAATTAATTCCCCATTTCAAAAGTATCAATTTTCTAAAGTGATATAGTCACTCAAATAAGAGGATTATTTTGATTCTTTTGGATCTATGTATGTATTGCTAACTTCCTCCAAGCTCTCATTTGTGTTTCTTCACTACTTCCAAGATTCAGTTGGTTGTCTCTGATATTAATTGAATTATCATCTTTAGCTGTTTTCTCATCTACATTCAGTATTGTCAGACAGTTTATTTTTAAGCTTCTGCTCAAATATCAATTCATCTGGAGATTTATTGGCTGTAATTGATGGCATATGGTATTTTACACAATGTCTCATGCTTATAAACTACCAGTTTTGCATAGAGCCAACTTTAATTATTACATTGCTTTTTCTACTACTCTGTTTGATTCTGGATTATATGAAGGCTCAAAATATGTTGTATGCATCCCTTTTGTAGAAACTAAATTTTTGGAAATAAATCCCATTCCCTTATTGTCATGATGATGTCACGATAACTGATATGCAAAGATTTACATTATCTTGAAGTAGTTTCCTCTGGATTTGTGCTCTTTACTATTTTATATTCCAGTCACCTTGAATATACATCTATAACTGTAAGAAACAAATGGCTCATGTATGACCTTATGTGATCCATTTGTATCCTACTCCAAGATTTCACAATGCTTGGCCACACAGTAAATCTCTTTGTAGAAATCAGTAGTACTGTTAGGTAAAATTTACAATTTTTCAACATAACTTTCTATTTGTTCATTTAACAGTCACCATATATATACTTGAGCTAAAGTTTTTACTCTATCAATTACTAATTGATATTTTTTCACATCTTGCTATAGGTATAAAAAATTTATCTCCCATCACCATGCAATCTTTGCAAATAGAGTTTCTCTAGATGCCCAAAAAAATCTTACAAAGAATTTTTTGGTGATGGTTCGCCAACAATTCCTTATCCAGTTCTGAATGGTTGAAGATCTTGATAATTTATTGTCTAATTTGCAATAGTGTAACATTTTTGAATTTCATTCTGTTCAACAATTTATCCCTATACCATTATTATAAACTCATTTTCTTTTTTGATCTCTCAAGAGACATCTGCATGCTGTATTGCGCTTTCTTTGTGAAAAGCCAGTTTAAAATTGTATTCAGATAGTAAATTTCTGTAGTATAACATCCTGAGGATCAATACTGTTATGTTCTTTGAAAAAATTCCTAATAGCAATTTGTGATCAGCAGTCAGTTCAAAAGAGTACCCCTGCAAATACTGATGAAACTTTTTGATGAAGAAAAAAAGTGAAAGCATCTTTATTTGACTAGTTTCTCTTGTCACCGGATAATGCTCTTAAAGCATAAGCAATTTTTATTAAACTCTGAATGGCTCAAAATTACACCAATTCTACTTGACTCCTTGCACTGGAGGATAATTTTAAGATTGTTATCATAATGGACTAATAAATTTTCCAATGAGAGCAGCATTTTAATTTGTTTGGAGGTTTTCTCATGGCCACCTTCCAACTCCACTTCGGTCTTTATTTTAATAAATTATACAAGAGCTAAGTTGAACATGCTTTAATAAAACTTCAAAGAAATTTATTAGACCAAGAAATGCCTGTAATTCTTTACAACTTCTTGGTCTCGGAGCATTCTGCACAGCTTTGACCTTATTCAAATCAGGTTTTTTATTGTGCTGTGAAATTATATGCCTGAAAACTTAAATTCTTTGTGATCTAAATATATTTATCTGCATTTATTCTTGTTCTCATAGCCTCAAGTTTCTTATAGATTTTTGTAGATTCTCTTCTGAGTTCACAACAATCAAAATGTCATTGAAATAAGGGATCACTCTTCCATATGCTGAAATAGCTTAGCCATTTTCACCTGGAAAATATTAGGGATTATTGCAATTCATAAGGCAG
Organism: Epiperipatus broadwayi; assembly: GCA_028023455.1. Classification (NCBI taxonomy): domain Eukaryota; kingdom Metazoa; phylum Onychophora; class Udeonychophora; order Euonychophora; family Peripatidae; genus Epiperipatus; species Epiperipatus broadwayi. The sequence continues at coordinate 1,736,515 of JAQFVV010000009.1, read as the reverse complement.
TGTATTACAATTAAATAGTTCTCTATGGGTAACAGAGGGTGACTAAGTGGCTGCATAGGGTCCCGGAATACTAAGGGGCCCCAAGCTCTTAAAATGTCTTTTCGTTAGGATTCAAGGAAAATTATGTTTTTTTGTTATAATCAATCCTATAACGGTATTATTTAAGCTTTTGAAGGAAATTTATTTGAGTTTTGACATTCTAACTTTTAACTGGACATCAGGGGATGAAATTAGTACAGCATAAATAAGTCCAAATTAAGTAAATATATTTTTTTAATTACACAAAAAATTCGACCCCTCCCAAAATAATAATTTGATTTAAATACTCTGCTTTTGAAAAAATTATCGTAAATAACTTTTGCTGTTTTTCTGAAGTGATTTATCTCCAGAGGATTTTTTTCTAAATGATATTTTGAGTGGAGACAGGTAAAAATGAATTTTCTTTGTTAACATCTCATAAAAAAAATTTTTTTTTTTAGTAGGTATTGTTTGCGAGACTAAAAGCTTTTAAACTATTTTACAAAAAAAAGTCGGACATGAATTTACAATAAGAGAAAATTTCATAGTCAATTCATTTTATGTCATATGTCATAACACCAAGGCAGATTAATCTTGAAGAACTCATCATATGTCTAAGTTGTTGTAGAGCTTTTTCAAATATTTTTTAATTGGAATTTATCAATAGAAGAAAAAAGGAATGCGATAATAAAATTTAAGGATATTTACAAAAATGACATTGATGTTTGTAATTTTGAAGATGAATTTGATCATTTTTTAATATTTATAAAAGAAGAAGAGGGCACCATAAAAACCACACTAGACACATATAGAGCTGCCAAAGAAATATCTTGCATATTTATGAATGGTGAAAGATTATTGTATATATTTTTAATAATTCCCTTATGTAATGCATCAGGAGAATGACTGTTTTAAGTACTATGGGAGAAGAAAGATTAAATAATATGGCCATTCCATATATACAGCAGGAAATTTTAAGCCAAATTGATGAATTTGCAAGAAATAAAGCAAGATGGAAATTCATGTAAAAAATGTTTTTTAATAAATTAATTTAATGTGTTATGGTATGAAATTTTTGATTACTTTTCTTTTTTGTTAATAACTTAATGAGAACTAATAAACATCACATGACCACCACTTCTTTATGCTTGAGCATAACTGTTGTTAAAATAGACAAAACTCGCTATATGTATTGCCACACACAGCAAGCTAGAGTAATCAATGGATGCCAGAAGGCTTGTGCATAAAATCCCCATATAGTGCCTACACATCCAATATCCCCAGACTAGTTTCTGGCTTGTGGCCTTCGTCAGTGAGGAGCCTTGGATCTGAGAACACTGCACCTAGATCTTAAGATCTAATGCAACCCTCCAGCAACCACCTTTTATCTCCACTTAACTACAAAACTATGAGTCTTAAACTGAAAACACCTTAATGTTTTCAATCCAAGCCCATCAGCTTATATAGTCATATGGGTCTGATCTCAGTTCAGTACCCATACATTTTGGTGTCTAGTTCTCTAATAACCATAGCCACCACCATTCTATTAGGCAGGATTGGTTTTAAGCGAATAAACATCACATGACCACCACTTCTTTTTGCTTTGATTACTCTAGCTTGCTGTGTGTGGCAATATGTATAATGAATTTTGCCTGTTTTAACAAAACTCTCATTGTTGAATTTTTTTTTTTTCTAACTTGAGTTTGAAGACCCCAAAACTTTTACTGCTTGGAGATCCCACTCGGCTTGATCCCCCTCAGGTGATATCAGTAAGGATCTCAACTGTTCTCTGTGACACAGGTATCTGATGAAAGCTACAGCAAATCAATTTTAGCATAATACTCAGCTTGCTCCATTTTTGCCAAAATTTCTCAAATATTTGGAACTGGATATTGTCTTCTTACAAATTTTTATTGACTGTGCAATAATACCACAAATACACATCCATTCATTTGGTTTTGTACGATGACAATTCATTCTCCACTTTAGTGAGTTGATGCAATGGAAACCTCTCGCAGATTAATTAAACATAGTATTTCTCTGACATTCAGCACAATCACTACTGGTGAAACTTAAATGGAATTTGGCTGTCTTCAAACAATTTGAACATTTCTATTTCAATTCCTGTTTAACTACAATTTTATTAATTAGATCTTGATCCCTAAAAGGCCAAACCATTCCCTACATAAATTTGTAGAAATTTTATTTTATTCTTAATTTTTGCCAGAACTCTTGCACTCTATAATTTTAATTGAATTCCATTAGCATCTTTAGCTTTTAAAGATTGTTTTTGTCAAAGATAGAAATTTATCACAATTGAAATCAAATTTTTCCAGTCCTCATATTTAAGTATGGATACACTAGCTCTGCTATCAATTTCCATCATTAATTGTTTCTTGAAGCAGTAACAGGTAATGTTTCTTTGTCTTAACAGCATATTTTTCTAAATGCCCTTTATCTGCAGTTCTTCTCTACTTGCACTCCTTGATAAAATGGCCTGATTTACTCCAAGAAAGGCAAATATCTTTGCTAATACTTTTGGCTTTATTAATAACTTTTCCGAAACACTCGTGCTTTTAAATTCATATGAATGGTCGTTTATTAGCTTGTAATCTAATTCCATTTTGATAGCATTTCTTATATTAGGCTAGTTGTAGCCAGCAGTTGTTGTCTGGTATAATCATCATCCATTTTTCATAATAGCTGTTTTAATAATCACTACTTCAGAAAGTTATCATAGAGGCAGCCTTTCACTAGTTCTCTTAAGACCTGTCATATTCTCTAAATTTTTCCTCTTAAACTTGCTGACTATTGCAAAAATAGAATTGAATAACATGTTTCAACAGTTGAGGGCTGAAATAGTTATTAAGTCCTGTTACTGGCCAATGTGAATCACAAAGTCAGTTTACCAGTTCGATTGCCTTCCATCTCACATAGGGTAATAGGGTGGCTATGTCATCTGTTGTTCCATTCATCAAAAAAAGCTCCATTCAGAAGGATTATTATTATCAAATTTGTTAATCATTACTTGTGGTTAAGACATCCCTACTGTTCTCTTGTGCATTTAGTCTTCTTATTCATAATAATCAAATAAGGATTGTTTAGTGTCCCTCCTTGACTATTCAGCTATGCCAAATTATTTGCTGTGTCTGCCTACTTTAGTTAAACTATAGATTAGCAATGTGCAACCTTTTCAACTGATAAGCCAATTTTAACTTTTCTTTTGTTGTTAAACAAGGGCCATAAATTGTGAATTAAAAATAAGTAATATCATTATTTAATTATTTTTACTATTACATGTTATATAACATAAACACAAATTCATTAACATAAATCATTATTTGCAATAAAAACAAAAAAAATATTAATCTGATAAAACATTTACTATAACTTTTGCCATTGCTTTGTTTTTTGTTAACGAATTTTAATAATAAAGAAGCACAAGGTATGCTCCAAATTTTTACTGATTATACAAGATCTTTGCTTTGATTTTATGAATATCATTTTTTTTTTAAAATTATTTGCACTTACTTGTATTACTGAGTAACAATATTTTCTTTGCTTATCAATAGTTTGGACATTCTTGAGAACCCAAATTTTTAAAAAATTTAATATTAGATAATTACATAAATTTCATTTTTAAATTTGTTTTCTCTTGCAATTTTATAATCTCAATCTGGTATTTTTCAGGAATTTTATTTATATTAGATATCATGAAATGGTCTGAAAATATTTCAAAATAAGTTTTTTTTGTTTTTGAAATCAGGGAACTTTTCTTGGAATTTAATATACAATTTTATTAAAATATCAATGTATTTTTGTTTTGGATAAGTATTACTAAAAATAATGATAAATGGTGGAAAATTGATGAAATTGTTGTTATTCAAGTGTTTTTGAAAAAGTTTTCTTTTTTTAAAAAAAAGGCATAAACATATCCATATAATTCTGCTACTAATTGATTTTTTTTTTTTTTGTAATTTTATATTTAGGTCATTCAGATTGGTGGTTTATATCAACAATAAATAAATCATTACCATTTTTTATTAATCAGTTCTGGTATGGATTTTCTTTTCAAAAAATCTTTTTAACATATTCACGGAACTTCTCAATATGCTAAATCCCCATAATTAGCTTCAAGATATATAAATTTTAAGAATTTTCAATGGCACAAGTGCTTATTTTAATTCAATTTCATTTATACACTTAATCACAACAGTCATTACATTTTCCAATTTAATAATTTTAAAACATAAATTTTATTGATAAATTATGCACTGGGAAAAATTTTTTTCTTGAATTCACTTTTGCTCATATCATTTCGAATGTATTAAAATCCTTTGTTATTTCTAACCAATGACTTGATTCTCAATGGGATATTTTGGACAAATTATGGTATTCAAGATTATACTTCTTTTAATTCATTCAAAATATCATTGCCCATTATCATTATCTCAAGTTGTTTTCTTTGGTATTATTGAAGTTCTGATCAATTCCTCTAATAAAATTATAGTTGAATAATGTCTGTAAGATCTTTACTTTCATCAAATGCTAACAAATACCAATCAAAACAAGTAATTTTTTGCACCAATGACTGTTCCATATTTACTGACAATTCTTCAATTAGCCTTATATTTTCAAATTCTTTTATTTAAGTTCAGGGCAGATTTATTCTATAGCAGAATGCAATCTTTTACAAACCCTCCTTCAAAAAATGATTCAAATTTTCAATTTTTTTTTATTATAAATACTGTAACTTGTTTTCACAGAATTTTCTGATACATTTATACCTTAATAAAACATATCTGCTGTTTAATTAAGCTTCTTTTCACATTTCCTATCAAATAATTGTGCTTATTATTAACTGAATTTCTAGATATATCAGGCATATTGCTTTACTATTTTATACTATTAAAAAATATATGTTGGTTCATTTATTTTGAATGGGTGATTTTCTATGACAATTTTTTTTATCTTATTTGATGAAGGCATCCTAATAAAAAACTTAAATGCAAAATAATAATAAAAAAGGAAGTAAATTAATTTACTTTTGCTAGTATATAATGTTCATCTGGGAAAATCACTATAAAAATAAACACTTTTGGTAGAATGAACTAGAACTATTATAAAGATTGTAAATAGGAAAATATATGGTTGAAAAAAATAATAAACATTTGCTCTACTCGTATGTTTAAATAGAAGTTTTATACACAGCCAGTTCATTTACATATTTTGAAAATTTCTGAGAGCCAAATTAGCCAAATACACTACACAATATACATAATTTGTTTAAAAATAGCATCTCTAGTGGAATAAATTATAACTACTATAAAGATAGGAAAGACGAAAAGGTATGGTTGAGAAAATAATAAATATTTTCATTTATTTAACTCTTAATTCAATAATTGCACTATAGGAGTTTTATACACGGGCATTTTATTAACATGTTTTAAAAATGTCCAAGGGTCAGATTGAGAACTTTCAAGAGATGGAAGTTGCTCATCCTTGTTCTAACATATAACTACAAAGTAGCATCTTTATTTCTAGTCATCTTAAAAAATGTAAATTGGTGGATCTCAATCACCTCGATAAACTCTCTGAATTTTAACAAAATTTGTATGAATATTTATATATAAACTGTGTTTATAGCAAAGTTCAATTAATAGAAATCATGATTTCATTTATGTCATATAAAAGTTCGCATAAATCATCAATGATAGTAGGTTCTAATAGCAAATATTATAAAAATATTTACTGTTGATATAGAGTATTTTATAACAATTGCTTTGATGCCTCATTATATTTCAAAAATTATGTATACTAAGATCTTTGTAGGTTGAGTTAAATAGGCATTTTCTTAATGAAATTTATTCTAGTACCTTGACATTAATAAGTCCCACAACATTAAGATGCAAATAAAGATAATAGGTTTCAGTTAACCTGTCATCATTTAAGTTTTGTAAATTATAATATGTAATTTTGTAAAGGTTTTACATAAAAATATTAATTTTAACACAAATATTATATATATTCAGATTACTAAATAATTTATAAATTAAAATTTCATACCTGTTTGTTGAACTTTTATTTCAAAATAAGCCTTATTTTGGACTATAGGAGCATTAGCTAAAGCTCCTCCGCTCCCACACATTCGGTGGCCATTTTTTACTATCACAACATCATTTCCTAAAACCAAAAAAGAATAAAGTAATAATTAAAATTCTTTTCAAAATTTTTTTCATTCACAAAACTTTTAGATTTCTATGTGCTTTTAAAACAAAATCTATTGTGATCAGAATAATATTTTCCATATTTACAATATGAAATTTAAACAGTGGACAGTTAGGTTAATTTGGGAGTAAAAGATGAGTATAAAATATAATAAAAATAATTAAAATAAAGGGAATTAAGATTGTGAATATAGATTAGGAATAAATATTATGTGGGGTATTAATAAAAATAGGAAATATATAAAGATGAAAAAATAAATAATATATAATAGTAAATATATAATGTTAGATATATAACATTAAAGTACGGATATATAGGTTAAATATATAATGTTAATGTTGGAATAAAAAGTGAATACGTTAAAAATAAAAAAAAATATTAGAATTAAAAATGAATATAAAAAATAAATAAATAGAATAAAAAATTATGAAATATATATAGATGATAAAAAAATTAATTATTAAAAATAATATAAATGTAAAAATGATTGCAGTGATTAAGGATATTTATCTAGATATATATAAGGGAATATAAAAAACATGTATGTAGGATATATAGATATGTTGATTGAAAGGAAAAATTTATAATATGAAATATATATATAATATATAGAAATGTGTTTATGTATAGATATTTATGTTTATTATAGATCTGAAGAAGATTGCTGGGGCAATTGAAAACATGATAGTAAAATAAGTGTATAATGCATTGTAAAAAAGTGAATAAAGAAAATTCATTGAGATTAATATTGGATAAATTGAGGAAAGCAATAAAGATTAGAATTGTAATACATTCAAATATATATATATATATAACTAATATCTATAATAATATAACTAATTGGAATTCAAATATGGACAAAAAATATAAAATAACATAAATTCAAGATTGTATATTGCTATAAATCATTACTCAAATAAGAAAGATTATAGAAAGCAAGTAGAGTTAATAATTATGGAACTTAAAAATAATGATTTATATATAGATATAAAACATATAACAATATTATAAAAAAAAAAATTATAAATAAGACTGATAAAAAATTTAACAGTGTAATAAAATTTAAAATAATAAATAAAAAAAAGAAAGAATATACATAATATATTAGCCAATAAATATATTGAAAATTATATAAACAGAGTACATAAAATTAAATGTAAAACATATCTAGCTAACAATATCAGAAATAATTATGTAGGTAAAAGAAAGAATCCAATTAAAACTTGATTAACCAAACACAAATATAAAAAATCACATATTTAATGTTATTTACATGAGGCAGGGCATAAATTTGTAAAAGATAGCATAAAAAGGATTAATCATAGTAACAATAAGATATATAAAAATTAGAGAAGATATTATAATTAAATGTATTAGAAAAATTGGAAATAAAGATTTAGGTTTGAAAACACTTTTATGAAAATATTCTTTATTAATTAAATAAATATGTATAGATTAAAAGATAAAATAAAAGTTTTAAAAGCTGTTAAGAATTGGGAGGAGGTAAGATTATATAAAAACAATTACAAATTTTGAAAAAATAAAAATGTCTAATTATATTATAATTAAAGTGATAAAAACAAATTAAATTATTATAAGATTGAAAAGTCAAATAAATGTAAAATAATATATGTATATATATATTTAAAATATAAAACAGTTTATGCAAAGAAATCAAACAAAAATAAGAATAAAATGTTTATATTTTTTTAAATTCAAAATGTAGGGATATTGTATATAATATGTATTATATAATTACATATGTATAAATATTTATTAATTGTACAATCATATATATATATATGGACATTGTAGCTCTGACAAGAACTGCTGGTAAGTTGAACCATAAAGGAATAAAATTTATTTAATTGCATTGTAAAAAATGATTAATGAAAGTGTAAATGGTATTATATAGATATAATCTGAATTCATTATAATGATCAAATCCATTGTGTTATGAACCAACCAGTATACTATGAATAGAAGCTTAATGTTAATAATGACCACTTGCAGTAGTTATTACAATCTTTATTAGTTAGTTAGAATAGGATTTTCACTGCTCTCTATCTTATAACTTTTGTTTTTTTAGAAAGTTCTTGTCTAATAATTCTCTGCCATCTATAGAGTTTTGAGAGAGAACTATTGTAAACTATTTCAAAATTTAATTTTAAATTTATATATATATTGTAATTTGAAAGAGATCATTATTTATTTTGAAAAAAAAAAGTGTGGATTAGAAGCATCAAAATTCATTACAAATTCCTAATTATAAACTTATAGTTAGCCATTTGGAAGGAGAGAATGAATATGTTTGTGATACGTTTTTAATACCTATTATTAGAATTTATAAAGTATGTGTGCCTTTGAATGAAATTTTTAAAGTGTGGTTTATATCCCTTTCTTTGATGATTGTTTCTGTGGATCTTTTATGATCAAATTTCTTGTTAATCTGATGTTATATAGAGTAAAGAAATCACTTAATAAATATTTAATAAGTAAGAGAGAATAAGAAAAAGATATATATAGTAGATCTTATGTATTCAAGATTTCCTCTTAATCTGATGTTCTTATAAATATTTAATGAGTAGGAGATTAAAATAAAAGTATATAGCTTATTATAGACCATATCAACATCTGCCTAGAGGAATAATAAAGATATTTATATCACTAATCAAATTTTTTTTTATTAAATTTCTTCCTGCTTAGAATATCTAAATACCTATTTATTAATCAATAATTGGATGGCTAATTTGGTATAAAAATGGTTAATTATACCAATAATAGAAGATATATAAAAATTAAGGAAATTATCATGTTTAAAGTATTAGACTAACTTTAAATAAAGATGTGGTTTTGAAAATATTTTTACAAAAATATTATTTATTAATTAAATAAGTATATATATAGATTAAAAAGTAAAATAAAACTTTGTTTATTTTTAAAACTGTTTATAAAAGGAGTTAATCTAAAAATATAACACAATTCAAAAATTGTTTCAGTAAAAAATTAAGAGTTGGAAGGAGGTAAGATTATATAAAAATAATTACAAATTTCGAAAAAAGAAATGTACAATTATATTATAATTAATTAATGTATGATTAAACTATAATAGAATTAAAATGATAAAAACAAATTAAATTATTAAAGATTTAAAAATTATATAAATGAAGAATAATATATATATTAAAAACAAAACAGTTTATCCAAAAGAAATCAAACAAAAATAAGAATGAAATGAAAGAATAATATTTATAAACTATTTAAAATGTATAAAGAATATATAATTACTGGGTTCATTAAAATATTTGTATTCTTTAAAATCCATAATATACTGTATTATATATAATATCTTATAAAATCATATAATTATTATACATGATCATATATATTTGAATAATGTAGTTTTAATGAAAATTACTGGTCATTCGAAACTGTAAGCGAATAAAAAGGAATAAATTTTACTTGATTGTATTGTAAAAAGTAATTAATGAAGATGTAATGGTACTATATAGGTATATCAATCCATAAAAAAAAAAAAAAACAAGAAATGTAAAGAAAGTTATAATGAATTCAGATAAGATAAAAATGATGGCAATATAAATATTAAAAAAATCTGATGTTTCATTTTTAAACTAATTGCTACTTGTGCCAAATTTTAACATCTGTTAAACACTAAGAATGCTAATATAAATTTTCAAACTAGTCAATGATTTTTCGGTTTATATTAAAATGAAAATCCATATTGGTTCTGACAGTAAGACCATTAATAATCTGATTGGTAAAAACATGTTCATTTCTCTACTGAAAAAATATTGAAAAAAATGCAAAGCTTCATAAGCAATATAAGGATTTAAAGACAAATGTTTGGCAACTAAACTAAGATTTAAGAGTGATTGTTAATTAAATTTACGAAGGAACTAAAGTCAGTTATTAACTATGGTTACTTTGGTGAATTAGAATTGGAAAGAAACAAATCATTTACTTTGGATGTCTTTTAACATATAATAAGTCATATAATATGATCTAAAAATTATATCATAATCCACTTCGTTAATCAGTAGATGACCCTCCTAAAAGAAATACGAATTATTTTTATCAACTGCATAACAAATGATTTGCCTATTCTATGGAGTTATTTTAATGTGCATAAAGATATTCAGTTTGATGAAGTTAAAATAGATCTTTATAATTTTAAGAATAAAATGGCTAAAAATATTAATGGAATTTCAAAAAAAGTTTATAAATGTCTTCAAAAGTGCATATTTTTTAATGAATATATGAACTTGAAGTTGTCCATTTGATCTTAAAGATGTTTTTATTAATTCAGTTGATATAAAATAAAGGAGAAAGCAAAATCTGTAGTAATCTTTGTAGGATATTATTTATTATCCATTATAACAAGTGTACTATATATGGATTTTATTGATAACAGATGTGACTACCAGAGATTTATTGTGATGTTAAAAAACAAGAAGCATTATAAATATGGTTTTAGTTGGCAGAGAAATGAAATATATATATATCATAAATAAGATTCAGATATATTGCTTTTCTTAATTAGGTCAAAGTATTTGACTCATTTCACTTGAAAGTCATTTATGGTATTCTTTGAAATTAGCTGATTGACCTTTGAAGTTTGTTTTTATTATACATCATCTACATTATGGAATATGAGAAAGTTTTATTACTGCTGATAGAAAATTTGAAGCTTCTGAAATAAATACTAATGTTATATATGGATGTGAACGATCTACAATTTTGTTTTCTATTAATTTATGGACAGTTTTATGAAGGCAATCATCAATATGCAAAATAGATTTAATGATGGCATTTTTAATTTAAAGATTAAAAATAAGAATAAGAACATCTTTTTGTTGTGCTCCTAAATTTACAAAATAATTTTATTATTCTTCACAATTGAAAGGATGATCTACTAAATGTTATTATTATTTTGAATGCAATCTATAATTTGGTTTACTAATTAATATTAAAATAATTTAGTTATTTTATTAATAAGTAATGACAGAAATATCTTAAGCATCTTTCATTTGAATGATTATCATCTTGAGAATGTTTTACCAGTATAAATATCTTAAAAGCTTTTTAAGTTAGGAAAGCAGGCTTGAAATTCAACATGTAAAACAATGTGCAGTATTTAACAAAAAAATACAATTAAATTAGTTATATATAGGGATGCTTTATTGCCAAATTTAAAAATTAATCAAATGGTTTATTGCTTGGGAGTTCTGGAATGTTTATGCATATTGTTTTACTATGTAACATACAGTACAAGAATAAATTATCTCATTATTATTAAATTAATCTAGAAAATCTGTTTATGTCAATCATGGAATCTTGTACAAAGTATAATGAAGGGTTAGGAAGCATAACAATGTATGAGTCACAGATTACAATAACATCTGATTGTCTGCATAATGGCAATATAACTGCCGAAGTTTATGGTTACTGTTTCAAACATTTATATATACATAGTAAAATCACTCAACAGTTAAACAATCCCAATTTCACTAATAATCATCAATCTCAATCTGTTGTCAAGGTATCTTATATATTGCAGTTATACCCAAATGAATGTCTGAAGAACTTTCTTCAAACTAAGATGCACTGCAATAGAATATATTTAACTATTTAGTATGTGTAGAAATTGACACATATATGCAGAAGCTTATTAATAGACTGAAGAGATTTCTAATGAAATTTCTTATTATTTTCTACTCTTTATTCTTTTCCTATCTGTTATAAGATATTAAATAAATTTATTTATTTTGTTACCATAAAGTTATACTTAAATTTGTTTAAAATTTACTAATGCTCTTTTGACTGGTATTAATGTAATAATTCTCTCGGGATACAGCAAATTCATATCAAGTTTGAGTATTGCAAATGGCAAAAATAAAGTGGTGATTCATGAACTTTGAAGCTATCACTTTTATCACTGAATTAACACTCATGATTCTGAAAATATGATGGCAAGATCATAAGACTAATCAAGGCTGTTATGTTTTTCAGATTTCTGAATATGAAGATATAATATTAAATCTATAATTATAAGAATATATCTTTATTGGATTGAACAGGTTTTCAGAAGACAGGCAGATTCTATTTGCATTCTAAAGATTACAACAATGTTATTGTTGACAGCTTTCATTTAGAAGATATTGTTGAGTGTAAAATATAAAGAGTATAATTAGGCAACATCTTAACATTTTAATGGGAGAGGGTATGCTTTAAAAATTAAAACATAGTATAGTAAAATATTAAATAAATAGACTAAAGGATCAATATGTGATGTATATTGATATTAAATCATCAAATATCACATGATCACCATTCTGTTTTTCACAGAAGCAAAACTCTCCACTGATTGGCACTATTGTAAAGAGAGTTTTGCCTCTGTGTATGAGAATATTATTTGTATTTCACCCTTTGAATTGGAGGGTCTTTACAAACTTTTTTTTCTGAAATTCAGATGGTCATATTTATTTACAAAGACATAAATGATTCAAACTATTAGTAATAACTATAACAGTACTAAAAAAAGTGAAGTGACAATCAGGTTTTCTGCATTACTTTCTTTGAAATTATCTATAATTAAACCAAACCTGTAATGTTATTACTGAAAGAAAATATACTTCAGACAGTTTGAAAAATTATATAAAACCTAATGAATAATATTTCTGTAGTATTATTTTCACTACAGCATTCTCACACAAAATTGAACTGGTTTCTATTCACTTTTAACATTTTGATAAGTCCTGGTTCAGCATGAAATATGCATCTTTGGGGTTCATACTTACTTTTTCATGTGCCTTTGGTCATATGTTTATGACTGCACCCCAAAACTCAAAATGTTAAAAGTGAATAGAAACCAGTCTCTATCTTGTGTGAGAATGATGGAGTGATAATTATACTATAGAAATATTATTCATTATGTGGATAATCTCTAGTCTAATGAATTACTAATAAAAATTTATTACCATATAAACTTCTTTTGTTACAAGATCAAAAGTTGAAACAACTTTGAATGAATTAATTAACCAATGATTCTAATATATAAAGAAAAGTTTAAATGAAATATTTTAATAGTTCTTCATAAAGTTGATCAAGGTGTGAAAAGTTTGCTTTGACTTTTGAATCACTACCAACAGTCACAAATATTCCAGAGATCCTGATAACACTATAAGATTTAAAGAAAGTATTCTGCTAGATCTCGGTAAACTAATATTTTGACATATTCATTATAATATCCAATATATTTCAAGAAAAATTGACTTGGTGTTTCATAAATTAAAATTAATCCTTAATTTTATTGCATACTGATAAACTCTAAAACAGTAAATTAGTAATAAATACTTGTTTAAAGTTGGTGATAGTTTGATAAATTATGGGAAAAGATTGAAACAAAATAACTATATTTAATATAATTCCCATGAAAATTTTTCGAACATTTAATAAATAAATATATGATATATCCAGGACAGATAAAAAGTTACTGAAGCATAAATATAAAACAAAATGAAATTATAGTTAGTTAAATAAAGAAGTACTTAGAAATTCTGTTTCATTAATTTATAAACAAAAAGAAAACAGATTTTTACAAATTGATAACTCCTCATAAGCATCTTAATAAAAGTTACATAAGTCTTGAACTATCTAAGCACCAGAATAATAAGATGAAAAAATATTTTCACATGCTATGAGTACAATGTTGAAAACATTAAATGTGTGTCTTTAAAAACAAATGCTTAGCATTAAAAATGTATTAAGGTTATATTAAATAATCCAATGTTGCACTATTATTATTGTGTATTTAAGTTAAAAATAAAAAAATTCATCATGCAAATGTTTTTTTCTAAAATATCTGTTGAAATGTAAGACTAAAGAAGGTAAATTATAATGATCCAAAAAACCCATTGTCTATTAATGATAAAATAATTGCAGAAATGAATCAAGAAGCCCAAGTCATATAAATTTAGTTAAATAATTTGTTAGTTAGCGGCTTGATTAAGAAACAGTTTTGTTTTAGCATTACCAAAAAATGTATAACCTCATAAATGATAATGTTCTAATACTTCTGAAATGTTATCCTCAAATTCTTTAACACCTGCTATAGTTAAAGTTAAAAACCTCTATTGATTACATGTCTGGGACTCAAGCTTGACAACAACATAAAAATGAATGTTCAAATATGTAAAATGTTAGAAACAAACTAAATTCCCAACAAAAATTTTGAAACTATAGCCAGAAATTCAATGGCCAAGGCAAAAAAGTTCATACAGAATCTTAAAATAATAATAATTTTTTTTCACTAATTCATATTATGATTGGCAGAAAATTATCTTGCTAAAGACACAAGGATAAATGGCACCATTGGCAATGATAACAGATCCTGAATTGAAATTACATTCTCATAAATTCAAAAATATATGTTAAGTCACGAAAATACAATATTTGTAGACCATCCTAAATCAAAGTTGTATACTGTATTTGAAAAAATAGTATAATTGTCTTGCATTGGTGGTTGAGAGGTCAGAACAACTGCCTTGCACTTGCAGGCAGTTGCCCGGGTCGCGGGTTCGCATCCCGGCTGATGCTATGACACTTAAAAAAAAAATAGTATAATTCAAGTAAAGTATCTGGCTTATGGCCTTCGTCAGTGAGGAGCCTTGGATCTGAGAGAGCTGCATCTAGATTTTAGGATCTAATGCAACTTCCCAGCAACCACCTTTTATCTCCACTTAACTACAAAACTATGAGTCTTAAACTGAAAACCCCTTAATGTTTTCAATCCAAGCCCATTAGCTTATATAGTCATAGGGGTCTGAACGCAGTTCAGTACCCATACATTTTGGTGTCTTTGGTTCTTTAATAACCATAGCCACCACTATCCTATTAGGCAGGATTGGTTTAATCCATTGATTACTCTAGCTTGCTATGTGTGGCAATATATATAGTGAGTTTTGCCTGTTTAAACTATAGTTATACACAAGCATAAGAGGAGGTGATCATGTGATGTTTATTGGCTTATACCTACTCTACACTTCTAGAATCCTTCTGTATATATTGTAAAGGAAATTATTCTCTAAAATCTATGAACAAGGTTAAGAAGCAACACTGTCTCATGAATAGCAATATTTCCTTGTTGGATGAGCTAAAATATGAAGGAAAACTAATAAAGACTACCAAAATGTAAAGTTAAAATAAATTCTGTTTACTGAATAGCTTTCAGATTTGGGTAATCATAAATATAACAAAAAAATATAACTGAGCAGGGCTAACTGGCCTGCAAGTCCCGCATAGATTTGGGCAACCACATATAATAAATAAAACTGTGAACCAAATGATTTTCTCCACTTATGCACTAAATATTTGGGCAATCTAAATATATTGCATAAAGGTTAACTAAAATGTATAACTAATAAATAAACAAATAAATGTCCTATAGTAATTCAAATTTAAATCTATAGTGAATTCATACAATTTGTAAGACACTAATGAATTCACAGAGACGAGTGTATTTAAATATAGAAAGAAAAAAAAATTTAGTAAATGATAACTCATTTGGTGATAAAGTATAGTATTATACAACGAATTATCTTAATTGTTGAATAAATTATGTAATAAAACAATTTTATAATGAAGCAATAGGATCTGTAGGCCAGATCCATGCTTCACATCTTTCTAGATTACTAGATAAGGATCAAACCTGATCCATGCATGTTACGATGTTTGTAAAACTTTCCATCTGCCATTTTATCTACATTTAAATTTTAGGCCAGTAAATAAGTTATTAAAGTATTAATTTTCTATTAAAATGTTTTACTATAAATATTAGAAGGCCCAGATAGATAG
Source organism: Epiperipatus broadwayi (assembly GCA_028023455.1). Classification (NCBI taxonomy): domain Eukaryota; kingdom Metazoa; phylum Onychophora; class Udeonychophora; order Euonychophora; family Peripatidae; genus Epiperipatus; species Epiperipatus broadwayi. The sequence goes on along the minus strand of JAQFVV010000009.1, from coordinate 1,720,396 downwards.
ATATGCAAATACATATATATAGAATTACAGACGGAAATTTTTATAAAAATCAATATATAAATTTTTAATATATTTTTTTTTAAGTATTTTATTCTGGAGATTTGCTTTCACGATAAACCCTACTAACATTCCATAGCGTTCTATCAAAAGAAAATCCATTAACAAAATGATAATGAATTTTCTAATTAAAGTAAAATTAAAATAGAAAAGATAATTTAAAGTATAAATTCTGCTAATCTACATTTAATTAAAAATAGATTTGAAACAATTAAATCATTGGGTTTATCGAGAGAGTTGATCTCAAGAATACAATACAAATATACTTTAGGTATTCCAACATAGCCACTTAGCCTGGACATATGAAAAAGGGAATTTCCCAATAGTTAAAAATGGTATAAATAGCCAAAGAGAACAATAGAGGTCATCCAGTCCCAGTTTTTGTCAGCAATTGCCTGGCGAATCCACATCAGTCAAATTTTTAAAATAATGATAAAAATGTTCTGAAGAATGTTAGCAAAGTAGATGATGTCAACCTGCCCATCTCCCATGTCCTAAACATGATCATCAAAATACCATAAGCCGGAGAAACCTCATAAAAATGAACTGCTGAACTGTTGAACTCTTTTATTCAATTCATAGCTAGTTAGGCCTGTGCGGAAATTCAGTTTTCATCGTGGGATTCCAACATCCACTCGGACTCATAATAAATTAGGTAATATGTTTTTAATTTGTTATTTCTAACTGCCTAATTTATTCTTCTAAAACTCCAGTGACCCAATAATGTAAATCCTGATAATTGTAATGTCTTCTAAAAATGTAATCCCCATAATGTAATTTAAATGTAACTTAATATTCTGTAAAAATATACTTGCTATTACTTAAAATCTAATGTCTTTGCTCTCTTTCTATCTGTTTTAAAATTATACCTCTTAATGCTAAACTTCCTTGTAATTGCGGTTTAGAAAATATTATTATTAATTACTTAAAATGAAATGAATATATGCCAATCTTGTTCCATCTCGACAAAAGCTTTATTTAAATAAATATTTTGCTGCCTATTTCCAGACCAATGTTTGTCAGTAAATAAAAATAATAATTCTCTAGCTCTGAAGATTTTGGAGTGACCTTTGTTTTGTCGAGATGAAACCATTTTATATTATGTGTTTTTTATATTTATACATACACATTTAGTTGTGGGGGAGATGCTAGATTCAAGCATGAGGTTTTATTTAATTTAATTATTTCATTTTTAAAGAGTGAAAAGGAGCGGGTTTATATAATTATATTCATGTTAAATAATAGGAGAGAAATAGAATGTCATTTGAAATGGTAGTGGGATTTTGTGTTGAAGGGAGAGACGTGTCGCTCATTACAAATATTCGTAATAATAATTAATGCTTATTTTATTATTGTTTATCTGATGTTGGTCAATCCGTATAACATTTGTATAATCTTTAGCTCAGCACAATAATATATATAAATGCTAAAATATATTTTCCAGTACTCGTATTTTGCTTCGTCGGCATTTGCCTTGATTACTTGTCTTTTGTTCTTTGTGATCACTAGATCAAAGCTAAACCATGTGATAATTTCACTGGCCATGATTTATCAGGATATGAAAGTCAAAAATGTTGAAGAACCAGGGTAAACTAAGCTCAGCTAGCCTTGGCAATTCTCATTCTTTCACCTGAAATATTTTAGGTTTGCCCATGGCACAGACCGTTCTTTCTTTATTTCTTGATGTCATGGAAACGGGTGAATTGAGTCTATGCTGGTAATGTAATATCGAATGCTGGAATTTAATTTTTTGTCTGAGCACATTGTGGTGGATTGACCATGATCTAATTAATTTATGTATTTTAAATCTTGAAATATTTATGTGCGAATATCGCGATCCATTTATATTTTAAATGTGTCACTCTCTCCGACACCAGTTCCTATAGTTTGAGTTAATCATTTCTCTCTTAAAATAAATTCAATCATAAGAAAATTCAGTTTAAAATAGCTCTTTAAAATATCCATTCCGATATCTCAGACTTGGGCGGGCACCTTCCATAAATCGCTAATCATGACATTTGTTATGTTGGCATATAAACTATACTGCTCTCTCGCCAGAGGCATAATAAATGACAGAATAGAAATGTGTGTTAAATAATTTATGAAATCAAATCAGAGACTATTAGATAAATTATCAAAATGTTTTATTAAATATATATCTGTGAATTTAAGCTACCTGTGGTTCCTCTCTATTCCTTCATTCTAAAATTAGTATTTTCTAATTAATTATTGTGCTGCTATTTGATGACTTAAGGTCCACACACATACCATTTTATATTTAAATAAGTAGTCTAATTAAAGTTAATAATTAGAGTTAGATATACAAATTAGTTGAGGCTCATGCTCTACCATTGATGCTAGTGGGTCGGAGTGTGGAAAAGATTAATTGCTTGCCTCGAAAATGTTGTTAATTAGTTTGCAGATTTAGAGAATGGGTAAACAGGGCAGAATCCATAAGTATTCTTTATCTTTGATCTCATGTATGGTTGGATTCAAGATACTTTTACCCATACTGTGAATTGTATTGAGATAACATACAATTTCGACCGGTACAATAATGATTAATGCAATAAGCAAATCAAAGGACTTAGGTTAATAATATAAATTTATTGAAATAAGCATTAATTCATTGAAAGGGATAAAATAAAGATTATAATTCTAATTTACCAACTGCAATCTAATCTATCATATATTTTATAATTTATCTCCCCTCCTCTTACATTTAAATTAGAAAGCAGAGTCATGAAAGAGTTAAAGATAAATCCTTTTAACAGTCAAAAATTTTAATATTGCTACTTTTTAAAGTATATATTGTAAAACTACAGGGAAATAAGGGGACATACCTGAGATGAGTATTACCAGAACATGATCATCAACAACCCAAAATTGGGTCACCACTTGTAACACTATAAAAAATCAGGGTTTAAACCATCAGGGATCTGAAGAATTGTTTGTTTATCCTCAAATAAAAAAAGATTATATAAAATTTAATATAATAAAGGATGAGCATAATAGGTCACTCTCTGATATTAGCACATCTAACTATAAGTTCATTAGCACTATCCAAAAGTAATAATCATTCATCAATTATGAATGATTACCAATCAAAAATAAATCAAGTCAATCTGGTGACTGGATTAAAAGAGGGTCTGACTGTTGAGCTGTTGCCAGCTTGGGGCAATTATTTAAACCTTAATTTTGAAGCACAAACTTAAGTGCTAATCCATCCAAATATATAACCAGAGAAACAATAATGCTGGGACATTAAAACATGCTGATCATCATCAATACTCTGGCCAATTAGTACCACTGATATACAAGCCAACTATAAACGTAATTTCTAATAGACTAAACTAAATAAAATATAGTGCATGGACTTTGAATATACTCATGACAATCCAGAATCATCATCATCATGCGATACCCATTCACTAAATACATATACTCCTCTGTCTCATATAGCTGTTACGCACAAGTCTAGCTCAGGAAGCAAAAGATCTAGTTTATTACTGTGAGCAAGAGGGAAATAAATAAATAGATTAGCTTATTATAAATAACTTTAAGCAAGTCATGAGACTTTCCCGTAATGATAAACAAGTAGTTTTATTGGAATCATAAAAAAAAAAACTAAATCCTAGAATATAAACTATCATGAAATAAGGTCATATACACACTGCACTTTATAAAACAGGAAGTGGATAGAATAAAAAAGATGACTAAAAAAATATTTTTAAAACAATTATTTAATATGTAATTAACAAAAAAAAATGGAATGATAATATGACATTCCAAATACTCATTTCATCAAAATATATATATATTTATAAAAACTGTATTAACTAACCAATTAATTTTTATTCATGGATTAACTATAAATTTATTAGGTTTTATCTTGAAAAATAACTAAGTTTATTAAATATTTTCAAAATCAAAGATAACAATCTTTGATTCAATTTCTTTAAAATATTTAATCAAAGATAACAATCTTTGATTCAGCTAAGCAAGAAAAAAAAACTTTACAACAGATTTTTTTTTTCCTTTGAAAACTATTTCACTATTTGTAAGAGAAATTTGACTGGATTTTATACAAAAAAGAAAAACAAAAATGTCCAACAATTTGAAATAATTTAACTTGTATTTACTATTATCAATTATTATATAATGCAAAAACCAATTATTACTTTTATGAAACAAAAAAAATGCTATTAAAACAATAAAAATAGTGTGCAAACAACAAAAATACCTCTAATCATAAATAGTGTGCAAACAACAAAAATACATCTAGCCATTGTTTTCTTGTCTATAGAGGCCTTTCTAGTTGCAATTTCAGTTTTTTCCAAGTTTCTCCTTGAAGGTTTCTAAATATGGGCCTGGTTAAATTTGTCATTTCCTGGGTCTGTAGCGATTCCAGATGCATGAAAATAACACATTTCTGTCCATTTTGTTCTCTTGAATTTCCAGGTGAGACCGATGTAGACAGACTAATGCTTTTTGTTGCAGGCAAGATTGTAGGTAGGTTACATGGAGGAAGATGGTGCCTAGTTTTTAGCTAAATCGAGCATATGGTTTTCATTGTACAAACCATTTTAAGGCTAAACTCGTGCTGAAAGCTTGATTTAAACTATTCTCTTCAATAGATTGGTATCAGCTGGATTAAGTTTGGGCTGCTCTTTCTTCAACAGCTAAGCAGCAGGATAATAAATGCAATTGTACTAATGGAAATAATGGTAGTGTTCTTCTATCGTGTCAGCCACTTGGTGGTGCTATTTCTAACTAAATTTCTAGAAATATGCTATTTCCACAGCCACAGCCAAGCAGACAGCCTTTTTTTACAATAAAACACAGAAAGACTCCATTAACTTGGCTACTGCTGTGGCTTTTTTCTATGCTAAAAGCAAGAAAATGCTTTCATTGGCTGTGATAGTTGCTTGTGTTAATACTTTATCATAATGCTGGGTTATCTATTTTCACTACAGTATCATGTGAGGGTGTGTTGACTGCATCATGTCTAAATAATTAAACTTTTCAGGACCAACTTTTTTTTCATATGAACTGACCTACTGGTACCTTCTAACAGTTTTAACAGTGTCATCACTGTTCCATCAGGACTGGGTAACCCTCACAAATTGCAATTTAGGTGCAACACAGCACTATTTCAAAGATCCCGACGAAAGTAATGTATCTGCGAGAAATTGTCCAAGACAAGTAAGATGGCTGCTTCAAACTCTGAACATTGGCAATTGCCAGACACTGGAGTCAGATTTCATTTTAATAGTTTGTTATAATTATTAACTTTAGTGGGTAAATTGCAATCTAATTTATTTTATCCCCCCAAAATGCAGTGTCTGATTAATTATTGTCCAAAAAAGGATAAAATTTACTTTTATTTTTTATTACAAAAAGTATTGTAACTTTTCCGATCCACATAGCCAAAAAAGCCCATCTTTGATTAATTACTGTCCAAATAAGTTTCCACTATATTTACTATTACTTGTTATTAAAAAAGTAATGTAACTTTTTATGGATACACACACACAAAAAAGTGCCACTCTGGTTAATTACTTTCCCAAAAAGATCAAAGTCAGCTTTCATTGTAAAATTTTGTTTGAATTTGTTAAATTTTGTGGAAGCTGTAATCTAATTGACTTTGATTTCAAAACACAGTGTCCGATTGAGGTCCCAAAAAGGCTAAAATTTACTCTTATTTTCTATTAAAAAAGAAACATAACTTTTTATATCCACACACACATACCCAAAAAAGTCAATCTCTGATTAATTACTGTCCAAAAAAATCTCTAATGTACTATTATTTGCTATTCAAAAGGAACATAATTTTTTATTGACACACACACCAAAAAAAAGCCAGTCTCTGATTAATTATTGTCCCAAAAAGTTGGCTTACATTTTTATATTTTGTTTGAATTTTTTCAATTTTATTGCAATCTTAATATAATTTACTTTTATTTCCTATTCCAAAAATAAAGTCAATAGTTCTATAGAACTGCTGGCCCAGAAACATTATATCTGCATTTTTGCTTAGCATCAATGCTATCAAGCAGCTGACGTAATAGATCAGAACACTACTAAAATAATTTTAAAAAACTTCAATAAATAAATTTATAAAATTTATCTAACAGTGTTGATTTAAAAGGATGTTTTTATTAGCATCTGTTATCAGTTTTGCCTGTATATGACTTCAGTTGATATTCTATTATTTGATAGTATTTCCTTTGATATCTTTTTGCTAGCAAAACCCAAAGATAGGGATCCACAAGCAATTTGAATCATTAGATGACATCTAATTATTATTCCTGTTAATATTACAATTCAGGTGAATTTAATTATATTAGCTCTATGATGGTCATAATAGCATTTGTAATATCTATTTCATTTTAATCATGAAGATACCAAATGAAGAGGGATCTCATGCTCCCTAATGCATATTTCTTTGCTCTATGTCCTGAATATATTTATAAAAAGTTAAAATTTTTAAACAAAAGAATGTCTTCTTGCTAAAAAAAATTGTTTCTGTAGCTATAGCAACACAAAACAGTCTTCCTTTTTTAAACATGGACTTTTGATCAAGTGACTCTCTTCTAATTCTAATAAGGCATTGTTATCACTTAGCAATTCATTTTAAAATTTAATAAATAAAAGGTTCATTTATTTCAGATTCATTCAAAGCAATAAATATTTTTTATTAAACAGATGACTTTTAATTATTTTCTTTATTTAGTTATTTATATATTACAAGAAAACTATAGATGACAACATCACATATTCCCCTACCCTTAAAAATAAAGAAATCAATTCAAAACAACATAAGATTATCATGACCAACTGAATATTCTATGAATAATTCATGGTTAATTAAAATTAAACCACAACAATGAAGTCAATAATTATGTACAATTGTCTTTTATAAAAAAAATTAGCCAAACTTACTAAAATTAATAAGACAAATATCCCATAATAATTATATTCATTAGCACCTTTACATTTCATTCTAATGGGATACTTGAAAAATAAATCTATAGTGTTATATAAGTTGCATAAATTTTGACAAATAAAATCCAATTTTTATTTCTGATATTGATTCTTTATATCAGATAAAATTACGAATATAATCATAAAAGTGGATATTTACTATTTATATCCATAACAACTGATGCATTTGGTTGAGGCCTTGCGATAATTATATTTTCTAAATCACTAATCCCACAAATACAACACATATTATTGGCCTTACATAGTAATCAAGACAAATTCTCATGTCCTCAGTCAATGTACCTACATTCACAACTGCATATTTCATGGAAATGAAACCATTTATATTTTAAAGGTTTTACTTCTAATGGTAAAATCTTACATCTATCATTATTATTTAAGCTTGTAATGGAATTAACCTTTAAAGAAACCTGGTCATTTACTTTGGATGGCATCATATCCAAGCTAATATTATAATGAAAATGGTCTCACTCTGAGTTTCCAAAAGTTGGACCTTGTCCTTGTCTATTCAGTACCTTCTTGAACTCTTTATCATTAATTTATTGATTCTTGTTTAACCTAGTTTCTAGGATTCTACCTTTATCCTGGCATTCCAATCAATATTTTTCTTAGTTTCTATCTCTTGAGTCTTTTTCCTTTTTCTACATTATCTTCTAACTTATTGATTTTTATTTGCATTTGATTTTAAGTCTTCTCCACTTTACTCTCTGCTTCATTAAACACAACTTTTAAATCATTTTATTTGCTTGTGTCCCATTTTTATTTCTGAATGTATATGTTTGATCTCTTGTTTCAATATATTCTCTAAGTCATATTGACCCTTTTCTATCTTCATGATTAACATGTTCTGGTCTTGTTACATTTCTAGTTTAAGCTCTTCTTGACTGCTTCATTTCTATTTGATTATTGTCACATTTTTCTTGATTTTTATCAATCTTATTCATTAGATCCTTTGATAATTTATCCTGACTTTCATTGAATTTATTCATTAAATCTCTTGAAAATTTTTCTTGACTTTCATGAGCCAAGAAAGATTCTCAAGAGATTTCTCTTGAGAATCTTTCTTGGCTTTATCCACACTTTTCTTGGTTTTGTTTCATTTTTACTACTAAGCTCTGCAACATTGCCATTGTAGATTCATTCTGATCAATTTTAGATGTGACAGAGATTTTTGTAGTTTTTCTTCTCTAGCCTAACATATCTAACTCTTTCTCATTTCCCATAATTTATATCAGATTTGTATTTATGACTTTATTTTAGAAAAGAAAGAACATAACTCCCCATTTCGATAACTTAGACCAAACAAAATGAACAACTTGTTTTCTGTACTATGCTTTATATGTTGAACCCCACAAATTACTTAAATCCATACTCATACACATTTCAACTCATGTAATATACCCTTTTAATATAAAAAAATACAATAACATCACTTCTCAATAATGATTGATTTACCTATTCACAATATTATCATCACAAACTAACGTGTATAAATTTATTTTTTTAAATTTAAACTTATATTGAGTACAAAATAATGTAAATTTTTTGACCACACTCAAAAGATTTGCATTATGCTATTATCAACAAATTCAAATAATGAGCACTGTTTTCCATTTATTTGCCAAAATAATTAATTAAGGTACAACACCTTCAATAAAATAAGCTAGCTTCAAATACTTTTCATTATTTATTTTAGTTGTTTCATGAGGAAAACTAAATATTTATTAGTGAGGTGGCTCATATTCCTTTGGCATTTTACTAACATATAGCACATATCTAGTGCTTTTAAAGTCACAAATACTCTTATTTTTATTATTACATGGCAAGTCAAGGCATCAACATCTGGTACTACATTCCCATTTTTTGGAATATCTATAAAACATTTTATTTATAAAGCATTTTACAACATTGCTATTTCTCAACTCATGTATTTTTATACCTCTATTTTTCAGAAAACAATTTGATAAACCTCTCTAAATTATAACCCTTAATAAAGCACAACTACAAATTTAAAAATAATTATCTATTGAGTCATTACTCTGTTTAATCTAATAGTAGTATACACAAAAATAGTTGATATTAATTGTGATCATTAATGAAATATTTTAATTCTATCTATCTATTATTATATGACTTTAAATTTCTCATAGATTGTGGACAAATCCTTCAGACCTTGTTGGGCAGTCAAAAAAAGTAAAGGAAACTATTTTCTAAAACCTATGAATAAGGCCAAGAGTCAACACTGTCTCATGAATAGCAATATTTCCTTATATAATCAGCCAAAATATGAAGAAAAACTAATAAAAACTGCCAAAATGTAAAACTAAAATAAGTTCTGTTCACTGAATAGTTTACAGATTTGGGTAATCATGAATATAACAAAAAAATATAATTGAGTAAGGCTAACTGGCCTGCAAATGCCTTAGATTCAGCAACAACATTTAATAGATAAAATCGTGAACCAAATAGTTTTCTCTACTTACGCACTAAATATTTGGGCAATCTAAATATACTACATAAATGTAATATTTAGGCAGCTAAAATGTACAACTAATAAATAGACAAATACATACGTTGCTCCACAAATGGCTCTATCCGTAATTCAAATTTATATTTATAATGAATTCATAAAATTTATAAGGCACCAATGAATTCACAGAGATGAGTATATTTTGCTTGGCAAAGAAAATAAATTTAGTAAATGATGACTCACTTGATGATAAAGTATAGTATGGGATGTACAATGAATTATCTTAATTGTAAAATAAATTAAATAATAAAACAATTTTATAATGATTGTTGCAATAGTTATATCAAAGGACTTAGGTTAATATTAAAATAAATTTATTGAAATGAGCATTAACTCAGAGAGGTGAATAATTCTAATTTACCAATTGCATTCTAATCTACCATATTTTATAATTACCTTCCCTTCTCTTTTCTTTTTAAGATTGCAATTAATAGATATTACATACATTTAAATTAGAAAGCATACACTCATGAAAGGATTAAAGATAAATTATTTAAACAGAGTCATAAAAATTTAATATTGTTACTTTTTTAAAAATGTAAATATTATACTGGAATAGCTTGAAGATATTCAAGGTTTCATTCATTTGAATATAGAGACCTTTTAGTATCTATACCCAAATCCCTGGTCCAGCACTGTGCAGCTATAATTAACTGTTTGTGTCCTATTATTCAGGATGGGGCGATTAATATCCATCCTTTGGGACCTTATCCAGTGCCCCACCTTTATAAGATCCGCTTATGGGATTTAAAAGTCACTTCACCTATCGATGCGAAGACAACCACTAAGCTAGCTCAGAGATAAAAAAAAAAAAAATTATTTGCATCATTATTCTGTGCATATTCACACTCCTATATTAAAAATTTATGTTGATAATATCACTCCCATATTATCACTCCCATCCACCTTCCCAGGCATGAAAGAGAATTAGACTCAAATACATATTCAGCTAATAGGATAGTTATATATACCAACATATATATATATATATGATCAATATTTTACATATCATAACTTACTAAAATTACCCTTTTCACCTTTTTACTGGGGCTCATAATTTATCTTTACTTGATAATGACTTAAGAGCAACATTCAAAAGGAATATTGTGATTCATAAATAAACATCTAAGTGGTTTATTTTCGACGTCTGATTCAGTTTTATTCCAATGTTACTAAATAATAATTACATCATAAAATAATAAAGATAGAATCACTCATAGAATTTAATGATTAATAACAATAAGAGAAAAAAAACGGAAAGCATCACATATTTTAATTATGATATTTAAATGTTGTTTCCCTAATGTAAATAATTTGATCACACCCGCCATCTTGTCAACGATATTATAATATACACATCCCATAAATGGATAATTCTTACTAAATGTGGACACTAAAAAAAATAATCTCTCACCTGGTTATTATTATCATTTCATACCCCCTTTATCATTTTATTTTAGGCCTGTTCACCACTGATATATATCCATGCACACACATATCATCTAGGGTTTAAACCTTCCCCATCATAAAATATCTACATAAATATTTCAATCAAAAAATGAACATATAGTTTAAAATAAACTATATCAAGATACACCAACATGTGTATAAATCAATATATAACATTATTGATAAAACAAAACAAAATAAAAAATAGCATAATAATAATATATCTAGTGATAACAAAACACTTAATTATTAATACCCTGTTTGATATTTGAGGAAAGAGAAGTTAAAATGAAATGTCAATAATTATTAATAAAATTTTGGTTTCGTATTATCAATTGATTGGGCTCCTGCATTTGGAAGTAATGCTAGTTAGCTTTTAAGCATACACTATGGTTGAGTATATATATATGATATACTGATTATGATATGTGAATTTCCTTAACAATAACAAAAAAAAAAAAAACTTTTAAAGCACACCCTATGGTTGAATATATGTATATATGATAATTTGATTATGGTATGTATATTTCCTTAACAATTATATCGGTGACTATTTCCAAAAATCATTATTAAGATGATAGTATACTTACAGTATAGACGTAGACTGGTCGCTGTCTGGACTTATTCATAGGCAATCATGAATGCTTTTGCTACTTCTCCATTTACTTTCCCACAGTGAATTAAGACATAAGGCATTGCAGATGCTGAAGCCATCATTTCTTCTGTGGTCAGCTCTGGATGTTTCTCTAGTCTCCCTTCCATTTTGATGTGTGAGAATTCCTGGATGTCCTCAAGATTTCCAAACAAAGTAATCTAGAGTCTCAGCAACGCATTTCTTTTTAAATTAATAATTCTCACTTGAACATTAGTCCACAAAATAATAATGTTTCAGCTTCTCTTTTGGTATTTATTCATTTGGTATTATTGATATCATTGATGAACCTCATGATGGTAATATGTAATTGAGGTATCTACTCTCCACTTGGGTGGCTTGAAATGTCTTTATCTTGGAACTACTGACTTTTAAGTAGATGAGTTTGAAACTATTTTGATAGTCAAATAGCAATCATTATCAGTCTCTTTAATATTACAACTTGCTAATGAGTTTTCTCTCTCTCTCCCCCCTCTTTTTCTTTCTCTTTTTTTTTTTTAAATATTAACATACAATAAAAAATAGAAATAATATAAAAATAAAAACTACATCACACAGAATTAAGACTTAAAAGACTAATTGATCTTCCCAACTTGTATGAAGGCATCCATCCATACATGCATATATGCCCCTACCCAAGGTCAAAAGTTGTTTTCTAATTGTCAGCTAAAATTAGCAGAAATCTTGTATTTTAGTCATATTTCATTTTCTTTTCTGCATTCTATCAGTGATTTTCTTTTGTTAACCAATGAAATATATATATAGCTGAATAAAAATAAAAAAATAAAATTTCCTTTTTTTTCTTCTCTCTATCTCTCTGGAATAATTAGGGTCTCACTTGGGTTTTAATTAATACCTTACAATATATAGCTCATATCACTTAAATGATAATGAATGCCAAGTAAGTTATACTAATGGAAATTATTAAAAGGAAAAAAAACTTAAAAGATTTTTTTTTTATTTATTTATAAAACTTATCTGACAGTGTTAATCTAAAAGGATGTTTTTATTGACATCTGTTACCACAATTATGCCTACATATGATTTCAGCTGATATTCCATTTTTCAACAATATTTCCTTTGGTATCTTTTTGCTAGCAAAAACACATAGAGATTCATAAGCAATTTGAATCGATGATATCTAATTATTATTTCTGTTGATATTACAATCCAGGTGAATTCAATTATCTAAGCACTATGGTAGTCAGCATAGCATTTGTGATAACCATTTCATTTTAATCAAGATACCAAATGAAGGGGGAGACCATGCTCCCTCTCTCTAAGTTTTTTATTATGTGTCCTAAATATATTTATAAAAAAGGTAAAATAAACACAAATTTTTAAGCAAAAGAAAGACTGTTTTCTTGCTAAAAAAAAAATTGTTTCTGTAACTATGGCAACACAAAATGCAGTCTTTTCCTTTTTGAAAACTGGCTTTTGATCATGTGAGTTTTCTAGTTCTAATATGGCATTGTTATCATTCAGCAATAATTTAAACAAAAATATTTCATTTTAAAATTTAATAAATAAATGTTTCATTTATTTCAGATTCATTCAAAACAATAAATATTTTTTTTATTAAATAGATAACCTTTAATCGTTTTTTTTATTTAATTATTTATACATTATAAGGAAACTATAGGTGGCAACATGTGTATATTACAATATATATTTTAATTCTTATAATAGCCTTTTAGGATATGTAAATGAATATCAAACAAATTGTTAACTTTTATAATAGATATACTTGCAGGAAGTTGCCTAGGTTGCGGATTCGCATCCCGGCCGATGCTATGACATTTAAAAAAAAAAGAAGAAGAAGAAAGAAGGTTTCATTAAGGCAAATGGGGAAAGAGACAACTCCCACTTATGTTTTGCTTCAAGAAAAAATGTTTCATCCTTATCTATTGATCTATAAGCATTGAACATAAACCAAATCTAAATGGATTTTACGTTCCTATAGTTCAATGTTATCTTACTTCAATATGGAATATAAAGTAAACTGGTTGGAAAAGATAATCTGGCTATCTTGAATGGTAACAGAATTTTTCTGAATTCCTTTTTCAATGATAGATTTAACAAACTCATTCCAACAGGCTATCAAAGAGCCTACCCCTCAAAGATACGAAAAGCAATTCTCTACAGATTTGAACAAAATCAGCAGAATTCTTCACAGCAAATAATTATCTACCAAAGATCCAGAAACTGCTGATAAACTTATTAAATTATTGGATGATATTAGATAAGAAAAAGAGAGAAAGATTATATATATTTTTACCATGACTTAATAGAAAGTCTGATTACTTTTTTGGATAAACTTGGAATTGCATAAGCATTTCTAAAAGTTATCAGTGATAATAAGATTATCAATTTTATAAATCAGATTTCTAAACTCAACTTCTCTTTCACAATATTCCTCTAATATCAAATTAATAAAACCAGTAAATACTGGTAAATTTGAATTTGTCTTTGTTTATCTTAAACCAATAAAAATCTCAGAAGCAAATAGCATACCTCTGGAATTTTTTTTAAAAAAAAATATAGGACATGAGGCCAAAGTGTGATTGGAAAAAGTACTCAGCAACATCATTCATATAAAAATTATTCTAAAAATTTGGCATAAAAGCAAAACTATAGCAGTCTTAAAATAAAATAAACTCAATTATCCAAACAAATTATTATCCAAGCCTCATGGATATATTACAAGCTATAGAAAAGAATCACATCAAAAATTTTGCCAATAGTAGAACTATTTTTCTATAGTATAGGCCGAGTTTTTTTTTAAAAAAAAGTTGTTATAAACAATTTTTTATATTAAACTATTCATTTTAAAAAAGGTTTTCAAAATAAATTGAAAATTGATACTTTCATTATTTATTTAATCTCAGCTTATGATTGTTTATAAAAATGGTCTTAAAAGTTTCTAAACTCTTTAAATAGAGGAAAACTATTAATTTATTTGACAAAATGCTCTTCAATAAAAAATTCAAGTAACACTTAATGGCTCATAGTAGATACAAAATTTTAAAGAATGGTCTAACACAGGATTTAGTTCTCACATACTTTAATATATTCATCTATGCTTTTCCAGATGCAGAATGTAGGAAACTTAATTATAAAGATATCAATGCTTTAATTTCATTTTTAAAAAAATCCTCTTCAGAAATAATTTTGAGAAGTCTTTCAATAAAAAATGAAATGTTTGGAAATATTTTTTTAAGATTGGAGATTTATTTCTAAATTCACCAAAGTCAATATGTAAATATCAGGGAAACACCTAAAATTTTGAAAATAACTTTTTGCAACAACAATTTGAAACACATTTCTATCTTACATTGTATTCTTATTTTTTTCATTTACATAAGATTAAATCTAAAATAATTTCTAAAAATATCTTAGGAAATTAGCTGAAACTTGTGATGCAAGTATTTTTCATCAAATAGTTTCTTTAACATTAACATATTTGACTGCTAAATACTGTATCTGTGTCAAGAAAAAATCCTATACTAAACTTCTGAATGCTCAATTAAATATTACTATGGGAAATACTACTTGTACATTCAAGTTTACATCTTTGCATTGGATTCCTGTTTCATATATTCTTTCACTGGATATCAGAAGTTGCCTTGTAGAAAATGCATAAAAAGCTATTAAGTAGATCAGACTTGCCAATGACTTAAGGTATAGTTTTATCTGGATGCCTAACCAAAAGTCTACAATCAAAGAATTATTGTATAAAAATGGATTTATATTCCAAATTCAACAATAAAGTCAGCTGAATTTGATTTTCCTAAATATTAATGGAATCCCATCAATAGATTCAGGACATTCCATGGTCAGTGCACTCATTTGATAAATTAATAAACCCTAACCTATGTTGATGGGTCAAAAATATACTGTGATAATGACTGAATGAAAGGATTGAATAGCACAAAAATCATCTCCTAATTGAAATCACTACAGTCTTTATAATATTTTGATAACAGTTATCTTAAAAAAAAAAAAAAAGCCCATATGCTAAATAAATAAAATTCTAGAAATGTGTTGAATAAAAGCTGCTGACAGAGATTAGGTTTGAATTTTGAGAAGTTATATCAATAGAAGTCACACAATCCAGAAAAGAAAAAAAGACTATACCAGAAAAGTGTTCCAAGAGACTTCAAGAGAAAATGAAAGCAATTTGAGACAATGGAATGGTTACATGTGGCTTGACATTAATTTGTAACAACAGGAAAGATTGAAAATCCCAACTTCAAGGATATAGAGATGCTAAATGTGGTTGTTGAATATAGTGACCATGAATGACATATATGCATAGTGATGTAGCATGCACACTCATATAAACTCTCAAAATAAGAGTTCAGTCATTGTAACACATACAATAAATCTGAATGTAAATAATAATTTATTGTATTATTTTTCTTTATGCATTTGAATACAATGAAATATTAATAAAACAATGCAAAAAAAGATTGCAAATTTACTTGTTTTTCTAATGCAACAATAACAAAAAAATGATTCCAAAATTTTAAGCCATATAAATACAGATTTAATTATAACCTTCTACTTATTCTTAAATAAGAAATCATAATTAAATTAAATCTTTATATACAGATTGTGTTAAAACTTTTGATCCATTTTTTTTTTTCTTAAAAAATACATATATAAATAAAAAAAATTTTGTTTTGGTTCTGTTAATAAAAATTTTAAGTAACAAAAGAATGCATTAAGATTGGATTCATATATGCAAAATAATGATCCTAATAACAGAAAAATTACAGCTCAGAACTATCCATATACTAAAAGAAGCAATTATCTCAATGTGATAAAATTAGCACAATAACCTTAACAGGACATCAAATATGTTATTTACTGCATTCATAAGTATTTCAAAATTGAAAACCATCTATGTAAGCATTTGCTGTAATTAATTAAATCAATCCAGATTTTAAGGTCATTCTGTACAATAATGGTTAGCAATATAAACTATTTGACTTTGGTTTGAAAAACAAATATGGTGAAACAATGAAACAATTATTCTTAGCTGTAATTGCTAATTGAAAAAATCACAATAAGTTCATGACAAATGAAAGGGAAGTAAATACTTACAAGAATAATAGCAAACTCATAGTTCTGTGAAGAGAGAACAAAACTATAGGGAACAAATAAAACTTATGCTTAGGGTTTTATAAGAGTCATTAGGACTTTTAATGAAATGCATAATTTTGTTTATGAATTAATTATTAATACATATATTTGTAAGGTTACTATTAAGTTTGTAAACTGAGTATTATAAATATAAATCAATAGTTTGCTTTCAAATTATTTTTAAATATATTTAATTAATTACCTTCATTATGACTACCTATTTCAAATTTAATTTATTTAGTATTTGGATTTTTTTTTTGACAGTTAAACATTATAAAAAATCTGTGGAGATACCAATAAGAAAATGAATTCATTAGCAGCTTCATCAAATTCATCACTTCTGCCACTAAATGCATAAATTTGATAGTCGATAGCTGCATAGTTCACGATTTGTGTCTGGTTATAATGTTAAACACATTTCTGAATCAGATAAACACAACATCACTGGTAGTAGTGAATCTACTAATCAGACTCCATTAATGTCTATAAAGATCAAATCCAACTGGCTCTATCATTAGATCTAAAAAATTAAATTTATTTGGAACCATAAGATTTTTTACTTCATAATTTAATTAATTAGATGAAGGAATTCTTGATTGAGTGTCCACAAAAAAGATTTTGATTTGAATCATATCTTAAGTGTTGAAATTATATCTTGACTTATTGGTAAATCTGACAAATTTAAAAGTTTTTATACATTTTCTGTAAGGAAGGTGTCTTCTAATAGCTGAGTAACTTTGTAAAAAGACAGGAAGTCCTTGTACAAATAGTATTGAATATCTAATAACTTCTGTAGTGTATTTGATAAAAAAATCTATTTCTGATTTTCTAAGCTTTTGCATAAATGCTTACTCCATCTACTGCTGATTTTTTAGTGTAAGTTATAAATATATATAGTTAATTTGCATAAATAATTCAAGTTCAGTTCATGTTAATCTCTTGTAAATTTTGCTAGAGTGAATAATTTGCAGTAATTATTTTCTGCAATAAAGCTTTATTTACATTAACAATATCATACATATATATATATCTGCACACGTATTATTTATAATACTATACACACTAGAGTAATATTTAATTGCATAACATTGGGCTTTTTTTTTTTTCCAAACAAAGCTGAATATGCATCAATACAATATAATAATAATAAAAAAGTGCATATAAAGCACTTGCTTCACATTTCTAAATTGCAAATTTTCCAAGAATGTTCTTCCTAGAATTTTTAAAAAATATATAATCCTTGATCGATGAAGAAAATTGATTAGGATACAAAGATTACTTTTACATAGTTTGAAATAAAAGTGTTTCATTTTATAAAATTATATTCAGATTTCAAGATGCTTTTCTGTTTACATGAAAACTTGAAACTTTTCTATTTTCCATAAAAATCTCTTTTGTGAAGTTAAAACAATGTCATCAACGAATTTCTGAAAAAAACTGAATCTGGGGAAATTTTGTATTTACTACAATTCTCATTTGTCACTTGAATTTTTCTCCTAACTAAAGATTTTGGCAACTTTTTGAATAATTTTTTTTTTTCAAACAGAATTGATCAATAAAAATGGCATTAATTTTTTTGTTTATCTTACTTAAAAGACTTTTCGAAAGTGAGTTGTTAAAGATAAAATTTATTCACAATAGTTTCTTCCTGATTTAAATCTAATCTCTAAAGATAAATGGCGTCATAATTCTTGTTAATATTTTTTCAAACATATTGTAAGGAACCCATGTAAAAATGTGTATATAGAACAATCATAGTTTACATCTATAAGTATATAAAAAAAATCAACAGTGCTTTGCTAATTATAAATATTATAAACATCAAATCTTTCATAAATATAATTTTTATCCGTCTAATAATAATATAAAAATAAATATTTTCGTATGTTTCTCATTTATTTCAAATTCAATACCATTAATCGCGCCATTCTTATTTCTGTAAACAAGTAAAAACAGGTGTCTAGAATTGTGTATATGTAGTCATATTATTTTATAAATCAAATATATTTTTCATATTAATTCACTACTTCTTTAGCTTAGCCACGGGCCACTTTTGCAATAATTAATTCGAAGAGCATTAGATAACCGCTACGTCCAGAAATAAATAAAGCAATAACCAAAAGACGTTAATGCCTAATCAGTGCTAATGAAAAACCAATCGAATGACGATTTGTAGATAATATGTACCATAAAATAGTATCCTTGTTTTTATATTAATTTATGACAGTTGACAAGTTTTCGCGTTTTTGTCTGAAATGTTTAAGCTATAAGTTCTATCCGTTAATCTTTAATATCGCACTTATATATAAATAATAATAAAAGTTTTATTTTTAAAAAATAATCATTTCTATCTATTAATATTTTTAACATTTGGATGTTTAAATTTAAAACGCAAATTATTGTGTTGTCATTTGATACTTAAAATAATTATGCAACCACACACAAAAAAAAAGAAATTACCCATTTTACTGGTATCAAGAATAACGGTGGGTAATTCTTTCAAAGGAACATGACCTCCACTAAAGCCCGTTCCATCCCAACAGCAACGAAAGCAACAAAAACAGGCTGCCATATTGGAGACTTTAGCGATGTGTCAGTAAATTTAAGCATAGAGTTTGTTCGCGTTTTTCATTAATAAACATATACAGTATACCAAAATTATTAATAAGTATTTCATTCTAAAACGATTAATTTTGAATTTAAGCGGTCTACATTTAATTATGTGTTTGATGTTTAGCAATAATATTTTAATTTAAAATTCAACGGGAACATTTTAAAAACTGAAACCGATTAAATGTTAACTATAAGTATAATTGAAAATCCTGACACACCCACGTAAAAAAAAAAAAAAAACATTCTATATTTTCTGTTAGAAAAAATTAAATTATTTTCCAAAAATTTAATATCTAATGCTTTTGCTCATATAGTGTCATGAGCAAATACTTCGTTAAAACTTTCTCAACTCTAGTTGGTTTGTCCTCCGGAGATTTTGTTTTTTACATTGTTCATTTTTCAATCACGTTTTAGTCTGTTTGCAAATGTAGATGTATTATAGCTAAGTAAATTTAATTTATTGAAATCAAAAAAGTGTAAAAGAAACTTTTTTTTTTGCAAGATATAAATTATTTTAATACAAACTTGCCAATTTAAAACCCATTGATAATATATAGATTTCAATAAGAATTTTTTTTTTTAGTCGCCTAAATTCAATCTAAACGATAAAGACCGTTATATAAAACAATATATATATATTTTTACATTTCATTATAATTATAAATACTAACAGTGTAAACTTGTTATCTGAAAACTGTTTTGCTTTATCTATCCGCAATGCATATTGGTTTGTTTCTCCCTTGATACACGCACTTCAGACTACTCAACATTAAAACAGGCAAAAATCACTATACGTATGCCACACACAGCAAGCTAGAGTAATCAATGGATGCCAAAAGGCTTGTGCATAAAATCCCCATCTAGTGCCTACTCATCCAATATCCCCAGACTAGTTTCTGGCTTGTGGCCTTCATCAGTGAGGAGCCTTGGATCTGAGAGCACTGCATCTAGATCTTAGGATCTAATGCAACTCTCCAGCAACCATCTTTTATCTCCATTTAACTACAAAACTATGAGTCTTAAACTGAAAACACTTTAATGTTTCCAATTCAAGCCCATCAGCTTCAGCTTGTATAGTTATATGGGTCTGAACCCAGTTCAGTTCCCATACATTTTGGTGTTTTTGGTTCTTTAATAACCATAGCCACCAATATCCTATTAGGCAGGATTGGTTTTAAGCCAATAAACATCACATGACCACCATCTCTTATGCTTGTGTATAACTGTTATTAAAACAGGCAAAACTCACTATATGTATGCCACACACAGCAAGCTAGAGTAATCAATGGATGCCAAAAGGCTTGTGCATAAAATCCCCATCTACTGCCTATTCATCCAATATTCCCAGACTAGTTTGAATTGGAAACATTAAAGTGTTTTCAGTTTAAGACTCATAGTTTTGTAGTTAAATGGAGATAACAGGTGGTTGCTGGAGGGTTGCATTAGATCCTAAGATCTAGATGCAATGCTCTCAGATCCAAGGCTCCTCACTGACGAAGGCCACAAGCCAGAAACTAGTCTGGGGATATTGGATGAGTAGGCACTAGATGGGGATTTTATGCACAAGCCTTTTGGCATCCATTGATTACTCTAGCTTGCTGTGTGTGGCATATGTATAGTGAGTTTTGCCTGTTTTAACAACAGTTATACACAAGCATAAGAGATGGTGGTCATGTGATGTTTACTGCTCAACATATGAATGGCATTATATTAATAAGTTATAACTTTTTTGATATTATTTCTATATATACTTTATTATACAAAATGTCCAAAATATCAACTATTTGATTTTTAGTCGATGTCAGCATACTAATACCCAAAGTTTTTTTTAAGTATAACTAGATGAAATTGGTGTCTGATGTAAACAAACAAAATTGTATTGTTTTTTAATTACTAATTAGAAATTTTTTCCTTAACCCTTAATTATATCTTGCTGAACACGATCAAAAAATTATGCTGTATAATTCAGGGGTGTCCAACAAGTCGATCATGACCCACTGGTCGATCGCAAAGCCATTTTTGGTCGATCGCGAGGCCAATCTGGCAAAAACTGTCGGGTAACGAGTGAAATAAATTAAGTCAAGATTTTTAAGTTTTTTTGTTATTTTTGTTTTTGTTCTTTTTTTTTTTTTTCCAATTCTAGATAGGTGAAGTTCACTAAGTCATATCATTATTGAAAATAATATTTTTAATCTTGATTTAATGTAGCTAATTTGAATTAATAAATATTGTTAATAATTACTCATGTTGCTTTAATTACCCCGGTCGTGAGTTTTTTTGGCCCGTTAAATAATTGTTATTTTTTTACTAGGTAGATATGTAAAAATAGTATGTATTTCATACCTCCCTCCACTTAGACTACGCCTACGACAACAAGTCGATCGCAACACATTTTTAAAATAAAAAGTAGATATTATGAACACAAAAGTTGGCCGCTACTTATGCATATGATAAAATCATTTGACAAATCTAAAGTTTACTCTCAAGATATTTAAATTTGCTGGTGAAAATGGCAGTAATTTGGCTTACAATTATTGCATAAAATAATAAAAATGAATTTCTATTATAAAATAATTGAAAAAAACAAACAAACAAGTACTTAATAAAATCACAAGTATAAATAGCAAAATTATTAGTATTAACCAAAACTTTAAATTCTATAAATGGACTGCATTTTTAAAAAATTACATAAAGCAAAACAATTAAATGCGGCGAGAAAGTTTATGGAAAAGCTAAACAAATTATTTTGAACTTGCTGAACTATATATTTCGGCAAGTAATGTAAATTATGTTCTTTAAAGAAAAAATACTCAGTACTTAAGTTATCAGCAAAAAATATTCCACCAGCATAAACACACTCTAAAGAGAAAAGCATTCAGAGATCAGTACTAAGATCTCTATAGAAATATTTCTAATGACATACATATATATATATATATATCAAAATCTACCTCTAGATTAACGTCTTTAAAAAAAGAAAGTTATTCTGAATACAAATGTCATCTTCCACTCCTATCTTAATTTAAGACATTGACAAAATAGGTCATATACTTCTAAATATAGATGCTTATCTAAAAAACACTAATGGATACTGTCAAATAGCAGCTGCATTTACCTTGAAGGGTTTTATTTTTTTCACTGATTTTAATACAAAGAGCTATTAAGTTTAATATTACCTATATAAAATCTGACTAAAGACATTGATGGGATCTATAATCATTCATCAATTGGTGGTCCTTGTAAATGTGTGCTTTTGTTTTATTTATACAATATTGTCAAGTGATGGTGTAGATTCTCTTATAACTTAGAGCTTATCTATTAAATTTTCTGTATGAAGATCAGGCGAAATTAAAGTGATATTATAATTATACTCATATAAGATTAAACCACTAAAATAACACATGACCACCATTTCTTCTGCTTACACAATCTATTAAAACAGTAGCAACTCTTTATGCAATAGTGCAAACCTCAATAATCAATTAATGTTAGAAATTTTGTGTATCAAAGTTTCTAATTCAATGTCTATTCATTCAGGCTCTGGGTAGGCCTTTTGATTCACAAACCTAGAATCCATAGATTACTCAGGCTTGCAATAGATGGCACTATTGTATAGAGAGAGTTGTTACTGATATGTGATTCAACATTATTCTGCAAATCGTATATGTAGTACTCCTTTGTTTTGTTACTTTTATAAAGCCCTTTGTAGTTCAATATAAAAATGAATTTTATTCTTTTTTACCAGATATCATGGTGTATATAATTTTTTAATAGTGATTGATTAAAATCTTTCTGTAATACTGTGCTCTAAGATTGGTTTTACTCAATACAACAATTCCTCATTTCATGATACAAAAGAAAAGTAATGCCATTAGCACTTAATTTTAAACAGAATAGAGTAAAATTGTTTTAGCTTATCTAAAGCTATTCCATTTGCCAAATTATTATACATTCCAGAAAGCAATTTATATTTTTTTAATATCAAAAATTTAATTTCATATAATATAGTTTATTGGCCCACTCATATGATCTTATTGAAATCCTTTTATTATTTTTAAGATTTGTTAGTGTTATCCTTAGCTGGGTTCTCTCATTTCATCTTTGGAAATGTCTTTTTTGCTATTAATACAGCTAGGACAACTCATACTCAATTATTAATGAATGTGATCTACTGTTGTTGTTATTATTATTCAATACATTGGACTTAATAATAATATCCATAATAATGTTAATTATAGGAAAAATCATTTTAGATAGTCTTCTTCGTCTTCTAATAAGAAAAATAAAATATACTTCATTTTTCATTGATTAAAAAAGTAAACATATCTGTTAGTTCAAACAATTCTAATTTTACTGCTTTACTGATATTTATTCCAATATCAGCATTAAAAAAAAGTAGATATTATCTTTCTAATATGACAGTGAATCTTACTTAATTCATGCGATATTAAAATATTCCTTGAAAGTAGTTTAAAAACTAACATTGTTTATCATAAAGTTAATGTGAATTGTCTATTTGCTTTTATATTTTTGCTCCTGCATATAAACACAATGAATTAATATCCTCAAATGTATAGCCTTGAAGTGCTTCCATTCCTTTTTTTTTTATGCAACTTTGTCTAATTTTTTAAGACTTTGATTGAATTTATCTTCTCTTTTTTTCTCCCTCTTTCTTTTTATTAGCTTTATTTTTATTCCTGGATAACGTGGTAGGCCTTTTTTATTTTTGTATGAATGATAGAAGGATACAAATTAAATATGCCCAAATTAAACAATTCTTTGAAATGGAACACTTTGATCTTATATTTCTAACAGCCTATTTAAATCCACAATTTTCTTTACTTGATAATCGATTTAGAATTTTGTGAATTGATAGATCTCTGGAAAATATTACTTAATGAGGTAATACTCTTATTGCTATTCATAAAGAAGTTTTTTAAAGATCTTTATTTTACTTCTCTTTGCAAATACAGTATACATAGAATGAAATTATTTTAAATCACAATTTTAAACTTATCTTAGGAAATATATATTTTAAACCAATTTTCTTACTTTTGGAACTTGATTATTTTCTGGCTTCACTTTAAGATTTTTTGATTGGCTATAATAATACTATTATTAGTGATTTAAATATTCCAGTTTTTTTTTTCCAGGGTAAAATTACTTTACACTTTTCTTATTTATCTCCTAAAGCTTTTAGAATGTTAAAGTTTTGTACATTTTGGAGTTTTCAAACAATATAACCTATTTGTCAATGCTTCTCATCATACTTTGAACTATGTTGTATATAATTCCTTAATTGTTAATAATTTTTATTTTATCTGGTAATTTTCCTATTGATGTTTATCATCACCTATTGAGTTTTATATTAACATATAACACTCAAAAATTAGTTATTCTAATATTTCAAGAAAAGATTATAGGAAAGGTAATTATTTCTATGAATAACATTAATATGCTAATGCAAGAACAGATTACATTCTGTTAGACAATTAAATAAGTAATTTTCTGAGCATTACTTTTGACCCAGAGGAAGGGAGTCATAATCATAGCACTTCAGCTTGTAAGCCCAAGTGGTGTTAATATTAAAAAAAATATAAATCTTGATATTTGCTGTTTAATATGTAAATATGTAATTTACTGGTTGATATGTAAATACATAATTTGCATATCCCACTTCTGGAACAAAGCTATGCAGAAGTCTTTTTTGTTTAGTGCATGGATGTTATTAGTGATAAACCAGGTCTCTTTAACCTTTTGTTGCACTTAGTAACTATTTTGATGCTCTGCGGATCAAAATCAAGGCCAGCATTCAATTGATGCTCATGAAACACTGATTTTACATTGGGATCTTTTTTTGCATGACAGTGTATATATATTGTAACTAATAAAATATATCAAAAATTAATGTCTTTTCAAGATTAGAATGAAAATGAGCGAAATAAGCTAGTATGCAGGGTGACACTAGGCTATCTAAACCTAGAGAAAGTTACATTATATACCTACTTATAGATGTACCTGGTTTGAAACCATTTGGTACTTTATTTATAACGATGTAGGATTTTGTATTTTAGAACCATATCACATTTGCACAAACATTAAGGAAAACAAAACATCCTTATGATTCTAAAAGTTGTGCAAATAAAATTATCAGACAAAATTATTATATAAGATTTTAATAGCATAAATGCATTTTAACATTCTCATAAGTCTGACTAGCTCATATTAAACACTATGGGTTTATCTGTGGCAATTCACTAAGTTATAAGGGGAGTTTGATGATCTTAGATGATGATCATTATCCCTAATGATGGCTCACTAATAATAAATACAATGAAAACCATTATTCATATGCCCATTAAACACATTTATTTAGACTATTGATTAATAAGATGATGATGATGATAATGATACTTTCAGCCATAGCTTTAGAACTAACAACATACATTTTATCTTTTATAAACCTATAATTATTTACCTAAAACATTATTATATTTAAATTATGACTTAACGATTAATATTCATCAGTGATGATGAATGACCATAATTAACAAGATAATGAATAACTCTTAAGAAAGATATACACCTCTTTTAACAAAAACAAATTAACATTTATTACTGATTAATCATTAATACAGATATAAAATATACATTGTTAACAATGATAAATTGTTTACATTTAAATAATAATCATAATGCCAAGATCTCCCCCTTTGTGATAATGATACATATTCAATGTTCATATCATCTAGTGTAATGTATGTGCATTAATTTCTATAGTGGATAAATAAAATTCTTATATCCTAAAAACCCATTTTTATTTTTAAAAAATAAACACTCTATGCATGCACATACTTTCCTATTGCATATAACATATATTTTATATTTATAAATTTAAACACAATATTAAAAAGAGAAATGATAGAGAAAAGTTAGTCAGATTATAGATATTAGAGCATTTAAAGAAATAAGGTTCAAATTATTTACCTGACTGTCCATCAATCTAGGTCATTAATTACTTTAAAAAACCCTTTCTCCTAATGCTAAATTTATACTGATTTTTAACATTCATGCTCAACAAATATACATGTAAACAAATCTATTGCTAGGTGTATGTGTATCTGTGTCAATTCCCATTATGAATAAAAAACTATTAAACTATTTTTTACATACAATATAAACAACATATTTCCTAATTTTGAATTAATACATAATAAATATATTTTATAAAAAAAAAATACACATTTAAATGGTTACGTGTAACAATATAAGAATACATAATTCATCAATAATGCAATAGCTATTATTACTGAAAATCTTCTATAATTGATTTTCATTTTAAGATTTAAAGAGAGAGATAAAGTGATTTATTATTAAAAAGATCTGTTAATAATCACTGATAAAAAATATAAATTCATATTTCTAGTTCTTGTACTTTCGAGGCATATACAGTTTCAAAGAGTCCAACGATTTTAAAGTCAGCTTGTTGAAGGTTTAAAATTTGACAGCAATATGTAACATGCATAGTATTATGTAATATGCATAGTATTACTAATTTTAGCACTTTACTGGAACAGTCCTATTTTGGCTTGGCCTTGTGATTCTTTTTTCTGTGATGATGATGGTGAAATAACTTGCTTCCATAGGGACTATTTGGCACTGGAATGGTTTCTCCATTTCTTCTAAGTATAATTACTTTTAATAGACAGATAGATATTTCTGCTTTCCATATATTTTAGCATTATGCTTTGGTTTAAACTCAGCAAATGGCATAAATGAAATAGCATGGCTTCACAAATTTCAGCATTTTAATTTGTAATTGTCGGTACAGGTGAAATAATAAGTGTCTTCTTATTTAGCAATCAGTTACAAGATGTTTTAATACTTTGAATTTAAACTCTTCAGATGTGCATCAATTTCTTGAATGGACAATGGAGGTCCATAACAAAATATCTTTCTAGCCTGCCATTGAGCTATAGAAACTTTTAAAAATATATATAAAAATTATGACAAGCAATCCGATTTATTCTTCCCTTACTGGACTTATTTTCAGCTTTTATACACAGCTAGTTTATCTGATGACCTCACATATATTTTTGTATTGACAATTTTTTCTAAATTTATTGTTAAGCAAGAAATCCAAAAATGTCTTGATCCTGTCATCTCACTGCTGACTAATTAATGTTCTTTGTCTCTATCCTTCCACATAGCTCCCCTTGACTCTGAAATTTGACCTTCATCTATCTCTTATTAACCCTTGATCTCAGCCTGAAAGGTTAAGTGAAACTCTAACTCTTTCAGTCAAAACAAAACAAATTGATCCTAAATAATATATAACTTTTTAAACAATATAATTTCTTTATAAAGAAATAAAATGATTTAAATAAAATCTTTTCTTTAAATGTGTCTGTAAATGTTTTTAAGTTTATGTTTATAAATACACATACTCATCCATATTCAGACACATAAAATCTGCCTACAAACAAAATAATATGAATGACTTGAAAAGCTATAACTTGAAATTCAGAAAATAAATTAGTAAGACTATTAGAATTAAAGTATTATTAAAGAAAGATTATTAGAATCTATTAAGTATAAATTAATTTTAAAGAAGGTTAATAATCAAAATCAGAAAAAGGATTAATTGAATAGTTTGTGTCTACAGACAACTATTTATATGTGCTTTACAATTCTAATAGATATTTAAAAATATAAGTTGTCTTTCTTTGATTAATAAAATGAGTGGAATAAAGAGATATTTCTCAGGTCTTTTGGGAATTAGTTATGCAGGGTTTAAATTCAGATACCCTACAACTTCCTCTTTCTATAGAAGAAAATGTGATGTTTTTTTTGTGTGTGTTATTTTATGCACACTATTGCAATTTAGTCACAGGCTAAATTGAAATGTGTACAATATATATATTGATTGTATAATATATATATATATATTGATCTTAGACAGTCTGGTAACACTATTCGCTTGTGATTTCCCATAATAAACGGCTTTGCAATTATTTTCATTGCAGCTAATTTTATAAATCAATCTGGAGAGTCTCATCTGGAGCAACCTGTCCTTCATGTTGTTTATAAGCCTATTTAGACTTGGAGGAGTTCTAAAGCTTAAATGCATCAGCATATGTTTTTTAGTTCATTGTGAAAGGTTGCCCCCAAATCAGGCCCTCTAGATTGTTTATGAAATTTAGCTGCAATGAAAATAATTGCAAAGCAGTCTACTATAGGGAATTGCAAGCAAATAGCATCACTAGACTGGCACGACATTAGTATATAGACTCACACAAAAAAGATTCCAACTTAGATCATAAATCTAGCTCATACCTCTGATGCTTGAATATTTTATCTACTTCTGAACAATATTTGTTTATTTTATTCTACCTAATTTAGTACAATGATAGAGTGGCAGATTTTAGAACTCTTGCTTCCAGTTCTGTTATTTTTTGTGATCAGTCTTATGAATTCCTAAACAACAAAGGCTAATGCAACTTCATTTTTTATTATTACAATTGTTTATATAAGTGATTTCACTACAAGTATGATGGGTTATGTAGTTGTTATATAACTTTCTACACAATATTCCATTTTTGATTGAATGTCAGTTATGGCTTTATTTTTCAAATTTATTCATGACTAAGAGATTCTTTTGATCGCATAAATTTCCTGAAAGATAGTTCTGGTTAGTCTAAGATTGTTTCCTTTTTTAATGTGTTTGAAAAATATAATAATACAAGAACAATTATTTTCACCCAATTTTAAAATTATCTATTATAAGCTTGAAAAATCAATGGACACTAGATGTTAATAGAACTATAAAATTTTCTCCAACTGTTTTCTGGCTTTTACCTTTTTTAGGAAGATATAAACTCAAAACTTAAAATAATATCTTTAAGAATCTAGATGCCACCTTTTATTTGATTAACTAATAAAGTTATATGGTTGTAGAATAGGATGACAATAATTGTTCTTTGAAATACATGAGTAAACATATAAAAGCCATGTAATATTATTTCTGGTATTACTAGCCAATAGGTAAAGGAGCTTTCAGATATTATAAAACTGGAAAACTCTAAAATACAGAACTAACTTATGTGAGATCTGTATTACATTTTAGGCAAAATTATCTCATATACTCAATTTAAATGACTCACTATTATTTAAATTCAAACCTTTTAAATCAATCTTGTGTTATTCTTAAAAGCAAAAATTATGTTTTTATATTATATCTGGAATGTTGGGTGAAATGATAGCTATTTTTCAACTTCATTGTTCACATAAATAATGGATATGTTAGATAATGTTCCCTGTTCAACTATTAAAAGTGAAGTCTTTCAATACTGAGTGTACAGAATATTAACTGTTTTATCCATATGAACTTTATATTAATTTCCATGTAAATAGTATGCAGCTTGACTATTCAAAAATGTATTGATAATAAAAGAGACATGATTTATTATCCATTTTCTGCTTCTTTTCTGCTTTCAAGTCTACATCATTCAACTTTGTTCTTATTTTTAACATCATCATTCTTGCAAGATTTTTCCACTAGAAGTGTATCTTGTCTGCAAATTTTGTAAATTTTTACCAGAATCTCAACATAAATCTTTAATTTTTTTTTTGATTGAGTTATTGCAGAATGAAATTGAATAAATAACCAAAAAATTGAATAGATATTCAATCATACCAATCACAGAATAATATCCAATAACAGTTACAGCAATATTTTTATGGCAATGTAAACTACACCATATTTCTTTGTTGCACATGATCTGAGTAATATTCAGTATATTCTGGTCAAAAATTATTCGATTTGGTTCAATTTTCTAACTTCTAAGTTATTAAGATGTTTAAGATCCATTTCCAGCTTTATTATATCAAGCTTCCTTTTGTTCATATTTATATCGCCTATGTTTTATTGATGATATCATTGCAGCTTTATATTTTTTCTTGCCTAATAATATCAGCAGGTGGGCATATAATTAGCTTTTATCTAACCACATCATATAAATTAATTGGAATATTGAGTATGAATTCTGGAGGTCAAGAGGTTGAATTGCAACTCCAGTTCTATCACTTCAGTGCATGAACTTCTTATGAAACTCTGCACAACACACCATTTGATTATTTTTGTCTTGTTTAGATTCTAGCAAAAGTAGAATGACAGATATTAGACCTTAACCCATCTGGTCTCAAACTTCATGTGAATTTTCATGAGAATTCCCAAGCAATAAGCCATTTGTTTAATATTATTAATAATAAAATTTGAGAACACATCTTTCATCACTGTAATTTTATTTTGATTTGATTACCTAATTATATGATGTCTAATGTTCTAAATAAAATAATTTTTTCTCTAACAATTTGAGGTCTTGTTAATGCTGCTACCACTTAATGATAAAATGTTGTCAATATCTTTCATATTGCTGCTTCCTACCACAGAGATATTAATAATAAGACATTAATAAAATATAAACAAATAAATAAATAAAAAAAACAGATGTAAAATAAATAAAGATAAGAAATAATAAAAAATCATTATTGAGAAGATTGTTAGTCAAAGATAAAACTTAACCTAAAATTCATTATGTTTAATTAATAAGTGAAAAAGATTATACTTTGCTATTGTACTCAAACTTTACAAACCCATACT
Organism: Epiperipatus broadwayi; assembly: GCA_028023455.1. Taxonomy (NCBI): domain Eukaryota; kingdom Metazoa; phylum Onychophora; class Udeonychophora; order Euonychophora; family Peripatidae; genus Epiperipatus; species Epiperipatus broadwayi. The sequence continues at coordinate 1,689,277 of JAQFVV010000009.1, read as the reverse complement.
AACCTGTGAACTCATGAGATAATTTGTTTATTAATTAAGAATGCATTTACAACAAAAAATGTAAAACAACTGACTTTTTAACTTTTAAGCAACATTTTATATCATAATTATTAGAAGCAAATTATTTAGCTGTCAAATTTTAAAAGTAAAATTGATAAATTATTAGTAACAGTATCAATTTTACAGGACTGCATTTACCATTTCTTTATAAACTTATATATTTTTTTATGAAGATGTACATATTTTTTATTCTCTCCACCTCTTTATTATTTCAATGAAAATGTATTTATTCCTCCTTTTATCTTTTTTATTATATTTTCAAACATATATTATAATAATCATGCCAATGCATTATGCTAGACAAGTATCTTTATTAAATAATACAACCTAAGTTTACTATACACCTGACATGATATCTTATATTATCAACACACAACTTACAATTAAGCCAAAAAATAAGTGCTACTTTCCATCTACCTGTCTAACTTGAATAAAATATATTATAACAGCAGGTTTGACAAACTTCTATCTTCAATTTATAAAATATCAATAATTTTAATAGGTTTATAAAATTTTCCACTTAAACAAACATACTAATGTATAATGCTAAATAGGAAGTTTTATTAACAAATAGCCATACTATCTAATATTATAATAATCAAAAAAGCAAGTCATATATAAGGTGACATTACTTTTATGAGTTTGTATTTACAAAAATGTAAAACACAAATTTCAAATAGACTAAAAAATGAGATCTATATTGTTATAACTGAGGCATCTTTATTAATAAAAATGAATATTAAAATAAGTCAAGAATTATTTATAATGGCAAGTTAACTATTTGTAAAATAACATTCATTAATATTTTTCTACGATAAAAATTAACATTCATTAATATTGTGCTACGTTCTTTTAATTTTTATATTATAACAGTCAGCTTTACATTTATTTAATTGTCTCCGGTATCACATGATATTGAGCATCAGAAAATATAAATTTAAATAAGCTATGAAAATATTTTCTTTGATAAGATAATGATGGCACTTTACAGTCGCTATTTTCAATATCGGGCTAGACTCCGCAGAACATAAGTTACTCCTGATGAAATGGACATAGAATAAATATGCAGACCAGACAATATTTCATATAATAAAGTTAACACACTATTTAAATCAATAACAAAATACTAGTTAATTGTCAGATATATATATATCAATAAAATTATTTCTCCAATCTCTTTTTTCTCTTTTCGTTCTTTTTTTAATCCACTCACACAGTGGAAAACAATAGTTATTTATAGTGTCCAAGATTTGTTTTGATTAATTTTAAAACATTAATATTTCGTTTAAATCTTGTAATACAACTTACTATTATTATTTTTCTATGACGAGCACATCCCTAATCTTTAATATACTCCAAATAGAATTGTATGTATAGCAAACCCTCACAAATATAATACATTGATTTATATTATAAGCTTAATAGCATAATTACACACATATATCTAGTATGAGATAATTTTAACAACTACATTTTTTTTTACAATGACAACTCTAGGAGTGGTCACTTTAGGTCTGTATCCTGATTTAACAATAACAAACTAATTATCAGAGTTGGTTATTTGAATCTGACCCCTATTTATTACTAATACTTCACTGAAATAGTCCTTTGAATCTGGCTCCAAATTTACAGAATAAAACTATGAATAAAGCCACCAAATAGTGTAATAATAAATCATTTAACAGTGATTAATAATTGCGTGTACATAGTAAATTGTAAGATACATTAATTTAAACTCACAGCAATCAAAAAGAGAGTTAGTTCGTACATAAATAGGCTCGATTGACTTTCAAAATAAATCTTTAAAATATCATTAAGTATATGACATATATATTTTTTCTTCTTTTTTTTTTTTTATTTGGACTCTAATTATTTTACAAGTATGCATATTTGTTTAAAGTGAATATTACACCTTTGATTATTTATAACAATGAACATCACATGATCACCATTTCTTACGCTCGCTTATAACTGTTATTAAAACAGACAAAACCCTCTATACAGTATTGCCTCTCAGTGCAAGCCAGAGTAATCAATGGATGCACTGAGTGGCAATACTGTACGGAGAGTTTTGCTTTGATTATTTATCTGCCAGTTTGATGTTAAAGAAAACTATGAGATGAAACTAATTTTTTGTTTCTTCAAATCTTTTTTTAACTTCAGTAGATTAAAACTAACTTTTTAAAAAAAAACTAAAAAAAAGACCTTTGTTTCTTGTTTTGATCAATCAGTTATATAAAATATAATTTTAGAATTAAATATTTATCGAAAATAAAACTTAAAATGATAAACACATTAGGATAACCGTTTAATTCGTTTTTTTTTTTTTGACTTACAAAGCATAAGTTCTACGACTGGAGTTTGACTTCTACCATGATGGAACATTTTAATTGATCCCATTTAAATGATGCCCTAATATCTTTTAACAATCTCCTGTCTTGAAATTTAAAGTTTAAGCATTGATTCTTTATTTTAATTAAGAGACACATTTGAAAAATAGCAGGGTCAGGTTCCAGCAGTCAGTAGATTTTTCTTTTTTCTATTAAATCATCATAATGAAATTTCAATGTAGCTTGAATGTATTAAGAATCCAGATTGAATGAAGCTTGATAAAAACATGAATCCAGATTGAATGATTGCTAAAAAAACTCATATAAGTTTTACTTTTGTTTTTGAACAACCTAATGTTGTTTTTAACACCTTTTATCTTGCTTGTCATAAGCTTTGATAATTTTGTTTTTAACAATTTTAATATCTTATTTTTGACACCTTTCTGATCTGATTTTATTTTAATTACAAGACTTTACAAACACTTTTATTATTTAATTGATTGAACTTGCAAAACAATGTTACTATTAAATTGCCTGAATGTTTTCTTGTCTTCAAATCTCTTATCAAAACAGGCTTAATCTTTCTTTAATTAACTTATTTTTAGTTTAATCGTTTAAAATCTATTTTTTAACTGAATTGTTTTGCTATATATTTTACATTCTTTGATAAGAGCTTTTAACATAATTTATATAATTTACCAGTTTTTTTTTTCAATTTAAACCTTTTTTAACAAATCTATTATATTATTTTAAAATGTGTCATTTAATAATTTATTATATATTTTTTATATTATCTACCTTATTTTAAATAAAAATGTACATCACACCTCTGAAATCTGATCACAACTATGCACACTGAAATATTCAATATATTATAATATCAAAAAAATAAAAATAAAGTTCAATATTAAAAATATAATGACTTTTATCTTAAAATTTTTCTATAAAATAGTCATGCGACCTTCCTAATTTACAATTAATATTTTCACAACAGCAAATAATTTACTCTATATTTCTTTATTCCATATGTAAACCTGAATATTGATCAATGCCAAATACTGGTATCCATTGATTATTCTTACTTGAGATATCTCTATTATATCTTTACTGTCTTTTACTTCAAATTCACAATGTTCAAAAACTAAGAACTTTTACAGCAAATAATCATATCACTAAAAATAATGGAAAGAATTAAAATAGATTATTTAAAATTGACCATATTAGATATACTTTTGTAGAACATTAAACATTTGATTTTTTTAAAAAAATTATAATAACCTGATAACATCAATCAATTTCCAAAAAATTCAAAATTTAATCTCAATTATCACTTATAATAAATGAAAAAAAGGGCAGGAGATCATGCTTCTTAACTTTTACAATAATTTCCTTTCCATACTTAAATTATAGCAATTTATCATTTCTGGTTATGTTAATTTAGATACTTTAGCAAAACATAGTAATTATTCTTTGACATGTATGTTTGTCATATTTAAGTTTTGTATCTTCACATAATTTCAATAAGAACTCAGTAGAATGTATCTCTTTCTTTAAGATGTTCAATATTACTTTATTGTAATTTAAATAGAACCTATAATCTATATGACTTGAATAAAGATATAAGGCAAAGTTCTATATTATTCCCTTCTAAAAAAAAAAAAAAAAAGTTGTAAATAACAAAACAGATATTTTTTAAATATCATGTAAGATATCAAATTTTTTGCTGTGCAAAATAATTTAGATATTAATTCTACACTCACTCTAAAAATTCATGCAATATATTTGAACAAAACACCTTCTTTTCACTTTTGCTTTATGAAGAACTGATAAAGATGTTGTATTACATTTAAAAGTTGTTTTACTTTTTATTTGGCCAACTATATTCAAGAAAAAAAAAAGAAAAAACATTGAAAATGCATTGAGATTGTATTTAATATTTTTAATTTGTTTTTGTTTTTGTTTGTTTTTTCTCCAATATATACTATTATTGCTTTTAATTTATTATATTTCAGTAACAAAATTATCATAGTTATTGAAAGACTTTAAAATAAATTTTAGTAAAATAAATTTATACTGGCTAAGAATATTATAGTTAATAGTAAAAACAAAAACCAACAAAAAAACTGAAGAGGTGAATAATTATGAATTTAGTCATTTGGTGAACAAAGGTAAATTAAACAATAGCCAAAATCTAGTGGACAATGCTCTGTTTGCTATGCTCATGATCTGGAATGTGGCTCAAAGCTGGGTAAATCTTTAAAGAAAATTTTGAGGTCATAACAGGTTTAGATTTGTTTTTCTGATAACCAATCTCTAGTCAATCCAATGGCATGCAGGTATTGATATAAACAATAGGCATCTAGTTTTAATTAATTAAAGTTAAAGGTCAATTAATTGGTGTTAGTTAAATGAATGTTAGAACACTGATTGTAAAACAAAAAAATATGATGTATTTTCATCAATGGTGAGAGAGTTACTTGTTTACATTTAAATGAAATGGAATAAAGAAATAGAAGAATTAAAATGGTATTTGATATAATCATATATTTTTTAAAATATGATATTGTTCTTTAAGAATATGGACTCTAAATTCTAAATTTAAAAAAAAATCCACAAGTTTATAAAGAAATATAAAAAATGTATTGGAAATAATGAGGAATTAAAAAAAGGAATGAATCGGTTCAAGCTCATAATATTATACCCAAGCTATTTGTAGAAATTAATTTAAATGGAATAGTGCAGGAAAAAATAACCAGAAAATTAGAGAAATTTTTAATAGGATGCCAAGAGATAAAAAAAGAAACCCATCTTGCAATGAGAGGATAAAATAAAGAGACCATGATCCTCAGTACACTGTTAGTAGATCATGATGATAATAAAATTGAAGTAAACTAACTTATTTATAAATTACAAATATATAGGAATAAATGTATTAAACTCTAAATATTTTTATTGCATTATCTTAATTATGAATTAGATTTATTTACGTAGCTTTATTTATTTAAAAATATTGCTTTAACACTAATATTTATGCACATACAACATAATTATTACTTAAACATGTAACACGTTATAAATATAGTATACTATGTTTTTAATTTAGAGTATCAAATTGCGTAAAATACAATTAATACAAAGAACAAGCACATACTTTCATCCTGGATTGTCACTCTTTCTAATACTTCTAGTGATTGATATTATATACATTACAGTTACCATCAATAATAATCAGATTAAAATATGATGATAAATATATATATAAAAAAGTAACTTTTTTTTGTATTATTTTAAATGATGGCACAATTGACACATACATATGCATTTTCGCATAAAAGAAAGAGAACTAAAGAAAGTTATTAAAAATCTAATCAATTATATATATACGTATATTGTAAAAAAACTTCCCTTTTTTTTTTTTTACGCTAAAAATTACCTTTTTTTTTTTAACTTTAAAATCTATCAAAAGAAAAAATGACTAAGAGTCGATTTGCATAAAAATCAGGTGACTCTAGTTCTCTCATAACTGATAACTTTCTGACTAATGATTGACTTGGATTCATAACCTTATTGTGATTGAAATTTAATCCATTAAATAAAAGTAAAAGATGACTTTGTAAAATTACAATACAAAGTTGGCAACTTATTAAAAGGGGCAATAGACTGAAATGAGCAAGAGGATTACTTTGTTACTACTTTCTGTGATCTTTGATAACTTATGCTTCAATAAATGAATTATGAAGAGAAATATGAAATATATTTCTACTATCAAATTCAGAGTAATAATCATTGTATTATATATCTGTATTTTTATATTGGACTATTTCCATCATCTAATATATGTGTTGAATGTCTTTAGAAAAGTTTAATTTTTAGTTAAATATTCCAAATGCATTCAACTGTTAGTAATATCACAGCAAACAGGTTAGTATATGCACCAACTGTTAGTAATATCACAGCAAACAAATGTTAATAATATCACAGCAAACAGGTTAGTATATACACTAACTGTTAGTAATATCACAGCAAACAGGTTAGTATACGCACAATGTTTCGAGAGGTATTTTTCTCCCCTCTTCTTCAGGTGTTGCTGGCCTGACCAGTGACAGTACTAGCATGGGATTCGAACCTGGGTCCTTAGATTCTTGATTATTGAAATTTAAGGTAACGCTCTAACCAACTGAGCCATCCTGCCAAAGGCAACAGTATGTAGTAATTTCATATACTTATCTATGAGGTTCCTCCTGATTTCTCCACTTTTTTCTCAGAGCAAAGTTGATTAGTGATTTCCATACATTATGTATAGTCACACTAGCTTATGGGATTTTTTGCCATTATCATGTGAGCAGCTTCTTTAAATTTTCTTCTTTGTACCTTTTCTTTTTTATCCAATATTTTTGTATTTTCCCAATTGAATGTATGTTCATTGGTCCATACATGGTCTGCTACCTTAGACACATCTGTTTTCTCTCTTCTAATCATCAGTTTATGTTCTTGCGAGCGCTTTTGAATGGGATGGCTGGTCTCACCAATATATGTTCTTCCACATTCACAAGGTATTTCATAGATGCAGTTTTTTCTTTGCAGCATTTCAAGTTTAGGCTTTGTAGATGTTAGAATTCCTCATAGTGTGGTATGGCTCTGAAAAGCTGTTCTGATGTTATACTGATTGCAGATTTTCCTTAATTTGTCTGCTATTTTTGGAATGTATGGATACACTACAGTACCAATAATTGTCTTTTCTCTTGATGGTTCTTTTTGTTGTCTGTTTAATGTTTTCTTAATAACAGCTGATGGATAACCATTTTTCTTAAGAGTTTGTTCTATATAGATCTTTTCTTTTTCCAAATCACCAGTTTCTGAACAAACTTCTTTTGCTCTGTTCCACAGTGATAGTATAACTCCATGTTTTGTGTTTCTGGTGTGATTAGATGTATAGGCTAGGTATTTCCCTGTATGTGTAGGTTTTCGGAAAACTGTAGTTTTGATTTTGCCATGAGGGAGTCTTGTCACATACAGGAAAATATCTAGCCTATACATCTAATCACACCAGAAACACAAAACATGGAGTTATACTATCACTGTGGAACAGAGCAAAAGAAGTTTGTTCAGAAACTGGTGATTTGGAAAAAGAAAAGATCTATATAGAACAAACTCTTAAGAAAAATGGTTATCCATCAGCTGTTATTAAGAAAACATTAAACAGACAACAAAAAGAACCATCAAGAGAAAAGACAATTATTGGTACTGTAGTGTATCCATACATTCCAAAAATAGCAGACAAATTAAGGAAAATCTGCAATCAGTATAACATCAGAACAGCTTTTCAGAGCCATACCACACTATGAGGAATTCTAACATCTACAAAGCCTAAACTTGAAATGCTGCAAAGAAAAAACTGCATCTATGAAATACCATGTGAATGTGGAAGAACATATATTGGTGAGACCAGCCATCCCATTCAAAAGCGCTTGCAAGAACATAAACTGATGATTAGAAGAGAGAAAACAGATGTGTCTAAGGTAGCAGACCATGTATGGACCAATGAACATACATTCAATTGGGAAAATACAAAAATATTGGATAAAGAAGAAAAGGTACAAAGAAGAAAATTTAAAGAAGCTGCTCACATGACAATGGCAAAAAATCCCATAAGCCAACCTAGTGTGACTATGCATAATGTATGGAAATCACTAATCAACTTTGCTCTGAGGAAAAAGTGGAGAAATCAGGAGGAACCTCATAGATAAGTATATGAAATTACTACATACTGTTGCCTTTGGCAGGATGGCTCAGTTGGTTAGAGCTTTACCTTAAATTTCAATAATCAAGAATCTAAGGACCCAGGTTCGAATCCCATGCTAGTACTGTCACTGGTCAGGCCAGCAACACCTGAAGAAGAGGGGAGAAAAATACCTCTCGAAACGTTGTGCGTATACTAACCTGTTTGCTGTGATATTACTAACAGTTGGTGCATATACTAACCTGTTTGCTGTGATATTACTAACAGTTGAATGCATTTGGAATATTTAACTAAAAATTAAACTTTTCTAAAGTCATTCAACACACATATTAGATGATGGAAATAGTCCAATATAAAAATACAGCTAGAACACCATCATCACAAACCTTCAGAAAAGCATTGTATTATATAGTTTAGATAAGTGTTGTTGTTTTTATGATTTTGTGAATATGTGATAAATAGTTAATTTTTTTTAGAAAATAAATCTTCCTAAGATGTTAAATATTTAATTCATAGTATTTTTTAAAATTATTTTTAAATTTGTATTATTACAGAAATACTGGAGAAATATTATAGACTATTATCCTAAAGGATTACTTTTTCTTTCCTGATATCAGAAGCTCATAAAAATTTCAACTATTATAATAATTTTATTATGAAGTTATTAATATGACAAGGTATTTATCATTATTATATTTAGTAATTTTGCATTTGCTATTTACATCCACCTTAGTTTTAAAATATTATGCTATTAACTAGATATGTGTATTTTGTATTATTTGCGAAATTTTATGTTATTTAAAATATTTTTAAAGTTACTTTGACTTGTATTTATTTGTTAGCTTCGTACATTATTTAGTATATGTATTTTAGAGATAGAAAATTTATTTGTCTAGTGTTTCAGTGATATTTTTTTTTTATTTTGCCATGGTTATGCCAAGAATATATATGCTAGTCCCATTTTATAATTGTGAGATGCATGTGACATTATGAATGTTGTGTACTAATTATATTGTACATTGGAGGATTTGAAAGTTGCTCTCCCCAAAGTTTGGTATTTTTTTTCATGAGAGGATTATATTTTGATATTTTATTATTGTCTTTTGTGCTTAGTTAGCATAGCTAGATTCTTAGATAGGATTTTTCTCTGGTCTATATTTCATTTTCCATGTGTTAGAACCTTGTCCACACAATATTTACCCGAGAAAAGGTGGAGTATGCCATTACTTATTCCCAATGGTATAATTTTGGCTATGAGAAGTCTTTTGCTCATGAAGATATCAAGTTTATATTCCATGCTATGATGTGAAATCAATGTACTTGTTAAAATTGTTATAGCATCTGGTAAGTTAGAATTTGAAGTGTATAATCACTTCAGGGACATTTTTCTCTTCATAGTGCATAGTAAAATAAAGTAATATATGTATTGTAATGTTGTGTCTTGCCAGCAATTTACAAGACAGCCAACAAAATATGTTAGTAATTCAATGTTAATGTGTGAGAATAACATAATAAAAGATGCAAATATGTACTATCATCATTATCCAGAAGTAGTTCACAAATGGATTGGTGAGATAATTAATGGTTTAAATCATTTATTATGTGGATATGGGCATAATCTAGTATGTTGTATGTATGGCTTCTGAAAAGTTTTATCATTATTAAGTTTACAAAATGCCAGACATGAGCTTTCTTATCTATGTTTTATATGATAATTAATATTATCATGCCAATCTGCTAGAAATGTTCAGCCATATAACAATTAAGGGTTAAGTTTCTAATTTTATTTTTAATGCTGAAAGAGAAAATTATTAGTTAATATGCTAATCAATAGTAGCCAACTAAACATGAAAGTATCTCTCAGATATTATTGTAAATTATATTTTAAAAGCCCTTAGTAAATGATTATTGTATAACGATAAAATAGAATAGCATGAAGAATATGTTTAAAAGTAAGTCAAGAGAATGGTAAATTATTCTTGCTTTAAAATAAGTGTATCATAAAATAAAATAGTGTTTAGACAAATTAGATGTTTAGCCAAAAATTAACAAGTTTGAGTTAACAAAACCACCCAAATGTCTGTATAACTAACCTTGTACAACAAAATAGTGCCTATATTTGCAGTTGACCTTTCTTTTTTGTAAAAGTTTGTTATTAAATTTTGTGTAGAGTGAAGTTGATGTCGACTGTCAATAAATGGGTTTTATTATTATTAAAATTTAGTCTTTGTTTCTATATATGATTTCTTGAGTCTTGAATTATTAATTATGTTATAGAAATCTTGGTTTAAATCAGATAAACAATTCTAATAAGATATAGATCCAAACTTAAACATGCTCAGTTGCATAAGAATTATAATTCCAAAGATTGGAGTTGCATTAAAATAAAATATTTTGATTTACTTTGAATTGATTTTAATTTAAGACTGCAAATTATTTAATTATTCTGCAAATGAAGATTACATTATTTCAGAAGTTGATTTTAAATTTATTAAAATGACATAAAAGATACCCATTTCTTTCTAGATACTCGAATGGCATCCTGGGTAAAGACTTAGATTTTTTTCAAATTTTATATTTTTTATGCTTTGTTAGTTAAATTAAATATTTCTTTAATTAATTATAATTATTATTATAGTATATTGGGGATACATTAACTTATAAGAGAAGTGTATGTCTCCTTTAGGCTACTAAGATGTCATTCATTTATTCAACGACATGATATGCCAATTAATACTTAAAATTATTAGATAAAAAAACTCTGACATTATCACATATTATTTTATGATTATCCAAATTACTCTTATTGTTGCAAATATTAATAGTGTGGCATTAGCAAATCAATTATAGTTAATCGTGCTATAGGAAAAATACATTAAGCTCTTAATTTATAAGAATTATTTCAGATCAGATAATGGCAATGAATTTTATTTGGTGATTAACAGTTATCTTTCAAGATATCTAAAGAGGATATAATAGAAGAAATTCATTTAGTATTCTATATGATATGCAAAGTACTGTTGCTACTTAGGGATGCATTTTTAATATGGGGAAGTTTGGTTGATTTAAAAATTTTGTATGAGTAAGATTTTTCCTCTTCTTAATTTGTTTGTCTATTATGATAAACAATTGTCATTATTTTAATTCCCTTTTATTTTAATACATGTCTCAGTTGTAAATATAATTATAACATATAAACCATTGAGCTTATCCAAAGATCATCATCATCAGGATGGTGGAGTATAGCATGTAGCATATTATCCCTCTGTGTTAGAATATTATATATATAGGATCTTTAATGTTATTTGCTCTGTTTAGTAATTGATCATATTATGTTTTTAATTATGTTTTTATTATATTATATTTGTCAATTAAAAAAAAAATCAAGCAATGTTTGAATATCAAAATGTGGGCATGAATAAATAGATTCATTTAGTTGATAAAATTTTAGAATCATTTCAGAGACTTTAACTTTTACACTAGTACTAAGCCAAATTGATTTAATAAAAATAAATAAACATTGTAAAAATAAATTTTTATTTGCATGTTTTTCAATTATTTTTTAAGTATCATAGTCAATTAAATAATTCAAATTTCCTAATGTTATTATCATACAAATTCCATTTAGAGGCAGTCACTATCATTACATTATCATTCTATTGTAAGTAGAGAAAATTTTCCACACACCCTCTTTGGTGATTCACAAAGGAATGGAAAAAAAGAACCAATTGTTGTAGGTTGTTTTAAATACACATATAGCTGACAACAACAAATAATTCATTTAATTATAGTGACATTATTTATGTACAACAATAACGCCTATTTGGTTACTTAACTATTTTTATCTGCATATTTTAAATGTATGGACAATGAAGTAGCCAGAATTTTTTAATATCAAAGTAAAATTTCAAAATAAATCCAATTTAATATTTATGATATTATGCCGGATGAAAGATTTTAGTTTCGTATATCCTGACCATGAGGGCGCCACTAGTCCAAAAATTGGAACTAGACATTTATTTTAAGAGTGGGTAGGATATACGAACATGAATATGCTGGCTAAACCCAGGGAGAGAAAAAGCTAATGAATGTGGTTCAGACAATTAAGAAAACACTGAGACAAATGTCAGCCAAAATACTTATAAGAACTGTCTAAATTTATTAAACATAATAACAAAATAAACGTGAAACTTGATCTACATTTACTTAGCAGATCTTAACATTGAGTGTATGTGAGCAGTACTCCATTAAATACCCAGGCAGGCAAATTCATTTCTTATCTATAACACAATAATGGCTTATATCTTCTTGCTAGCGGTTCACCCAACCAATTCCCTTTTCCCTATAGAGATTTAGTAAGATGGATGTTTGTGGAGAATAATGGGACAGTGCAGACGAGCTTTTCTTAGTCCAGAAATAAAATGTCGGAACCAAGAATATCATAATTCTGCAAAACGCTCATGGAAAAGTACATTGAAACGAGCCAAGGTTAGTCTCACACAAGAAAGAAACATGAACTATGTAATCTGAATTATAGCAAATAAATCTCTACCAAAAAAATAAATAAATCATATATCCTATAAATCGCTAGCCAAAGCCAAGTTTGATTTAGTTTAATGCCGAAGCAAAACAAACAAACAAAAATAAAAAAAAACTACTAAGGTCGGTCTGAGCATTTAACAAGGGTTAATCATAAAACTGAGAAATTATTAAGCATATAAAATACCACTCGCCCTACACTCTCGAACAAGTAACATTTTAAGATTGAAAATCTTGCTACCAAGATTGTAATGTAAAATAAACAAAAATACATTAATATTTAAATCTGATAAATTACAGATCATAAATATAATTTCTTTTTAAGATTAAGCTGAGATTTGTGAGAGACTTAGAGATTTAGCCCTGATTTTGATATGGAAAGGTAAGTTATCTCGAGATAATATTAATTTCTGTTGTTCACACAAAGTTCGGTTTATAGAGTCCTCTACAATGGCTGTCATTTACTACAGGTTCAGAAGTCTGGAGGCCTTATCAGGATCCACTCTGGACTTGACAGTTAGGTCATGATTGAAGTCACAATTTGGAGCTCCGGAGGTTCATCTTTGGAAAGGCTCAGCCCATCATGTTGTGGAGATTTTTCGTGGCGTATATTACAGGCATGGCGTCTGAATGACTATTATCGCGGCAAATAGAGTTATTGTCGGTCAATGGAAATTCAACTTGGTGATTCCCATGGCACCAATATCAAAGAAAAAATTTAGTCACTTTCACAATGCAACAGTTCAATAACAGCTAAAATCTTGATCGATCCTCAATAACAAGAAGCTGAACAAGCCAGCTACTTATGTCCTTTGTTATCTCCCACGCAATCTTTTTTTGCAACTTTCAACCAAGGTAAATCTCTATCTCCCGCTCAATCTTAATTAGAAAAACAATATCTTACAGGGCTTTATCTTACAAAAATGATTATTATTTTTTTTATATATATAAAAAAATACAAAACTAAATCTCAGCTTTAAAATACATCAACATTAATTTTTTTTTAGTTTAAATAAAATACATATAAGAGCACTAATTAAACTTTGTTTGCTTTTAATTATTTTAAAAGAAAACAAGCATCATAAAAAAAAATATTTTATACTAAAATCAACTTAGAATTAAAAATATAAGATTTCAAGATAAATAAGTATGTGTGTTATTGCACATATAAAACTTGGTTTTTCTTTTTTCTAATTTACATGATAGAACCCTTCAATCATATAAAGTATCCAGTTCAACTGCCCCTTCATGCCAACAAAAAAAAAATAAAAGCATCTATTTGCTCTTTCTTTTTTTTTTTTCAAACTTTAAACCCCAACATTTAAAATTTTTAAATCCCCTCCCCCTGGCTGAACATTGGCCCTGAGATCAATTCCTTAAGTGTACCTCCTATCTTTTAGGTGGCTGGCCTAAGGCTTCGTGCATTATAAGATCCATAAACCCCATGCTCATCTTCCAGTACAAAGGCATTAGGACCACTTTTCTTTTGTATAGTGAAGGGTCCCTCATATACTGGGAAAAATTTCTTATATTGATGCTGGGTTGGATTGCTGACATGAGATTTTCATACAAAAACCAAGTCCCCTACCTCGAATCTACATGATCGTGGATTTCCCTGCTTTATGCGTACTTTAGCCATATGTTTCAACCTTCTTCGAGCCTTTCTTCTATCCATTTCTTTATCAATTTTGTCCCGATCTACAGGCAAGGGAGCCTTTATCAGCATTGGATAATTCTGTCCAAAATGTAATCTGATGGGGCAAACCCTGTAGATTCATTCTGTGTCCAATTTATGTAGTTGGTGATATTTCCCATCTGATTCACCCATCCACGGTGATTTTTGCTGACGTAAAGCCAAAATAAACGGTTTAACTCTCTCATGACTCTCTCACAGGGATTTGATTGAGGATTACGAATAGATATTAATACATGCTGAATGCCCTGTTGCTGAATCCACTTTTTCCAGTGGTATTTAAAGGGTGTCCCATGATCTGTGAGTATCATCTGGGCATACCAATCTTAGGAAACTGATGCTCCTGTAAGATCCGGATAGTACTTCGTATAACCGCCTTTCTTAATGGATATGCAGTTACTTACTTAGAAAATATGTCGTACATTACGATTAAATATCGGTATAATGTATGATTAAATATTGGTATCATTTATAGGCAGGTAAAGGCCCATAAAAATCCATGGCCAACATTTCATTAGGGTTGGGTGCTAAAATAGGCTGCAAGATCCCAATAAATCTCTTATTTACATATTTAGTTTGTGAACACACATGACATTTTCCCAAAACTGATACAACATTTGAATATAAACTTGGCCAGTAAAATACTTCCCTGAGCACATGTTCTACTTTACATGGTCCATAGTGTCCATAAAGGCAATGTATATACTCTATAAGTTTGTTCCTGAGTGTTTGGGGTATAAGAATTCTCCATGAGTCTTCTTCTGTGGTGACTCTGTATTGCAATACACCATCTTTTATTCTATAGGCTTCGTATTTTTCCAATGTTGCTGTGTCACTGGGGTCTGAAGTTCCTATTCCTTTCTTATATGTCATGATTTGGGCATACTCTGGGCTGGTCTCCTGCATTTCAGATAGGCTTAGTAATTGTTGCTCTATGGACTCATCTATGGTCAATGTGAATGCTGCAATACTTAGATTGTTGGGCTCAAGATGATGTGGGGTCAGATCTACAGGAAGGTGACTCAAAATATCCGCCACAATATTTTCCTTTCCTTTCCAATATAGAACCTTATATTGGAATTTCTGTAGTGTAAGATTCCAACATATCAATTGATCATTCGATAAATAACTGCTATTAAGAAATTCCAAGCTCTTATGATCTGTAATTACAACAATCTCTGACCCAAGCAGGAATTGTTTGAATTTACTGAAAGCCCA
The DNA here is from genome assembly GCA_028023455.1 of Epiperipatus broadwayi. Lineage (NCBI taxonomy): Eukaryota > Metazoa > Onychophora > Udeonychophora > Euonychophora > Peripatidae > Epiperipatus > Epiperipatus broadwayi. Next base: position 1,673,697 of record JAQFVV010000009.1, on the reverse strand, counting down.
AACAATGGCCAAAGCTTCCTTTTCTGTAATTGTGTAATTATTTTCTGCCCCTTTTAGCTTGCAGCTAAAAAAATACAACACTCTGTGATGTTTTTGTTTGTCAATTTGAAATAACACAACTCCAAGCCCTTGCCCACTGCTGTAGGTCTGAACGTAAAAAGTTTGTGAAAAGTCAGGATAGGCTAGAACCACCTGTTTCAAGAACTTGTTTTTAATGTGTTGAAATTCCTGCTCCTGTTTGTACTCCCATATCCATTTTTGGTCTTTTGTCAATAACTGAACCAAACTTGCAGCGTCTAATGCAAAATTTTCATAGAATTTATGATAAAAATTGCATAATCCCAGAAAAGACCGTACCTGATACCTATTAGTGGGTATGGGAAAATGTTGTATCACTGTTAGTTTCTCCGGATGAGGGTTAATACCCTCTTTCCCAATTAAAAAAACCTAAAAATGTAACCTCCTCCTGGATCAGGCAACTTTTTTGTAAATTGATGGTAATGTTTTTCTGGTAACACTCCATTAAGAATATTTTCAAGTGTTCTATATGTTCTTCCATATTTTTAGATGTGATGACCATGTCATTCATATATACCACAATCAGACTCTTGATTTTGTCTGATAACACTTGATCCAAACACTTTAGAAGTCCTGAACCACTATTGATTAATCAAAAAGGCATATGCTTAAACGCATACGTATGCCCTTCATAGCGGAAGGCAGTATATTTGTGGTAAAATGGATGTAGAGGGATCTGCCAATAACTGGATGTCAAGTCCAATGTAGAAAAAATGGTTTTCCCTTGAAATTTTGAGAGAAGTTCTGTTATTGTAGGTGGAATGTTTCTTTCAGGAACGGTAATGGCATTTAACCGCTGGGCATCCAAACATATTCTGACAGAACCATCTTTTTTCTTTACCACTACTAATGGATTAACATACAGAGATGCTTTTCAATAACTCCCATTCAATCATTTGCTGTATTTGAAGATCTACTTCAGTATATTGAAACGGAATGGGATATGAATGACTCTGGAAATGACTTTCATCCTTAACTTGAAGGCGATGCACATACCCCTCAATGATCTTAGGCCTATTAGAAAAAACTGAATAGAACTCCCTCAACAGTTCCATTAGAGGGTGTTGTTCTTCCATTCCTTTTAACATGGATTGAGACACTTTATTTTGCATTTCCATGGTATCCCTCACTTGCTGAACACACTGTACCTGAAGTGGCTTATAACTCTTTAGCCCTTCAAATGGCATCAAAACCTCTTGGCAAAGAAATAAACATTTGTCATAATCCAAAACACATTTATGCCTGTACAAAAAATCAGTCCCAATTATAACATCTTGTATGAGACCAGGCATTATCAAAAAGTCATGGTCTAACTCTATGTTACCCAGATACAAATGTAACCACACCTGTTTGGTTTCAATATTTGCCTTTTTGCCATTGGCCAGTGTCACCTGCATTCTTTTTATTGGCAGTGTATACAAACGTGGCTGGTCTTTCTTTATTTTCACATAAAACTTACTAGAGAGCAATGACATTTGACTTCCTGAATCAACCAATGCTTCTGTAATGATGTCTCCAGTCTTTATACTGACAATTGGGCATGTCTGCATAGCTCCATTCCATGCTGGTTCTTCTTGCTCCACCATCACATTAGCTACAGTCCTATGGCTTTCTTTACTTTTTTTAATTGGAGCTGATAATTGACTCTTTTGACCTTTTTCTATCGAAATTATCTGATCATCCTGCATTGTTCTTTTCTCCACTTCTTCTTGGGCCTGATTATGTTCAATTTCATTTAGCAGTTTAATCATTTCTTCCAAGTGAATGTTGCTACTGCACAACATGATCTGCTGTATATCCCTTGGCATATTGCCCAATACTATTCAGCATATCAGCCTCTCAGTCAATGAGAAAGCTATCGATGACTTCAGCCTTGCTGCTTGTTTGCAGAAAAACTGGGTGTAAGTTTCTCCATTACCCCTAATATATCTTTCTTATGATATATTGATGAAGATATGATACTGCTTTTCTTCACTCCAAAAAGTGTGCAATAATTTGCATCGGTAATTCCAAAAAGTCTGTGGCTTGATCTTTAAGATATGCCACCAATCCTCAGCCATTCCTTGTAAATAGTGGCGTGCAATTGCCACTTGTTCAGTCTCCTGCCAATTATGACATTGAAACATCTCTTGCAGGCTCTCCAAATGCTCTAATGGGCTTTCCCAAATATCAGCAATAAAAGATTTTATTTGCCAATCTATTTTAGCCATGATTCTAGCTAGTCTATCTTCTGCCTCTTCTCTAACTTTATTTAAATTCCCAATGCAACTTCTATTTATAAAATTTAATCTTCAGCTGCTATTTATTATATATATATATATATATATATATATATATATAAAAATAAATAAAAAAATAAAAAATAAAAAATATAAAGCACAAAAAGTTAAACTGTTTACTTTTTTCTTTTAACATGAACCTAAACTCTTTGCTTGCTTTTTTTTTTTTATGAACGTAACAGCTAATTTTTAATTTAAAAAAAAAAATCTTTTATATTTTGTTATTTCTAAAACATGAACCAAAACTCTTTGTTTTTTTATTATTATTTTACGAACATAGAACTAATAACTTTTTTTAATAAAAAAAGAAACAAATAAATATATAACTTCTTAATATCTTTTTGTCTGACCCGTCCGTTCAGTAATAACTCTAAAGAACGCTGTTTGATTAACTATATATATTAATTATTCATATTGAAAAGATGAACCCCCTACTCCAAACTGCTTTCTGCCATTTAGCACAAACTGATCCCTACCTACTGAATATTGCCTCCAAGACTGAAATATTCCTCAATTGTCCGAACAAAATCTCACGTGGAATTTAAAATCGAAGGCCCTTGTTGGCTGCGCTAAAATTATTATTGCTATGTGCTGGACAACAGATTTTAGTTTTGTATATCAGAACTAGACATTTATTTTAAGGGTGGGCAGGATATACGAACATGAATGTGCCGGCTAAACCCAGGGAGAGCAAAAGCTAATGAATGTGGTTCAGACAATTGAGAAAACACTGAGACAACCGTCAGCCAAAATACTTATAAGAACTTTCTAAATTTATTAAACATAATAACAAAATAAACATGAAACTTGATCTACATTTACTTAGCAGACCTTAACATTGAGTGTATGCGAGCAGTACTCCATTAAATACCCAGGCAGGCAAGTTCATTTCTGATCTATAACACAATAATGGCTTATATCTTCTTGCTAGCGGTTCACCCAACCAATTTCCTTTTCCCTATAAAGATTTAGTAAGATGTATGTACCAAGAATGTCATAATTCTGCAAAACGCTCATGGACAAGAACATTGAAACGAGCCAAGGTTAGTCTCACACAAGAAAGAAACATGAACTACGTAATCTGAATTATAGCAAATAAATCTCTACCAAAAAAATAAATAAATCATATATCCTATAAATCGCTAGCCAAAGCCAAGTTTGATTTAGTTTAACATCAAAGCAAACAAACAAACAAAAAAGAAAAGAAAACTACTAAGGTCGGTCTGAGCATTTAACAAGGGTTAATCATAAAACTGAGAAATTATTAAGCATATAAAATACCACTCGCCCTACACTCTCGAACAAGTAACATTTTAAGATTGAAAATCTTGCTACTAAGATTGTAATGTAAAATAAACAAAAATACATTAATATTTAAATTGATAAATTACACATCATAAATATAATTTCTTTTTAAGATTAAGCTGAGATTTGCGAGAGACTTAATTAGAGATTTAGCCCTGATTTTAATATGAAAAGGTAAGTTACCTTGAGATAATATTATTTTCTGTTGTTCACACAAAGTTCAGTTTATAGAGTCCTCTACAACGGCTGTCATTTACTACAGGTTCAGAAGTCTGGAGGCCTTATCGGAATCCACTCTGGACTTGACAGTTAGGTCATGATTGAAGTCACAATTTGGAGCTCCGGAGGTTCATCTTTGGAAAGGCTCAGCCCATCATGTTGTGGAGATTCTTTGTGGCGTATATTACAGGCATGGCATCTGAATGACTGTTATTATCGCGGCAAATAGAGTTATTGTCGGTCAATGGAAATTCAACTTGGTGATTCCCATGGCACCAATATCAAAGAAAAAAATTAGTCACTTTCACAATGCAACAGTTCAATAACTGCTAAAATCTGGATCGATCCTCAATAACAAGAAGCTGAACAAATCAGCTACTTATGTCCTTTGTTATCTCCCACGCAATCTTTTTTTGCAACTTTCAACCAAGGTAAATCTCTATCTCCTGCTCAATCTTAATTAGAAAAACAATATCTTACAGGGCTTTATCTTACAAAAATGATTATTATTTTTTTTATATAAAAAAAATAAATACAAAACTAAATCTCAGCTTTAAAATACATCAACATTAATTTTTTTTTAGTTTAAATAAAATACATATAAGAGCACTAATTAAACTTTGTTTGCTTTTAATTATTTTAAAAGAAAACAAGCATCATAAAAAAAAATAATTTTATACTAAAATCAACTTAGAATTAAAAATATAAGATTTCAAGATAAATAAGTATGTTTGTTATTGCATATATAAAACTTGGTTTTTCTTTTTTCTAATTTACATGATAGAACCCTTGAATCGAATACAGTATCCAGTTCAATATATATCTTATTTCTTTTATTACCATTTTTTAATTTATCAACAATTAAAAGTCGTTAGAACTCAGAAACCATATATATTGTCATGCTTCCCAATGACTATATTAAAGTGAAAATGATGAATGTAGACAAAAGCAGATCTATTTATTAAAACTTAATAATGTCTAATCAAATTATTAATATATAAATAACTGCATTTTTATAAGCTGAGTAAAATAAAAAGAATCAGTTTGGTCACTTGAATGGGACTGTTATTATCATGCTGTCATGTACTTTTAACACAAGTCATTATTTTTATTGGAGTTAATTGAGCAAAGGATTTTAGATCAAAATCAATATTTATTCAAAATGGAGAGATTTTAAAAAGAAAATTTGATAACACATTATATATCAGCTTGATGAAATAAGTTTAACTACGAAATATTTTATTAAAATCATACAACTTTTTTAATATATATATAACTTATGAGTTTCATAAACATTATATTAAAAAATGAATTTAAATGTGTATATGTACCTATAATTTACTCAATTTGAAACTAAATATTCAATGCAAGCTGAAAGTTTGTGTTTAATCCACCTTCATTTCTCCATTTTTTCCCAATGAATATTCTTATCTTAATCATTTATGTTAAGGACTTCAGTTGTTGAAAGTTTGTGTTTAATCCACCTTCATTTCTCCATTTTTTCCCAAATAAATATTCTTATCTTAATCATTTATGTTAAGGACTTCAGTTGTTCAACTATTGACATCTGTTGTTTTAACCTCTTTTAATCTTTTCAATAATTTCCAAGATATCTGCTTGTTCATACTTTTGATTTCTTGTTAATCTCATAATACACGTTTCATTACTTTATTAGATGATCTAAAGCCATTGTCTTATCTACTATGTGTCCAATTCTCAGACTATAAATAAACATTATTATAAAACATTAATTAAAAATTTTCCTTTTCAAGAATATAGTCATTTTTTTAAATATTAAGTTAGTTTTACCAAAAGTATTTCAACCCAATTTATTTTCATGATTAATTTCATCAATTACATTTTCATATCCATTATCAATTTAACTTAAATATTTATAATTATTATTATTAATTCAATACTACCAATACTTATTTTAATCTTCTTAAAAAAACTGTTGAACATTATATTCACCTTTAGTTCTACTTTATTGCTTTTATCTGATAATTCTTGTAATATTAATTAATTATGGTGCATTATTTGCAAAACAAGCATAATATTTTCAAAAAATATATGAATTAAGTAATGTCCATTTACTTGTGAATTCATTGCATTTTCATTTTAATCCATAATATACTTTTTATAAAATTAGTATAAAACATTTTGGAGATATGGAGTCATCTTGTTATATATTTTTATTAATATAATCTTTATAATGTCACTGAGTAATCTAATTAATTCTATTGTATTATAAATATTTTTCAGAAATTAATACAATCCAAATTTATGTCATGATGTTCCAAAGATTTAATCACAGCAGAAATTCTTATAGAATATTTTTGTTAATCTAGAAATCCAAAGCAAAAAGACAACTCATACTTAGTGGATTTTTCTATAATTTGTTTTAATACTTGGATAAGATATACTAGGTTATAACCAGTTTAAAGTTCAGTTTTTTTTTTGGTTATAACCAGTTTTCAGTTCAGTTTTTTTTTGGTTAATTTGAACCCAAGTCTCAGTAGGTGTTAGCTCTGTAATTTTTAATGTCTTTTTAACTTTTATAAAATATTAATATTGCTATTGCATTTTCCATTTTTCTGATATACATTTACCATTTAAATATTTATTACATAACTTTGTCAATAATTTTTCTAGTTTTCTCACATGGTTCTTTTAAAATTTCTATAATGATTCTATTATTTAATGGAGGTTTTTGATTCTTTATTAACTTAAATACATTGTAATACTATGGGCTACATCATTTATTATTTTTTGTTGTTACATGATTTTTTGTAAAATTCTATATTTCATAATATATTTTTATTTAGTAAAAAATTATATCCTTTTTTTTGATACCAAAATATCAATTTATTAATATCAGGGAAATTAAAAATTTTCAATATTACAAATATTGATATGATCTAACAGGACTCAATCAGTATTTTTTTTTTTTTTTTTTACAAACAATTACAGAATTTCTATAAAAATATAACTCATAAATTTAATAGAAAATATTATCTTTAAAAATAAATGTTTAAATATATAGGTTCCTGGTATCTGAATATTGTTTTATATTTTTGAAACTTTTATTCACTTAGTTGGCTTTCCAGATATTCCTGTTATATTTTTTTATAACAGCATTAATTCTTTTCCAGATCTTCTAAATGGTCATTTTAAAAATATATTATTAAAATTCCTTCTTTCTAAACGTACATTTTAAACATATGAATGAAAACACCTGCAAAACTTTATCTCTAGTCAATAAATGATTAAGAATAATCATTAATGTATATATCTAAAGATGTTATCAAATGAGCTGAGTGCAAAATTTTGGCACTTGTAATTAAATTGTAATAATTCATTATTTTTTCCTTGTATACATTCCAAGCTTGGTAAAAAAAATTACCAGTGAATTGTTACATCCCTGTTCTAGTTATTAGTATAGAGTGTGTGTGTGTTATTTTTTTATTGCTCTCATTGAAGTCTGAATCAAGATTTATTAACATTTATAAATTCTACTCTAAATTCACTGGAGTATTTCTCAGGTTTTAAATGCCAATTATTAATACTGTCTTTTTTAATAGCTTCTGAATCTCTAGTGTTGCATAAGTACATATCAGCTATTCAAAATTACTTTTTGCATTATAATATCTTAAGCTCTAATACAAATATCTTTTCATCAAAATATAATCCAGTTTTGCTGTGACTTTTCATTTGGAAGTTTTAATCCCTTCCCCCACCTGTTCCATTTTATTATAATATCCATATCTTAGTTTACCCATAGCACTTTTATTTTCAACTGCAGTACTTAAAATGTTGACGGTTTTAATCAAAGCATTATGTACATTTATTTAAATATTCCTTACTATCCTTAGTAGATGACACTAGAATGGATAACTGTTCTTGTTTAACATAATGTTTAAGTTGGAAATTTGGTGATTTGCTGTTGGTGGAATATAAACTTAAAATTATTTGCAATTGATATCTTACTTTAAATTAAATAACTAATCTATATATTCTGTGAAATACTATATAATTATATAAAATGCTTTCCTAACTTTTATTTATAATAAATCCCAAATCATTTTTTCTTTCAATATTTGTACTTTATATTAAAGTGCATATTCATTTTTCCAATCAATTGTATATTCATCTTTCCTTCTAGCTAATAAAAGACAGAAATATCTTGCTTAATATTAGAATGATCTAATTTTCCTTCACTTGGAAATAATTGACCATTATAGATGTCCAAATAAAAGATCAGTATTAAATGACAGGTCCTTAACCCAGTGATTGTTCGCATCCCTATATTTTCATTCTCAATTATTATCTTAGATGATGACTTTATAATCTCAGAAATAGTAAATTAATAACATATTGTTGGCTTTTATAAGTGGAAATATATATATATAAAGAACATTTACACTTACAATAATTCATGTATAATTTAGCAACCTAAATTATAATTTATATATCTTTTGTGTAATATTCATTAAAGTATCTATGGCAGTGGATCTTAACCTTCCTAATGCTGTGACTCTTTAATACAGTTTCTTATGTTGTGGTGGCCCTCGACCTTTAATTTTGCTACTGTTATGAATCAAAAATGTGTTTTCCAATAGGTTTGTTCAACCCTCAAAGAGGTCATGACCCACAGATTGAGAACTGCTGATCTATGGCATTAATTGCTTTGTAATGCTAACTATAATATTAAGCATCACATGATCACATTTCCTATACTAGCACATTAATTGTTGATAAACAGAGCAAAACTCTCCATACAGTATTGCCACCTGTGCTAAACAGAGTAATCAATGGATGCCAGAAGGCTTGTGCATAAAATCCCTATCTAATGCCTACTCATCCAATATCCCCAGACTAGTTTCTGGCTTGTGGCCTTCGTCAGTGAGGAGCTTTGGATCTGAGAGCACTGCATCTAGATCTTAGGATCTAATGCAACCACCTTTTATCTCTACTTAACTACAAAACTATGAGAATGAAATTGAAAACACAAAAAATATTTTCAATCTAAGCTCAATAGCTTATATAGTCATATGGGTCTGAACTCAGTTCAGCACCCATACATTTTGGTGTCTTTGGCTCTTTTACAACCATAGCCACCACTATCCTATTAGGCAGGATTGGTGTTAAACCATTAATCATCACATGATCACATTTCCTATACTAGCACATTAATTGTTGATAAACAGAGCAAAACTCTCCATAAGTAGAGATAAAAGGTGGTTGCTAGAGAGTTGCATTAGATCCTAAGATCTAGATGCAGTGCTCTCAGATCCAAAGCTCCTCACTGATGAAGGCCACAAGCCAGAAACTAGTCTGGGGATATTGGATGAGTAGGCATTAGATAGGGATTTTATGCACAAGCCTTCTGGCATCCATTAATTACTCTGTTTAGCACAGGTGGCAATACTGTATGGAGAGTTTTGCTCTGTTTATCAACTATAATATTAAAAGGAATCATAAATGTTAGGTTGTTACATTAATGTGTAATAAATTAAAGGCAGGAAATATTAAATCTTAGTATTGTCTTTAATTTATTAAATTTCAATGAAAAAGTTGTCATAGTTATTTAATATGTGTAATGTAGAATTTTTTTATAATATTAAATAATGCATAATTACTGAAGACATCCAAAAGTGTTATCATATTCAATAGTGAAAGAGAAGAAATAAGATATGTGTAGTAGTAAAGACATTGTTGCTATCTCATTGTGACAGTTGAAAATGTATTTTCACATTGTTTAAAAAAATATATTGTTTGAAAAAAAAAAATGAATAGACATTTTTGCAATTACAAATTTTTATTTTTAAAAATCACATGAAAAATAAACAGTTAAAATAAAATAAATATGTTAAAGTTTAATACTATACATAAAAATATATACTTATTCATGAGCAACTAAGTCCAAATAGATTATTACAATAATTCACAAGTCAAATTCCCCAAAAATCATTTTTTGAACAAACTTACAAACTATGTCCACTTTCTTGTATCAATGCCAATCTATTGATCAGACACAAATGAATTATTGCAGTGAAATATTGGGTTTTAGTTGTTCAGTGAATACGTTTTATTCTCAGCTATACATATGTAATAGTTATAATTTATTAATGAGCTTATTAAAATTATTAGAATTTACAGAAAAATATTTATCTTTTAAAATATATTCATATAAAACAAGCATTACTTTTATATAATAAAAATCATTTATGAAATAACTTTTATATAGTTTAAAATTATTTATTTATTAGTACAACCCTTCAAATGTTTAGTTTTTTGCTGAGAATATTATATTATACAACCAAAATCATAAAATAGATAATGATGATGATACTAATAATTAATAACAATAATAATGAAAACAGTTATAGTTTTTTAAAGTATTATTATCTGATTGTAATTCTATTATTTTGGATTATAAATATAAAAATATTACATTGACATTATTTCAGAATTTGGGCCTGCTTTCAGAAATTTTTTTTTTTTAAAAAATCAAATAATATATAAGACAATTCTTGGAGACATGCACTATTTTTTATACTTCAAGAATAATTAAGTCAATTAATCTACCTGCTCAAAAAAAAAAAAAGAGGATAAAATAATTAAGCAATAATTGATAGTTTGTCATTGTATATATATATTTAATGTATTTTACGGTATCATTTCAAATTTAGAGCAATATCGTAAAATAATAAAAGCCCTACACACACATATATATATAATTGTGCTTTTCCAAATATAGAATACTAAGCTATTATTTTGGTTAACTACTAGAAGGTTTAAATGAGAAAGGACACACAGATTATGATTTGAGATGCTGACATCCATCTTATCTTTGCACATCACAATTCAATATTAACTAGTCACACATACACACACATATATATATATTGTAACGATATATAAATATGCCATATGTAACGATATATAAATATGCCGTTACATTAATTTAAAATAAAATCTTAAAGTTCGCAAATAAAAATAAAATCTATTAAAAAAAAAAACTAAACGCTAAAATTAAAATGTTTGTTAAACGTATATATTCGCACAGATTCAAAACTTTAAAATTTTTTTTTTTTTATAAATAAAAAAAGTATTTGAACTTACTTTTTTGATAAAAAAAAAAATACAAGATTTAAATATAAAAATATTTTAATAAAGAAATAACGTAAGTTAAAATAAAAACAGGTATTAATTAATTCCTGTAATCTGTAAATGGAAATGATTGTTTATTAATTGAAAAGCAAGCTAGCCTTGGGCTCTTGTGTAATTAAAAAGTCAGATGAAAATTAGATAAGGAATAAAGAATTAGCTTGTCCAATATAGAAGCAGCAAATAAAGGCCCAGACCATAACGAAAAAATGGAAGTGACGTTTTTGTTCGTAAAATCCATAGGAGGATTATAAAAAGAGAAATATTCAGTTTCCTGACAGTTGCGAACTTGATTTGGTGAGACGAACGACAAGACGCACTTGTCATTCTCTCTCACTTATTTAAAAAAAATGAACTGACTGTGATCCCAAAATGAACCAGCTAATGCTACCTCCGGAACATCTGACCGGGTTTTCAAATAAAGACTCCGTGGAATTTTACATCAAGAGCAGTGATTCTTCTACTGTAAGCTATTGACATGAACTCTAAAATTTAAAAATAATTAAGAACTTTTGTTCAAGCTTATGAACTTCTATCTGACTTTTAAGTTTAAAATCAATTGGTAATGTTTAATTGTATATGTTTTGCTTTTGATAAAAATCATTTCCATTTTTTTTTCTTATTGTATAAATTATTTAAATGCATGAAATTTAAGTTGGGTATAGATGTTGCATGGATTCGTTAGCGGTTAATTGTGTTGCTATTTCATATTCGATTGGAATATATAGGTCATTAGTGTCATTGCGGCATCTTATGTTGAATGCTACTGGGCTTCTTGTATTCCCTCTGCAATTGACGTTATCGATGGCTTTGTATTTTGATCAGTTATGTTTTTTCCGGAACGTTTTAACCATGGAATCTATGCAGCCAATCTATACTCAACATTATAAAACAAATTGTATAAAATTCATCTGTGCGAATGTATCTAAATGTTAAATTTAAGTCGGGCGTAAATGGCTATATAGATTTGTAAAGTTATATATATAGTTTAAGGGAGGGTAATCTTAGGTTATTCGTTTCGTAGATGAATTAGCTCAATGGATTGGATATATTTGTGTAATTAGTAGATGTAGTATGAGATCCGCTATGGGCACGATTGTATATATATGCCACACACCTTCTGTTTGCCTATGGATGGGTTTGTAAGTTGGTAAAGGACCGCAGTCCATTCCTATGAAGTTTTTTGTTTATTGTTCTACTCGCCAACAGATGTAGCATTCCTGTTGGTGGAGAGACAATGTCTTCTCTAACTCTACTTACTGTTCAGATGTACATTACTGACAGTATAGTATTTTGTGTTGTCGTATTTTCATGCTACATTGAATACATAAATGTATCAGATGGATTGGCGCCGGTTTGACTGAGAACTTTTGGCCTAAGGTTAAATAAGGGAAAGAATATTTTCTTTTCAAATGCAGATCAATGTAGTCTATTCATACTCAACTCACTAAATAAATATTAAACTCATTGCAATCTTTTTAAATGTAAAATTAAAGATTAATATAAAAATCTAAAATGTTAAACTTATTCCTCAAATTTAGAATGATTTTATATGTGCGTAAATAAATATTTTTATGTGTTAATTTCTGGCAGTGGCTTTTATTTATTTATATTTAAGATATAAATTAAAGTTATATTTTATCATCTCTGCTACTCCCTGAGCTAGTGACTTGGGCTAACAATCTGAATATTTAAATAAAGTGGAATCTTAACAGCGCATATCTGCCTACTTTATAAATTTTTCTAGGCTCAAATGCCTAGATGGCGCCCGTGTAGTTCAGATTGCGGTTAGATTCAAACTCCACTTTCTTTTGGATTGTTATAATATATATACATATGATGTAAACTGAGATTAGTGATAATGAAGATAATTATTACTTCAAGATTGTACAGACTTTAATTAAAAATTCTTGTTTCTCCTTCTAGGTTCTTAATATTCATTGATAGTCTTTTTGATATTTTGGTCCATATTATAATTATGCTAACAAAGTTTTAATTTACTTCACACCTATACACACATGTAATCTTTATATTGTTTAAAAGATATTAAACACATAGCTATATAAGTTACATTATAAGTAATATTAACTCTATTGCAATCTTCATTCCAATCATATGCAAATACATTGATCATTTCATAATAGCAGAGATTCTATACCGATAAAAATATAATATGAAAATGGAGGATAATAAATCAGAAAAAATAAAAAGGAGAAATTCACTGAGAAATTAAATTAAATGAGAGATTGTAATATTTAAATAAAATAATTTTGTATTAAAAATAATAAGCAGTTATAAAAATACATATACCATTAATGAACAAAATTAAAAAATATGAAAATGTATGTGTCAAAGATTGGAACAGACTGACATAAACACAGATTATATATTTATGAAAATTTGTATATTTGCTGTGATTAGATAAGTTTATTCTTAGCTATAAATTGAAAAAAAAAAAAGATTTATCAAAAAAAATTGAAAGAATAATCCTCCAGATTAGAATCTGGTTAATAATAACAATGTATTGAATGAAAGTTTTCCAAAATCTTGTTTAACTGAAACACACAGGCTTATTAAACATCACATGTTTTACCATTTCTTATGCTTACACATACTGTTTACACAGAGGCAAAACTCTCCATACAGTAGCGCCACCAAACCCTCTTGCATTCATTGATTACTCTGGCTTGCACTGGAGGTGCTACTGTATGGAGAGTTTAGCCTCTGTGTAATAAAATCGATTGTTCAGTATTATCAAATTCTCTCAGATAAATAAATAAAAACACAAGTCTAAAAGTACTTAAATAATATGAATACAAAATCTAAAAGATAATTAGAGCATAAGTTTTGTTGAAAATTGTTAATTAAATTTTTATTTTACATGAAAAGCCCCAGCTGCATCTACTTTCTGGAAATGCTAATACCAAAAAAAGCAAAGCTGTTTACTAATAATGGATATTGAAATCTATTCAGTGGTTTTGTATTAGATAATTTTACAAAGATTAGAGAGTATCAACCCATAGCCCAAAAAATGCATTATAACTCCAATCCTCAGTGAAACAAAAAGAAAAAAATTGATGTTAACGGAGTACATGATGACTGAATGAGAAACCAAGTATGATCTCTCCAGAAGACTACTATGATGCTCTGTAAAATGGTGTTATTATATATATTTGCATACAATATAATGCCAGAAAATTTGAAAAAATGAATTATCCTAAAAAATATTTAAATTTATCTAGTGTGCTCATTATACTGTGCCAAAACTACCCAATCCAAGAGACAAACAAAATTTTTGAAATGATTCTGTAATATTAAAACCTTCCAAGAAACTGATATTATATTGCCATTGATTCCTCAGGAACAATTATTTTCCACAAAGCAACAAAATATCCATAAAAATAAATCTTTTGCTCTGATTGCATAACAAAACACAAGAATATGGGATCTAAAATCATTAAAACTGTACCTCCAAATGTGCCCATAGTTTGTATGATTCTTCCAAATATTCTACTGTATTCCAAACTCACATGAAAGTCAACCCAAAATGTAAGTAACTTAATTTTGACCTTCAAAATGATGAGTTCATTTCACTCTTGAGGAAATTTTGAAAATTAATGCATATGCTATTCATATTTAATATTTCAGAATATTTTATTGCATCTTATATTTGAGGCTATATAATTATTATATAAGAAATTAATCTAGGATAAGATAATGGGTAACATAATTAAGTAAAACATTTTAAAAAATCTGATTCTAAAATAGTAGACATTTTATGGTTCAATATGATGCATTTCCAGATGCTAGTAAATATGAAAACTAAACACAATTACAAATATGAGTAATCCATTGATAAAAAGAAGGAATGCATAAAGGTGCATGAAGTATTTTAAATGACTTATGAAATTTATGTTGCATAAATAAAATATTTATAGGCAAAAATCATTAAATTAATAAAGATGAATATATATATATGAGTTAATTACAATGCTAAGTCTCAATGATGATTAATAGATGAAAAGAAACTTTTTATCAGCAATTTAGATTAGATTATTTAATATAAAAGCAAGTAGATGTTGTATGTATTTATTATATGTGTATAGAATGTCATGTCAATTGAGGATGAAATTTGGAAAGCTGTGATTACTTCTTTCAAATTTATCAATTAAAATATCACATTAGCAAATGTAAATACAATAAAATAATTCTATTACTATTATATAAAATACAAATTTGGAAGAAATCCAAGCATTTGTATGCTAATTTTTGATGAAGTATTTATGGAGCATTATGAGTGAATCAAGAGAAAATTTAAAATTCATGACTTAGATATTGTATTGAATCCTTATTAGTCAGCTTTCTAGTGATTAAAATAGGTTCTAATTAAATATTTGTTGATTGTTACAACACAATTAGTCCTCAAATATTCATATAATTGAAAATTTACTGAACAACACTATAAATTAATAGGGCACTATGTATTGCAGTTGATTTGCCCTGAACATAAGTCATATCAGTTTTAAAATGTATGATAGTTATATTTATTCAAAGTTTTTAGTAAAAGTTCAAAATAATTGAGACCTGAGAGGGAGGCCTATTATTTATTATATTAGGTCTCTGAAATATATTGGTAATCAATGTATGTGCATCTTCAAAATTAAATCATTTCAAATAATGATGGTTTTATATTATTTCATATAATATATGAGGCTAAATATTGTAGATTATAAAATATGATATAGTATACGCATTAAAATTCTATTGTCAGTTTTCAAATTGAAAATGCTTTTTTCCAAACATGATTACTATATTATCCTTGAGTTTGTGTCACAAAAAAAAAAGAGATCATGTGGATATAAATACAATTTAAATGTCCATTTTCAAAACCAGTTACAAATATTCTTATTTTTGGACAACTTAAACATTAATAAAATCTTACCAAAAATTCATGACAATATAGGAATTATTTAGATTATGAATCGTATGCCAGGATCTATAAAAATCCTACAGATTATAGAAACACTGTTTCAGAAAGAAATGAGCATCATTTGCAACTATAAGTAGAGCAATACATTTAATTTATTACTATCAAGTGGAAAAATTCAATACAAAAACATTAAAATGTTGTATTTTGTGCTGTTTTATTAATAATATTGTTAATCTTGCCTATATGTTTTTATATTTGTAGTTCATAGTAATCATGTCAGGAATAATAAGAATCTCATAATATCATGATTTAGCCTCAGTTAGGAAGCAAAGTATTAAAAAGAGTAACTAGAGAAAGCAATGAGTGAAAGATAAATAAAGTTTTTATCTTATGCAATTAATCAGATAAGCCAATTGCTGGTGCCCCATAAGCTTACTATTAGGATATGGGGGGGGGGGATTAAATTAAATCCAATTTCAAGACTTCCAGGTTTTTCTTTATCCTGGTAGCAACCAATTGAATGATGAAAGAATATGATAATGATTAGGAATGATATTCATAGCTGAACCATTAAACATTTAATCACAATATCAAATAAATAGGTTATAAAACAGATTTCAAGCAATGTTTTATAATTCTTCCAAGTTTTTTCAAAGAGTGTTAGGGCACCATTTCATTGAAATCTTACCTCTATAAAATATTTAAAAACAGTTCACTTTTTTTTCTAAGATGTTTACCTTGATTAGTAAAATTATTCTGTCTCAAAAATATATTAAAATAGTTATAGTCATATGTATATATGTAAGATTATGCTATCTGATTTATTTTATATTAAAAAATTAAATAGATACATTATTAATTATATGCTTTCTTTCTGAGAATTTATTAACATAACTAGGAAATGCAGTCCTAAATTAAGAAACAACATCTGGCCATCATTGTTAATAGATGGTTATTTTAGACATCTTCCTATATGTATATGAAGTTCTCTGTCTAAAGGCAGTTTGATTTTGTAAAGTGATAGAGAATGACAACTAGGTAATAACACTCGGTCATGATCAGGGTATTCTGTCATTGCTCATCACTCTCTTAATGCAATTACACATCTCAAACTATCTTTTGACATTTACATCATTAAAATACATAAAATATTAATATATAATAAAAAATTTAAAGTAATAGCAAAATATAATTTACAAAGATAAATAATTTAAAAGCTTATATTAAAGCATACTTTCAGCTTATCAAAAACACATCAGTCATCTTCAATAGTAAATAATATATTGTTGACATTCATAAGATAACCAACTATATAATTTTATAATTGTCAATTAGTAGTTTGAAAATGACACTAGAAATAAAATTATATTATTCTAGTAGCAAAGATGGCTGAAAGGATCCAATGGTATAAGATTTAAAGTATTTAATGATACATTTGTAAATTAAATTTTGTCAGTAAAATTTTATTACATATATTTTTAAGCAGGATTATATATAATAATAATAACTATTATTATATTATACAATATTTTAATAATATGCATTTTTTTGTAATAACAAGATTAATGGTAAATATAATTAACAAATTTATCATTAAATACTTTACAATTTTATAATAAAATTATTAAATATTCATATAAGTAATACATTTTAATAACTTATGAGTTAAAATTCATACAAAAAATATTTTTATAAGGTAGTTTTAAAAGGAAATATTACCTACAACAAATATTAAATGATCATAAACAGATATTAAATTAACATATATTAGCAAAATAATTAAATATATATGTAATAGCGACAACTGTAATAAAAATATCATATATGAGAGGTGAATTTCAGCACTCGCTATTATAAATTTAAACTTTTAATAACACAAAAATCGACTGATCTTTTATGTTACATGTTTTAATACTAACTGAGTCTCATCAACTCTGGTTAAGATCTAAACACGTGCCAATCATGCCAGAATAGCTTTTCAAGTTTCATTATATAAATATTATCACACAATTGCAAAATCTGATATCTCATCAAACCTTTATAAATTAGCAATCACCATTAATGCTAGTCTCTAGTTGAATGTAGAACACATTATTTGTTTTAGTATTATTATTTTGTATCTAAAATACAGGTATATAATTTTAAACAAAACAAAAAAATCCAACACTAATAACCATATTTGAAATGATATATGAAAGTCAAGAATTTATAAATAAAATTTAGAAAATATATGTACTGTTTCTAATACTATGAATCAAAATATTTATATGCCCTCCATTAGCTTAAATAGCATATAATAGCCAAATGCTAATTTGTAAACTATGATCCTATATGATTTACAGGATAGTTTCAAAGACCTCTTTAATAATTGTGACAAGTCTTAAAAATATATTAAAATCAATAATTTTTATGTAATATCTAATCTTATTTTTATAATGAGAATAACTACTCCTCTTCATATACATATATACACACACATTAATTACTAGGAGTTGGTATCTTTAAAAAATATATAAATGTAAGAATAACTAGTATAATTTTAATATCACTAATATTATTTTCTAATAAACTTTTATCGTATAAAAACAGCCATTTTTCCTTTATTTTTATACTTACATTAATTAATAAAAAAGAGATATTTTGTCTGTAAAAGATAACCATCATCTTATTTTTCTCATCATTTATTAATCAGCAAGGAAAAAGAAAAAGGACTGTTTTAATTTAAAGAAATTTTGACTACTATATACAATTTTTTTTTTTACATAAGTGATAAACTACAAATATTTGTAATTATATACATGCAATTAATATCTTTATGAATCTCTGTCAGTTACATTCATCTTCTGGAATTCTGTTTCCCTTTACATCATAGTAATTCAGTTCACATTTCTCACAGTGATTAATACAGCACTGTGCATTTAGGTGTTTTGTACAGCCGTGAATATTACACATTAATGTGTTGTTGCAGTGATGGGTTGAATTGATATCAGTAAGACATTTACCTGCAAAGTACAATAAAAATTCAATTTTAAATATTTAACATTACTGAGAATTTTATTAACTTCTAAAATATCATATTAATTCTTAATTGTGATTAAATAAATTTTTACTAACAATTTATTAATTTTTTATCTCAATTTGAGAATTATTTAAACAATAAATTATTGAATCCAAATGATTAATATCATTAACCTGCTTCTCTACATAATTTCTTTTAACATTAAAATATTTCTTTATGCTTATCTAACTTTTCTTAATCTTTGCAAATCATAACTGTTCCGTTTCTACTTTACTCTTTATTAATATACAGCGCCATAAGAAGGAAATGTTTTTTTTAAATATATAATTTTCTGCATAAAAAAACAACAACTAAGGCGCTAGATTCATTCTATTGAACAGTTTTTATATGTCACCAGCAAGTAGAATGTTAATAAATGATGAATCTTTGAATAGCAATAAATATTTTAGTATTCTGACAATATCATACAATCGTTATTGTGTTTGTGGCAAGATCTTGTTTGTTTTCTCACTTTAATCATCAGAAATAATATTTATAAGATGATCAGAAAAAGATTCAGCAGAAGTATTTGTTTTCTCTTCACTGACCAATTGAAACTATTCTTTGCACATTGTTTTTAAATACTCTTTTAAAAATATATAAATACTCTTTTTTTTTTTTTTTGATGATTTATGTTCTAATTTCCATCTGAAGAAAAGAACAGTTCTGTTTTAAATACAATTTCAATGTTATAGTTGTTATTAATGTTATGTCACTTATTGAGTAGCTTTTGGATAATTTCTACCCAAAGTAAGTAATCCATAATAAAATAAAGTAAAAAGAAAGCCATTCAAAAAATAAACAGAAAAACATTTAGAAATCATTTAAAAAAAAACAACTTATATTTATTTTTTGAAATAATTCTTTCTTTTCATATTCATTTGTTCTACTTTCCTATATTTTAATAATTTCTACTGACAAAAGATTTTAGATTTGTAATTTTTTAATTTCATCAGTTTTTTTTTTTTTATCATTTTGTTAAAAGCATAGACAAAAGGTGACTTTCTCAAATTGAGTGTGAGGGAGTAATTTTTAATCTAGCTATTGAGTGCTTTTTTGTGTTATATTAACATCTGTTAGGTTTTTTTCTGTTCAAAATTAATATACCACTTCCCAAAAGTATTTATCTCAAAAATTTTCATGTTACCTTAAATATCTAAAGTAATGATAATTATTAACATATTTTGCTACATGTTTGAACTTAATACTTTATTAGACATCTGCAATAAATTTAAGCAAGATTAATATTTCATTCTAATAAAACACCTATTTTGTGATGGCAAATTTTCTACAGAAACAAAATAATATATTTCAAGAAATAAACAATACTATTCAAATAAATGAATATATGGTCTAAATACAAGATAGGATCTTATTTATATATAGCTTGGTTTATTTACTATATCATGAATATTAATATGTACTATTCCTCTATTCTATAACTTATGCAGGTAAGTTGCCTTGGGTTTTAACTCTTGGGTTTAGAGGATTTCAGATTATGGATTGAACATTATAAGAAAAGAGGGGATAGCTTTTGGTACAATGTTTCTCACTAATGAATGCTTAAAGTCAGAAACTCGTCTGGGGATGTTGGCATCATTGTATGGTATTTATTGATAAATTATGTTTATATAAATAGCTTTCATTCTATGGTAAGGTCTCACTGCTAAATATTAAAATATATAGCAAAATAGCATACTACCTACCAATGATGAATGCAAATAAAACATTTATTAAGAGAATTGAGCATTATTGCTCAAGACTGCTATGGAAAGGGCACACTGTTTCCATCAGCATGCAAGAAAACAAAAGACTAAATGGAATGTCATTATATTCCATTCCTGCAATTAATTATCAGAAATTGCACACTCTGATATATAATCTAATACAAAAGTATGGCCATGACCAGATCATTGAATCTATAATTCCTACTGACACCCCTCCCCCCAAAAAATTAAGCTGGATTGACCACCTAATCATGACAACAAACCAACAAAATATAAATCCACATAACAACTATCAAAGCAGGATCAAGCTATGGGATGCCCACCACATTCTAAAACAAAATATTCAAAACTTTACTCCAAGATTAGAAATAACTAATCATAAACTAATTATTCTATTCAAGTATTGGGCTCTAGAACCAAAGTACTTAGATTATTTACTTAAAATTAATCTGGATGCCATGCCAGTCAACTGGTTCCTCAAATATAGAAGATGTAACACCAAAGTCCAATCAATTTTCCACAGCTGTGACAGGGATGAGGAAACATTTGACCACATAATTAAAACATGCATGGGTTTAGGTAATATAAAAAAAATAATATTTGATAACGCAAAGATAGGTTATTACAAAATACTTAACATCAAAGAATGCATCCGCGGAAGAGATATTCCTACAATCAGGCTAGCAGTTTTCATCACCTATGCCATATATGTTGTTAGGTTCAAGGCACAATACCAACTTCCCAAGCTGGATGAGAATGCACTATTTAGTCAAAGCATGAAAAAGATTAAACAAAGAGACAAAACTCTTGCAACAACATTCATTTTTCAAGAGACATAGAAGCTATTCCAGACCTGTCAATAGAGTTAACAATGAACTTAACCTAAATATCTAACTCTGTTTTAACACAATAATGTTAATCCCATAAACCATTAAGCATCACATGATCACTATCTTATATTAGCACTGTATGGAGAGTTTTGCTTTGTTAATCCCATAACTTATCTATTATTGTAAATTTTCATTATACATATTTATAATGTACCATCCATATTTATACTCATCTCATAATTAATGTAACATAGGTATTAATTAGTTTAATAAATGTTTTTGAGAAAACACCATACTATGTTAATATGTGGATATAAAATGAATGTGGATTGCAACATTATGGCATATAATATAATAGGATACTTTTAATCTAACCCATAAATAACTGATTATATCATCATCTTCAATTATTATTGATCCATTACAAGTTCAATCCACCTTCTCCAATCTCTAGCCTCTCTTCTCCACATCACCCCTGCACACTTCCTTATTTCAGCTATCTGTCTCACGTGATCTCTTTCTAGGTCTTTTACAATTTCTTGGAATCCAGTTTAAGATTTCAACTGTCCATCTCTTATCATATCTTTTAGCAATATGGGCACTCCAACTCCTTTTTGATCTTTTAATTCTTTCAATGATGTCAGTAACACATGTTTGTTCTCTCACCAATGTATTTCATTTTTGATGTTGTTACTCCTAACATACATCTGTTCATATTTTATTGAGTGATCAGAAATCTCTGTATTCCTCTTTTGGTAAGTTTCCAAATCTCAGATTCATAAGTAAGAACTGGTAGTAGACATTTATTAAAAACTTTCCTTTTCAAACACATGGGCATATTTCCTTTTAATATGAAGTTATTTCTACCAAAAGCTATCCAACCAAGTTTAATTCTATGATTAATTTCATCCACTGTGTTTCCAACTGTAATAATAATCTGACCAAAATATTTGTGGATGGTAATCCCATAAATCTTTATTTTCTTATTTTGAGAAAATCCATTGAACATTACTTTAGTCTTTTGAATATTTACCTGTAACTATTATTTTCCTCTGATAACTCTTGCAATATTTCCTGAAGCTCTAGAACATTATTTGCAAAAACAACTATATCATCTGCAAAATCTAGATGACTTAAATAATCTCCATTTACTTTTATTTCCTTAGCTTCTTATTTTAATCCACAAAATACTTCTTGCAAAACTACTGTAAAAAGTTTTGGAGATATGGAATCAACTTGTTATATACACTTCTCAATGTCAATCTTTTTAATATCATTATGTAATCTAATCATTGTTGTCACATTTTTATAAATATTCTTCAGAATATAACAATATCTTGGGTCTATATCTTGATGATCCAATGCTTTAAATACTGAAGAAATGCTTATTTTATCAAATACCTTTTCATAATCTACAAATCCAAAGCATAATGGCAACTCATATTCATTGGTCCTTTTTATAACTTTTCTCAATACTTGGATATGATCCACTGTACTAAAACTACTTTTAAATTCAGCTTTATTTTTGGGTTGGTTAAAATCCAAAGTTTATTGTCGATGAGTTATAATTATTTTTGTAAAAATTTTATATAGAACTGATAAAAGACTGATAGGTCTATAATTTCTAATATCATTTTTATCACATTTTTTAAATATTAATATTAATACTATATTCTTCCAATCATCTGGTACATCTTTATTATTTAAATATTTGGTACATAAATTCACAGTAATTTTCTATTTTTTACCTGTTTCTTTTAAAGATATCAATTATAATTCCATCATTACCAAGAGCTTTTCTCTTCTTTATAAATTTAATTGCATGTCTCACTTCTTCATTTAAAACATTGGGCAATACAGAAGACATAGTAGTTGTAGGAGGTATTGTTCATTGTTTTTTAATTGCTATATTCTTGTTAGAACTCTTCTACACATTTCATGATGTCATTAGTAATAGTTCCATCCTTTTTTTCTTATTGTAAAAAAAAAGTTTCATACCAATGCCAAGATATTGTTTTACACTCTTGAGACTTATTTTTTTCTATACCTTTCCTTACTATTACACAATTATAGTTCTTATATCATTATCAACTATTTTTGCACTATTATGCAAAATACTTTATATATCATCCATTATTGAGAGTAAAAACTAAGTTATTTAAAATCTTACAAAAGGATGACATTACCATTGATGTCCCTGGTTAAAATTTCTGTAAACATTCAACATTTAATCTGATTATTTAAACCAATATTTTATATTTGAATTCAATAAACTGTTTCTTCAATCACAATTGGGTTTTTACATTTAACTTGAAATAAAAGCAAAGGGATAGAGAAATTAATTGTTTCAATCACTACTTTTAATAACAAGGGATTTAATTAATTTTTGTACCATCCTCCTCACACTTTTATTTCAAGTTAGATATAAAAACTCCAATTGTAGTTGAAAAAAAAAACAATTATTTTTAGAGTTTTTAGTACCCAGTAAATAAAAGTGTTTGTTATATAAAAAAAATTATATATATTATTTTTTAAGTTCTTTTGTTTCTCATTTTCATTTGTAAATAAATATATTTGCCTGAAATTTCTGTACCCAGCTCTCTCTGTTATATATCTTTCACTCAAAATTTATTATCAATATCTTTCATTCCCAAATTCTGCTTATCTATCCAACAGAATACAACTATATACTTTTTAATTTTACATATACTTTTGATAATCGTAATCAAGGTTATATCCATATCCATTTTCATCCCAGATTCTTTTGTAAATTTTTTCCTCACCTCTCTATCATAATTTAATTCAAGATGAAACTGAATTAAAAGATATCAAACATCAGATTTAAATGGATGCATTACAAAATAATAGCTAATAAATAGAAGATAACATATGTTTTATCATTAATTTTATTGAATGTGATAAATATTCTCTATCTTTTATATCACTTCTTTCACTTTTTTTACTAATTTATTACTTATCCTTCTCAACTTCCCATTTCTCATTTTCTAAATCTGAACCACTGATGATCTATACTTTATATTCCATTCTTATCCTTTTATAATGCCATGATATATTCATGCAAATACCTAAGCATATTCTCCTTTAATTTTCTTTATCAGTTAACTTCTATTTCTTTTCTTTCATTTTTTTTGTGTCCCCAAAATGTTTTGTGTTCTTTCTTTTTTGAGTACTTATAATTTATCCCTTGCTTTTATCTTTCTTTGCTTCTACATATTTTATTTAAAATATATTGACAATTTTTTTGATAGTTAATATATATTCTCTATATATTTATTTTCTATATAAATTTATCTATTAAACTACATCTTTTAGTAAACATATGTTCCTTCTCATATTTTATGATACTAAATATCAAAATTTTATCTGACTTTCCTTAATTATGATTGGCTTATCTACTTTGTCTCTATCATTTATTACCTAGTATTTATTAATGAATCCATCTAATCCTGATGATTAATACTCACTATCTCCAACTTTAATAAAAGTTATGTTCATTATTCCCATTTTTTTTTCAATTTATATATTAATCTTTCTTATTTTATGCTTTTTAATCAATAGTGCACTAAACAAATTTTCAGCTTTGTATATCGATCACTATTCATATTCCTTTCATTTTCTTTAAAATACTCTTTTAATTTTTTCTTTTGCCATTGCTTATCTCATTTATTTCTTCTGTATGTATATTAAAATAATTTAAAACAGCTTTTTTAAATATTTAGTAGAATTTTTTTTGCCATCTAACATTTCTTAAACTTGTAGCTTGTTTAGACTGTCTGCTTTGTATCTTTATTAACCTATCTCCATTTTAAACTACATATAAGACATTTTGTATACTCTTCTTCAAAATTCTTTATTGCAATAAATAGTCTATTATTTATATAATGCAGACTATTTGTGTATTATTATAAAGGATCAAATTCCTGGTCATGCACTTTTATAAATTTCCATGCACTCGCTTGTGACCATCAGTTTGAAAAGCATAAGTGTAGTTTAAGCTTATCTATATATGTCAATTTTGCTCACTATGCTGAAGTCAGGGCCTCAATCAATTATGTGCCTAAGTTATAAATTATTAATTGAATTATACAAACTTATTCATTTTATAGCAGGAGAGATAAAATCTCATTTTTAACCATGTGTGATTAAATACATAGTAAATTTTGAATTTACTGTAATAAATAATCTATTATTTATATAGTGCAGACTGCATATGTAATATTATAGAGAAGGAACAAATCGCCAGTAATGCACTTTTTTCAAATTTACATGCACTCACCCACGAACATTGATTTGAAAAGCATAAATGTTGTTTATGCTTAGAGATTATCTATATTGTGATCACACATACTGTGATCATACGTGTACATTTAATATATAGCATAATATTAAATGTGAGTTTTATATGTAAACTAAGTTATAGAAATTGGATAATAAATTTAGAAAATAAAATAAATTTATTATAAGTTAGTGCTAATTAAAAAATCAAAATGGTAGTTGAGGAATGCAATTAAAAGCAGAATCAATTATGGTAATTAAAGAAAGGGAAGGAAGGTAAGCAACCAAGATCCTTATCTTTCACCTTCTAAAGTCAACTTTTAAAATTTAAAATTAATAAAGTTAAGGGAATAGTAAAATAGGATCATCGAAGTTGATGATTAAGTCTTAAAGGAAAAGTAAATAAAAAAGGGGTTAATGATTGTAGAATTAGCAATCATAAATTTCAGTCGCAATTATAAATAAAAAATAAATAGATTTACAAAAAAGATAAAGATCATCTCTTCAAACTACACATGTGAATGCATGAAATATATGTATGGCGATGTGAAGGAAATAAAGAGTGTGTAAATAAGAAAATTATTTTATTAAAAAGAAATGGAAATATCATGGAAGTAAATAAAATAAAAAAATAAATAAATAAAAAACAAGAAGAAAATTTTATGTATTTTATGAAAGTAAAATAAAGGTGTGAAATGTAATTAATGACATTCCAAAAAACAATCAAGAAGATAAGAAAAGGATTCTGGGACAATTAAGTAAGAAGTTGAAAAGAAAGGGAGCCATGTTTAGTTCTTCTTGAGTCTGCTGAGCTGAAAGACAGAGTAGTTCGAGAGCTGTGTTTTATATATGAACAAAAATGTACCAAGAAGTTGAAACATCGAGAATGCAGGGCTAAGGGGCCACAAACGAACGCCAGTTGATCACGCTTGCCTTGGGTGTAAAGTCATCTTCCCCTTGAAGTAATAGTAGAGATACCGCCTGCCTGATGGTTCATCTTCCCTGTCATTGAAGCCGCAAGAATACGACCTAAGTGAGCTGCAAGAAAGAATCCAGCCGGATCCCAAGAATTTCCATCTCTCCAAAAGAAGTGGAGTAATCCACATGATGGGTAACAATTCACTCGTCAACGTCCAGAAAACCTAGGTAATTAAACTTTAATATATCACGAGTGCACACACTTTCGTAAACGGCCACAGAAATTAAAAAATGCAATTGCAAATGTGAATCTGAATGAACCAAATAATTAGTAGTATTCTGTATCAAAGAATATGTGAAGAAAAGACTATAAGCAATAAAATATCTACAGATAAATGTTTAGTATCAAAGAATTATCATTTTAGGTGAAGGGTTAATTAAATTAAATATAATTTGTGTTATTTTAATGATTACTTGTTTTATGTTGAAATATTATATTTTAATGTTTATGAATGTATTATATTAAACAGTATTTATTTATGAATAGCTCTTTATGTCTCATTTTTCCTTCTTCACCATACTAATTATAATGATATACCCGTAGGGTTTATAAAATACTAAGTAGACATTTATTCTAGTAAAAGTACACATGTCGATATAGTACAGTAACATTAAATCTCGCAAATTTTATAAATATTTCAAGCGCTGGATTATTTTAAGTAAATCATTCTTATGAATGATTATCCAGCAGCCGAAGAAGCGTCTGATCGGGAAAGATAATACTGGAATATTCCATTGGTAATCTCAGTATTCGATCAGGAATATAGACTTAAATAATTATTCTATATTGGCTTCTTGCTTGACGTAACAGTCGTGTCGATCGTAAAAAGTGTAAATTAAAACATTTACAAACGGTCGAAAAGGTAATTCTGTTACAATATGTAAGCCAGTTTTTGCTCATGGGCTTCAATCCATCATGTGCCTGGGTTACAAATTATTAATTGAATTGTACAAACCTATTCGTTCTGTAGAAGGAGAGAAGTAAAATCTCATTTTTAACTACCTGTGATTATAATTTCTATTTTTATTTCTCTTTTCTTTTTATCTTATTTATTCTTTTGCAAAAATAATTATTTATTATTAATATTATTTCATTTTTAGATGACTACCCACTACATTTCTTTATTTTTTTAATAATATAAATTCAATATATTGTCATGTAATCATCTACTTTTATTCTTGCACATTTCAAAATTACCAAATTATAGACGTTTTTGCATTCTTTTATATATATATACCTACTTATATTTTCATAGTTTTTGTTGTTCTAGTCTCTTACGTTTTGTCTTCACTTTTAGGCTCATCCCATTATCAGTTTAACTTCAAATAACTGTCATTATAATATATATCTAAAATATTAATTGCAACATTCTCTGTCCATATAATTTATATACAAAAGAAACCACTGAAATAAACATTTCACTCATACAAAACATTTTCATACAATATAATAGCTTCAATTTTTCATTTAAATAGCTCAATTTACATACACATTTTCAAGCAGAATCATCTAGTGTCATGTTATTACAAAATTATTTTTTGATGTTTGGCACTGGCAAATAGTATAGTAGAGTATTTTTAAGTTCATAAAATTGATTATCTTTAAAAGAAAATAAATTAAAAAAATATTTACCATCTTTGGATGTATTTGGACAATGATAGCAATCCACACGTTTAATTGTTCTTACATCTAAAAAGACATAATTGCAACCACCACAAAGATATGGTTTGCAAACAGCTTCGGGAAAGTCTGGGCAAGTGACATTGTCACATGGGTTGGTAAGACACATCGGAATTGGCATACCATCAGGACAGGGAACAATAATAAAAGCTTAATAATAAGAAGAATAAAAAAATGTTTATTTAAACAAATAATTTCTTTAATTTGTTACAATAAATAGTATAAAAAAAATATAAAACATGGTTAATATTAATATATCTGATGTAAAAAAGTAAATCAGCTTTTAGAATACTTTATTGTAGGAGGAAATGTTTACTATTATTTCTTTACAAAGAATCCATAAAGAGAAAGCCAATGCTGAACGATGAGAATTTATACTTTTGCTTTATATATATCAACTAAGTCTGAATACATTACTATATGTCAAGTGTTAATGGCCTAGTGGTTAGCATAGCTGCCCTCCAAGCAGGTGGGCTGGGTTCACTTCCCGGTCAACGCATTTGACATATAAAAAAAAAGTACATTACTATAATAATTCACAAGTCAGGTTTCTAATATAATAAACTTTAAAATAATGCCTACTTTCACAAATCAATACCAATCTATGGCTCAGATAGAAAAGACCATTTTTATGTGGTAAATAAATATTGACACTTAAAAGGATAAAACTTAATATTAGTGTGCTTTTCTGTTATTATTAATCAAACTAGCTTGCAGTTTCAAATAACAGTAAGATGAAAATTCCAATAATTTTAAAAAGCTAGTAATCAAAAATTAAAGCTATTAAATATGTTACTACAATAATTTAAAAGTCTGGTGCAGAAATAATCAATTTTAAACAAAATTCTTGAACTAATGCCAATTCATTGAACAGACAAAAATGGTTACTTTTATCCGCCCTTCTCATTATAATATAGTAAATAAATATTGATTTTCAAAATGGTGGAATTTTATATAAGCTTAACTAAATTAGAATCATTAAATTTGTAACTCTGAAAATAAAATGTTATCATTAATGCAACTAAGTTTGAATACATTAGTACAATAATTTAATTATGAGCTTATTAAAATTGTTAGAATTTCCATCTTGATTATTATTATGCAAAACTATAAATTGGTTTAACTTGCTGCAAATATAAAGATTCACATTTTTAAGTAACGATATTTAATTTATTTACTATATAACAATATGGAGTTCATATAAAAGTGGTAATCTTTTGACGGCTAAAAAATTGGCATTAATATAAAAAACTGGGTATTGTTTACATGTTTGTTAAAAAATGATTCTTTAGGAATATGACTTATAAATTATTGTAGTAATATACAGTATTTGAATTTAATTGCTCTAGTGAATAAATTTGTATATCTCAGCATTACATATAGTAACCATAATTTATGGGCTTATTAAAACTATTAGAATTGTATCTGTTTTATTATTTGAAAATGTAAGCTGATTTGGTTAATAATTACTGTGCCAGTCAAAACATGCTTATCCATCTAACACGAGCTGGAACTCACAAAATGTACTTCAAACCCAGTCAAGCCCGAGATTTAGGTCAGGGACCAGCCTGGATTCGAACCCACTCTCCAAGCACCAGATCTAACACCCAATGGATAACATAACAATGGTAGCACACGAGATTTAATTCTTCATCCGGCCCACTAGCAAATCGGAGAAAACAATAAGACTCATGGACTTAAACATATATATAAACAACGTAAATACTAGACATTCCACAGATAAAATCTAACATATTTAAATAATAGGGGCTTTACTAATGAATACTTATGGGCAATTAGTGAATTGGATTGATTTAATAATGAGACAGAAACTGATATATGATGAATTAAAATATATTTATTGACAATTGTTGTTGGCAAATGCACACAGGCATTTCATTTATAAAGTAACATTCTCTAGACTATTTGAACAATAATTGATGTTGGCAAATAGGTTTGTGGCTATGATTTAATGGAGCCAAATATCCTGCTATACAACTAATCACTACATTAACTTATTTGTTATGTCCTTTTATAATCAGTTCGAGTGGCTCTTTTACGTAATATCAAACCAAGTCTGGAGTGAAACTTAATACATCTGACTATAATCAATTTATATATTAACTATGGGCTTATAAAGCATCCCAGATAGCTTAAGATCGAACGGGTTTTCAAGAATGCTTTGGTTCAATGCCGAAGATTGCATATTAGGGAGTAAAGAGTAGGCTATAACGATTTTACTAATATGCTAGGCACAAGTAAAGTATAATAATAAAGTGGCTCTGCGGATGGAAGAATAGTTTTAGGGTTTTTGTGACAAACAACGGTTTACCCAATAACCGGTCGTCATGCTGCTAATGGGGAACCTTTATTTGGTTCAGAGGCGGGGGACTTACGTGCTAATCTGGCCCGTAGCTCAGACTTCGCTACTGCACTACCCATAAGAGAAGATGGGCTGGACTTACAGTGGCTCCATCTTATATATATCAAAAAGAACAGCACAATGAGAAAATATTAATAAATCCCACATCCGCCAAGCCGAAAGATATTATAAATTAAAGATCATATATTAAATGAACACTAGATCATCAGCTTGATCAAAAGAGCCAACTCTTCTGTAGGATGAGAAATACGATATGCTACTGACAGGAATATATAGATACAAACTTTACTTTATCCCGTTCAATCTCTTTAGTTATCTATAACTACTAAACTTTTAAAAAGGAGGAAAAGTATATTTAATAAGGGACTTACGAATACTTTACTAAAAAAATATACTTATGATTGCACTCCAGGCTAGTTTAATCTTTAGTAATATAATAATTAAAGGTTGAAAAGCCACATTTTATATTTATATTAATTAATTTATTAAATGACAAAATATGAATTTGGGTTTCGAAACAGCGCACAAAATGACGCTATATGAATAATAATACGAAGATTTTAAATTTATATGTTTAAAAACATATTCTATAATTAAATGCACGCCATTTCAAAACATAGGCACAACTAATAATAATTAAAAATAAGCAAAAGAAAAGCAAAATATAACTGCAGTGATTAAATTATATAGCAAAACATTAATTAACACAGAAATTTACAAAAGTATTTCATATTATAGAATTTAAAGATTAGTTGAAAAACAATTTAGAAAGAAGTTTCGATAATATGGTTAGCTAACCTGTTTTTGAAGAAATCATGATTATTTTTGAAATTCACAGAGAGCTCTGCTATTTTAAATAATATTATAACAGTTTTATAGCTGGACTGGATAGATTCGAGCTGGAACGAAGGTGAGTTCTTTGGCGGCTTATGGCATGTTCTTATTCAGTTGCGAGACGATTTAAAATGGTGTTGGAACGACGGCAAGTTCTTTTAGCGGCTTATGACATCTTTTATTTGGTGTGGTTGTTGCTTCGGCATTTGATGGATTGAACTCTGCATTCCATCATGGGAATTGCAGCAATTCTTGCCTGACTTTAGCCAGACATGGTAAAATTAAACAATTTTGACTTGGATAGTAATAGCTCTTCAAAAGCAAGATGGAGTATATCTTCCCGCTTAAAATAAGCCCTATTTATACATTTCGACTAAACTTTAACACCTTTTTGGAATTTCATTAGCCTCGGGACCAATTGGCTTTTAATTAAACAAAATGATATAATCCAATTTCTGCAACAGATAACGTCTCCGAGGTGTTACATTTAATTACTTAAAATTATTAAAATATATAAATTATATAATTTGATTCAGTTTCATTAATTAAATTCCTTTTTAAGTGTTAAAGAATGTTAAAGCTTAGCAGAAGGAACGGTATTCTGATTTAATGATAAAGTCTTTTGTTGCAAACAAAAATCAATCAGTAAACTAGATTTTACTTTTTACCGGGTGCGTCACTAATTGATTTCTTGTTTACACAAAATTCTCATTTTTAATTATAAACGGATTTTTATTTTACTGAAATAAATAACTTTTAACATATTTGTTTTTACCAAATTATTTGTTTAAAAAAAAGCAAATTTAAAGAAAATACTTTAGTTTCAATTATATATGTAAAACATTAAATCAGAAAGCCGTTAAATATATTTTAAAGAAAACATTTTACATTATAGTATATCTTTTTTATTTTAACTTAAATATGTATATAAATCATTTTGCCGCTATTCCAAGGTTTAAATTATCCATCCACATACGAATATTATAGCGAATATAATTAAAAATTGACTGAAAATTTATAAAACATTTTATAATAATTTATGAGCATTTCTCCGCTATAATTTTATCAAACCTGTCTAATTATAGCATGTTTTCGTAAGTAAATGGATGATGCCATTCAAGCAGCCATTGTAGCAAAGTTTTCCCGCTCGACTTATATATAACATTTTTACATATGACATTTCTACAT
The DNA here is from genome assembly GCA_028023455.1 of Epiperipatus broadwayi. Classification (NCBI taxonomy): domain Eukaryota; kingdom Metazoa; phylum Onychophora; class Udeonychophora; order Euonychophora; family Peripatidae; genus Epiperipatus; species Epiperipatus broadwayi. The sequence goes on along the minus strand of JAQFVV010000009.1, from coordinate 1,640,741 downwards.
TTAAGATAGGTTCGAAACTAGTTCAGACAAGTAGGTCATTAGGTTTTCGGTGAAACGGAAAGGGATTGGAGGTTTCCGTTTCATTACCAAAATTACTGCTAATATAATGTTTCATTTCCCATGTAATAATATGGGGGTCAGATAAAATGAACATATATTGTTTAACCAATAGATTGGCAATGGTGCAAGAAAGTAGACAATGTTTGGAAATTTGTTTAAAAAATATTCTTTAGGAATCAAATTTAAGAATTGTTGTAATATATTCAGACTTAGTTGCTCTATCACTAAGTTAATATTCACACCAACATTTATTTGATAGCCTTAATTTATTTATGGGTTTGTTAAAATTATTAGATAAATATATGCAAGTTCAACAGGCTCGAATAATTATATAATTTGAGTGTTATCTTTTTCCAAATAGGATTAATTGACACAAAAAAATCACTTGGTACAAATAAATCAATATAATCAATTATATAAATTGTCATATTAAAGAGATGAAGCTCAAGCAATATGCTAGTAATATTTGCTTTTTATGGAGTCATTTTTTCTTCAACAAATTGAACCAAGGAAATTAATTACCAAAATTTTTTTTTTATCCCATATAATATTTAATTTTCATTCCACAACATTTTTGTTTTAACAAAATACACAATTAAATTTATATTGTTTTGTTTTCTGCTTCTAGTTCTCCAAAATCATTTTTATGACTTTATTTTATTTTTTCTTGCACCTTTTCTCTCTCAAATCCAAATGCATATCTTTATAAACTAGCTCTTCTTTCGATTTTTATTTGCATTAATGCAATGCCCCATATCCTCTCTTTCAATACCTACATATCAACTGTTTTTCTCTCTGAAACATATTTCTATAATTGTCTTTCATATTTTAACCATATTTTCCCTCTATTTTAAATTAATTAATTATTAGTTTACTCATTATAATACATAACTTCAAATTTATTTATTTACTTTCATGGCTGCAATGTATGCTCATGTGTAGGATTTTTATTTCATATTTTTTATTCATTATTGATTATAAACCTACTTATCCTGATAAAAATATAGTTTTGAAATGTTTTTGGATTTGTTTCACAACTTAACCTTTAGCAATTTTCTTAATTATTTTAGAAACATTTGATGAAACTTCAAAAGTGCCTCCATAAGTGAACTGGAAGTGGCATAGTAGTTTCTGCCTATACTTAACTGCCATAGTGATGATTTTATATAACAAATGGTGCAACATGAATTGACTTGGAAGGTCTCCAATATATCAATTGATCTGAATGTAACAGTAGCAACTATTCTCATACAATAGTATCACCAGGACATCATAGTAATCAGTGGATGTAAAAAGGTTTGTGCTAATCTAATCCCTATCTAAGGCATATTCATCCAATATCATCAGACTAGTTTCTGACTTGTTATTTTAATCAATGAGGAACCTTCTAACTTCCATTGATTATTATGGCTTGCACTGGGTGGCACTACTGTATAGAGAGAGTTGCTACTGTTTTAACAGATTGGATCCATATAAGAAATAGATATCATGTAACATTTTAATGGTTTAATACTTTGTACATACTGAGAATCTTTTGAAAGATAAGGAAAATCTTATCTACAAAGAATACTACTTTGATTATACACCATGTGATGATCTTGGATGAAACTTTCCAATTGTTTTAATATGTGACTCCAATTAAATTATAAAGATAAGATTAATAAGATTAAATTTTATTGAGTAGTTCTTGTAAAAAAAAGAATAATAAGATGTAATTTTTAGAAATATTATATCAGTCAAATAATTCTTTATTGAAAAAATACATGTTAGACATAATGAAGATAAAAGAAAAATAATATCAAAATTGATTTAAAATAATTTTGCTTGTGTGTATAGCCTAAATGAGCATCATATATTTCTTAAGGATGGTGAATTCCTGTAGTATTATATTGTATAAAATTTCCTTTGCCCTTGTTTTGAGTTTCTAAAAAATATTTTTAAATGTACAACAGGTATAGAAGTTTATTTTTTTATTACCTAGTTTTATTATTATTATTATTTGATGCAAATAATGATACTGTTGCTAACAAAGTTTTACCATATTTGATTAAAATCATGCAATAATGGAGGAAACAATGAATAGTCAAGGAACTAGTGAATGGTGGGCAGAATGAAATTGACAGTCACTATATCTTTGAATAACCCTCTTTAGGGTAAAAATCTCTTCAATAATCATTTATAGAGAAACACTGGAGGATAAGGCATTATTTATCAGACTTGCCAATACTAGTTGGTAAGGAATGACCAGCTTTTAATTCTTATTTTACTCTCTGTCTAATACTTACTAAATATTTGCTGACTAATACTGAAATGTTTTCTAAAGTCCTAAGCTTTATTAGAACTTTAAAAAAAATTTAAATTAAATTTTCCTGGATTTAAATCCAGATGATAATTATGACAAGAAATTCATACCCATTACATCATAAAACTCTTTAATATGTAGTATATACATTGTAATGGTCTTATAGCATAGCTATCAATGCATCAGCATTCCACACTAACAATTTGGAGTTTGAATGTAAAAAACATTTGATTTTTTTAAAGTTCCAAGTAAGTATATGTTTTTTTTTTCAGTAAAGATATTTAACTATTATTATTTTGAAAATTAAAAAAGAAAAAAAAAATAGTGGCAAATATTATTTTATCTTCACAATTTCTCTACAGAATGATTTTGAGAGACTTTTGAAATGCAGCAAATAATTTAAAAGTTGTTTTACCTTTATATATTATAAAAAAATCAAGTCAGATGTCATATGACCTCAAAACTTGTTAAGAGCTTATTTTGCAAGCTCTATATATAATACCTTTATATATTTATACAAAATATTAATTTATTTATAAATGTCTTTATTATCTAATGAAATATTCATTTTTAACATATATCACTGAAGATTTAAAAAAATTAATTAAGTAGAAATACAATTAATATAATTAATAATTTATAATTAAAATAAATTACCAACATCAACCACATCATCTATGTTTTTCACTTTATTATGATTATCTGGTACTATTATCACTTCATGCTGATGAGGATGTCTATTAATATCTATAAGATCCACTTGTTGATGCTGATTGTTTATATTTTCCACTTCACCACTATGAATATCTCCATCTTCCCCTTTATGATTATGAGTACCTACATTTTCCACTTCTTGACCACTATTCTGAATTTCTAAACAATGAAAATTATATATCAATTACAATAATGTATAATTTGATTATAAATAAATCATATTCTCAATTAGACTTGTCATTAGCTTTATGTGTTCTATGCAAAATTTTATTTTTAGACTACTCTCTTTTTTGTTGTTATATAATATTAAATACATATTTAAAAACAATTTTATATAAATATTTGTGTAAATAAAAAATTAAAAGATCATTCATATGTATTTATTATTTTGCTCTTTTATCTTTCATTTCAGGTATTAAAATAAATAATATAGAAATAAAACAAACTAACTCCTTTTTAAAACTTGATTTTTTATGACTATAATCATGAAAAATAAATCCAACATTTCGACTATTTTTTATAGTCTTTTTCAAGGCACACTAAAATAAAATATATATACAATAAATATCACATATTCCAAAAAAAAAAAAAAAATTAAATTAATTAAAAATTACAAAATATATTCCTAACCAAAATTTTCTTTTTTTTACCGTATCTCACTCCCCTTTCCTATTACAATCACAACAAACACAACTAATTTCTTTTTAAAAATCTATATATATCGTATAAAAACTTTTAATTAAGAACCTATTATTATTTTTTTTTCTATTAACATTCTATTTAATTCTGGTTTTATTTCATTTATGTATATACCCTCTTTTATTATCCTTTTATTATATGACTTAATACATTCCAAAGGTTTTATTTCAAAATCTCCATGCCTAAATTTATTCTTATGAATGTAAATAGCAGAATTTTTATCACCTAAATGCTGTTTTAATCTAGTTAGAACAACATTTAGGTTAAAACAGCATTTAGGTGATAAAAATTCTGCTATTTACATTCATAAGAATAAATTTAGGCATGGAGATTTTGAAATAAAATCTTTGGAATGTATTAAGTCATATAATGAAAGGATAATAAAAGAGGGTGTATACATAAATGAAATAAAACCAGAATTAAATAAAATGTTAATAGAAAAAGATAAAAAAAAAAAAAAAGATTCTTAATTAAAAGTTTTTATATGATATATATAGATTTTTAAAAAGAAATTAGTTGTGTTTAATTAAATTGTGATTGTAATAGGAAAGGGGAGTGAGATACGGTAAAAAAAAGAAAATTTTGGTTAGGAATATATTTTGTAATTTTTAATTAATTTAATTTTTTTTTTGGAATATGTGATATTTATTGTATATATATTTTATTTTAGTGTGCCTTGAAAAAGACTATAAAAAATAGTCAAAATGTTGGATTTATTTTTCATGATTATAGTCATAAAAAATCAAGTTTTAAAAAGAAGGAGTTAGTTTGTTTTATTTCTATATTAGATATATATGAACTATTTTGAAAAGAAGAACTGTGTGCTGGATATATTAAATTATTTTAAAATAAATAAGCAGATAAAAAATTGCAAAAAAAATTAAACCACCAAATATAAAAATTTAATATAACAGTGGTTAAACTTTATATGCAAGCTACAAATTCTTGTTTATTTACTAAAAATCTTCAAAATATTTCTTAGGCTTTATCATTCATATATATAAACATTGATATTCTTTTTTTTAATTTTACTGAAAAGTTGTTGTTATTGTTGTTGTTTGTTATTATTATTACTATGATTGTCATCATCATAGATCATATACTAACATTTTGTCAAATCTAGCTGACTATTTTCAAAATTAACTAAAAAAAAAAAATTACAAAGAAAAAGTAAAAATGAAAATGATAAACAATTTAATAGTGAAAATTAATGATTTTTACTTTCACTTTTCAATTTTTTTAAATAGATAATCCTAAAGATGATCAACTAGAGTTGCTTGAAACAACACTATATAGTAGTAGCAGAAGCAGTAACAGTAGCAGTAGTAGTAGTAGTACATTTTTCATTAAAAAGAAAAATAAGAGTATATTGTGTTGTTATGATTTTTGATAATTTTTATATAAATATATTCATATATTTATAATTTTTGCATTTAACATCATCTTTAATATTAACAATAATTATATGTCTTATAAATTATATTTCACAATCATATATTCATTTAATTAAAAAAATTAAAATATCTACTCCAGTTCAGAATTGTAGAAAAATAATATTGTCATAATTAGTAAAGAAAACTTTGAATTCAAATAGTTGATTTGCCATCTTTACCATAAAGTATATTAATGTGTTTTTAAGATTTATATTATTTAATAAAGCTTATCTACCTGCTTTCATAGAAATACATAAACATTATGACAAAATAACTTGTTTATTAGCAAAGAGGTAGTTGAGGTCAGATCATGTACTAAACAGTAGCAATAGTATTTTCAATTGTGGTTGTAGATAAAACTGGGATAAACAATGATATAAATATAAACATTCACTTCAATAATGCACATCAATAGGTATTGCAATTTAATCCTTTTTAGTAAGAAAGATGTGTCAAAAGTGCACAGAGATTGGAAATATAATGATCAAACACCAAAATATTGAACATTGCAATGGATTTCCTGAGCCCACTTAAACAAATTCAGTTTACTAACATTTGAAAAGCACCAAGGTGAAATTTAAAATGTGGAAAATATATTTGATAATGATTATGTCAGTTTCATTTCAGGATTCTTTTTATTATCACATGGTCACCATATCTTATGCTTACCGAAGCTGTTAATACAGTAGCAAACTCCATACAGTAGTGCCACCTAGTGCAAGCCTTACTAATCAATGGATGCAAGGTTTGTACATAAAAATCTCTATCTAGTGCAAACTCGTCCAATATCCCCAGATTAGTTTCTAACTTGTTGCTTTCATCAGTGAGGAGCCTTGGATCTGAAAGTCGTGGACCTAAAATCTTAGCTAATGCAACCTCTAGCAGCCACCTTTTATCTCTTTTGTTAACTATAAAGCTATAGGCCAAAATGAAAACACGTTTTCAATAAAGCTCATTCACCTATATAGTCATATACATCTGAACACAGTTCAATATTTAACTAAAGAGGTAAAAAGTAATTGCTATAGGGTTGCATTAAATCCTAAGATCTAGGTACAGTGCTCTCAGATCCAAGCCTTCTTGGTAATGAGATCCACAAGTTAGAAACCCATTTGGGGATATTGAATGAGTAGGCACTAGATATTTTATGTACAAATCTTATTGCACTTACTAATTATCAAGGCTTGCATCAGGCAGCATTAATGTATGGAGAGTTTGCTATTATATTGACTCTTTATTCTGAGTTCTATATCTATACATCTATATAGCTATGACATTGTTTTCAAATATAAAATAATTTCATTGAAAGAACTGTCTTTTAGAATTAAACACCATCTATTACTATAATGGTCAGTATTTATATAAAAAAAACAAATTAAATTTATTTAAATATGTACATCAAAATGATCCAGATTTATATAAATAGATAAGTTATAGATAATATTGATATAGTCAATATTATTTGCAGCTGATACAATTTTAATTATATATAGTTAAAATTACACCAGTTATTTTTTGTGTTTTAATAAATATTATTGTGTCCATGGTTGTGTATTTGAATAAATATATTAATAACATTTAGTTTTAATAAGGTCATTCATTAAATAAGATTTTTAGGTTTGGTTAACTGAATCAATATTAATGTCACAGTGATGTTTTATACATAATGATTATTGATATTTTATTTGAATTTATGCATTCATGCAAAGTGTCAAAGAAGTCCATCTGTAGTATATTGAAATAGGAAAGGAGATCCTCTTCTATCTCAATGCCCATATCTGAGAATTTTATCACATTTTCTCTGAAATCCTGAAAAAAACAAATAATTCTTTAGTGCTTTATAAAGATTTTATATATAGAATATATCAGGGATGGCAAACCTTTTTAAAAGCATATGTGCAATGAAAAATTTTAATAGGCATTGCAGATACAAAGAAGAACAATATCATGCTATCAAAATATGCAGTGACATGGCATCATTTTTTCTTGTAATTTTTTTTTCTAAATATGTATTTATCTTTTGAAAGATGGTTGAAATCTAGTATTAGACCCCTAGTTTGAATCACATAAAATCTTTTTTTTATTAAAAAATTAATTAAAAAAATATATTTTAAATAATTATTTGCTCAATTAAGATTGAATTTTCCAATATTTTTGTTTTATAAAATCATAATTCTAAAACTTAGTTTCTGAAAACAAACTCCTAAAAAACCTATTCAAACTATTTATTTTATTCTTTTCTAATTTCATTTCGAGGCATATATTTTTGATTGAAGTTTTTTTTTTGTTCTAATTTAAAATGCCTTTCAATATTATATTTTTTAATTATTATGTTGCAATTACACAAAAGACATATGGCTTGGTTATTTATTTCCACAAAACAATATTTTTCTTCCCATTTTTCTTGGAACTTGTAAAAATGGGGCTATTTATTTGACCCTGCTTTAGACATGTTAGCGGGGTTCCTTTTTTTAATGCTATAAACAAATAATTTTTGTCAAAAAATAATTATCACAAATGTATGCAATATTAGAAACTACTATTCAATAGACAATATATGCAATTCAAATCATTAATTACAACACGATATTATGAAAGAGATATCCCAAAAAGAGAAATAGCTACTTAAGGCAAAAATAATACTTGATTACACAATAATATTAATGTTTTATATTTTTATGATTATAAAATTATTATTATTTATTTTTTAATTATTTTTACACATTTAATAAAAGTTAAGAAATGATGTTTAAAATGTACTTTTTAGATTACCGTGTCATGGATGCTTAGAAGACCAATTGGAGGTGCACTCTTGGAATATATAATAAATGAACATAGCAATGTTTATTCACAATTTTAAGATCAGGTGACAAATTAATATTACATATATATGGTAAGTAGTTAATATTGGATTGGTAGCACTCCAGGATAGCTGTTGAGAATGCTGTATTTGAAATATGTATATTGTAGGTGATTGACCAGATTTTAGTTTCATGCATTTTGATTGGACTGTATGATGTGTGTAAGTATGACGATACAACACTATGCCTTTGTCGTATTTATTTTATGCAAAATTATTTGCATAAAATATTAATTCATATATATATGCAGTGTATTTTATTTTTAAATTAGCTTTATAACTATAAAATAAATCAATTTATATTCACAGTCCAGTTTTTATAATATTAGCTAATCTGACAAGTAATATTATTCAGTGAGAATGTCCAGTCATATTAAATTTGCGAAGATAATTTGACAATGAACGGCAGTATGATGTTAAAACGTGGAAAGTTTTTCAATCCAGTAATTACCTAACTATTAATATCACATTAAGTGTATGTGCGTGAATAATGTGATACTAACTGAATAATTACTGGATTACAAAATTTTCCAAGTTATATCATTATACTACTGTCTGTGTCAAATTATCTTTGTAAATTTAATATGATTGGTTGTTCCTACTGAATAATATAATTTGTCAGATTAGCTAACCTTATAAAACTGGGTATAAATTGATTCATTTTATATTTATAAAGCTAATTTAAAAATAAAGTGCACTGCATGTTCTACACCCTATAATTTGTGAATTGTAAAAAAAAAACGATACTATCAGTTGATATTGTTCTTGTTGTTTGAAAAAAGTGCACTATTGTAAATAATGCTAAGAACAATAGTAGGGAATCCAATGATTTATTTCACTATTTTTTTTTTTTTTTATAAAAACAGATTCATTATTAAACAGAATAGTGGATGTTATATTAGAATTCTTGGCCTAGTGTTAGGTCAGGACATTGGCACAATTTCATCCATTAATTGAAATATTTCTTTAATCACTGTAGAAGTTTAAATGGATTCCAATTATGAACCCTAAAAAAATGATATATATTATTTTTGACATTCCTATTCAGAATTATAATCAGCAAAGAGGTGTTTTGAAACTTTGTTATAGTGGGCAAAAATAAAGACCACATTATTATCATTAATTGCACTTTTTAAATATGCACTGAATAATTTATATTGTATAGGTTCTGATTTTATTAAACTCTGCAGCAACTCTGCTTCCATTACTCTGAGTAAGTGGTTTGAAATTGAGATGGAAACTTTGTAATAATCTCTTTTTAAACCACTAAACATCACATGATTACCATCTCTTATGCTGGCACATAACTGTTATTAAACAGGCAAAAATCTCTCATACAGTAGCGCCACCCTGTGCCAACTACAATAATCAATGAATGCCAGAAACAAGTCTGGGGATATTGGGTGAGTAGGCACTAGATGGGGATTTTATGCACAAAACTTCTGGCATCCATTGATTACTCTGTATGGCACAGGGTGGTGCTACTGCATGGAGAGTTTGCCTGTTTAATAACTTCTTTTTAACTTCTTCTTTTTTTTTAAGTACAATTTTTTTTCTCTCAATAAATTATGGAATGAAAAAAAAAATTGTATAAAAATGAGATACATTTTATTGTTGTATTTGTGTGGCATATTGCGGAGGGAAATTACTCTTCATACAATATGTAATACAATATTTTTAATGAATGTCTTCCTTTTGGGTGCATCAGTCTGTCATTTTACTTTTACTCTTGGTCTGGGGCATTGTTCTAGGTTAAGTGATTTCTAATTAAAATTGATTCAAATGGATAACTTCAACTTTCAAGATTTTCATATATATATATCACAATGGTAAGAAATGTTGAATTGCAGAGGATATTAAATGGTTGTACAGACAAACAGGATGGATTAATCAACAGAGGAATTGATATCAAAATTAATAACAATTATATCTAAATTTATCTACAATAATTTACACATGAAATATATGTATAAGTAATGACTTTGCTTACTTCTACCTTATGTATCAATAGTCATAAAAACTATTGATAATCACTTTCTTTTACCATCTCTCTACTGACTGATCTAAGAATAATGTTTATACAATAGTTTTAATTTATTATTAAGGCCAGCTATAACCTTATAATCATCACACAATCAAGCTCTTTTATACATGGTGATTAATTACAATCTGTGTAACTAACAAATTGGTATCTAATTATAACTCATGTCAAATAATAAAATTTAAAATGGTATGCACAAAAAAGACATTCAAAGATTCTAAATTTTTAAAAAATAAAATATTTTAATATAAAAATATCGATACCAAAAAGAAGTTTGAATATGTTGTAAATGAGCATTTTACTACACATATCATCGGAGAATTATTACAAGAACAATCTTATACCATATTATAGCTACAAATTCTGATTACATGTATCCTGTTATACAAACATATGTAATAACAACAATAAACAAAAAAAAATATTCACAATTCAATCTTTTTTATCATAAAACTACAGGTAAATTAAAGAAATTATTATTATTATTATTATTATTAATAATAATAATAATAATAATAATAATAATAATAATAATAATAATAATAATAATAATAATAATAATAATAATAATAATAATAATAATAATAATAATAATAATAATAATAATAATAATATAATATAATAATATATAATATAAATAATAATAATAATAAAAAATATAAAATAATATAAAAATAATAATAATAATAATAATAATAATAATAATAATAATAATAATAATAATAATAATAATAATAATAATAATAATAATAATAGTAGTAGTAGCAGTAGTAGTAGCAGTAGCAGCAGCAGCAACAGCAGCTGCTGCTGCTGCTCTAACATCTAATTAAAAAATTTGATTAATTGAATAGAATTAAACAAATAAAATTATTATTTAGATTTGATCTTAACTTTTGTACAAAAAAAAAAACCTACAATATATATATATTGATTTAACACATTTTTTTTATGTATACACAGAAAAGATTGTTTCTAGGTTACTTTAAAGTATTCAATCCAGTATTTCTTTTAATGAGTAGATCTCTTTCTACTTGAACAATTGTATTTGATTCTTTTGAAGTGATTTTTTACTTTATAATTTTCTTCAAATTTTTCTACTTTTTACTTTTATATAATCTCAGTACTATGCATAATGTAAAAAACAAGTATTTGTTATTTATCAGGTATATCTATAAGAGAAAGATTCTTAAAGCTAAGTCTGATTGGCAGTTTCAATAGGCTTTCTGCAAATAAGTTCAAAGAGTTTTCTTGAAGGTTTGTGATGATGGTATTTTAGTTCTACTTCTATGTTAGACTATTTTCATTATCTAATATTAAATATTGAATGCCTTTAGAAAAATTTTAAACTTTATTTAAATTTTCCAATTATATTCAACTATTAGTAATAACACACAGGTTAATAATATATACACAATGTTTTGAGTATTATTATTCACCTCTCTTCTTCAGGTATTGCTGGCCTAAACAGTAACAGTACTAGCATGGGAACCAAATCTGGACCTTTAGAGTCTTAAATATTGAATTTGGTATGGGCCTAATACTATATCAAAGTCTAGACATTATGTCTAAAACTGACCAAAGTTAAAAATCACAACTTTTTTATGTAAATGTAAATCTGAAAGGGATAATTCCTAAGGGTAAACTTCCAATTCACTCCCAGAGAGATGAGAAATTTACTCAGAGAGCATGTGAGACTTGTTAAGAGAAAGAATAAATGCTCAAATATTTTCCAAATATTAAATATTGCATTCCATTAGTAATGTAGAATGTTTTCTGAAAAAATAAAAGAATGCTAAAAGAAAAACTTGTAAACCTACACGATCATTTTAAAAATCATAATGTACCAGCTTCATCTATTAAAAATCTTAGTTCTGAACATCTAACTGAAACTAAAATTTCTGTTATAAAAAAAGGAATAAAGTTTGACATCACATTATATAATATCCTTCTATTAGATATAATAGCAGCAAATAAGAAACACCCTCAAAAATTGCCTTTAGAAGAAGCAGCAAAATTATGCTAAAGAATAAAAAGAAAACTTAAGAGGCAAAAAAAATTGAAGTCAAACATTTCCTATAATGAGAGGAAAGTGATTAAATCTATTGAAATAAATAAATTGTAATGGATACAACTGATTATAACAACAAAATACAATAACTTCTCACTGCAGGCCAACATAAAAAAGTGGAAAAAAATCCAATACTAAGTTCAGAAACATAGTTACAAGCATTACTCAGCAAGCATCACAGGCATTTCAGCTATTCAGAAAAAGATAAATTAACATCACATCTTCATAAAAATTCCTCATCTTTAAAGTTTAACTAAAATACATAAGGATCATATTCCATTAAGACCTAGTGTTAGTCCTAGAAATTCACCTTGCCAAAACTTGTCAAGATTTCTTTTCAAAGTTTTTAGTTCTTTGGCATACAAGATCCATTCATTATCACTTTGTAGAATTAATCAAGAACATACAAATTGAAAAAACTGACATAATAGAAAGCTTTGATGTGGAAAGTAAACATTCACAAAAGCATTGTCTATTGTAAGAAAAAAATAAAATAGTGATAACAGCTTATAAACAAAGACAGTTCATGTTGATAGTATAATGGAAATATTAAGATTCTGCATAACAACAACATACTTTTGATATAACACAGAATTCTTCCAACAAAATCAAGAGGTGTCTATGGGCTCACCATTATCACCTCTTATTGGCTATATTAATATTGAATAACTTAAAATCATAACCATAAAGACTACTCCATATCCACCTAAAGTTTGGCTACAGTATATTTGATGATACATTTGTTATATAGCCACATAGTGAAGCACTATTATAAACTTTCTGGAAACACATCAATAATATATTCCTTTTAATTAAATTCACAATAGAATCAGAACAAGAACAAAAACTGGCATTCTTAAATGTTCTTATAAAAAGATTCCATCATGACTAAATCAAAACTATAGTTTACAGAAAACCTAGACATAGAGGAAAATATGTAGCATACACGTCAAACACACCAGAAACACAAAATGTGGAATTATACTATTACTATGGAACAGAACAAAAGAAGTTTGCCCAAAAATCAGTGATTTGGAAAAAGAAAAGATATATATAAAACAAACTCTCATGAAGAATACTTATTGATCAGCTTTCATTAAGAAAACCTTATGTAGACAACAAAAATAACCATCAAGAGAAAAAACCAATTATTTGTATACACACTGGGAATAGCACAAAAATAAAAAAAAATCTGCAATCACTATAACATCAAAACAGCTTTCCAGAGCCACACTAGATTATAAAGATCTACAAAGCCTAAACTTGAAATGCTGAAAAGCAAAAAATTGCATGTATGAAATACTATGTGAATGTGGTAAAATGTATATTGGTGAAACCAGTCATCCCATTGAAACGCAATTGTGCTAAATAATAATTAGACAAGAGAAAACAGATGTGTCTAAAGTAGTAGGCTATATATGTACCAATTAATATATGACAATGACAAATAATCTTATAAGTCAACCTAGTGTAACAATACATAATATCTGGGAACCAATAATTAACTTTGCTCTCAGGAGAATATGGAATAATCAGTAGGAATTTCATAGTTAGGGGTATGAAATTTATATTATTATTTGCCTTTGGCTGAATGGCTCAGTTGGTTAGAGTGTTACCTTAAATTTCAATATCCAAGAATCTAAAGGTCCAGATTTGATTCCCAGGTTAGTATTGTCACTAGCAAGGGCAGCAACATCTGAAGAAGAGAGAATATCATTCAAAACATTGTGTATATATTATTCTGTGTGTTGTGTATATGCTAACTTGTGTGTATTTACATTGAATATAATTAGGAAATTTATAAATTTTAATTTTTTTTTAGATATTTAATATTAGATTATAGAAATAGTCCAACATTTAATACAACTAAGTTCCAAAGAGATTTCTATATAGATAAAGTTTCAAAATAAATGTATTTCCTAGCAGACTGATGCACTGATTTAAGTTTAGTGCTTCATTTTTATATTTCCAATAACCCATTGGAGTACTTCCTTAATGCTATGATAGTAAATCTCTTCTTTTAATCTGTTTACTGTCAAATAGTTCTTGAACTTTACAGAGTCCAGAAATTCAACTGCTAAATACAAATTGGCTTGCTGTAAATTAATTCATTAGAACAAGTTGCATGTTAAGGCAACTGCTTTTTTTAATGAACTGTCAATTTCTTTTGCTGTTTGAAATTGAACCTTAAAAATCTTCTCAACTCATGACACAACTGAATTTCAATAACAAACCCCTATTTTTTTTAATAAGTAGTTAATTTTTATTGCAACTGGTTGTATTTTAAAAATTAACAACTTAATTACAACCCACTCAACTTTTTTTTTCACTTCTTATTTTTTCTTTTTTTACAAAATAAGTTAATTATTTTTAATCAATTTACAAATCTAATAAATACAATAATTCTCTTGCAAATCAAAAACACAACTTTTATATTTTCACTCTTTCTTTCAAGATAAATATATATTGTACATCCAATTTCCTCAGCTTGTTAATACTGTGTGAGTTTATTAAAATTGATAAATTTAGCAAAATTAGAACTCATATTACATTTATCCTATTTCATTTCTTATATTTTTTAATTATCTTTAAAGAAAAGACTCGTTGTATAATGAATGAATACACAAGTTTATTTAACTGTTGGCTAAACATAAGTGATGAAATGTGTACCTGTATATAATTCGTCCATCAAAAAAAAAATGGTCATGGAGTTTAAACTCTAATTTAATATGCCTTACTCTACATCTTTTCTCTTTTAATCTACTCATTTCATTCACTAATCTGTTCCTTTTTTAAATACCAATCATTATATCTTTATCAGGTAGTTTTATAATTTCTCAATTTAATATATTCAACAGTATATGAATAGTTATCCATTTGCCAAGAGGTCATTCTTTTTAGCCAAAGAAAATGTCTCTTGAGTCAAATGAATAAAAATATTATTTAAAAAATTAGGAAAATTCATTTGTATGTAAATCCTCATAAACACTCTTAAACCTTCGAATGAATTATGGTGATCTGCATCTCCTCAGGAATATGTAAATGCTTTGGTAGTATGAGCAAGGTCTCACAGGATGTTTGTTTAACACACGGTTATAAATCAGGATTGTTTATTACTAGCAAGCTATTAACTACATTAAGAATTCCTTTATTGACCATAACTCTATATGTGAAACATCCTCATTGTTAATTATTGCTCTTGGTAGGTTAATCTTGGCTCAGAAGATCACATCCGGTGCTTTCAATATCCATCACATCATAAATGATCAATAAAGCTCAAAATATTACATATCTGGGTATAAAACTAACACCATATCCTACTCAAACATTCAAAAAGGGAATACTGAGACACCACTATTTTAAGTTCTTTAATAGTGCCATAAAAATTTATCTACATGGATCGCCTCTCAACTTTTTGTCATTACATTTACAATTAATATGTTTTTAGAATTCATGCATTGTACAGCTTTTTAGCATCATTTTCATATTTTACTAAGAAAGCACTTTTACCATGTTCTTTTATGGCTTCATAGGGACCCTCATAAAGATTCTTAATTTTTTTTTTTAAAACATGTAAGAAAGCTAGCTGTTGTAGCCTTAGTTTTCTTTCTTTCTTTATAGTTCACATAACCAAGTATAAGTCTTTTTTTTTTATTATTTTTTTTGTCACTTGTATACAATTGATCTCATTTAAACAATACAATTTTGAAAATATAAATTGAAAGATTTTTTTTATTAATTGTCATCTGGATTTTATTATAATTCAACATACAACTGGACTGTTACATAAAGTCAGATCCCAATATGGCATCATGAATTAATATAATTATATTCCTTCTGATTAATTTTAATTTTGATTCATATTTGTTTAAATCCTTAGCTTAACATCATTTGCATGATTTTCAGCTTTTATGGTGTATTGGTATATACAGATATGCCGTTACATAACTTTCAAATAAAAGTGAAAAAATATATATATAAATAAAATCACCCTCAAATAAAAATATATATTAAAAAAATTAATAAAATATTTATTTAAATTAATATATATAATGCACAGATGGCAAACTAATTATATAATTATTTAAAGTTAAAAATCTAGAAACAAGATTGATTTTGATATAAAAGAATTTTTTAAAAAGTTGTTAATTAGATAAAGTTAAAATTTATTTTTAATTTTAGAAAGGAAATGATTTTCTTTAATGACGTAATAGCAAACAGGCCCTTGGGCATAAAGTCACATAAGAGATAAATTAAATAATATTGGTGTAAAATTTTGAGTTCCAATTCTAAAACAAGCTGGCCAATAACAATGGAAATAAACACCACAGAGAAAAGTCATCATCGCCAATAAGAACAGCACCAAGCAAGCCAAGATCGATCCTGGAATTCAATGATAAGAAATTCAAAATGGTATAAAAGAAAAAAAGAAAACTTTTGCTAGCTTTAGATTGCTCTTGCTGATTGCATGTTATTTAAACATATTTTATACATATATTGTGGATCTCCAGAATGTAGGTGTCACGCAATAAATTATGTTTCCCATATTTGCACCAGCTGAGGCAGTCTCCAGAGTGATGGTTCCTGGAAAGCAGCAAATGACGGACTTGTCTTCCCAAGAATATTATTAATATGAAATGGAAGCACCTTCAAATAGATTTGTGTGACGTATTAAAGACTGCAAAGATGGACTTCAATTTTGCTTTATATAAAATACGAACTTTTAATTATATAATATGAACTTTTCCAAAACATAATATCTGCATATAAATTTTGCATAAAATTTGCATTAATATTATAGTTATTAAGCGAATACAAGTTGCCATGAATATGGGACCATAAACTTCCCCGAAAGCGCTTGGCGGTAAATTTTAATAATTTCACAGACAATTAATAGCTTCATTATCTGTGCGCAGAGCACATATATATATATTAATTTATCTGATTAAGTAAAATTTTTAATTATTTACTATATATATATTGCTATCATTTCCATTCACATTAATTTAATTTAAATTAATAACACTAAAATAGACGTAAGTAGCTGCATAGATTCATAAGATTATGTTAGTTTAGGTTTGTTAATTTTGGGTTAATTGTTTTGTAGTTGAATCAGTGCTGGTGGAGAGATGTATGATGTTTTATGTCAAATGTAATCTGGGTATGTACATTGTTATACTTGTTTTTTTGTGCCATGTTAGCATACAAGGCCTAACTCATCTGAATGCATGGCCAAAATGGTAACCATAGTATTGCCAATGGTCGTAGGTGTATTTCCTATGTCATTGATTTTCTTATGCTCTGGTTGGGACAATAAGCCAGCAAAGACCACTATCCCCATTTATAGAGCATCTCTTTTATGTATATTTCAAATGATTTTATTTTGTATCACCAATTGGGCAGTGGATCATTCCTGTCTGTTAGTGAAATTTATTAATGATCATGGGGAAGATGCTCATTCTTTCCCACCATGATTCATTATTTCTCTAATGCAGCAGTTCTCAACCTGTGGACCATGATCCCTTTGAGAGTCAAACAACCCTTTCACAGGGGTCAACTAAGACCATTGGAAAACATTTTCAATTCATAATTAGAAAAATTAAAGGTTGAGGATCACCACAATGTAAGGAAGTATATTAAAGGGTCACAACATTAGGAAGATTGAGAGCCACTGCTCTAATGATATCATGCTACAGATATAAATTCCTGTCAGATGATTGTGTTATGCTAACAATCTCATTTTGCATTGGTCACATCGGTATATCAGTAAGCTAGCATTGTTTTAAATGTGAAATTTTAGCCTTAAATTAAAAAGGACTGCATTAGTTATATCTGCATTCTATGTAGCATATTTATGCTTAGCAAAATTTTAAAATTATATTAAATCTATTGAATGTACCCATCTGTGCATATAATTTAAATCAAATATTTTTAATATTTAATTTAATCTTCAGATGTTTGTGTTAATGTGTGTGTGTGCATAATAATAAAATGTTTTGTTTAATTAAATTTTGGCAGTAACCTATATATTTTAAAATATTATTAATAATATTTTAAAAATCAAAAATTAGAAATTTTAAATATACAGTGATATTTTTGAACTCAGCTTCTTCATGAGATAGTGGCTGGGACTTTCAGTTAGATAAAAGTTGAAGCTCATCCTTATGTATCTACGACCTTTATAAATTTTCTAGGTTCGAATAGTCTAATGGCACCTTGGCATGGCAGATAGGTTTGTGAGGTTCAGTCAACCATTGTAATAGGGAGCATGCATGTTGTCATGTATATAACTTCTTAGCTATCTAAAATCTGTTTTTCCCAGTCAATCAAAGCATACATAGTGATCCCTTCAATATTGATTTCAATTTTTGGGCATATCTCAATCCAATCACACATTAAATTAGTTATCATTTTAGACATTCTGAGGTCCCTGGCTTTGTAATGATTTTTTTTGTTTGCATCACACTGATATTAGGCAATGGAGATCCAGATGCTAACTTAACAAAGATGTTTGGTGGTCTCAAACTAGGATGGCTTCTAGATTGTTACACTATTTGAGTTTTTCCTATACCATTGTTATTTCACATTCTTTCTGTTTTGCCAGTGTAATCTAAATCTATAGATTTCTTTTACATTAACACCCCCCATGATAGATTTACTCATTTGGCAGTTTATTTGATACAGTGAACATTTCCTTTATTTTCTTTGTTTGCAAGTTAATGTCGAGAATATTTAGAAATTCAGTCACCAGCTCTATCTATGGTTTTTCTATTTGTATTTAAATTCATCTCTTCTATTTTAAATGAGCAAATAATGATAAATTATTCTTATAATTCATATTTTCCATCGTAAAAGCAGTCAGCATCCTGAATTTTACCACTTGGCATATGAAAAATTATGTTTACCTTTCATCACTTCCCACATGAAGCCTTTCCTGCATGATATGGTATCAAATCTCTTTCTGACATTCTTTTGTCCAAAAATTGCTTAAGATAGTCTATCTATATTTTGCATATGAAGTGGGTTTTTAAATTAATATTCCATCATTCTTAAGATCATTTGGGTTTTTAAATTAATGTTCCAGCATTCTTTGTCATTTTCAAGATGATTACATGCCACTGCTACTCATTCCCTTTCTCTTAACTTGTTTAACTGGAAATAAATATCTAAGCTATCCAAGTGCTCTATAGATGACTCACCTGTATAACCTTGGGAAACTTGTATCATTAATAACTGATTTCATCATCATCAACCATTATCAATCCACTGCAGAATAAAGGTCTCTCCAAGTTCAATCCATCTTCTCTGATCGTTAGACTCTCTTCTCCACATCACATCTGCACACTTTCTTATTTCATCCATCCATCTCACATATGGTCTCTTTCTGGGTCTTTTACAATCTCTTGGAATCCAGTTTAAGATTTCAATTGTCCATCTATTATCATCTCCTCTAGCAATATGTGCAGCCCAAGTCCACTTCAGTCTTAATTTTTTCAATGAAATCAATAATACCTGTTTGTTCTCTTACCTATATATTGAATTTCTGATCTCTTCTTGTTACTCCTAATATGCATCTCTCCATACTCCTTTGAGTGGTCTGAAGTCTCTGTATTGCTCTTCTATTAAGTATCCAAGTCTCAGATCCATAAGTAAGAACTGGTAAAACACATTTATTAGAAATCTTCTTTTTCAAAAACATAGGCATATTTCCTTTTAGTATCAAGTTATTTCTACCAAAAGCACTCCAACCAAGTTTAATTCTATGATTAATTTCATTCATTATGTTTTCAACTGTATTAATAATCTGACCAAAGTATTTGTAGTTGTCAACTTCTTCTAACTCATCATAATCAATCTTTATTTTCATATTTTGAGTAATATTAATTTAGTCTTTTTAACATTTATCTTTAGTCCTACTTTTCTACTTTCATCTGATAACTCCTGCAACATTTCCTGCACCTCTAAAGCATTATTTGCAAAAATAACTACATCATCTGCAAAATCTAAATGACTTAAATTTACATTCACTCCTTTAGCTTCCCATTTTAAACCACAAAATACTTTTTTCAGCACTGCTGTAAAAAGTTTTGGAGATATGGAGTCACCCTGTCTTATACCCTTCTCAATGTTGACTTTGCTAGTATCATTATGTAATCTAATTGTTGCTGTTGCCTTTTTGTAAATATTCTTTAAAATATGATAATATCCTGGATCTATATCTTGATGATCCATTGCTTTAGTCATTGAAGAAATGTTTATAGAATCAAATACTTTTTCATAATCTACAAATCCAAAGCATAATGGCAGCTCATATTCATTTATCTTTTCTATAACTTCTTTCAATACCTAGATATGATCTACTGTACTAAAACCACTTTTAAATCCAGCTTGTTCTCTTGGTTGGTGGAAATCCAATGTTCTTTGTAGATGCGTTATAATTATCTTGGTAAAATTTTTATATAAAACTGATAAAAGGCTGATAGATCTGTAATTCTAATATCTTCTTTATCATCTTTTTAAAATATTAATACTGCATTCTTCCAATCATCTGGTACATCTTTATTATTTAGCCATTTGGTATATAACTTTGCTAAGATTTTTTCCTATTTCTTCACTTGCTTCTTTTAATGTATCAATTATAATTCCATCATTACCTGGAGCTTTTCCTTTCTTCATAAATTTAATTGCATGTCTCACTTCTTCATTTAAAATAATTGATTTTAAATAATTCATTTCAAATAATTGATTTACATTATTATAAATCTCAAGACTTCTAACTTATCCTATTTCTACTACATCATTCTTATAATTTTTTTCTTTTTGGATTAACCATCTTTATGTTTTCTTTCTCATATATCCTAATTCTTTTCATTTATTTTTTAATTCACTTCTGAGTCATCTCTTTCATTTTCACATAATTGGTCTCTATTTTATTTAATGTGTTAATCATCTCTCTCTGGGTTTCCATCACACTGTCTTGAGTGACCCTCCTACATCAATTCTCTTTATCTTTTGATGCCATATTATGGCATCATTCTTCACTCTAATTCCCATAATGCCCTGATATTTTTTTGCATTTTGCTTTTACTATTGTCAAAAAATCTTTGGAAAATTTTTTCCAAGTCAGCACTACTTTCTTTCTACCATTTCTATCTCCTGCTTTATCTATTCTCATGCATTTGTATGAAAAGTCTTGTCTATTTAGAATGAAATAACTGGAAAAGGAAAATAAAAGAGACATGGTATATTGCTAATAACAATAATGTCATTAACAAAAGATAGAATAATGTCCAACTATCTAATTATTAGAATATGTAAATTAAGGAGTTTCTGAATATTATTAACAGATGTTATAAAGAAGTCTTTGAAGTTTAGTGAGAATAGCTAAGATTATAGTGTTCGACTCTGAAAATGCATTAAACTAAATAAAACTGGGAGAGTTTTTTATTTTATATTTCATAAAGCATATCTATAGATGCATGCTCAAAGTTTATGACATTTATATGTATTCCTTTATATTATAGGTGATTATCAGCATTACAATACTATTCTTTTCAGAATATATAATTATATAAAGTCATCATATCAGCATAACAAATATACAGTCTCAACTTGTATCACCCTAGTTTATTGCTAACTGTAACTGTACTTTTGTGAGACTTCATTATAGCTTGCTTAACTTAGGTAAATAAATGCATTGCAATAACTCATCACATCAGGTTACTGTATTACTAATTGTAATACTATAAATTACAAAAATAACGATGAGTGATAAAATAAGCAATTAATGAATGAATACAAATATAAAAATTGAAGATGGAAATCAGCATTAAAAGCAAATATAAGCAACAATCATTAGTCAACAATCAATTTTGATGACTGAATTTAAATGAAACATACTATAAAATCTTAAGCTGTTCATAATTTAGCTAATGCCAAACTTAGAGCATAATATTATAAAACAATCACCATGTACATACATATGAACCAAAATAATAATAAGCATATCAAAAAAATTAGATCACTGCTGGTCATTACGAATGCTCAGGGCTATCAAATACGATGAATGTTCCAGTCATTATCATAAGGTAAAATTAAGGATTTTAAAGATCATATAATTTTAAAGAGAATTATAGAAGTCTACAAAATACATACATATTCCACATATACTGTTAGTCCTAAACTAGATTTGGGATTACAAGAACTGTGATAAATTTGAATAAAAGAAAATATACACAATCTATTCTAGCACTAAATAACTTCATTGAAATAATTTGAAATAATATTTAATAAATTTAATGATTAGAAATAAAAATGATACTAAAAATCTGCCAAATATTCCATAATATAATTTAATCATTCTGATTCTGACAATTGTCATATATTATTTTCATAGATGGATAATACAAAATATTCTAATCATTAATAAACCAATAAATATTATTCTATTTTAATATATAAATAGTATATAATATTAGACATGTGTACATATATAACTACATATGTATGTATGAATATTGTAATATAAATAATATTTCATTTGCTAATAATAAAATTTTTTAGTTTATAGACAAATATTATTATACCTAAATATAAATAATTAAATGTTATATGTATATAATATTCTAATATAAAATATTTCTACTATTAATTATCTTAACATTTAAAATGAATTATTTTATCTAATTATAATTAAAACAAATATATTGATTTTTTTCAAAATTTTCATTTTCTCTTATTAAAATCAAACACTTGGCATTTTTCTAATTCTAAAATGTATTTTGTGAATAATACAATAAAATTCTAGGAAAATATATCTACAATTTCTATAGCTTGGATGTTTTTTACTTGTTCTAAAGATTCAATGATCAGTCAATTTTTTTGTTGAGCACTTTTATTCATTACTTGCTAACTATTCAATTTATTGAAAAGTTGGTTTAAAACAAATCAAACAATAGAGAATAATTTTTTTTATTGATGGGGGGGGGGGGGCGGCAGTGAAGAGAAATAGATATGTATTAACTGCAATCTAATGTTTGAAAAAAATATGGCAATATATATTTTTATTATTAGCCAATTTCCTCTATTTATTCTTCATACATTTGTAAAATAGATCACATGCATGGATAGAATATATATGCCTAACAGAAGATTGCTGAATATATAAAATCGCATATGGATAAAATATAGCAGTAGAGCATCAAGATTAGTTGGCTTGTTTCTGATATAAATTGGCAATGTAATATGTTTGGGTCTACAAATAAATAAGAAAAAACACAGTCCTCAGCTTACTTCACCTTCAATTTTTTATGAAATTCAAACAGGCAAATGAAAATCTAATACACATATATAGATTTTGATATATCACAGAGAAATCATCCAACTACAATTCTCTAATAATCCAAACTCAATCATTGTGAAAATTAGCAACTATCTTCACTGTAAATTTGACCTTCTATACATTCTAATTCGTATCCCAAAATTTGAATTCTTTATGGTATATAGGATGGAATGTATGAACAGAATAATTAATAAGTCTTTTTATTATTATTAATAAAAACAAAGTAATAACTAAATTACCCTTGTTCTGTTTTTTTAATTTACATGTATCAATCCAAAAAATGTTTAATTAAAAATATTCTTAAACCACTAAACATCACATGATCACCATCTCTATACTAGCACATAATTGTAAACAAAGACAAAACTCTCCATATAGTAATGCCACCATGTGACAAACAGAGTAATCAATGGATGCCAGAAGGCTTGTGCATAAAATCCCTATTCTAGTGCCTACTCATCCAATATCCCCAGACTAGTTTCTGGCTTGTGGCCATCATCAGTGAGGAGCCTTGGATCTGAGAGCACTGCACCTAGATCTTAGGAGCTAATGCAACCCTCCAGCAGCCACCTTTTAACTCTACTTTACTACAAAACTATGAGAATGAAATTGAAAACACAATAATATTTTCAATCTAAGCTCAAAAGCTTATATAGTCATATAGGTCGGAACTCAATTCAGCACCCATACATTTTGGTGTCTTTGGTTCTTAAACAACCATAGCCACCACTATCCTATTAGGCAGGATTGATGTTAAACCACTCATCACATGATCACCACCTCTATACTAGCACATAATTGTAAACAAAGGCAAAGACACTAAAATATATGGGTGCTGAATTGAGTTCAGACCCATATGACTATATAAGCTATTGAGCTTAGATTGAAAATATTATTGTGTTTTCAATTTCATTCTCATAGTTTTGTAGTAAAGTAGAGTTAAAAGGTGGCTGCTGGAGGGTTGCATTAGATCCTAAGATCTAGGTGCAGTGCTCTCAGATCCAAGGCTCCTCACTGATGATGGCCACAAGCCAGAAACTAGTCTGGGATATTGGATGAGTAGGCACTAGATAGGGATTTTATGCACAAGCCTTCTGGCATCCACTGATTACTCTGTTTGGCACAGGGTGGCACTACTGTATGGAGAGTTTTGCCTTTGTAGAAATATTCTTAATTTTTTACATAAAAACAAATTATAGAATTAACTCTATAATTAATATGCATTAAAAAAATAGATTTTTGTCAAAATCAAAAATAAATCAAATATTTGTATAAGTAATTTTTTTATATAATTTCAAATAATATAAATATTTTTAAAAAATATACAAAATAATAAAAAAATCAGTTATAGTTGTTGCAGTATTGTATACTGCAACAAAATGAGGAGGTAGGGCTTATTTGGCTCATCAAATTGTGTAACTGAACAAAACTTAACGTTAAACTAAATAACAAAAAAGCTTCTGATCAGATATGATCAGTCTGTACTAGAATATAAAATGGATTTATATATGTCCATGCATACACATTCAGCAATGGCTAAAGTACTATTTCTAATTATACACACATCACCAAAGAGAAAAAATATTTATATAGGATGGTATCTACTTTTGAATAAAACAATTAATCAGTAAACTTCCTCAGCTTTGGAAAACATGATTTACATTTATAAATCAACTTTTATGGTAATGAATAGCAATAGAGAATTTGAAAGTTATTAAAAAAGTATTTATTTATTTTCAAAACAAGTTATATTTGCCTGTTTAAACTTCCACATAGGTAAAAGTCTTGAATCTGTTGCAGTCCTATGTTGGCATTCTTTGTGAATATTAAGACCTTATTTGAGGGGGGAAAGATGGGAATTCATATTTTATATATAGAGATTGCACTGACAACAGATTCTAAAGTCTGGGGTTTATGTAAGCTTTAGATGATATAATGTGATATAAATATAAATGATAATTCAATATTTTATATGGTTGTTAAATGGTCTTATGGATCTTTAGACTGAAGCATTTCAATATATATTCAATGAAAATAATTAAACATATAATGATTGGTTAAATATCTTTTATAATGCTTTCTTTCAAATTTCTATGGGAGAAGATTAGCATTAAGAATTTATTTACTCTCAAAAGAGAACTATAATCTGGAAAATTTAATCAGTTATGATGATTTTGCATCTCTTTAAAAAATTTGATTCAAATATCTCCTTATCAAACTATTTAATACAAGTTATTCAGAAACAATCTCATAATTTACTGAATATGTAATTCCATGTCAGAAATGAACAAATTTGTCAATTTCACAATCTAAAATAAAAAAGATATTTTTTTATTTTCAATCTTTCTAATTTAAACTTCAGTAACTTTCCATCTGTAACTTTTAGTGTATTTTATAGTTTTTAAAGCATTGGCCATTTTTCTTTGATCATTGTTTGAGATTGAATAATATAGAAGTATATGCATTAAACCAATGTTATTTTGTACTCAATAATTTTAAAATAATGTGAAACAAATGTTTCAATCAGTTAGAAGCACTTTATCATACTTTAGATTATTGAGACTTAAAACCAATATAAAATGGACAAAAAAAAAAACAACAACAACAACTGGTTTTTAATATTGTTTGAACTTCTAAATGTAAAATCCATATGAGTGAGCCAAATTTGGTCAATTGGATTTATGATCATCTATGTTTTTATTAATATTAAACATTAGACTTAATAAAGAATCAAATCCTTTATCTTAAAACTATTTAATTAGTTTTTAAATAGAAGATTTAAAATCAATTTCCAAACCTTATGAGATATAAAAGCTCACACCATGTATCATACAATCTTTTAAAATGGTAAAGTTGGAACAATTTTTTTTATATATAGTGTGCAGATATTTATGAAATCTTCCATGATAGAAATCATCTTCTAAAATTAGATTAATAATCAGATCCCTGTTTAAACATCTAAAATAAAATATGCCTATGTGGTAAATATTTTTTTTATCTATTATATTAATATGATTAATAATTTTTAAAGTAAAATGCAAAAGTATATCATCTACATGCTCCATTTATTTGTCAGGTTTTTTTGAGTTGTCTTAGCATGAACTCTGGTATGGGCAATGACCATAAACATTTTTTTTATTTTTCAGTGTCACACCTAGCAATAATTTGCCAGTATTTTGAAAACTAAATGAATCTGTTCTTGAATAATAAAAAATAACATGTACTACACATATCATATTATGTGGTAGATAATTAATTAGTTTCTCTTTAAATTCATATTTTCAAAATGGCAATAGGATTTAAATAGTTTTTTTTTACAATTTTTTTTATAAAAGTTTTATTTTTAAATTCCTTTAGGATCTGAATACTGTTAACAATTACATTTTTACATTATATCAAAATGAATCATCTCAATGAATTTTTTAAAATTTATTCTTCAGAAAATATTTATTCTTCAGAAAATAAAACTATTTTTAATTTTAAAAATAAAAGTATTAATAATTACATTAGTAATATTAGTTTGTAAAAAAAAAGATCATATAAATATACTGTATATGTTTATACATATAATATATAAGCATGTGGATATAAATTGACCAATAAACATCACATGACCACCATATATATTTGCTCTTATATCCTATCAATAATATTATTAAATAAATACTTGAAAACGAATTATTACCTAATCAAATATTTATTTAGTTAGTAAAAAAAAAGATTTTTTAAAATGGATTTCTTCTATTTATAATTTGGTTTGAATCAAGCAATATGTTTTGATTTTTACAAAAAAAATAAAAATAATCAATGTGTTAAAAATGAATTTATATGTAGAATAATTTAAAATTAATTTTAAAAAATTCTATTTTAAAATTAGCATACCAAAATTTGCAGTTTATGTTTAAATTCAAAATGAATAACTTTAAAAATATTTAGATTTTTTATTTGTATAATAATTATTATATTTTCTCAGCTTTATTGTTTTCTATAGTATGTTAGTTTTATGAAGCATGTAATATTTTATCTCCATACTTAACCAAGTGTATACAAAAATCAACAGAGAAAAATTGATGACTATTTTTTTGAATAGTAGAAAATATTTTACATTTGTAAGCTACAGACTTTTTCTAGCTTACATTATCTAATATACCAATGCTTTAATCTTTTTCTATGAAAAACTCATTGAAAAATTATCAGCCCTATTATGTTCATAGGCATAAGTGCACCTACAATGACCTAAATGTTTGCTAAATTTATCTTTTCTGATTGATTCATCTTAATTCCTTTATAAAATATTTAGAAATGTTATTTTTTATTTTTCCCCTCTTTCTCCAGAATACCAATTATTTTTAGAAGAATGTAATAATGTATTCTACCCTAATGTTTTATCACTAAGCATAAATGTCAAGATAAAAATCTTGTTCATTATACCTGCTATATCTCACTTCTCCTTCAAATAATAAAATAGTGATTCCATCTTATCTTGAGTGGACTGAATATTCATTGCTCCAGACCAATGGGTGAACAAATAGATAACATACATCCAATGGCAAGAATGGGCTCATAGGTGATGATGCACAGTGAATCTGATTGTTTTCTTTATGATTGGGAACTTTGCTATAAATAGTCAATTCATTACAATAATTTATTGTCAGACCTGAATGGCAGTATATACCTTATTTATATGGTTGAGCAGTGAGACAAATCCACATAAGAACTGGAAGTTGTTAGACATAAACCAGACATGAGGCAAGCTGTTATAGTAAACTTATAAGGACTGTTGAAGTCTCTTTCTTCTAGAATTGCATGGTAACTAGATGTCATCCCTTGCCAAAGCTAATAATTTTATATATTATAGATATGCATTCTTATATTTGTTTATATCAATAAATATTATAAATGTATTTCTATTAGTGTGTGTTTATTATAATCATATAGTAAACACAACAATATTTCTAGGCAGACACTTAACATAATCTTTTAGAAATAACGATTTATAAATAAGCTTTTTTAAAAAAAGAAATAAAATCTATGTTAATAAAATGTATGAAAACTGTTGTTAATTAATTATTATTAATCACACTATTTTCTTATATACATTGAACTGCAACTTCATGTTTTAATGCTACATTCTTATAATTTTGTAAAACTTTATAAATAATATATTACATTGCTATATTTTATAATAATATGAATCAGGTCATCAAAATATACTCTATTATCTAATTGTGAAATAAGATGGTATATATAATAATGCATTTTATGAATTGTAAACTTTGACAATATAAGGTTCATAGAATCAGTTTCAATGGATTTTTTTTTACTAAGTATGCAAAGCTCATAAACATCATTAATTATAAATTAGAGTAAATAAAATCTTATTTTATATACAACAGTACACTTATAATTATATTCTGCCTGTGCATACATTTTAATTAATTCTATTTTAAAATAAAAATGATTATGAATACATACACGATTATTTTATATATGTATGTAATTTGTGGTCTTGACTAAAAAACTTAAACACTGTTAATGAACATTCCAATGTCCCTTTACATAAAGTAATGGGTGCTGAAATGTTTAATGTTTATTAAGTGTTTGGGTTCATTAGTCAATATTGAAAACTAAATATAATGTTGGAAAAACCATTGTATTTCATTATATATATATGTAAAATATTTGAAACACCCCATAGGTATATTATTCCAGCCAACTCTCCTTTTAAATAAATAAAGCTCGAGTGTCATGAAATTTGAGGTTTCTTTATTTAAAGGGGAAGTGTGGTTGGAATAATAAAGTTATCCTTTTCAGTATAATGCTGAAATTCGAACTTTCTTTATTTAAAGGGGGAGTATAGCTAAAAAATGTAGCTATCATATTACTTTGCCTTCAAATAATGGACTAGTCCAGATTCCTTTTTTATTGCGATCGGATTAAGCATTCATTGCCACTAACCAATGCATATATATAAAGATAACGCACAGCCAATGACAAAAATAGGCCAATAGACAATGATGCTCACTGAATCTGAATGTTTCTATTAACATTGGGGATCTGACAAAAAATAGGCAGCCTTTTTGAAGGTAAGGAAAAGAATGACTGTCAAACCTGAAAAATGGTTTGTCTCCAGAGAACGACTGTTAAACCTGAAAGACAATATGCGTTCTCCAGAGAACAACTGTTAAGCATGAAAAACAGTGACCTAATTCTCCATATATGGCTGAAGAAAACTCCTGCTAATCTGAACAGCAATGGTCATTCTCCAGTCTATAGCTATTTAAGCTAACAGTTAACACAATAAAACAAGTCCACATTTCAGGATTGGAAACTGTTAGAATCAAAGATGACTTAAGGCAAGCTGTCAATACAGATGAAGAGTTGTCATATCTACTGATGAGGCAGGCTGTCAAGTACAGTTGGAAGTTGGTAGATAAATCTATAAGGGTACATACAATCCCTTCTTTAACCGTTCACATTAGAGTTAGTAGCTGTACCCCGCTAGACAATAGCAGGCAGAGTATAGCCATCATTACTTAATCATGTAAAGATTGTAAATATTTTATAAATTGAATGTATGTTTGTATGTATATATTACTAATTGTGTTTATATGAATAATCTAGTCTAAACACAAGTCGCTATGGGGTGTTTCAAATATTTCATATAGATTTCAGCTAGTCGGTATGTATTGTTTCTATTTTTTATACATATTTAGATGAAACCATGGTTGTAGAAGAATTTTAGTAAAGTTTAGTTTTGGCTAGTATTAAAATGTTATATGAATTTTTATTATATATATATATCATATGTTGGACATTTCCATGGACTAATGGTAGCAGAATTTTATATGTATTATTGCCAAAACCAATATTACTTTTTAATTAACAAAATACTGATTTAAGGCATTAATGCCTATATGACTCTTCTACAATGTTTTAGGGAAATGTCCAGTACAAAATATTAAATTTATTTAATGTCATGAGTTTAAATATAATATATATATATATATGCGTAAAGGAAATTTTACTTATTTCATTTGAAAATGATAGAAAAAAATCATAAATATTAATGTTTTTTTTACTAACACAAGTAATAAGTATCTACACAAATATATTCTAATTGGTTAGGAATTTAATTCTATTTTATGTAAATCTCACCAATATGCATCTATTGTGATAATTAGATATGAAAAGATAAGAAATTTTTTTATTGCTAATTTGAAAAAGAATTATGAAACTAAATAAGAAGATGAAGATTTTTCATACTGAAATATTAAAAGGAATAGCACAGTGATAGAGTGATTGACCCAAGACTTAAATTTTTCTGGATCTCTGATACTTAAACATCACATGATCTTCCAAGTAGTGAACCATTTAATTACTACTACTGAATAATTTATTGAGCAGATTATAAAATAAAAAATTGAATTGTATATATATATTCTTAAATAGAAAAATTATGAAGAAAATATTGAAAAGTTCTAAGAAGGGTAAAATGATGAGATGGAAGAAAAAAAAATGGATTGATGACTAAAAGAAAATGAATAGTTGCAGTTTTATGAAGGTTAGAACAATGAACAGAATAAATGGAGGGGTGGGGTATAGTTATGTGCAGGATTTATTATTTTGATAGACGAATTTACAAATAAATAAGCACTTGCAATTAAAGTTAAATTATTTTAACATTAAGGTTTTTATAGGGAAGAAAACATACATAGCATTAAAATCAAATAACCACCAATTAATGCTTAACATTATCCAATAGAATGTGTTATCAAAGCAATACTCTGATCTATGACGTTTTGGTGTATGTATGTGTGGTTTATACAATCTGCTGATTACATAATATTTTAGATTTTACTTTTAAAAAATTTGCTTCTTTTTGCTATTTACTGTATGGTTTAGAAAGCAATGATAATTACCAAATGATAGTGCTTAATAATCTAAGGACACCCTAATATATAGAAATAGAACTGGATTCAGATCTATATGACTAACAAGCAAGTTGGCCTAGATTGGAAACATGTTTTTAGTTTGGGATGGTAGCTTGATAGTATAATGTGGGATTAAATGGTAGGAGCTGGAAGTAAGGTGCATTAGATCTTAAGATCCAGTTATACTATTTCAAAATCCAAAGCTCCTCATTGGAAAGCCATAAGCTTGCAACTAATTTGGATATTTTGGGTAAGAAAGCACAGGGTAGAGATTTATTAAGTATTGTCATCTGGCAACTATCAGTGCTTTTTAAAGGTTACAGTATGTGGAAAAAAAAGATAGAAAAGTACTTTACTAAAAATTGTTTACTTTAAATTAAATTTTTTAGAATATTTAAAATCTATTTTAATTACTCACTATTTCATTTACTCTTAGATAGGATTCTCAGCCATGATGTGAGATATAGTGTCGAATCAATTGATTAGTTTGTAAATAAAGGTTATGATTTATTATGTATTTTTACTGATGATGAAGCAAGTTTGGAAGTAGAACTGCAAATGCTGTTTAGACAAGGGTTTTCAATGGAATTTGATAGACATGTGATTAAGCAAAGCATTAATTAATCTGTTTCACACTTATTGTGTTCAATTAGAAAATTTGTTATAAGAATACATTGTTATATATAGTTAAAACCGTGAATATTATTATATATAATTATTTATGTCAGACATATTTTTTATAATCATTTGTAATATGTCAAATTTTTTTTCACTTTTATTTTTACTTTTGATATCCACGAAGATTAATTATCTTTAAAAAGACTATAAAAAATATAATTTGTTATCCTGCTGAAACTCTTCAAGTTTCATTATTGCTAACATTATTAACAGATCTTATCTACACTTACACACATGCGCATACGACAAAATATATGTATAGTTTTTATTACTGAAATCTTTTTAAGTTGTTATTCATACACTTCTCACGAAAAACATAATTTTTTAAATTATCAAATACTTTCTTACCTTCAATATTTATGGATGATTCCACTTTATACTTGATATCAATGTGGTAACAGGATGCACATAAAAACTAAAAATAAAATATTATTATGGTTATAAATATTTTTAAAAATGTTACAATATTTTTTAGAAGAATAATGTGACCAAATGATTTTCTAAAACTTATACAAAGTGCCGCAATACTATTCTAAAACATACGTTTATGCTGAATATATCAGTATTTTTTTTTAATGTATTATTATTGTTAGAGAACCATTGTGTCAATATTAGTTTGCAGCCATCATACTAATAGCAATTCTAATGGTTGAATTATTTGTTAAAGGTAAGTACTTCCTTACTTTGATGATAATAACTATTATTATCATTGCTGATCATCTTTCTCTTCTTTCACCCATGACCTTTTTTTTGTCATGTGTCAAATGCGTTGACCGGAAGCGAACCCGGGCCAGCTGCTTGGAAAGCAGCTATGCTAACTACTAGGCCACCAACACTTGACTTTTTTAATACTCTTTTTAAATAAATTTGATTTCTAAATAAGTCTACAATAGAATAATATTAATTTTGTCATTTGAATTTCAAGAAAGAGTTTAGATCTAATCTGAACAAATATTCACTTTTAATTTTCTTTGCATGGAATTGCTAAGTATTCATCATCTCCACAATTCAAGAGCACTATTATCTTTCCTATCCATTTTAAAATCTATATAAATAGAGAGCTACAGAAAACATCAATGCTCAAACAATTCTGAGCTCCACTTTCAAAAATATGCACCTATATCCAAGATTAGTTAGTCTACAATTAATCTTCTGATCACTAGATCTTTTACTGTTGATGAATAATCCAAAAAGACAAGAATTATTAACTACTTACTGTTTTTGTCTCCAATGTCAATTTTGAAAACACTGCTGATCCTATCATAATCTTTGTCTTGTTCACATTTAAGTTCTTTTATATTTTCAGCAATAATCATGGTACTGTCAACATATCTAATGTTTCTGATATTTCATTCTCATCTTTATCTAAATTATTGCCCCCTTACTGAATATTTGATATTCAATAATAAATACAACAAATCACACAATTTTTTATCTTATGCAGTATATGATAACAACACTGCTTTCTAGTCTTATCTATAAGTTTGAGTAATTAGGGATTAATTCTGCATTTCAAAAATCGTTTTTGGCTTTGTCTCATCAATGATGCTTGAAACTAAAAGTAATGTTTCTAGCAACCATATTTATCTCCATTTTGATTATTCAAGTTAAAAATCTAAAATTCAAAGCCTGAGTAGTAAAATGGAGTAAAAGATGATTTCTAGATTCATAATTGCATTAATTACAGCAATGATTCCTAAACATCAAAGATAAAATCAAAAGCCAAAAACCAATTTTAAGAATTTAAATGCACTACCATCTAATGATTACAGCTATTCAAGTTTACTGTAGATGACACTATAATAGAGACATATTGTTTTTCAATATTTAAGTTATTGTTATTCATGATTTCAATCTAGTATAAAATGTAGTTTAGGATTGCTTTCATCCACGCACATTGAAAAGATTAATCATTGATAGAATAAATATCATTTACAGTTGCTATCAATCCTAGATATTAACAGCAAACCTGAACCGAATTAATATAAGAATACAAGAGAAACATTTTAAAAAAAGTTGTATAGCCTTTTTATTAAGACTATGAGAGGAAATATAGATTTTAGTATAAAATGACATTTATATATATAAGTGCAGAATTGCTAGTGCTATACTGACAAGTTGTGAGCTTATAAAAACTTATTAAAAATTTGAAAATTATCAGTTTCTAATAACAGATTATTCAATATAAAATCAGTGATTAGAGAGTTTCTCCTTTATCTTTATGCACTTTTTTTTAATACGCTTGTAATTATAATTTATAAATATTATTAGGAAATGCAAGCAAAAAATATTTACTTATCATTGGAAATTGAAAGTTATTTTTTAACTTTATCTTTATTGAAAATTAATACTAAATTGAAGAACGATCATTTGTCAACCTACACCTTACTCTAATTTTATATATAAATATCACAACAACATAACGTTTATAATTAAACAGCAATGATATTTGTTATGGAGAGTAAATGGCTAACAGATAAATTCTAGTTTTTCTGTCTGCTAATAATATAGATTTTATAATTTTATATAGCACTGTTGGATAATTGTACGTTACATTATTATAAGATTTGTTTATTATAAACACCAGATAACATTGCACATTGTCTTAATATATGATGTTCAACCATTTCTAAAGAAAAGGGAAACAGTTAAAATTGGAACTGATAATGTTCACAAAGGCAGTAGCATAGGGGGAGAGATGGTGGTCTGAATTTCTAAGTTGATAAATGATTGCAATATGGTAGACTTGAGGTGAGTAATGCATTGATAAAGCAAAAAAAAATAAAATATAGAGAGAATATATTTGACAGTATACATACACTTGGTGGAACTCTTATATTTTGGAAGACAAGCGATATTTATTTTTCTAGACTCAGTTGTGACTCTGTTTCAGCTTTGCCATTGCTGAAGTTATCTATATCCAATGAGTCCAATTTAATTAAAAAAAAAAAAAAAACTAAAACATTATATAGCTTTTATTTTATAAATGTATTACTTAATATCATGGATTTGTCATTGACATTCTGTTCATTTAAATATGAAGAATAGATTTCTGAATTATTAATGATCAAGAATAGATGTAAATGCATTTAAACAGTAGATTTTAGAAATTAAAAAAATTAAAAGCAATATTAAAATTTATTAGTTTAAGACATATAATTTAAGAGATTTAAGAAAAGAATTATTACAATTTTTAAGTTTAAAAACTTGCCAAGTGGTAGATAATAGAAAGTAAAATATTGCAAAATAATGATTAGGATTCAAAGTATATAATTTGCAGAAGTAAAAGATGGTTACTAGATATATAAGAATATTAACTCCAGCTTTAAATTCTAGTTTTTATTAATTAAGGCAAATTCTAAAATCCAGTTAGTCTGGAGATGGGATTTTTATAGCACTATATCATATGGTATTCATTGATTACTCATGCTTGCAATAAATGGCTCTAATGGCATGTGAAGACAATATTTTTCTTAACATACCAGGATTGGAAATGTATAGTTTTTGTTCAAGAAATAAATTTATAACTACCCACTTCATTTTGAAATTTGTCTTCCTAAAGAAACATTATTTCTGAATGTTTACCATGGGGCCTGTAGAAATAAAATCAATATTTTTTCTCTTTAAATTTCTGGTACATGAACTAATTGTTTCTTAAATTTTTGTGGGTTCATAATTTCAAATAACCAAACTTTTAAAAATACTCAAATACAACTGTTAATAATAACATGATTAGCACCTGAAACAAAAGGACAAATTCGATATGTTTATCTATATATTCTTAATAATGAAAAATAATACTTTGATTCAGTTCATAAATTAAAAATAATGTTCAAATCATTATTTTCTTTTATGAAAACCATTTATTATTACTAATTCAGAAACAACATTATGGATATGCATATTTTTTTTTTGTTCCTAATGCTTCAACTATTTTTTATTGACTTCATCAAGGATGTAGATAGCATAAATATCAATACAAACATACTATTATGTCTGAGAAAAAATTAAAACTTTTTAGATATAATATGTACTATCTGATTAAATAATATTGTTTGTGCATGCATGCATATATAAGTAAAGCTATTATGTTTATTGGTAATAACTCATCAGATGGGAAATTGTATAAATCCCCCCCCCATTGTTAACACTCAAGAAAATTAATGTATGCAAGATGTGCATTTAAATAAAAATGTACACTAATTATGCAGATTATTCAAGATGTAATAAAAACAGCAGAAATCAGCATGCTTTAGAGTGTATGTGACAGTATATATTACAGTAGTGCAATACAGTACTGAACAAAATGAGAGATGGTAGTGCAATCAGAGAGATGTATTAAGAAATGAGGGTGTTTAGAATATTTGTACATAGTTAAAGATATATGCTAATTAGCACATATACAGAGATATAGATATATTAAATCTAACCTAATGTTTAATGAAGTGTATTTACTATGAGAAGATTTATAACTGTATTTGTATCACTGTTTAAATATGTATGTTTGTTAATATTGAATTAATAAACTCATCTTTGTTAAGTTTTCACTATAATGTTGAATTTTATTCAAGACAATAAATATTCATGCAGATACAGCTGGTAAGGTGAATATATTACACTGATATATAGCAGATTGGTGCAGTTAAAACTCAGAGAAAACCTGTATAAAGTGGGAAGAAGGTTGTCTGGGGCTTATATCATCTTGGTGCAGTCTGACACTTTATGATAGCCAGATAAAGAAAAAACAACTGCTAGAAATTAATAAAAAGAAAAATAATGGCACTTCAAAATAGCCCCATTATTGAGTTTTATATAAACAATGTAGTGGGGCAAATCTATGGTGTGCACGTAGAGAGATTTATGCTTATCAATAACATAGTGAATGACATGCTTAGAGTAGTAACATTCACAAAGAATGCATTCAAATCATATAATTATAACAACAACAAAAAAATCACTGAAACAATCTGTCTACCCCTAACATAAACTTTACGCTTAATAAATTTGATATATTTAAATAAATAAAGTAAATAAATATTACAATTCAATTTCATATCGCTTAAAATAAAAAAATATAATTTAAGCAACAATAAAAATGAATTAAAAACGTAAATTATAATAATAAAAAAATTAAACATTTTTAAATATAAAGTAAAATATACATATATTTTATATCGCATCATCATATTATTGAAATAAAAACCAAAGATAGTATGATTTTAATGATTATTCGCAGTCTCGTTATAGTAAATTATTGCATTAAAAAAATAATAAAATGGATTGCTGCTCAAGAATTTTCAGAATTTGTATTGTAAGGTTTACCAGAAAAGAAAGCATTTAGTTAAAAAAAAAAAAAAAACTAATAAAGCTTTCTGGGATTATTGTTTCCATGTTCATTTGTAAACACTTCTATTAAAGTCTTTTTAAATATATTTAACACTATTAACTTTGAGTAGCCTGAAAGTTATATAGAAAAATATAAGTAAACTGAAAAATAGAATTAAATAACTAATATTCTTGATTTTAAAAAAGGACTGATGAAGAGAGGAAAAAAACTGTAGGGAAAAACCACATTACAAAATGTTATGGAAACAAATAATTTTGAAGTTATTTTAAAATTATATCGTGATTTGATAAATAAATGAATGAAAAAAAATATATAGTTTTTTCCTCTCTTTCTTTATTTACAATAGCCAGTGAAGATATATTGCAAATGACTAATTAATATGAATGACCCATAAATATGTAGATATTAATTAGCTGTGTGACCCAAAAGTAAAGTTCTTTGTCAAGATTTTAGAAGAAAAGCAAACCATGAATTTCAGCATATGAGAAAAACAACGTCACTATGCTATATTTCATATCAGAACAGGGACCTTATTAGGTGTTACTGAAAATTAATATCAATCTCACCCCCCAATAAATCAATATGGATGCTATTCAAAAGAGAGAGAGAAAAAAAAAATTAAAACTTTTGAAAAATATATATTTATATATATTACAAATAATGAGGGGTTGTATTCCATAAAGCTAATTACTATATGTAAATGATTATTTTATTTAATCATTAAATTAAAAATATCTGAATCTAATCAAGAAAGTTAATAATAATAATGATAATAATAATAATAATAATAATAGCAGTAGTAGTAGCAATAGTAGTAGTAGTGCCCTACCACAAAATTTTCTAGGTCTTTCCATATGTAAATCAGCAAATGCCATGAGAATCACAATTCAAAACTCATTGAATAAACTATAAATTCACTCTCTACAGCCTACGTTTGACAACATGCAAAAATTATGATCTTAAACATACTTATCTTCCCCAAAACCACATACTACATGCCTATAATAAAATATATAAACTTTTTCAAAAAGAAAATAAACTCACTATGTACAAAACTCATATGGAATAGGAAGACAGTGGCTATAAGCATCAAATCAATACAAATGCCTGCTAACTACAATGGACTATCACTTCATTCTATATTTATATATCATCTACAAAGAACATACAACACAATAGTAAGACTAACACAACTTTTCCCTATTATAGAGAAATAATTGCCTGTACTATCTACAGATGCACCTCCACCCTATAAAAACAAAATTTTAAATTATCTTATTAAAGCATATACAAATAAATTCACCACAAATGCAAATATTACCTATGGGAAAATTACATTCTGGGAGACATATAAACATGTGAGTATAATAGAGGCTGCACACACAATACAGAGCTTAATTATAATTACTAACAAGCAAATCATTCAAAAATTTAAATTCTGTTATCTAGAGCCTAAGAATCTTTACTTCCTCATAAAAATCAATATTAAAGCCCTCCCAACCAACAGTTTTTTTTATCTCACAGAATGTCATTTTTTAACATTGATGCTGATTGCCAACTTTGTTATAGCAAATAAGAATCCATTGAACACTTCTTATTTCAATGTACTGCACTTCAATCATATGGACACTAATCGCTTCTACTACAAAATCTCAAATCACCTCTATTCAGATGCCCATTAACAGCATTCAAAGAGGACTTTTTCCCTCTATCAGAATAACACTTTCCTTCTTTTTACCCTTTGCTTCCTTAAATGTCATTTTTGTTTCAACCACACATCTAAAAAACTCAGACTGCTTTTCATCAACAAAATTAAAATCAGAGATCAAGCCTTAGCATCTGCAGACATATTTGCAGCTACATGGAGTCTAACAACATCACCCTCTCCACTGATCTATGGATTGATAAGTGTTTTTTTTTGTATTTAATTTCTTATGCTCAATACTGGAAAAAAGGAATTAAAATAATGTAATCATCAATATATATAATCAACACTTTATGTTTTTTTTCATATTACTTATCTTGTACTTCCTTGTAATTTGTAAAATTTTTGTTTTTTATTTTGATTATTTTTTTTAAAGTTGCCTGTTCAAATATTAATGTAACCATATATATAAAATATGTTTAAAAGTAGCAGTAACAATAATAGTAAAAACTTGAAAAAAATACACATTTAGAATATATTTAATGAATAAATAATAAGTCAGGAATTTAATTCCATGAAGCTAATTATTAAATATAAACTATCATTACATATAATTATAATGCACATACATGTAAATAATATAACTAATAATATAAGCAAGATATATATATGTCTTGAATATATTATTTAATATATTATTTATATTTGTATGTTTATAATACCATAAACAATATAAATATATAATTTATTTTTCTATTCTGCATAAATTCTATTTAGTTTTCTAATCTTTTAATTAAGTTTACAAATTTCTTTTATTTATGTTAATTAATTAGAAGTTTTGAGAATAAATGATAGATTTAAAAGATAAAGCATTTTTATTCATATGAATAGTTATGATGTTTTCAAAAATTTTAATTGATTTAAAGAATATAAGATAGAAAGATGAACAAATTAAGTTGAAATATTTTATTTTTATTTCATCTTACACTTTCTTTATGCATTGGTT
The DNA here is from genome assembly GCA_028023455.1 of Epiperipatus broadwayi. Lineage (NCBI taxonomy): Eukaryota > Metazoa > Onychophora > Udeonychophora > Euonychophora > Peripatidae > Epiperipatus > Epiperipatus broadwayi. The sequence continues at coordinate 1,600,613 of JAQFVV010000009.1, read as the reverse complement.
AATTTGTAAAACAAATTCACTTATTTAATCACTTTAACAAGATTACATTTATATTTTCTGACGAATCTTACAATTTTGACTGACCAGCAGCCTTCTTCAAAGATAAAATATACACAAATGCACATGATTATATATATTATCTAATCCATATAAACAATATATACACATGGTTATGATAAATTGTAATATAGATATGTGAGGTATGCATTTAGATGCATAACTAATTATTATGTGTATATTATTTATGCAGGTTAGATAATCTGTTTGTATATTCATGTACATGAAGTTTACTGATCAGTCAAAACTGTAAGATTGATCAAGTAAATATAAATATAGCATTGTTAAGTGAGTAAAAAAAGGATGTATTTGTCTTATAAAGTAAATTGCCTTTTTTAGGTGTTTTTTAAATTTTTTATTATAATACTTAAATTTTTGAAAAATTTCAAATTTTTTGCATTTTTAAAATTAAGAAGTTTTTATATCTATTATTAATATAAATATATATAATTCTGGCCCTCCCAATTTTTTCACTAATAATGTTATTTATATTCTTGAAAAAAAAATCATAATAAATGATATACAAATATTCATATTTTTAATACAGAAGTAACAAATAAAGGTTTTTTTTTAAAAAAAAAGAAAATGGTGAACATTATTTTTAATTTAAATTACAAACTATAATAATGATGATGATAATAATAAAAAAATTTACATTCTAACCACAGCAAATATGATTATTATCTTGAATTACTGTAAAAAAAAAAATCACTTTATTTTTAGAAAAGTGAAGTCCTAAAAGTAATAACTTTTAAAATATTTGTAAGTAAATTCTGTTTTATGATTTAAAAAAAAAAAAGAATTTCATGAAAAGAACTTTAATGTAAAATTAATATTATACTAATATAACATTGTGTCTAGAATACTTTCAGTTTTATTGAAAAATCATATTCAAAATTTTTCCATTATACTAGCACTATTGATCACATTAAGTGCAAAACATTTTATAAATCAAACAAAATGCATCTTAATGATGTAAGGGACTCATTAAGATTTATGAAAGTTTTAAAATTGTGATGCAGAATAAATTATGTTAATAGGGCAATGGCAAATTATCAGCTGTGATAAATTGTATTATTTGGCTATAAAGATTATATTGTCCAGTCACTTTATCTGTCTTCAGGTAAAGAAGATGCAGATAAATATGATAGCATCAATTTCATTAGAGTAAAACTCAAAATACAATTCTGATATCAATTCCATAATTATTAAAAATAATAAATAAATTTCTTTCATAGGATAAAATATATTGTCAAATAGGTGGTTGATTTCGAGTTAATTTTTAATTACCATAAAAACATCAGAATAAAGTTCACAATTATTATAATACACTTACAATATCTCATACTAAGCTTTAACATGTAATCTTCTGATCTTTTAAAATATTAATACTAATCCATGCGCAAAAGTCATCAAACCATCTAAAGTAACAACTTATACAATTTAGTAAGTGCTAAATTTTTCTCATTTAAATTATCTGTATATAATTTAATTGACTTAATCAAAGTTAACTGTCTTTTCATTTAGTATTCTTTTTTTATTTTATCTAACTGGTTTCTGATTTTAATTGTATTCTCTAAAATTTTTGAATTAATTAATAATAAACATTTTTGTGAAATCATCTCAAGCTTATTCTAAAATAATAAACTGATCCAGACGATAAAGAAATCAAGTTAAGATCGAATGGATAATAGAACTGACCAATTAAATGGAAATAAATGTAAATAAAGACATAAATATGCCAATCAGAAAACTGAATCAATGAATTTGATTATTAAAATAAGAATATAGAGATCTTGCTATTTATATTGCATATGATGGTTATCCATACCTTAGATTGATAGCACATGCACAGAGATCAGTTGAGACCACACTACAGAACATCATGCAATAATAAAAGATTCATCAGATCCAATGAAAATTCCAGACCAGACAAAGAAATAAGATCTGATGACAAGACCAAATCCGATAAAGAAATTCAGACCTGATGATGATAAACAAGGCCTAAAAATGAACTGAAAAGATGACTTAGACATTTTACCAAGCTATCTGACAAACTATATATACCAAAACTAACTTTCAGGGGGAGGGAATATTGTAAACTGATAAGTTTACTTTCAAATAGTGGATTGATCTAGACCATAATGTTATCAAAACCAGATTCAATTCAGCTGAACAATGAAATAACAATAAATGGGGGGGGGGATAATAAATGGCATAAACAACTCATTTGGAAAGCTAGATCAGGGAATCCAATTGCTTCCAATAAAGACAGGATCTTGCTATATATTGAAGTCCATTTGAGAGAATAATTCAGCCAACACCAGACAACTGTCAGACATTAGATGATAATAATCATGCTCTCCATTGCTTCATGCTCAAGCCTGAAGCAGGAAGATGCTAGCTACTGACATCACCATGTCTCAATAGGCTGAGAATAGATATTAATAATACAACTAGTAACTTGGGAAATAATGCTGAAACTCTCTTGTTGAAACCTGAGTGAATATGTCATCATCATCATCAACCATTATCAATCCACTGCAGGATGAAGGTCTCTCCAAGTTTAATCCATCTTCTCTGATCTTTAGCTTCTCTTCTCCACAACACCCCTGCACATTTTCTTATTTCATCCATCCATCTCACATGTGGTCTTTTTCTAGGTCTTTTACAATCTCTTGGAATCCCGTTTAAAATTTCAATTGTCCATCTATTATCATCTCTTCTAGCAATATGTCCAGCCCAACTCCATTTCAATCTTTTAATTTTTTCAATAAGGTTAGTAACACCTGTTTGTTGTCTTACCCATACATTGCATTTTCGATCTCTTCTTGTTACTCCCAACATACATCTCTCCATTCTCATTTGAATGGTCTGAAGTCTCTGTATTGCTCTTCTATTAAGTGTCCAAGTCTCAGATCCATAAGTAAGAACTGGTAAAACACATTTGTTAAAAACCATCCTTTTCAAACACATAGGCATATTTCCTTTTAGTATCAAGTTATTTCTACCAAAAGCACTCCAAACAAGTTTAATTCTATGATTAATTTCTTCCATTATGTTTCCATCTGTATTAATAATCTGACCAAGGTATTTGTAACTGTTAACTTCTTCTAATTCTTCATAATCAATCTTTATTTTCATATTTTGAGCAAATCGATTAAACATTACTTTAGTCTTTTTAACATTTATCTTTAGTCCTACTTTCATCTGATAACTCCTGCAACATTTCCTACAGCTATGAAGCATTATTTGCAAAAACAACTACATCATCTGCGAAATCTAAATGACTTAAATACTCTCCATTTACTTTCACGCCTTTAGTTTCCCATTTTAATCCACAAAATACTTCTTGCAGCACTGCTGTAAAGAGTTTTGGAGATATAGAGTCACCCTGTCTTACACCCTTCTCAATGTTAACTTTCCTAGTAACATTATGTAATCTAATTGTTGCTGTTGCATTTTTATAAATATTCTTTAAAATATGACAATATCCTGGATCTATACCTTGATGATCCAATGCTTTAATCACTGAAGAAATGTGTAGAGAATCGAATGCCTTTTCATAATCTACAAATCCAAAACATAATGACAACTCATATTCGTTTGTCCTTTCTATGACTTCTCTCAATACCTGGATATGATCTATTGTACTAAAACCACTTTTAAATCCAGCTTGTTCTTTTGGTTGGTGGAAATCCAAAGTGAATATGTAGGTGTTCATAATTTGTCAACTATAGCAGAGGCAAAACTCTATTATTATAAATATCATATATGTTTTCCTTACTATTTTGTTTTGCTATTGTACATACTTTTAATAAAGATTTTAACATTTAGTTAATGTGTTGTGTACACATATGATCCATTATATTACTTTTGCATATTCTAAATATTTATTTATAATTAACTGACACAGATTCTCAATTCAATTGACAAAATTAAATGACAATTTATGGTTCAAGCAGTATATGTATACAGAAAATAGGAACAATCATGGAAAGATGGGAAATCATCATCATTCCCATTTAACATAAATAATCATCACAGATAAAATGAATAAATGAAGAAAATGAGCATGAATAAAAGAAATGAGAGCATAACTATAAGTAATTATGACAGTAATTATAATTACAAACTGCATCACTATCCATGCTCAGATGCCAACTATAATATATGGAATTTTCTTTTTTAAAAAATAAAATGCAGTGAAAGGACTTTAATGGTAGTACCTTTATACCATCATGAGAACTATCTTGTTGTTCATCCACAAATATATAACTCCTCACATATATATATAAACCAATCCTTATTAGTCAGGCTAGCTTGGAAAGCAAGGACTCTAGGGACTATGATTGTAAATATCAACATATAATATTTTAAACCTATTTTAATATTAAATAAATTTACTAGAATAACCAATAATATATAAATTTATTAATTAGAAACAATAAAATTAAAATCAAATTAAAAGTCTGTTAAGTACACTATAAATATAAATATATCATTCTGATTTTGATTAAAAATAAGAAATATGCTATATTATAGTAATTTACATATATTTACACGACACACACTTATATAAGCACACAGATATGCCAATATAAGAATATATTATACCATTTAAAACTTTTTAAAAACTTTATCAGTACTATTTATTTAGTTTTGATTGTCCTGCAGTCATCAACAGAGCTACAAGAGTTGGGAATATTCTGCAAAGCTTGTTAAGAGCTTATTTGCAGGCTCTATATATAACATTTGTAATACAAGCTTATTAAATTACATCATGTGACATCTGACTTGATTTTTTTGTAATATTCAAATATATAATTATATAATTAATACACTTATAGACATTCATATACATAATTAAATACACAAAATAAAACAAAAATAAAATATAAACCTGACCATTATAAATAATCATTTCTCATTTTATTACTTTACTCTTAAATAATTCTATCCACATTTATTTTATATCACTTTATTATTATTTTTTTAAAATCTACTATTTAATACATATTATTGTTGTTTTACTTATATTATAAATCAACTTTTAACCTTTTCTTATTTTTGTTAAATATTTTATAATTATCAATTAACTTTTCCCACATTACAAATTACTTTTTTACATTACAAAAATTACTTATCTCTTTACAATCCTATTTCTAAAAACTCAACTGACAAAATTTTCAAAATTTGTACACTCGTTTAACAGCTCCCTCTATCTCATTTTCTTCAACTTTATTCTTTTAATGTTTTTCAAATTCAAACTATTATTAATAATAATTACTTATAAAATTATTGACTTTATTTCAAAATCCCTACTAAGATTTTGTTTTGTATTCTTAATCAAATTGCTTCTTTAATTTTCCTATTCCTTCTATCATTTGTATAATTAATCATTTTTATATTATCTTTTTCAAACCTATGACATGTTTCTAATGAATGCAAATAAAAAGGTAAGGAGTTGATTTATAATATAAGTAAAATGACAATAATATATATTAAATAGTAGAATAAATGTTAAAGTTTTATAATTATAATAAATAATTTTTAAAAAAAAAAAATAAAATAAAGTGATATAAATATACAAATTAAAAAGCGTTCAAGTGTTTCATACGCTTTTTAATTTGTATATTAAATTATCGAGGGAGAAGTTTAAAATCCTTAATATTTTATAAAGCGATATAAAATAAATGTGGATAGAATTATTTAAGAGTAAAGTAATAAAATGGGAAATGATTATTTATAATGGTCAGGTTAAAATGTATATTTTATTTTATTTTGTGTATTTAATTATGTATATGAATATGTGTATTAATTATATAATTATATATTTGAATATTGTAGCTCTGATGATGATGGCAGAACAGTCAAAACTGTTAGTTTTGATATAAATAAATAGTATTGATAAGTTTAAGAAAGTTGTAAATGGTATATGTTAAAGTAGAAATCAATACATAGGAAAAGGAAGAAGAAAAATATAAAAATATAAAATTAACATTCAAAAGTCAATAAACTAAAAAAAAAAAAATAATTAATTTTAATAAGACATACAAGACTGATTTTCAGATATATGGGAACCTATGCAAATATGTGCACACACTAGCATTTGTATCATAATAATATTTTATTTGTCAGTAATAAATTTATTAAATTCATATATCCATATTATTATATTCTCATATGACATAATTAACTAAACATTGAAAAAATATATAAAACAAATGCACATATATGGGTGTATTCTAATATAAAATAAGGGGTACAAATTTTAAATATTATCTTCTTACAAATCAAAGTTATTAGTACATTATTTTTTTAATTGTAAGAAAAAGTTTTTAAAAGAAAGCATTATCTTTAACAGTTTGGTTTGAACTTTGGCTTTTGTTTCTTCATTTCCAATATTTAAGAAAGATTTCTGCGTTTACTTTTCTAATTCTAAAATAAAATATTTTATGAATGATAACTGGAATAAATCCTATGAAGACAAACAGATCATTTATTATTTTCTTACTTTATTTTCCCTTTAGTTGGATAATATAATGAAAAGTCATTTATTTTAAAACTTATAAATTAAATATTTAACTTTAACTACAAAGTTAGATGTTTGAAATAATATCATTTGTACTCACTAGCTATGTATGCATAGTATATATATATATAGTCATAGCAATCTTTGTTTGTGATTCTTTGTATACAGATAAAACAGCATATGTATAAAATATAGCACAATAGCCTCTCAGTAAGCTGACTTATTCTAATCATGTCAGCGATAGAACAGTATAGTGACTTAAACCACTAGTTCGCCTGTTTTAGTATACTGACTTCTTGCCATTTTCAGGTTAAGCATATGTTAAGTTAACATTGGTAGTCAGTCAGCTCCATTAAGTCTCTATAATTCAATGGACTTCAGACTGGCAAGCAGTCTAATGCACACATATTGGCTATTAACCACAGAAAAATCAGCCCTTAGCTTCCATGTGAATTTAAACTTGATATCAGGAAACTAGCAACAGCTGGTTGAATCTTTACATCTGCTTTCCCTTTATAAATGTCCCCTTTTTTTCTCTCTCAAACCCACTTTTTATAGTGTATGAAGGAATTTGAAGACACAATAAAGCTTTTTTAAAAAAAATCTTGATAAAAAAATAATAATCTCTTTTCAATTCCCATTAATCAAAAACATTTTTTTATCTAAAAATTTTCTTAATACTTCAAACAAAATCAGATTATAAAATTTAAAATCAAAATATATTATAATAATTTTTATTTATCAAAAATAGTTTTAATTTAAAAAAAAATCTTATTTAAATCCAACTAAAAATAGATAGGAGAATTTTACAACTGTTATCTATTATAAAATGGAAAAAATATTGTTTTAGTTTTGTTTTTTTTAATTATCAAAATCAGAATTAAATAAAACATTAAATAGATTCTTTTTTAATGCTTGATTTAAAGTACAATAATTTCTAATAATTTTAAATATCAAAATTATTATTTAACCATTAATCTGTTATTCCAGTGCATATATTTTTATTATGTATAAGAAATTTTCTTTGTGTTAATTTCTATTTTTCCTTTTAACTTTATATATATATTGTAACAGTAAATGCCTTTTTTAAACAATTGGTAATAAATTCAGTTAACAATTAAATAATAAAAAAATACAATATTTGGCAAATTAAAATTTTTGTCCAGGGGAATTTAAAGACAAGTAACAGGCAACTGTGTATATGATGAAAATTATGAATACAATTTATTTTTAATTGACAGATTGGTACTAGTCACAAGTAACGATGATCAAATTGAATATGTGTAAAAACAAATTTCCACACACATTAATTTATATTTCCTGATAATTACTCCATCCACCTAATAACTGTGTGCATTAACAAAATAAATAATCAGCTTGGTTCAGATGAAAAATGACAAACAATAAAATTATTAACAACAACAATAACTCTAATCAAAAAATGATAATGATTATAAAAAAAATATTTACACATTTACAATAAAGAAAATTATATAAAAATCACACGTGAGAGAGAAAAATCTTTGTAACTTACAATCTCTTTGAGGATAACTATAGAAAGTTCAGGTGATTTACTTTAATGTCTTTGTGAGCTCACATATATATTTTGTATCTGTAAATATGAGAACAGATCTATTAATCATTATATTTTAATGTCTTCTGACAATTAATATTTTAGCTATTTTTGTTGGTTCCTTCCAAGGCAATTTTTTTAGGAAAGTTTCCATTGCAATTTTTTTCTGAACATTTAAAATAGATTCATAGATTAATTTATAAAAGCATATTCCCATGCGATAATTACTTTAGAGGACTAGTTTTCTTTTTATAGCAAGTAACTGTCAAATATTTCTTCAACATTCAATAATGATGAATAGATCAGCAAAATCAAGATTAATTTTTAAGGCATTTTTTTTAAATCTACAGTTCTATATTCAGCTACACTACTGGAAAAGTCAGGAAAAGCATCCTGGAGGATTCTCTACTCCATAAAATGCATGTAAACTGGGTGTTATTTTTGCTTACTTCTCAATGTTTCGATGAAATAAACCATGAGGGAATCAATTGAAATATTAAAAAAACCAACTGGGTTAAATAAAGCTGATAAAGCTCAATATGTTCCAACATTATGGAGAACACTTATTTCATCTCTTTCTTTTAATATAAACTTGAAAATAATTAATGGTGAAACTGAAGAAAATGAACATTTTGTTACTTCACATATTCTGAATGCTCAACTACTTCATGTTCAGAATCAATCTAACGGTTTTACTTTGAAAAGTTAACCTTGACAATGGTGGATGCTATTTCAATGAAATATTGGGAAGTAAGTAAAAATAACAAAGTTTAACTCCAAAACCACTTTATTTACATCATATAAGACCAAAAAACATTAGATATAATAATACATATATATACATGCACATACACTACATGTTGTTGTATGCCATGAGACATTACTGTCTCAATATAAATACATTTCCGAAAATCAAACCTCATTTCAAAATGTTGTATTAACTTCAACAAATACCAGGTATGGAAATGCCAAAGAGTGGTAATTTTAGCATTGGTCCAATTTGGAATATAGTCTACATTTTAATATATATATTTTTTTAAAAAAAACGAAGACAATGTACCTTGTAAACAATTAATCTTATATCAAGTTAATGGGCATAATTTATATCAATTTAATGGATATAACTTGATATAATTTTCAGAGTAAACAATAATAGCATCTTCAGATACCAGACATTTATTCAATTATTAATATCAAATATTGTAAACATTTCTATAATTTCAAGAATTAAAGAAAAGAGAAACGGAAAAAATATTTATAATCATTTATACTTTTTTTATTTATAGTACATAATTCTTAATAATAAGAAAATAGTAGTTGCAAGTTCTTTATTATTATCAGAAAATTTCTTCTTGAGCAAAAAAATAATGAAACATCCTTTATTGATATAAAATAACTGAGAAAATGCATCTTATATTTATTTTATTGAAGTAGGTATTTCAATAAAGAGATACATACGATGTCTCATTTAACTATCGTGGTCCTAATTCACAATGCGTGTGTATGCTGTTGCGAAATGATGAAAAATAGCATACTTCGTATTTCAAGACTTATATAATCAATTTATTATAAAATAAAATATTTTGAAGAATTTATTAAACATACACAAGGCACACGCAGACATGCGTAATTACATTGATGGAATTAACATCTGACGCATTAACCTAGATTAGTTAACAGTTAACTACACTTCTCTACAGATTTATAATTAAACCAAGTGATAACATTTGACCTTTTCTGGTAATAATGTGTTTTGCCCCCTCACTCCAACACATTTTATTTTAGCAGGGTATCGCCAACCTTTTTAATATGAAGTCATTTTATTTAAATATCCCGACCAAAAAAAAAATCAAAGCAGCCACAAGAGTGGAGGTGCTTGATACGAATTTTTTGAAAGATTGTTGTTGTATATGAACATTTATTTTAGTAATAGAATTATTATATATAATGAAAATTAAAAGTATCATAAACAAAAACTTTAAATAGTTGATTTATTTACAAATTTGTATTATTTAAACATTCGTCAATATACAGTATTTATTATGCTTTAATTTGGCTAAATCCAAAAAGAACCTGTAACCATGAAAAAATATTTATTTACTAATTATTGTACAAATCAAAATTAAAATATATATTTGTGTTTATCATGATAAAAAGAGCGGTAAGTTTGTTATTAAAGAGCACATGTGGCTAGCAAGTCGCAGGTTACCGATCTTTCCTGATTAGTATACTATCTATTTTAAGTTTCTATTTATTTATTAAATTATGATCTCCATTTGTTCAGCATATTATCAGAACAATATGGGTATCACGCTGCTTTTTTAATGTATAAAAAAGAGAGAAGGTATTGTTGATTAAGCATATGCACTTACATATCCAATTTTAAAAAAAAAATCATAATTAGAAATTGCTACTCCGGCATCTTTTTCTAGCTAATTTTTAAAAATAGTTTAACTTCAGTCTTCGTTACGTTTCTATTTTTTTGCTCACTAGAGCTTTTTTATTATTAACTACATCGCAACTATCTTCAGCAAAAAATCTAATATACATAAATAAATTATACTAACTACTGATTGTATAAGATATATGACTATTGTAGCCAATGCAAATGTTATAATTTTAGCACTTCAATAAAAATTGTTAATTAAAGAAAATCCCTAATCCAACGACGATAATAAGAAATAAAATATTAGATACTTACCAATAAAAATAAAACAATTAAGATTTTAGTCATCTTTACGATTATTTATAAGACTAGTCTCTGAATATACTTAAAATAAGACAATAATTATTAAATCAGGATACTGGTTAATTTTATAGTGAAAGGAAGCTACGTGATGCTATTTCCTGCTAATAATTTTCTTTCAAATGTGATAATTAAATCACTTAAATATTTTGCAATAATAATAACTAAATATTTGTTTTGCATCATTAAAAAAAAAAAAAGCCATAAAACTTTGACGATAATTTTCCGCAACAGCTTAATTATTTTATACATGTTAGGAAAACTAAATAGATTACAGGAAAAAATGTATATATAAATACTGTACTATAATATCGTAACACCGCCTCCTATTAATGATTCTAAATTCCACAAAGAACTCAAACTTCAAAGAGCGCCGGTGATTAATTTTCAAAATTATTAATTTATTTGGCTTAAAAATAACTAACTCTGCTATTATCTTAAACATTATTTAACATATGTGTTGTGTTCAGCTCAATTGCAGGTTTCAGACTCAAACTAACAGTAATATTAAAAATATAAACACTCACTATTTAATATGTATAATTTATTAGAAATAATAAACACCTCCATACTTCCCCATTCTTTTTAAATTCATATAAATAAAGATACAATAAAAGACAATTGACCCCCAAGATGCATTTCGTGCTGAACCAGCACTCTGTGTAAAATTTTAAAAATCAGATATATTAATCTTTAACTGAGGTTTAAAGTTTATATCTGTGCTAGAGATAATCTCTAGTTTCGAAAATGATTAGTAATAATCATTAGTGTATTTATCAGAAATGGATGGCGTCAAAGTTGTGAATGGAGGAAGGTTGACAATGGTAAATGAAAAAGTAATAATTTATTAGAACAAATATATATTATACAATCAATAATACAATTTAACATATAACTTAGTTAGTAATGAGCTGGTCATTCCGAATAACTGGACTCACTTCCAGCTGTATATAAGTTAGCTTCCTTTGGGAGTTCTAGACTTAACTCTTCCGGCTGTACTGAACAGCATGCCTCGAGTTTGTTAAATGACTCTTCCAGCTGTATTAGACAGCTTGCCTCGAATCTGCCGTCGTCGTAGCAGCTTCCAACCCTATCGTGGACTTATCTCACTGCATAGACATATTGGTAGTGAATATAGTAGAAACATCTTTGCTATTGGAAATGGTTTTAATGGAGAGCATGTTCAGTAGTTCAGGTAGACAGACGTTCTCTCTGGTTTGCCTCCAAAAAGTCTGACTATTTATTGCTAGATCCCCTACCTTACTGGTAGCAATCAGATTTAGAGAGCCTAACCAATGGTATGATTTTATACACATGTTTATACATCGTCCATACTTATGTTTTACCCTTCGACAATGTTTATACATTGGTAATCCACACATTTACACATTAGTTATCGGAAATGCGTGCTCAATCCGATTACATAGGAAAGGAATCTGAACCAGTCCACTTTTGAAGGCAAGTTCAGATATGACAATATGTATTAAAAATAATCAGATATATATATTTAAATACAAAGACCATATGATATGTTGGGTGCTATGCTCAGGCTACTAAGGGGTACCACAGATGATCAATAGTGGGATGACTTTCAAATATGAAGTTTGAGTATAAATAAATAGTATTCATTCGAAAGTACCTTTCTCTGTTTAATACGATAAGATATTGTTTCATCAAAGGCTAGTTATTGTTTCCAATACACACAGTCTTTTCTGTCTCCTTTATTACTTTCTTGTCAAATAAGTTAGTATAGAGCCTGATTATCATGAGCTCTTATACCATTGTACATCTTTAAGTGCTAATTATGTCAATAGGATTGTATATTTGTAAAGCAATATTTCCATTTTTTAACTCTACACATAATTTCTGATTCAAATTCTTTTTTTTTTTTTTAGCTCAAAACTCCAAGAATTAAAAAAGCTGTGATAGATACACGACTGACAGTTCTTAGTTGGATCTTTGCTTGAAGTAATTCAGTCACTAATGTCTGTTTAATAGTGGATTTGATGCAGGTATTCCAGCTGGCAAAGATTGAATATTTAGATAGCCTAGTTGCATAGAAAATGCAATCTAAAAATGGCCTGTCTTACACAGACTGGCTAGGTTATCATTCTCAGAAGATTATTTATTGCAGTGATAGGAATAATAATAATTTTAGTAGTAATGATAAAGCAGGAGATTATAAATCTAACTTCCACCTAAATATAAGTACAAGGAATGTGCAAATTACTTGATACAAACTCTTCAAGATCAGAATGGAGAACTGTATTGGTGGCTAAGAAGCTGTCAAGATTTAAAATCAATATAGCTACTATCAGTGAAACTCATTTTCCCAAGGAAGAAAGTTTACAAGAACAAGTGGATGGCTACAATTTTTTTTGGAATGATTGAACAGTCAGTGAAAAGAGAATGCGTATTTTGTATTTTCTATGAAGTCTAATTTAGTATTTTATATTTTTTGGAATTCTTTGTTGTATCAATGAAATATTAATGGACTTAAAATTTGTCCTGCACAATGGTATTAGTGACTGTGCTCCAATTTTAGATTCATGGGAATTCAAAGATTTGTTCCTTGTTCAATAGTATTATTATATCATTTAACTTTAAAAAAAAACAAATTTTTCTTCATGGAGACTTTAATTTATGTTGGCACAAATAGTAGACTTTGATTAAAAGTTGTTGGAAATAATTGACTATTACAAATACTTTATTTAGGGAGAAAAACAGCTATAAAAAACATAATGTGTCCACAGCCAAAACAATGGCATTTAATAGATTATATTATAGTTACAAGTCATAATTAAAAATTTTATAATATGTGAGCACCAGATTGTTAAATAGATCATAGATTACTAAACTTCAAGATTAAAATGATAGATGCATTAAAAAGTGGGTTTTATTTCAATTATGTTCACAAAAAAATTGATGTTTATTCTTTAGAAGGATTTACTACGTATTATAAATTTCAATAGATATTAAATGCTAAAATTGCTAATTTGGACTTCCATGATTATCATATTATTTAACAATGGAATTCTCTTCAGGATTGTGTTAAGAATACAAATAAATTTATTCTTGGTTTCACTAAAAAGAAGAATAATGACTGTTTTCCTGCCAATGATCTTATTATTAGTAATTTAATTAAAAGAAATGTGGCTTACATATGAAACTTCATAATAAATCTAAAGATCTGACTATAGAAGTTCAATGATTGTGAAGAAGATTCTAAAATTGTTGGTGGATTAAAACTACAAAGAAGATGCAGACATTCACTGATCATGGTCATTCTAGATCTTTTTTTGATGTAATGAAAGCAAGTTATGGACTTAAGAAACAATATCACAATCCTATTAAATCCAGCAATAGCATTTTTATATATGATGAAAATAATATTTTGAACAGAAGTATTTTGATTATCTTTTGAATAATGATGTAAGAATGGAGGTGATGACATTTAATGATACATCCATTTTATTTACTCATTTAGATTTGGACAAAGACATCACTTAGAGAAGTCAAAATAGCTCTTTATAATTTTAAAATGGAAAGGAAGTCTTTATAAAATATCTAGAGAAGTTATACATTTGGAAATATGTTAACTTCAAAAGTATTGGAAATTTTTTAGAAATATATGGAACCAAAAAATTATGTCATTCATATTAAGAATGCTTCTATTGTGCCAATATTTAAAAATAAAAGGGAATAGGCGAGATTGCAATAACTATCATGGAACATTATTATTATCCACTGCAGTAAAAGTACTTTCAAAAAATTTGTTGAATAGATTGCTTTCAGTTATAGATGAATGGTTACCAGAGACTCAATGTCATTTTAGAGAATCAAGAATTACTACAGATTTGGTGTTGTTGCCAGGCAAATGCAAGAAAAGTGGGGGGGGGGTATATATCACTTATATTTAGCTTATATTGATTTGGTCAAGACATTTGATTCAATTAATAGAACAGAAGTATGCATATGTTTGAAACTACTTGGTTGTCCATCAAAGTTTATTGATATTATACAACTTCTACATGAAAAGATGAAAAGAAGTATTTTTGCTACAGATGGAAAATCTATAGACATTTGAAATGTAAACTGATGTTAAATAAAGATGCATCAACATTTTTTTCAATTTTTATGACAATTGTTAAGTTGCTTTACATGAAACAGAAATGCAGTTTTAATAACTTAATTTTTAATTTTAATCAGTTAAAAGTAAAAACAAGAACTTCACCTCTTGAATTCTGAATATCCAGTGTGCTGATGACTGCACTATTTTTGCCTGTTCAAAAGATCATTTACAGAATGAAAATATTTTGAATGCAACATAAAAAAAAGGGGTTTATTAATAAATGTTAAAACACTCAAGTTCTTTATCACAAATGATAGAGAAAAATTCCATAGCAGCTTTTAGCTTGGGTGATTATAAATTTGAGAATCCAAACTAATTTAAATACGATAGCAGTATAATTAGTACAATGGTGCACCTAGATGTTGAAGTACAACACAGACTTTAATGTGCTGTTGCTAAAGTTAAAAGAGTGAGCATTTTATCACAGGGAAATAACTACTATAACTAAACTAGCTCTATATAATGTTTTCCTGAAGGTTTGTGATGATGGTGTTTCAGTTGTATTTATTGTTTGGACTATTTCCATCATCTAATATGAGTATTGAATGTCTTTAGAAAAATTTAACTTTATTTAAATATTCTAAATACATTCAACTGTTAGTAATTTGGAATATTTAAATAAAGTTAAATTTTTCTAAAGACATTCAATACACATATTACATAATGGAAATAGTCTACTACCTCTATATAGTGCTGTTATTTTACCTATTTTATTGTATGGAATTGAGATCAATGCAATATAAAGACAAAGTTTCATTTAAGGTTGCCTCATAAAATATTAAAAATACAATGTAAAGATCATAAACACAATCAATAAGCTCTTCATTTTTTTTGGAAGTGATGCTATAGTGTCCATTGTTTTAAATTACACCAATCATTTGGATTATACACATAAAACTAATGAACAATGCAGTACATATATAACAAATGAATAATATAAGCCTTCCTAAAAAAGTGTTTTATGCTGAACTTGAGCATGGTTAATACTTATGCATTATCCTGTCTACTAAGCTTGGCAGACAATTTTTTTAAAATATACAGTTTCAAGGCATACAGGTAGCAGTTGTATTTAATATATATATATTATAATATTACATTTCTGTTTTTTTTATATTGATACAAAAAAAAGTGAAGTGGAAATATTATAATTAATTACAACTAACAGTAACAAATAAAAGATAAATATTATAAATGTGTATAAAGACATTTCATGTATAAACATATAAAGACATTTCATGTATTCTTATATGTAACATGTAAATGCTGATATATATATTAAAATAGTAATCAAATATCCTCACTTACCCTTTGTAAATAATGCCTATAAAAGTGTTTTATTATTTATAAAGACAAGTAAATGAGGATATTTGATTACTGTTTTAATATAAAAGACATTGGTGTTTACACATTATATTTACTTTTATTATAGCATTACATTTTTTTTTATATTAATAAAAAATAAAAATAAAGTGGAAATATTGTAATTAATAATAATAAAAAAAATAAAAGAAAGGAAATATTAAATACAGCCACTATTTGTCAACCATTTTGTTTTTTTAATATTTATTGTATGCCCTTAAACAGTATATTTAAAATAAATTGTCTGCCAAGCTTAGTAGACAGGATAAGACATAAGAACTGCATAGTTGTTATAGTAGAGGTAGACCCTATCTACATTATAATGATTATTACAGAGGCATTATAAAGAAGTGCAATATTAATTATTTATATTGTGAAAATATGGCAGAGAATAGAAGACATGTGAGAGCTACAATTAAACATGGAATTGAAGTATTTTAGAAAGAAATGTTTTCTGCTAAGGAAATTAAAAGATAGCACTACAAAATATCATATAAACAAAAAAAACTGACTAGAATATTCTATATATGGATGTATTTATGTTTTGCAAATTGAATTGTATACTCATTTCAAAATCCATTTCAAGAGCAGTTTTAATATCTTTGTGGAGTTGGAATAGCCACACTTGATTTTGAATGAGTGCCATACATATAAAAAGATTAAATGATGTAGGGATAATTCATTTGTTTGTGATAAATATTGCCTGTGTTCAAATACAACCAAAACCAGAATGCCTTTTTCAAGTTCTAATCCAATGTAGGATTTTAATCTCAGGTAGCTGGACTATAGTCAACCCAATCTACTACCTAATATTGTTTGATAAATGAATAACTAAATTTTTTTCTAGAGAAAATAAAGTAAGAATGAAATATCTGAAATCTTCACCATCTGGAAATTAACAAATTTAGTAAATAATATCTATTTTTTAACTATTCACTTACAAAAGGTTATTGAAGAGGTCTACGCTAACAGTCTTTTTCAAGTCTGTTTTACCTTTACATGATTAAAGTATAATCTAATAATACATTAAAAGTAAATACAACAAATTTAAATATTGGAATTTAATAAATTAAAGCAACTAGATTAATTATGAAATCGATCTAAATTTAAAAAAAAAAAGATACTTGTATTCTAAAACCACAGATGCACATCTTAGGCTAACATAAATTATAAAGACATAGCTAGAATATCATTTATTTATTAAAAAAAAACAACTTTCCATTAAAAGATAGTGAAATATGTACTGTATATTGTAAGATATTTACCAAGCAGGAAGCGAGCTATTGATAGACTGAAAAAAACTTCTAAATGAAAATTCTTAATTTGTTAGCTAGGAAAGTAAATATAAACTACAGCATGCTAATGGGAAAAAATTAAAAGTTGTGATAAAAACAGAGAAAGAAAAACAAAAAAAGATTAGTTAATAAGATCAATAAAGTAATAGAGAGAAGAAAATTAAAAATAAATGCTGTAGAAAGTGGAAGTCTATACAGAAAGCTTCAGTGAACAAATAAACCCAAGGTCCAGATTGCAACTCCATTTCTTCACTTCCAATGCTCAATTTTCTTATGAACTCCCAAATAATAAAATCATACTTTTTTCTTCTTCAGTAAAACTAATAAAGCTAGCAAGAATAGTTAGAAAAAAATGTTGAAAGAAAATAGGTTTGCTGTAATATATAATGAAATATAAGTTCATATTAAAAAGATAATAATTGCAAGAAAAAAATAATAATTAAAGAAAGAAGTGCTAAATAATAGTTTTATAGTTTTATGTTAGAAATAATTTGTGATAACCAATTGTTAATTTAAGAAATTTGTGAAGAATATATTAAGATGATTATGATTAATACAGATTACAATTATAAAAATCTGCAATTAAATAAATTTTGTAAATTTAATTTATTAGTGCATTAATTTTAGAAACTTAATTATTTAATAAATCTTCAAATCATTAATGAATAATATTTCTGTAGTACAATTTTCACCATACTACTCTCATGTAAGGTAGGAATTGGTTTCTATGCACTTTTAACATCTTGTGGAGGGATGTAATCATAAACATATTACAAAAAATATGTATGATCCCCAAGGTGCACATTTTATGCTGAACCAGCATTCATCAGTTTGCTCAGAACACATTCTCTTACACATATCTTCATCATTATTCAATATATATAGATAGAGAATTACTGCAGTTTAATTGATGTGTTAAACTTACTTCCTTCACAACTTTGACACAAATCACTTGATGGAAGTATGTTAATAATTTTTATTAGTCATTCATTAAACTAGAAATGATCTATTTAATGAATAATACTTCTGTAATGCAATGTTTACTACACCACCTTTATACAAGTTGTTAAAAGTGAATAGAAACCAATCCCTATCTTGCATAAGACTGGTATAGTGAAAATTACACTATAGAAATATTCATTAAATGGATTTCTAGTCTAATGATTGGTTAATAAAAATTATTAATATGCAAATCATTAGTTTATAATTGTTTAATTTTATACTAGATATAGATTTACATTTTATTAAAGATCAAAAATATCTACCATCCTTTATATATTAACATGAGAGTTTTCTTCTTTTATAACTCTTTCTATTCATGTGTCTAATTTTATTAATACAGTTGCATTTCAAATAAATTATCAAAATTTTATAAAATAAATTATATAATTTATGTTGTTTTAGAAAGATGTACAGTGTATGTATGCAAGTTTTATAATAAACATTTCTAAAACAATTAATCATTTATATAAAGATATAACAGTATATGTAGTGTGTATACACCAAGTTCTATAATAAATACTTCTAAAACAAACAATAATATAATAATATAACAATATGTATAGTGTATGCATGCCAATTCTATAAATAAATATTTCTAAAACAAACAATCAATTATACAATGATATAATAATATGTACCGTGTATGCATGCAAGTTCTATAACAAATATTTCTAAAACAAACAATCAAATATACAATAGTAGCTCTATTTTGATCATGCAAAAATATCTTTTATCTTATAAAGATAGATACAAACACAGCACTATTTACAAAATCCTGAACAGTTTATTGAAATATGACTTAACAATAAAATCCAAGAATATATTATACAATCCAAGACATCTGGTCATCTTAAATACCAGTTGAGTTTTTAATTTTTTTTTTTTTTTTAATGTGAGAATTTAGTCAGCAGATCAGTCTTAAAAAAATTAAATCAACCATTATAATTGTTTATATTAACAAATAAATTTTAAAAAAGGCTACTAATTAATAATTTATTCAAATGAAAATTAAAGGGATTAAAATAATTAATAAAAATTATTTATTTCTGTTTAGAACAGAGGAAGCAAAAAGAAAAAGAGGGAGGGGGAGTGAGTAGACATTTTTAAATATTACCTGTATATTAAATTTTCTTAACTTCATTAAATCAAAATTACCCACAAATATATATTGTAACGATATATAAATATGCCGTTACATTAATTTAAAATAAAAACTTAAGTTCGGAAATAAAAATAAATTTATTAAAAACTAAAACCTTAATTCCATTGTATCTAAACTTCAACTTTGTTTATATTCTCCAATAATAAGATAAAGCTACTGCTGTGTGCTGCGCAAATTAAAATACATGCACAACAAGTTTTCTATAGACTTGCTCAGATCGAGCATGATTTAAAATGGGTTGAGCATGTAACACTGCAAACCAATAAGCACATGAATAAATATAAATGACCAATAGAGTGGAATGCCCACTAGATCCTAATGCTCACAATCTGGAAGGGGAACTACCTATAAAAAGTATTTGCTATTGAAGATTGGACATTGCTAAGAAGAAGGACCTGGACTGGTCTTCTTACCCAGTGAATCCCAACTGAGGTTGCAAAGGAGGGATCTAGGCAAAATTAAAGGCCATCTCAGTCTATATTATTGTTTGTTAATAAACCTCGGGGCATAGGTAAATGTACGGTAAAAGTACTTGTATAAATTTTGTATTATTTTATTACAATAATTAATTGCAAATAATTATTTATTGTAACATTTCTAATTTGTCATTAAATAGTTTAACCTGACTGTCATCCTGAGAGTTCATTTCTTTTTTTAACATGTATGCTAGTTTATGTTCGTAATAACAAAATAGGTGGTTGTAATCAATAACAGCCGAACATAGCATATAATTGGTGCAGTTGATAGTCGAAGGGAGGACAAAATGGGTCAAACTTACAAAGAATGAGAAAAGGTGTTACTGGTTAGTCACCAAGAAAGATGGCTACAACACAGCTAGGTATTTGTGAATTCGATGTTAATAGTCTTTCCGAGTGACCACAATATACAAAACATATTGAATATTACTTCATTGTCAACAAAATCAAAGATGGCATAATGAAAGTGGCCACACTTAACTTTTCAGAGAACCAGGTATAATTGAAGTTGCAAACCAGTTATGCAGACCCAAAGAGCCAGAAGGATTACTGTACTCTGATCAAGTTAGGTGGCTGAATAATCATTTCAGCACAGAGCCATTAAAGCACATTGCTTGCCTATACTTGTGCAACAGACGGCAAGTAAAGAGGAAAAACTGTAAAGATTTTGATACTGCCTAAGGGATTTGGCATAAAAGTGTGCTTATGGAGATTACCTAGAGGGAGCATTATTAAAACAGTTCTTATGGGGAATGAGTGATGAAAAACTACATTAACAATTGTTAGCCATCCCAGATCTGACATATTCTAAGGCCATCAAAAGAGGAATGACTACAAACTAGTTCTAAGCAGCTCCAAAGAATTCCAACAAGCTAACCTGGAGGCTACAAAACAAACTTCAATATGTAAAACAAGCAAAACAGAAGAGCTACCAAACTTGAAAACTAAATGTTATTGCTGCGGAAAAATTGGCCACATTGCACATGAATGCAGCTGGAAAAATGCAAAATACAATAAATGCGGGAGAGTGGGACACCTGGAAAAAGTTTGCCATACTAAAAGCAAAACTTATGCTAATGATAAATCTCCAGTAAACAGATACACCAAATCTGAATGTTATACCAAAATAAATAAGGCAGAGATCAAAAGTGGTCAACAAATAATGTTGGCAGTACAGATATGTAACAAAGCTATAGAAATGGAGATAGACAGCAGAGCCAGAGTATCCATCATATCACAAAGGGATTGGTCTGAGATAATTAAAAACATCAAAAACCAGCCAAAATTAGCTAAAACAGAGCTCAAGGCAAATGACATAAAATCCGATTCAAATAGTTGGGGTAGTAGAAGTTATGGTAGCCATAAAAAATCACTGAAAAAAATAAGCCTTTATATTGGAAAGGGCAATATAGTACCTCTATTAGGTAGGGAATGGTTTACCCAATAGGCATTAAAATATGTATGGTAAACAAAATTAACATAGAAAGAGAAGTAAAACTTAAATTCCCTAAACTGTTAGCCAAAGAGCAGGGATGAATCAATACACCAGCTGTGGAAATTGAGCTTCATGAAGGTGCAAAAGCAATTCACTGCAAGTTCGAAGACTCAGAATGGGCTACTCCTATAGTTGTCATAACAAAACAAAATGGACAAATCCAAATATGCAAGGATTACAGGCTGACTGTAAACAAAAATATGGCAAAAAGCCCATACCCTGTTCCAAATGTGAGAGAGATATTAGCTGGATTGGAAAGTGCAAACTACTTTGCAAAGTTAGATTTAAATACCGTTTTTCATCAGATTCCGGTGACATAGAAAACGGTGGTGCTCCTTATCATAACAACACACAAGGGATTATGTAATTAAAATCATTTACTTTTCAGTGTAAAAATCACCCCGAATGCTTTTCAAGCTAAAATAGACATGCTATTGGAAGGATTGGTGGGAGCAATGCCATATCTTGTTGACATATTGGTAACAACAGACTCCAAAGTGGCATTGCAAATTAGATTAGACAAGGTTTGCAAAAGGCTAGAAAAGTTTGGGGCAAAACTAAACATGCAAAAGTGTATTTGGTGTGCTAAATAAATAAAGTTTTTAGAACACATTATATCAAGCACAGGAGTTAGACCCGATCTGGGTAAAATTAAAGCTATCATAAATGTGCTACCCTCCACAAATGTCAAGGAACTGCAGGCTTTTTTGGGATTCGTCAATTTTTTTAAAAATTTTCTGAAGGAAAAGGCACATGTAACCACACCTTTGTATGAATTACTTGGCAAAAATCAATGAAGGTGTTGGAAGGAACCACAAGATAGCTCTTTTCAGAAAATGAAAGCACTGCTTACGTCAAACCAATTGTTAGTACATTACAACAGTAACCTTGACATAATATTAAAAATGGACACATCCAAATATGGAATTGGGGTGGTACTCAGTCATACATCACAGAATAGCGAATGCCCAATACCATACATGTCTAGAACATTGTCAAAAGCTGAAAAAAAATTACAGCCAACTGGACAAGGAGGCATTGGCCATTATATCAGTGGTTCAAAATTCCACCAATACATTTACAACTGATCAGTTAAAATAATAACAGACCACCATCCATTGTTGGGAATATTTGCCAATAAAAAAGCCCCACCTGACCATTTGAACTTGCAAATGATTCGCTGGTATAATTTGCTATCTTCTTACGATGATAAATTAGTATATCAGAATTCCACCAATACATTTACAAATGATTAGTTAAAATAATAACAGACCACCATCCATTGCTGGGAATATTCACCAATAAAAAAGCCCCACCTGACCATTTGAACTCACAAGTGATTCACTGGTATAATTTGCTATCTTCTTATGATTATAAATTAGTATATCAGAAAGGTAGTCAAATACAGCAAGTGGATGCCCTATCATGCACACCAGATGTAATAGAAAAAATGGACACTGAAGTAGACAAATTACTTAGATCATTGGAATCTGGAAATTATAAATAGCAACACTATATCCAGGTGGTCCCAAAAAACAGATGGATACCAGACACTTGTAAACTGGATTAAAAAAAGATGGTTCAGCAAACAACCTCACTATTTACATAAGTCCGTATGGAATATGCGCAAACAATTATCAACATTAATGGGATGCATTGTAATGGCAGATAAAGTATTGGTTCCCCCTGTCAGACATTCTAAAATATTAGAAATGTTACATCAAGGGCATCCAGGGGTTGTTTGTGCAAAAGTGGTAGCCCACAGTTATATGTATTGGCCGGGCATGGGTACAGAGATAGAGATGTTCATTAAAAAAATATAAATCTTGGCAATGCAATGGTATTTCATTACATCATCATAGACATCACCTTCAGGTGGCCTGTTACTGTTCAAAAAAATGATCTATTGTAGTGTCAGCCATAAGTTAAGGCCACTAAAATGATATATTGATGTACGTTTTGTGAAAAACAACACCATCAAGCAGTGGGGTTCAGTAAATGGACACGACACATCCAAAACCAGAGACAATCCTAATAATGATTCAGAACATTGATCAATCTTGCCTTGAATTTTAGCCACCTTTTTGTTTGGACCAGCTGTATTTTCTTTATGTTTATTTCCAGCACAATGTTGATCATAGTTATGTTTGTTTGAAAAAATCATTTTGTAACTTTGTGTTTTTGTCCTTAGAATTTTCATCACCACCATTTGAATGTTTGTTTCCATTCATAGAATCTTTGGATAGGTTTGTCTTATTTTCAGCATCAGTTTTACTTCCTTTACTCAATTGTTGTGCTTCATTTTTGTCAGAAGAATTTTCATTAATATCAGATTTTGTTTCTTTGGGACTAGCCTTTGTGGTCTCATTAGCTACAGCTTGACTTTCTTTGTAATTTATTAGTTTCATCCATAATTTCCCAATCAGAACCAGATACATACCTTATTTCACCTCCTGAATCTGATTCTCTTTTGCGTGGTTCTCCTGAATGATGTTTTCTAGATGTTTTATCATGAAAATTACAATGAGGTGATCTAAAATAATATGGTCTCCTTTCAAAACCATCTTTGGAATAATCAGCATTGCATCTTTGAGCACTTTGTCTAGCATACCTATCTCTATCTCTAGTACTTACTCTTTTATCTCTGTCTGAACTTCTTTTTCTTTACTTTGATTCTGATCTATCTTTACTAGATTGCTTATCAGATTTTCATTTTTCTTATTAAGCAAACTATCTTTCTTATTAGTATCATCAGTCATTTTCCCTTTTACTCTATCTTTATGCTTCTGAAATTGGAGATGTTTTTCAAAAGTTTCATCTCCTACACAGAAGGTCTTGCAAATTTCACATTGCTGAACTTTAGGTTTTGTATCTGAACTTTTTCAGTTTCACTCATTGTATATATATCCAGCTACTTAAAGTTTCTAAGCAAAAATTTATTAAACTTGGGTGCAAAGACGTAAAGAAAACAAATACTAGTTTGAAATAATAAACAGCCTTTTCCATGATCCCATTGGATTCCGGGTGATGTGGAGGAGAACGAATGTGATTTATTCCCCATTCATCCATAAATGACTCAAATTTGTCAGAAGTAAAAGAAGTCTCATTTTCTGAAACCAAAACTTCTGGTGATCCCTGGTGTGCAAATATTTTGCTTAGAATATGAACAGTTTCTGCTGAACTCGTATTTTTGGCTAACTTGTATTCTGCCCATTTTGAGCCAGCATCTATCAATACTAAAAATATACCATTACTGTTCCAGCATGGTCTATGTGGGCCTGGCTCCAAGGTTTATCAGTTTTAGGCCATGATGTAAATTTCTTTGGAGGTACGTTAATGGTTGATTGGCAAGATTTACATTTTTAAATGAACATCTCTTATCTCTGTACCCATGCCTGCCAATACACATAATTGCAGGCTAGTACTTTTGCTCGAATGACCTCTGGATGCCTTGATGTAACATTTCTAATATTCTAGAATGTCTGATAGGAGGAACCAATTCTTTATCTGGCATTACTATGCATCCCTTTAATATTGATAGTTGTTGGTGCATATTCCATGATACTTATGTAAATAATGAGGTCATTTTCTGGGCCATTCTTTCCTAATCCAATTTATGAGTGTGTGGTATCCATCTGTTTCTTGAGTCCATCTGGCTATAGTATTGCAATTTATAATTTCTGGCTTCCAATGATCTAAGTAAATTTATGTCTACTTTAGTGTCCATTTTCTCTATTACTTCTGGTATGCATGATAGGGCTGAATTTGACTACCTTGCTGATATACGAATTTATAATCATATGAAGATAGCAAATTATACCAGTGAATCATTTGCGAGCTCAAATGGTCAGGTGCACCTTTTTTATTGTTGAATATTCCCAACAATGGATGGCGGTCTCTTATTATTTTGACTGATTTGCTGTAAATGTATTGGTGGAATTTTCAAACCACTGATATAATGGCCAATGCCTCTTGTCCAGTTGGCTGTAATTTTTTTTCATCATTTAAAACTAGTATTAAATAGACTAAATAAAACCAATCTATCTGAGGTGCTAAACATTACAATGCTGGACCAACATATTACACCAACCATATCCACTGGGAAATCACCAGCTGAAATATTAATGGTAGAAATTGCATAACAAGCTGTCCATTCTGATGCCTGACCATGGAGAACCAACAACAATAAAAAAATTTGTGTGCTGCCGGGAATAATGCATGGGCATGAGATACACTACACAAGACATGGATAGTTGGTATAATAATTAGAATTAATTCAGATCAAATCGTTGAAATACAAACCAAATCAGGAGTAAGCTACCGTCGACACATAAATCATGTCCGAAAAACTGGACTGAAGTAAACTTTGACTATAATATGGAAACTCAAGATGAAGATCCAATCGAGAATCATAATGTAGTTAATAAAGATGACACAGAAGTCCTCATACAGAGTTAGATGATGAAGAAAAGGGGGTTTCAAATGAAATCATGATACAGCATCCCAGATTGAATGTGACTGACAATCAGGAAGAAAATGGACTTTGCCATAAATGTCACCCACCTGCCTATCTACAAGATTATATATGTGATTAGTTGATAATTGGTAATAAACCATCATTAGAATGGCATTTTTAAAACTAACTTTTCAGTGTAAGCATTCATTTGATTTACTTTTATAAAAAAACTATGCATTTAAATTTTGACTATATATATATATCAAGCGCTTATGACTACCAACAGCCAGCGCTTGAGAAATTTGCATTCTCTCAGTTTAATTTCAATACCATCTGCGCTTTATAAAATAATATCACTTATATATATATATTATTGAAGTGTTTGTTTAATGCCATTCATAATAACTAAGTAACAAGATATATTTTTATAAAAGAACTATGCATTTAAATTTTGACTATACATATATATCTTTATTATTATTATTGATGAAATGTTTTGTCAAATGCCATTCATAATAACAAGTAACAAGATATTTGCTGCATGAAAATTGAGTTGTTTATTAAAAAACATTTGGAAAGTGAACAATAATCGTAGAGTACTAAATGATATGGCAAGCCAAAAAAACATTCTATAATTACTATTAAATGGAGAAATACACTGATAAAAGAATATATGTGACTCCCCAGAGAAATAGACTATTAAAAAGAATATATGTGATTCCAGAGAAGCAGGTGTTTCTCAGGAGTAGGGAGGGAGATAGTGCTGCATGCTAGGCGAATTAAAATACATACACAACAAGTTTTCTGTAGACTTGCTCAGATTGAACATGATTTAAACTGGATTGAGCATACAGCACTGCAAACCAATAAGCATAGGAATAAATATAAATAACCAATAGAATGGAATGTCCACTGGATCCTAATGTTCCCAGTCTGAAAGGGGAACTACCTATAAAAAAGTATTTACTACTGAAGATTGGACACCCTGCTAAGAAGGAGGTTCTGGACTAGCTTTTTTACCCAGTGAATCCCTGAAGGTGCAAAGGAGGGATCTAGGCAAAATTAAAGGCCACCCCGGTCTATATTATTGTTTGTTAGTAAGCCTCAGGACATAGGTAAATGTATGGTAAAAATACTTGTATAAATTTTGTATTGAAAAGGTTAGAAAAGGTTACAATGAATAATTATTTACAATTAATTATTGTAAGCCGACTGTCTTCCTGGGAGTTCATTTATTTTTTTAACATATATGCTAGTTTTTTTTTTTTTCATATGTCATAGCATCAACCGGGATGGCATATATGCTAGTTTATGTTCTGTAATAACAAAATAGGTGGTTTTAATCAATAACAATTGAACATAGTGAAACAGATGATCTGATGCTCAGATTCTGTTTCACAGCCCACATCCAATCTCCTACCATCTAACTATATTCAAACCCACCTTCACGCACATATATACATATCTAATAATAAGTATATTTCTTTTGCTTAGTATTTTAACATCAATCATGTAAACACTTATGTATTTTAATCTAAAAATATTTTTATTTAATAATATTCTCATGTGTATACGGGTGTAAGTAATAAATCTATATATATATTTTAGTGTAGGAGATTGCGAATAAATTAGTAAAGTTATGTTATATATAAAATATAATCAAAATCATATATGAAACTTATTATTTTTTCATATGTAATTTTGTAGCCAGAAATGATGCAATCTTGTCAAAAAGTCTCTCGAAAAACAATTACCTGGAAGATCCCCTTAGATAAAATAAAAGATTACGATTTTGTAATAATAAATAAACCCATTAGTGGAAATTTTGTCCACACTAGCTTGTTTTAAAATCATAAGATTTATTTTAAAACAATCATTTGAAAAACTGATAACAGAATTGCATTGTTTCAAAAAAGTTTTACCAGATAAGAAAATATCTGGTTAAATTATTCCAGATGAACCTTAAGTGCTTAAACCGCCTCAGGTACATCAGTAGTTGCTAAGTTACATCATCAAAATAAAAGAATATATACTGCTGGATTTTAATCCACAGGAGGGAGGAGACCACAAAATAATGATGTTGCTATACATATTCCACGCCAGTTTTGATTCTCACTCAATGTGCCGTGAGTAGGGGAAATTTCACCTTTTCCCTCCATTCTAATATGCTGTTCCCATAAGTGAAGCTCTGCATCCCATACTGATGAACTTTATATATTTTTCCAGTGAAAGTGAAATGCTAACTACCATATAATAATGCTACCCTAGATCTAGTGAAACAATACCGATGGACTTACTCGTAGTAAAATCGCTCTTCCAAATAGCAAGGTAAAAGAACTTTGACCACTCATAATTCTTAAATCCTGCCTTCTCTGTAATATTTATATTTTCTAATCATCTATATTAAATGTCTTCAAAATATGTAATTCTTATAACTCTATATAACTAATCAATACTAAGCCTCTTATAAAATGTTTTCTTTTTTTTATTTCCAAGCAGCAAATAATTTTCAGTTAGATTTTATGTATTTATATTTTAAAAAGAAATGCCAATGATATTCTAAAATTGCAAGCATATAATTTATTTTCGTTTTCCCCACCCATCATTTATCAGGTAATTAACTTATAATTTAATCAAAACAAGTCTTATTCGACTTGCCCAGGTGTTCGCGATTTTAGATAAACAAACTAATTATATTTTTATGTTTACTGTAGAAAAACAGATTGACATCTGTTTTTTTATATTTTCCTTTCTAAATAATGCGCTATCTCTTATTAGTAATTTATATTATATATGTAAAACCCATCTTAGCTATTACCACCACCCATTTATTTTGTAATAATTTATATATTTTCATAAGGGCATTTATTAACCAAGATTGAGATTTATTGAAGTAATGAATAATATTAAGTAACATAATGTAAAAGGGGGGGGGATCTTAAGATCTTAGTTTATATTTAATTAGCATTATTATTCATGTTTGTTTAACGAAGAAACCATACCATTACATCGAGTATTTCATAATTTATGGGCAATAAATATGTTTAGATAATCTTTAAAGTTATAGTTATATTGTATTATTAAGCGTTGCATGCATATAGGCCACTTCGTTTATATATATTCGTGCTTCTTTCTCACATGGAGGTATTCGCTAAGTCGAGCCCCATCGTCATTCTTCATGTCCTAGAAACCAGGCTGTAAAACCATCCTGTGGACACACTTGGTTGTATGTGCATGCTTTATATGGGAATCGCTCTGGAAAATCCAGCCCGATAAAGACATAGCCGACCATCCTTCATATCAATACTGACCCTGCCTACATTTGCAGAGGAAATCGGTCAACTTCATTATTAAAATTCATGAAGCACACTCCAGGATCCATAATTGGACTACCCCAATCTGCCGCCATGCATGTACTGCCTTTCAGTGTATTATTAGTCACCCAGAAATAGCCATAAGCCGTAATGAGATGATTTCTTTAAACAGACATATTTCCATTAGTTCACTATACGTATCAATGCGATAAATTTATTATCATTTATATAATTATTCATTATCCATCCCACGCATTAATTATTTATAACTCAAATTAATAATAATATTAAATATAACCAAATGTAATATCTGCTTGTAAAATTATTGTCTTTTAAATCAAGTAAATGCTCTTTTCGTCTCTCTGGGGGTGTAATAGTAATGCATTCCAATAGCGCTAATTCCTTAAGTCACACACATATATTATTGGCATAGCGGCAAATATCATGTTATTGTAAAATATGAATTAAATATATATATAATACTTATGAGGCTAATGTCGGATAAATAACCCGACATAATTTTTGTTATTAATCTAATAAATCTTAAATATATATATCAACTCTTGAATCATTGCTTTCTTTTAGTTAAGTTAATACATTAAGTTATTAATTGTGCTCAATTTGACTAGATGATCTTCGCTAAATACATAATTAATATGCTAGGTCACGAGCCTTTATTGCTCATAAAATATAGCTAATTGTTAAGTTAGTCTATCATTAAAGTTTAGCTAGAGTCTTTTTTGTGTCTCCGATGAGCGATGCCAGCGGTGAGAAGTAAATTAAATCGATGTCATCAGGATTGTTGTTCATAATGTTATAGATCTGGGAAATAGGCAAATAGGGCAAAGTTCATGAGTGTTCCTGACCTGTGTATCTTGCGCACGATTGGATTCGAGGTACTTTTGCCTAGATGCTAGATCTTGTTACGTGAACATACAAATCCAACCGGCACAATAGCAACTACTTTATTATAAAATAAACAATGCAATTTAGCGTAATTTTCCAGACTGTAATACTGTGAGGATTCAGATTGTTGCAGATAATGATTAGATTCATCAAATCTCTCTGGAAACAAAGAAATAATTTATTTTATATTAAATGCCACCCTTTCATTCTCACTCTAGGTTATCTGCATGACTATTTGCTTCACTGTCTTTATAATATACATGCACATATCAAATTAATGTGAATATAGAAAAATAACATATTTAATAGTAATCCTTTTATTATAAATGATCTCTTTTCTTTTGAATGACAAATAGTAATGGTAATATTTCCAATATATTAATAAAACACCTATTAGTACAATTTAAATATTTAAAAAAAATGCTTACAAAACAATTATGGAAATTATAAATATTAATAAATTGTCTTATTCTAATATTGATCTTATTTTATAAAATTAACTCTTTTGATAGTAAATTATAATTCCTCACGTAAGAATATAAAAAAAGAAAAACCGAAATACATCAGTAAAAGTTTATTTTATTGACTCAATTTATTTCCAATAAATTTATTTAAAAAAACTTTTCTTGATGAAAAATTATTCAGATTGATTTTGCATTTATAGAAGAAGATTTAATAAAGACTATGGATATTATTTCCAATGATAGATAAATTTCTTCAGCTATTATTTAGATATGTTTGGCAGGTGATCGGTAATATTTTTAAGATCAGGCCCTTTTTATGTCGGGTAGTTTAGAAAATTGGTCCTTCTGTGCAGTCTTTTTCCATTTCCATTTTCTTTCTTTTAAAATAAATTTTACATGCATTTTATAGGATTCTTATTACTTTTGCAATCTTGTTTACCGAAAAACAAAAACAAAAAACTTTTGTCAAGCGTTGGTGGTATAGTGGTCATCACAGCTGTCTTATAAGCAGTTGTCCTGGGTTTGCGGGTTCACTTCCCGGCCAATGCTTTGACACATGAAAAAAAAAAAAAAAACTTAACTCGTCTTTTTTGAGTATTTTAAATTAACTTTCGTCTATTTTCTTAAATAATTAGACAAGTTGTGTCAATCAAAATATTTTTCAGTTTCAAAATAACTATCATTGATACTGTGCGAAATGCAAAAAAATACAGCCCGATGGCAATACAACTGGATATAAGGACTGCTTTTGATTTGGTACTAATAGATGTACTCATAAAAACATTAGAAAAAACAACAATACCATAATCAATATTATATTTGCTCACAAACTTGCGAATAAATAGAGAAATATATATATAACTCTAAATGGGAAAATGTCTCTTCCTTTTAATCCACATCAATCAATCCCCCAAGAGTCTCCACTTAATGCAGTGCTATTCACCACATACATAAGTCCACTACTTAATAACATTGATAAATGGTTCCCAGGTATCTATATATCCACATTTGGTCCTAATGTAGCCTGCATAGTCTACATGGATGATATAACAGTTTTTCTAACAACTAAAAGCAAATACACACATTAACTTGCACCTATAAATTAGAATTTAACCTTGATAAAACATGGGTATTGTGAATATTCATAGGCAAAACACATTCAAATGTATTTTAAGGTAAACCTATGGCCCATTTAGGATCCCCCTTTCATTTGAGTTACAAGCTATGGAAAGCAAATACAAAACAAACTAATTCAAACAAGATAATAGACCATATCCTCCTGCTCAAAAGCATATATTTCTCTATATTTGAAAGTATCACTTATAGACATGCTGATTATTACAAAAATCACTTATTGTACATCAATTATAGTCTTAAGCCAATAAACTTCACATGATCACCATTTCTTATGCTTGCTTATAACTGTTATTAAATCAGTAAAAACTCTATATAGTATTGCCACCCTGCAAGCTAGAGTAAGAAATGGTGATCATGTGATGTTTATTGGCTTAAAAGCAATTCTGTGTAATAGGATAGTGGTAGCTATGGTTATTAAAGAAGCAAAGACATCAAAATGTATGGGTACTGAACTGAGTTCAGACCTATATGACTATATAAGTTGATGAGCTTGGATTAAAAATATTGTTTCATTGTAGTTAAGAAGAAATAAAAAGTGGCTTCTGGAGTATTGCATTAGATCCTAAGATATAGGTGAAGTGCTCTCAGATTCCAGACTCCTCACTGATGAAGGTCACAAACCAGAAACTAATCTGGGGATATTGGATGAGTAGGCACTAAATGAGGATTTTATGCACAAGCCTTCTGGCATCCATTTATTACTCTGGCTTGCAGGGTGGCAATACTATATGGAAAGTTTTGCCTGTTTTAATAACAATTATAGTCTTTACAAAATCCTTTACATCAAAGATTTATTCACTGTGTAGAAAATTTTTTTATGGGGAAGAAAAATAGTGGCCATCTCACTCAGGCAAATACAGTCTCATAGCAACCTAAATGGATAGGACATTCTATTCATGTATTTACAATACAAAAAACTATTATTTTTTAAACATCTATGACAAAAATATACCCATATTTAGAAGTCACTTAAAATAACACCTGTAAACAAATTTCATCTGCATACAATCTTAGAACTTATTAAATTAATATCTATTCCTAACATAACTTCCCACAAGACAAATGACTCTTCTGGAATACATATATATTTCTAAACAAAAACACAAATTATAACTTAGACTTGCCAATCTTAGACATTAATAATAAGTAGCTACTACATAGATTTAAGTATTGGACACTAGAGCCCAAATTTTTTGATTTTCTACTCAAAATGAACATGTGGTCATTATCAACATTATATTTCATGAGATATAAAAAAACACTTAATATTGACATTATATGTGAGTTATGCCACAGATCAGAAGAAAAACAAAAACACATTCTCTGAGGATAGTAGCCTACAATACCATCTATCTTATATTGCAAAAATTTATCAGAAAAAGAATGTCACTTATAAGTTCAATTATAGTCTTTTCCAAATGCCTGCTTCACAGAAATAAGTACAATATTTATATTATATGCATTATCGTACATAAGGTGGCACTTATCTTTACAATAGTAATGTAAGAAAGTTTTAACACTTCTAAAAACAAATTAAAGACAATAAAACGAAGAGATAAAAAAATTGCCCCATTAGACATTTTCATAGCTACTTGTCCATCAGTGCTCTCACCTCTAGTAAGATATATTTTTTGTTTCCTATTTTATTGTAAATGCTTTTAATAGTAGTTTAATTCACTGAATGCTATTGAAAATACTTATTGTGGTATTCTTTGATTTGTTTTCCTTTTAAACTGAAATATCTGTAGATATATTTTTCCTTGAATAAAGTTCCTTCTAAAACTATAAATATAGGAAAGAGTATATATATTATAAAAATAAAATATTTAGTTCTTTAAACTCATAAATAATTAATTTTTGAAAATAAATCATTTTCTATCCCATTTCTTTATATCCTTATAGATTTTTTTTCTTATTTTAATTTTAAATATTTACTTTGATCCAATGTGCACACACACACACACATATATATATATATTCAGCACACTATCAATATATAAAATATAGCTTTATGTAAAATAAGTTCTTATGACATAACTTATGAGGGAGACAATTTAATAGGATATCCCTAAAAAATAAATACATAATTTGCTGAAATCGTTGCTTTACTAATTTACTTCCTATCTGTCTTCACAATAATTCAGGATATGTTTAAACTCCTCTTATAAAAGGAACTGTTATTTATAGATTTTTTTCATGTTATATTTGACCTCTAAGTTGAAAGAAAACCTAGTATTTTATGTTTGTTCATTTTTAATTATTTATTTGTGTATTTAATTAATAATATTCCTTGTTTGTATCCATTTTAAAAAGAGGATCATAAAAAAGATTCATCCACAATATTAACTTGAGAATTTATTAAGTTTTTTCTTTATTTAAAAATTAATGTTAATAGAATATTATTTAAAAAAATTAAGGATATAGGTTTTATACAATTTCAAAAATGTTTATGGATAAACATATGAAACATGATATTAATTATATGAGGTATACAAAATACAGTAGATGAATAAATATCTGACACTCAATTTTAAAATGAACATAAAATACTGTGGATGAATGGGAGATTTTGATGTAATATTAGTATAAAATAGAATGGATAAATGAATATCTAGTATTATTAAAACCTGTTCTCTATCTATAGAATAAACTACTATTTTCACATCAGTGAACAAAGAAAAAAAATAAGTTTCATGTTTTTTTATTATTATAAAAATTCAAAAATAAAACAAAAAAAGATGAAATCACTTAATATACTTCCATGTAAAAACAACACATAAAAACAACATATTTAGAAACAAATTTGAAAATAATATATTTAGTGACTAAACCAATTTAAAAATATATTAAAATGAATGTGATTTAGTGGTGTGTTCATAAGACATTAAAATTAATAATGAGGGCAAATGCAACTTTTTAAAAAATTACAAATCCAATCCATGTATTGAGTATGAATATTTAAAGAATATAACAATACAAAAAAAAAAAAACAACAACCATGTAATCCATAAAAAAATAATTGATGGTATTCCCCAAATATTTCTATGCATGAGAATAATGTAGATGCCATAAGAAATACACAGTTATGGTCATAATATATATTTTTATCATATTTACTTCCATAATAGAACTTCATATAGGTATTGTCTTAATCGTAAGAAAATAATTTAAAAAGTGACTGTCATAAAAAAATGTACAACTGAAAACATGCATGAATACCTTTTATAATATTCATAGTTTTCATTTTATATGACTAACTTTTTTTGGGAATTTAATTTCTTATCGTTTGTTAAATACTTACTTGTCACTAATGTAGATTTTTTATCTATGCTCTTTTATGGTGTTTGTGTTATAAATATATATACATTTTTGGACTTTAATTTCTTATGGAGTTATTACTGTCAATTATTTTCTTAAGAATTATATCACTTACTTTTTTGTATATTGTTGTGCTTATTAAATCTTTATTTTATATTCATTTCACAAGTTAATTTTGTAATTTAATTATACAGAGTTGTATTTTGCCTCATTATTGATTTAGTTTTTTCATTACTGATCACACTCATTGGATATATTTTGATTTTAATCATTGTGTACAGGTTTGATTATTAAATATATTTTTAGCTTTATTTCTAAATATATTATTAATATTTTTAAACATTATTATATAATTTCCCTAGTTTTTGTTTTTGATTTAACAATTAGTTTTTTCTTTGCTACATTGATATGTGGATAGTGACTCTATCCTGCAGTTAGAGAACAAGCTCTACTAGTACCAAATACCTATATTAAGTGTAATAAAAAATAATAGATTTATAAATATTTTACAACAAAATGGAAAAAATAAATGATTACCCTATATAAAATATTAAAAGAAATGTTTATTAAAGTTCATCATTTCGCTCATAACCTGAATATTTCTATACTTTACAGCAGTTGAAGCATAGCATAAGTAATAGTTTTTTAAAAGAATGAACATATTTGGAACAGAAGCTATATTTCAGTCTTAAAGGATTCAACAATCTGCACCTACAACTGCTTGTGCACTACTAATCTTTTTTATATTTTGATTTATAACTATAGAGAAATTCATAAGATATCATCATCTTAAGAGTAAATGCAGTTAAATTCTTTACAGTTATGTTTTGCAAAAACATATCAATCAATCTTTGTGTTTAGCAAAAACTCAATAATAATACACCATTGGAGTTCACAAACTCAATGCCATTATTTTCAATAATTTTCTGTTCACACCAATATGTGCAGTAAATTCACCAAGAAAAAAAAATCAATTGTTTATTAATGGCAATGAAATACAGTAATGTAAAACAAGAAATAAAAAGCTTTCTTCCTTTAATCTTTATTAATCGAATATCAGAACATATTCACTGATGAAATGATACTATTCCAGAAAACAATTATATAATGTATTAGCTTTTTACTGATTCAGACAAAAATGCTAAAAATATATAATACCTCACAGAAAATCTGATGTTATGAAAATATCCTTTCATTTGATGATAGACCCTTATTTTTTAAAAAAATATAGCTATCTATCTGTTTCATTAAACTTCCTTCTAAAAAAGATTAATATCATTGAGACCAGTATAACAACAAATCTTTAACTATATATACTATTTTTATAAAAAAAAAAAAAAAAAAATTCATAAGGATTTTTATTTCTTTCCAATTTTGACTATTTTTATCAAATCTGATTTCTTCTGGCTCATCAAAATCTGACCTAGTAGACTCTTCTTTACTATAAAAAACTACATGGACATATCTAAGATGTTGTTATCCATATAGGAGTTGGACAACCATTGTATTCTTGTGTCCATTTGGTGGACCTATTGAACAAATGGCATAGTATATGGTCACATACCTACACTTTATAATTTTTATTTTTCCCAATTGGGTCAGTCCTATGATTGTCTAATATTTTATTAGCATGTTTTGGTTCATCTTACAGTGCCAATATTTGTAAGTCTCAGTTTGCTATTAGTGTCTAAGATGAGCCACTAAATGTAAGATCTAGCCATTTTTTAATTTCTTTGATACCTGAGTATCACAATGCAAATCTCTTAACACCCCAGAGTAGTTACTTAGAAAAACACTGTTCTTGATCTCTCACTCATTACACTGACCTTCAATCAAGAAACCCAGCTTACATGTCCAGTAAGCTGATACATCTGTCTTTTACTTGTCCATCTCAAAAAAATTCCATTTAATTAACATTTGAAATCCAGTTTCACCAATAGTCCATTAAACAACAGGTTTACTTTTTATTTGTGTCTTATTTCTAAATCTTTTGTTAATAGATTAATTTCTTTTTTACACTTATTAACTTAGTAACCTAGCTTATTTTAATTAATCTTTGAATAATCTAAGTGATTAAATCAATGATGATCCAAGAAATTGCTATGCCTTCTGAAAGCACAAAAAGGGATATATATATATATATATATATATATATATATATATGCATTTAGGTGTTATAATCTTTATTATTGCCTTATTCAGAAGTGAAATTGGTTACTCCAATAACTTATAATTATTTTCCTGTTAAATAGAAATAGATTATTATATAGTAATTCAGATTTGAGCACTGAATTAGTACTTTTCACAAATTCTATGTTGATTTTATAAAATTTAATTTTCAGGTTTTTTAGAATGAACTCCATTGTTTTCTATGCATCTTTTTGTTTCATTTTAAAGCAAGCAGTTTGTATGTTCCCACACAAATGAAATGTCTACAAATTTTATATTTTTGCAGATTTGTGTGTATGTGTTGGCTGTTTATTGCATCAATAGCAAATTTTTCTAATGGTACTTAGTGGTATTTTATTTTGATGGCAATTAAGAATTTTTTTTTTTTATCTGAAGTCCCCTACTTTAGTTTTAATCAGCTGAATATTTGACAAATTTTTTAATTGATTTAGTATTGGGTTCAATCTTTAATGGAACTGTCTGATTTGCTGTCATTGTACATCTGTAATACAGTTATGGGTTTAGGATAGAAATAAACTAAAACAGGCAAAACTCTCCATACAGTAGTGCCATTCAGTGCAAGCCAGACTAATCAATGGATGCCAGAACACTTGTTCATAAAATACTTAACTAGTGCCTACTCATCCAATATCCCTAGACTAGTTTCTACTTGTGAGCAAGCACAAGAAATGGCGATCATGTGATAGAAATAAACTGTCAGCAGAGATTGCTTTATCAAAATCAAACTCAGTTGCAAATGTAAGGCTGAACTGAAAACAAAAAATTTTCTACTTTTCTCAAACCTTGTACAATGTTCAAATTTTCAGATTATCTGAATTGTAACTATTGATAGATATTAAATAATCTTTAGCATTCAGTGGTTCTATTTGTATTTGTTGTGTTTGGTCTGAATTGCAAGTTTTAGGCTCAAACCAACAGTGATATCAATAAAAATATGAACACTCAATAAATACAGTTGTACACAAATAAATGTAGTTAATACTATGTTGGTCATGCCAGACTCACTTCTAGCTGTATATGTTAGCTTGTCTCATGAGTTCTAGTCAAGTCTCTTCTGGCTGTACTAAGCAATTTACCTCAAATTGGCCATAGTCTTAGCAGTTTCTAGTCTTATTGTGGTCTTGCCTCTACATGGTTGTATCAGTAATGACTATACTAGAAACACCTTTGCTGTTGGAAGTGGTTTCAATTGACAGCACCTTCAATCATTCATGTTGGACAGACGTTCTCTCTTTATCTTGCTTGTCTCCAAAAAGACTGCTATTTATTACCAGATCCTCTACCTTAATGGAAGCAATCAGATTCAGAGAGCATCATTGCCTATTGGACTGCATTAACCAATGGTAGTTTTATCCACATGTTTACACATTGACCATACTTATGTTTTACCCTTTGGACATGTTTATACATTGCTTAAACACATGTTTACACATTGATTAGTGGAAATAAGTCCTCAATCTGATCAGATAAGGAATCTGGACTAATCCACTTCTGAAGACAAGGTCAAATATGACAGTATTTTAATCAATTAGTCCTTATAATGTTAGCTCCTGTTGAAATTCAGTTCATTTGAGTGCTGAGTTGAGAATTCTTTAATAGAGATGAATATCTAAAATATATTTTATTTATTATCACTGCCATTAAATCTTTTTTTAACAGCAGCACACATCTTTTTTCTTTTAAATATAAATGGACTTATAAAATATGTTCTTTCCACAAAATCCAATCAAAAAATACACTCTCATTTTTTTCTTTCCAAAAATATTATTTCTATCATCACCATATATATATATATATATTTACTTGTTTATACATCCAATGTTTTGACCACTTTGTTTGTAATCATTTTCAAGGATCTACAAAATACATATTTACATCTTTATAATATATCAATACAATAAAAAATGCATCAATCCTTATCATAAATCAATAACATTTTCCTTTCATTTATCAATACATCTTTTTTACATATACTATATTATATATACATTACTCTTATTTACTTCTTTACTCCCCAAACTTTTCCATTGTTTTACTTATAAATCTTCTTTTTTTAAAAAAATCACAAATATTTTTTACTTTCCTTTTTGTACCTCCTAAGTAATTACTTTAAAACAATACCTTTATTTTCAAATTTATTCTTAACTTAAAATATAACATTTACATAATTTATTCTATTCAGAACAGGTT
Source organism: Epiperipatus broadwayi (assembly GCA_028023455.1). Classification (NCBI taxonomy): domain Eukaryota; kingdom Metazoa; phylum Onychophora; class Udeonychophora; order Euonychophora; family Peripatidae; genus Epiperipatus; species Epiperipatus broadwayi. The sequence goes on along the minus strand of JAQFVV010000009.1, from coordinate 1,560,806 downwards.
TATTTCTCTTTATATATAAACTCTCCTTTACCATTCTTTCTCTATATAATCTTACTTTTTCCAACATTCCTATCTTAAAATCTATATGTCCATTCCTTATTGTGTATGTTAATATTTAAATTTTGATCACTTAAATGTTGTTTCAACTTTGTCCCTAATTTATTCTTTGTTGTACCTATATATGACACATTCCTATTATCTTTTTTACAATCTAAACACCCAATTCTATAAATACCATTCATATTTTCAACATTCCTATTTCTTATTTCCTTTATAACATTATCTAAATTAAACTTCCTTTTATACACTGGCTTCAGCAATAAATTACATTCCTTTTCATATTTCTATTTATATCCTTCATAAACCTTTTAATTAAAAAAAATTTTTTTTGATACCTTATAACTAATATATACATTCCTTTTTATCTTTCTTTTTATCAAATTTTATTTTTTCAATATTTTTCTTTCCACACAATTTATTAATAATTTTAATTGGAAAATCATTTTTCATTGCCCTTTCTCTTATCTTACCCAATTTCTGTCTTAAATAACATTTCCTCAGATTATAAATTAATTCTCCTAATTACTCTATTATTAACAATATACCTTTATCTTATATATATATATTCTACATCTGATTTCCAATTACTTATTCTCAGGCTAATAAATAACTGAGATATAATTAAATAAAATTAAAACATTTATTGCATTGAATTCATTGCCTATTACAATTGGTAAGATTATAATTGTGTACTTGCAGCCATAAAGGAATGCCTCAACTTATTCTGATAAACCTAGCATGTCATGAAAAGACTAATACTATTTTTTAGTCAGTAGGTAACAACTCTAAAATGTAAGCATAACAGATTGCTTTCTACAAATATCTGTATTCATTACTGCCAGAGTAATACCAGGTCAGTGAATTGTCATAAAAGTGACTTAGTAATGCATTTCTCTGGACCTTAGCTTTGTAGCCAACTCCCTATCTATGAACAATCATATTTAATGACCTACTTATTTTATTGGCCTATTTAAGTCATTGGATACTTACTTTAGTGTTAATTCACTGGACATTGTATTATATTCTGAATCTGATCCAGAAAACATTACACTTTAGACAAGTTTATTATTGAGTGTAAGTCTAATGAGTCAACAATAGCAATGTACATCTTTGAAGCCAAATTTGATTGTCAATAACTTGAATACTTATCTTATTAACAGAAGACTTATATTTATTAACCTACACACAAATTCAAAAATAGATGATCAGTTAACTTTAGTATCAACACCAATAAATAAATAAGTGATCTAAGGAGACTTAGTATTGCCACAATGGTTAATCCTTTTCTCTCAAAGCAGAATCCCGTTACTGTCATTCAAAAATATATCAAATGATTACATCTTTCCATATGATTTAAAATCATTTATTATAGTTCATAGCTGTGGATAACTTTTCTATTTTAATAATCATATTTTTTTTTAGCATTATTGGTGTTTCTATCTGTTTTGCAATTAGATAAAAGTTCCTTTATAATATTGCTTCCATCCTTACTTGACACAATGTATTAATGCTTAAAGACTTCCTCATCTCAATAACTCTGCTATTGTCCAGTAATATTTTGTTAAAAGTTCTAGCTTATCACACCCTTAATATTTATTATCATCGTTTTATTTGAACAGCCAGCATCACAATCACTTCTCTTTTTGCAATATTTCTTTTCATCTAATGAATCTTACATTCACCCCCCCCCCCCATTAGACACTCTTATTTTCAATAGAAATATAATTTTCCAGTGAGTTCTCTTTTTGTTTTCATTATTTATTCTATCTCACTCTTTTAAATATTTTTTTAAAGTATTTTTTTGCTCTTACAAGTTATATTTGATTTCTTCAAAAACTTTTATATTATTTATTAATTTTTCATATATTTTTAAGTTCCACCAAACTTAACTATATTATAAATTATTTTATTACTGCTCTATACTTTTCTTCCAGAATTTATCCCAATATATGAACTCCTCTTACTTTTAGCATCCTTTTATGTAATTTCTCACTATTTCCCAAGTTTAGTCATGTTTTCTTTTTTTTATTTAACTTGTTCAATATCCTACTAATTTAATGACATCCCTGCTCTGTTCTTGCTTAAATGTAAGATCTTCACTTTGTATTTAAATATTATATCCATCACTCCTTACTTTTTTATAATGATTTCAATTCAAGGTCAAAAGTTATGAAAAGAGCAATGCATTTATCAAAATGTAATTCTTAGTAAGAAAAAGATTCATGGCATAATAACTAGGATATCTAATTGCTACACCCAAGACTTTGATTTCATATCTGGCCTAGATGAAACTTTAAAATTTTTTTTAGGTGCAGACTATTTTTCTTTCAGGTAATCAATCTATAGACAATCCTTTAATTGTTTTATATCGTCTATACTAAGAAACGAATTATAATTATTTAGTTACTATTAGATAAAAGATAACGGCTTTATGATGAGTTTGAACAGTGACTATAAAACACAAAATATGTTGTAACTATCATTACATTGATATAAAAGGTATCTATCCATTGAATGCAGAGTCATAATTTATCTTTTGAGGGTAGTCGTGAAAACCCAAACTTACCTAAGCTCTAATAATAAATTCCAAAAATATTAGCTTAATCTTAAATATCTAGATTTAACTATATATTTTTCATGTGTCATAGCATCGGCCGGGACGCGAACCCACAACCGTCTGCAACCAACTACTTGCTTGCAAGGCAGTTACAGTGACTATAAAACACAAAATATGTTGTAACTATCATTACATTGATATAAAAAGTATCTATCCATTGAATGCAGAGTCATAATTTATCTTTTGAGGGTAGTCGTGAAAACCCAAACTTACCTAAGCTCTAATAATAAATTCCAAAAATATTAGCTTAATCTTAAATATCTAGATTTAACTATATATTTTTCATGTGTCATAGCATCGGCCAGGACGCGAACCCACAACTGTCTGCAACCAACTACTTGCTTGCAAGGCGGTTGCGATGACCTCTCGGCTAACAACGCTTGACTAGATTTAACTATATAAATTAAAAAAAAAAAAATCAAAACCCTAACAGTTTCCAAAATATCAATTAATCTGAACTAATGCAATTAAATAAATAATCAAATAGTTAATAGTTTGTATGACTCCAAGAGTTTGAGTACCATAAATAACCTAACTGGAGTCATGATTCTTTGGCTTGAACTCCCAAAAATCATTACTCTACCACTGCAATAAACTATGTAATATAATTTATTTATTAAAAATATGAATAAGTTGAAATCTTACTCATTTTTAAAAGGTTTTCATTTACATTTTAGATAATTTAAAATATTATGTTAAACACAGTTATGTTGATGCATTCCTGGTCATTATATGATTAACATTTCTTCAGATCTATTTAGTCTTCAGGCTGCTTAAACACACATCTATCATTATGTTAATAAGTCTACCACTCCTTTATTTTTTAAGCAATTTGCTGCCCCTGTTGTTATAATCTTTATTCTAATATTTAACCAGAATGTTATTTTTACACTTTATTCTCTTATCTTGAGAGGTATTTTCTACTTTCAATTACATTATTTGCCAACTCACCCAAGATTTTTGGTCTTACCTCATTATAAAAATATACATGTTAAATAGATATAGTGCCATATACAACTCTAATTTATTTGATAATGCAAAATTAGTCTCCCCATTTCAGAAAAAAAAAAATACTTTGGTGCATTATAATGGTCTACTAAATAAAAAAACATATAATAAATTCTATACTAAGACTTTCTCTGTTATAAAAAATATAAATGAATTTTTTCATTTCCTGCAAAATTTCTAATGCAAACTTAACAATTGTAATGTGCTTACTATTTGTAAATGACCTCATCTTTTTTTCATCACTGTTTGATGATTGTTATTTCAGTTATGATCTGTCCACTAGCATTTTCCAGCAAATTCATTCATGACCAAAACATGCTTTTGCTTGATAATTTTGAACATTTCTTATGCAAGATTATATTACAAAAATATCAAAGTTTAGGTTGTGTTTTGTTATTTAACAAGCTTTTCTTTAGAATTTAACCTTTCAAAGATGTCTTTAAACCAGACTGATCACATTGAAAATATTATTGCCCATAAGAATGATTAGCCAATTGAAATACTACTGCTCACTATAGATTCATATAGTTTATATCTGAACATGACTAAGATCATGAATGAAAATTGTACACATTGTAAAGGCAGATGATTATTCCACACACAAACTTTACTTAAAAAGTATCAGAAGTTTTGAAGATTATATATATCTTCTTTTAAGAAGGAAATTCATCTTTAGCATATTGATAGTGTTTGTCAATACTCATATAGTTTTTTAAAAATGAAAAATGACGAGTTATGAAATATGTATTTAAATTTTATTATGGTATATTATAATCACAGTGTAATATTCTCCCCCGCTCTCTATCCAAGCGAACTAAATAATTTCAACTACTGATAATTAATAATAATAAATATTTATCTACAACAAAACGATATTAACATATTTACAACAACTGACATTAGCATATTTAGGTTATATATATATTCTTACTAATAATTTAATATACACCTTACGATTACAACAAATTTGATATATTAATAATATGCTTACATAATCTGGCCTTGCGGCTTACGACAAATAATAATAAAACCCGGATGGCCTCTATAAGTCCCTAGTTCCGCTTTGGCACCTTCAGTGGCGGAGTTCACTGGATCACGAGTTCTGATTTCAGCCGGCATGCTGTCTTCTGGTTACACTGCTATCTCGTGACAATTTTCTTGGTTCTTACTGGGCCTTAAATACTGCTCTTCTCATTCATGCACAGGAGTCTGGGATAGCCTTGTCTTGCTTCAGGTCCGCGTTCCAACTGCTATTTCTCTGAGGTTCATGCGTTTCCCGCGCAGAGGAGGGGGCGGGATAAAACTGGAAATGCTTATCTCTTTTCTTATCTTTAGACATGTACATTAAAGTATTTAACTTTCTATTACTTGCTGATATATTATAATAACGCAATACTAATACATAGCACACAGCATACCATTTTATGAATTTAATATATCTTAAGTTAGATCTTATAATTGTTGTTTCTATCTTCTGATTTATGAAGTATGAGATAAATGAAGAAAGCATATTAATTAAATATCTTTGTCCACATGCATAACAGTATTTTATTTTACCATCTTAGATGTAGATTAATAATATATCCATGATAATTCATTTCTTGAATAGAAATTTAATATTATTGCAACCTATTAAATATGTATATATGAAATAATTAATTGGATTCCTTAAGAAAACGATTTTATGTCATAGTGAATTATCATTTAGAAAACAATGTAATCCATTGTAAATATTATAAAACAATAACATAATTTTATAGTAATTTTAAGTAGAGGGTATTCAAATTAATACTAGAAACTATTATACAATTATACTTATTTACATTTAAGAGCATTGTCAACACTTTTAATAAGACATTTTTTTTGTTTAATTTATTATTTTTCCATTCAACTTCAAAATCATAACAATTTCAAAACAGAAATCTCATAATTTTTTGATTTGATGGAGTAATAAAAATGAGCAGCACATAGAAAAGAACAAGGAGTGAATTTAAGTAAATAATTTAGTATATACATATAGTTTATTTATTAAATTTATATATAGAAGTATACCAATAGTGAAAATGAAGAGAAAAATAGGATCAAACCCTATCCTGTGAGTTCCAAACTCCTTTAAAACCTGGTGACATCCAAATCAAATATTAAGATAAATATGGTAATGATCATGTATTGACGACAATTTCCCATATATATATTTTATCAACATTCTAAGTTTTTTTATATATAGCAATAAGAACGATCATCACATATGTTTCACATACAAATAGTTATTTGACAACTAAATAATTACCCAAAGATTTAGTTAAATATTAAAGATCTATATAATCTATTATTGTTTTTTTTTTCTGCATCCATTGAATGAGCTACAAGAGTGCATGTCCTAGACCTTGAGCATTATTTCTTGTAAAATTCTAGTTCTCCGATATCTCTAGCAATATATTATGATATTGGGATAATAAAAAATAAGGGTTTCATAAGTGGTAATTATTGTAGAATGTTTTTTTTTATTGGGTGGGGGGGGGGGATTCATCCCAGAACATATCTTTTAATTAACTTATTACATTTTTACAAGATTATATCAATCTCTTGTTTTTATTGACAATTCTCAACCTCTTTATAAAAGATTGGTACATTTGACATGTTTAATTTGAACATCCATCCATCATCATCATTGATGGGAATAAACAAATCAGTACAATAAATCAGAATAAAATCAACAGTCCAACTCGTGGCTGGATTTGAACAATAAAAAATGTGCACAAACTGCCCAAATTGATATAAGGTAACCTCCATTAACCCAAGAGCTCGTGTTGTCTACTTCCCCTTTTAAAGCTAGCTAAATTTAAGTATTTTTTTAATTATAAAACCATCTCTTTCTGTAAAATATTGTGTAACCTAACTTGTATACTTTTCTTTCTATCCTTGGGTTGATATTTTCTACTTTATATATTTGCTAATTTATTTCTTTTATTATAGTAGTGTGCTTAAATAGTCATCGAACAAACAAATTATTTCCCTCCCTTTTATTAGTGTGCTGCCATATTGTGGATTAATTTTATAACTGACCCCTTAATAAATGTCTTCTAAAATTGCTTGTTCGAGGGCTCTGTTATTTTATTAATCTCCTAAATAATTGTTTTCAAGAAAGGTATATTTCACATTTTTTTTATATAATGCGAAATTGATAAGTGAACTTTATAAATATAGAGAAATGCACGACTATGTATAACCTTATGAATCCCCTTTTTATCATGCATTCCCCTCCATTTTTCTTATTTTAAAACATTTTATTGTATTTATAATGCCATTTATGAATTGTAAAAATTGAGGTCGAGAATGTGCGGACCATCTTTAAATGATATAGGAATTAGTTAAGCACCTTTACTTATTTAGTTACCCTTTCTATGTATTTGTTTTTTTTTCCTTCTATGTATTTGTTTATGTCTTATATTGTGTGTTACTGGTGTAGGCATATGGGATGTTGAGACCTGCTTTGTTTCTATATGAATTTATGACTCAGATCTTTCCCTTTTCTTCTCGCAGTTTCCAGATAATGTATGCACTAGGAGTCATACCTGGGAATATTACACTTAAGTCAACCAGTCATGGAGTTCATGGTACAATGCCATAGTCAGGCTGTTTATGACAAAACTTTCCATGGGGTCCATGGTGAGACACCATCCTGTCTGCTTTAATTTTGTTTATTATTTTATTTCACAAAGCTGCAGTTTTAATGTATCACACTCCATCCTATATTTTTGATTCTCCACTAGTACCACCATTCTCTTTTATTAAAATATTTTATTTAATTCCTCGGGTCTTAACCACTTCCATGCCTCTAGCTCAGCGAGCTTTCGTCCACACTATTCTTGAATTCAATACAAGTTCTTTTTTCAAATATATAAATTAATTTAACAAACACTTGTTATATTCCCATAGGTCTCATATATATTGAAATCAATCTTTCTTTATATAACTGTACTTTTGCTTAAGCACATTATTATATTATCTTGCATTGACCCGAGATATAGAGAGTATGTATAAATTAACAAACCATTAATGTAAATGGCACTTTATTCAATTTATTCCAAATATATATATTTATCTTTTAATGAGTTGACGGCATGGACTGGCTTATTCAGACAATGCTATTTTATAATGTTTAATTAATAAACCATATTTAAATTTTAATCAGTTGAATATTTATTTATTTTCTGTGATCCACACCATTACTCCGGTCTATTTCACCTTTTGTATATATATTTATACCATCCATAGTCTTTAGTTAGCAAACCTAATGATGTATTGTAATATAGAGTTTTTGCTTCTCCCTGACCACCGGCACCAGCAAGAAACTATGCTATTAGTGGCGTCAGATGTGTTATTATGTAGGTCACACTGTGGAGTATAGACTTTAGATTCAAACTTAGGATTTCTAGAAGGCAACCCCTCCTAGAGTGTTGAGTTTCATGTCTGGGTTTGAATTCTGCAGTGTCTTAATGAGATAGACAATTCTGACCATTACAATATATATATTTACTCCTTATTCCATATAACTATTAGAGATGTCTGAAAGATTTTCTTTTCCTCTTGCTGTATCAACTTGGTCTTTTAGCAATCTCTTGTTGGCCATGAAGGCTTCCGCACCAATCTCTATATAAGTTTTATTGACTTTCAGTGTTTTCAGCATTTATCATCACTCATAAGAATTGTTCAAGGATTACTCTCACTATGAAATTCCTATGATGTATTCTCTTACACATTCTCATCTGAATTGTTTGTGATTTTGGGAATGCAATCTAGTTATACGCTTAGGTGATGTTTGGTCAAAATAATTACAATATTTAGTTTTGCTATTATTTTATTTATCTCAGAAAACATAATAATATGGGCATCCTTAACTTACTGCCAGCAATCTTGTTTAATAGAAAAATAAATCTACTGTTGCTTTTTCTACTCTATGGTATTATTTAAATCAGAATTGCTTATAAATGTTTGTCTCATTAATGCTATTTTTTTTATCTTATTCATAAATACTGCTTTACTCAAGTCTTAAAATCATCATAATAAATGATATTCTGCATTACCATGTTTAACAAAATTAATTTCTCAATGAACCAATATTCTCTCTTTCATCTGAGCTGTTGGGCTAAAAACATTAAATGGTGCTAATGGGCTAAAGTTTCATTTCCAGGATTGAAGTATGAAATATTAACGACCCCACACTCAATAAAACTTGTCAATTATATAAAATATATACATTAAATATAACTGAATAATAATTCATCATAATACTAATAAATATACAAATGTATACATAAGACATAAATAAAATTATTTTACAACTAAACAATCAATTGAAAGTTTACATAAACAATATTTAAGACCTGTTATAGTTTTTTCTGTACACCAACATATTGATCTATAAAAGTGGATACTCTGGGGCAAGCTTCAATTCTGATAAACGTTACAACTCTCTGATATCTCTCTAGCAATTTTCAAATATATATTGTATCATTGTGTAGCTAGTTACAAGTTAAGAGAATGACAAAAATAGTTCAGAAAATAATAATAATTATAGTAATATAAGCTTGGTAGACAAAGGATTAAATGAATTCCCATGTGAGTGTGCCCTCAAATAAATATTTTATGTGTTTGTATTACAAAAAATGAAAAAAAAAATTTTTTTTATTAATTAAATATAACTTATAACTGTTTAAAAAAAATAAATAAAATGCACTAAGATAAATTGGAGTTGCTAAATTTATTATTTAAACAAGAAAGTTATCAAGTTGTAAAATTTCACATATATATATAGCATTTGTTTTGAAACAAATTCATATTTATAAAGAAATAATTTTTTTTTGATCGGTTTTATTTTCTTCTATTTTTTTTTAATTAATTATTGTTGTTTATCAATAAACATACCATAGAGACTGATTGAAATAAACAAGGTAGGTTTTGAAGGGAGACAGCTGTAGGCATGAGCAATAGATTTTTTAATAAATATTTTTTGATAAACATGAACGATTATCTAAAAAAAGGGATGTAATAGTTAATTTCAATAGAGAACATAGTTTGCTAGCAAAGAGAACTGAGTTAAAACATTCTCCCATGAAGTCCTCCAAAATTATATCTATCAATGAATTATAAAGACTAAAAGAAAAAAAGTATATTGATGTCAGCCAAGTAAAGAGGTACTCAGAATTAATTAAATGATTAAATTTAATACATTTGACAAACAAAATTAGTAATACCATTCAGTATGCTCATCACCAATTTATGATTGGGTCAATAAAGAGTAAATTCTGTTATATATATTTCTAAGTGTACTGTAATAACCAATAATAAAGGGCTTTTCAAAAGCAACAATTAATCCAAGATGTTTTTTGAAATTCATCATCTTATAACTTGTCTTTTAATTATTTCATCTCTATAATCTTGTTTTATTAACAATTCTTAATCTTTTTAATGCTTGTCAAATCGCATATAATATATGTTGAGGCAGATGCTTTGCTATATCTCAAATATATATGTAGACCAGGGATGACCAGTCGACCACAAAGCTGATTTGAATATAAAAAATAAAAAAGTAAAAATTCAAAATTTTTCTCATGTAAAAATAATTAAATTTAAAATAACACCTATTGTTATTATTGATCTCAAAAATAAACCCAGATTGGAAGAAGCTGAAAAGAATTAAATTATTTTTGTGTAATGCTAGAACTAAAATTCTTAGAAATATTTAATTGACATTTCCCCCAAGAAAAAACAAAAATCAATGGTTTCAAGTGAGAGCTTCTGGACATTAATAGGCAGGGATAAACATCAAAATGTTTGGAGATTTTCTTCAATGCATTTTTTGGTTCAACATATTTGTGAGAATTAGAATTTTCCTGAATGATTGTAATAAAAACTAAACACAGATCACAATTGTCAGATCTACATTTGGAATTATGTATAAGAATATAGTTTAAGTTCATAAAAGCCAAATTTTGACAAATTTGCCGAAACTATGCAATAAAAACAATATATATTTTTTTATTTTGTAAAATTTAAATCTAATTTATTTTAATACAATTCTAAAACAATAATTTTTTTTCTATATTTTCTTGAGTTTTTTTTTAAAATTCAGGACCAGATCTAGAAAATAATTATTTATAGGTAATTTAATAATTGTAATTTAATAAATATTATATGTACTAAAGGGAGCTGAGATAATTTAATAGTAGTCATAGTAAAATGTCTTCAAGAGTTTGTATCTTATAAAAAAAAAAAAATCATCAGTTCGTAAATATCTTCTAAAAATGTCACCAATATTTTTGAGTACCTAAGAAGTCCTTATAAAAAAAACACCAATTCATAAGTACATACTAAAAAAAAAAACAGGACTTCGAACCATAATTTTTTTCCATTCTGGAAAAAAACTTTTTTTTTCTGGTTTTCAGTTTGAAGTCCTGAAAAAAAATGTAATCAGCCTCAGGTATTCTTTCACTAAAAAAAGTCACCCCCAATGTCTAAAAGTTTGGCCACCCCTGATGTAGACAAATAGGTGGGCTCTGCTAAAATTCTACTTTTAAATTAATTTAGAAAATTTTGTAATTTTTTTTATTAAACATGTTTTATAAGAGTACAATCGAATGTGTTTAAATGCACCCACATAAATAAGTAAAATATTTCTTCTATTTAATAAAAGAATGTAATATTTTATTTTATAAGAAAAATAAACTTTGCAGTAATTTTTTTTTAATTTTATGTATAAGATTATTTTTAATATTGAACAACAATGCTTAATCTCCAAAATGTTTTATTCTGTTGTGATAAAAATAAATAAATCAATCTAAAATTAAACATTGTCTAGATGAATAATGTAATTGAATTAATTAGTGTGGGATGCAAAAATTTCTTAATTAAAAACCCGGCTTATTTGAAACGTACAAGAATCTTTTAATTAAAAAAAAATAACTTATCTAAAAATGTAAATCTAGAAAATTGGGTGTGGGAGGACAATCAAATGTAAATCTTATAAAAGCTCCCCCAAATTTATTATTTCATTAGATTCTAGTTTATGCTTCTTTCCATGCATTGATTCATTCATTCATGCTAATATTCAATACACTGGGACAAGCTGTACTCATCACCAGTAATCGTTCAAAATTAGGAGATTTTATTAATACCCCATAATTAGTTCATGGCAAGCAAATTGCAGTTTTATAAAAATGAAACTACAAATCATTCCTAGTGGTGTTTAAAATATGAGACTAGATATCTTACCAAGACCGATTCCATGCTCTGATCTTAATTTCATCTTCCAGCATGCCATAAATTCATAAAAATCTGACTTCCTGAAATGCCAACCTACGTTGAAGCCTCTCCTCTCTCAACTAACTGATATCAAAAAATACCTACCAAAATCAACAAAAATACATACTTAATTCAATGAATTCTCAAAAAGCAAAGTGACATGCTGATGAACTTTAACAGTAATAAGAACTTTATTTATAGTCCATAAGCCAGCCTTATCTAAATTTTCTTATATAAACTTGTATTCAGAATATAAACTAATTACTATTAGATTTAACTATTAAAATTTACCAATATTAATAATTTGTTGTTAGTATAAGATTTTTGTATGTGCATCCTTCATGGATTAATTTTTTTTTTAAATTATGAAAGATTTTAGAGTTATGTAATCAATGATCTTAAGCTGCTTCTAAAATTTCATACCATTTAATGACAAAAGTTTTTAAGTATAATTTTCTATTTTAAATTAAATCAGTTTCATAATTCATTGCTATTTATAATCATTGCAAGTCTAATAGCAAACAAAATTTTCTTTAAATAAAATAAAATGAGAAATCCATAAACAATATGATAAGTATTGAAGCATAAAAGTTAGACTTGTGTGGGTTAGAGACTATGTATCGATAAAACATGAGACTATGTATCGATAAAACCATGTATGGCTATGGATATAGGTTGCAATAGGACAACCTATTATAAGTTCACTGTATCCTTTTTGCATGATCTGGGTTCGATCACATTACATTGTGCCTTAGCACATCTTATGGGTCTGCATGGGTTAGTAATGATAATAAGTAAGATTAGTTGAAAGTATGCAATGTAATAATCATTTCATAAAGTGTTTATAAAACTCAATAGTGCTTGTTTTTGCTAGGATATTAGTATAGATAAAAATAGCTGTATGAAATAATTATACAAATGAGTCTGACCTAATGTATAACCATCCATGAAGGAATACTACTTTATTTTATTTCATTTTGGTGTGGGGTTATTTTATAATAAACCTAGTAATTAATAAATATTATTTTATTTAAATTTGCCACATTTGTTTTGTTGTTATCTGTCTATCAGTTGTTTAATATTCAGTAGTCTCAAGATAGCATCAGAAGTAATTATTACCTTAAAATATGTTTGGATTATCATATGTTCAGTCACACAAATAAATTTTCCAAACAGGTATATGCTGGTTTGGTGCACCCTCAAGTGACTGGGTGTATGGTGTCTGGTACAATATATATATATCTGTAACTTTATAAACATACTCCAGTATGGGTAAATATACATAATAAATAACACATACAATGGAATATCATAAATAATTGTATATGAAAATAATTACTGCATGTTTTGGGGATGCGTATTAAATATGCATTAAAATAAAACTATATAATTAAACAATAAATAGAGAAATTAATTTAAAGTAAAATACTTTTTTAATAAAGCAAATGGTGAAAAACAAATGAATTAGTCATGAAATTAATATTTACAAAGATATAAAATATTACGTAAACAAAAACACTATATCTTTAGTTTCAGTAACACTCAGGATGTTTTAATCCTTATTCTATTGCAACTATGATATAGAATACATATAAAATAATATACCAATAATCACATTTATGAAACATTTTGGGTTCTACATGCTCATACAAACAACATACTATGAAATTTAATTAATAGATGAATAAAAAGACAGAATCGTTATATCAGTCTGTATCTTTTGTGAACATCAATCATGGTGGTCAATATAATCAGGCACATGCTGTAGTAAAGGAGAAACATATAACTGTTTCTTAAGATTAATAAAATCAATTAAATATTACTAGTATATGACAGCTTGGAAAAATGTATAAGGAATTACCTTATTTCAAATTTAAAAAATTTGAAAAAGTACTCTTTGCATTAACAACTTTAGTTTGTAATAAACATCTTATTTTAAATCCAGTAAGGAGTTGATAAACTCAGCAGGTAAACTATTTCTTTAGTAGATACATTTTGTTAGTGCTGAACTCTTTTCAATATTGTATTAAAATGTGCTAATCATAAAAGACTGTGGTTGTAAAATATTAGCAGTTTCTGATGTAAACCAGATATAAATATGAAATCTTTAGAAAAAATGATCTTTTAAAAAGAATTCTTTGGACTCATTTTATATTTGTATGTATATATATACTACCACACATATATAAATACATATAGCATCAGCTTAAATGTATTTAAAATTTTAAACATTTACTAAATTACAAATTTGAATTAAATAAAATATTTAATTTGGAATTTTTTAAAAAAATGGAATGTTTCATTAACAGTTCACAAGTATTTACCAGTAATATATATATATTAACCAAAACAAGTTATAAATTTTGTAACTTGCTTTTAGCTTGCATTTTATGATCACTAAATGGAGCTTTACCAATAGTTCCTAACAAGCTTTGTTTACATAAACGCCGAGAAAGATAGAATTCAATATCTCTTTCATTATCTCCCACCTCCAGATCATGGTTTTGAGCTAGTTGGCTCATGTCAGTGAAGGGTTGGAAGACTAGAAACTAGATCTAAATACTAACTCTAAAATCAGCATTTATCAAACACGTTTCAAAAACTGATAGAAATGTGTTTGATAAATGCTGATTTTAGAGTTAGTATTTAGATCTAGTTTCTAGTCTTCCAACCCTTCATTGACATGAGCTAACTAGCTCGAAACCATGGTCTGGAGGTGGGAGACAACGAAAGAAATATTGAATTCTATCTCTCTCAGCGTTTATGTAAACAAAGCTTGTTAGGAGCTATTGATAAAGCTCCATCTAGTAATATATATATATATGATGACCTGCATGGTTTAATGCATGGTAGAGACTCTGGAGCTTCAGTTCTGTCACTTTTATGTTCAAACTTCTTATAAATTCCAGAAAAATAAATTTTCCAATTTTATATACATGTATTGTTAACTGCATATTTTATTTGTAAAGTCTTTGTAAATAATTGTGTTAGATAATGCACTGAAACATCATTAGATGTATATCCATGAATATATTTATTTAAGTTAATTTAGAATTGGTTGTCTTGACTCAAATTCTTCATCTGAAGAGCTATTAGAATTTAATAGTGATGGATGTTTTAGAATTTCACTTGCTGAAATAGCTCTAGAAATTTTTCTGATTGTTGAATGAACCCATTCTAAAAACAAATAAATAAAAACTGAATTAGATTATATACATAAAAAATTCTATATATATATATGTATGTATTGCATTAAGATAAGAAAACAGTAAAGATTGAAAATAAAAAAAGTAAGTTTTCTTTGAACAAATGATTTATATACAAATACATAATAATTTAATGAGTTAATGTTTTATTACAAATTAGGTTACATCAAAATTTAAATTGTTTAAAAAGAAAAGAGATTATTTGAAATCTTAATTAATAAATTATGTAATAAAAGTTAACATATGTAACTAATACAATAAATATTAGACATGCTTAGTAAGATTAGTTATTTTATTAAAACTAATTTATATTTGCTCTTATTAAAGAATAACAAATTTGGTTGCAATGTTAATGAATATTAATTAAAAATAATTAGTGAATTTACATATACAGTACTTATTTACAAACATCTACTAATTTTTTTTTTTTTATAACAACAATGCTTTGGTAAAGTTATAAGTCATGATTAATTATTTTTTATTGGGTTAAAAATTATTACATTCCTTTTTAACTGCAGATATAGCTTTTAAATATTATTTAAGACTAAATATTCTCACTTTTTTTTTTTTTATAAATAGGCATGAGAATTTTTTCCAATAATTCATCTCTTTCTTCTTATGTATACAATATTATATTTGTAGAAACACTGATTATTGTTCATATATTTTCAAAACATGACAGTTGCATACATTGAAAAAAATATATTAACACCTCCTAATATGTGTTTTGACCAATCAGATCTTTTCATTTAAACCAAGCCACTTAATTAACACTAAAAGAAAAATATCTCATGTTTTGTAATCAAAATTTGAAAGAAAAAAAAAACAATTTCTAACCTAATTATAAAATATAGATATATGGCAACTGGTGGAAATCTAATTACTTCACTTATATGAAAAAAGTTAGTTGATCAAAATACATATTAGGTGCCATTAATATATTTTGGTAATATTTGCAATCATTACTTTGAAGTTTATTCAGTGCTTCTAGAAATATAAAAATAATTAAATTTATATAATAAACAGATAACATTTTGCATTCAAAACTTTTATTCCATCATTTTTATTACCTAAATAATCATAATAATGAGAAGAACATATGTAGTTAATGATATGTAAAAATGAGCAAAACGTGGATTTTTAAATAAAATCCCTATTTTCTTTATTGTCTAATTGGTAAATGCATAATGTTTGTCTGATGTCATGTGTCAAATTCATAACCACTATGTTTGTAATTTGCCATTAACAAAAAACACTCAGAAAAAAAATCAGTACATGTGCTTTGAACTAAAGAATTATAGTATTTAAATTGCAAAGAAAATGTGATTACAGTACATAAACTCATGTTTGAAATATGATATTTAGTGAGGGAAAAAAATAGATGCTATAGTACTATATTTACATCCAATAAATATTATTATTATTACAAAAATGACGGCCTTTTAGGATATCATTTTTTTAATTAGAGGGCACTCCAGTAAATAATCTTATTATTTATAACTGTACTTAATGCTAACAAATGTGGCAACTGCCTTTCAGACCGAGTATATTTATCACATTTAATTATATATTAAAATCTTTTTTTTATTTATATTAAATATTAAAAAAAATTTGTTAAAGCAACCAATTAAAAAAACTATTCCAAAAATGCTGACAAATTTCGCAATTGCAAAATAAAAATAAAAAAAATTTAAATTACAAAAATGACGGACTTTCAGGCTATGTACATTTCTCATATTTATTCATATAATAATTTAAATATTTTGTTTAATTTATATTAAATTTTCAAAAAAAAATCCGAATATAGTTCAGATGAATGACATCCTCAGCGATGTTTAATAAAAAAACATATATTTACATTAAATCTTCAAAAAAAATGTTAAAGCAATCAATTAAAAAAAATTACAAATATTAGATTTAATAATATATAATTTTTATTACAAAGAATTTAATGTGAAGGAAGTAATGATATCAAATTAAAATTATCAAAACAATGGCCTTTCAAAAGGCCAGGTACATCTCGTATTTAAAATAAAAACTAAATGACAAAATTCATAAATACTTCTTTTAATATTTATCATAGGGTATTCATATTTCCTATTATTTATTCACCTTTAATATTGGACATTCTTTCATTCATTTTGCACTCCTTTTATATTTAATATCATATATCAAGCCTATATTTAAGAACATTTTGGCAATTATACAAACTCTCCATATCATATTTCCAAATAATTAATAGATTTGAATGATCTCATTCACTAAACACCATCCATTATAAAGAGTAGAAAGTCTATCAAAAAAATCATATAAAGTTAACAAATAAATGTATAAAATAGATAAAGATTTTTTTTTTCTTCAAGAAATTCCCAAATCTTTTTTTATTTTTTTAATGGTTTTAAATAGAGTATCATTATAAGATCAAACTTAAAACAAATACAACAGTAACTCAGAAAAAGAATTGGAAATAATATCTGGAATTCATACTAATGCCTTCCACAAATAATATTTCCATTTCTTAAAGATTATTGTTAATTTTTTTTCTAAAATTATATTGTAAGAATCTATTGCATATATTAATTTTTGATGTGTATCCTCATAAATATGATATAAGTATTTGTTCATTAAATTCCATTTTTGCTTTATAATATAAAGATTTCATTTTGTTATCTGAGAATTTATGCAAGATCAAAATTGGACTCTAGTTTAAATATGTGTTTATATAAATTTATAGACTTTAACTATTATTTACAAATTTTCTTCATTTAAAATTCAAATTGAAATTATATTTGAAACCATCAAAAAAAAAAAACAAATCCTGGTAATTTCTTGGGAGGGTGACTATTTTAAATATTTATTAACATATTTGATTTTATATTACATATTTGTATAGAGCCATTTGTTTAAAAAAAATTATGAAACACTTACTACTCTGTGTGATAGATGATCATTAGTGTACAAGATCCATTCAGTTATTAATAATTTTGACATTATTTTTCTTTATTTAAAAAAATATAAAAATAATGGTAATATATTATTATATGTACAATGGTCAAATATCCAATATAAAAATTATTTGTCCACAATGTTGTTATAGATATATATATTTAATATAATAATCAATCTAAATCAAATTGAAACAAACAATTAATTATGTTTACAATAATTTAATTATCAAGCAATGATCTCAATAAGAGATGAAAATCGGTTAGATAATTAAATAATTGTAAACATAATTAGTTGTTTGTTTCAATTTTATTTAGATTGATTATTATATTAAATATATTACTATTTGAATGTATGTCAGTTTTTTCAGTTACTGAATTTTTTACAAACAGAGGAATAATATAATATGAAAATCGAGTATAAAGTACAATCAGTGATGAACACTTGATATTAAATATTCAAAATTGAAAAAATACCAAGTGACACTGCCAAAACTACTCCCCCCCCCTCTCATCCTCTCAACTCCTGTAAATAGAAGCAGCTCTTTTTAAAAAATTAACACAAATAATTTTATTATTTTTACAACTTTTAGTATAAGTGAAACATTTATATATAAAATAGGACAGTAAAAAATAATAATGCACATATCATTTCAATATATATATATATAGTGTTAACCTAAGGCTTTGTATTTACTTGTTTTTCTTAATGTTTGTTTTGATTTTAATGAACACTTAAATAGTTTTATAGCTTATCGAATATGTGGATATTATTTACAAGTTTATTTGATAAGTGATTCTTTAAGAATTAATTATCTTAGTAAGATGTTTGGGGCTTGTTTGTTCCATGAATAGGTTTATATTTTATTTATGAAAAACTCATTAATATTGATAACTATCTTCATCATTTTCAAATCAATCTTCTGCAATATTTTCTGATCTGAGAAGTATGCAATAACATGCATTTTATTTAACACTTCACTAGAAATTAAAAATGCACTGATTCATTGAAAGTTGAACATATTTAATAATAAAAAACATTTTTTCATAAATTTTTGAAATACTTTTTGACAAATTTTATATATCTCTATATAGATTTTTGTTAATCTATCAATTTTCTGTTTTTTAAAAAGGCAAATATGAATAAAAATTTATATATAAGATTCTAAATTATAAACCCATAAAATAAAATCAGAAATAATTTCTATGTTATGTAGTAATGATAACAATATATAATAGGCTCTTATTTAAGAAATGACTATAATAACATAAATGTCCTAAATTTTAAGATAGTAAGCAACATGAAAGTTAAATTGAAGGCAATATAAAGTCTTGTTTGCACTATTCACATTAATACACACAAAACTTCAAATTTTCATCAAAAGTTTGCATTCAAATAATCAATATTAAATTTGGTATATTATTGTAGGAATAAGCTACTCATATTTGTTTCTGGATCATAATTACATGCCATGAATTAGAAGTCAGTTCTAAAAAGACACATATAATGGTCACTTTCTAATCAAAAAAGAAAAATATATACTGATACTTAAAATAATGTTTTTTCATCACAATTACAAAAATTTTAGATAGCAGGAATTCCTTTCCATAATTAACCTACCATACGAGAGCTGAAAAAAATAAACCTCAGGACAACATAATATTAGTAGCAGAATTAATAAAGACTATTAGTCAAAACTTCCAACATCTGAATATATGCATATATTTTATAAACTTCTATTCAAAAAAGAATGCACTAATAGAAAACATGTTGAATAAAAGTGTGTAATACATAAAATGAGGTAAAAATTATCAGCAAAAAGTTAGGGATTGACTGTATCAAAAAATACAAGTTGCCATTCACAATCATTTCCATTAACTAAATGCTCTAAATAACAATCATAGAAATTGATACATCATACAAGTCTTCAAGCTTACATTTAATCTGAATTTGATAACAATAATTGTGATGCCAATCAGATGAACTGACCAAAAACAGTCTTATTAAATTTTTTAATGTGGTTTGTGCTATTCTTTTGACAACTGATTAAAAAACAACAAAATACAATAATTTGATTTTATTCTTTGATACTAATGCAATGCTTTACAATATTCTCTTTACTAACTCTTACATGTAGACTTCAACATTATTATATGCCCAAATTTTAGTAGATAATTTATATTTCCTTCAAGATCACTTATATTAATATTTTTTAATACCTATGTGACCTTCCTTATTTCTAAAGATGTCCTCTTTAATTCGCTGATTACCAACAAGATGAATAATGGTATAAAGATGATTTAACTTCATTTTTTACTAAATCAGCACTTCTTATGATTAGTATTAGCATCTAATATTCTTCTGCTTTTTATTCTCCTAAAATAACTTTGGTTATTAACAGTTAATTGTAACAAAAATTGTTTGTTGTAATAATGTATTTAGTAGTACAATTAAGATCATTAAAGAAATGCTATTCAAACAAAAAAAAAAAAATATTGTAATTTCTTATCATTTTTCACACAAACCTATATGTTCTAAATTCTTTATTTCTGAAGGGTATTAAGCTCTTGCCTAAAATTTATATACAGATTGGGGAAACCTCATAATAGTAAAAAGTACATCATTTTGATTCAATAAAATTGTTATTTCTCTGAAATATTAATTGCTCTCTTATATTTTCAGCAATGCAATAATTTATAATATAATATTTTTTAACAGCTTCTAAAATTGGTTGTTACTTTAGATGATACTGTGATAAGAAAGTTATTGAGAATACAAACTATTGTAGATTTCTTGATTTATAAATCCTCAGGTAATGTTTTGTTCATGCTCATTTTATATGAGGATTGACATAAGTTAATAGTATTCAATGATAAATTCAATCTATAATATAGAAAGTTGTTTTTTTTCTTGAATCATTACTTTGGCTTATATTTGTCCACTTTAAAAATCTTCACTGCTGGCATTGTTTATTAAAAAAAAATGAATGCTTAGTTTCATGGGAGATTGTGATATTGAGGTTGAGCTTCAATTTAAATTTTCTTAACTTTCAAAACTGATACTCTATCATTACACTAAATGCACAAGGCAATAATTATTATAATGCAGCAGATTCATTTGAAATGCTTAGAATGAGATTTTTTTAAAAAAGAAATTATATACACACTTTTACCAATACCTGACATAATGGTTTATTATTACTTGCCTAATAAACCCAAACAAACCTAAAAAAAAAAATTGTAAAATGTCAAAAAGAAAGACTGGATTGTCTCCTTAGAACAATAAAATCCAGGCTAGGCTGAGAATTTGAAGTTTCTAAAATTTAAAGTTTAAATTTGATATTATTTGCCATTATCTAATCATGATCATAATGTTTTTAGCACCTCTAATGAAAAAGTATTGTGAATTTAAAAAAACTTTAAAAAACATATTCTTGGTTTACTATTGATAAATACTAAACACATGATAAATATATGACCCAAGTGATGAGTGCTGGTTCAGCACAAAATGCATCTTGAAAGTCGTTTGTCTTTAAAGCTGATTTTATTCATGTGTTTTAAAAAAGTGTGAAGGAATGAATGTTATTAATTATATCTATAAATTTATTTAATAATTTATACTTTTATTAAAACTTTTCAATGAAGATAGATATGACTTTAAATTTAACATTTTTAATGATTACTGTCTAAATTGACTACAAACCTTAAAATATATATATATAACTTTCAATAGCCTATAATAGAGTAAAAGCATCTCTTAAAAAATTCTCCAAAAAAAAAAAAAGAAAAAAAAGAGAACAAACAAAGGAGAAGACATAAATTCTTAGGTTTGCCAATTTCTTGGTAATGAAGGCTTTAATATTCTTCTTTCCTTATTTTACTCACTATCAAACAAGAAATATTACCAAAATCACTCTTTTCTTTATTTCGCTGTAATATCTTACATATAATTGCTAAAAAGTGTTCCAAGTGGTTTGGATAAATTGTATCAAATAAGAGTTAAATACTCATTTATCAATCTACATTTGATGGCTAACTGAGTTGGCTATTTATAAAAAAAAATTCTAAGCTTGTTTGGAGTTTAATTTTTTCAAATTTTATCCTATTTGAATTCTAAAACTAGGTTATATTTATCACTCTGTCATGAAGCCCTTTGCACATGCATATATATATATATAGTAATATTGAATTATGTATGCATTTTCTTTTTATCTAGAAGCTATATTTTATATTAAGAATAACATTTTAAGAAACTGAGTTATATTATAACTTGGATAAAATAAAAAAATGTGAATATATATATTGTACATTACAACTAATTTTTTTTAGGATTATAAAAAAAGAAAGAGAGATAATAAATATTTTTATACAAATATGATGTACTGAAGGCTTCATGACATACTGCACACATGTCTATGATATGCATTTAAAATCTGAACATTTTATCATGTTTTAAGCAAGTTTGGGATTTTATTTTCAATCAGTCAATCCATAACTAATTTAGCTAGTCATTCAATTACTAGTAAATAAATAAATATCTAAGTTATTTTTGATTAGAAAGTAAGCCAAGAAAAAAAAAACCCTGCAAGCCCTCACCATCCAATATTTGAGTATCCTGATAAGGATTGATTTCATCATCAATGTTTCTCTATGGAGGGAAGTTAAAACAGTTAATTAATTATTTAAACTTTTTACCCCTAAACAAAATATTTACTAATGTGTACAAATGCAAAATTTCTGTCATTAGTGGGAGTGACCTCTGTGAAATAATTTTGTAATATATTATTGGAAGCAAACACTTTTATTCTCCCAGAAATGTGTGTGATAAACAGGTTTTAATTTGAAACATTTGGATTAATAAGACAAAAAGTCATTAAAAAAAAAATCACATTCTTAATGGAAATTCTTAACTATTCAGCCATTTATCAGCTAATAAACAATATTAATATAAAAGACTTACCAAATGTAAATGTCTTGGTTAAGTTGATCAAATATTTAAAAAATGACTATTAATCCATTATCATTAGTACTTCTTGTGGGATCACAATATAAATATCAGTTTAGTTACAAGTTGTAACCATTTTTATTTGACAATTATATTTTTCATCTTATGTACTACTCTCTAATGATTCATTATTCTGTATTTATTTTTCTAATTATTATCTTTTTTTCTTTTTATTTGTCAAGTTTTCCTGTATTTGTTTTCTTTTTTGTAATAACTTGATTCTAATATTTATAATGGTCAAAAATATAGGGTAACATTGGTGATAATTAATCATAGATGTGTTACCAGCAAAACATCCTTTCAGATTGCCAGGAAAAAGCAGTCAAATGACCTCTGTATTCCATGCTGAAAATTTTGTGGATAGGCAGAACATTAATTCTTATCTTAATATTGTCCTGAATAATTTAGAGCAGTGACAGAGAAGTAAATTCTAAACCTCAAGATTTATGGATTGCAGTGCCAATTCTGTTAATTCCAATCTTTGAACTTCTTATAAATTTCTGAGCAATAAAACCATTTGAATATTTATGTAATAAACTTTGAGGATTTTAGTATCCTCAGACATTTTTACTTTCAGTCATGCATTGTAATTTCTAAAAAAAAAAAAACTTGATACATTTTATTATGGATCATCATCTTTATAGTACAGAAACATCCATGCCACTGCTCAAGGGAGATATAGGGGGGGGGGGGCTTTCAAAGAAAAAAACTACATTCTAAGTAAAAATAAACTTTGAATTTATGTAAAAATTGAGATACATAATTTTCATATGCATTTACTTGGAGAAGTGAAAAAATATGTCCATGTGGGAAACAAATTTCTACTAACTGCGCTATTTCATCTATCTCAAATATCTATACTATTAACTACCATATGGCATTTCTATGCTGCATAGCATAAATTGTGAAAAATTGTAGCACAATATACTACATATAAAAAAAAATTGATCTTTAAAGTAATTGTTTAATTAAATTTAAAATTGAGTTAATATAAAGTTTTGTATTTGTACACATATACCATGACAATTACCAGTATTTAAAAAATTTAAAGAAAACCCTATATATTTAAATTATAAATTTTATATAAATGTAAACTATTAAAATACAATCTTTGCTTCTAAATTTTTTTTTTTTGGATATATATATATATATTGATATGTTAGTGGTGGATGTGCTACCACTTGACTTTGGATATATATACGTATATATGTTAGTGGTGGATGTGCTATCACTTGGTTTTGGATATATATATATTGATATGTTAGTGGCAGATGTGCTACCACTTGGCATGTAATACATTTGTCTACCACGCATATGACTTGGAGTTCAAATCCAAGTAGATATGATTTGAAATTTTTTTTTTTCAGGTAGCCAATCTACAATCAATCTGGATAGCTATCCAAAATTAGTTAGTATATAAGTATTTACCAAATTTTAGCTAGAAAATAAAATATAGATGGAATACTTAAAATACAGCTCGACATTTAACAACTCTAGAATAATAATGTTTTCTCCTGTGGAGGGTTGTTGGAAGGAAGAGGCCTTTGCTGGCAGTGATGTATTTACACACTATGTTATATATCTTTGAATTTATTATTATTTATTTTGAATAAATACACATTCAATATAATGCTAATGTATGATTTTAAACATCTTTCTGTATTCAGGTTTGAAAAATTATCATAAAATTGATATTAATTTTATTATAAATAAATATAAGAAAATGCAGATGGCTGAAATAAAAGCAAAAATGTTACCACCAAATGAATACTAACCTGGTATAATATCTGTATGTCTAGTGTTAATGCCTTTTTTCCGTGTATGTGCAACTCTACCAATAGTAATAAAATAGACAGCTACAAAGCACAAAATACACCTAAAACAAACAAAAATATTATTTATCAATCTAAAAAATGTAAGTGATCTTATTTTGTTACCTATATCTATTTATTCTCTTATATATATCATTATCATTTCCAAACATAATTAATTCATTACAGGAAAGTCTCTACAGTTTGATCCATATTTCTACTTCTCCACATAACCCCAGTAAATTTTCATTATTTTGAATCATTCTAAATGTTTTTTTCTGACTTGTAATTTCTTGGGATCCAGTTTAGTATTTTAGTTGCTCATCTACTGTTATCTCTTCCAACAATATTTCCCACTTTTGGCATTTGTGATATCAATTAGTTCTTTCATGCTTATACTTTGCTATTTGGTCTGTAGGTTCTTTATTGCTCTTTTATTAAATGTACAATTGGTAAAATGCATTTAATAAAGGTCTTTATTTTGAAGCATATTTCTTTTTAATAGTTATTTCTATCAAAAATATTCCATTCAAATTTAATTTCTCTGAATTAATTTTATACATTGTATTTTAATTTTTATGAATAATTTGATCAAGGTATCTATAGTTGTTAATTTCTAATCCATTACTATTTATCTTTAGTTTGTCTTTTTTTTTTCCAAAGCCATTTGACATTAATTTAATCTTTTTAGTATTAATTTTTAACCCCCTTATCTGATGTATTATTGGTGAAAACAAATGCTATCATCTGCAAAATTGTTTATTTTCACATCTTTGGTTTCAACAAAATACTTCTTGTAAAATTTTGAATGAGATACAGTATCCTGTAGTAGCATTCTTATCAATATTAATCATATTAGTGTCACTATGTAATCTAATCCTGCTACAATATTTTGATACATAATTTTTAAAATATAATACTAACCTAGGTTTATCTCACAGACTCCAAAGCTTTAAATCCTAGAATATATTTTTGTAATCTACAAATCGAACACAAAAAGACAACTTATACTCACTCATTGGACTTTCTTTACCTTTTTCTAATATTTGGAATCATCTATTACTTTTAATTTAACTTGTTCTTTTGTAATGATCTTGGAAAGATTTATATAGAACTGATAAGTCTATAATTTCTAATGTAATCTTTTTACTTCTCTTAATATAAATTTTATTATTACATTCCATCAATCAGCTGATAAATCTTTATCATTTAAAAATTTGATTTACAGCATTGAGACCAATTTCTTCCCTTATCTGAAATATCTATAATGATCCAATTATTTCCTGAAAATTTACCATTTATCACAGATTTAAAGGTATGCTTCCTTTCTTCATTTAAAATATATAATATTTTGAACAATGCCATAATTGTATAGAAAAACAATCAACAGCCATAAGAAAAACATGTCACAACATTGACAAGTTTAAATGTATGGATTAACTATTTATTAGCTTGTACTTTGATTTCTTTGATACAGCTCAATAATATACCTTATTTTGGTAAATTATGCAAGATGACCAAAGATAAATACTATTCTTGGAGATCAATTGGAATAACTTCATTATGTACTGGACTATTACAGTGAATAAATTTAAGTTTCATACATATTCTATTGTAGGCAAATAGTAGAATGTGTTAATTATAAGAATTAATTGTAAATCAATAAACAATCCTCTATCAGAATAAATTTTGTTACTCTTCCTTTCTCCTTTGGTTCACTTATGTTGATATAGTGTTGGATAATTAAAAGTCTCACATACCATCAATTTCTTACTGCACTAATTGTGGCAATGAAATTGTGTGATTATACAATTGTATAACTATCTTTAAATTACATGCACAGCAATTCTAATTTTAATCTTTTTTTGATGTAAGTATATAAACTTCTCAATGTTAAAAAAATAATATTCTGAATGATTTCATGTAATGATCGACTCTGAATTTCAAGATTCTTGGATCTAAGCTCTTGTTCTGTTACTTTTGGTGCTTAATTTTCTTATGAACTCATGCAATAAACAATTCCTTTAAAAAAAAAAAAAGAAGCAATGAACACAGATTTAGCAGCAGAAAATCATTAAGTTGCTCAAAGTTGCATTTGTGAAAGAAGTTTCACTTAGCAAATGACAGTAAGTTTTAGTATTTCTATTTAAGAATACTTGACCTCACATATGAGGAAGAATCTAGAAAAAACTATCTAAAAATAACTGGTCTTGCAAAATCAAAATGGATTCCCAAATGTAATGGATTTCATATATTGATAAAGTGTTTAAGAAAGGTGTAAATGGTATGATATTTTAAAATAGAAATCAATACATAGGAAAAGGAAGAAGTAGAAAATTAAGTAATGGATTTCTCACTAAAATTTAATTGTAATATTACAAATAGTAATCATGACAAAGTTGGACATACATAATGATGATAAAAAAATGAGTACTCAAGTTTTTTTTTTTTTAAATAATGGATATGTAATATGTGTGAATTTAGTACAATGTGAATTCTTTAAGAAACAAATGTGTATAATATTTGTGGGTAAGAACTTATAGTTACTCTTAGTAAATCCTTTTTTTGCAGATGATAGTTTAGTAGAAAAAGTAAATGGCTATAATTTTTTTGGGGAGTGAGAGAAAACTGCTTGGTTCAGAATTTACTGTAAATTTGTCTTTGTATTTTCTATTCTCGGAATTTCTAGTTATATCAATGAAAGAATAATATTAAAAATTGAATTTGAGCAATGGTACTTTCACTCATGAATTGGGAGTTAGAAAAATTTTATAATCAGTTGGATATTATTGCATCAACACTACCACCATCACCGCCAATAACAAAAAAAACAAATAACAACAACTAAGTTTATTTTCTTGGATTTTGATGTATGTGTTAATAAAGCCAGTAAATTAAGATTAAATTATCGAAAATATTGCTATACTTTAATAGTTTATGGATATTACATTTTTGTACAACACATATTTGAATATCATAAACACTTTGTTTATAAAGAAATGATTACTGTATAGATTAACTTGGATAGAATAGCAACATTTAGATTATTTAGCAGCTAGAGTAAGAATGGAGATAATATTTAAGGAACATTTATAGACTCAGATTGTTTATCAGACATCATAAATAAATTTGATAAAGTTTACCATAATGATAGCATTAAATAAGCAGCTATATTATCCTAATTATATTGGTAAAAAATTGATACAATATCCATTCTTTAATAGAAACTCGCATTCATGATAAGTTTCAACAGCTTCCCAGCAATAAAACTGCCAATTCAAATTTTCGTCTGCTCATATTGCTAAGTCACAGAATTCCCTTAAAAAAAGTTTTTGTGGATATAAAAAGTTTATCTAACAGTGATTGCATTATGAAATATGATTAAAATGAACATAGGAAATATAAAGACTTAAAGACAAAAGTTTAATTGCTGATGTAGACTTATGGATAAATGGTGATTAAAATGAGATAAAATAATATGAAAATCATGATTACTTAAGATCTTTTTTTTGTCATACAGAAAATAAAAAAGAAAAAGTGATATCATATTTCTATTAAATCTATCATTAGCACTCTGAAAAAATGGCAATATTTTGAAATTGTATTATTTATTTAAATGTAATAGATGAAATTCTCAGTCATAAATATGTTGTCTTTTAGGCAATTAATAAACACATATACAAATATATCCAAGTCAGTAGAACATAATAATTTCATTTCATACAAATTTCATCAATTGAATATGAATATAACATAATCAATTATATAATTTAATATATGAGTTTTAGTGAGAGTATATAGACACCTTTATCAACTCACTATAAAAACAAAATATTAGATATTATATATCAGTGATAGCGAGCCTATGGCACGCGTGCCAAGCATATTAGAATTTTTTATTAGCTCGCAAATTATTTATATATCATAATTTTCTTCAATATTTTTTTTGTTGCTAAAATCTGTACTAATAAAAATTTAGTGTAAACTAAAGGTAAAATAAATAAATATAATATTATATTAGAATTTAATTTACAATTGAACTCTGATTAGAAGCAATAAATTATGATATTATAAGTCAAATAAAGTGGTACTGATACTCTATGGCAGCGTTTTCCAACCTTTTTTGGCTCACGTACCATTTGGTAGTACATCACGCTAAATTGTACCACTTCATAAAAATGATTGTATTTCGTGAAATTTGTTATTGTGAGTGTGTTATTTTATTTGCATTATAAATATTATAGGGTGACCATGTATGTATTCACATCTCATAATGAGACAAATTACATTGAAACATGCCTAAACGTCACGCCAGATTATAAACTCACTGTAACATATTTATATGTATGTGTTTGTTCAAAGTTTCATATTTTTTCAAAATAATTTATTAAAGATTACATTATTACATTAAAGGTTATTTGGTACATATTTTGTTCAAAGTGTTTTCTCATTCCTTCATTTGGTTTTCCCGAATTTGAGTCTGTTTTCTCTTTTTTGGAGCATCTTGCTATTGGTTGGGCCATGGAGAGGATAAATCCAGCATGTCCCAAGTCATGGTAAAAATAACCTCACGGGTTATAAGGATATCTCTTGTTCTCGTTTTCTTTATATTGTTCAGCATGAAGTTAATAGGATTAAAACTTTGATGATTAAATACTAGCTTACACCTAGTAATCCACAATAGATGATCAAGAATTAATGAGAGTCTAATTTCTGAGTATGATTCTTTTCTGATACATTCTTTCAAATTAAATAATTGAGATTGATTTTCCTTGATCCGATTCATTATTTATCTACTATTTTGTCATATTTCATTTACTAATAAATGGTTTTAATAAAAATGCAAAATTATAAAAAACCAATTAGTATATTTTCTTATCATAATCAAATATTTTTATAAAATAAATTTAATGAGATCTTTGTGCTTGTTTCGAACAACATAATTTTTTGAAATTTGGTTCAAAAGATGCGAGGTATACCCTTAAGTCTACAGCTGCTTTCAATCTGTTTCGATACTTATTTTTTAAAAAAAATATATGAAGAAAAAGCTCTTTCTACTAATTCTGTACTAGTAAACGGTAATAATAATTTAAGAGCTGCGTTCAATCTGTTTCGATACTTATTTTTTTAAAAAAATATATGAAGAAAAAGCTCTTTCTACTAATTCCATACTAGTAAACGGTAATAATAATTTAAGAGCTTTCTCAGAAAGTTGTTCATATTCTTTAATGTTTAACCAAAAATTAATTAGATTGTGTCGTTTGAATTCTACTTGTAAAGTTCTGTCACACGAGTATTCTATTAAATTTTCTTTATCCTTTATTGATAATGATGTAGCTTTTTCTAAATTTTCTGCATAGAAGGGGTTTGAAATCCAATTATCATTTGTGTTTTCGGGTTTTGGAAAATATTCCATGAAAGACAATTTTAATCCTGTTAAATGTGCTATTATATTTTCTCGTAAATCTTGAGACAGACTAACCTTATTTTCAAACAAAAAAATATGTAGAGTTTCGAATACTTCCAGTTGATTGTTTTCGATACTTATATATATATATATACTGTTTCCAAAAATCTAATTTCTTAATCATACTTTTAATTTTATCATTAACATTAAAGATCGTTATCGACTGTACATATTAACAACTTTACTATATAATATTATTAATTAAAATAATTTTTATGAATTATAGGAAAAAACGTTTCTATATTTTTATGATTTAATTTTTTTTTATGTCCACCATTATTGATTATTTTTCGTGTACCATCAACCAGCAACTCGCATTCCACAGGTTGGGAAACACTGCTCTATGGTATCAATTTCTATAAACCTTTCAAATGATTCCAATAAAACTAGAAAGTATATTCAGTAAAATATTTTATAATTCTTTGAAGTAAGTTTTTTCAAATCTAAAATAAAAGTAATCAAATGGTTTTCTGTCCTAATCTTTTTTCACCTAAACATGTTGACTACCATTTTTTTAATGTAATCAAAATTGTGAACAATGGAATGAAATGCATAATCAATGCCATCAAATGCTGTTTTTTTTGCTTGAAGTTTTGCTGTAAAAGTGAAATGATAAATCTTTGATTTATAAAATTATTAAAGTTCATTTAAATTTACTTTTAAATAAATTTGTTACCAATATATTAATATGACTAGTGAAAATAAAAATTATCAAGCAGTAGAGAATTTCAAAATTGGTGGACTGATGAGCATGGAATGATTAACAAAGGCACCAAGATAGTATGTGTTTTATAGTCTGGAACAGTTGTATTGAGAACATCATCGGTAAAATGGCATTATGAGACCAATCATAAATCGCTCTGTGAAAAAAGTAAAGATGAACAAAAAGAATATATTGCACAAGCATTTAAAAATATAAATTTTCAATCAACATCTATAATAAAATTTATCGAAAATCATTCAAATATAATTGCTGCTAGTTTTTTTATTTCAAATGTAATTGCAAAACATGGGAAACCTTTTAATGATGGAGAACATATGAAAGAAGCTTGGATGAAATGTGCACCAGTTCCTATTGAAGATTTTGAAAACAAAGCAAAAATTATTCAGAGCATAAAAGATTTATTATTGGCTAGAAATACAGTTAAAGAAAGAATCCAGCAAATGGCTAACAACATAACTTACCAACAAAAAAGAGATATAAAATCTTCTAGTTTAATTTCTCTCTACCTTGATGATAGTACAGACATAAATGGATCAGCTCGTTTGGCTATTTTTATTCGCTATTGTGTTGAGAATAATATCAAAGAAGAATTGATCAGTTTAACCTCATTAGTAACAACAACAAAAAGAATAGATATTTGTGACATAGATGTTGCCAAAATTGTATCAGTAACTACAAATGGTGCTTATGACTGAAAAAGAAAATAGTTTTCTCACTTTATTTACCACCTGTATTGGACATTCTACTTTGGGTTTTCATTGCATTATACATCAGCAGGTTTTATGCATGAAGGCCAACTGAATGTTGTGACTAAGTTAATCAATTTTATATCTATACATTGAGTGAGATAAGCTCAATATACTATGGTTTACTTATGTACAATAATGTCTGATGGTTAAGGTGAGGAAAAGTTCTTCAAAAGAAATTAGACTTTTTATCTAATGAGAAAATCATTAAAAATATACTGAATTAATGGATGTTGACTGGATTTCAAAATATGTGTTTACGTCTAAATGAATTAAATGTAAAATTGCAAGTTATAATAAGATAATTGTTGTCATGTTTGATTTGATAAAAACATTTGAAGTTAAATTACAAATTTTCAACCATGATGTTATTTCTTACACCTTCAAATATTTTCCAAATCTAAAAAAGTTCTTGACTGATTTAGAATCTCATAAGAAACTAGATCAAATAAAATTGATGCAAGACTTTTTTGCTATTATTCAATCGATAATTGATGAATTTCTTTAAGATTTACACAGTTCAGACAATTTTCAGAAATATCAAAAATTTATTTCACACCCAGACATATCATCAATGGATAGTTTCAAGTTAGAAATTTTTGGGTGGCTTAATTTGAAAGATAAGAAATGCAATCAGTCGATTTTCAATCCAGTTCTATATGGAAACAGAAATTTGGTGATTTGAGGAATGAGTTAAAAACAATGGGAAATGATCGATTATTGGATATATGTAAAAAGAATGATGAAGAGGAACTATTGATTGCCTGGAATGCTATTCCTAAAACATTTAATTGTTTAAAAAAATTAGCAACCGTTATATTATCAATTTTTTTTCTCTACATATGCATGTGAAACATTGTTTACAGAAACGAATTTAATTAAAGACAGTTCAAGAAATAGAATGACAGATGAATCTAGTTCAGCATGTACATTATTAAAAGTGACAAAATATGAACCAGATATAAAACATTTGGCATCCAATATACAACAGCAAAAATCTCATTAAATAATATCTATTTATGTTGGTTTTATATGTTTATTTCCAAAATTTTGTTTTAAAATTACTATTAATTTTTATTATTACATTTTATTCAACTTGTGCTCTTCTAAATAAATATCACTTGTCATCAACTTATTTAGAAATTTTGTTTAATTATTATTGTTGTTATTATTATTTTGTTTTTTAAACTTTTAAAAAACTGCAATAATTAAGTTGTTTATATTTTGATTTAATAATTGTATGGCACGCCAATCATTCAATAAATATTTTTTGGAAATTTTTGGCAAGCACACGCATGTAAAAAGGTTCACCACCACTGTAATAGATTAATCTGTTACTTTCAAATAAAATGACTATTATTTCTTTACAAATATATATTGAAGCATCATTATTCTCACTTGATTAGTTCCAGAAATATTCCATAAAAACTGAATTAATGAATAACAAAAGTTAAATTTCCACAGAAATAACGTTTACTTAGTTATCATGGATAATAAAACTCTGCTATGTAATTTATATATTTACATAAAAGGCATCTGATCAATGTATAAATATTAAGTTTACCAGACAAAAAATATGAATAAGTAAAGAAATCTAAATTTTATGTGAAAAAAATAATAAAAAACAACTTACACTTTAAAAAATACAACAACATTAACTTTAATATAATATATGCTAAATAAAAGTATATAGCACTCATATTTAAAAATATTTTTACTGTTTCTGAACATGAGTGCTGCACAATTGTATTGTGGTCACATATCAAGAATACTGAACACTGAAAAAAAAAAAAAAATGTTTATATATTATTTCCCATTTTTTAGTTTTGTAATTTTTTTTTTTAAAACAAAGAGTAAAATAAAAAAATATTGCCAAATTTAAAGCTATTATTTAATGTCAAATTAAATTTTAACCATGCCTATTTAATAAATCATCATCATCATTTTCAATTAGTTCAATCCAGTTTCTCTTCTCCATATCACACCAGTCTACTTCATTATTTCATCCATTCATTTCACATATGGTCTCTTTCTAAGTTTTTTATAATCTCTTGGAATCCAGATGTCTTTTAGCAATACATCCAGTTCAGCTCCACTTCAGTCTCTTAATACTGTCAATATATTAAAAATACTGATTTATATTCTCACCTATTTTTTCATTTTCAATCCCTTCTTGTTACTCTTAACATATATCTCTCTATATTTCCTTGAATGGTCTGAAATCTCATTATTGCTCTTCTGTAAGTGTTCAAGTCTCAAATCCACAAATAAGAACTGGTAAAACACTTTTTTTTTTTTTAAAAAAAAAAAACTTTTTCAATCACAGGGGCATATTTTCATTTAATATTATTTTTTATCAAAAGCACTTCAAGTTTAATTCTATGATTACTTTCATCCATTATGTTTCAATTTGCATTAATAACATAATCAATATATTTGTAGTTGTTAATTTCTTCTAATTCATTATTATCAATCTTTATTTTCTACTTAAAAAAAAATTCATTGAACATTACTTTAAACTTTTAAACATTTATTTTTAATCATACCTTCTTATTTTCATTTGTTAACTCTTGCAACATTTCTTGAAATTCTAAAGCATTATTTGCAACAACAACAGTTATTTGCAATATCTAGATGACTTAGAGAATCTCCATTTACTTTTACTCCCTTAGTTTCCATTTTAATTCACAAAATACTTACTGTATAAGTGTGGTAAAAAGTTTTGTATGTATGTAGTCATGCAGTCATAAACTTTTATCAATATTAATTTTCTCTAATATCATGTTATTTATTAATTGCCATTGCATTCTTGATAAATATGATTCAGATTATGATAATATCCCAGATTTATATCTTCACGATCAAATGCTTTAATCACTAAAAAATTGCTTAAAGAATCAAATGTCTTTTTATAATCTACAAATCCAAAGCATAATGACAACTCATATTCATTGATCCTTTTTATAACTGCTCTCAAGCATTTCAATGTGACACACTCTGCTAAAATTAATTTAAAATACAGACTGGTCTTTTGATTAGTTAAAATCTAAAGTTTGCTGCAGACAAATTGTAATTATTATCTTGGTAAAAAAATTGTATAAAACTAATAAAAGACTGATAGATCTGTAATTTCTAATATCTTTTTTATCACTTTTTTAAAATATCAATATTATTAATGCATTCTTCCAATAATTTAGATAAATTTTTATCATTTAGTCATTTGGGATATAACTTAAACAACAATTTTTCGATTTCTTTACCTGTTTTTCTTTAAAATAATGATTATAATTCCATCACTACCTGGAGCTTTTCTCTTCTCCATAGATTTAATTGCATATCCATTTCATTATTTAAATTACTTAGCAATTCAGTAGATGTAATAACTGTAGAGGACATTCTTCTTTTTTCCTTATTGCTATATATTTTTTTATAGAACACTTCCACATAATTCGTGATATCAGTTCTCTTTTTTATAATAATTCCATCTTTCTTCTTACTACAGAAATTAGTTTCCTGTCAATACCAAGATGTTGTTTTACACTTTTGAGACTTTTATTCTTTCCTATAGTTTTCCTTGCTAATTCAAAATATATTTCTTATATTATTATTAACATCTTTTCATATCATTTTACAAAACTCTAGATATTCAATTTCTTTTAATTCAATAAATAGTAAAAATCCACTATCCAGAAAAGTTTACAGGTTTACTGCTTAGCACTGCGTTTGACCAGGCCATTTGTATTCATAACACTAAGATAGTTATGTAGAAGAGAGAACATTTTATAGGTTAATAATTTTATAATCTTTCCTGCATAATGAATATTCATTATCTATTGAATAATAAATAAATAAGGAAAGAAATAAAAATTAGATTGAGTTTCAATCCTTCTTAATGAATCATTTTTATATATTTTCATATTCTTTGTTTACTTTATAACTTGTTTTGTCCCAGTAGAAATTTTACTAGTAAATTGTTGCTTATTTGTATCACTTATCTTTGATGCAGTTCTTAATAGTGTATCAGATATCTTCCTATTAAATTTCACACAATCTTAACCACTTTCAAAATCTATTAATATTTTAAAACAATTTACAAGTTATAATTTTAATTCATTGGATTATTTCTAAGATTAGGAATGTCAACTGCTAATACTATTTTTCTTAATAGTTTTCATTTCTCTAGTTTTACATTAAACATACCCCAGTAATCAATGATCACTTCCTGTATTAAATGTATTAAAAACATTACAATCTTGAAATATAATCCAATTCGGATTGCACTTTCATTTGAATGCTTCTATGTCTATATCCATTTAGTATTTTTTTCAAAGAAAGAATTCATAATATAGTTAATTTTCCTGCAAACTTCATAATAACCAAATTTACCCACAGCATTTTCATTTTTCAATCATTTACAATTGCTAGCATTAAAATCTTACATGATAATTTTAAAACGTTGTTTGGTCTGATCAAAAGCTTTTTGTACATCAATATAAAAATCCTCTACTTCTTCCTCTTGATGAGAACTTGTTGAGATATAAATCTAACTGATCTCATTTGGTATTTTCCATTAATTTGAATAACTAATTTTACCACTCTGTCTAATGAATCATCAATCTCAACAATTTTATTCTTTCACTTTTTACTTATAACAAATTGCACTCCATTGTGTTTCCATTATTTGTGCATTTGCAGTATAGTGCATATTCACTTTTTAAATCAATTGTCTCTTCATCTTTTCTTCTAAATTCATAAAGATTAATAAAATTCCATTAATATTAGACAGTTCTTTTTCCAATTTGTAATCTTCTTTTACTAGAAAATGATCTGCAGTTATAACTACCTACATAAAAGATCATCATCAAATAGCAGTCTGGGTCCATAATAAAGAGATTCTTAGCATATCTGCTTCCAGCCTCCAACTGCTGCCATGGCTGGTTACTTTACAGCCTTCTAGGAATAAGAACCCTAATTTAAATTTATCAGTCATGATTGTAAATATCCATTAAAATTTTTTTATTCACATACATATCTATTTTGCCATTAACAAAATTCAACTGATGATTCAATTAAGAATTATCAGATAATTGAAAAGAAAGATCATGATGTTTCTTGATTTTAAACTTGAAGGCAAAAAGTCAATAAACAAACCTGATGCCTATTTTGGTAAGCCGCCTATCTATGTTTACATACTATATGAATAATTATAGAATAATAACTGCAATGGTGAGAATGTATGAAGTGGACATTATAAATTTGCATTGCTTGGTTCCTTTAAAGCCTCGAACAGGAATCAAAATCTCCTTTCAGCAAACAACAAACTCCTTTCTACATAAACTCTTATTATTTATAATAAAATTTATAAAAATTAGTTTACTTTAAAGGATCAAAGTCTTCTTCATAGTTCATAAACTTAAGATAATGTCTTTTTTGTTCTACTTTAGCTGGCTATTTTCTAAATTATATTATACCACATTTAATGATATTACAATGATAATGAAAAAATTATCAAGTCTCAACAACAAAATTTAGAATTTTACAAATAATGTAAGCTATTATTATTATTTGCAAAATATTCTTTATAATTGTGTAAGCAGAGAAAACCATAATGTAAGTTAATTTGTTAAAAAATTGTTAGTTACCCATCCTTCCCAGATTTATTCTTAGTTATCATTTTGTTTAAGAAACTGTTAATTTATTATGTAGAATAGTAATTTATTTTAATGACTTTTTTCTTTTTAGTTTATTTACTATTAATGTTTTCTTTCCATAGTAATAAAAATACCACTAGATGACAATACCACAAAGAGTACTAAATCCCACATAAAATTAAAATTTTTTTAATCCACTAGAGGGAGCCTGGGATTCCAGTTTTTGTTGTTTCAGGCTCCCTGTTCTATTCACCAAAGTCATAGTCCATTGTTGGATTCATAAACAAAAAGGTTACCAAAATGTAAGTGAATGTCTGTTTTATTGTTTTTTCATCTTTAGAAGAAATTTTGAAACAGTTTTCATTCAATGATAATTGAAATTATCCATCGTTCCGTTTTATGCAAATGGATGCCATTAGAAAGAGACAAAAGCTAGCTTAAATAATTCTTGAAATCATTAAAATATTATAAACCTTTTAAAAATAATTTTAACTGAAACCAAATATTTCTAAAAAGAATAGACACTAGAAATCCTAATTTTTATTAATAGAATAAACAGGAAATAGGAAATTCATTTGCACATCAAATATCATAGAAACACGGAATATGGAATATAATATGTTAGCAATGATGGTTTTAAGAATTTTATCTTTGCATCAGATTTTAGCAGGGTTAAACAAGTTTCAATTATTAATTTGATCTCAATTTTGGAAGTGAACATTATAGAAAATAACCTAAGCTATCGCCCTGCTCAAAAATCAGATTTCTCCGATGATCAGGACAGAAGTTATCACTCCCCATTCCGGTGGATTGCCCCTCCCCCCCCCTAAAAAAATCAATAACTAAAAATTTTTCAAATCAACACAGAATTACAATGAAGTGATTCCTGAGCTAAAAAATAATGATCTAAAGACAAAAATGAGTACAAATGATGTTTTAGACCTAAACAGAAACTGAAGCTACAAATTAATCATACTTTTCAAGCAATAATTATTGAAAATTTTCCAAAGTTTAACAACAAACTTTCAGATTATACTTGTATCATTCATTACTAACCAAAACCTAAAATTCAATCAAAAAAAGCAGAATCCAACTAGTATCAACAAAGAAAAATCATTGTGAACCCTGAAGGACTTTGGTTGGTGGATTTAGCAGCTGCTGTGAACATTTGCAGACACAGGAGTCTGATGATGATCAAGGGCAGATGTTCAGCTCCATTAACCTCAGTATGCAAGATGATATGGACATATTATTTATTCCCATGTTGTGCATGTAAATCCAGCTTGATTTCAAGATTACATGAATTAAATGTTGTATTGGTGGGTGTGAGTTTGCACTCCTTCTCCTCAAGTGTGGTGATAGTGGTCATAAGGGGCTTGGTTCATTTGGTCGACGATCATTGTCTAGCCTGGGAAAACCTGCTGGGAGGGTGAAAGTCACTACCTTCACATGGACTTTGCCACAAAGGGCTACTGCACCCCTTGATGGATTATTTGATAGGTCAGTGTTCATTTGCACTCACTATCATTAGGTTTCATTTGTTAGTTTTAAATTTAGTGCATTTGTAAAGCAGTTGGTCTATTTTGAGCCACCACCATTTTTTTTTTGTAACATGGATGGAGTTCTGTTTTGTGGGCATGGGTCTGCACTCCCCCCTTTTCTTCAGGGGTAGCTGGTTGTAGACATTAGGTATCGGGTTTATGGTGTGGGCTGTTAACAATTTTGCCACTGCCCAGAACACCTGCTGGGGGGCTACACAGTCAAAGTTGGTGCTATTCCTGCTCTGGTTGGCTGCTGTGTCTCTGATAGGCTGGTTTTGGGCAGTGTCGATCTAGTTCTTTTCTTATTACTTCTTAGTTTTTACCCAAGTTGACTTTCCAATTCTGGGCAGGTAGACCGATTGTGGTCCCTGCTCATTTGGACTGCTAATTGGGAGGCAGAGGTATTCAGAATTGTCTTGACATGGCTCGGCTATGGTTTGAGAGTCTATTGCTTGATAAACTTGGGCCTTGGATCTTGCTGCCTGTTGGGGTGGTTGGCACAATGCTGGACTTCACCTATTCATCTGAAGCATTTGAGTCTTTGCTTTGGGGCCCCAGGGGTGAGACCATTGGGTGATGGTTAACTTCTCGATGGCCGGGCCATGTGGATCCTCATACAGATACACATTAATCACATTACAGCAATGTTTATGGATATAATTATTTTTGAACATATGTGCATTTTACCTTGTTACATTGAATCACTGTGTAATCCTCAATGGGTAAGTGTACCCAAAATTTTTGTAGTCTTTTATTAATAAAGGTTACTTTGAGAAAAAAAAAAAAAAATTAAAAATTTTAATTTTTCAGTATTTTTTTTTTGTTAAAATTATTTATAAATTCTAAAAAAATGTATTGTCATTGGGAATACATATGTATGCAAAGTTTCAACTAGAATAGAAATTGGAAGTGGAAAAAAATCGAATTACAAGAGTTCACATAGACAGATAAACCAAAAAAAAAAAAAACAACAACCAAGAATAAGTTAAATAAAAGCTTATAAAAAAAAAGGGGAAATTTTAAATGTTTTACTTTACCACTTCCTCCTATTAGCAATTTATCTTTACATTTAAAATTATTCTTAAAGTATTTTAAGAAAATGAAGAATACCATTTTTTTTTTAAATTTTCCAAATAAATGATAATGAATATTGGTAATATTTTTCATAATTGTCATGTTTATCAACTAAAAATGCTTTATAAATTTTTATTGCTCTAAGTTTCTTATACAATCTTTTATTTTTTAAAACATTAAAACCATTAAGTTTTTTGTTTGGTTGTCATTATTTAAATTTTGTTTTGAAATATATTTTCCTTATCAACCAGAAATAATCTTACATTAAAATTTTATTCATTTATATATTATTTTTTAATATACATTTTAGACTTTTGCTTTACAAAATTACTGCTTAAATGTCACTTTTAATAAGTTCTAATTTTGAATTTAAGCTGTAACACAGCAGTTTTTTTTAAAGTCCAGAAAGTATTGATATCATACTGTAATTAATGAAAATGCACACTAAATATATGCTTAACATGGTAATATTAAAAATAGCCACATATTTATAAATCATTTATATATATATATTAACCATAAATCACCCCACATGGTTAAAAAATACAAACTCTAATGTATTTTATATATTAATTCACAGAGGGCAGTACTGGATTTCTTAACCATGTGGGGCGATTTATGCTTAATATTTATATATATTTATTTCAGTATAGCGTTATGCACTGGGATTATTTTATATATATAGTTGTGCATTGTGAAAGGGTTTGATTTATAAGTTCCTGGTTTGTGATGCTTCCATTCCATGAAGCACTGAAATATTTTAAAGTACTGTTCTACAATTATACAATTACAAAATGATTTTTGATATGGGAGGAATGAGGATCCTCTGCAAGCATACTTATTGATTATAAAAAGAATCACATTTAATAATTGCATCATTTCATCTTTCACACTTTCAAATAAGGCAAATATAATCTGATTAATACAAATAAGATTCCAGCGTATTCTTGATTTGGATTAGAGACATTTGAGGGCTTGATCTTGCTGATGAAAATGTTCATTGGAAATCAGTATTGGAACTATTTACTGATTACAATTCAGATTTTAATTATTATATGTAATAGCTAAAATCTTGTTTTCAAAATGAAGTGATAAAGGATTCTTAAATACCCTCATTTATAGTATGGTAGAAATATCATTAAAATTAAAAAATTTCTGACTTTGCTTCTTGACAAATCCATTACGCAAGTGCATAAAAAATAATTTACATTGTCTTGTCTAAATTATTGAAACTCTGCAATAATTAAAGATGAATTTAGAAAAATATTCTTTGCAACTTAAAAACTTTGTTTCAATTTGAATCCGAGTCTTCATAGTACTCATGAATACTATTCCTAATGTGCCAATATTTCAATTGCAATAATTCACTTTAAAACTTTTTACCAATATTTCTGGTCTAAATCTATTTGCTTTGTGTCAATTTGTTCAGTAATTGACAACAATTTTTTGAATTTTAACAAACATAAAATGATTTTTATAGGATTCATTAAAATTTTTCTAAATGTTAAAACACACTATAAATTTGTTATTTTTTAAAAAATGTACATGCAAAACAATATATATATTGAAACGGGGTGGGGTGGGTAGAAAGTTGGAAGAAAAGTAGAATTGAACTGGGGTGATGGAAAAATCATCATCACTCCAGTAAAATTAAATTGTAAGAGTATGAAATTAAAGAATCTCTCAGAGATCAGCCAGCTACTAAAAGCATGATTAACTATCAACCAGCATTATACAGTAAAAGTAATTATCAGTAATACTCAAAATAAATAACCATCCATCATCATCATTGATGGGAATACACAAATTAGTACAATAAATCAACAGTCAATCTCGTGACTGGATTGGAAATGGGTCTTTTGTAGACCAGGCTAACTACTGAGCCTTTTGCCAGCTTGGGCAATTATATACACATGACTTGGATGCACCAGCTTAGTGCCCATCCATTAAAATACACAACTAGAAAATCTAAACAATAATGCTGGGACATTAAAACATGCTGATCATCATCAATGCTCAGGCGACTTGTACTGGCCAACTATAAACTTAAATTTTTAACAAGACTGAACTAAAATAGAATATAGTGCATGGGCTTTAAAGAGTATCCTCTTTTGCGCCAACCAGGATAATGATTGATCATCACTGGATGCCCAAAGCACTAAACACATCCCCATTTATCCGTGTCCGAAATCTAGCTCAGAGAACATGGGCTCTATTACTGTATGTGAACAAGAGATGATGGACTACAATTTTAACAATTAAATACAAGTTTATTAATAACAACAAAAAAATAAATGATTAAAGTCTTATAAGGGTTCTGATTTTGAAAAGTATTCATTGAGTTACATGATTAATAAATTAGGTTTATTCAAACCCATTCAGCACAGAGGCATGTGGCTTGATACAAAATAAACATGTTTGAATTAACATTTAATTTAGAAAAATGATCAAAATTTTACACATAAGTGTCTATCTGACACACATTTTTATTTACAATACAACTGACATATATACGCACACATATGTGCGTGAATTTTCTGATTTTGATTATAATACAGAATTTCAAATGATCACATTGAGATTTACATAATTACTATTCAACATTTAAATTGTTACAATGACTTACATATATGTGCGCACAGACGTGTGATTTCT
Source organism: Epiperipatus broadwayi (assembly GCA_028023455.1). Classification (NCBI taxonomy): domain Eukaryota; kingdom Metazoa; phylum Onychophora; class Udeonychophora; order Euonychophora; family Peripatidae; genus Epiperipatus; species Epiperipatus broadwayi. The sequence continues at coordinate 1,517,992 of JAQFVV010000009.1, read as the reverse complement.
AATATACAATTAACATATCACAAAATAATTAAATAAAAAAAAAGATTAAATTTTACATGTGTTATACTTGACAAGCATTCATCTATATACGCAGACATACATGCGTGTGCGAGTAATTTTTAAACATATCTGACTTAACCTACAATAATACATGATTAAGCTTTTAAATTATATTTTAAAGAATATAGATCATTAAAGCTAGGTTTACTAAAATGATTACATAGAATTGCACAGATAATTTATAAATTTAATCTTGTCCAACAATAAATAATTTTTACATAAAATTTACATATTTAATCAATATTAAAAAAAATCACTTTATGAAATTCTATTACAGCTTTCTTTATTCTTTTTTTCAAAAAAAAAAAAATTATAGTTAATTTTTTTGAGAGATTAGAAAGCTTTTTATCAGGTTATCCCTTAACTAATTATAAATGTCTTTAATTTTAAATATATAGATTTAAAATGTCCATCAAATGAATTATTGAAAAACAACTCACTTTTGTATGCAGGTTTATTTGTGCTTCTCTTTGCATATGTAGACACAGCAGCATAGTATAACTACTTTGTTATTCAGCTGGTGTTTTTCTTGGGCAAGTTGTTTTTTGGTCAATCCAGGTTTGTTATCATTATCATGTAAAAGTATGCATTCCAGGCAAGCAGCTGTTTTGATTTAATAAATTTTAGACAAGCAACTATCCTCTCTATTTAAGGCTATGAATTACAGCACAAAGAAGAGGGTCATTTTTTTCCAAGTGAATTCAAACTCCTGAGAAGGAAATATTAGTAGCTTCTAAATCTAATGTCCTGCCTTCAGCTGTATCAATTCATGGTAGCTATTCTGCCAACTCTCTGCTACAGCTAACAACTCTTCACAAAACTGCAAGCAGAACTGCTCTTTTCAAAAATCACTCTCCAGACTTTGCAGCGGCCCAGTTGGCCATGGCTTAAAATACTACAACCAGACTCCTCTGGTCAACTCTTACAAACTACAAGCAAAAAACTGATATTTTTTTTTTATCGGTCTTTTATAACCTTGGGTAGGTCAGGTGACAAAAACACAGTGGCTGTTTTCAATTAACTTTAATCCATTTGAAAACAAGCTGGAAATTTCTATCAAAGTGTGATTTTCATGTTTTTACATTAATCTTTGAAATTTGACCAAAGATGTGATAATCCTTTAGAATTTTTAATCTACAAAGATTTTTAGCTACATAGTAGAAATGAAAACAAGCATTAATTTAAAAAGATATTTTATACAAGTATTAATTAAAAGATTTTAAAAATAGACATTTTCAAAAGTATCAAAAAAACAAGCTTATATTTAAATTTCAAAATCAGAATTACAAATAATATTTATCAGACCTTTTTAAAATATTAATTTCATAATACAATTTTTATTTTAAATCGGAGTTATTATTTAACCCTTTACTTAGTATTATTTTATTTTAGAAAATATAGAAAAATATCTACAAAAATTTATTCTATGTTTATTTCTACTTTTCCTTTATTTTACATATATATATATATTCACATACACTATATTAGTGTGTGTGATGTAACCCAACCGGTTACATTGCCCCGGTCTGAGAGAAAAGGAAAATAGAAATGAAACATCTATCTAACAATATTTACATAATATACATATATAATGAAAACAAAGTTCATATCTAAAACTATGTACTCATCAATTTTTTTAGAGATCTGACAGACATCTGACAGTTAACAGAATGAATAGTGATCTGCAATTTTGAGATAAATAAAGAATTCAATCATTGGACTGTAAGTACACAATGCACCATGAACACCAAGAGTGCTACCTCAAATGAGGCACTATAAGCTACTACAACCTATGATAAAGATAATGCAAAATCATTGCAAAGACATCTTTCATGGAGGGTCTGGAAAATACAAAATTATGCCCTGCTTCTTTTGAGTCTTATGGGCTGGATAATACAAACTATGCCTTGCTTCTTTTCTTTGGAGACTTAGAGGCTGGAATCATGGCAGGACTATGTTAACTGCCCTATCACAAACAATATGAAATATAGAAAATAGGTTGGAGCAAGTAGTGGAAATACAACACCCTCAGAGTTACATGAAAACATTACATCCTCAAGCCAATGACAAAAATCTCCATCCATCATCAAAACTAAAATACAGCTAAACAAACTTCAACAATCAAACACCGAATCCAATCTCCAAAATCATCAATTTTCTATTTAATTCTAAACATGAAACTCTCCAAACATACATGAAAATTACTATTTTATAATTTATAATCATCATCAATACTCTTGTCGCATATTTCGCAGTAATTTTTAAAGTTAATTCTGCATAAAATGCATTTTTTTCTTTCTCAGTTGTGGTTTGAGATCAAGTTAATAATTTTGAAGTGATGATCACCAGTATGTGATTATCATCAGCCCTCATTGGGCAGCCATCTATAATGATTTCCACAGTACATGATCATCATCAGCCCTCAGTTAGGTAACCATTTGTAATGGGATGGAGTGGGTGGAAAGTTAGAAGGAAAGTAGAATTGAATTGGGGTGATGGAAAAATCATCATCACTCCAGTAAAATTAAATTATAAGAGTATGAAATTAAAGAATCTTTGAGAGATCAGCCAGCTATTAAAAGCATGATTAACTATCAACCAGCATTATACAGTAAAAGTAATTATCAGTAATACTCAAAATAAATAACCATCCATCATCATCATTGATGGGAATACACAAATTAGTACAATAAATCAACAGTCAATCTCATGACTGGATTGGAAATGGGTCTTCTGTAGACCAGGCTAACTACTGAGCCTTTTGCCAGCTTGGGCAATTATATAAACATGACTTGGATGCACCAGCTTAGTGCCCATCCATTAAAATACACAACTAGAAAATCTAAACAATAATGCTGGGACATTAAAACATGCTGATCATCATCAATGCTCAGGCCACTTGTACTGGCCAACTATAAACTTAAATTTTTAACAAGACTGAACTAAAATAAAATATAGTGCATGGGCTTTAAAGAGTATCCTCTTTTGCGCCAACCAGGATAATGATTGATCATCACTGGATGCCCAAAGCACTAAACACATCCCCATTTATCCGTGTCCGAAATCTAGCTCAGAGAACATGGGCTCTATTACTGTATGTGAACAAGAGATGATGGAATACAATTTTAACAATTAAATACAAGTTTATTAATAACAACAAAAAAATAAATGATTAAGGTCTTATAAGGGTTCTGATTTTGAAAAGTATTCATTGAGTTACATGATTAATAAATTAGGTTTATTCAAACCCATTCAGCACACAGGCATGTGGCTTGATACAAAATAAACATGTTTGAATTAACATTTAATTTAGAAAAATGATCAAAATTTTACACATAAGTGTCTACCTGACACACATTTTTATTTACAATACAATTGACATATATATATATAAGCACACATATGTGCGTGAATTTTCTGATTTTGATTATAATACAGAATTTCAAATGATCACATTGAGATTTACATAATTACTATTCTTAATTTAAATTGTTACAATGACTTACATATATGTGCGCACAGACGCGTGATTTCTAATATACAATTAACATATCACAAAATAATTATATAAAAAAAAGATTAAATTTTACATGTTATACTTGACAAGCATTCATCTATATATGCACACATACATGCGTGTGCGAGTAATTTCTAAACATATTTGACTTAACCTACAATAATACATGATTAAGCTTTTAAATTATATTTTAAAGAATACAGATCATTAAGCTAGGTTTACTAAAATGATTACACAGAATTGCACAGATAATTTATAAATTTAATCTTGTCCAACAATAAATAATTTTTACATAAAATTTATATATTTAATCAATATTAAAAAAAATCACTTTATCAAATTCTATTACAGCTTTCTTTATTCTTTTTTTCAAAAAAAAAAAAAAAAAAAATTATAGTTAATTTTTTTGAGAGATTAGAAAGCTTTTTATCAGGTTATCCCTTAACTAATTATAAATGTCTTTAATTTTAAATATATAGATTTAAAATGTCCATCAAATGAATTATTGAAAAACAACTCACTTTTGTATGCAGGTTTATCTGTGCTTCTCTTTGCATATGTAGACACAGCAGCATAGTATAACTACTTCTTTATTCAGCTGGTGTTTTTCTTGGGCAAGTTGTTTTTTAGTCAATCCAGGTTTGTTGTCATTATCATGTAAAAGTATGCATTCCAGGCAAGCAGCTGTTTTGATTTAATAAATTTTAGACAAGCAACTATCCTCTCTGTTTAAGGCTATGAATTACAGCACAAAGAAGTGGGTCATTTTTTTCCAAGTGAATTCAAACTCCTGAGAAGGAAATATTAGTAGCTTCTAAATCTAATGTCCTGCCTTCAGCTGTATCAATTCATGGTAGCTATTCTGCCAACTCTCTGCTACAGCTAACAACTCTTCACAAAACTGCAAGCAGAACTGTTCTTTTCAAAAATCACTCTCCAGACTTTGCAGTGGCCCAGTTGGCCACTGCTTAAAATACTACAACCAGACTCCTCTGGTCAACTCTTACAAACTACAAGCAAAAAACTGATATTTTTTTTTATCAGTCTTTTATAACCTTGGGTAGGTCAGGTGACAAAAACACAGTGGCTGTTTTCAATTAACTTTAATCCATTTGAAAACAAGCTGGAAATTTCTATCAAAGTGTGATTTTCATGTTTTTACATTAATCTTTGGAATTTGACCAAAGGTGTGATAATCCTTTAGAATTTTTAATCTACAAAGATTTTTAACTACATAGTAGAAATGAAAACAAGCATTAATTAAAAAAGATATTTTATACAAGTATTAATTAAAAGATTTTAAAAATAGACATTGTTTTCAAAAGTATCAAAAAAAACAAGCTTATATTTAAATTTCAAAATCAGAATTACAAATAATATTTATCAGACCTTTTTAAAATATTAATTTCATAATACAATTTTTATTTTAAATCGGAGTTATTATTTAACCCTTTACTTAGTATTATTTTATTTTAGAAAATATAGAAAAATATCTACAAAAATTTATTCTATGTTTATTTCTACTTTTTCTTTATTTTACATATATATATATTCACATACACTATATTAGTGTGTGTGATGTAACCCAACTGGTTACATTATATTTAAGAATTCTTTCCCACAATTTGGTGCTAAGAATCCCATGATTGTGGACCCAGGTGCCATTTGATAATAACTTTTTATTTAGATACTTACAACTGCAGATCACTTTCAAGTGAAGGAAGATTGCAAGAATTAGAAGAAGAACTGTCTTATATTAAATGAGACATTACTCGACTTTGTGAAGTTAGAAAAAAAGATAAAGAGACAATTGATTAAAAAAAATGGACATGTGCTCTACTATAAAGGCACAAATATTGAAAATACAAGTGGAGTAGATTCATTATAAATAAAAAGTGGAAGAACAATGTTGTGCAGATTGATGGTGTATTGGACAGAGTGGCAAGATTAGTTATACAACTTAATAGCAGATACCAAATGCAGATAACTCAGGTTTATGCCCCAACAAGTTCTCATAGTGATGAAGTAGTAGAAGATTTTTACATGGATGTACAAAAGGCTTTTGATCAGAGAAAACAACATTTTAAAATTGTTATGGGAGACTTTAATGCTAGAATTGATAAACAAATAAAAAAATGAAAGTGCTGTAAGTAATTTTAGTCATGGTAATAGAAATGAGAGAGGACATAGACTTGTGGAGTTTGCAGAAAAAGAAAAACTTTTATATTATGAATTCTTTTTTTGAGAAAAATGTTAAAAGGAAATGGATATGGAGGCATCCAAATGAAGATAGAGCAGAATTGGATTATATTTTGACTAACAGAAAATACATATTTCAAGATTGTAATGTTCTTAATAAATTTAACACAGGAAGTGATCATCGATTAGTAAGATGTAAGATACATGTTAATGCAAAACTAGAGAGATAAAAATTATTAAGAAAAGCAATATATACAGTTGATATTTCTAATCTTCAGATACATCCTAATGAATTTAAATTAGAACTTACAATTCTGTTTCTTCAAGTATTAGTAGATTTTGAACATGATTCAGATTTGAATGAAATTAATATGAAAATAACTGATACACTTTTAAAAACTGCAACAAAGATAGCTGATAGAAAAAAGCAGCAATTGACCAATAAAATTTCTACTGAGACTAGAGAATTTATGAAGAAAAGAAGAAATATGAAGATATACAAAAATGGTGCATTAAAAAGGATTGAATATCTCAAATTTTGTAAAGTGGTATGGAAAAGAGTTGAAAATGATATAAGAAAGTATAACTGTGAACTAGCAAGAAAAGCTGTAGAAGAGAATAAAAATCTCAAGAGTGTAAAACAAGATTTTGGTATTGGAAGGAAATTTATATTTGCAATAAGAAAAAAAGATGGAATTATTACTAAAAAAAGAGATGACATCATGGAATGGGTAAAAGACTTCTATCAAAAATTATATAGTTATAAAGAAAAAGTACCTCCTATATCTACTGTATCTTCCGAATTGGCCAGAATTTTAAATGAAGAAGTAAGACGTGCAATTAAATTTATGAAGAAAGGAAAGGCTCCAGGTAATAATGGAATTATAATTGATATATTAAAAAAAGCAGGTGAAGAAATATAATTTTTTTTAGCAAAGTTATATACCAAATGTCTAAATAATAAAAATGTACCAGATGATTGGAAGAATGCAGTATTAATATTAATATTTAAAAAAGGTGATAAAGAAGATATTAGAAATTATAGACCTATCAGCCTTTTATCAATTTTATACAAAATTTTTACTAAGATAATTACAATTTGTCTACAGAGAACATTGGATTTCCACTAGCCAAAAGAATAAGCTGGATTTAAAAGTGGTTTTAGTACAGTAGATCATATCCAGGTATTGAGAGAAGTTATAGAAAGGGCAAATGAATATGAGTTGCCACTATGCTTTGGATTTGTAGATTATGAAAAGGCATTTGATTCTATAAACATTTCTTCAGAGATTAAAGCATTGGATCATCAAGGTATAGATCCAGGATATTGTCATATTTTAAAGAATATTTATAAAAAATGCTACAGCAACAATTAGATTACATAATGTTACTAGGAAAGTTAACATTGAGAAGGGTGTAAGACAGGGTGACTCTATATCTCCAAAACTTTTTACAGCAGTGCTGCAAAAAGTATTTTGTGGATTAAAATGGGAAGCTAAAGGAGTGAAAATAAATGGAGATTATTTAAGTCATTTAGATTTTGTAGATGATGTAATTGTTTTTGCAAATAATGCTTTAGAGCTGCATGAATTATCAGATGAAAGTAGGAAAGTAGAACTAAAGATAAATGTTAAAAGACTAAAGTAATGTTTAATGGATTTTCTCAAAATATGAAAATAAAGATTGATTATGATGAGTTAGAAGAAGTTAACAGTTATAAATACCTTGGTCAGATTATTAATACAGATGGAAACATAATGGATGAAATTCATCATAGAATTAAACTTGGTTGGAGGGTTTTTGGTAGAAATAACTTGATACTAAAAAGAAATATGCCTATGTTTTTGAAAAGGAAGGTTTTTAATGTGTTTTACTAGTTCTTACTTATGGATCTGAGACTTGGACACTTACTAGAAGAGCAATAGAGACTTCAGATGACTCAAAGAAGCATGGAGAGATGCATGTTGGGAGTTAAAAAAAGAGATCGAAAAGGCAATATATGGGTAAGAGAACAATCAGGTATTACTGACCCCATTGAAAAAATTAAAAGACTGAAATAGAGTTGGTCTGGACATATTGTTAGAAGAGATGATAATAGATGGACAATTGAAATCTTAAACTGGATTCCAAGCAATTGTAAAAGACCCAGAAAGAGACCACATGTGAGATAGATGGATGAAATAAGAAAGTATGTAGGGGTGATGTGGAGAAGAGAAGCTAAAGATCGGAGATGGATTGAACTTGGTTAGACCTTCAAACTGCAGTGGATTGTTAATGATGATTTATCTTAAAATTCAGAATGATTTCTGTGAAACAATGGTTTATTTATTAAGTAATATTTAATTAGTTTATTAGCTAAATGAGCTAATGCGGTGTTAAAGTCAATGAAAAATTTGCATTTGCTATTATTTACTAATGTTTTTCTTATTCTCTGTCTTTATTGCACACATTACATTTTTAAAGTCTTCAATAGATTGTGTTCGTTGGTTATTGATATAATTTATTTAGACCCATTTTATACAATCATAAAAATAAAGATAATTATTGACTCAAAACCAATAGAAATATAATTTTTTCCCCATCAGCAATGAAGGTCGCATAATAATTATAATTTTTATTTTTACAACCAGAATGTTTTAATACAATGGCTATATATTTGGAGTTACAAATCAAAAAAATAATCATCTTAACTAAAACAATATCAATTAAAACATATTTGAATCCCAAATAGTATAAAACAAGAAAAATTTTATTTATTTAAAAAAAAAAAAAAACAATTTTTCAAGGGAAAAAAAGTAATTAATAGTATCATAATTTTATTCAAGTTTTTATCTTACTAATATAAAATATTGTTCAAAATAGAAGCTATTATTTTTTTAATTATGATTCTGTTGATAGCTTTATAAATTGATATATTGACTATTGCTTTTTTCTTGTATAAAAAAAGTTCAATTGTGATAATAATAACTTTAACGTTAAAGTTAAAATCGTTTTAATTAATCAAATATACACAAACTTATAATGACATAGGCTGCTGAAAGGAGTTTGCTATTAACTGAAAGGAGACCCTTTGATTCCTCTTGGAGGCCTTAAAGGAACCGAGCAGGGCAAATTCCTAATGTCCACTCCATACGTTCTTGTCGTTGCAGCTGTTATTACTATGTGATTATTCATATAGTATACGAACATGGATGGGCTGCTCACCAACACGCATTAGCCAGCGTGGTGAGTTTATTGGTTTTTTACCTCTGAGTTTAAGATCAAAAAACACCATGGTCTTTCTTCTCAGTGCCTGATAAGGCAGAATGAATGTTTGTGTAAATGCTAAATATTTTTCCAATACATATATACAATTATGACAGACAAAAATAAAGCATGGCCCTTATTCCCAGGAGGCTGTAAAGTCACCAACCAAGGCAGCGGTTGGTGGCCGAAGGCGGAGGGTGCTAAGAATCCCCTGATTGTGGACCCAGGCTGCCATTTGATGACGACTTTTTATTTAGGTACTTACAACTGTAGATCACTTTCAAGTGAAGGAAGATTGCAAGAATTAGAAGAAGAATTGTCTTATATTAAATGGGACATTATTGGACTTTGTGAAGTTAGAAGAAAAGGTGAAGAAACAATTGATTTAAAAAGTGGACATAAACTCTATTATAAAGGCACACATATTGGAAATACAAGTGGAGTAGGATTCATTATAAATAAAAAGTGAAAGAACAATATTGTGGAGATTGATGGTGTATCGGACAGAGTTGCAAGATTAGTTATACAACTTAATAGCAGATACCAAATGCAGATAATTCAGGTTTATGCCCCAACAAGTTCTCATAGTGATGAAGTAGTAGAAGATTTTTATATGGATGTACAAAAGGCTTTTGATCAGAGTAAACAACATTTTAAAATTGTTATGGGAGACTTTAATGCTAGAATTGGTAGACAAATGAAAGATTAAATTGCTGTAGGTAATTTTGGTTATGGTAATAGAAATGAGAGAGGACATAGACTTGTGGAGTTTGCAGAAAAAGAAAAACTTTATATTATGAATTCATTTTTTGAGAAAAATGTTAAAAGGAAATGGACATGGAAGCATCCAAATGAAGGTACAGCAGAATTGGATTATATTTTGACTAACAGGAAATACATATTTCAAGATTGTAATGTTCTTAATAAATTTAACACAGGAAGTGATCATCGATTAGTAAGGTGTAAGTTACGTGTTAATGTAAAACTAGAGAGACAAAAATTATTGAGAAAAACAATATTTACAGTTGATATTCCTAATCTTCAGAAACATTCTAATGAATTTAAATTAGAACTTACAAATAGGTTTCAAGTGTTAGGAGATTTTGAACATGATTCAGATTTGAATGAAATTAATATGAAAATAACTGATACACTTTTAAAAACTGCAACAAAGATAGCTGGTAGAAAAAAGCAGCAATTGACTAATAAAATTTCTACTGAGACTAGAGAATTTATGAAGAAAAGAAGGAATATGAAGATATACAAAAATAATGCATTAAAAAAAATTGAATATCTCGAATTTTGTAAAATGGTACGGAAAAGAGTTGAAAATGATATAAGAAAGTATAACTGTGAAATAGCAAGGAAAGCTGTAGAAGAAAATAAAAGTCTCAAGAATGTTAAACAACATTTTGGTATTGGTAGGAAATTTATATCTGCAATAAGAAAAAAAGATGGAATTATTACTAAAAAGAGAGATGACATCATGAAATTGGTAGAAGATTTTTATCAAGAATTATATAGTAATAAAGAACAAGTACCTCCTATATCTATTACATCTTCCGAATTGCCCAGAATTTTAAATGAAGAAGTGAGACATGCAATTAAATGTATGAAGAAAGGAAAGGTTCCAGGAAATGATGGAATTATAATTGATATATTAAAAGAAGGAGGTGAAGAAATAGAAACAATTTTAGCAAAGTTATATACCAAATGTCTAAATGATAAAGATGTACCGGAAGATTGGAAGAATGCAATAATAATATTAATATTTAAAAAAGGTGATAAAGAAGATATTAGAAATTACAGACCTATCAGCCTTTTATCAGTTTTATATAAAATTTTTACCAAGATAATTTCAACTCGTCTACAGAGAACTTTGGATTTCCACCAACCAAGAGAACAAGCTGGATTTAAAAGTGGTTTTAGTACAATAGATCATATCCAGGTATTGAGAGAAGTCATAGAAAGGACAAATGAATATGAGTTGTCATTATGTTTTGGATTTGTAGATTATGAAAAGGCATTCGATTCTATACACATTTCTTCAGTGATTAAAGCATTGGATCATCAAGGTATAGATCCAGGATATTGTCATATTTTAAAGAATATTTATAAAAATGCAACAGCAACAATTAGATTACATAATGATACTGGAAAAATCAACATTGAGAAAGGTGTAAGGCAAGGTGACTCCAAATGTCCAAAACGTTTTACAGCAGTGCTGCAAGAAGTATTTTGTGGATTAAAATGGGAAACTAAAGGAATGAAAGTAAATGGAGAGTATTTAAGTCATTTAGATTTTGCAGATGATGTAGTTGTTTTTGCAAATAATGCTTCAGAGCTGCAGGAAATGTTGCAGGAGTTAGCAGATGAAAGTAGAAAAGTAGGACTAAAGATAAATGTTAAAAAGACTAAAGTAATGTTTAATCGATTTGCTCAAAATATGAAAATAAAGATTGATTATGAAGAATTAGAAGAAGTTAACAGTTACAAATACCGCAGTCAGATTATTAATACAGATGGAAACATAATGGAGGAAATTAATCATAGAATTAAACTTGGTTGGAGTGCTTTTGGTAGAAATAACTTGATACTAAAAGGAAATATGCCTATGTGTTTGAAAAGAATGGTTTTTAACAAATGTGTTTTACCAGTTCTTACTTATGGATCTGAAACTTGGACACTTAATAGAAGACCAATACAGAGACTTCAGACCACTCAAAGGAGTATGGAGAGATGTATGTTGGGAGTAACAAGAAGAGATCGAAAACACAATGTATGGGTAAGACAACAAACAGGTGTTACTGACCTTATTGAAAAAATTAAAAGATTGAAATGGAGTTGGGCTGGACATATTGCTAGAAGAAATGATAATAGATGGACAATTGAAATTTTCAACGGGATTCCAAAAGATTGTAAAAGACCCAGAAAGAGACCACATGTGAGTGGATGGATGAAATAAGAAAATGTGCAGGGGTGTTGTGGAAAAGAGAAGCTAAAGATCGGAGAAGATAGATTAAACTTGGAGAGACCTTCATCCTGCAGTGGATTGATAATGGTTGATGATGATGATAATGACATATATAAGCTTCAATATGACATATAAGTATATGTATATTTGTTGGTATAGTACTTTTTTTTTTCTAAATAAATATAAAGATGTTATAAATATTATCTAAAAATATTACTTTTCTTGTATTTTTTAATAATAACAAACATAGAATAAAAATGGGATATTGTAATATCAACATTATTCCATGAATAAATATCCCTATCATAAAACTGGGCAGATTTTAAATTAGAAAAAAAACACATTTAACTGTCATTGTTTTATATATTTTTAAAAAATAAACCAAGAATAAACTCTTAAAATTTATGTTATTTTTTTTATGTAGTAGGCTAGTTAAATAACAATGTGCCTTATTTCAGATATCATATAAGTCTGAAAAGTTAAATAACATACTTATATGATAATAAGGGCATACATTAGATACATTTTTTTTAAAAAAAGGGAACTCCATTATTTCATAGAAGACATGGAAGACTACTATAAACAAAGTAGTTTTTTTATTTTATATAAAACCTTTGTGAGTTGACATTTGCTTATTCATGTTATCATAGGAATGTGTTTCTTCTTTAATTATTAGAGTTTAACTAGCATGATAGAAGAAAATATTATACAAAATAATGAAGAGGTAGTTTTTTTTGTAAGTGTAAAAATTTAAATAGGATTAATATGATTAGTAATATTAACTTAAAATAAACATTCAAAAGCTCAGACTGCTTCATAGGTAATATACATATATCAAACCAATATAGACTATGTGCAAAAAGCAATGAGGACTATTGTGATGCAGGTAAAATATATGTTATTGTTACACAGGCATACAAGTTGCTATCTTACAGGTGCATGAATGAATATGAGTGGAGTTGAACAGATTTTAGCATTAACTCATTAAAATAATTTTCTATTTTTTGGCAAAAAAATCCAATAAAAACAAGCCATCAACATTAAAAACATACTTTCTTTTTAAGACCAAAAAGAAAACCAAGTAAAGATTCCTGGCCTTTTGATGCTTGCATTAGTTTTTTTGGTAATGTTGTTATTCATAAAGTTTATTTCCCATTTTATATATGCATAGTTTTGAAATAAAATTATATATTAGTTCATCATAGTCTCTCATTCATGCATTTTCACTTCAGATTTTATCTTTGTCAGTACAAATTATCCTAATGGTGCCTCACATAACCTTTATTTTGTTAAACCATAAAAATTATATGCTGTAAGTCCAATATGCTCTTCATAGGAGTTAGTATATCAAAGAAGTGTGGTATGAGTGGTCATTCTGATTTATATATTTATAAAATATAAATGATTGCAAGTTGATAATACATTTTAATTCTGATTTATTTCCATTGTGGATTTTGCTTATGGGTATTCCATAATATCATCAAGTAACTTCTCTTATATTCTGATTCTCAATTATAAAAATAATTTATTAAATGCCATTGAATTGGGCATGGATGCATTCCAAGTTCTTTTGTAGTGGTTTTTCTGTCTAAACAAAGTATTTGTATAGTCAATCCATGTGTTGTGCAAAAATTCAATAATAATAGATGATTTGAATTTATTTACACCAATACCATTATTTCCAAAAACTTTTGTCCAAAGCCAACATGTGCATTCAAGTCTCCAAGAAAAACCCCAGTACAGAATAAAAGCTTTATTTCTTCGAATTTAACATTAGAACAGAGACACTAATAAATGAGCACTAACACCATTTCTCTAAATAAGATTTAAAACCAGTAACCTTTTATTGATACAGTGAGCACTCCCATCAATGGAAAATACTAAATTAGATTTTACAGCAAATCTATCACTATACATTCTCCTTTCATTGACTGATTCACTTTTTCAAAAAAATCTTTTATTAGACATTCTTTGTCTAAGATAAGTTTCATTAAAAACTGCTTTATCAATCTCAAATCTTGATAATCACTTAGGGCACCAGTGTAATTTTCCATTCTGGTCTTGAAAAAATTATATTAAGTAAAATTTTCACATTCCATGTACATATATTTTTTAAAAAAGTTTTATATTTACTTTTAGTATTACCATTATAATGTGTTTAACCAATAGTACTGAAATTATTACTATTATTTCTATCACTACAATTAGCAATCCTCTAGACATGACAACCTAGCCAGATTATTGAAACAGAACATTTTTAGACTTCATTTTCGAGATGCTTAACATTTCTGAGATGGGAAGGAGGTTCAGTAAATAGAACTGCTTAAACATACAATCTTTACCAGCTGTAACTCCTGCTATAAATCCAATTCTAAACAGATGCATTAGTGATTGTATTGCCTCAAGAAAAGATCACAACTAAGAGATATAAGCCTACTAAGTCTGTCTACATCATTGCTTTCTTAATTCTCAAGGGCTGGAATTAAAAAAAAAATGAGTGAGAATTGAAATCAGAAATGCTATTTGTAATCTAAGAATGGAAATGTGGTTGTGTAAGCACTCATTCCTATTGTCATAATTAACACAAGAACATGATGTGAGAGACTCGTGACAAAAACTTTCTCTAAAATAGAGCAAAAGAAAACTTACAAATAAATTTTTCAATTTCTTTTTGCTGCTTCTTCTTTCTACAAAAGTTTTTTTTTTATATATAAATTATAATCTAGACACCCACTCACCCAACAAATTCTGACCATTATATGAAACAAAATTCCTTCTATATTCATGTATATATATAATAACAAAACTTAAATATATTCCAAACAACGGTAAACAATTTATAATACCATATAAATAAAAACTCAATAAAAACTCATAAAGAAATATTTTCGATTATATTCATAATCATTTTCAACTCAACTTTCAAAATGGAATCATCTATTACCAACCGGAAACACAATGTCGATTTAAATATCCCACAATTTATTAATCCTAACATTTGCTGACTGTCTGTTTATTATCGTATTTTTATACCTACTAATAAAAACTGCCTCTTTAATTTTTCTTTTTTCATTATCTCTCTCTTGTCCTAAAATTTTTATTTTATTTATATCAAAATTAAACTTAAAATTACAATATAGAGAAAAGAATTAAAGAACATAAATTGTTATATAAAAGAGTTTTGAAAAATGTACAGATATGTAATGATAATAGTAATGAAGTCAAGTTATATACGGAATCTGTTTTTTATGATCATGATAGAAATTGTAATTTTAAGTTTAATTTTGATATAAATAAAATAAAAATTTTAGGACAAGAGAGAGATAATGAAAAAAGAAAAATTAAAGAGGCAGTTTTTATTAGTAGGTATAAAAATACGATAATAAACAGACAGTCAGCAAATGTTAGGATTAATAAATTGTGGGATATTTAAATCGACATGTGTTTCCGGTTGGTAATAGATGATTCCATTTTGAAAGTTGAGTTGAAAATGATTATGAATATAATCGAAAATATTTCTTTATGAGTTTTTATTGAGTTTTTATTTATATAGTATTATAAATTGTTTACCGTTGTTTGGAATATATTTAAGTTTTGTTATTGTATTATTGATATTAGCTGACATTTATTTTGTTTTAATGTATATATATAATTATACAGTTTGATCTATATACCATAAGCAATTACAAAATCCATCCCTTAATACAGTTAATTTTAATTCAAAAATAAATTAGAAAAAAGTGTAAAAAAAAAAAAAACAGATCCAAAAATGCCCCAGGTTATGCTTGAAAAAAAAAAAAAAAATTGAGTGGAATTATATACAATATAGACATAGATATAGAAAATGAATGTGTGTCATATCATTTCTCTAATTAATTATATACACTTTTTTCTTCTCCCTTTTTTTTAACAGTATACTTAAAACTAACACATTATTTGAAAAAAAAAAAAAAAACTACTAGCAGAAGTAATGATAGTTTAAAAAAGGGATGTTTTAATAATAGTTTTTTAAAAATAAGAAGTTACATAATTAATATTACTAAAAAGTTATTAAATTGTATTCTTTTTTTTTAAAAAAAAACTCAATAAAAAAATTGATAACAAAATGTATAATCAATGAAGGCTGCTGCTTTAGGAAAAAAAAAGAGAGATCCACAAATTTTATTTAAATCATATATATATATATGTTTTGGTTATTTAAAATTATTATATTATTTAATGATTTTGCTATTCTTTCTCATTCATTTTCCTCATTATTTAGAAAATATACACTTATAATTTGAACAACAAAAATTATTTTCACATGAGTAAACCCATATTATCCTATATATGGAATCAATACTATTGCATATATGCAATCAACTTGCATTTATATTTTTATAAAATTTTTATAATATTCTACTTTATAACTTTTACTCTTATATAATATTAATATTAACTTAAACACAATTAAACTCGTAAATCTAATATCCTTGTTTTTTTTTTTTTTTTAAATATTTTCCTTATAAAATTACATTGATTTTATTTTTTTAAAAAATACAATATTTCAACTTTTTTAAATACATTCTCTTTTATTCCTTATATATTTAAATAACAAATTCTTGATATCTCTTAATAATATACAGCACAAAATATCATATACTTATTCCAATAACTTCCAGATAAAATTCACTATGCAGTCTATAAAGTTCCAGTTTTCAGTATATTCACTGCATGTCTGATATTGCGTTAAAAACTGAAATGAATAATCATCCGAATATATACTGTTAACCCTTCAATGAACATGAAAAATAAACATATTTGATCTGATTCTATGTTAAAGGTTAATGTCAATTTTATTTTCATTCAATCACATATGAAAGCTACAAACATGCACTACATATACAAAAACTTGAGAACGGCTTTTTTGTTCTTATGTTATCTTATTTTTGCTAGTCGATATAGCAACAGAATTATTAAAAATCAAATTAAAATCTTTTTTAAAACTTAATATTTTCATAAAGTAATTTTTTTTCTAAATTATCTTATAAATATATAATCTCCCACCCCCAACACTAGTGATTAAATTATTTATCATTTTATATTTTTGTTTGGATAACTATTTAACATGGATGTAAAACTATGCCTTTAAAGTTAATGTTAAACATCTATAAATTAAAAAAAAAATGATACAAATAAAATTTAAATTACATGCATATTTTAAATATACATCTATTATCAGCTTTATATGACTATAGGTTTGACTAAAACAGAATGATGATTAATTTTGCACTTTTATCAATGTACATGCATAAAACGGTCAAGTAATAAGTTCTAATTAATTCCATAAAAGACCATGGATTGCAGTAAGAAACTATTTTCTTACTGTAAAAAGTTATTGAACATGGCAGTTAGAGGAGTTAAATTATTTATTAACACTAGTTTACAATTATTACTTAATTATTATATATTTTCAGTATAAATATTATTTAAATAGACATACACTATTCATTATATTTTATTATTTCCAATACCGGTGATTCAATTTGTGCAAAACCTAATACAAATAAAGTGTATTAAATTAATCACTAAAGTTTGAGAAGACAGATGTTAAAATGAATTGGTTTTGACATGTTTTTAAAGATAATTATGGTTCATAATTAGTGAATTATCATTATAATTCATAATATTTTTTTAATATGAAAAATAAATATTAAAAATAAATATTAAATGTTTTAGCTTTACATTAAAACTATTTACTATTAACTATATTAGGTATTAAGAGATACAATACTTTAATATATATCAAAATTCTACTCTTTCACACTTTATAGCAAAATATATATTTATTTAATTGATTACAGTTTCAACTGTTTCCAACAGTCTTCATCAGATTTACAAATTTAAACTTACATAAATACAATCATATTTTATATATTTATACATATGATCTACAATTTAATTATTTTACATAAATATATAAAATATGATTGTATTTATGTAATGTTTAAATTTGTGGATCTGACAAAGACTGCTGGAAACAGTTGAAACTGTAATCAATTAAATAAATATATATTTTGGTATAATGTAAAAGAGTGGAGTTTTGATATTATATATTATATAAAGTAAGCAAAAATAAAGAAGAAGAAGAAGGGGAGGAAGAGTTTTGAGGATTAAATTACAATACTTTAACTGAGGTGGTAAGTTTTTTTAGTAGGTAGATAACTTTATAATAGTAATTGCAGTAACACTAAAAAAAAAACTATAAAAAAATTGGGAGAAATTGTGGTAGCAACCGCAACAGAAGCACTTATGAAAATCTTATCTTTATATATAATTCTGAGACATATAAACACAGATTCACATGAAAGGACTTAGGTTTAGCATATATCTAATAACAGAGATCAGAAATTCTTTAAAAAAAAATATTCTAGAAGATTGCATTTGGTAATTATTTTATTTGAAATACTAGCTATATGTTGATAGGAGAATGAAACCCAAATGAAGCTAAAAAAATATTTGCATTTCAATAATTTGTTATGATTGGCTATTTGTTTCTTTACTACTAGATGAGTGAAATTTTATATACTAATAGTAATAATGGGATTTAGTCATTAATTTATATAGCACATAATCTATCATAACTATTTTTACTTGGAAGTTTTAAATGAAATCGATAAAATAGCTGTAATATATGCATCTAAGATCTCTAATGTAACTATTAGCTATTTTCCTTTAGTTATTCAAAAAAATGTAAAATGAAATTACATTACAAACTTTGTACAAATGAATAAAAAAATCAAATACTTTAATAGCAAATCTTCTGAAATACCATTTTCCAATTAACATTAGAAAACTGAAATCTTTGGGCACCACCTAGGCCATATCTTAGTTTATACACTGTCATTCAGCTGCCTCTTTTAAGCACCTCCTGGAAAGGCAAGGTAAGCCTTATTTTACCTAAAAATCTCTATGAATCAGTTAGGAAAAAATTATTTGCAAGGCAATATGAATAGCAATCAACAGCATGGTAATATAACATTGAATCACAATGATGAAAATAGTCAAATGAATGAAAAATTACACTTAAACGAGAAGAAAGTAATTAAACCTAAGAAAACAAATTATATAAATCAAAATGATAATATAAATAACTTTATTGCACAAGATTTAGGGGCTGTAAGTAAAATTACTAAGGATATGCAAATTACAACCTTAATGTTAAAATCAGATTTTCAACCTGCCAGAAAAGATGCACTAGATCATACTTCGGACTCGATTTTAGTTGACGACTTGATGCAGAACACTCCAAATAATATTGTCACCAAATTACATGCAGAAATATCAAAAGATAAACATGCTATGCCTTCCGTTGTTAAAAAAGATGAAACCTACGATAAGTTTAAAAAAAGTTTGTTGCCGATGGGGGTCCAAAATTCTAGTATTTTTACTACAACATTAGAAAATAATCTCAGTAATAGCCAAATAAATGAAAACATACGAAAAACACAAAATGGTACTTATGAGCTGGGGAAAGTCGAACATAATAAAACAAATATCTCTGATACAAACATCCCTACATATGCAAATATTGAAACAGTAAGATTCGTATTCGAATCTTAAGTTTCACCTTTTTCTGTCGTCTCTCACTGACCGGTCTATCCCGCCCAAATTTAAACTTTTTGGTATCGAATTGTGTGTGTAGCAATATTAAAAATGTATAAATATATGTAGAATTCAGCATAAACACGCACACATTTCGATCTCAAATTAAAGGCAATAAATAGGGATAAAATAATATAATTTAGATTTCTTTTAGTTATATAATTTTGTATAATTTTAATCATTTATTTTGGATTATTCGTGTTTATTGCTTTGTTTAAATTTCGTTTAATAATAATTCTAAAAAAATCTGATGTAATATTTAATTAAAAGTTAAAATAATCTTATGTTCCCTTTTTGTCTTTGAAATTTAAAAGCATCGGTCAGTGATAAATAATAGATTAATTAAAGAAAAATTCTCCAAAATGTAATTAGTAAATGTAAAATGTAAACAATAGAATGGCAGCTTTCTTTAATTAAAACCAACAAAATGCATTGATTATCCTCAGGGCAGATTAAGTAGAACCTAAAAATACCTTAACAAAAATAAGAAAAGAGGCCATCTTAGACTGGCTGGAGACATTCACTTCAACTTTAGCTTTGCTCTCGATCACTGAGTCTCCAAAAATATAAAAATAATTTGTTCCTGCCAAGGTATGACCGAGTAAAGCACCTAGATTATTCTCCATCGGGAAATGGCCTATCGGATGCCGAACTTTCCATTGCCCATCATAAATTCACCATGAAGATCTGCTGCCTGAAATAAATGAGAAAGCTGCTGTGAAAGTAAATTAAATATCTAAATACAAGAAAGAATTGCCACTCGTGAACTTTTTGTTGCTAAACTAATGGAATTAGAAAACTTCTTATAAAACAGGTACCTGTCTGTGTTCAAACTCTAGAGTACTCTAATAACATGCTATAGCTATTCTTCATATTACTTATCTAAATTGTAAAATGTAAAAACTACCATTTGTATAACTAAAATTGAATAATTAACTTAATATGTAAATTTCTCTAATAATCTAGCTTACCTCATTCTATCTTCCTTGGGTGCGTATTTCCATAATCTACATTTTATCTATATTTATTATTTAATTATTGCATGCTAATAATTGTCTCAATGTTCAAAGTTTAAATCTATGATCGCTTGAAATAGTGAATGCGTGTCAGATTTCATTAACATTACTTTCATAAATAATTTAATTTTCATATAAACCGACACGCATTCAATGCTTCATTTATTGTAATGCAGGGGTCTACAACTTCGCAAATGGCTGGCATATTAGTTGTAATCATTCCCAGTTTAGATATGTTTTGTATATATTAAATCTTAATGAATAATTCCATCAAATTACATTTCTTTGAGAGTCGCTAACGTTCTTTAGTAAATGTTGATAATGTAGGGCCGA
Organism: Epiperipatus broadwayi; assembly: GCA_028023455.1. Lineage (NCBI taxonomy): Eukaryota > Metazoa > Onychophora > Udeonychophora > Euonychophora > Peripatidae > Epiperipatus > Epiperipatus broadwayi. Next base: position 1,497,003 of record JAQFVV010000009.1, on the reverse strand, counting down.
GTCAGAAATCTATTTAAATCTCGTCACAATCGTTTATACAGTATACATGTGTTACGTTTTAGAGACGCGATGACCCATTCCGCCGTGAAATTTCCGGATTCTTCGAGTCAGAAATTAACCCCAGTCGTCCTACACAAGCGGGCATAATGGGTGCTCCCGTAGAACTTGACGAAGTCACGCAGCCAGCCGGAAAACTGCGACACGGACCGCTTGTCCCTGGTTATGCTTATGTGACACCTTACTTCGTTGGGCCGATGGCAGAGACCAGCCCGACATTCTTATAAACCCATTCGCGGCATTGCAGTTTCGATATACTGCCATTCCATATCGCCTTTCTAAAGCGTACGTGTTCCTTTACTTAATTTTATTATTCTATATATCACTCCGCCTCTGCATTATCTTCGTAATTCACTCTCAAATAAATGTTTGCCCTTAGTCATAAAATAAATATTGTAATTAAATAAATATATGTCCGCCGCTACTCTTAAATTTTACTTTAGACTCTTGCCTTGCAAAGGTATAAATTCCCCAAGTCATGCATTAGAAATACTTACTCGAGAATTTTAGGTAGCTAGATTACGCCTTCAAATAAATGAATTCCTTTTGTAAACATTACAGTATCGGAAATACCGTTACTGAGGTCCTCAAGATAAAATAAGGTCGAAACAACTAAATGTATTCCTTTTGTAAACATCACAGTATTGGAAATACCGTTACTGAGGTCCTCAATGTAAAATAAGGTCTAAATAAATAAATGTATTCTTTAAAATATAATAGTATTACAAATCCCGCTAATGAAGCTTTGAATCCATAAAATATTATTAGTAAAGGATTTTCTTATTAAAATGTATTAATAAATAATTTTAAACTATACGTCTGCAGTTACGTTTCATTTATTCGATACCCATTCTATATAATATTTCCTCAATTATGTAAATATGAATGTTTAATTAATATTAGTTTGATTATTGGCTAACTTGAGAATAAAATCATGAATCTCTTGCATATCCCTGACCACCGTGCCTATAGAAATGTTTACTAATGTCGCATCAGATGCGGTTTCCTGGATTGTATTGTGGAACCGATAAACTATGTTCGAACTCAGTACCACGGGTGGCTTCGCTACTCGATGGTGCTGCTGTTCTGTGTGGTGGTCGAATTCTGCACTATGTTTATGAGTCACACGTTTTCTGACTTACAATATCCTTAAAAGCAAATCGTTCTCAAATGCCTCTCATAATATACCTAACGTTAGTGATAATATTGCTTTGCTTGATTTAATGGAAATGTATGTTGATCAGAATAGCACTTTTAAACAATCATCCACCAACACATATTTCTTTAATACACGTGACTATAATGAGGAGCAGTATTGAGACCTTACCGAACGTTTCACCAGCACTATACCCAATAATCTTTAGAAGTCGTTGATCAATTTCAGTGGTGACAAGAACCTGATATTAGTTGTTACTGACACTAACTGTGCATTGTTCAAGTTCCCCACTGAGTTTCTATATGAAACTATTAAAGAAAAAGACTTAAGCCATGGTATTCATAAGATCTTGAATCATCCTAATGATCGCTACATTGCTCTGGAATTTACTAACTGGGCAGCCAAGAATTACTTTAAAAGCAATATCAGGGAATTAAATGATAAAATTCATCTGTTACAATGATCTCACTAGGCCTAATATAATTTCTGGTAGGATTAAAAATTGTCCTATGAACTTCTACCAAGAACATCTACAGGAATCACTCAAAGCCTTTGGCAATGTTAGTAAGTTTAAATACCTTCCTGTTGATTCAGATGGACTACATTTTCTATCTAACAATGTAACCTTTCAAATAGCAATTAAACAAAATGTCTCACCCACTGACATACCTACCGTGTTTAATTACAAAGGCTCACACATGATCCTCTCTTTACGTGGAGTTAGACCACAGTGTTTTCATTGTCTTGAGAGGACCCACTTGGTGAAAGATTGCCAATCAAGAATGTGCTCTAATTGTGGAATCAAAAAGAGTATTTATCATAGATGCAAAAAGAATTTTACATCAACTTCTCAAGGTACTGCACAATCATACTCATCCGTAACTAATGACGCATCAACAACAGAACCTTAAGTTAGAATTGCTTACAAACAATATCAAATGAATAATCAACAAATATCTGTCTTGCAACAACCTGATTACAGAAGTGTAGGCAGAGAAGAAGAAACATCAGATATTACACAAGATCCGTTTCTTGTAGATGAGTCTCTACTTCCACCGGCCTCTAAAGGAAGAAATGATACACAAAGCCAACTACATCATGCTGAAATAATGGGATCAGCACAACAAACTGTGGTGGAGCAAGATACTTCAGACAATCCCACATGTTATCAGCACAATGATAGCACTACTCCAAGCAATCCTGTCAAGCAGCCTCTGAACAAAAGTTTAGTTCCTTATCAGACTAAAACCACTACTTTGAGATGCACAAGAAGTATGAACAAGCAGCTTAAAAGTAACAACAAGCCTATCAACCCCAACCAAGGAGATATTAGCTCAGAAAAGGAATCTTTAATGGAAGTGCCCATAGATAAAGTCCAGTACTAAGAAAAGGAAGTCAGCCATTATACACAAATCCAGCTCAGAAGATGAAAAATCTCTGGGGGAGAAAAACAGATGTTTATCTCTTAAGCAGAAGAAAACCAATATTCCAATATATAAGGAAAAAAGTCCAGAGAAGAAATGTCAGTTATCAGATGAGGATAATAGGATATTAAGTCTTAATTCATTAGAAGTGACTGCTGGTGATGTACATCATGTCATTGATGTTGACAGTTCAGATGGCACCCTGGTGATTGAACCCATTGGGTTAGAAGAAACCTCAGGTAACACCATTGATGATCCAGACTATCCCAACTAGAATTTACATTTTATTTATGCTGAGAATTAAAAGGGAACCTTATATTCTTTGCGGTAGTTTTAATAGATACATAACCCAATTATGTTGCATAAGTTTGTAGGCGTAAATGTTAGGGGTATCAACTCATTGGAAAGGGTATATGCCATTGAACAATGGATCACAATCAATAATCCACATTTATTTTTTATGAGTGAAACAAAATATCACTCAAATTCTGATTATAGAATTAGAGAATGTCTTGAATCTCTTGGATACATAGCTTTCTCTGATAGCGTTACTGCAGCTGGTGGAGTTGGTTTACTTATAAATAAAAAACATCCACCTAATAAATTTATAATACTCTATAAGAATAATAACCTTATTGCTATATCAGTCACATATCAAAAATTTGGTAATCAATATAATATATGTGTATGCAGATAGGTCCTGCTGCACGTTAATGAAAGTCATTAATATAATTAATATGCTATTGGTAAATAATAACAACCCCACCTTAATCTTTGGTGACTTTAATATCACTTATGCAAAATTTACACAAACCTATTTTCACTTGACAGATAAGCCATTTATGAGTGGAGAGGGTCATCTGCCTGATGATTCCTACTCTTTTTACACCAGAAAATACAGGTCACTGATTGATCTATTCTTTTATACGCCTGACATACATTTTCTCATCACTGCAAAATTAGAACATGTGGTCTTTTCTGACCATCTTGCCCTAGTAGTTCAGATTGAAGCTGCTAATAATGTCACTCCCACTTGCAACACCATTAGAATGTTGACAAAATCGAATATAACAGAAGCCATACCATCTGAGGCTTATATATATTTAAAAAAAATAGATATACTTGCAAAACCTATAGAGGAAGCATGGTTTGCCTTTATTGGCATTCTTCAATCGATCATTTCCTACCATACAATTAAGCGAAAGGGACCGTTGGCATTACTAAAAGACTTGGATGAGCTTGGTTTCAGAATGAAGACATTTAACTCTGCCTCATCTTCTATAGATGAGATTATATCTGTTAAGCTACAGTATAAAGCCAAACAAAAGGCACTTGCAGATTATCTGTCTATAAAGCATGCCAAGGTGTTTCTGGCTCAGCAGAACTGTTGGACTAGAAGCTACTTACATTGGGTACTGGGTGCTATTAACCCCCCCCTACTCCCACTATCATCAATATTGATGGTGAGTCCTTTGTTGGCCTTCCAATGATTAAGGAAATCCATAAACACTTTGAACAAAAATTTCATTGTCTCAGCCATGTTAATACTCCCATTGAAGACATTTTAATTTGTCAAGATGATCATGGTATCACTGAAGATATGCTGAAAGCCAAACTCCAAGCATTGCCAGATAAAATACATCCCGGACTGCATTCTATACCACACTTCCTGTTAGATCATCTAAGCCACTTCACAATTCCCATCCTATTTAGAATGACCAACCATTTGGCACAAGAGAAAAGAACAATCTCCCACCTATATCCTATTGCTTTAGTACCCTTCCTAAAGAAGCATGAAGATCCCCACACCCTCAAAAACATTCGGCCTATTTCTATGTCTCCGCTCATCATTAAAATCCTGGAATCTGTCATAAAAGATAAGATACAGGATAAGATACTCCAAAATATATCTTCTTCCCAATTTGCGAAGAAACCTTCACCAATTTTAGCCATTGGTCAAGCTAAAATATTAATTGATTATGTCAGACAACAGATAAAGCAGGCTGTCATAGCTATCCAGCTTGATTTCAATGCAGCTTTCGACTCTGTTAACATCAGTACTCTTCTAAACCTGCTGAAAGGCCATCACATCCTAACTTCTATCATACAGATCATAGATAACCTCATATCTAACAGAGAAATTGCTGTCTCACTGAATGGCAAGCTCTCTTCATTTTTCCAACCTAACACATCCATTTCGCAAGGTTCCCCCCTCAGTGCTCTTCTCTTTATAGTCTACATTGATCTGCTGTTGAAAGCCATCGAACCACTACCTGGTGTCTATGTACCAAGGCTTGCCAAATTGATAAAGCTCATGGCTTATATGGACGACGTAATCATCTTCCTCCCTTCAACAACCTATTTACCTGTTATACTCCATATTGGATAAATACACAGCTGACTATGGTCTCACCATCAACCCATTGAAATCAGCTATATGGAAGGTATCCTCAGGTCAGAAGATTGTATCCAAATTTGCAGCCAATCCTCAAAAGTTTTTGGGCTTTGAGATATCCAAAACATACTTCCAAATGTCCAAAGATATTCAAAATCACATTCTGCACTCAATGGAAAGAGTTACGAAACATCTGTCTAAAGTCTACCTTTCCCTACATGGTAAGGTAATGCTTCCCAATATGAAGATCATGGCCAAGCTCAACTATTACATGCCCATCATGAGGATCACTAAGACTTTTATCAATAGAATGAATTCTCTTGCATCCCGACTTTTCTGGGGAGGTAAAGTTGTTGCAATTAGCATTAACAGGATGCAACTTCACCGGAAGTATAATGGATTTTCTTATCATGCTATTCAAGCCATTCATATTTCAAAAGATATTTAATTTTATCACCATGCTTATCAAATCATTTGGATATGAGCAAGTCATTTTGCCAGTTATCCTGACTGATAGACCCCCTCCTAGAGTCAAGAATTTCCTTGATGCCGCGATTGATTTGATCAAAAGCTACATGGTAATTACGAATGATACGTTTGATAACAGGATTAATATTTGGCAAGCACATAGTCTCATTCACCCTGTCACAACTCCCATAACACCTCTACTTGCCCTGACCAATAATAAGATCATCTCCCTCTTCAGGTGCTGGGCTATGGAACCAAAATTCTTTGATTTTATTATTAAGATAAATTTAAATGTCATTAGCACTAATTGGTTTCTCTTCCATAGGCTAGGCATCATCAACAAAATTGACCCAATCTGCCCCCTCTGCCAGACTCATGATGAAACATTTGACCATCTGATTTACTCGTGCCATGGACTCTGGAGGTCTAAAAGGATTATTGCTGATAACCTTAAAGTGAATTTTTACCTTGTTACCTCTCTTAAGGACAGCATTTAAGACAAGATCCATCCATACCATTAGGCTGTCATTATTTATCAACTATGCATTGTGGTCTACTCGTTGTAAAATGGTTTCAATCCCGGTGCAATTCATGAGGGAAAATTCTTTCTGAATAAACTTATAAAATTTAAAAACCGTGACATGCTCCTAGCTTCAAAAGTATTATTCGAGGAAACATGGACTCTGATTGCATTGTAAGGATGATTGCTGGTAAAACGCTTTGTTTCTTCTGTCTAATATATTGCTGAAAGTGGTTTTGTTAATAATCAGAGGTTCAGATCCTTGTTATCAAAATGGATAATATTTAACTGAATACATCAGATTTAGCATAAATACCTAAGCCTTCATAGTTGTAGTGATTTTTCCAATGGTGATCTGACCAAACTCTAGATTGACTACGTGACTCTTGGTAGTGTGAGGCAATTTGTCTAGGTGAGTTGGTGAGCTTAATTGGTCTACTTGTGTGTTAACAGTAGACCAGGTATTCGGGTTTACCTCTTGCCCAGAATAATACTATCTTTTATTTATTTATAATCATGTAATTCGTTTTTATGTTTGTAATTCTAGCTTTCCTTTTAATTTACCATGTATACATAATTGTCACTGTAAACATTGTACTTGTTTAATAAATATTTTGGAAAAAAAAAACAACAACTGAAATCTTTCTAGTCATTAACTTGGATTGTGAAGTAAAAAGCAATAGGAAGAATATAATTCTTTGTCTAACAGTTCTTTCTGCTTCAATTAAAAACCACTTGAGGAGTCATTTATTACTTATTTATTTCGGGTATAGCGTTTTAGGAACTAAAAGTTCAATATATGTAATATAAAAACATATATGTATTCATTATAAAATTCATCTTAACATTTTTTTTTTCTTTGTCTCTCTTTTTCTGGAGTTGAAATAATCACATTTATTTATAAAATATTTGGAATGAGAATTATATTTAAAAAAAAGCCTGTACATTTCTTAAAGATCGAATGATTTTTAAGGGAAAATGATTAAAATATATGTACTAGCAATCTCATATTAAAAAAAAATTATTATTTTTTTTTTTTGAGATGAAACTTCCTCCCCTTTCCACCCCAATTCCCTTTTCATGCAAAAAAAAAGGAAATAAAAATATTAAAAGGATATATCATCACATATTTACATAACAAAATTTATTGTAAAAAATAATTTTTAAGATCACTCAGGAAACAACTTATAATTTTTATTTTATATAATCAGTTGTATTTTTTTTAAAAAAAAAGCAAACTGAATTATAGAATGCATTATCTGAATAATACTTAATTATAATTTAAAAATCATGTATATATATTTTCAGGTTGCTATATGCAGACAAAACTTATATTTTTAAAATAGTAATATGCATAAACATGGGTGTTTGTACAATAAGTTTATTAAAGTTAACATATGCACAAAACAATAAATTCTTTTACTTTTTTTTTTTTTTATTAAGGAAATTTGAACATAAAATAAAGGGGGTTCACAAAACTAAAAAGGCACGAGCAGGACTAGATCACTGATATTAATTTGCTATTGGTAATGATAAAATTATTTAATTATTCATGAAGAATCTATCTGTATAGTTCAGAGTCCTGACTTGACTAATGTGTGAGTTAACATTTTAGTACTTTACTGATATAATTATTATGTATATTTTTAACAATGGTCTCATCATATTAATTAATGCATTAGCCTGTAACATTAAATCCAAAGCAGAATCAGGAATTTATCAGAAAGTTGAATTCCCATTTAAGTTGAAACTTTTCTTAGATATTGGTCATCCAAAGTAAGTTAATAAATGATTATCTAGATTTTCTTTTATAGAGATACAACCCTGTGTAATTACAAGTATTCGTGGATATTATCTCATTTGTAATAAGTCTGTAAAGTTAAATCAGAGACAGTACAATATGGGAGAGATATCTCATTTTTTGGCTCAGACAATTACTCATCTACTCTCAAAAAGATATTCAAGAATATATAGGTATATTTCAATAAACTATCAAATTATATTTCAAGATTTTTTCTTCTTCTTTCAGTGAGATATTAAAAGTTTTAGTTTTCTTTTAGCATTATGATTTCTTAGAAGTTTGACAAAGATGAATATGATCCTTTGTCCATATTTGTATAACATAAGACTTTTGTTCAGAGATTTTCAAAAACAGCCAAAGTTTGAAATCACTAGGCAATTTATTATAGTTAAAATTTTATAATGATTTCAGGATAGCTTCTGAAAATTTTTAATTCATTATTATTAATTAAGTTTGCAGTTAATGGTATGATCTTCTGATAGAAGAATTAACTGTGAATAATCAATAAGCAGTAATAGACTAAAAGCATCTGTTGATTAAAGATTATTTAGTGTTTCCAATATAAACTGTGTTTCTAATTCTTTTTAGTGCTCTTTCATTAATTCTTTTTTTAAATCGTTCTTTAATTACATGCAGAGCAATTCTAAGAATTGTATAACATATGGCTAATGAACCATACTGTTAAATTTTTTTGCAGGTCACAAGTTGGATTAGGATCCCCCAACCCCCTCATGCAACTTTTTCACAACCAATTCATTGATAAATAAATTGACATCTAATTATCACTAGATGAAAACTTAAGGTCTGAGAATAATTTAACTTGGTCAAATAAGTTTTAATGTACAATTATATGAATTAATACATGACTGTAATATAATGTGATTTTATCAGTGGATGATGAAATGGCGTAATTTTATAGATGCTATATCCAAAGTTTACTTTTAATTTTACTATAATTCTGGCTTCAAGTTTTTATTTTGTATGCTGATATGTAAACTATCAAAATCACTTAATATTGCTATAACATTGATGAAAATAGCTTTTCCACAATAGAAATTCCTAATTGTAATTTTTCATAGGATAGTACAATCTAATGAATAGGATTGGTTTTCATTTGACAAATAATGATATATTTAAGCATTTGTATTTAAGAATCCCCCTTTCCCCAAGAAATGTTAAAAAAATAGAAAAAGTATCAAAAATAATTTCACAAATCTGACTAAATCATTCTACTTGTAGATTGTTTATTATTAACTTCACAGTCACCAATTTCTTCTTTTAAAAACTTATTCTTAATATTACATTGGCTATAAATAAGGATATTCTAATTAAATATATAGATATAAAATAAATACCATAAATATTTCAGATACATAGCATTTTATATTCATTAATTACTCATATATATATATATATTTATTTTTCATTACACATTCTTACTAAATATATATATATTAAAATTACAACTAAAAAACCCATCATAAACAAAGACTAATTTTAAAATTTTTTATTATTTTTTTTTAAATTTCATGATAACTTTTTATAATTTTAATTTTTGAAGTTATAATTTTAATGTATTCTTTTTAAAAATGTAGTAAGATTATGTATTGAAAGATGTGTGTGTATATTGTGATGATAACTGATGAGGATCAAATCCCCATCATAAGTTTTGGTCAGCTAGCACTGCATTCAAGTGTTAGCTGACTTATAAAATGTAAGAGTATAAATATAATTTAAAAACCAAAAGGGACATTTGTGGGCAATATATATATATATATATAAAACATAATAATCAACTCTTAAGCTATCAACTTTCTCAACCTGTAGCCAAGGTAACCTTCTTTAACAATAAAGTTAGTACCACTTTTATCTTATATTTATAGACACTAAAGATTGCAACTAGACCAAGGAATGTGAAATTAATAATCCAAAGAAGTTTAAACAAACCTCATTAATCAGGAAAATATAACCTGTTCTGAATACTGACTAATAAATAGTCAATTATAACTTCCAGATTCTGAAAATAGACTAATAAATAGTCATTTATAACTTCCAAAAGACAATAAAGCCTATTAGGTTTATAAATGTAGATGATTAACAAGCAACCTTTAAGCTATCAACAATCTCAATCTGTAGTTAAGGCAATCTCCTTTAACAATAAGGTAAGTATAGGAAATTTGAACACAGATTTTCAAGTACCCTTCAACTATCCACACTATCTCATACAACTGTTACACATGACCACATACATGTAGAAAAGATAAATAATCACCAATACACGTATTTTGTGCTAAACCAGCACTCATCAGTTGATCAAGTTTATCATCTCTCACACATATATATAATCAGTACTCAGTTTAAATTAAGATAGCAAATCTTCATACTTTAATTAACAAGCTTCAATCCACTCCAACCTCCAACTTTTCAGCCATCCATATCTTTGAAAATATGATGATGAAAACTCAAACCCCATGCTGATGCCAATATTATTGCCATGCCCATGTTTACCTGAAGTCACTCTGACCCCTCATGTATAGGACTGTATCCATTTAAATACATATAAGAGGAATGAACAGGATACAAGCTTGATATGTAAATATTTGAAAACCAGGCACTCTTCACAAACCTGGGAGTTTAATTGTAAGCTTGTATCATGTCCATTCCTCTTATATGTATTTAAATTGATACAGTTCTATACATGAGGGGTCAGAGTGACTTCAGGTCAACATGGGCATGGCAATAATATTAGCATCAGCATGGGATTTGAGAGTTCTCATCATCAGATTTTCAAAGATATGGATGGCTGAAAAGTTGGAGTGGATTGAAGCCTGTCAATTAAAGTATGAAGATTTGCTATCTTAATATAAACTGAGCACTGATTATATATATATATGTGTGAGTTGATAATCTGGATCAACTGATGAGTATGGTTTACCACAAAATATGTATATTAGTGATTATTTATCTTTTCTACATGTATGTGGTCATGTGTATCAGTTGTATGAGATAGTGTGGATAGTTGAAGAGTGCTTGAAAATCTGTGTTCAAATCCCCTATACTTACAATTAAACTCCCAGGTTTGTGAAGAGTGCCTGGTTTTCAAATATTTACATATCAAGCTTGTATCCTGTTCATCCCTCTTATATGTGTTTAAATGGATATGGTCCTATACATGAGGGGTCAGAGTGACATCTGGTCAACATGGGCATGGCAATAATATTAGCATCAGCATGGGATTTGAGAGTTCTCATCATCAGATTTTCAAAGATATGGATGGCTGAAAAGTTGGAGTGGATTGAAGCCTGTCAATTAAAGTATGAAGATTTGCTATCTTAATATAAACTGAGCACTGATTATATATATATATGTGAGTTGATAATCTGGATCAACTGATGAGTATGGTTTACCACAAAATATGTATATTAGTGATTATTTATCTTTTCTACATGTATGTGGTCATGTGTATCAGTTGTATGAGATAGTGTGGATAGTTGAAGAGTGCTTGAAAATCTGTGTTCAAATCCCCTATACTTACAATTAAACTCCCAGGTTTGTGAAGAGTGCCTGGTTTTCAAATATTTACATATCAAGCTTGTATCCTGTTCATCCCTCTTATATGTGTTTAAATGGATATGGTCCTATACATGAGGGGTCAGAGTGACTTCTGGTCAACATGGGCATGGCAATAATATTAGCATCAACATGGGATTTGTTTTCATCATCAGATTTTCAATGATATGGATGGCTGAAAAGTTGGATGTTTTAGAGGATTGAAGCCTGTCAATTAAAGGTATGAAGATTTGCTATCTTTAATATAAACTGAGCACTGATTATATATATATGTGTGAGATGATATTCTGGACCAACTGATGAGTGCTGGTTTAGCACAAAATATGTATATTGGTGATTAATTTTTGTTAATAATTTTTTTTAAAATTTGTTTTACATTTTTTTTGTGTGTCTAAGATAAGAAAAAAAAAATTAAATGTATGTTAATTCTTTTAATCAAATTTGTAGATAAAGAAAACAAAATATACTAAAAAAATGGCATCAATTGTCCTTGGGTACAAATATTTTGTAGAAACAATTTTAAGTGTTTAATTATATTGGAGTCTAATGAGACGTATCTAAATTCTTATAATTCCTTTTTGTGGGTAATTAAAGGATTTGTTTCTTTGATATAATTTTGTTTTAATTATTATTATTTTTTTAGATGTACCAAGATATGTTATCAAAATTTAATTGGTAAAGTATTTTATAAAAAAATTCTTGATTTTTCTTCTTCTAATGATTAAAGACTCATCTACAGGCATATTAGAAAAATAAATTAATTTAGATCAAAGATTACATTTTTGTTCTTTGGTGAGAAGTGGGAAGTCAGAGAGCAGTTAGCAGTCAGCCAGCAGAGAAAGTCAGTCATCAGTTAATGAGCAGTTGATGATACTATAGTGAAGAGCTCCCCCCAAGATAGGATAAATCTTGGAATCCATTTTTGATAGACTAACAAAAGATGTTAATGCAGCCAGAAGAGTTTAGTAAACCAAATAAAATGGAGTAGAAATTCACCAAATGCACCAGATCTAATTTAAAAATCATCACCATGTGAAATGTATTGTTATGCTGAACCCTGCCTAGCAAGAAATCATCTGTTTCTTTTGTTCATTATCACATATTTCAATAGAACTTTGTAAGTGAGAGCATGTCAGATAAATTTCATTTTAGCTGAGAACAAGAGGGAAAAAGCCACCATAGAAGGCAGCATTATGCAAAGTCTGATATGAATGAGTATCTGAAATATTTAGAGCAGAAATGAAGTGTACAATCCCCTCCCCCAACATTTGTATGAATAAGGAAAAAGCATTTAAATTTATTATTATTGTTGTTGCTTTTTTGAAATATATCAATTTCAAAAATTAACATTTTGTTTAAATTAAGTTAGATGTATATGAATGTATGCATGCATATAGAGTTAGATAAAGATGTATATAATTTTTTTGTATTTATTTGTTAATGTGTAGAAAACATGAATTGAAATATATGTCGCCGTCCCCCCCCTCTGGTGTATTATCACAGATCAGCATGGGTATTACATATCTTATTGTTTTTGATGTTTATTATTTTATATGTGTGTATTATATCCCTACAAAGTTGTAATAAGAGTGCATACAGTAAAAAACTAATTGAAGAAAGGGTGTGTGCTCTTATTGTGCAATAATGAATTATAAGGGAGAAATATTTTCTTATTACGCATTAATGTATTATAATTTTTTTTTTCTTCTTGTGTGATATTTTTACTATAATTATTATTTTTTTGTCTGTTTCTTTTAATATTTTTAATTAAGAGTAAGAAAATAAATTTTGTTGTATTTTACCAAGAACTGGTGTTGAATATTTCACTCACCTCACTTCATAGTTAATGAATTATACATATATTTATTATAACATAGGCTATTCATCTTGAAAAGAAGAATAAGAGAGGTAGCATATGGGATAATCTACAAGGGAATGTTGGGTGTGTCTTTCAATAAGATTCTTGTAGGCCATCTTTCTAGAAAAGTGGCACTTAAAAGTCTTTTGGTTTTATAAAATGCTCTATTTTGGCTAAGCTTGGCTGATCCTCATAGAGATGGTAATCCAAATAAGGGGATTAGAAAATATGACTGATAGATATCAGTTTAATCTCATTTCTAATAATAATAATTAGTGAAATTAATTATTTCACTCTGCACTATTTGCTAGTTGAGTTACAGTGTGTAAACTCAGTAGTGATAGATAGGGTAGTTCCCATTACAATATATATATATTGCCACTACTTTTTATATCTGAATGATCGTACGCTGAAAATTAAAATTTTTATTTAAATCTGGAATCGATATCATACGAGGGCGCCACTAGGAAAAGAACCTAGAACCACGAAATTAGAAAAATCTTACATTCATGTTTGATAATTTGTATACGTATGACAGATCCAGCTAAACTCCCTTTCACAATCCCATTTTAATATGGACGGATTCAATACAATAATAGGTTTTATTATTTCAAATGCTAAAAAAAAAAGAAAATACACTTTCATAACCTTTAATTAATAATACACTTTATTATAGTTTATTTTTCTTTTATTCAAGCCCATTAACAAAACAAATCACTAATAACCCCCCCTACTTTCCTCTTTTCTCTACTCTTGACATAACTAACGTAATCGTTCTTTTTTTAAAAAAAAAAAACGGTAAAACAAAGGTGAAGAGCAATATATATTTCGTTCTCGAAGGAACATACGCTTTTACTTAAATAAGTGTCCAACCCGATCCAAATCTGGACCGGTATTGGGACTAAGCGACTTACTATTAGGAGTAAGTTATAACACAAAACCCCTACCCTCACTTTCAATATTTTTTCAAGCCTTAATACTTTTCATTTTGCTTTCTAAATCATTTTAAATTCTATTCTAATAACATTCTCTTGGATTCATTTATGAGATTATTATTATTTTTTAACCTCGCCCAATAGTCCTGAAAATTTCGTCAAAATTTAGTTAAACCATTCATAAAAAAAAATTAAACCATAAATAATTTACGTATTTTAAATAAGCAAATTAATTAATGTAGATATAAGCATTATTAATATATAAAAAAAATCCCCTTCTATTGTCGTAACTTATATTCATTAATGATTAAATGCAATCCTAGAAAGATATGTTTAAAGTTTCCATTACCCTGATCAATCAGTATACATCCATAAGCGTTTATTCGTATCTCTTGGGAATTGATTTTCAGCAACTAGTTTTGTTCCATGGCTAGCTCCGCTTTCTCCTATGTGGTTTGATGTACCTTGAGGTGGTTTCACAGTTCGATGAAGATCTAGGAATAGGTCAGTGCCCCGGCTGGGGACGGATTCTATTTTGTTTAGCCTTCAATCATTTTTATTTCCATTTTCTTATATAATAATTCTTTTTTTATTAAAAGAAAACTAATAATTAAACGCACAATAGGTTTTCCTCTCTATTTATAGTCCTTTTTTCATTGTTCTTTTTTTGATCACGTTCCCGGGCAGTGATTGCATTCCTTTAATTTATTTGTTTTTAACACCTCGCTGGCTGCAGAAAGGAGTTTGCTATTAACTGAAAGGGGACCCTTTGATTCCTTTTGGAGGCCTTAAAGGAACCGAGCAGGGCAAATTCCTAATGTCCACTCCATACGTTCTTGTCGTTGCAGCTGTTATTACTATATGTTTATTCATATAGTATACGAACATGGATGGGCTGCTCACCAACACGCATTAGCCAGCGTGGTGAGTTTATTGGCTTTTTACCTCTGAGTTTAAGATCAAGAAACACCATGGTCTTTCTTCTCAGTGCCTGATAAGGCAGAATGAATGTTTGTGTAAATGATAAAGATTTTTCCCAATTATACAATTATGACAGACAAAAATAAAGCATGGCCCTTAATCCCAGGAGGCTGTAAAGTCACCAACCAAGGCAGCGGTTGGTGGCCGAAGGCGGAGGGTGCTAAGAATATCCTGGAGGCGGACCCAGGCTGCCATTTGATGACGACTTTTTATTTAGGTACTTACAACTGCAGATCACTTTCAAGTGAAGGAAGATTGCAAGAATTAGAAGAAGAACTCTCTTATATTAAATGGGATATTATTGGACTTTGTGAAGTTAGAAGAAAAGGTGAAGAGACAATTGATTTAAAAAGTGGACATATGCTCTATTATAAAGGCACAAATATTGGAAATACAAGTGGAGTAGGATTCATTATAAATAAAAAGTGGAAGAACAATATTGTGGAGATTGATGGTGTATCAGACAGAGTGGCAAGATTAGTTATACAACTTAATAGCAGATATCAAATGCAGATAATTCAGGTTTATGCCCCAACAAGTTCTCACAGTGATGAAGTAGTAGAAGATTTTTATATGGATGTACAAAAGGCTTTTGATCAGAGTAAACAACATTTTAAAATTGTTATGGGAGATTTTAATGCTAGAATTGGTAAACAAATGAAAGATGAAAGTGTTGTAGGTAATTTTGGTTATGGTAATAGAAATGAGAGAGGACATAGACTTGTGGAGTTTGCAGAGAAGGAAAAACTTTATATTATGAATTCTTTTTTTGAGAAAAATGTTAGAATGAAATGGACATGGAAGCATCCAAATGAAGGTACAGCAGAATCGGATTATATTTTGACAAACAGGAAATACATATTTCAAGATTGTAATGTTCTTAATAAATTTAACACAGGAAGTGATCATCGATTAGTAAGGGGTAAGATACATGTTAATGTAAAACTAGAGAGACAAAAATTATTAAGAAAAACTATATTTACAGTTGATATTCCTAATCTTCAGAAACATTCTAATGAATTTAAATTAGAACTTACAAATCGGTTTCAAGTATTAGTAGATTTTGAACATGATTCAGATTTGAATGAAATTAATATGAAAATAACTGATACACTTTTAAAAACTGCAACAAAGATAGCTGGTAGAAAAAAGCAGCAATTGACTAATAAAATTTCTACTGAGACTAGAGAACTTATGAATAAAAGAAGGAATATGAAGATATGCAAGAATGATGCATTAAAAAGAATTGAATATCTCGAATTTTGTAAAATGGTGCTGAAAAGAGTTGAAAATGATATAAGAAAGTATAACTGTGAACTAGCAAGAAAAGCTGTAGAAGAAAATAAAAGTCTTAAGAATGTAAAACAACATTTTGGTATTGGTAGGAAATTTATATCTGCAATAAGGAAAAAAGATGGAATTATTACTAAAAAGAGAGATGACATTATGAAATTGGTAGAAGATTTTTATCAAGAATTATATAGTAATAAAGAACAAGTACCTCCTATATCTATTACATCTTCCGAATTGCCCAGAATTTTAAATGAAGAAGTGAGAAATGCAATTAAATGTATGAAAAAAGGAAAGGCTCCAGGTAATGATGGAATTATAATTGATATATTAAAAGAAGCAGGTGAAGAAACAGAAAAAAATATTAGCAAAGTTATATACCAAATGTCTAAATGATAAAGATGTACCGGATGATTGGAAGAATGCAGTAATAATATTAATATTTAAAAAAGGTGATAAAGAAGATATTAGAAATTACAGACCTATCAGCCTTTTATCAGTTTTATATAAAATTTTTACCAAGATAATTACAACTCGTCTACAGAGAACCTTGGATTTTCACCAACCAAGAGAACAAGCTGGATTTAAAAGTGGTTTTAGTACAGTAGATCATATTCAAGTATTGAGAGAAGTTATAGAAAGGACAAATGAATATGAGTTGTCATTATGTTTTGGATTTGTAGATTATGAAAAGGCATTTGATTCTATAAACATTTCTTCAGTGATTAAAGCATTGGATCATCAAGGTATAGATCCAGGATATTGTCATATTTTAAAGAATATTTATAAAAATGCAACAGCAACAATTAGATTACATAATGATACTGGGAAAGTCAACATTGAGAAAGGTGTAAGACAAGGTGACTCCATATCTCCAAAACTTTTTACAGCAGTGCTGCAAGAAGTATTTTGTGGATTAAAATGGGAAACTAAAGGAGTGAAAGTAAATGGAGATTATTTAAGTCATTTAGATTTCGCAGATGATGTAGTTGTTTTTGCAAATAATGCTTCCGAGCTGCAGGAAATGTTGCAGGAGTTATCAGATGAAAGTAGGAAAGTAGGACTAAAGATAAATGTTAAAAAGACTAAAGTAATGTTTAATCGATTTGCTCAAAATATGAAAATAAAGATTGATTATGATGAATTAGAAGAAGTTAAGAGTTACAAATACCTTGGTCAGATTATTAATACAGATGGAAACATAATAGAGGAAATTAATCATAGAATTAAACTTGGTTGGAGTGCTTTTGGTAGAAATAACTTGATATTAAAAGGAAATATGCCTATGTGTTTGAAAAGAAAGGTTTTTAACAAATGTGTTTTACCAGTTCTTACTTATGGATCTGAGACTTGGACACTTAATAGAAGATCAATACAGAGACTTCAGACCACTCAAAGAAGTATGGAGAGATGTATGTTGGGAGTAACAAGAAGAGATCGAAAACGCAATGTATGGGTAAGAGAACAAACAGGTGTTACTGACCTCATTGAAAAAATTAAAAGATTGAAGTGGAGTTGGGCTGGACATATTGCTAGAAGAGATGATAATAGATGGACAATTGAAATTTTAAACTGGATTCCAAGAGATTGTAAAAGACCCAGAAGGAGACCACATGTAAGATGGATGGATGAAATAAGAAAATGTGTAGGGGTGATGTGGAGAAGAGAAGCTAAAGATCAGAGAAGATGGATTAAACTTGGAGAGACCTTCATCCTGCAGTGGATTGATAATGGTTGATAATGATGATGATGAACACCTCGCTAACTAGAAGTCACGACAATGGAATTAATTACAATTCTTTTTTTTCTCTCCCCTTCCTTCGGATTAGAAAATTAAGTAATTAATTACGAAATTGTTTCCAAAAACTTAATTTTTTTTTATATCACTTTCGATGTAATCTCTCAATCCAATTAAAAAATAACTAATCTATCATTTTGCTTTTTTTTTTTGTTTTTAAATTCCCAATAAAAAAATCTAATAAATAATACCAAAAAAAAACTTACTATAAAAAACTAATAAATAATACCAAAAAAAAAAACAATTTCCTATACACACAGCATTTATTTCTTATTTTATACCCATAATATATATGTGTACATACGTATATTTACATACACACAGAGAATATAACATGAGCCGATTGAAATTATCGGTTCAATATATATATATGAATAGTTAAATTTTATATGATGTTATACATAAAAATGTATAAGATTTTTATTTCATGTATTTTTTAGAAGAATCTTCATAATGGCCATATATAATAGATGAAATATTGGTCAACAGATTATGATAATTTTTGATTCAAATAAAAAGTACTTTTAAAAAAGAAACTGATGGAAAAAAGAGTGCTAGTAAATATTTCAATTTTTTTTCCTAAAAATAAGTACAATAAATGTGCCTTTTCAATATCTAAAGAGAGTGATTATAGATTTAAAAACGGTCAAGATTTAAAAATGATTTAGCTACTCTTGGTGAAAATTGACTTGTAGAAGAAATAAGCTTAGTTGAACAGACAGATGGCTATAATTTTTTTTTGAAAGATAATTCATTGAATAAAAGAATACTACATAATGTTTAATTCATCATGAAGTCTAATATGATACTTTCTATTTTAAATTTTTTTAAAAATATACCATAAAAAACTGATTATATTAAAACTACTTTGTGTAACCCTACCTCCATACAATAATAAATTAAAAAAAAAAAAGTATTTCTTGCTGTATAGTGCATTGCATCAATATCAATAAAAGGCACTTTTTTTTTCTTGGAAACTTTATTTAATAATGTATATAGGTAGAAGCAGCATATTATGACCCAAAGTTATAGAAAATAATGGTATTTGCATCTGTGATCTCAAATAGCATGTTGTTATTGGATTTTTGCATAATACACGAAGAATTTATCACAAACCTGTTTTTAGACAGAAACATTGCTATAAAAGAAAAGAGTAACATTCATATTTTGTTTTATAAACTGAATTATAGTTAGAAGGTAATTAACATATAAGTAATTAATATTACTTGAACATTTTTAGATGTTTACTGTTGTCAAAGAATAGATTATTAATGGCCTAAGGTTAAATAAGTGCATTCAAAAATAGATCCAGACATATTATTAATAAATTTGAAGTTCAGTCTTTAACTGTTGTAAATTAAACATTAAACATTCAGCAGACTCTAACTGCAAAGAAATCAAGTCATATATCACATGATCTAATTTAACAAGCTTGTATTACAAATGTTATCTAATGAGCTTGCCAAAACCTCTTAACAAGCTTTTCAAAATATCCCTGAAAAATATTTCTGAAAAGCTTGTTAAGAGCTATTGGCAAGCTCATTAGATGACAGACTCTAAAGCTGCCAGAATGGATTTTCAGCTGGTTGTCATCGAGGCATGAAATTCTTTTAAAGAGTGTGCTGAAAATATGAAAAATCCTGTTTATAGATTAAAAATCCTAAAAGATTATTTTACAATGAATTTATATTATTCATGACTTCATTTAAAAGAAAAAGGTTTCTTTCTGCTTGTATAAATAATAATATGAATGTGAAGCATCAAAAACAATACAAGTGTTAAGCGGACTGAAATGGGTTAAAAATGTGCATATATGTTTATTAATGTAAATAATAAAATGTGCATAATTTTATGTTATATGATTAAATAAATGTGTCAAAATTAAGTTTGTATTGTAATCATTTAAAGTTATCATAGAAAATATCTGTAATATTTGAGATTTATGTTGTATGAATATAAAGTTTATGTAGAAATGTGTTTATTTATTAAATGGATAAAGAGCATATAAAATACTTTTATATTCTTGACCATTTCATTTATTACACAGATTAATTCACTACTAAAAGGATTTTGTAATGTGAATTAATCAATTTGTAAGTTGATAACTTTCTAGTCAATTATTGATAAATTTTTTGTTTCTAGTATGATCCATGTTTTTTTTTTTTCAATACTACTATATGTAATATAAAATGATTCTCTTAAACAGTCAGAAATTCCCCTACATAAGACATAGTGAAAAATTCTATTAGTCAAGTAAAACTTCCTACTTTTTGAAAATGTTTATATTATTTAAAAAAAACAAAACTATTTGCTTCTACTCTTCTAATACTCTCTTCCATTCTACAACCACCAAATCTTTTATCACTGACACATTTCTTTTTCTTCTATTCTATTTTAAAAGCTTTTCATTAATTTCAACACTCTGTACTTATATTCTCCAGTCATATCACAAAGACCTAAAAAAAAAAAAACATTTCTACCTCTTTCATTCTTGTCATTTTTATTTTTTATGTTTTTCTCATTCCTCATACAATTTTTCTTGAACATTTTCAACATGTTACTCATTGAAAATAAATGTTCAATATTTTGCTTTCCATCTCCACATAGATCATAATTATAGCCAAAATTGTATCCCATTTTCTTTTTTTCTTTAAGAAATAACTTACCTATAATTCCATTCTACAAAACAAAACGTCTGAAATACTTAAGTTTTGAATTGTTGTTTATCATATGATTAAAAGATAATATCAATTATAAATTATTATTTACACATAACTATAAAAGAATATATACATATATAGTTTTGGAAATTTAAATAATCTTACCCTGTCAAAAACATTATTGTACTTATGCTATCCAAATCTTCAAATTCTTTATAAAAAATAATTCCTAATATAAAAAAAAAATACAAAGTTTATATTTATAGCATACTAATTTATCGTTATCCATTGATTATTTTGATGTTCATATTATATATATATTTAAAAAAAGTATTTACTCATTAAAAAATAAAAACTTTATTACATCTAAATACAAAATTAATAAAACTGAAATAAATATTTATAAATCTAATCTAAAGCAAAAATTATATGCAAAAAAAAAAAAAAAGTTTAAGAAATATTCTATTAAAAAATAATTAAATGGTTTTTGCTTGTAGTTCATAAAAAATTTGAACCTTGGGAGTGACAAAGTTGGAATCACAATCCATGGATCTTAAACTCCAGAACCAACCCAAGTAAATATATGCTTACATTATTATATTCAAGAAAGCTTTAAAGTTAATATCCTAGTACTCACTTTCTTTTAAGTTCAAAAATAAAGGTTATTTTAAATTTTTGTGTTACTACAATTTTCAGTTATAATAATAAAAATGCCTACAATTATATAAGTTCAGAGAAAAATAAATAAATTTAAATAACATAAACTTGTTTTACTTAAAACACAACTTTACTGAAAAAGATAAACAAAAAAGAAGCAGACATTTTACTTAATAATCTCAATGTAAAAATCATGGTGAATGATTCATATCCAATGGGAGTATGATAATAATAAACAAGTTAATCTGAATGAATTTTATTTGGAGAAAAGTCATTTATAAGTAAATAATGCATTGATTGGAAGATCCAGTTATTCTTCAATTTACAAATTCATACTGTTGAAAATTGCAGACTTAAAAATAAATACTTGGTTAATTAGCTTTGAGTGTTACTAACTAATTTGAAACTATTTCATTCTGGTAGTGGTAATAAAAGCTAAATAATTTAGCTACAAATTTGTAAAGGATATAACTTTAATCTATAGAAAAAATACTTGCAATCAACATTATTTTCTGTAAGAAAATTAGATGTGTGTTGGGACAATATCTATCATCAAATATATCATAAATACATCTTTTCAATATTCTCAGTACTACTTTAGCTGTATGTGAAATAAAATCTATCACTTTAAATTCTAGCACTTTAATGAATTAAACCCTTTATACCTACAGAAATAATAATTTTGGAAATAAAATCCAAATAAATAAATAACACATGCATTCTGTACTACAATAAAATATTCCAGCACATTTCATTACATGTGAGAAAGATCATATATATATAAAAATATCGTATTCAATATATGACAAATTACTACAATAATCCTGGACCTAAAAATATTTTAAACAAAACCATTGAATACATTTTTTTAAAAACTTTTTAAAAAAATTATTTTAATCGTATATACACATATTCATTAATGGTCTTCAACCTTTTCACACCTGCGGACCGGTAAAAATAAGGATAAGGTTCCGCAGACCAGCAAAAATAAGGATAAGATTTCGCAGACTGGCAGAAGTCTATAGATAAATTTTCTTAAAGATAAGCATAATTGTTATAACTGATCAAAACAACAATGTTAAATATATAAGATAAAGTTTTATATATATATGGAGTTTATATAATAAAAAACTTTTTTTTAAATTTTTTTAGAAAAGTAATAAAAAATTTAATTCTACCCCCCCCCCCCACAAACATGTGTGATAATTAGAAAAACAAATTAATTTATGAATGATTGATTAGATTTTGTTTTTCATTCTGTTTTCTTTTTTTTTTCAATTGGGTAAAAATGAGATGAAAAAATAACTAAAAATTGGCTATATTAATTAAAAGTTTAAACTCTTATTATTTATTATTACAAACTTTTTACTGCCTGTCTAGCACGCAGACCTGCAGAAAAGTTCCGTGGCCCGGTACCGGGCCGCGGACCAAGGGTTGAAGAACACTGCGGATTCTGCACTAGTTTTATTATTTTCAATTTAAGAAATCACACTAAATCTTATGACATTTAGTTTCGAGATTTGATGTAGGTATTGAAATTTTCAGATTGCAGTGAACCATATTATAACATGCACTTAAAAATATTTTTTTGAATTGAAGATAACTGAAATTACAGATATGGAAGTTGTCATTATGGAAATTACTAATATTCTGGGAGAAATTTTGAATTAATATAGATTTCATTCTCAACTGTTCTGTACATCATATGTATATTTATTGTAAATAAAGTTTAATAAAATCTTGTATTATATGTAGAGACAGTATATTAAAATTAATATCAATATAAATGTACTCTAGAAAATTAGCATAAAGCTGAAAATCTGGATTTGATATTGAGCAAGGTCAGTGTATGTAAATGAACACTGCTATATATTCTGAACTGCATAAATATAACTGGATATTATTCTAGCAGCAGCAGAACAGCATTTATGCAATCATATGAGCAGCAATTGTGCAACCTTATAAGCAGAAAATACAAGGTGCACACTAATCATTGTAGAAGTCAGTGAAATGATTAAAGACAGATACTAGAAATAAGATTAGAAAGTCTGTATGTTTGGATACACACAGATAATTGGATGTATATAATATTTATGCGTATGAACAGTTTATAAACCGGCAAAACTCACTATACGTATTACCACACACAGCAAGCTAGAGTAATCAATGGATGCCAGAAGGCTTGTGCATAAAATCCCCACCTAGTGCCTACTCATCTAATATCCCCAGACTAGTTTATGGCTTGTGGCCTTCGTCAGTGAGGAGTCTTGGATCTGAGAGCACTGCACCTAGATCTTAGGATCTAATGCAACCCTCCAACAGCAACCCTTTATCTTCACTTAACTACAAAATGGTGAGACTTAAACTGAAAACACCTTAATGTTTTCAATCCAAACCCATTAGCTTATAGTCATATGGGTCTGAACTCAGTTCAGTACCCATACATTTTGCTCTCTTTGGTTCTTTAATAACCATAGTCACCACTATCCTATTAGACAGGATTGGTTTTAAGCCAATAAACATCACATGACAACTACTTCTTATGCTTGTGTATAACTGTTGTTAAACTAGGCAAAACTCATTATACGTATTGCCACAAACTATATAAGCCAATGAGCTTGGATTGAAAACATTAAGGTGTTTTCAGTTTAAGACTCATAGTTTTGTAGTTAAGTGGAGATAAAAGATGGCTGCTGGAGGGTTGCATTAGATCCTAAGATCTAGGTGCAGTGCTCACAGATCCAAGGCTCCTCACTGACAAAGACCACAAGCCAGAAACTAGTCTGGGGATATTGGATGAGTAGGCACTAGATGGGGATTTTATGCACAAGCCTTCTGGCATCCATTGATTACTCTAGCTTGCTGTGTCTGGCAATATGTATAGTGAGTTTTGCTTGTTTTAAGAACAGTTATACACAAGCATAAGAAGTGGTGGTCATGTGATGTTTATTGGCTTAAAACCAATCCTTCCTAATAGGATAATGGTGGCTATGGTTATTAAAGAACCAACGACACCAAAATGTATGGGTACTGAACTGAGTTCAGACCCATATGACTATATAAGCTAATAGGCTTGGATTGAAAACATTAAGGTGATTTCAGTTTAAGATTCATAGTTTTGTAGGTAAGTGGAGATAAAAGGTGGTGGCTGGAGGGTTGCATTAGATCCTAAGATCTAGGTGCAGTGCTCTCAGATCCAAGGCTCCTCACTGATGAAGGCCACAAGCCAGAAACTAGTCTGGGGATATTGGATGAGTAGGCACTAGATGGGGTTTTATGCACAAGCCTTCTGGCATCCATTGATTACTCTAGCTTGCTGTGTGTGGCAATACGTATAGTGAGTTTTGCCTGTTTTAACAACAGTTATACACAAGCATAAGAAGTGGTGGTCATGTGATGTTTTATGAACAGTTTATCATGTGGCTAATTATTAGAATTACTTAAAGAAGCTAAAGTGCTATTACTCATTTTATTTTATTATTAACAAGTAAATAAACTTGTTTTTATTACGCTAGTTAGTGTTTGTTTTCATTAAATTATTGTAAATGCAAATACAACTGGTAAACATAAATTTTATCCCTGTATATAGCAGAATGGCACAAGTAGACAGTAGAAGAAGTAAGTCAACTAAGGAATGGTTTAGTCATTAGTTCATGAAATAAGAACCTGTTTAAGTTATTGTTGATAAATAATGGCAATGCTGAACAGTAGTATTTATGATATTGTACAACACATCATCATGGAAAGTTTATGTTGAGCACATTGAGTGTTATATGCTAATAAATAAAATTAAAGAAGATAGACTTAAAATAGTTATGTTTTTGTTATTTGCTGGTAAAGACATTTTACAAATTGCAAAACAATTGTGTGACCTGAAAACTCCTGAGAACATCCCATTATGAAGAGTTAGAAGAGAAATTTTGAAATGGGTATCTCATCTGTGTTTTAGAATAAGGCAAATTACCTCATGAGCAGTATATAGATTATAATATAGCATTTCATGCACTCATGAAACAATGCCGATCTGTGAGGAAAACTTTGCTGAGTGAGCCAAATCTGAATTATAAAATAGCCCTTGAAAAATGTGTGGCATAGGAAGTAATGTTTTTAAAAAAGAAAAACATCAGAAATTCAGATTTCAGTCGAAATGCAGAATAATTTGATTACTGTAAATAAAGTACAAGCTGTAGCTACAAGTTGGAAAATAACAAAGGAAAGTTTGATCTGTTATTGATGTAGTGTAAAAGGCCATGTTAAGAAATTTTGTAAATTTAAAATGGAGAAATGTAATGTTTGAAAAATTAAAGAACATTTAGCTCGTTTTTGCATAAACAAAGACAAAAATAGTGAAATGCAGTTAAGTCTGGACTTTAAATCGTGGTGAGGCAGATTAAAAAGCAAAAAAAAAATCTGTTAATAAGATTAATGATGCAGATGATGACTGTATTGTGTCAATAATAAAAACAGCAACTGTAAGTGTAGCACATACTTAATGAAGGTACCAGATAAAAAAGGTATTGTGAATAATAATTTTGATGTTGAAAACTTTAAAATAGACAATCTAGTGTGGAGTTGTGATATTTTTAAAAAAAAATGGTTTCCTGCTGTTGTGGAACTTCTCTCTATTTGAGTAGTTAAACTGAATAATGGAAAAATTCTGCAGACACACATCAATCATTTAATTATTTACGATTTTGGCAGAATGAAATAATAGATGCAGATAACATTCAAATTGTTACCCAATGAACTGTGAACTTCAAATAAAAAAAAAGAAGCATGCTGTCATCTCTTCAGAATTACAAAACAAAGGAATGCCCATAGCTAATCAAACTGATCTAGAGGAAATAACCAGATCCATTAGATCTAATGGATAATCAAGAGGAAGAAGATTTACCTCCCACCAGAATTTGACAACAACCATTAATTAAGATTGCAAGATTATTTTTTTGTACCCAGGAAGAGTATTTTCCAGAATGGGGGAGGAATAGACTATTCTCTGTGTTATATATATATTTATCGTAAATAAAGTTTAATAAAATCTTGTATTATATATACAGACAGTACATTAAAATTATTATCGGTATAAAAGAACCCTAGAAAATTAGCATAAAGCTGAAAATAAGGATTTGATATTGAGCAAGGTTAATATATTTAAATGAGCTCTACTACATATTCTGAACTGCATAAATATAATTGGATACTTTCTAGCAGCAGCAGAACAGCATTTATATAATTATATGAGCAGCAATTGTGCAACCTTGTAAGCAGAAAATACAATGTGTGCGCTAATCATTGTAGAAGACAGTGAAATGAATGTCTGTATATTATAACCAAAGTAAATAGATACACACAGATAATTGGACTTGTATATAATATTTGTGCATATGAATAGTTTATGATGTGGTTAAGTATTGAAATTGCTTAAAGAAGCTAAAGTGGGTTTTAATCATTAGATACACACAGATAATTGGACTTGTATATAATATTTGTGCATATGAATAGTTTATGATGTGGTTAAGTATTGAAATTGCTTAAAGAAGTTAAAGTGGGTTTTAATCATTTTATTTTATTATTCTTTACATTATTAGCAAGTAAATAAACTTGTTTTTATTACTCTAATTCAAGAGTTCCCAAACCTTTTTTGGCCGCAGACCTCTTTAACAAAAACTTTTAAAACTGTCAACCCCTTAGCCATTTACTTTACCTATTCAAATTAATACATTTGTACAGTATTCGATATTAAATATTTCATTAGATATCAAATTTTTCATTTTAATCACTTGTAATTAAAGATTGAAAAAGATAAAAGGACTATGGAATATGGCATCATCTTGTGTAACATTTAATATCGAAACCCGCACTAATAAAAATTAAACAAAAAAAAATATGAGCAGTTTTTTTTAATTTTTGACATTTATGAAATAAATATGTAAATTCAAAATAAATACAAATCTTATTAAACATAAAAATCAAGTGAAAAAAAATCAACATATTCAAAAAGAATTAAACATCAACAAAATTACAACAATGAAAGATTTTAATCAGAATTATAAAAATAAGAATACCAAATAAATTAGCTTGGAAAACTGAATTTAATAAGATGGGTACTCCTGGTGATCTGTCAACAATTTATCTATGTCCGGTTTTGAATCTCCACATTCAATGATATGCAATCGATGTCTGTTCTAAAGCAGATTTAAAACTACAATGAAGTCTCTCTACTAAAGACAAAAAAATATAGAAGAAACCCCCCATATAGTTTATAGAATTGTGTGCCTGCAGACAGATTGTGATTCAGTTTATTATGGGGAAACTCGGGCCACAGTGGGCAATAGACTGGCTCAGCATAAATATGTATACACAAGAGCAATAACCAAAAAAGAAGGCAGCTCAGTATTTGCTGACCATCAGCAGGAACACAACCACAAATTTGAGCCCTCTAAAGCCGACATCATATGCACAGAAAGAAATGATGTCAAGAAGAAGGTCATAAAAGCATGTTTCATCACCAGCAATGCCAGAGCAATAAATAGAAAGGACACGTGCTTCGCGATTTCGAAAAAATGGATGATATAAGCAATTTGCATGCATTTGCATATAGTTAACAATATGAAAAGGACTATGAATATGGAGCTGCAAGGGCTCTGAAAGCACTAAGTCTAAAAGATAGAATAGATAAAAAAATAAAAAAGTCTACTAATTAATAAACTTAAAAATGTCACCGTAACGCAATTAGTTTTAGCGTATTAGTAATTACAAAGTAAGGGTGAAATAAAAATTGTTCATTACAGATATGATGATGGAAATACTATAGAGTCAGGTACAGAAGTGCAATATCTTTTTGCAGCCAAAACTTTTGAAAACCCTGTTTGAATTGTATGTTGAAATTTTCATTCATGATGATGAGTATCAGTTCATCTTGCAAAATTATATTTGGTTCTGCATTAGTAGTGTATGGGTTTATTATCCAGTTTGACATTTCCAATGATAGAATGTATTCAAACCTAGTTTTGAAATCTAAGGGAAGAGTCTCCAAGTGGTTGATGTACATTAAGTTATTTTCTTCTTGGATTGTGCCTATCTTAAATAAATTGGGAAAATGGGGAAGATCAAGAATCAAATCTTCCAATATTTTGCTTAAAAAACATTAATCTGACAACAAAAATTAATATGCCCGATTTTGCTTTGATAAAATTCAAATAGACACCTTGCTGTAAATTAACATCATTAAATTTACCAAATAAGTCAGTTAAATAAGTAATATCTGTTTTACTCTTAAGTAAATTTTCTTTCAACCAGAAATTCTCATCTTTCAAAAATTCTAAAACAGATTGAAAAAGTGCAAAAAATCATGCTAAACATAAATCTTTGAAAAGCCAACAAACTTCGGTATGAAGAACCAATAGATAAAAATTTTCATTGCTTTCCTCGCATAATCGAGCAAAGTCTGCTGTGCTATTATAACAAACTGAAGCGATTGATGCAATTTGTCGCTAAAGTTTTTGGTTACTAAATCTTGACAATGGATTACGCAGTGCAAGCACTTCAAGTACATGTTGTTTCAGGTAATTTATGAAACTGTGATAACAATAAACCATAGTTGATGCTCCATCTGTACCAACAGATATTATATTTGTCAATGGAATTGCTTTTTCCATGAAAAATAACTCCATTAAATTAAAAATCGATTCGCCTCTGGTGTCAGTTTCTAAAGTTCTAGCAAAAGGCAGCTCTTCATGCACTTCCTGATCTTGAATAAAATGACCATATGCCAGCAACAAAGCTTCATTACTGAATAAAGTTGACTCTTTCCACATTCGTGACTGATATTATCGATATGTGTTTGAACTGTGTTATTGCTCAAAGGAATCCTTTTTATAACAATTTTATGCAGGTTTGGGGAGTAGTGTTCAATACCTCCACAACAGCCAGTAGATTCAGTTTATCCCTTATGGTGTGCGGCAGACTTTGCGATGAGTAAGGATATGTTATATGATTCCCTTAATCCATCATCATTTTGCTTCGATGATGAAACAAACATATTACCTATTGTAGTTCTCTTCAGAAAGTATGACAAATTTTTTTTTTTGTCAGGGTGAATGCTATTCAAGTGATCTGCTAGTTTTAATAGTTTCATAGCATTATTGCTAAAGACTTTTTTGCATATGAGTCACATTGGTAAATGTTTGTTTATAATGATGGGACAAATCCTAGTTCAAATAGTCCAAGCTGTACTGTCTGCATTTCTTTTTGGTTCAGACATATTATTATTGTAAGAAATAAAAACTTTTATTAACAAACAATTACAACAGCCCCTGTGATAAAAAAAAACAACAAAACAATAAAGTATATACTTACTTGAAACAGAAAATTTTTGTTCAAACCGAAATAAACAAACTATGTCCTCTGATTTTCTTTTTCATGATACTGATCCTCATTAAATAATTATATTCAAAGGTCAAATCACAAGTAAGTACAGGTCACATCAAACGAACCAATTTATAGTGTTTTATAAAAGCACAACCATACAAGATGGATAGATTTTGCTAATATCGTCCTCGTCCCATTGCAAGCAAATATAGACATGCAATGGTTTTTCATGTCTGCACTTGCTTTAATACGTTCAATAAGACAATGCAAAAGACATGTTTGTGTTAAATGTATTTTCATGCATTCTTATGTGTAACTATTTTAATGACATATTTTACCTTTTCTTTTGCAGGTTTGGTATGTAATGTGTTTTTATCAAAAAAGTGTTTTTTTTTTAATTACTTTACTTCTTAATTAGGTACCTATTGGAATCATAGATATTTTGAAGTAACAAACAAATAGTAGTAGTAAGGGAGTCTATTTTTGCAATCATCCATCCCCAAATTTTTTTATTGAAAACTATTGACTCCTAGAAACTCGCTCTAGTTAATGTCTGTTTTCATTAAATTATTATAGATACATATACAGCTGGTAAATATAAATTTTATCTTTGTATATAGAAAATTCTATCACTATTTATTTTTCCATTAGAACTTATTTTATACATTTAGAAAATAGAAAGATGTTATAATAAAAACTGATTTACTTTAAATTTATTTTAAAAAATTAAATGAAAGAGGGGAGGGCTATTAAAAATAAATCAGATTTCAAACAGCTTACTGTAGAACAAAAATCTCTCATAAAGGAACATTGAAGATAAAAACATTATTTCTTAGCAGGTTTAAGTTTGAGCAGTTTTATCTGATAATTAACAATTGCTATATACTTGTTTACCAATCAAAACTGAAAAATCAGCTGGATAAGTTATAGGCTATCTAATTGAAAAAAAAAGAAAGATCTTAAATTTGATTAGAAAATGGGAAAAAATTTCATATGGTATTTTCTCTCCAGATTAGCCACTGTCATATATAAACAAATATACATACACATATGCATATAGTCAAGTGGTTTTGAATGACTAATAATAAGAATATTAATTTTCTGACTGAAAAAAATATTAAAAATTTTGAAATCGTACTGAAATTATGGAAAATGTACACAAATAGTATGCTTAATGGCAAAAATCTGATAAGACAATTTTATGATGAAATCATATAAAAACTCATCATGCAAAAGATTCTGAGTTAATTGTGATTAAGTAGAAAAATTATGAAAATGGCTAGTAATAAAATTTCCATGATGAAAGCATATAAAAACTCACAACACAAAACGTTTCTGGGCTAATTGTGATAAGTAGAAAAATTTATTAGATTATGGAGAATTTAATGTAATGGCTCTTTAAAATAAGTGAATAGTCAATTGTGTAACATTCAAGCACTAGAAATGATAAATCGAGTTTTGATTCTGGGATCTTTAGGTCTGCAATCTGTTATTCTCCATTACTTTGTATATATACAACTATTAAATCACTTCGTATGAATTTTCTACTAATACATATGTACAAATTTGTGGTATATAAATGTATCATCATTATAATCATCGTCATATATATATATAAATGTATATGTAAAATACAATAAAAAGTTTATATGTTAAAAAGTGTTCTAAGTATAGTAGGTAAATTGCATTTATATAAAAAAGACATTCTTCAATCATACCTGAAAGTATTGCTGAAATTGTAAAAAACACAAAATTTGTGGGTACTACTACTGTTGATTCATACATTTTCATTGCTTTGTTAAGGAAACTGAAAAAAAATAAATAAATAAAAAAAAAGTAAATAAGAATGAATGAACTATGTTTTAAAGAACTATGTATAATATTTTAAACATTCTTTTATTTTAAAATAAATTCTTAAAAATGTATTTCTAAAGTGTAAGAAAAAAAATCACAAAATATACAATTATATTTTATACACTATATAAAAAACAAACTATAAATTAAATTTAATAAAAAAAAGTATTACATTTTTAAATCTAAAATAAAAAATAATCCACAAGTATGATTTGAATAGTTTATAATATTAGTTTATTACACATAAAAAAATAAAAATGATAGAACAAAAATTTTTATTTACTGCATGGTTTATAATATAAGTATCCTGATTCCTTCAATACTGCAATAACTTTGTGTATGATTTCCATATTATTGGATCACAGTTTGAATAGACAAAACCAATCTATAAATAGCCCTCTGAATGACAAAAGTCTTTCCACTAATCCCTGGAACATTGAAATAAAAGTTGTTACTAGGTTTTCCAATTGCAGGGTTGAATGTTTTATCATATTTATTTTATCCTCTAATTAAGAATATCTAGATGCCTACTTACTAAATAATATTTGATATTCTTTAGATAGGCAAAAAGGTCAATGATCTGAAGAAAAAAAATCTCGCTACCAAAGTTAAAAAAAATTTCAACATTTTGAATTCAGATCACATGTGTAGACTGATTTGCTGCTGTTAAGAGGCCCTTGTTTTATAACACTTCTCTTGGATATTGATTTCTCACGAATAGTTATTTGGATTTATTTTTCTTTATCAAAGTACATCAACATTGGTAAAATAAAAATATACATAAACCCTATGATAATTTCCATCACTGAAATATAATAAATTAAAGGCAATATTAACATTAGTTTATGCATGAAAATAACATTAACTATAATCTTAAAACATTTTCAGTGCAAAGCCTCTTGTTAAAGCAATATTAAAAAAAAAAAAATCATTAAAATTATTATTGTTTTGAATATTTTCTACACATATGAAGCTGTGTTATCTCTAATTTATAACCTTATGATAATGGACTTGAGGAACACACTTTAAGTTTAATATATCACTAACTAAATAATGCCAGATACTAATACAAGAGAAATGTCTATATAAATAATTTATTTATGCAAATAAGTAGACAATTAATGATTTATGAATTAATATAATTTAAAGATTTGCCGATCATTAGAAAAATAAAAACTTTCTCACATATAATTACGTATATGAAATTATCATTCAAAGACAGGTTTAAATGTCTGAGTAAAAGAGTACTACGATCAAAAATAATCTACTGTTGGTAGAAGAAGTTTTCATTCCAGTTAAAAATTATATCATAGATTTAATAAATTCTGGTGTTAGAACTACATCATAAAAAGAATAATGATCATTACCAAAATAAAGATAATATCCCAAGTATTATATCCTAATAATAAACAGTGTATGATAATATTTCAAAAATTTAAATAGACTAAATTAATTTAATCCTGCTAGAAAAATATCTTCTTACAGTTAAAGATTAAATAGACTAAAATTGGCAGAAAATAAAATATGCAAATGAGAGTTAATGTGTGGACAACAATTAAACTCATAAATATAGTATATAAATCAATTATCTAACAAGAATTTTAAATAAATATACATTTTTAAACTTATAAAATATAAATGGAAAAATAATCATCATTACCAATCATGTTTCAAAAAGCGAGTCTTCATTCTGATCTGAATCTTTTTTCCCAAGCAAATATCTTATTTGCTCAATTTGTCAAAAGATCACCCTTCCACTTTTTAACCTTTCCAATATGTGCATCATAATTTTTCTGAATTTATATCCAATCCAGTTCTTTTAAAATTCTTTCATAAACTATCTTTAATAATAAAAATAAATCACATAATTGTTTATTTTACATAATATAGATAAAACAAATAACATGGGGATGGGGATTTAAATGCTCTATTATCTGGTAATCATTAATTAATCAACATCACTGTAAATAACACAAGAATACAGAATCTTTTATCATATGACTATTTCCCACTAAATTCACATCTTTAGACTCTGCAAACTTCTCTATTTATTGTATTGTTCAAATCTCTCCTTCAAATAAAGCAACAATTCAAACAAAACACTATACAAAACTATTTCTTACTTCTAACTTTACAAGAGTAAAGAATTTTATTTTTTTCAAATAATTTTAACTTGATCATTTTCAATATTACTCTATCATCACTGAATTTATACATTTAATAAATAGGCCATAAATTAATTAAATTTTATATTGTACAATAATACTATATTAATACAATAATGTCTGAATGTGTCCTTCATAATCAAAATCTTATATATATGGTTCAGTTAATTTTGTGAACACGTATTTCTCCTTTTTATTGCAAAATAATGTATATGCAGAAATATGTTTCACACTCAGCTATGAATAATTCCAAAAATAACTAATCCCTGTCTTCAGCTCAAATTAAAGATTTAAAATAACAATATTTCTTCCAACACCCTTTTCATCATACTTTATTGAATTCTTCTATAAAAGTTTCAACTGCCTAGTTATTATTTTTTTTTACATAAACATAAAATAACTTTATTTTATATATACTACATAAAAACTATATACATATGGTTACTTATTATTTATAAATATTTTTAATATATAGTACATATTATACACGTATATATAATTTCAATA
Organism: Epiperipatus broadwayi; assembly: GCA_028023455.1. Taxonomy (NCBI): domain Eukaryota; kingdom Metazoa; phylum Onychophora; class Udeonychophora; order Euonychophora; family Peripatidae; genus Epiperipatus; species Epiperipatus broadwayi. Next base: position 1,462,537 of record JAQFVV010000009.1, on the reverse strand, counting down.
AATTAAAAAACTGAAAACATTTATATGGATGTGCATCATATAAAGCAATATATATCCACATATCTATAAACACTATGAATATTTATATACCTATACATATTAAAATTTATCTTATTATTATTAAAAACATTCACTTCTTTAACATGTTATTTTATTTGGAATGTTTTTATTTTTTATATCTTTTAAATTTAAATTAATTTATAATATTCTATATTCTGAATATCTCTCAAAAATATTTCAAATTACAAACTAACAATTTTTTTAAAAAAAACTATTATTTATAATTATCATTTACTATGTATAGAGATGAATTGTTTTCATAGGACACAACATAAGGCATGTGTACATATTTAAATCTTAAAAATAAAAATAAAAATGAAGTCAGAAAAAAATTATCTGAATAATTATTTAAAATAAAGTCTGAATTTCTTGGTATTTTTGAAATAATAAAAACTATATTAAAAAAAATCTATATTTAATGCAAACAATATATTTTATTTCTCATTTTGAAAAAAATCTAAAATTTTTAATACAACAGAAAATTTTCTGTACGAAATAAATGTTTAATTTAAAAAATATATACATACAATTATAGAGTTAATTTTAATGTATTTTTACTTTAGAATTAAGAAAGAATTTTTAAAATTAAGCTTCTTGGTTTTGACAAATGTAAATTTAAAAAAAAAAACACAACAATTGTAATTTAGTATAATCTTGTTCTTTATTAATTAAGAAGTAAAAATATTTGCTTAATCCTCTGATTATATATTCCATTGTAACTGAAATGAAGACTACCATCATTTATTTTGTTCATCTGATAACCAAGATATGTCATACCAGCAATTTATGAGATACCAGCCTAATCATATGTATCTTAGCATATGCATATAAAAACAGACTAAACAAATTATTGTCCATTGTATCGATATTATGATATATATTTCACAAATGTATAAAAGCACAGAAAAAAAAAATCAACTACTGGAAATATGTATATTGTAACCTTCCCTTCTGGTTCTTCAACACCTCTACCATATCTTCTTTACTGTCTATGATACTATCTCAATAATAAATAATCAAGTATAACAACAATAAAGTACAAGATTCTCTATGGGGCTTGAAACTTGTGAATATCAAAATATAAGATAGACTTTAGGGATGATTACAACATAGAGGTTTCAACATTGACAAGTATATAAAATACACTCCACAATGGCATTGCTATTGTAAAAATTCTCCTACTACTATCATATTATAATCATTAGGAAAATTCCTACAACAAACAATGATTAACATAATATTTTAGTTAAATAATGTTATAACAATTCTTCTATAATTTAAGAATCTCCAAATAATAACATTAAAACAAAAAATACATTAAATTAAAAGAATTAATGCTATTCTATGGCTATCTCAGGGATCATAATTATTCTATTCTAAAATATAATATAATAATTAGATTGATAATTAAATAATTGAATTGCAAGAGGGATTTTATTGGAATCCAACTATTTAAATAAAATCACTCTTATTATTTCGACCCTTGATTAACCTCCTATTTAAAAATTAATCCAACTATAATAATAAGACATAAAAAACACCGATCATTATCTATTCATTACCTTCACTTAAATAATTTATTTTCCTAAGATTTATTTTCATAATTATACTAATAACAATCACTATAAAATACTAATTTTTATTATAATCAAAAGGTTTATTACACAGTTATTATCTATAAAATCTAACTCAATTAAATACATTTTTTAATTATTTAGCATTCACACATTGTAATTCGATCCTTCAGAATTACAAACCTTAAAATATATTTGGTCAGTAACTTGTACTCTGAAATAATATAATACTTCTAAATTTATGATATAAAATACATTTCAAAATTAGATTACAAAATCAGAATGTGACTCTTAAAACATACTATTAATTTTTATTATAAGCTCTTCATTTTGTAATACTTAATAGTACTTTTCAAATAAATCTTCAAGATTCATATGAAGTACTACAAACTCCTTTTAATATAGTTAAATTTAAAAGCAATTGATAATTAATGTGTCAATTATAAATTCTTAAATATAACTCTTCAGATAAAGCATGTAATCAATACATGCTATGTATAATTCTATGTGGATAATTTGCTTTATTGATATGACCTTGTGATGGAAATGACTCTCAAATGCAATGAAATTACTAATACAAAATTAAAATATTCATTTATTTACAATAATAATAATGAACAACAAACAGCTATACACCTTATGTTAAATAATTCAGTAACAAAATAATCATTTAACTGTTTATAAATTTACAATAAAATTATTTACATTCATCACAGATAGACATAATAATTATTCTATATATTTTAATCGTCACCCCATATTCATTATCTAGTTCTTTAAAATAATAAATTCATTCTTCTTACCATTATGTATGCTTTCATACTATTATTATACAGTTTTACAATTCATGAGTTATCTTGTGGTTATCTTCTTAGTCATCTTTTTGTAACTCCAGATATTTTTAATAAAATTATAATATTTAAATTATACTTCATATTCAAAATTTATACAAAAATATTGCACTAGAATCTTATCAATAAAAATTATTGCTACTGTGGTAATACTACAAAAAAAAAAAATTATAATGTATTCACAATGAATAGTGAATTTAAGGACTCTTCTACATATAATCCTATTCATTTTATACATTAATTCTATATCTCTCACTTATATTTTAGGTTTGTCTTTGAACTCAGGTATCATTATTCATATAATAATTTATTCAGATTTTATTCAAATATAAAGTATTTGTTCTGTATATAGTCTTACTACTTTTAAGTTAATCTGTCAAAACTTAGGATGAAAAATTATAAAATTCTTAAAATATTTAGTCAACTTTCGATGCCTACTATATTCTTACTTATCTAGAAACTTCATAGATAAGAAACTGATTTTATCAAAAATACTATATCATAATAGAGAGATGGAGGTTTCCTTTATTTATGAGGTGTCATATTTTGACAGGTAATCAATTTCCTAATGGTCTTACTCCAATTTTACCCTGGCTTATATAGCAAGCATTTATGGTATATACTACAGTCATGTCTTTGTAAAAAATCCTCCCATCTCTTTCTAAAAAACTATATGGGTACTGCAAAGATTAACCCCATTCAACTATTCAATTAGTTCTTCAGGATGATATTTTATACCCTATCCTGGAATTTCGATTCATCTTTCCCTACTATGTCTTCAGCATCTATTCTTTTATACTACATCTGGACCAATAATATAATCCAATCTTCCCATTAAATATTTTTCAATCCACATTTGAGATCATGTTACAAAACAAACAGTCTACCTTTATCATCACCATTATATATAACAAATGAGAACATTATTATTATTATTATTTTTTACATTAACATTCACTCTTTTTTTACTTTCGTAGATAATATTATATTTTATAATATATTTATTGTTATTTTCATAGAATCCTATAAATTTTTATTATCCCACTAATTCATTCCCCTTAGTCAAATATACTTTATGATAATCAATTTGAAATACCTCTACAACACATTTTACCACAGTCAATTTTTAAAAATATATAACCAGCTAAAATATAGTTAAAATATTATACCCCACACACACTTTCATGCTATAACTCATGTATACTCTCTTCATATCTTTAAGCATAATCTTCATTCTTTTTTTCTTTTTAACAATAATGAATAATAAAATAGTTAATACCTAGCATTTACATTTCAAATCAAACAAAAATAAAAATAATAAATTTAAAATTAAAATCCTTTTTTCTTTTTTTAAATTAAAATATTCAATTCCTAGTTTAACACGACCATGGTAACCCAATAGATGTTTACCATTCCTCGCGAGTCTGGGTGCTTCTATCTTCTTTCTGTTAGAAACCCATGTATATTTAAACAAAATACTTGACAAATAAACACAACACTAACTGGACAAAAGTTCTGAATTAGATGCATCCTTCCTTCTTGACTAGTTTAAAGTTACATGTGCATAATTATACTCTTTAAAAATACATTAATGAAAGAGTTTAACAAATCTTCTCAATACCTCTTCACATTATTTTTCGCAAGTTACAAAACTTTAAAATATGTTTAATTAGTTCATCAATAAGTTTACTTCGACTTATTTCTTCACTTTCCTTTTCTTATTAATCTCGTAAAATTTAAGTACATATGAATAAATTCATTTAACTTTCTGTATTATAGTGTTTCATCTTCATGACTGTCATCTACTATTAGAAATTAAGCACATTTTTTAAGTTATCCTTTCCCTTTTCACTGTTCCTTTCTTATAATAATATAATAAGGTTTCATCTTCTATTAAAACATGAGAAATATTACTTCATCTTTTATCTGTCCTCTTTTTTATTCATTATTAAATACACCTAGGTCTCTTTTTATGCGGACTTATTTAACACGATTTTGAAGTTACGCGATTCGTGTTTCACCGGAAGTCGAACTCCGATATTGCGCTATTACTTTAAATAATAAATTTCGCGTATATTGAAAGTAATAGCACATTATTGAAATTCGACTTTCAACTTAGTAATTTCAATATTTTCAGTGCTTTATAATAGTAAGATTTTATGCAATAATGAAATTGAAATCATGATTTTCACATTTTATGTATACCCACATTAAATTTTACAAGATTATAATGTAAATTTGTTCAAACATTGGGCGTGTTAATTTTGCATTTTAAATCACATTCTGTTTTTGCTTTTTAAAAAAGAACGTAATCAATTATTAATCATTTAGTGTCCACAAGTTTATTTTTAAAAGGTCAGTAATAGCAGTGGGCACAATTAAATTTGACAATTAAAAATTAAATCTGATTCTGAATTGTAATTAATAATTTAAAAATTACTTACGGCGACTTGAAATAATGTGATGTGAAATTTGATTTTTAAACAGAATTGAAAATTAAAGACAAAAATAAGAATTTAATTTTTAGTTGTTAGTTTCATAAACAATTAATAAAATCATCATCTCAAAGATTAATTACTAATTACGTTGTCATCAGAAAACCATCGACACAACATGAGTGTGAAGTTGGCGCTAGTTGTTTGCAAACGAACGTTTTTTCCGGCAAAAAGCTATAATAATTAAATCGTGTATAAAAAAATGTAAATTACTGTACTGTAAATTATGCATAAAAATATATTATTTTGAATAAAATTAAATATTATAGTTAACAAAAGTTTGTCTTGTATCAATTTTTTTCAAATTTGAAATTTTTTATTAGTCATATTTTATTTCCTTATTTTTTTTTTGCGCAAATTTTAAAGTAATTTTACGTTGGTGCTTTGCTTTTACACGAATTTTGAAAAACCACAGACTGCACCCCCCCTTTTTCAATGTAAGTTATGTCCATTTTGCGCGATTTCGTTTGCATGTGTTTTCTGAGGAACCTATCTATCGCGTAAAACGAGACCCAGGTGTATATGCTAAACATTTTCTACTTCAAAATTTTTCAAGCTCTTTATTATACGTTAATTATTCAATTCAAATAGAATATTAATTTTCATTAGACTTATCACTCTCAAAACTAAGACATTATTTTAAAGTCTGAGAAAATACTTTTACCAATTTTAAAAATTTATTTCTAGGGATTTTAGACTTGTTTCTCATTTTTATTATATGACTAATAAAATTATTTAATTTAACATAAATAAACGAATATTTCCTTATGCAGATATATTTTTCTTTAAGGAAATGTAGTTGTCTCTTCTTTCTCATAATTATCCCAAATAAGAATAATAACTTTAACTTTTCTTTTAGACTTCTTTCAGATATCATTTTAGTTATAAGTAGACGATCAGGACTGCAATTAAGTCATAATAAAAACATTGGTTTGCACTCACTCCAAGGACATTAATGATTAATATAATATATTTTATATCCTTAGACAGCTTTTTAAATATTATTTTACCATTTAAAATTTGAAATATTTTTAAAACCTTTATAATTTTTTACCGAGAAATGAAATTAAAACAGGTCCCTGCCTGCTTTATTTTTTTTCATGAATCTGTACCTTGATCGTCTATTACTCTCTTTCTTTTAAAAACCCTGGGATAAAGTGACATCAGAAAACTACTTATTTAAATCTCATTGGTCAATATCCCAAATCAACTATTACAACTTTTAAATAAATATTTTTCTGTTTCTATTTAAAATAAGCAAAATCAATAAATATTTTACAAATGAAACTAATTTAAATCATTTATTTAAAACTAAAGCATTAAGTATAATTATATTTTTAATATATGATATTATTAATTGAATTTAAATATAAAGTTTAATAATAAATTTTATTAAAAAATATAATACTATTACGATAATTTTAAAATAAATTATTATCTTGTAATTTCTAAGTGTTCCTTCTTTTATTTACTATAATTCTATATATTTAGCTTTTAAAGAAGCATCGCAATAAAAATAAATTAAAGCCAAATTTATAAGTAACAATGTTTATTTAGATTGACAGCTATTGTATTAAAATTATATAGTGGATTATAATATAAATGATTATAAATAAAGATGGTTATTAAATCTCTACAGAATTCTATCTTTACCCTTTATACACTAAGTCATTTATTCATGTTAAATCGAAATTTATAGCATTACTATTATCTCAATTTAAAATTTAAAATTTTGGAGTTATAATATACATATTATATTATATTCCTATCATGGATAACCAATCAAAAGGTTACAATATATATATTGTGCATCTTAATTGAATATAATGTTAAAGAATGAATGGAAAAAAAAACAATCTATTCCATTCAAGTTATTTCACTTTAATTTGATTTTTTTTAAAAAAAGATATTTTTTTTTATAACTGGAGATAAATAACTTTTGAATAAAATTAAAGCAGCTAGCCAAGAAATTAATTAATAGGTAGAAATGAATTTGAGAAAAGTTTTAAAATTTGCAAGTGGAGAAAACAAAAGATAAAAAGTAAAAACTTCAAAATGAACTTTCAAAAAAATTAAGTAATATTTCTTTATCCCAAACACTACTTTTATAATTTAATAATAATAATAATAATTTGGTTTGTAAGGCAAACTCATACCATCACTGAATTGGACATGTAATTAAATGAATTATACAAGATTTCTTAAAAGAGTAGTTTTATGAACTTGAGCATGGTTTTATTAGGAGAGACAGACCCTGTTATAAGAATTATTCCACAGACATTTTAAAGAAATGTAATGTAAATTGTTTCCATTGGGAATATATGGCAAGAATAGAATACATTAGAGAGCTTTAAATATTTCAGAAAATATGCTGAAAAAATTGGTTTACAGATTGATTTATATAGACATTACAAACTGATTTTTAAAGCAGTTTAACTCTTTCTTTCCTCTTATTTCTTTGTTGTTTTTTTTTCTCTTGGAGTTAGAATGGCCATACTTATTTATAAATAGCTGTTATTAATATTAAAGTAAAAACAATTACAATCAAAACTTCAATTCTTTTAGTTTTAAATTAGAACAAGCACGTGTTCTTGTTTATATTATATATATATCTTTAACATTTAATTATTTAAATGCTGTTAAAGTAGAATAATATTGGTCCATATAATTAATGAAAATAATAAATGATTGTAATATTTTGTATTAGCAGACATGTATTTATTTAATACCAGTTAAAATTTGTCTATCTCTGTAAACCAAATTTAAAAAATATTACATATATAGTTTTGCTGGTCAATCTATGGAAATAGTTATTTAATATCTGTAAGTCAAAAATCAATAAAACATCATATGATCTATCATGTTTCCAGTTTATATATTGCTATTTTAGTAGCAAACTATTTCATCTTTCTTTTTGTCATTTAATGCAAGCTTTATAAAACAATGATAGTTGCCAGATGATGGTGCTTAATAAATTCCTATACTGTACTTTTCTATCTAAAATCCCCAGACAAGTTTCAAACTTAAGGCTTTCATTAGTGAGAAACTTTGGATCTTGGAAAAGTGTAAATAGATCTTAGCATCTTCCTTCCAGCTCATATCATTTACTTCTATGTTATATTATCAAGCTATTAGTCCAAGCAGAATAACATATAAATGTTTTCAAACTAAGCCGACTTGCTTGTATAGTCATATAAATATGAATCCAGTTTCTATATATTATAATGTCTTTACTATTCCATGGCCAGGAGTAGTTTGCTAATAAAACAGCAATATATAAGCTAAAGACATGCAATAGGTCATGTGACATTTTACTGATTTATATCAAATCCTGACAAAGAGATAGGAGTTATGTTGGTTATTAAAACACTAAAGATATCATAATATATAGAAACTGAGCTGGATTCAAATCTATATGACTATATAAGCAGTTGTCTAAGATTAAAAACATTTATATGTTTTTCATTTTGGGCTGATGTAAATGATAGAAGCTGAAAAAAAGGTGCATTAAATCCTAAGATCCAGCTGCATTGTTCTAAGATCCAAAGCTCCTCAGTAATGAAAGCCATAAGATTGAAACTGAAACTAGTCTGGGAATTTTGGATAGGAAAGCACCAGATAGGGATTTATTAAGCACTGCCATCTGACAATTATTATTGCTTTCTAAAGTTTACATAAATGGCAAAAAGAAAGATGGAATAGTTTGCTAATAAGTCAAAAATCAGAATTGATAATCTGTTTATATTACTGAAATACTTTTCAGATATTTAATTTCATTTTTATTTTTACTAGAAATTCTAGTTAATTAATATTAAAGTGGATTAAGTATTGTGTATTTATTTTCTTCTGTTCACAGACATCAGAATTCTTGCAATCCCAATGCTAGGTCTGGACTAACATCATGTGAAGTATGTATTTGAGAGAACATCTATATAATTCTCAGAATTATTTATATGGCATTAAGGTAACTTTAAAATTTGCTCACTTTATAGGGATGCCAGTACATGGCACCAGGTGGCCCAAATCAATGATGATAATCAGCATTGAAGCAATAATCCCACCATTTTTAGATATATCCTTAGTTTATAGTTCTTATGTTTATACATGCAGCAATAATAGCTCTTTTATAATATTATGCCACAAGTTTGGCATTGACTTGATAATGATTAACTAAGGTATTATAGTCTGCCTCTTTTAAATCCAGTCATAACAGATGACTATTCATAGTTCCTGGTGATTATGTTTATTATTTACATTTATTTTGATGATAATCTGATAATCATGTTCACTAGTCCTCACTACCCTTTATTTCCATAACATTAAAATTTATACATGTTGCAGCACTTTTTCATATACACTAATCTATATACACGAACTCCTTAAAAATATATAAATTATTAATCAACCATACATAGTCCTTATGTACAATTTTTTTTTAATAATTCAATAATATGTTTATCATATTATTTTTTTTTTATTAAGTGTTTGTATGGTATTCATTTTTATTAATAATTTTATTTACTCTGCTTATTATTATTATAGCATTTGTTTTTAAATCTATATATTTAAAATTATGTTAAATAATTTTTATTAAGATGGATATTATTAAAAAAAAATATTTTATTTAAAATTGACAAAACAATATGATAAAAAATTATACATATTAAACAGCATACTTACTTAATCTGTAAGATAATTGTGACAATCATGACTAGAATCATAATGTATAAAACTGGTTCATTGAATTGGTTGAGCCCTTCAAATGTAAGTTGAATCATACTAGAAACAGCTTTTGCAGAGATGATTGTAAATGATGCTTTGAAAAATTAAAATAAAATAAAATAAAATATTGATAAAAACATAAAAATTAATGTAAAGTGTTATTAAATTATTATGTTTAAGTATAGCCATATCTTACATCAGGTGATTTAAAATGTATGGCACAATGGATTTCTGGATCAATCCTTGAGTATCTCATGTGAGAAACTAATCATTCAATTATTGCTTAATCATAAATTAAATTATTTAAAGCATTACTCTAAATAATGAATATCATGCACTGATATGATAGCAAAGCTTCACCATCATTATCATTAGCAGTATTGCTTATAAATAACATGATCATTCTAATGCCATAAAAAAAGAGTAAAAATTTAAGATAAGTTCTAGTATGAATATACAATTCAATCCATGAATCAATATTGCACATCTTTAAAGAGTTTTTGAAATCAATAAAAATAAAGTCTATCTCTCCTGTGAAAATCATGCTTATGTTATCTATAAAATATTTTGTAGGATATCTGTTAATCTTTATTTATTTATATGCCTAATCCAATAAAAATATATTTCTACAATTACAGATTCAAGATCAACATATCCAGAAACCGGAAAATATAATGAAGGGTTATGATCATGCTTAAAATATTACAAAACATCTTTAAATTAATTTTTTTACCAGGGTCATATATTATATTAATAACATATTCAGGACTTCTTTCCATATAATAAATGGAGATTGTGTTGTGTATCGTCATCTAAATCTACTTTTATATCCATAAAGCTACCAAGATATTTAAACTGATTCACATTTCTAAATTGATAACCTTTCAAATCAAAGATTGAAGATTTTCCTTTCATTATTGAGCATTAATTGTTGAACCATCCTTAGAACAACTAATTGAAAAGAGTTGCATTATCATCAACATACAATAAATAAAGGAAGCAAAAAGATAAATATCTTGTTTTGCTTTTGATTCAAATTAAAATCTCAATCATTATATTTAAATTATATCTTGATGCTTGATATATGAAACCAGCTATAAACTGCTTCATGGAACCACTGCCATCACTTAAAAAAAGTGTCTGTACACAGCTACACACATACACCACTATATAAATTTTAAATTATAATAACAGTAAAAAAACGCAAATTGTTGTGTATTCAACTACAATGCTGAATGCCAATAATTAACAAAACTTATTGACTAAAGAAAAACATCATTAAATAAAGATTAACAGATATTTATTTACAAATTGTATACATAACACATTATATACACATTGTTGACCAAATCAGCTTCAGTCCCGGTTCCAGATTTGCAGCCTATATCCCACTTTATTCTTTTGCCCCCCCCCCCCTTATGTTTGGATTACAGTGATTTATAGGAAACATTGACCAAACATATTAACAAATAAGTCTGTACACTTATATCTCAGTCCTAATTCAACATTTCCGAACATAATCAATTTAGTTTTTAATTTTAAGTTCTATTTCAATAATTCCCAAAATATTAAGCTAACACCTCCACTCTACTAATGGCAGATCTTAGTGAATAATTAAAAGCTTTATGCTCACAGTCCTTGCTTCACAATCCTAATGAAGCCTTATCAGGCGTACACAAATAAAATAAGACCAGTGCAGTCTGTTTAAGTTTCCTATCTGGTTGTTTGAAACTGCAGAGTCTCGGACTCCGGGAAGATGTCCCTAATGGCAGAAAAGTTGGTACACTTTTCCCACAGCTTTTCTCTGGGTTTTTTTCTCATGACATCCCATGAAACAACAACAGCACCATTACATGAAGAGTAAGGAAAAGCTGAAAAGATTCTTGCTCTTTTCAGCCTACACTATTTATACTTTTTTCACAGCTTAATATCTGTTATTATTATTATTAATTATTACAATAGCATAACAGCAATATCCATTAGACTAATTATTACAATAGGGTAATAGCAATATCCATCCGGCTAATATGTTCTTTCACCGATTATCATCAGGTGTTTAATTACGTACGTGCACATTCCTTTCCTCTGCAATTAGTTGTTCAAATATTTATTTTTTTGTTTGCTTAGTTTTAATAGTTTAATGTTCGAATCTAAACAATAACAATACTTTCTATATTTAAATCCATTAAACCTTTCCGGCATTAATAATTCACATTTCATTTTATCTTTCAGCAATCTTTTGTCATTGCTTTTAAACTTACAATATCTATCTATATTTAAGTTTCCTTTATCACTCAACAATCTTTTTTTATTGCTTTTAAACTTACAATATGTTTCTATATTTAAGTTTATTATCTTTTCTATTTTTTCTGGAGTTACAAAACATAGTTTTATAACTTATACAACAAACAGTTACTAAAGCAATATTTTTTTTTTTTACAAAATATGACACAAACTGCTGTTCATCTATATAATTTTTTTATTTTGTTTATGCTATTCTTCAATTAGCCAACATGTGCTTAAATGAAAAAAATTCATTGTAAAAAAAAAAATAATAATTAACATTTACATATATTTTTAAGAAGTAATTTACATCAGTAAGTCTGTGAGTGTATGTGTATGTAAATGGTCCAAAACTATTTTGTTTAATACTTCTTCATACACAAATCTTATTGAAAAAAAAAAAGTTCTAGCTGTACCCATTTTTCCATTATATGTTTTGAACACAAATGTACAACTGATTTACATAGCTAATTATAAACATGAAAAATTCAGAAAATAACTACTTTATTGTATATACATATCTTCTTCTGAGCTAAGCTTAAATAAACTTTGAGATTTTTATCATTTTCTTTTAGTATGATCTTTAAAAATTATTTTCATTTATTTTTATCAATTATTGGTTTTTATGGCCTTCATCCAATGACTTTTGAAGATGAAACAAACAAACAAACAAAGAACTAAACAAATAATATTCCTACAATTTACAGTGAGAACTTTCTAAATTTATTTAGGTTCTAAAAAAGGTATGTATACAAAAATATTGAAATATCAGTTATTTTCTACCTTTTTTTTTTTTTTTTTAAGAAAACAGTATTTTTTTTTTTAAAAAAAAACAAAAAACAAGACTTTCAGTCAATTATAAAAGTTCTTAAAAAGATGGTGATCATGTGATGTTTAGTGTTTCATATAGGTTCTATTTCAAAAATGTGGTAATATACTAGACAATATAGCACCAAAAAAATCAATGGCATTGAACATGCAATTGTGAATACCATTGTAGCATCAAAATCTGCCAGGTTATTTTCTTCAAACCTAATTATGGATTAAGTGAAACAGAGACTATTATACTGTTTATTTTCACAAATCTAAAATAGTATCAAGATTTCAAGAAAAATCTACTCATAGAGAAAGAATCAATCCTAATCCATTCCATTTGGTCATAACTTTTTAAAAAATTTAAAATATATACAAGAACATATAACACAGAGACAAATATGAACCAATTAATAAACATATTGAAGATTTTATGAAAGACTAAATTAGCAAGCAAGTGTATATATAAATAATAACAAATTTGAATTTTTTTTTTTGTTAGTATTGATATTGATGCTAATCAAAAACACATACATATTACGATTCCGGCCTGGGCTTATGATTTTATATAAATATCGGCTTTAGTTTTGTAATAGGAAATTAGAGGAACTAATAGTAAATAATATTACTATTTAAAAAACAAAATTTAGAAATTCACATTAAATTTAAAAATGATACCCGAATAATTTACGGTTTTTGGACAATAATTAATCATAAAGTGGGTTGTTTTTGTTTGTGTGTATCTATAAAAAGTTACGGTATTTTTTAAATAGAAAATAATACGCAATTACACATTTTTGAATTTTCACAAAATTTCTATATTCACACTAAATTTAAAAATGATACTAGAGTAATTTGCTTTTTTTTTTTGACAGTAATTAATCAGAAAGTGGGTTCTTTTTGTTAGTGTGCATATATAAAAAGTACCGTTCTTTAAATACTACATTTAAAAATGATACTCGAGTATTTTGCATTTTTTTGGACAGTAATGAATCAGAAAGTGGATGGTTTTTGTTAGTGTGTAGATATCAAAAGTAATATTATTTAAATACTAAATTTAAAAATGATACCCGAATAACTTTTTTTTTTTGGTATTGACAGTAATTAATCAAAAAGTGAGTTTTATTTTCTTTGTGTGTATATATAAAGTTACGGTTTTTTTTTAATAGAAAATAATACGCAATTCTACATTATTCAATTTACCCACAACATTTAAAAATTCACACTAAATTTTCAAATGATACCCAACTAATTTGCATTTTTTTTGGACAGTAATTAATCAGAAAGTGGGTTCTTTTTGTTAGTGTATATATATAAAAAAGACCGTCATTGAAATACTCAATTGAAAAATGATACCGACTAATTTGTGTTTTTTTGGACAGTAATTAATCAGAAAGTGGGTTCTTTTTGTTACTGTGTATATATAAAAACTACCGTAATTCAAATACTACATTTAAAAAGTTCAAACCAGACTAATTTGCTTTTCTTTTTTTTGACAGTAATTAATCAGAAACTGGATTGTTTTTGTTCGTGTGTAGATATAAAAACTAATCTTATTTAAATAGTAAATGTAAAAATAATACCCGACTCATTTCTTTTTTTTTTTTTTGGATAATAATTAATAATCAGACACTGGGTTGTTTTTGTTTGTGCATATATATATAAAAGTAACTTGTCACAGACGAATTCTCGCGAAAGTTAATAACACAACCAACTACAGTAGCCAATAAGGCATTTGTCTGGGCTTTTAGCATAGAAAAAAGCCAGAGTGGCTAACCAGCGCGGGACTCTTTCTGTGTTTTATCATAGAAAGAAGCCTCTTAGGTTGGGTGTAGGCCACTGAAACGGTATATTTCTAGGAATTGACCTAGAAATAGCGCCATCATGTAGCTGACATGATAGAATAAAAAACAACTCTTTTATTATAATCTCTAATTGTATAAATTGTAATAATTATGAATAAATTTGTTAAACATATGATTTCAAATTAAAGACTGTAGTTTGTATTTTTCTTTTATCACATGCTCACACAATAAAGGTAGTAATATGAATATTCCCTGAAGTAGAATATTATGTGTATTCTCCCTAAGCTCAAATCCTGGGATAAATGCAAATTAAGGATGGAGAAAAGAGATGAGTCATGCAGATTTTTGATGTATGTTAGTGTGCTAATATGTCATTTCCAGGAGTGAGATCGGTGTGGATATGAGTCTATAAATTTAAGAATCCTAGATACACTTCCTCACCCATTCTGATGGCCTACCAAGTCTACTGCTATGCAAGGTCAAGACCCATTCCATTACAATATATATATAACTTTATTAATAAATGCATAACTAATCAACATACAACAACACCCCCACCACTTCACTCTAAAAATATATAGACTTCTAATCGCAAATAAAATCTTGCAACTTTATTGTTTTTTTTAATTATAGAATAGTTCTTCTCGATGGTGGTGTGGGTCTCTCCTCTTCAATAGTTACTTCACTCTTTGAAGAAGTAGTTAGTTCCTGTAGACCTAGGCTAGAGCTTTATCTTTTAATTTCTTTTTTTGAAAATTTTTCTTCTACCTCCATATCCATATTTGTAGAAGCATCAGTCTTAACATCCTTATCCACTCTCAGAGTAATAGTTGTATCTTCTAGCATTTCAATTTGATGTTTTGTAATATGATTTATATGCCATATTGTGCAGACACTATTTTGCTTCTCTCAGTAACCACTTTTTCTTAAATGTATCCTTTATCCAAGGTGTCTGTTTTAAATTAAACTTGAAGTTTTCTAATTTTGTTTCTCCTTTTGACTTTATCCAGCATTTAAACAGATAAATGCATCATTATATAATGTTTCATTAGTTAATTCCATGACTGTTTTTCTTCTAACAGAATTTTAGTGCTTCATGAGTATCAGCATTCTACCTTTTATTTAGAATGCTTTTCAACTGTTGAACTGCTTTTTTTGCAATACCATTTGATTGAGGGTAACATGGTGGAGTAAGTAGATGCTGTATCCCACTTCTGAGTAAGGAAGTCCTTTAATTTCTTTGAACTGAATTCCATGTCATTGTCTATTACAATTGAGTCAGGATACATGTGTAGAAAAAAGTTTGAGATTTTTACTAAACTCTCTGTACTGGTATCCTTTACTAAGTGATATTCTCTTCATTTTCAATATGCAACTACAGCTATTAAAAAAAATGATGTCCATGGAATGGCCCAGCATGGACTAATTAAACTCTTTCTCATCTTCTCATAGCCCCAGGCCAAGATTGAAATTTTTTTAGCCAGCAAACTCATTGTTTCTTGGCATTTTGATATTTTTTAACACTCTGTTAATTCCTTCATTCTTATTATCCTGGGGTGTCCTTGGTTTAATAACAGTAAAATACCTTTCCTTACCTTGGGTGGGATCATTACTCGGTCTATGGTACATTAACAAACTTTTTCGAGCATTCCATATTGCTGGTGCTACATGATTTGGTCATATCATTGATCACCTATGTTCTAATTCCTTCATTCTTATTATCCCAGGGTAACCTTGGTGTAATAACTGTAAACACATTTCCTTCCTTCAGGTGAAATCATTACTCGATCTGTCATTAATATGCATTCTTGACATATCGACAAACTTTTTTGAGCATTCCATATTGCTGGTGTAACATGATTTAGTCGTTTCATTGACCATCTATTTTTTAACCAGTTAATTATCAAGTTATAGATCATATTCATTTTAGTCTATTCTGTTATAATTTTATTATTAACTATTTTGAACTTCAACATCTATATAGTTTATTTCACTAATGTAAGTTGTATGTGCTTTTATCCGGAGGTCTGCAGAGGGCATATTTCGTAGCCTATATAATATTTTTCATAGACATATTAAGCTAGATATTTTTGTCCAATTTTAAATGAGTAGGTAAAATGGATATATCAAGAAAAGTTATTATTCAATTCTTGTATCAATATTCAAAAGATGATCAAATACTCATACCACCCATTCAAAATATCATTGTGATACAATTTCTCAGGCCATATATTGCTTTCAATGTATCAAAAAAAATCTTGGAACAACCATGATCAGCAAATATCTTTATCTTCTTAACAGTTTTTATCCACCAATCATTTTAAAGCCATCTTATCAGTCACTGAACTTCTGCTTTCAGATCTTTATATTTATTACATCAAATTTAATCTATTATTTATAAGCTTTCTTGTCCATCATTGAACTTCTGCCTTTGGCTCTTTATATTTATTATAACATACCAAATTTAATCTATTACTATGTCAAGCAGAAAAATGTCACATGCTTTCTTTTAATCAAATCACTAATAATAAAATCAAACCAGTCATCTGTAACACACTCCTTAAGAGAATTCCAAGCTTCACTAACATGACAGACTTGAAGATTCAAATTAATAATTTTAGTGTTGTTGAAATTTATTACGTAGTCTTCCAAAGAACAAACATAAATTTTCTTATGAAGGGTGATTGAAATAATATTTATTTTTTAATGTAATTATTATTTTAATCTTAAAGTGAACTAATCTATGAAATGTCCAACAATTTTCAGTTGTAAATGCTCATGTAATATAAACTTTTCTTATGTTCTGACTATTAAATGCCATTGTTTTCAGTGTGGATGCATCTGTACATTTCTATACCAGTTTTTCTTCCTCAACAAAATATTTGGGATAGCCAACCATGTGAAGTGCATAAATTCAATAACAACCATTTTAATTTACAGCAACAATACCATTATTTCCAATAACTTTTGATCAAAGTATATTTATTTGTATTAATAGATGCATTAAAATCGTCAGCAAAAAGAAAATTGATCTCTTAATGGTATTGCTGAAATAATGCTATTCAAAAAGGAATAGAAGCTTTTCTTCTCTGAATCTAAGGCTAGACCATAGGCACTAATAAAATGAGCACTAGTACCATTGCACAAGTTAATTTTTTTACACCATTAATCTTTCAATGATACAATGAAAAATTTCAACAATAGAAGATACTAAATTAAGCTTTCCAGCAAATTGAAAACTATGCATTTTCCTTTTATTGACTGATCTCATGTTCTATTATTCTTTCCTTTAAAAGATGAGTTTCATTAAGAGCAGCTACATCAATCTCATTGAATTCCATTTCCAAACAGATTTATTATTCATTAGTGATTACTGCTCCATGAATACAAATAAAAACATTCAGCCTACTAACCTTGTCCTCATCATTGCTTTATGATTTTTTGAGGACTTGAGTTAAAAAACAATATTAGAAAAGGAATTAAAGTCAGAAATGCTATATATATATATAGATAGATAGATAAAGGTTTTACACAAACACACAATCTCATTGTCACAGGTATTATAAAGAAATGTTCGATGGTATGAGAGAATCATGACTACTAGGTCTAGCAATAACTTAAATGATTGAAGAAGAAAAAGAGGAGATAAAAAAAACTCTTTACATTGGAAACAGTATCTAACACTTTTGATGAATCAATAGCATATCCTACAATGCAGCATGAGCTCTTGGCCAGGTACTGTTTATTTGTTATTCACAATTGGCCTTTACATCTAAAAGGCTCTTCCATTATCTACCTGACCTATGGAGACCATCGGTAGCCTGAGCAAGCATTCAATCCACTCATCTATCTATTATCTACATATTTAATTTCATCATGTATATAGTAGTTCTAATGTTTATTTATTTCCATATCTGTTGTAGATTTATTTTTTTCTTCTGGAGTTAGAATGATTGTATTTGTTTAAATGTGGCTGCTGATTGTGTATTATTTATATCCATATATTCTATATAAATAAACATATAATTCTGTATTTGTAATGTGATGATGACTGATAGATATAGTTGAAAATATTTCAATAAAATAAAATACAAAGCACTTAACATATTCAGCATTAGAAAAGTGTTGGAGTTATGTTCAATTGAATTTAATATATATACAAATACAAAAACTGTATTAAAAGCAAGGGTTTATTAATTGAATTTACAATTTGGAACTAATGTGAAAATTTGACAATTTGAAAAACAAAGGTTATATTGACTTTTTTTTTTCTAAAGTTTTAATGGAAAAATTCAAGAATTTTATCGTTAAGTATAAAGATGTCAGAAAGCATATTATAAACAGAAAAAAAAGATTTAGCACAAAACATGCATGACATTAAGTCAAATAGAATAATATACAAAAAAAAAATAAGGTTGCAGTATTATTATTATCAGAAAAAAAAGAAAAATAGTGGATTATGTACATAGGGAGATGATTATTTGTATTATACAATTGAAATCAAATTAATGATTAATTAATAAAATTCTATGTTAGATCTCTCTACAACAAATAAACAGAAAGAATTAGTTATTCAGAAATGTGTCAATGATTTTCAGTAATTTGAAATGCTACTTTCCTTGAGGAATAGCATTTCAAAATATAAAATTTATACAATATGTTACCAGTTATTGCAGAATATTCTTTTGCATTGAAAGCTATAATAATAAAAACAGCAACAAACAGCAGAAAATTAAAAGTTAGATAACATCTTTGAAATTTTTAATTTGTAGTTAAATGTAATCATAAAATTTTGATGAAGGGAATTTAATCTCTGACAAGATTTAAAAAGCTATGTCTTTTAAATTTGTCTTTCGATGATAAATTTCTTATTTTTCTCTCTATTGCCAATGCCTCAATCTTTTGCCACTGATAAGTTGTGATGGAATCTTTACAGTTTGCTTAATAATCACTTTGACAATATTCAACAAAAACGTAGTTGCTCTTACCTGTTCTGGAAAGACTATCAAAAAATCAAATCTATATCTGAAGTTTCTTATCTTTTGGAATATCTATTGATTAACATTAAAATGTATGTTAAATTAATACTAACATTTACTACTACTAAAACTATTGTGTAAAACTAATTACATAATAAAGCAGAAATAAATTAAAATAATAATGAGATAGAACATAGGAATTCAATTGGCAATGACTAAATAATAATTGAATTCTAGAAGGATATAATGTTTTAAAAAAACTTTAATAGCTAATAAAAAAACCTTCCATATGAATAAAGATAAAACAAATAGAAAAACAAAAAAAACAAAAAAGAAAAAAAACCTATTTAAGCAGGAGAAAAAGAAAAGCAAGGTCTTTTTTCTCCCTCACATGTGTGTTCGTACAACTAGGTTGCACAATGATGTGAAACAGTGGAAGAATAGAATGGGGATTTGTTTCCAGATCCAGGATCTCTGCTCCTAAAGGTACTCAAGCTGACTAGGGACCAAATAGATCACTCCAATCTTATTATAATTTATATGCGACTCAAGGACCCACAGAAATAAAGACATTTGTCAGAAAATTAGG
This sequence comes from Epiperipatus broadwayi, assembly GCA_028023455.1. Lineage (NCBI taxonomy): Eukaryota > Metazoa > Onychophora > Udeonychophora > Euonychophora > Peripatidae > Epiperipatus > Epiperipatus broadwayi. The sequence goes on along the minus strand of JAQFVV010000009.1, from coordinate 1,442,366 downwards.
TAAATAATGACTTTAATTAAGTATATGATTAAGCAGAGGGCTAATATTTACCAGAAAGTGTCAAAGGAACTGCCTCGAGTGGAATTGAATTTATATGTATTCATATTGTAATCTATGTTTAGCGTATAACTATATGTGTATCTATATTACTAGAATTATTCGGAAATATTACCAAAATCACTCTTTTCTTTATTATGTTGTAATATGTTATATAAATACAATTTATCTAAACCACTTTGAACAATTTTTAGCAAAACCCTTTATTTGTATATATATATACATATATCTATGTTGTAACTGTCCTGCAGTCTTCTTCAGAGCTATGATATAATGACAAAATAAAATAAAATGAAATACATAACAATATAAATAATACCATAAAAATGTAAACAATAAAAAACTAAAAACAACATAAAATATATAAAAAACCTAATAAAACTGAAATAAATAATCAAACCCAAATAAAATAATCCAGTTAATATAAAATAAAATATACAATATAAATAGAAAATAAATATAAAGTATGCATGCATATTCCTAATTGTATACATATACATTCAAGAACAACTATTAATCCAAATATATTCATTTTTATTATTTTTAATAATCTCCTAATTACTTCTATTCCTTATAAACTTAAACTTTATGGTTATTAACTCCACCTCAATAAAAAAAATACTTAATTTTTGTTCATATAACTGTCAGTTCAACAGTAATTCATTTATTAATATTCTTTTAACTTTTAAATCATATAATATCTATTATTCCCTTACTCATTCTTCTGTTAAAAATAATATTTTATATTTATCATTATTTTTTAATATCTAATACCTATAAACATTATAATCTTTGAAATTATCCAATTTACTTTAATCTCTTAAAAAAACGTTTTTTTATCAAAAAATTATCTTATACCCCTGCTCCCTCTATTACATATTATATAAATTAAATATATATATATTCCCTACAACTCTTTATTTATATATATATATATTTATTTTATATACTTTAACTTTCATTATAGCTATATAATTCTCTTATTAATTTATATTATATTGCTTTATATGCAAATATTATGCTAAGCTTTTTTCTAATATGTAATATCTATAACTGCACTCATGTTTATACTTCTATTTAACTTAACCATTTTTTTACAACCCTTAATTCATTTATAAACAATTTTCTCTTAATATATTTCTCTTTATATATCTTATTTAATAACTATATCTATACCAATCTCATCCTAATCCCAGAATCCCTATTAAATTTTGGTTTTATCTTTCTTATTAGTATCACTTCTTTTATCTTCCTTTAATATTTTCTGTATGTAACCTCATTTTTATTGAACTTTGTGTCCTGTTTCCTTCATATGTATATATATCAGTGATTTATTATCTGACATATGTTGTTTTAATCTTGTTTTTATAGAAGTTTTCGTTTCTTTTACATATTTGTTATCAATCCCACTATCTAGACATTGTTTACATTTTATCACATATACTTCATTATTTCTTTATTATCTTTATTATAACTTATGCATTTATTATTTACCAAATTTAATAGGTTTTTTCTTTTTTATTAACTATTTTTATAGTAATTATTATTTTGCATTTTTATTAATCTTCTTTATAATTTTATTAAACTTATTCACTATAATATTATTTGTTTTTATTCCTATATATCTATTTTCATCTTTCATTCTTCCTTCACTCTTTTCATTTTTATTTATCTTATTCTATTTTTCCAATACTTCTTTTAATTATATGTATAGAAAACCACTCTTTTTTAACTCATTGATTATTAAATCTTTTTGTTTAATATAGTCTTCTTTCCTTGAACAATACATTGCAGCCCTGTATATTCTTGAATATATTGTATATTTTATTTTATATTAACCGGATTATTTTATTTGGGTTTGATTATTTATTTCAGTTTTATTAGGTTTTTAAATATATTTTATGTTGTTTTTAGGTTTTTATAGGATTATTTATTTAGTTATGTATTTTATTTTGTTCATTATATCATAGCTCTGAAGAAGACTGCTGAACATGTATTAATAAAGGGTTTTGCTAAAAAGTGTTCGAAGTGGTTTAAATAAATTGTATTTACTAGAATTATATTGCTCTGTATTAAAATTAGTTTAGAAAATTGATCTGCAATAGGGTTATTTACTTTACTGAGAAGGGAAAATTTAAAATCATATTGCTAATCTTATTCAAGAAAAGGTTAAAATTAAGACATAGCAAAACCTGTCACAGTTGTTATTTCGAACATAGCTAGAGAAATAATTAGCTTAGGAAAGGATAATAATAGTAAACAATTTAATTGTTATCATTTGGACAAACAGCCATAGGCATGTTTGATGCAGGGGAATGCTGTAGAATAGCCATTGTAAGCAACACAGATAGAAAACTTTTTTACTTATTCAACACAATAAAAAAAAATTGCAGCACTTTCGTGTTTTTCTGGGGAAAAAGTTATAGAGATTGTTAATAAGTTTTATGATCCCCCTGCCACTAATAGTATAGAATATGATGAGCTAGCTAAAAAACTAACAGAATATTTTAGTCCTTGGCCATCCGTCATATAGCTAATTTAAAACTGAGGAATAGTAATCAGTTTAAAGGGGAATCAATAAAAGATTATAATTCGGCTCTTAGAGAACTAACTAAGGATTGCTGGTATGGGGATTGCATAGAAGAGATATTCCTTGATAAATTACTCTGGGATATGCACAATGATAGATTGTGAGAACAATTATTAATTGATACTGATTTAAAATACCACAGTGCTAATCAAAAAGGCATAGCTTATGAGCTAATAAGTGAGCAAGCTCAAGCTTTTAAAAATAAAACTGAAAGTGGCAAACCCAAATTTGAAAAGGGAATGAAAAGGGCATGTTATTGCTGTAGAAAAAATGACCATAAAGTAAAAGAGTGCAAGTGGAAAGAAATGTTTTAAAGGTGGTTTTAAGGGACACATTGCATGCGTGTGTAGCAAAGAGAAAATGCGGAGCCAAAAGATTAGGGAAGGTAAACCCAATAATAAATTTACTGTTAAAAATAGGGGTATGGAGGAGCAACAACAATTCATGATTGTATTGAAAGTTTGCGGAGTAATTATGAAAATGGAAATAGATAGTGGCTCGGGATATCTATAATATCAGAGATGAACTGGAGAGCATTATCAGCAGCGAATGTTTAGATTAAAACTTGAAAAAAACTAATGTAAAAGCATGTGATGTAAGCGGCAATGTATTAACCTTACCGGGGTAAGTACAGACATCAGTTAGATACTGCTATAAAATAATTAGATTGCCGCTATACATAGTACAAAGGAGATTCAGCCCTATAATAGGCAGGAACTGATTTAAAGCAATTGGAATTCAAGTTAGTGTAATAAAAAAAATTTCCTCTCTAAAGAGAGAGAGAAAAAAAAACCCAGACCTATTTACCGATGAGTTAGGTATGATAGCTAGAAGCCCAATAGAGGTTGAGCTAATTGACAATGCACGTCCCTTAATTTGCAAACCATGAAAGATAGCATTCACTTAAAGAACAAAGGTAGAGGGAAAAATTCAGTCATTGATCAATAAAAGCGTATTGACACCTGTAGAAATAGCTGAATGGGCTACATCTATAGTCATAGTTACAAAATACAATGGAAACATACATATATGCAGTGACTATAGAGTAACTGCGAACAAGTTTATTTTGAAAAACTTGATCTAAATTCAGCCTTTCACCAGATCCCAATGTCACAGAAAACTGTCAAAATTTTTAATGTTCACCACACCTTTTGAGCTATTTAAGTGCAATAGATTGCCATTTGGCATAACAACAGTCCCAAATATATTTCAGGCAAAAATTGATGCAATTTTATAATTTCATAGCTTTTTTTGTGTTTAAGTTTTAATGTATATCTGATGAAATTAAAATGAAGATAAGCAATAATTACAGACTAGTGTGATGCTGATTAGACCTTATCTTCTTGTATAATTGATTAGTCATATTTACATAAAGAATTCATAAGTAGAGTAACAGGAAATGGATTAATTATTGCTGACAAGACTGTAATGAAAAAAAAAAAAAACAAGAATAGTTTATTGCCTGGTGTTTATAAAAAGTTTGAACACCCTAAAATGACAAAACTGGAGCAGTGATCCATGAATTCAAGAATCTGCACTTACCCATGCACAGCACTTAAAAATTATTTTAATAATATATGTATTTCAGATTGAAAGTATCTCATTTTGAGTGTAAAAGCCAATATTTTAAAATATTAATATAATTAGAATATAAACAAAATTAATTTGATCAAAGATACTTACTAAATATGTTTGTAATTAGAATAATAATTAATATGCTGTTAACTTGATAATTTCTGCGTATAAACAGCAACAATCCTAATAGAAACAATTCTATACACTGCAAAAAAAAAGAAAGAATACTGTATTAAAAAAAATGTATTCATTAATACAATAACTCTCAAATAAAACTATTTTTCATAAGAACTGAATAGATATCTTACACACATTTAATATTGACTAATATTACTTACATAAAATTGCTTTATTCATTAAATTCTTTACATTAACATATTTTTAAAATTATTAAGATAATATACTTACTGCATATACAATAAAAGGAATTTCCTGTAAATAACTAACAATTTGACTACCCGTATTTTTCATTTCTGTCTAAAAAAAAAAAAAAGAAGACATTTGTAATATATTTATTTTATAAATATAAAAAAATAGAATTTTTAATTTTATTTTAGAATAATTTATACGGTACATATATATGTTAATAATTTTTTTTACAATAATAATGACATTACAATGTTTAACATAATAGTTATTAAATTTAATACCAGTAGTATATAAACTTCATTCATAAACATTATGATCATATAATTCAAAAAACATATTAGTATAATCAATTCAAAGAAAACATATATATAAAAAAAGAATGATATAATTTTAAAAAGTCTAAAACCAGGCAATACAATAAAAACTTAAGAAACAGATCATAAAACATTAAACTACATCAATACAATAAGAATTATGTAATATAGTTTGAATAAATAAAAAAATATTACTAGATGATTAAACAATAACTATTTCAAAATGGCATTACATGTGTCTTCTAAGCTTTATTCAACAGTTGCATTAACAACTGGAATACATTCTATATCACCTTACTCTAGAACAATCTATGTAAGCTGCAGTATATTGACTTTTCAATTACTGCACACAAAAGTTAATTTGCGAACTAGTTGGTTTAATTCTCAAAACAGATCGATACTAACTGATTTACAGTTTATACAAAGTTCGGATTCCCGCCGAGCTGTGTTAGAAAAATACATTATGAACACATGATAACGAATACTCGCACGATAATTCTGAACGTATAGTTTCTACGTCTAACTTCTCTTCTTTCCCCACGAGGGTAATACGCAATTCTCACACTATTCTTTGCAACTAATGCTCTGCTCTAATTCACTTAAAACGCTCTGTACTCACTCTGTTGATCTTTTCAAAAATGGCCTCCCTTTTATATGTTTTCTTTGTTTTCTGGAGTAACTTATAAATTAAGGTGGGATTTAATTAGACTGGGTTTTTCTAATTAAATTCCTTCATTATCTGTTTAATTAGTTTGTTACAATTGATTGCATTTCAAGCTAACATCTATGATTAGAATATCAGTAGCAAAATTTAAAGATTTAACAATAAAATAATATTTTAGAATAAAGATACTTTCGTATGTACGTTTAATTTAAATTGCATATATTACAATACCTCCTCTTACTCCAGAAAACCCCATGATGCGACTCCTCGGTGCTTTATTTTTTCTTTTTCCAAACTGGAGAAAACTTTATTTTTATGATTAACTGATGTAACCTTGAAATTTGTGCAAATTCTTTTTCCTTGCCGCCCTGAGTGCTTTTTTCTCCCACTTGAAGAGAGTCTGATTTTTTCCTTGCTCTACAGTTTTTGTATCTGGCAGCTCACTGGTTAAAGATTGCCACTCTTCTAAAAAATCTTCAGAAGTGTCTTCTTCCTTTTCACTTTCGGCCATTTTTTCTTGTGGTTCCATTTCATACAGCTGCCAACTCTCTACCTGTTCGGATAATTCTGACATTGCGCGTTTACTTTGCAATTTTTCACTAAGTTCTGAGTTTTGTTGTTCAAGTTCTATTACTCATTGTCTAGAAGCCTTCAATCTTACTTGAAATTCTTCAAGTTCATCTGATTTCTGTTTTATGACCTGCTGACTTTGTGCTAGGGATGACTGCAGCTTTGTTTTTTCTGCGACCAACATATCTATCATCTGTATGTGAATCTGGAGTTGCTCTTTCATAGAATCTTGCTCTTTACACTGCTTCTGTTCAGAGTCTTTCCGATCATCTTCAAATTGATTTTGTAATTTAATGATCTCTGTTTGTGTTTGCGAAATGGTCCTATCTCTTTCCCCCTTGGTAGATATATATTTAATACTATACACTCTACCATTTGTGTCTGGACTATATTTCCTTTGTCGACCATCCCTTTCTGGCGATTGCCTGCATGCGCATGCCAGGTGGCCCTTAGTTCGGCAATTGAAACACGTTTCTTGTTTCCATTTGCAGTCTTTAGCTATGTGGCCTGTTTTCCCTTAGCAGTAGCATTTAAAACTGTAATTTCTCTGGGGTTCCCATTGAAACGAAAGTATTTCTGCTTTATCTGTTTTGAAAACTTGCTCATAACTTTTCTCTTTTGATCTGAAGGCCTGTGCCTGTTCTAGAATTAGCTCAAACGTTATTCCTTTCTTTATAGCACTTTCATAGGTTAGGTCTGCCTCTGTTAACAGCTGTTGTCTGAGCCTGTCGTCAAACATTCCCCATAACAGTTGATCTAATAATATTTCTTCTACGAAATCACCGTACACACAATCTTTCGCTAGCTCCTTGAGAGCTAAATTATACTGTTGATTGTTTCACTATTTAGTTGTTTTCTATTTCTTAATTGTAGGCATGCTATATAGCCGGGATGGGCAAGGGCTAAAAAATTCATTTAGCCGTTGGGATAATTCCTTGAATGGTACATTCTCATCTATGGGATTTTGGTATAATTTATTGGCAATTTCAATCATTTTTTTCCCCGAGAAACATAAGAGGGCGGCTACTTTCCGCTTGTTGTCTACAATTCCATTTAATATGAAGAAATTTTCGATTTGTGACAGGTATAGTGGCCAATCGGCCGCGTTTTCCACGTCGAACTCTCCAATAGAGTTTTGTCCGAAAACTGACATTTTCTTATTAATAGCTGGTTATTCACTGTGGTTTTTAGGTTTGACTGCGCCAGATTGCAGTATATTGACTTTTCAATTACTGCACACAAAAGTTAATTTGCGAACTAGTTGGTTTAATTCTCAAAACAGATCGATACTAACTGATTTACAGTTTATACAAAGTTCGGATTCCCACCGAGCTGTATTAGAAAAATACACTATGAACACACGATAACGAATACTCGCACGATAATTCTGAACGTATAGTTTCTACATCTAATTTCTCTTCTTTCCCCATGAGGGTAATACGCAATTCTCATGCTATTCTTTGCAACTAATGCTCTGCTCTAATTCACTTAAAACGCTCTGTACTCACTCTGTTGATCTTTTCAAAAATGGCCTCCCTTTTATATGTTTTCTTTGTTTTCTGGAGTAACTTATAAATTAAGGTGGGATTTAATTAGATTGGGTTTTGCTAATTAAATTCCTTCGTTATCTGTTTAATTAGTTTGTTACAATTGATTGCATTTCAAGCTAATGTCTATGATTAGAATATCAGTAGCAAAATTTAAAGATTTAACAATAAAATAATATTTTAAAATAAAGATACTTTCGTATGTATGTTTAATTTAAACTGCATATATTACATAAGCATAAAAAATCAATGAAGATCTTCTGACATATTTGCAATCAAATGCTTCTCATTGATAAAAGCCAAACCTTAATTTGAAGATGTTTTATGGCACTGTTATCTAATATTATTAATATTACTCACTCCTGCAAAATTAACTCTAGAATAGATTAAATGCTGACATTAAGATATAAGCATTATTTTACAAAAAATTTAAAAATAGCCACAGTTTTAATATAATTTATATCATTAACCCAGTATCAAACCTATATAGCTATACAATACAGGTACCCCTGGCATTATAATTTTCAAAATTATTACCTGGAATAATATATAAAAATATAGTAACTGTTGTTTAAATATAAGCAATTGAGCAATCTTCATTGCCATTAGCTAAAAGTCAAAAAATAATTTGGATATTATTTTGATATTAGAGTTATATAGGATGGATTGTTGCTAATAATGTATAAGATCTGAAATATAAATTCACAAACTAGCATTCTTTGAAATCACTGTAAATAAAAACTGCTCAAAATACTTTAAACAAATCTGATACAAAAAAAAAATTCTGTAGTTGAAAACTAATATGAATAACTTTTTATATTAAATATTTCATTGTTATTGCTTTGACAAACATTCTGCCTCTTTTAATAATAGAATTCTCTGCTGCCTGAATTAATAATATACTTGACTGCTTAATCTTCATCTTTAGATTACAGATCTACAATCTATCTCAGTAGTGCATTCTCACATTTTACATTTGTTGTAAACATTCATTCTTGAAAATAAATAACTGGGCTTATCAATATATGAATAATATCCTAAATGCATTGTGAAGAAATCAGTTCAGTTATCATGGTTGTGCAATATTTGAGTGTGAATTTTGATATATATTTCATCAGCAGATGTAAGCAATTGGACTATTAAGTATATGGTAATAAATAATATTGCAGAAATAATTCTTAAGCTTAACCTTTGAAAAATTTTTAGATGTATAATATTTAAGTACAAGTATAGTATATATACTGAAGCTAGATGTAATTAAAGAGATTTCAATACAGACTTTCAAGCTGCCTTCAGTCTCCACTCTATCTTATACAACTGATAAACATGACCACATAGATGTGAAAAAGAAAAATGATCTCCAATGCATGTATTTCACGCTGAATCAGCGCTCATTAATTGGTCCGGATCATCATTTACCACACGTATATATAATCAGTGCTCGGTTTATATTAAGATAACAAATCTTCAAACTTTAATGGATAGCTTCAATTTTCTCTACTATCCAATTCTTCAGCCATCCTATCAATCATCAGATTTTCAGTGATATGGATGACCGAAGAGCCGGAGAGTAGAGAAGATTGAAGACTATCCATTAAAGTTTGATGATTTGCTATCTTAATATAAACCGAGCTCTGATTATATGTGTGGGAGATTATCTGGACCAAGTGATGAGTCTTGGTTCAGCACAAAATATGTCTATTGGAGATCATTTATCTTTTTCACATATATGTGGTCATGTGTATTGGTTGTATAAGATAGAGTAGATGACTGAAAGAATCTTGAAAATCTGTGTTCAAATCCCCTCCAGTTAGATGTATAAATAAATTATGCATACTAGTATAAAATGCTATACAAATTTGGATCAAATTTAATCGAAGTTGATTAACTTATTGTTTAGTTTGTTTCATTATATATTGTACTTTTATCATATTTTTGCATATGTAACTTTTATTCTATTGTATATATGTTAATATTTGTATATAATTCATCAATAAAAAAATAATTTATTAAAAAAAAAATCACTGATTAGCATTCTTTTGAAATCACTATTGCTCGAAATATTTTAAACAAATCTGACACAAAAAGAAACTCTTTAGCTGAAAAACAACATGAATGATTTTATTCTTAACATATCTCATTATTATTGTTTTTACACACAAATATTCTGCCCCTTTTAATACTATAATTCTTTGCTTCTTTCTGGATTAATAATATGCAGTACTTGTCTGTTTAATCTTCATCTTTAGATTATCAGATCTGATTCATTTGAGCAAATTTCTTCAGAAGATTTTCTAAGATATCTCTGCCATGATCCAGATGAAGAACTGAAGATTAGTGTAGGCAGACTTAGTTTTTGTGATGACTTTAAAGGATGATAATGTACTTTCAATATTGAAGAATATAGATAGTAATAGAGTTACATGGTGACAGAAATAGAAGTACTTTGTTTAAGAAAGTGACAACTATTAGTATTTATCTGGCAACTACATAGGCATAAGGCTGATTTACCTATTCTCTACCAAGTATAAACTTTTTTTTACATCTATCTTTTGTACAGAGTGCCAGAAGTTTAAAAAGCAATCACTTCTAAAATTTTATTACTTAATTTAGCCTACTGACATATCAACATATGTGAATATAAGTTTATAAAATGTATTATTGCTTTTCTGAATTGCAAACCAATCTGCAAACAGTCATTACAAAAATGTACATGCTACCATAATCATTCCAGTCATTATATATATATTATTTCATATTATTATTATTTTCAGGATATTCCGTGTGGTAAAATAGCTAAGTAGCTGATGTTTCGATACAATAACAAGTACCTTTTTCAAAGGTTCTCTTTCTCAAATCATATGAGTGCGTGTGAGATTTAAAATCGTTTTTATCTTTTTGTTTCTCCTCATACTTAAATTCTATTGGTTGAGAAGTTTTAAATTTTATTTTGTTCTCCAATAGCTTCTTCTAAATTTTGTTAATCTTCTTTAATTCACACCTTTGGTTTATGCTCTTGGGCCTTTTAAAAATCTCTATAGTTTCTCTTAGCGATATGACCTCTCAAATCATGTGAGTGCGTGTGAGATTTAAAATTGTTTTTATCTTTTTGTTTCTCCTCATACCTAAATTCTATTGGTTGAGAAGTTTTAAATTTTATTTTGTCCTCCAATAGCTTCTTCCAAATGTTGTTAATCTTCTTTAATTCACACCTTTCATTTATGCTCTTGGGCCTTTTAAAAATCTCTATAGTTTCTCTTAGCATTAAACAAAAGGGTGAATTAAAGAAGATTAACAACATTTGGAAGCAGCTATTGGAGGACAAAATAAAATTAAAAACTTCTCAACCAATAGAATTTAAGTATGAGGAGAAACAAAAAGATAAAAACGATTTTAAATCTCACATGCACTCATATGATTTGAGAAAGAGAATGCTTTGAAAAATGTACTTGTTATTGTACCGAAATGTCAGCTATTTAGCTATTTTACCACACGGAATATTCCGAAAATAGTAATAATATGAAATCATCATTTATCCGTGAAAATATTAGAATTAATATATATATATAGATGAATGCTGGTGTTTTTTATTATTCATTTTATATGAGTTTTCCAATAATTTTTATTGTTCATAATATATAAAATCAAATAAATTTAAAAAAGAATTATTTGAATAGCATCTTATTCTATGATGCATATAAACTTTCACTTTAAACACATTATAATAAAAATTATAGGATCTCACTAGATTAACATCAGAGATTCGTATAACTTCTGACCATGCTGTTTATTCTGCTTACATTGCATAAAAGGTAATGACAGTTATGAAACAAATCTGTATTCTGATTTATCTAACTATTAACATATTCTTTTTGCTGTTCTATTATGTTTAATGAGTTATATCTTAGTTCCATAATTTTTTTCTGGTGGATAATTTCAACATCATATACATGCACTAAAATAATCTCTCTTCATCACAATATATATTACAATTGAATGTAAGAAATGGGAATTCATATTAAAGTTAAAATAAAATCAAAACAAAATAAATAAAAGGTTAAATAAATTGATAAATAAAATCCTGTATTTTATTTAAAAATTTAATTCACACTTTGTAAAAAATAAAAATTAAACATATACATTAATGAATAAAATTATTTTTTAAACAATCTTCATTTTACTATGTAAAGAATTAACTTGAAATCATTTTGATGAATGATGATTTTATGGCTACACTGATAAATTATCGAATGCTTTTGAATAATTTAAAATTGTAATAAATTGTTTTTAGACAACAAGATCATTCATTATTCAATACATTAAAATGTTTGAGTTTCAGATGAAAAAACTTTTTTTTTTTTTTTGCACTTTCAATTGTCAACACTTTAAGAAAAAGAAGATTTTTAAACAAAAATTTATTAAGTCAAACATATTCAACTTTATCATCTTCCTAAAACAACCACTTTTAGAAAGCAAACTAATAGATAATACTTAGTGCTTTATTAAAATATGAAGCATAAATAAATAGTTTTCTAATATGTTCTTTGTATCTTTTTCTACTGCACTAATTTATTAATTTGAATATTCATTAATCATAATTACAGAAATACATTTATAAAAATTATATAACATGTTTACCAATTTAAAAAAAAAAAAAAATTCTACATTCAACCTTGTATTTTAAGGCCATCTCTTTGGAATTAGACATTATAGAATTTGTAAGCATTGAAAATGAATTTGTAAGTATATTTTATTACTTTTATTTGTAGAAGTTATTGATTTATTGTAATTTTTTGCTTTCCTAATTTATTGAAGGTTAAAATTTAATTCTTTTATAGTTTCTTTAAGTAAAACCTTTATATAACTTAATTTTTAATATTGGTTCCCATTGTTTTAATCTTTTAAAAAAGAATAATATTTCATTTGTAAATAAATTCTTAGAATGGTTGTGCATATATAATAGGTATAATTAAAAAGCATTTATTTTGGATATAGGTATAAATTATTTTCACTCATAAATATTCTCTGTACTCACTCTAGAAAATCTAAAAAAAGTAAGCTACAATAAGAAATTTAAATCAAACAACATTTATATGTAAATCAGGATATTAGTACAAATTGTACAAAGATGTGGGGTGATAACTCCTGAGTAGTGACAAGATTGAGAGTGCCTGAGTCATCAAAAATATTAAACTGGAAGAAGAAGCACCCATAATTGGATAAAAGGTTTTCTGAAGAAATGTAAATAAAATAGAAATACCAAATTGCACATGAGGAATTAATAGTATAAATTAAAAGTATAAATTGTTTGCATTAAGAAAATGTATAAATGAGGAACTGTAAAAGATTATTTAATATGGAAATAGTTATTATCCATTAAAGACTTTTAGCTGCTAAATCTAGTTATATATTAAAAGGATTATAAATATTTTTCCTGATACTAATATAAGTGCTAAAAATTGCAAAGTTTAAAATCACATATGCAAATTTGATTTACTCCTGGAAATAAGTACTTCCCACTTGAGAATGAATTATAGTTATATAATCTGGATGTTTACTCTTATGGTCTTACATATTTGTTATTCTTGTTAATAAATATCATTATATATAATATATGACTAAGTATAAATGTTTTTTTTTATTACTACCTGACCGGACTTAGATAGTCTCATGACATAGCAGAATGGCATAGGTCGACAGTTGGTAGACTTGGTAAAAAGAAAAAATAGCAGATGATGATACAAAATAATCTGGGCAGAAGAATTAAACAGAAAGTAGTGGGATTAAATACTATGATCGCAAAAATTTGATATAAATAATGTAGACTAATGAAAAAATTACATAGAACATGTAGAATATTACATGTTCATTAATGAAGTAGAAACTGAGCATTTCAGGATATCAACACATCTCTATTTTCAGGCCAAAATAACATCCAGCATGTGACTAAATTAACAGATCCCAAATGATAGGAAGAACTTTCATATAAAGAAGTTATCAAAATAATAAAGAAAATTTACTCCAGGAATATCGAAATGGGTAACACAACTGAGACTGCGAAATAGGAAGCTATTAATGCATAAAAAATATGTTGATTATAATGTAGCTTTAAGGAAGTTAGTTAAAGACTGCAAATTTGGTCCTGAAATAAATGATTCATTATTAGAACAAATTTTATATGGCATGGTGGATGAGAATTTTAGAAAAGGAGACTTAAATTATAAATGGGCTATGGACACATGCATTACACAAGAGGCTATGCTAAACATAAAGTCCGAGTATGTATTGTTTCAATAGTTACAAAAAATTTCATTTACTAATCAGAAAATAAGAAAAAAATTCTGTCCCTCCAGCAGAGTGAAAAAAGAGCAAATATACTATTGTTGCAGTAAATCCAGACATTTGAGCAATAACTGCAAATATAAAGATAAAATATGTAAAAATTGTGAATCAGAAGGACATTTAGCAGCTGTCTATCATTTCAAAGAGTGCAGAGCTATAAATATGAAAAAGATGGATGACAAATTGTGGAAAAATAGATTTATAAGAAACCAAATATAAACTATATAACAGTAAAATGATTGATAATGGCACAGCCTTTATGTAATTTAAACATTACTTTCAGGATAAAAAGATTAAACATGCCCTTAATCCACATTATCATTTTGAGAGTAACAAAACTGAGGAAAAAGATGTCCAATGTTTAAAAAACATGTTGAAGAAATGAAAATAAAAATGTACTGCAAACTTTGGTGAATGCTATGTTTAATTAGCATTAGTCACCTAGTTCAGCCACAAAAAAGACTCCAGCAGATTTATTAATGTGTCACTTTTGCCGCATTCATTTGACCAAACTAACCAAATACTAGAAAAAGAGATAGAAATCATAATTGGGAAATATGTGGATGCATGATCTACTAAAACATAAATAGATACCCAATATAATAAAGCATATTTAATGCAATTAAGAACAGAAAATTACAAAACAAAAAGGAAATGAGGAGACATATTAATCATTTTCCCTGTTGTTATAGGAATACTTTACCATACAATGTTAGAGGGAAAAGTAGCATAAAAGATATTTTATTGAGCAATACAGATAAAGATCTAGATCAAAAACAATTGAAGGAAAATAAAAAGATAATGCAGGAAGAGCAAAAAGTTATAACTACTCAGATAGGCAAAGCCAAGATAGTTACTCCTAAAACTCCATGAATATGCAGACCACCTGTCAAGTTTAAAGATTATGTCTGACAGTAATTCTTATTTCTAGAGTAGGAGATGGAGTGGAATGTTTGTGTGTATAATTAAAAAGCATTTATGTTATATATAAGTACTGACTATATTCACTCATAAATATTCTCTATAATTACTATAGAAATTCAAAAAAGAGAGACTATAATAGTAAATTTAAATTAAACAACATTTGTACATAAATTGAACAAAAATGTGGGGGATAACTCCTCCATAGTGACAAGATTCAGAATGCTTGAGTTGTCAAAAATGTTAAGCTGGAAGAAGAAGCATCCATACTCGAATAAAAGGTTTTCTGAAGAAAGTGTGAATAAGTAAAAATTTATCAAACTGCATTTGAGGAATTAATAACAGTTATGATGCTGAAGTTATAGTATAAATTGTTTGCATAAGAAAATGTGTAAATAAGGAACTGTAAAAGGTTATTTAATATGGAAATAGTTATTGTCTATTAAAGACTTTTAACTGCTAAAGCTAGTTATACATTAAAAGAATTATAAATACATTTTCTGATAGTAGTACAAGTGCTAAAGATTACTAAGCATAAAACCATATCTATTTACGCTTGGAAATAAGGTATTTCCACTCGAGAATAAATTGTAGTTTTGTAATCTGGATGTTTACCCCTGTGATCTTACATCATTATTAATCTTATTAATAAATATTGTTACATATAATATATGTATAAGTATATTATTTGTTTTTTTTAGCACTATCTGACTGGTCTTAGGGACCCTCAGAACATGGCAAATATTTATCACAAAAACCCAAAATTGTGTTAAAGTATATTAATATAATTGTAACAATTTTACTTCAATACATATTAATTTTAACCAAATCTGCAGCATAAAATTCAACAAGTACGGAACAATACTTAAATATATACATTACAAAAGTTCACAATTGATCATCTAACATAGCAAAAATAAAGTTTGATAAATTCATTTAATAAGTTGTAATTTATGTTATAGAGTGTATCACAAGAGAATTTACTATCAATACAACTTATCCAAATACCAAAAATGTTTAGAATACCTTTCTGCCAATTAAATATTTCACTATTTAGAAGAAATTTGCAACACAAAAAACAGCAAATATGAAATAGTACTTAAAATATGCATATTGTAAAAGTTCACAATCAATCATTTGATAGTTCGATGAATTCATTTAATAGGCTGTAATTCATGTTATAGAGGGTATTATAAGAGAATTTAGCATTGTTACAATTTATCCAAATACCAAAAGTGCATAGGGGACCTTCCTGCCAATGATGTATTTTGTAGAAGTTGAGTGTATTAGCAGCATACTTTTAGGAAAATAATAACAGAACCACAAGTTAGTAAAAGAGCATTCAGTGGAAGACAGCAAATACAAAAGACAATTTTATTATAATGCAGATAGTGATCTAAGGATTGTTAAAATTAAGCCTGAACTACCAATATTCTTAAACATCTGTTCATTGCAAGACATCATTAAATCCAAGAGATACGATGTGGAAGTTGAGATGCATGGTAATAAGAATAGCATTATATTGTATTCAGCAATGAATCACAATCTTATATGAAAATCTGTTGACAACAAAGTTATAAAATTGATCCAACTCTGTTTAAGAAATGAGAACTGCATGTCTCTAGTTATTTATTACTACATTAACTTTTTAAAACAACTTATTGCTGGGAATAATTATTTTATTTAACTAGACAGTTAATCAGAAGTCTTTCATTAATAATATATATCAAAAATAAAAGGAATATCTGAAACTTTTATTTAAAAAAATTATTCTTATAAAGATTATGGAGAAATCAAGTCATATGTGTGATTGATAGATGTAACTATTAATAATTTGTTTGCAATAATTAAAAAGCAATTATGCACTAAATTTTTCCCCCTAAATTTGTGGCTAGCTCTATAAAGTAATTTGAATAATCAATGTACTTATGAATAATAATGTCTATTTTAATACCGATTAAATATATGAGAAAAGTCAAGAGCCAACAACCAAATGATATCTTTTCTAATAAAATACGAAAACCAATATCATTATCTTTAAAGTCATATATTCAAATTCAGAAAATTAAATCAAAAGAATGGGGTAATACAATTCTCTAGTTATTCACTCAATAGATATGAAAGATATGATTATTAAAGTGTTTTTTATACTAACAAGACTTTTAATTACTAAAAATCGTTTCAAATATATTTCCATTATTATTAAAAAAGGTTTGTGTTAAAAGCTGAAAACACTCTCACTTTATATAAGAATGCTGTTGAGAATGCTAATTACTAAAATACAAACAAGTTAAAAAACAAAACAAAAAAAAAATAATAATTTATATTTCTATATATTTATAAGGATTAATATGACAGAATAGTTGAAAAATCTTTGTTTAAAGTTTTAGATAGTTATCAAAAAAAAAAAAAAGTACATGACCCAATATGATTTTAGCATTTGTGAATTATTAACCCAAATGTTTTCATTCACAGTTACTTTATAATGATATAATTTCTATCAAAAATTCATAATTTAATAAAATCTCCAAAAATAAGTAACAGAAGACTATGACTGATTAATTACTTGCAGAATCCATAAACCATTTGTGATCAGTTAAAATTTTAACTGTACTCATTTTCCTGCTTTTCTGCTAATTTCATATTAGTATGTACTTTTGATTTATTTTTGTAACATTAATAAAAATCTCTGATATTAATTCTCATAGAAGTAGCCTTTAAAACAACAATTGCTAAATGAAGCTGCTATATCATGAAAAATATTTAAAATGGCAAAAAATTATTTTTAATTCTGTATATAGAAAGAAAGTATGTAGTAATCAATGATACTTCAATATCTTAATATATAATAAATAATTCAGGGTATTGGGCTATATATTTGTTGAATCTTGAGCTAACATTATAATAAGACTCAGAAAGCAAAAATATTTATAAAATAAAGCTAAAGAAAATGTTATGCATCAGTTTTCTTGCATCATGAAAGTTAACATAAGACATTTATTCAATTTAAGAAATGTTAAGGTTGGTTTATTCTGAAAGTAAAACAAAAAAAAAAAAATACATAAAATGATATATAGCTAACAATAAAAAAGGCACCAACAAAAAATCAAATAATATCTTATCAAGTATTCATTGGAGCATTTAATATGAATACTAATGAGGTAGCTTTTATAAATAACTAAAACATTCTAACTAAAAGTCATGAATATGATGCTTGGCATTGAAAATGTATTTGAATTGACAAGGTTAAAACAGTAAGTACCCATATTTAAAGATTAATTTTCTTCATTGATATACATTATGACTAATATGTATTTTTTAAAAATAAAAAGAAAGCATGTATTTTTAAAGTTTAGAAATAAATGAGCTATGTATACCTTTTTTTTTAATTTAAAAAACTATAATGTATACTTATGAATTTTTTCATTTTACTGAGGATAATAGAAAATGAAATTAAATACAAGTTATTTTAAATACAACTTTACAATTTTATATTAATAATAGGTAGTTATTAGATTTATTTTCATTTTAATATTAATAAAAGTCATTAATATTAATTTTCATAGAGATAGCCTTTAAGATAATAATTATTAAAATAAACAAAAATTATAGAAGAAATACAGATGAAGGCATATTAATTACAACTTGTTTTTAGTACTATCTACACACAGAAACTGCAATTAGTTTAAAAATAAATATAAATGAAGCTCAGTATTTTGCACAATTTATAGTATAATTGCACTATTTTTCTTAAGAACTATCTCACAGGCTATCCACCAAAAGAATGTAAAAATTTCAGACAGATAAAATGAATATTTATTATTATTGTACCACATTGGTATCTCTAACCATATGCTATCACACATATATACATAATCAAAAAAAATTTTTTTTTATTTGAATTTTAGATCATTGTTTTATGGGATTATTAATTATTAGAATTGCCAATTGATTTTTTCTTTAATGTCATTGATAAGTCTAAAATACCACTATATAGTTGTTTTGATTTTAAAAAGATTTTTTTATGAAAATGAAAATAACAATTTTGACTTGTTTTATTTTATTGTATCTTTAACAGTAATTTGCAATTCATTTTATCCCATTTAAAAAAAAATAATATGCAGTAATCTTAGTATCTTATTTAAAAAAAAAAAAAACATTGATCAAAAAAATTAAAATTTTTTTGCCAAAATAACATTGCTTATTTTTATATATATTTCAGTAGTAGACTTCAATAAATAAATAACAGATTACATTCTCACATGTATGAATCTATACATATGCTTATAGTTGATATTCAATATTTTAAAATTGTTTACAATGATTACTTGATGAATTAAAAAAACAAAACAGATAAGCTTGAGTATATCAAATGGTAACTGACTTAAATATTACATCATCCAAACAGAGTATAAACAAGTACGTGATGTCAGATGGAAGCTTTTTATTATTTGATTCTTTTGCCTACATATATATCTGCTTACTTGGTAGAAGCCACACTTTTGCTAAACACTTTTTTTTATTACAAAATCACAATATACATATTTATAAAGATATTTACTGAAAAACTATACAACAAGTGTTAAAAGGGAAAATTGAGGTCTGCACTTGAGGACACCAGAATGTAAATTTAGGCTTGAATAACAGCTGAAGTGCAATTGCCATTGCATTCTAAAAAGTGTTTTTTATTTTCATCAGAGATTTCCAAAATGTTTATTTAAAGTTAAAGTAAAATACAACTCAAATGCCCATAGATAAAAACAAAAACACTGTCAAAGATATTAAAGCATAAAACCAATGTATTAAACTGAAAGGATTATTTATTAAAAAATGCTCAAATCTTGATTTCCTACATTCTTGTTACTACATACTCGACCCCACCTATTGGAATCATTTTATTTTATACATATTGATAAAAGTATTTATTAAATCTACATTATCATGTTTACAAATATATATGTAAAACCCTGATGGACAGAATAATAATTACTTTAAAAAGCCCCCCCCGATGATAACGAAAATTGGATGAATCACCCATGGAAATTATCATCTATTGATATTTGATGCTTCATATGCATATACATAAATAGGATTTAAACTACAGGATAATATATTGTGCACTAATGACTTAAAATAGATTAATATACCTAAAAATGCTCTTCTGATAAAATCAATAAACTTCAAACATTGCTTTTGTATTATTGTTAACCCATAACTATTGGATATTTATGACTTATATGTAGATTTCATTATAAAATCTCAAGTGCAAGATGACTTTGGATAACAAGTATTTCACCATTATTACAGATTGTTCAATTTCATTTTAAGCTTTTATTATATGTGTATATGAAGGGTTATTTAATGTGTTTTTGTTTGTTAAAGAACAAATGACTATACATAAATGTAATCACAGGAAAATCATAATAATTAGTTAAAATTATAACTAACCATTAACTAAATTTTATCTGAATAACTTGTTTAGATTTCTTAATATCTTTATTATAACAAATTATAATAAGTTAAGGATTCTTTGTAAATTTTATACTTCTTTAACAAAATTAATGTAAATATATATTTTCCTTTGGTTTTGAAATAAGTATATTTTTCAGCACCACTCATGGGTACAAATCTGCACATGATCACCACAGATTAAATTCTATTTTATAATATATCTTTAACTTTATTTGTCTATTATTATTATTTATTGTAAATAAATTGTCATTATTATTTTATTATATTAAAAGTTCTGAATTTCATTTACTTTAATTATTTAAGTGCAGTAACTATAATCTATATTTAGAGAAACATGAATAAACAAATTTTAATTAGCAAGAAATTTAAATATCATTATACACATCCATTTTATTTAAATCCTTACCTTTTAATTTATAGTATATTCACAAGAGCTAGCTAGCTTCATTATTGTATACTATTTTAAATTGCATTGGTATGGATTAGGGATATATAAATAAATTATTTATTTATTTTTTTACTTTATGAATTTTGAATTTGATTGGATTTAATAATCTCTATCTCTTGGGTATTATACATGGTTAATTTTGTTATCTCAATTTTAAAGACTGAGCAAAGAGTTTTTTTTAATTTTGTTTAATTTTATTTATGCGATAAATTGTTGCCTTAATTTGAGTACATAACAGGTGTATTGCCTGCTATTCCCATTTATACCATTACATTATGGATTATCAAACTGTCTTATAATGTTAAAACATTTCGTACAACTATGCTATGCTCCAATCTAATAGCCATATATAAACAGCAATCAGCTCTCATAATCCTTTAATGATAGAAATAATCTTTTCCAAAATCCCCAGAAGAATTCTGAAATCTAATACATTTATATGATCCATTATCTTTAATTTAAAACGTAAAAGCACAAAAGTTTTGGTATATTTAATTTGAAGTTACTTTAGTCAATCATTTATAAGATAAATTTAAAAATTATTAGTAAAGTGGGACTGTAATATCTACTACTGCAATAATATTCACTAATTCAATTATCCTCTACAAAAAATAAATAAATTGGCAAAATATTATAATTTTAGTTCACGTTTAAACTGCTACAGTACAACACATCACATCAATTTAATGTCACTTAGATATATTTTTTGCATTTTATCATTATCAATTTTCATAAGTTTATTATTTGTAAAAAGTATGTGCATATATTTCATTTAATAAATATGATTAAATTATTTTCATTGCTATTTATATTGCTTTACTTTTTTAAAAATTTCTCATTAAAATGGAAACAAAAAATTGCTTCCAATACTGTTAATTCAGTAATGGCATAAACAGAAAATAAACACATTATTAACAAAAACTTTCACACTTAAAAAAACAAAGCTTGTGAAAATATTTTTATTTTATATTGTAACGATATATAAATATGTCGTTACATTAATTTAAAATAAAAACTTAAAAGTTCGCAAATAAAAGTAAAAAACTAAACGCTAAAATTAAAATGTTTGTTAAACGTATATACATTCGCACAGATGCCAAACTTTAAAAATATTTTTTTTTAAAAAACAAATAAATAAGTATTTGAACGTACTTTTTTTATAAAAAAAAAAGTACAAGATTTAAAAATAAAAACAGGTATTAATTAATTCTTGTAATCTGTAAATGGAAATGATTGTTTATAAATTGTTTGAAAAGCAAGCTAGCCTTGGGCTCTTGTATAATTAAAATGATCTGATGAAAGATAGATAAGAAAATAAAGAGAAATTAGCTTGACCAATGGAAGCACTAAGTCTTGGCTCGGACCCTAACGAAAGTGATGGATTAGTGACGTTTTGTTGATTGAATCCATGTGGATAATATAAAAAGGGAAATACAGTTTTTTCTGAGTTCCAGCGTTTTGTGTTTGAGAGATGTGGTAGGACGCACATACCACACTCTCTGTATAAAAAAAAAATGAAAAGACTGTGATACCTTGAACCAGCTATTGCCATCTCCAGAACATTATCTTCCAATGGAGGCGTCGTGGGAATTAAAAGCAGAAACCTGGACTCTTCTACCGTGAGCTCTGAACTTTACAAATTAACAACAACAACAAAAAAAGTAATTAAGAACTTTCGTCATTGTTTTTTTTAAAGATTCAACTAATTTAAATTTTAAAATGAACTTTTATTTGATTTTCAAATTAATAATTGATTGTTTAAATTTATATAGTTAAGTTTTGCTAAAATCATTTCCATTTTATTATTTTTATTTGTAGTAATAGTTATTGTAGAAATTATTAAATGCATTACATTTAAGTTGGGTATAGAAGTTGCAGAGATTTGTTAGCAGTTGATTATGTTGTGGTTTTCACAGTTGATTAGAATATATAAGTCAACGATGTCATAGGGTGTCTTATGATGAACACCAAAGGGTCTCCTATATTCCCTCAGCAATTGACGTTATCGATTGACTTTGTATTTTGATCGGTTGTGTTTAATTTGGAATGTTTTTGACCGTGGAATCTGTGCAGCCGATCTATACTCGACATTATAAAACAAATTGTATAAAAATAATCTGTGTGAGGGTATTTAAATGTTAAATTTAAGTCAGGAGTGAATGGCTATATAGTTTTGTAAAGTTATATTAAAGGAGGGTAATCTTAGGTTATTCATTTCGTAGTTGAATTGGTTCAATGGACTGGATATATTTGTGTAATTTTAGATGTAGTATGAGATCCGCTACGGGCAGGATTATATATATATGCCACACACCTTCTGTTTGCCTATGGATGGGTTTGTAAGACGGCAAAGGACCGCAGTCCATTCCTATGAAGTTTTATGTTTATTGTTCTACTCGCCAACAGATGTCGCATTCCTGGTTGGTAGAGAGACAATTTTTTCTCTAATTCTACTTGCTGTTCAGATGTACATTCCTGACAGTATAGTATTTTGTGTTGTCGTATTTTCATGCTACATTGAATACATAGATGTATCAGATGGATTGGCGCCGGTTTGATTGCGAAATTTGTTGCCTAAGGTTAAATCAGGGAAGAATATTTTCTTTTCAAATGCAGATCTATGTAGTCTATTCATACTCGACTATCTAAATAATATATTAAACTCATTGAAACTTAGTTAAATGTAAAATTAAAAGTTAATATAAAAATCTAAAATGTTAAACTTATTCCTCAAATTAGAATGATTTTATATGTGCGTAAATAAATATTTTTTATGTGTTAATTTCTGGCAGTGGCTTTTATTTATTTATATTTAAGATATAAATTAAGATATAGATTTTTATCTCTGCGTCTCCACTGAGCTAGTGACTTGGGCTAACGATCTGAATATTTAAATAAAGTGGAATCTTAACAGCGCGTATCTGCCTACTCTATAAATTTTTCTAGGTTTAAATGCCTAGATGGCGCTCTGTAGAGCAGATATCGTAGTTTGCGGTTAGATTCGATCTTCACTTCATTTCGATCGTTATAATATATTAATACAAAATCATTCTTTAATTTTATTAATTGTTAAAAATGTATACACTATACTAATATTTAAATTATAACTTCTAAGTATATGTATATAAGTGTATGTGTTAACATATCTATATTTGATATAAAAGTGTGTTTTAAATGTTTTATTTATGTAGATTTATTTACAATCCTATACGGAATTATAAATAAAAAAATGATGAGTTATTATCCACTATTCATGCTATTAGTTAGAGTCTTGAAACAAAACAAAGTGGATATGAGAATTCTAATGTACTTTTATTTGGTACTTGAGTACTAAAACTGCAACGTAGGAGAGATAGGAGACCTTTTCACACCCACAATAAATGTGTTATGTCATGATGATGTTATATTGAAAGAAATAATCCTATATTTTTCAGTGGTGATAACATTATAGTTGATGTCATACCGTGATAGATGGCATCATATTGTCATAAATGACATCATATTGAAAGAAATAATTGGACATTTTTCAGTTATTGTCCAGATATATTTCTAACAATAGCTATTTTTTCCATTGATTGTCATTTTCATTATAAAAAAAAAAAAACAGTAGCAATTTTATGAAAACCCCAGCATACTTTGCAATCAAGTGGTTTCATTTTTGAAATGAAAATTTTTACTGCAGATCTCCATTTTCTGTGGTAATATTTAATAGGAAAAGTTTGGTTTTAACACATAAATTTCTGTTATATATTACATGGTAAGTGTTGTAGGAATATAGTTCATGTATTTTTATCCAAATTATTTCAAAATCATAATCATTTACTGTTTGTTTTGTGTATATTTAAACAATTATTTTTTTGATTAATAGATCATTCTTAAAACTTGGTTTTTTTTTTTTTTTAAAAGTTGTTCAAAATTACTTAAAAGTCAAAATCATTTACTGTTCATTTGGCATATGTGTAATAATTAATGTCTTTTTTTTTTGTAGTTTTTGCTTTAATTTCTTTATAAAAAAAAAAAAAAGACATTTATTACAATTTTATGAAAATACCAGCATACTTTGCAACCAAGTGGTTTCATTTTTGGAGCAAAAATTTTTACTGCAGATCAATTTTAGTACTCAAGTACCTTTTATTTAGGTAAATATTATTTTCAGTATAAATTAAAATATTTGTTAAAAAAAACTCAATCAGTTTAAAACCTTTTATATTCCATGGAATATGAAACACTAAAAGCTTTTATACAATTATTGTTATATTATTTATATTACTATATATATATATAACTTTTAAAAAACTCTGAATTTGTTAGACTAACTTATGTATATTTTTAACTTTAATAAAATAATAACTTACCTTTGGAGAAAAATTAACAAGTAAAAATGTTCCAATAATAGCTAATGATGTTCCTGAAAACAATAACAATAATATTAATAATAGTAATATTTACAAATCTAATAACATCTTCCTTTCTCTAGAACCAAACCACATCATCATTATTATTAAGTAAATCAATGTACCCTTGGTAACAATGCAACCAGATTTTAAGAGGGCATGTAAGAAGTATAAAGAAGCAGTTAAAAACAGATGAGAGAGGAAATAATGGCTAGATGGGATAATTATTTTTTTTAAAAAAAGAAATAACTAGAATAGAATTAATAAGGAAATAGTGTGCACTTAATATAAAGTTAATTAAGAAAATTAACAATGCAGATAAAAAGGATTATGAAAATTTTTGGAGATATTATAAAGAAGAGAAATAAAAAATGCTATTATCTTGCTAAATGCAGAAAAGAAAAAAAATGAAGATAGGGAAGAAATTGGCAAAATAATGAATTTATCATAAAAATCTTGGAGGATGGAAACTTAAATAAGTGAATATGATTTAGTGCAGAATTTGAATTATGAAAAAATGGATATAGTGATGAATTTAGAATTCATTACAGCAGTAAGTGGATTAAAAAAAGAAGCAAGTAAATGGATTAGATAATATTATGAAATATTTGTAATTATAAAAGGTTTGCAATGATTGATTTAATAAAAAAGCCCAAATAAAATTATAAATGATAATGAGATTCTATATAAACGAAAGCATATAAGAATTAGACTATTAAAACAGGCAAAACTCTCTATACATATTGCCACTCAGTGCAAATCAGAGTAATCAATGGATGCCAGAAGGCTTGTGCATAAAATCCCCATCTAGTGCCTACTCATTCAATATCCCCAGACTAGTTTCTAGTTTGTAGCCTTCGTCAGTGAGGAGCCTTGGATCTGAGAGCACTGCACCTAGATCTTAGGATCTAATGCAACCCTCCAGCAGCCACATTTTATTTCTATTTAACTACAAAATTATGCGACAAATTGAAAACACTATAATATTTTAAATCCAAGCTCCTCAGCTTATATTGTATAGTCATGTAGATCTGAACTCAGTTCAGTACCTACACATTTTGGTGTTTTGGGTTCTTTAATAACCATATCCACCATTATCCTATTAGGCAGGATTGTCACATGATCACCATTTCTTATGCTTGCTCTTAACTGTTATTAAAACAGGCAAACTCTCTATATATATTGCCACTCAGTGCAAGCCAGAGTAATCAATGGATGTCAGAAGGCTTGTGCATAAAATCCACATCTAGTGCCTAATATCCCCAGACTAATTTCTGGCTTGTGGCCTTTGTCAGTGAAGAGCCTTGGATCTGAGAGCATTGCACCTAAATCTTAGATAGGATCTAATGCAACCAAAACTATGAAACTTAAATTGAAACACTATAATATTTTCAATCCAAGCTCATCAGCTTATATAGTCATATAGGTCTGAATTCAGCTCAGTACCTACACATTTTGGTGTCTTTGATTCTTTAATAACCATAGCCACCATTATCCTATTAGGCAGGATTGGTTTTAAGCCAAAAATACCACATGATCACTATTTTTTATGCTTGCTCTTAACTGTTCCTCACTGTCTAAGGCCACAAACAAGAAACTAGTCTGGGAATATTGGATGAGTAGCACTAGATGGGGATTTTATGCACAAGCCTTCTGGCATCCATTGATTACTCTGGCTTGCACTGAGTGGCAATACGTATAGAGAGTTTTGCCTGTTTTAATAACAGTTAAGAGCAAGCATAAGAAATAATGATTATGTGATGTTTATTGGCTTACTTAGACTATTATATAAAGAAAAAGTTGTTAGGCTGATAAGTAGCTACCGATCACTAACAAATAGTTTATGATAATACAGTATATATATATGATTAGGACTTGAATGAAAAAGAGCAAAATCTTGGGAGGAATTCAGAATAAATTTTGTTCAGAGAAGTGTATAGAGCATATTAGTCATTGTTTCACAATAGACTGAAATGATATATAAAAAAATTAACCAATATTAATTGCATTTTTTAAGTTTATAAAAAAAACTTATATTAAGTTGGATAAGACTAGATTGCGAAAAAGTTTTTTCTTGGAAATATAGGAATAGATTTGGATGTTAAGAATGATTAAGGATTTTAACTTAGTAATATAGAGAAGAATGTAAATCTTTGATTTTACAAATTTACACACACCCATATTCATCAGTTTAAAAAGCATAAGTGGACCTCTTATGCTTAGAGTTTATCGTTATATAAGCCAATCTTTGCTTACCGTTCTGAAATCAGGGCTTTATTTAAATAATTTTTATAAATACCAATTGGGAGATGTAGAGATAGTGCAAATCAAACATAAAATCTGACTGAAACATAAATGTCCATTATTACATTATTTATTTTGTTTCTAGAAGAATTGAATATTGATCTAGGAAGACTGGGAATAGCATAGGTATGGTAATATAGTTTCTCTCTCTTTCTCTGTCTTTTTTTTTTTTTTTTATAAATAATGTATTTTTCCCATATAGTATAAAAAATATGGAGTTGTTATTAGAAAAGTGTGCAGAAATAAAATTAAATTCAGTGAAAAAAAATTTGTGATATTAATAATTAATAAGAAGGGTAAAGCTGAAGGATTAAAGATATTTTTATTGAAGAAATGGAATATAGATATCTAGATATTTCATTAAATGGGAAAAGAAATTGTATATATTATTTGGGATTAGAATTTGAAACAAGAAGTAGATTGGCAGTAACTAAAAATCTATCATGTTTTTCATTTGGAATCCACTTTAAGATTTGAAAATTATATATTTTGCATTAGAGGAGGAATTATGTAAGCAAGGAAGCAATTCTCGGGAGAATGAGAGACATCTTATTTTAATGAAGAATATTACAAGCAAATTAAAAATGGAAGATTGCAATATATGAATGAAAATTAAATACTATTTTTATTAATCAATTTTATTATGTAAAGAAGTCAATAAATATATGATATGCAAAGTTACTAAATAGAGATTTTATTTTTAAATTTTTATATAAGAAATAAAATGTGTAGAGTTATGTGGGTTGGGGGAAAAAGAAAAGAGAGACTGTTTAGAAAAAAGGAAATAGTTATGAAATTTGGATATTAACATGAAAAAATAGGAGTTATATATATATATAAATATATAGAATATAGAAAGATGCATGATAACATTAGAAAGAGATTATTGTTATTTGAGGCGATGACAGAAACTTTAGATACCAAGAAAAGGAGAAAAAATTGATATTTATTTAATGGAATGTAATATGTTGAGAGAAGTTCAGAAAAAATTGCACAAAAAATGGTAAAACATAGAGATGAAGAGGGTGAAAGAAGTATATATGCTTGCTTAAGTCTTTATGACAAAAGTGGAGAATTAAAGATAAGTGTTTTAGGATTAATAAAACAGTTTTTATTAAAATAGGATAAATACTAAAACAATGATTAGGAGATTGTCGATTTAAAATAAGTAATAGGTGTAAGAAGTGATTGGGTTTTTGTTGTTTTAAAATATTTTCAAAAACTAAAAAAATTTGGTTAATGGAGTGTATAGAATACAACTGATTAACAATTGACAAATTTATCATATCAACAAAGAAAAATTATGTAGAATAATTTTGAAAGGAGTAATGGTATCTACACAGTTTGAGAAGTGAAGTCAAGAGACTCAAATTTTTAATTAGAATTCATAAAATAGACAGATATATATTAGGTGAGACTATTAAAAAAAATGGGATAGACATTTTTTAATGAGAAAAATTAAATATAAATTTAAAATGTTTGCAATGTTTCAACACATGAATTAAAGTAGATTAATAAAAACAGTATTTAATTATATTATATTAAAAGAACAATTGACTTCATTGGGCTAGAAAGACTTAACTTATGCAAAGTTATTATGATAAATATATTGTAACTCTCATGGTTAAGTTTACAGACATGGTTTTTAAGTGAATATTTTTTTTTATTGTACTATATATTCTAACATAATAAAAGTAATGGTATAAAATAAATTTTAAAATGTTTTAAAAATGATAATAATTGTAAAAAATAAAATGTATTATAATTTTTATTTTAAAATAAAGAATTATTATTTTTGTTGCTATGGAAACCAACTAAAACTTTGTCGATTGTTCATTCAATTACTTTGATATCTCTATGAATGTAAACATATATTTCTTTTTCCATGAATATAGATATATGTTTCTATCTCCGTGAATGTCGATATATGGTCATTAAAATCATTAATTTTAAATATCTGCTAGAAATATTAACATTTTAACTTCTTATGAATTATTCCATTGCAGTTTTCCTATGAGCATTTTCCAGATATTTAAAGAATTGAAATAAATAGATTTACAACTTCATTTGTAGAACATTTTCCTTTTATAGTTAATTAGAGGTAAGTTTTCTTATATTGGAAATGTTTCGATATTTTTTTAGAATCAGCTCTAGACAGTAATTAAAAGACCAGCAGGATCAAAGTTAATTTTAAAGCATATCTTTATTTACAGCTCCATATTCAGCTATACCATTGGAAAGGTCAGGAAAGGCATTCTGAAGTTTTACCCTGAGATTGCATAATATTTATTTAAATAATTATTTCAATTTTTACTGATTTTTCACGATTTAAGATTACATTTACTTAAGATGTAGAACAAATAAGTGTGCATGCATGAAAATTTGTATTTAGATTTGGCCAGTCTGTAAATGTAGGGTTAAAAAAATTGATTTAGCTTGTTTAATTTAAAAATATATTTATTTGATAGTATAATTTAATTAAAAGGTCAATTTAAAATTAATTAAAATAAATATCTGAGAACTTTTAAGTTTAGTAGGTTATTTGTCTTAAAATAAATAACTATAAAATTATTTTAAACTGGAACCTTTTTATTAACTATGTGGCCGTCCGCCGAAAATAAAACACACTAATATTTTCAATCCAAGTCAATTCATGTGATATTTTAGTGGTTTAATGCCAATCCTAACCAAAGGATAAATGTGACTATGCTTATTAAAAACAAAAACACCAAAATATATAGGTACTGAACTGATTTCAGATCTCTATGACTTTACAGATGAATGAGTTTGGATTGAAAATTTTAATGAATTTTTAGTTTGGGCTGATAGCTTTACATTTAAGTACAAAGGTTAAAGGTAAGTTGTTAGATAAGTGGTGAAATACATCCAAAGATCTAGGTGCACTACTCCCAGTTCCAAGACTCTTCATTGAAGAAAATCATAGACTAGAAACTAGTGTGGAGATACTGGATAAGAAAGCAGTGGATATGGATTGTGAAGCACAATCTTCTAGGATCACTTGATTACTAGAGTTTGCATTAGGTGGCACTCTAATGTAGAAAAAAGTTTGCTGCAGTTTTAGTATAAATTCCTGGATAACTGTTAATTCTTGCAAAGATTATCATATGGACAATTATTTCAATATCTGCATTATATACAATCAAATCATAAGTTTGTTTAGCAAAGGTAATTTTAAAAAATTTATTATTGCCAAATTCATCACTTTTTGCTTAATTAATTTCCTTAAATGCAAAATATTGTAATCAGATTAAAAAGCATTATGGATCTTTTTTCTACCCATAGCATTCTTCTATCTCTTTCTTTGCTATTGTTTATAATTCCTCGAAGTATATACTCAATCTAGTTTCTCTTTCATATCTTACTCTTTTCAATAAATTATTTCCTTTCACACTTTTAAGCACATATATATTTCTGATTACTCTCATTTATTCTTAAAATTTACACCTCTAAAGTTTTCAATTACTTTTTCTCCTAATTTCCTACAGAACCAAGTTTATGCTTCACATGAAGTTATTTCCCAAACAAACATTTAACAAGACTTTTTTTTTTAAAGACTGAACTTTATAATGAGTCACAATCTACTTTTATTAAAATCTTGTTTAAGCAATTTCAATGCTAATTTCTTCATTGTTTCCTCCACAATTAGTTGACCAATCTCACAAATATTTAAAAGCACTTATTCACTATATAACTTTCTTCTCAAACTATAACATAATTTATTGGAATTAGAAAACACACTCCGAGGTATTCTTGAAGTCAAACAAATATATTTCAATTAGCATGTTTATTGCACAATATTTTACAAACATCAAATTATAATATAAAAAAAAAATCAAAGTCATATATCACATGACTCAATTTTTAAGCTTGTAAATAAAAATAAAGACCTCTGCTAATTTGCTCTAACAGGCTTTATTGGTAAATGCCAGCTAAACAAAACATTTAAAAATCTCTATCTTGAAAACCACTCCATAGCCTCAGACCAACGGTTTCATACTTTGGCACTCCTCAGTGAGGTGCTAGGATAGTTTTAGACACTAGATCTAAAAATACCAAGCCAAAGCCAGCATTTATTTAAAAGTTAATTTTTTTTTTTACTATCAAATTATAATAGTATGAGTTGCATCTTTTTATGAATTTGCCTTTATTTTGATTCCTAAAATAACTCCATAACAAACATTTATTTAACAATTTATTTAAAAATTAAAAAAACATACAAAATTTTTTTTTCTGTTTTATACTTCTTTTTGCATCTAATATTCTGTTAAAAGATATGTTAAATCTCATAATTATTTCACATACTTCGTCTTTACAATATCCACCAAGTAATCACTTTATCAAATATTTTTTCAAGATAATAATAATAAAATACAAATATTAATCAATTTCTTTCTCTATATATTTTCAACAATAGATATCACCCAATTTCACTAATTACTTGGATTAATAATAAGAGTAGCTTTATGGAGAATAAAATATTCTTGATTGACTCTGGGCCAAATCAATGAAAAATACATACCAATTGCATTATTTGTTTTTCTACCATTTCTAAATCAATCTTATTCTTAAGTCAAAAAGTTAAATATATCTCAAGATTCAATGGTACTATGACTGCATGCCATTCAAAAAAAAAAAACTTTCTAAAAAATTTTCTGATTTGTAAATTATATTATAAAAATAATATTCTCAATTTTACTTCTATAGCATTTAAAAATAATACTGAAATTTTATAATTCTTTATGCTTTGCCAGTATTCATCTTATCCA
The DNA here is from genome assembly GCA_028023455.1 of Epiperipatus broadwayi. Lineage (NCBI taxonomy): Eukaryota > Metazoa > Onychophora > Udeonychophora > Euonychophora > Peripatidae > Epiperipatus > Epiperipatus broadwayi. Next base: position 1,410,012 of record JAQFVV010000009.1, on the reverse strand, counting down.
TAATTTTCCTTAATTTTATTTTCTCTTTTCTATCAGACTTTTTTCCATTAGTCCCAAATAAAAATTGTTATCCATAATGTATAAATTATTTTGTATTATTTCTTTTTTCAATGCATCTATTCTTTCCAATGACTAATATATTAATGTCACTCCCATATTTCTTTTTTTTATGTTTAAAACTATTTTAATCTGTTATATACTAAATCAAATCTTTTAATTGTAATTCTATCATTCTATAATATTCTTTTGATCATTGTCTAGTTTTACTTCATCTCAATTCATTGATAAACTCTTTAAAGATACTTCTATCTTCTTCAATATTATATTTTCTTTCCTCTATTACTTTACTGATTATTTAACTGTCAGCCCAAATCTTTTTGTTCATTCACCTTTTTTTAAATTGTTTGTATCATATCTTTTTTTAAATAATTTTCAAATTTTATTTGAATTTATAATTTTTTTTTTTTACTTTCCTAATCAATAAATGTGGAATTTTTAATCAATACCTTTTTCCAATTTATCAATGATTCCTTCATTTCTTGGATTAATTCTATATTCTCTTCAAACTTAATTCCTGACACTAATAAACTGTGATCTAAATTTATATTAGTTCTGAATTAAAAATTAACTGTGATAAAACACAGTTGCTGAAGCTTTAAACATAAAATTATAAATTATTAATTTTTGTTGAAGTATATACATACATTCTTTTCATTAGTTCTGAAGTATATACACACATATACTTAATACTATCACTAAATTATTAATACATATACTAAATAAAATCTGTTTATCATTTCCTACATGTACATTCTTCAATTATGATTTTTAAACATGGATTCATTGTTATGGTTTTTCATCTCTATCTTATTTCTGAATCCTAACTAATATTTCATAATTTTACTTTACATTTTCTGCCGTGCAGGATTTTGGATAATATATAGAAGCTGAATTAGTCTTGATTTAGAAATTTCCATTTAATGTAAAAAAAAATTCAGCCATTATGCTGACATAGAATTGCATTTCTAATTATTCAAAGATCTTAATCTGGTGATCACATAATAATGCAATTCATGGAAGATATGTTTGCCTTAATAGTAAAAGTTACTACTGTATTAATTGAAATGAAAAAAGGCAACAGTATAAAATGGAAAATACCAAATCAAGACTACTTTTGACTTCAGAAGAAGTTTAAGGCCATGGAAATACTCAAGTGCCTCTAGAAATTCATGATATGATAGTCTTACAAAAAAAATACTTTTCAGTTTGAAAATTAAAATTATTAAATAATATATATAAAAAAAAAATACATGGAAATAGGGATCCTTGAAAATATCCCCTCAAAATAAATTTATTTTAACAAATATTTGAAAGTACTTTTTTAATCTGTCTATTGTTCCATCTTGGATACTCAACACACAGCTAGGTTTTGAAATTGTTCAGGCTAGAAATTATTATGGTTGCAAAATAAAATTTTTCATATGGTTTCTTAAAAATTCCATTTACATCATTTTCATTAACCATTAAATGAGTTTCACCCCCCCCCCCCTTATAGAAATATTTGTTTTAATTAAAAAATTCAAAACTTAAAATTTCAGAAATATTGAAATGAAGATGTTTTTGAGTTTGTTTTTCTTACAAAAAATTTTATTACAATAATGCTTAGGATTTGAAATGTTTTTTTTTTTTTTTGTTATACCTGTTGAAATATTGGAATTAAAAGCACATTTAATGTTCCAGATTTAGCACTTAAATTTATATTGGTACTTTTCATGAAAAAAATTGTGGGAGATTGTTAAATTTTGATAACTAGCCTTTTTTCTTCTTTCTAAAATGGCTTCCTTAAAATCAGATAATTTTTTTTTTAAGAGGGAATTTTATTCCTGAGTATTTTTTCCAGACATATATACTTCAGGCTATTGAATTTCCCAATATGCTTGATGTAAATTAATCAAATGATAAACTTTTATAGTATCTTTTTCTTTTTTTAAATTGCAAGCAATATGACCAGTTGTTTTCAATCTACATGCATTTATTATGTTGAAGTTTAAAAACATTAGCTTCAAAAGCTATTGCTTTGTGTTCATTATTTGGCAATTTTTTAAAACTCTCCTTATTATTAATCATTTCATGAACATTCAAAATAAAAAAAAATATAACTATTCTACTTTGAATTTTTGATTTATTTATTTAACACATGACCAGATTTGAAAAGAGATCAGGTAACAGTGAAATGATTATGAAGAGAACAAACAACAAAACTACTAGCAGATTTCTATTGAGCTCGATTATATTTTGATATATAATGTATTCTGATTGTGATTTAATAAATTTTCATGAATTTAAAATTGATCTCTCATAATTTATGATAGTTCGATGAATTCTTAACCATACTCATGTTATACATGCTATATATAAGTAACAAATTGTTCGGTCTCATGGCAAATAATTCAAAAGATTTGATATTAAAAATAAAATATTTAAACTCTTATTAAATTAAGATTCAAAGCAGCAAATACTGCAAAAACTAATCATCCAAAAATTATAATATTGAAATAAAAATATAAGCAAGTAGATCAAGCTAAATGCAAAGAAAGTCAAAGATCTGCAAACTTAGTGTTGCCTTCTTATTCTAAGTTTATATTTACATATATTTTTACAAGCATCACATATATTTCAAAATCATAGTGTTATTTTTTGTACATTAATCAATCATCAGTATGTATCAAATGAATTTACAATAAGTAAATTATTTAAATCAACTTTGGTTTTTAAATATTATTAATAATAAATAATTATTAAAATATAGTTTAATTTTAGACTTTTATAAATGCATGTAAATTTAGATTACATATTTACAAATATTTAAAATAAAGGGAAAAAAAATCTTTTAAGAGTTATTCTCTCACACCTATGATAAGTCTCATCACCTTATTTCTATAATAATCTTTTTATTATACTTTAAACAACAAATTTGAAATTCAATAGAAGTAATGATAAAAACAAAAATAAAACATAAAATATAAATATTAAAAAATATCAAAGAATAAAATCTTACCAAAAATATCTTCTGGCCTTAGTGTTTCTTGTAAAATAAGTACTGCTAAAAACATATTAGCTGAAAGTATGGATATTTAAAATTGAGTTTTTAATACTATATACATATTAAAAAACTAATTGCTTTTTAAATATATATATATGACTTCACATTATAATTATTTTTGGGATATTTCGAGTAGCAAAATAGCTGACATTTCAGTACAATAACAAGTACCTTCCTAAGAGTATCATCTTTCTCAAATCATAGGCATAGAAATGCATGTGAGATTTAAAATTGTTATTTTTTTCTTTCTCCTCATATTTAAATTCTATTGGTTGAGAAGTTTTAAACATTAGTTTGTCTGCCAATAGGTTCTTTCAAATGCTGTTAATTTTCTTTAATTCACACCTTTCATTCAAACTCTTGGGCCTTTTAAAAATCTCTATAGCTTCTCTTACCAATTTCTGGTTATATTGTTCAATTTTTACTAGAAAATAATTTGTTTTATTAAAATTGATATCATGATTAGTTAATTTTATATGAGAATAAATAGCTGATGAATAGAATTTTTCTCTGACTGCCAGAATATGTTCTTCCTTTGTAACATTTAATCTACAATTAGTCTGTCCAATATATAAATGTGAACAGACCCTGCACGAAATTTCATATATACCATGGCACTTCCTAAAGATAAAATTTCTTTGATTTTATAATTCCACTTCCTAAAGATAAAATTTCTTTGGAGTGTTATGGTATTTCCACTTCCTAAAGAAAATTTCTTTGGAGTGTCATGGTGTATATGAAATTTCATGTAGGATTTGTTCACATTCATATATTGGACAGACTAATCATAGGATAAATGTTAGAAAGGAAGAACACATTCTGACAGTCAGAGAAAAATCCAGTTCATCAGGTATTGTTCTTATATAAAATTAACGAATTATGATATCAATTTTGATAAAACAAACATTCCAGTAAAAATTGAACAATATGACCAGAGATTGCTAAGAGAAGCTATAGAGGTTTTTAAAAGGCCCAAGAGTTTGAATGAAAACTGTGCATTAATGAAAATTAACAACATTTGAAAGAACCTATTGGAAGACAAACTAATTTTTAAAACTTCTCAACCAATAGAATTTAAATATGAAGAGAAAGAAAAAGATAAAAATAATGATTTTAAATCTCATATGCATTATTACAATTTGTAAAAGAGGATGCTCTGAGGAAGATAATTGTTATTGTACTGAAACGTCAGCTATTTAGCTATTTTACTACATAGAATACCCCTAAAATAATTATAATATGAAGTCCTCATTTATCCATGAAAATATTAGAAGTAACATAGTCATCATTTATCCATGAAAATATTAGAATTAACATATACATATATATTGTATTTGTATACATGATAATCAGTGCCTGAGATATTAAACAGTGAAGTTCTTTATGTTAATATTAAGATGCAACATATATTAATAACTCAAATTTATGGAAAAATATGTATATATACATACAAAGGTATTTTTACAATTTTTTTTTAAAAAAAAAAAGATTTCAATTAAAATAGCAACTTATAAATGGTTAAAAAAAAAAAAAAGAATAATTTACAGCTTAAAAATTCAGAAGTTTAAACATCAGAAATGACAAAACTGGAGCCATAATCTCTGGACTTTAAGTTCCAATCTATTATTGCAGTGAAATTGGAAACAATTTACAAATAATTAAAAGTTGTAAGATTATTTTCAAAAAAGAAATGCATATTTAATCGGACTCCAACTCTATAAAAAATAAAATAAAAAAAGCCCTCCACAGAATCTAAAAAAGCTATAATAGTCAATAGAATTAACTAGTTGTCAATAATAACATCACCAAACTATTATTCATAAAATAATATACACTTATAATAACATGGGTTCCTTACTTGCAAAATGACCATTACTGATAAGTTAGGTGATGAACATTAAAGGAGAAATATATCCAGTATTTCTGATTTAAGTTGAGTTCACAAGATAGAAATTATTTAATCAAAACTAATGTAAAGCAGAAATTTTATTCCTGTTACTCGATAAAAGTTTATAAGTTAATTAATAAAAATTATCTTCCTGAACAAACTAAGAAATGATTTAAAAAATCTTCCAAATACCCTCAAACATTAAAAAAGGCAAAATGTTTACTCTCAAACATACACTGTTATCAAAGAATTTGATGATACTTTTCATTTTAATTTCATCTATCATAGTTCTGTGATATTAAATTTAAAAGAAGCAACAAAAGTGATATTATTTATAATTAAGCATTACAAATTTGACTAATTTTAAATAATTTATTAAATTTGAAACTTCCTATACTTACTGCCCTTAGATATAACAATAAATGAATGCATTAGATTTTATAGAATGCTGCAAAACTCTCTTCGAATGGAAACCTGGGTCCACAATCAGGTGATTCTTAGCACTTCACAGCCTCCTGTGATTTATTTTTGTCTGTCATGATTGTATATATATATTAGAAAACATTTTTCATTCACATACTCATTCATACAACTGAGAAGAAAGACCATAGTGTTTTTTGATCTTAAACTCAGAGGTAAAAATCCAATAAACTCACTATGGTTAATGTGTGTTGGTGAGTAGCCCATCCATGTTTGTATACAAAAGAATAATCACATAGTAATAATAACTGCAACGATAAAAACATATGAAGTGGACATTAGGAATTTGCCTTGCTAGGTTTCTTTAAAGCTCCAAGAGGAATCAAAGGGTCTCCTTACTACTTTATAATAGAGATATATAGATGTAAATAGAAAGAAAATTTTAAAAAACAAGCATGGAAACATTTGAAATGATTGATACATAGCATATTGAGACTGAATTGTGAGTATATGAAGCAATCATTCCTCAGATCTAACAATTCTATCTTGTACTTTATCACAAATGCTAGCAACATTTGAGGAAACAGAAAATGAATTTTGCATCGTCTTTTTCAAGAGATGTGGAGTACTTATTATCTTCAGATTTTTCATCCAGTTTATTTCAAAATTCCTTAAACACACTGCAGAGTTGTTCAAATATGATAGTGTACCAAGATTTACTTTTCAATACCATTTTTTCAGCTTGAATACAAATATCTGAAGATTATTTTGAAACTGAATTGTGTATTTCATTTCCCCAAAATTTCATGTTCAGTTTCTTTAGCCGATCTAAAATATATGCTAAAATAAGCCACAAAATCATATTTTCCTTGCACTTCCAAAAAAACTTAAATCTTTTGATTCCTTTTGCAATATAATTTGTCTTTAAAGAGTTCTTTAAACAGACAGGTGTCAAGAGCTCCATGTTCTGTTGCAATTGGTGAATCATGCAGTATAGGCCAAATTTGGGAAATTAGTTTTTATTTTTGTATGAAAGTCTGATTTTAACTTTAGTATAGCTGGTACTGCATTGGTATAAAACTCAAGACTTTTCAATTTATAATTTTCCACTTTCAAAAAAGATATTTATCTTTTCTATAATATCTTCACCTTTGGTAATATTTTCAAATGGACTACAAACAGGAACTCTTCATTATTGGCATATGAATGAATTTATTACAAAGATAAGCAATTGAGAATTTGAATTTGCACATGTTAAACAATCAACTTGGAAAAAAACAACTTCATTGCAAATTAACTTGCTGACAATTACATGTATCCAAAACGCACCTCTGAGTAATGTTATTGGACAGATATATTTGTCGCATCATTATCTTACTGGCTTCTTCAAGAATTAACTGCACTATCTTCAACATGATCACCATTTCTTATGTTTACACAAGCTGTTTACACAGAGGCTAAATTCTCCATACATTAGCACCACTAGTGCAAGCCAGAGTAATGAATGGATGCAAGGTTTGTGCATAAAATCCCTATCTAGTGTCTATTCATCCAATACCCCCTGACAAGTTTCTAGCTTGTGGCTTTCATCAGTGAGGAGTCTTCGATCTGAGAGCAGTGATGAAAGCAACAAACTAGAAACTAGTCTGGGAATATTGAATGAGTAGGCACAAGATAGGGATTTTATGAACAAACCTTCCTGCATCTTTTGATTACTCTGGCTTGCACTGGTGGCCCTACTGTATGGAGAGTTTAGCCTCTGTGTCTATTTTCAACATGAAGGATTTAATGAGTTTAATAAGATTGTAAGTATATAAATAACTAATAAATATCAGTTGGGCAGAGTTAAATTAGTTAGAATAGAAATTTCAAACACTAGCCACCAATGGAGTTAGTTACCAGTGACAGAGAAAGGAGACAGCCTGGTGTTTGAAAGCATGAAATATATTTTAACGCTACAGGAAACTATCAGGTCATACTTGGGGTGATATGTGAACATCAACTGCCTTAAATTGGTTAGACATTTGTAACTTTACAGAAAATTGGGGTTTAAACCATGAGGGATCTGAGGAAATTGTATATAAAAATAAAATTTAATCTCAAAAGGGATGAGCATAATAGATCATTCTGAAAGGTCAGCACAGCTAACTATAAGTTCACCAGCATTACCCAAAAGTGTAAAAAATACATAACTATTCATCATGAATGATTAGCAATCAAAAATAAATCAACAGTCAATGTTGTGACTGGATTTGAAACAGGTCTCCCGAAGACCAGGAAAACTATCGAGCCTTTGCCAGCTTGGGCAATTATTTAAATCACAGTTTGGATTCACACACTTAAATGCTAATCCATAAGAATACAACCAAAAAAAATAATGCTGGGATATTAAAACATGCTGATCAGTATCAATGCTCTGGCCACTTAGTACCATTAATGTACTGGTCAACTATAAACTTAATTTCTAATAGAGACCAAACTAAATAAAATGTAGTGCATGAACTTTGAAGAATATCCTCTTTGTGCCAACCCCAGAATCATCTTCATCATTTGGATACCCGTATACTAAATATAAACCCCTTATCCCATATAGCTGTTATGCACAAATCTAACTCAGGAAGCAAGAACTCAATAATTTATTACTGTAAGCAGGAGGGAAATAAATAAATAAATGTTTATTATAATTAATCTTAAGCAATTCATAGGCATACTTATAAATAACTAGTTTTATTGAGATCATCAAAAAACAATAACTAAATCTTAGAATATTAGCTGTCATGTTATAAGGTCACACACACAACACTTCATGAAACAGGAATTGGATAAAATAAAGTAATTAAGAATAGAAAGAATTTTTTAATATCTAATTAATAACCACAAATGACATGATAGTAGATAATTTCAAACATCCATTTCATCATAAAAAATAAATATACAGTTTGTTAAAATTGTATTAACCTATCAATTAATTTTTATTCATGAATTAACTTTAAATTCATTAAGTTATTTTTTTAAATTAACTAAAAAAAATGTTAAACATTTTCAAAAAACGAAGATAGCCATTTTTGATTCTATCCAGAGGGGAAATTGAGAAAAGAAAAAACTTATTACATTTATGAAACAAAAAAAAATAAATTATTTTTATGTTTATTAAAAAAAAAAAAAAATTTATTAATAAAAGAAAAATAGTGTGCACACACAATAAAAAATAATACCTCTAGCCATGGCTTTCATGTTGATGGAGTTCTTTTCAGTTGCAATTTCAGTTTTCTATTCAAATGAACTTCCCACTGAAGGCTTCTTAGACATGGCATAGTTAAGGTGTCCTTTCCTGGTCTGTAGCAATTCCAAATAATTGAAAAATAGCAATACCAAGTGATATATAGGTAGACAGATTGTATTTTTATATATCCATCATCTAATATGCATATTGAATGTCTTTAGAAAAATTTAACTTTATTTAAATATTCCAAATACATTCAACTGTTAGTAATAGCACATCAAACAGGTTAGTATATGCACAAGATTTCGAAAGGCATTATTCTCCCCTCTTCTTCAGATGTTGCTGGCCTGACCAATGACAGTACTAGCATGGGATTTGAACCTGAACCCTTAGATTCTTGAGTATTGAATTTTAAGATAATGCTCTAACCAATTGAGCCATCCTGCCAAAGGCAACAGTCAGTAGAAATTTCATATACTTATATATGAGATTCCTCCTGATTTCTCTATTTTTTCCTAAGAGCAAAGGTGATTAGTGGTTTCCATACATTATGTATAGTCACACTAGGTTGGCTTATGGGATTTTTTGCCATTGCCAGGTGAGCAGCTTCATTAAATTTTCTTCTTTGTACCCTTTCTTCTCTATCCAATATTTTTGTATTTTCCCAATGGAACATATGTTCATTTGCACAACCATGGTCTGCTACCTTAGACACGTGTTTTCTCTCTTCTAATCATCAGTTTGTGTCCTTGCAAGAGCTTTTCAATGGGACAACTGGTCTCATCAATATATGTTCTTCCAAATTCACATGGTATTTCATAGATGGTTTTTTTCTTTTCAGCATTTCAAATTTAGGCTTTATACATGTTAGAATTCCTCATAGTGTGGTACGGCTCTGGAAAGCTGTTCTGATGTTATACTGATTGCAGATTTTCCTTAATTTGTCTGCTATTTTTGGAATGTATGAATACACTACAGTACCAATAATTGTCTTTTCTCATGATGGTTCTTTTTGTTGTCTATTTAACATTTTCTTAATAATAGCTGATGGATAACCATTTTTCATAAGTTTGTTCTATATAGATCTTTTCTTTTTCCAAATCGCTGGTTTCTGAACAAACATCTTTTACTCTGTTCCATAGTGATAATATAACTCCATGTTTTGTGTTTCTCGTATGATTGGATGTATAGGCTAGGTATTTTACTATATGTGTAGGTTTTTGGTAAACTATAGTTTTGATTTTGCCATGAGGAAGTCTTGTCGCAAGAACATCTAAGAATGCCAATTTTTGTTCTTGTTCTGATTCTAATGTGAATTTAATTGAAGAGGATACTTTGTTGATGTATTTCCAGAAAGTTTGTAGCAGTGCTTTACCATGTAGTCGTACAACAAATGTATCATCCACGTAGCAAAGCCAAACTTAAGGTGGACATGAAAAGCTTCAAATTATTATTTTGTCTCTTCATTTTGAACTGCTTCCATACAAATTACCATGTTAATTCAAAATCAAACAGCATTTACTCTGCATTTTAGTAACCTTGGCAATTTTCAAATTTTCTCAGAAAAATCATGAAACACCAGTGCATAATGGGAAAACTCCAGACATCAGCTGATTAACAGGTATAAATACTTGTGCTTCAAAAAACCAACCAGTCTTAACAAAATTTTATTGCTTTCAAAATTTAAGCAAGTTAAAACTTTAAAATAGCCATTTTGTTTGTCTTCATTATCATGGCCGAGTAGACTAATGAGTCTAGGCATTTGCCTTAATTAGCAGAATGTCTTCTCATCAGAGTAGAAAAGAATAAATAACTATAAATAGAAAAGAAACTATCACTGATTATTATTTCAAGGAAATCTCTTTTATTGCAGTCAACTGATTGTGGTAATTTGATAAATTTACTCATGGAATACTATTTAATAACTTCAATTAAATCACTGATCTCTTTATTTTTAAAATAATGGTAAATAGCTAATATATTTATAAAATTAAATCTATTAACTTAAATCAAATCATGTGTATCTACTGAAATAATAATGAAACAAGGTTTTCACTCCCAATGTTATGCATTATCTTGTTATACATTATTGAAAGAGAAACTTCCAACTCAAATATACTGTCCTAAACTTTGTTGCTTGGTAAAATGCTGAACTTTAATCAAAAATCAATGAAATCAATATGTGTATGGATTATAGCCTATTTGCTTGGTCATATATAATTCTTAAGCACTCGTTGATTCTATCATCTGCATCTATTGTTTACTAAAGTCTGCATTAGTTGGGGGAACTATGGTTAAGAAAATGAGAATTTGCTGCTAATACTCATTATAAAGGTCATTAAATTTATATGAATACTTATAAAATTGTATGCATTTCTTTTGCCATGCCATATTTTAATGTAAACATCTTATTGCTGTATGGGGTTATTTTAAGAAATGTAGTGCACAATACATTATTCCCATAATAATATTTGCTTATTTTGTCAAATTAGGTAAAACTAACTTAGTATTTACTAGGATTTATCAGAGTAAATCAAATGAAGATAATAATGCTCTAGAAGATGCAAGCCCTTTACATTGGACCTGTAAAAACTCTAGCAATTCTCCACTTTTACAAAAGCAAGTTAAATATGTCGAAGGAATAAACAGTCACCAAAGAAAAGCAAGAATTAAAAAAGACGATGATTCTGAAGAAGTTTCAAGTTCTTCCATGTAAATATTGCTAATCAGGAGAGACAATGGTGAACCCATAGCCATTCTTGATTTTGTTGGAAGAATTCTGTGTTATATTGAAAATAGGTTTTTATGCAGAATGTTAATAGTTCCAGTATACTATCAATAGGAAGAGCTGTTCTGGTTTGTAAACTATTATCACCATTTAATCTTTTCCTTGCAATACATAATGCTTCTTCACATGGTATATTCATGAATAAACTTTCCATATCAAAGCTTACCAGTAAATCAGATCTTTCAATTTTCATGTTCTTGATTAATTCTACTAAGTGTATAGAATCCCTGACAAAGGGCCGAGACTTGTACACCAAAGGACTTACAACTTTGAGAAGAAACTTGCCAAATTTTGTCAAGGTGAATCTCTAGAACTAATGATGGGTTTTAATGGAACATTATCCTTATGGACTTTAGGTAGACCATAAAGATGAGGAATTTTGCTGAAATATGATGTTATTTTATTTTTTTCTGAATCAGTGAACTACCTGCGATACCTTCTGAGTAATGCTTGTAACTTTGTTTCCATATTTGGTATCGGATTTTTTGCCACTTTTCTATATTGGCCTGCTGTGAGTTCTAGAATAATTATAGATTTATCTACTTTGAGAGAATTAATTGCTTTCCTCTTACCATAGGATATGTTTGACTTCAATTTTTGTTGCTTGTCAAGTATTCTTTTTATTCTCCAGCATAATTCTGCCGCTTCTTCTAAAGGCAATTTTTTGAGTGATTTCCTCGGTGGCTGCCATTTTATCTAATAAAGGGATATTAGATGGTGTTATGGCAAAGTTTAATCCTTTTTTAAGAATGGAAATCAGTATCTGTTAGATGTTTAGAACTGAGACTTTTAACAGATGAAGTCGGTACATTGCTTGGGACATTATGATTTTTGATATGCCTATATAGATTAGCAAGTTTCTTCTTTTGGCATTCTTTTATTTTTTAATGTAATGTAGAATATGATTTTCTTACTGCTTGAGAAACTCTCATGTAGTCTTCAGTAACTTTATTTTTTAGAAAACATTTTACATTTTTAATGGAATGCATTGTTTGATACTTAGAAAACATTTGAGCATTTATTTTTTCTTTTAACAGAGCTTCACTTGTTCTCTGAGTAATTTTCTCAGCTCTCTGAGAGTGAATTGGAGGTTTTAGTTGCAAAGAATTATTTCTTCAGATTTACATTTTCATAAGAAAGGGTCAGACATAATTTTTCATAATGTATCAGGTACATACCGAATACTTAGTGTTTTCCTAAAGGTTTGTGATGATGGTGTTCTAGTTGTATTTTTATCGAACGTCTTTAGAAAAATTTAACTTTATTTAAATATTCCAAAGACATTCAACTGTTAGTAATAGCACATCAAACAGGTTAGTATATGCACAATGTTTTGAGAGATATTATTCTTCCCACTGCTTCAGGTGTTGCTGGCCTGACCAGTGACAGTACTAGCAAGGGATTTGAACCTGGACCCTTACATTCTAGAGTATTGAATTTTAAGATAATACCCTAACCAATTGAGCCATCCTGCCAAGGGCAACACAGTAGAAATTTCATATACTTATCTATGAGGTTCCTCCTGATTTCTCCACTTTTTTCTAAGAGCAAAGTTGATTAATGGTTTCCATATATTATGTATAGTCACACTAATTTGGCTTATGAAATTTTTTGCTATTGTCATGTGAGCCACTTCTTTAAAATTTCTTCTTTATACCTTTTCTTCTCTATACAATATTTTTATATTTTTCCAATTGAACATATGTTCATTGGCACATACATGGTCTGCTACCTTAGACACGTGTTTTCTATCTTCTAATCATCAGTTTGTGTTCTTGCAAGAGCTTTCAATGTGACAACTGGTTTCACCAATATATGTTCTTCCACATTTACATGGGATTTCATAGATGCAGTTTTTTCTTTTCAACATTTCAAGTTTAAGCTTTGTACATGTTAGAATTCCTTGTAGTGTGGTATGGCTTGGGAAAGCTGTTTTGATGTTATATTGATTGCAGAATTTTCTTATCTGCTATTTTTGGAATGTATGGGAACATTACACACCAATTTGTCTTTTCTCTTGATGGTCCTTTTTGTTGTCTATTTAACATTTTCTTAATAACAGCCGATTTCATAAGAGTTTGTTATATACAGATCTTTTCTTTTTCCAAATCACTGGTTTCTGAACAAACTTCCTTTGCTTTGTTCCATAGTGATAGTATAACTCCATGTTTTGTGTTTCTGATATGATTGGATGTATAGGCTATATATTTTCCTGTATGTGGTTTTTGGTAAACTGTAGTTTTGATTCACAAAAACATCTAAGAATGCCAATTTTTGTTCTTGTTCTGATTCTATTGTGAAATTTAATTGAAGGAGATATGTTGTTGATGTGTTTACAGAAAGTTTGTAGCAGTGCTTCACCATGTGGACATACAACAAATATATCACCCACATAGTGAAGCCAAACTTTAGGTGAATATGGAGTAGTTTTTATGGTTAAGGTTTCAAGTTCTTCCATGTAAATATTGCTAATTAGGGGAGACAATGGTGAGTCCATAGCTATTCCTTGATTTTGTTGGAAGAATTCTGTGTTATATTGAAGATAGGTTGTTTTTATGGAGAATGTTAATAGTTCCACTATACTATCAATGGGAAGAGCTGTTCTGGTTTGTAAACTATTATCACAATTTAATCTTTTCCTTACAATAGACAATGCTTCTTCACATGGTACATTCATGAATAAAATTTCCACATCAATGTTTACCCATAAATCTCTTTCAATTTTCATGTTTTTGATCAATTCTATAAAGTGTCTAGAATCCCTGACAAAGAATTGGATTTTGTATGCCAAAGAAACTCATTACTCTTGATTGAAGCCCAGGTTGCAGACTACTCTGGGGGGGGTATATTATCCTCTACATTTTTTTATTCCAGTGAAGTAAAATAATAGTTTTTACTTCACCTTTAATTAGTAATTAATTGAGATTGCGCTTTACGCAAAAAACAGAGGAGATTATTTAAATAAAATTAATAATCAGATCGGCAATTTGAAATTTGAAGAAATAGCCAATTTTAATAATAAAGTTAATAAGGAAAAATTTATAGCATCTACACTTCGCAAATATTACAACAAAGCCTTTTCAAAGGCCCAATATTTTCATATATATCCATCTGCATCTACGCCCCCAAGAATCTTCGCTAACATTAAGTTACATAAGCCTAATGCGCCGTTAAGATTGATGATAGACTTCGGCGGAGCACATTACGTCAATACCGCAAAAATGATAAATCAATGGCTCCTCGAAAGAATAGGTTTTGGCACACAGGCTATTAACTCATCGTTTGAATTCATTAATAAAATTAAACAAGCCACAATCAAACCTGAATTTAGTATGGCATCACTGGATGTAACAGAGCTATACGGGTCAATTAACCGTAAAAGCTCGATCGACATTATTATAGCTGAACTCACAAATAATAATTGCCCACTAGAGCAGCTGAATTTCATAGTAGAATTTTTGAAATGGATGGATCAAAATATTGTGGCCACATTTAATGGTAAATGGTTTAAAATGAACGACAGATGGCCAATGGGCCTCCCAATAAGTGGGATAATATCTAGTATTTTCCTCAATCATTTTGAAAGGCAAATACTGACTAAGTACTACACAATTGAATTAAACTTAATATATACGTGCTATGTAGACGATGTAGTCATAGTAGCACCAGAACAAATAATAATGGATATTCAAAAAGAGCTACAAACACAAACCTCTTTAACAATTAACTGCATACAGGAAAACCTTCAGCACAATGTTAATTATCTAGATATTTAAATTCATAGAGATCCACACCAACTCACATATGCTATGACAGTTAAACCACTAGAAATTCGAGGATTTATACATCCAAACTCGAACTCACCCAACTCTCATAAATTGGCTGGACTCTCTTCCTTCCTGCATAGAAATCATAGACTGTGTAAATTTGAAGCTGACCGAAAAATGAACCTCACAAATTATATTAAAGATCTAGAAAAGGTTGGATTTTCATACAACATTATATATAAAAAGATCAAGCAATTTCAAACTAAATTACAAACTGACACGGACAAAAACAATAAACCCAGAATAATGCTTCCATACATACCATCAATTGCTAGAAAATATTATAAAATATTTGCTGAGTCTTTTGAACTAGGATTCCATACCCCACCATCAACAAACAGAATGATAAACAATACCAAAGACAAAATACCTTCTAATCAAATATCCCAAGCAGTTTATAAAATTTCATGCCCAACCAATGGATGTAGAGCGGCATACTATGGGGAGACCCGTGTCAACATCACAACAAGAACAGCTCAACATCATTATTTGTATAGGAAAGCTATAAATAATGATGAAAACAGATCCATATTCTTCGAGCACCAAAATACAACCGGCCATATGTTTGAACCCACTATAGTAAGGGCACTGTGCACTGAACGCAATGATGTGAAATGAAAAATCAAAGAGGCATGTTTTATTGCAAATGATAATTATGCAATAAACCAGAAAGAATCGTGCTTTACAATCTCCAGAAAATGGTCATTATAAAATTTGCATAAAAATTTTACATAAACCACAACTAAACTTCAGTTAAAAGTAGGCTACGATTATGGAGACTCAAGGTCTTCGAAAGCGCTAAGCCATATAACTTTGTAAGATTTAGACAAGCTTCACTTTTTTGCGTAAAGCGCAATCTCAATTCCAGTGAAGGTAGGTTACATGGAGGAAGGTGATGCCCAGCTTTTAGCTGAACTTAGCATATGGTTTTCATTGTACAAATCATTTTTAGTGCTAAACTAAAGCTACATTAAAAACCTATTATTTTATTCAATAGCTTGGTTAAATTCCTGCTGTGTTATGCCACAGGTTAGTGAAGGTTTCTGCTTCTTTCCTTTTCAGCAGCTGGATCAAAACTTCGCTGCTTTCTTGGTTAGGAATAATGTCTTCTATATTTTTCAACAGCAGAATTAAGATTTGACTGCTCTCTTCAACCATTAAGTAGCAATAATCTGTTTATATTTTTTTTCTTGGACAATCTTGCCTATCAGCCAATTACAATCTGTCTCTTGCATGATAACTTTCATGACTAACCAATTAAATAAAATTTCATAATAACAATTGTTCAGGCAATTATCTCCTTAATCAGAGATTAAAAACAAGCTAAGAACAAGAATTTAACAATATAAAATTCTTGACATTCCTTTATAATTAAAAATCAAATCTTGTAAAAAAAAAAAAAAAACAACAACAAGAAGATAATCTGTTAATTGCACTGATTTGATTTTTCTTTTTCATTAAATAGAGATGAAGAAAGGAAAACAACTCTGATTAATTAAAAATAACAAATTTACAAAATTACTAAACTCTTATTTTGTTCTTCACTTTCTTGTAATTTATTGTTTTTTAAAAAATATACTTAAATATATTTAATGTTTGAGAATTTTCATACTATCATTGAGTTAAAACTTTTTTAAAAAAAAATAGATCTAAGAAAATGTTAATATTATTTCCCTTCATTAATAAAATAATTTTTTATACTCAAACCTGAGGAACATGCTGCCAACTATCTAATTGTTTATTTTTCTAATAAGCTATGGAACCCAACTGATTATAATATACATAAACTTCTCCAAAGAATTAGCAGAAGTGATGGCAAGAAAAAAAGAAGTTAATATCAAGTCTACTAATAGAACAAAGCTAATCCAGTCTAAAAATATCACTAAATTATCATTATTATTTTTCAATTGCAACTATAGGAAAGTTATTCATTATCTATATATGTTATAAAATGATATGATATATTGCGAATCTTAGTTAAATAAATATTTACTACCTGGAAATGTAACCTTTATAGAGGATATATAGCCTAACCTATCTATCAATGAAAGAGCTATAAATGAACTGAAATTCAGCAAATGATATTATCACTATGATATCATCAAAAAAATTGAAGAAATAAAGAATAAAATTCAGCAAAGCAATTGTTGTTGAAAAACAGCTAAAAAAAAACAATAAATCACTTGGAAAAAACTTTCAAACTAAAAAGAATGACCTTAGATAAAAAAAAAAAAAGATATTTCAAACACTGTCAAAAATGTATTTTCAAAATTAGATTGTAAATAGTAAAAAAAAGAAAAGAAAATAGTAGACAATATCAAAGAAAGGTGATAAACTGTAAAATTAAGAGTAAAGACCTCAATTTAAATAGGTGTTTTATAAAATTTTCAATAATTGCAGTTAACTAAAAATATTTATCAATCAACTGATAATACAAGAAGAAATTTGTAAACTATTGTTTATTATTATTTTTTCCTTTTTAACATTAATAAATCTTTATATATATATATATATCAGATATTAAACAATGTAAATTTTTACTTTAAAAAAATATCTCATTAACTTATTGTATATCTTTGAGGAGTTTAAGAAAGGATGGGAGGAGAGTTAATTAGTGAACCAGCCAGAAATATGTGCAAAGATGATTGCTAAATAAGAATCATTTATGTATCTGTATATTGATGCAATGTTTTTTTCTAAGCTTCAAATGTATTTATCAGTTTCATAATTTGTTATTTTAGTAAAGAGTTATTTTAAAATTTAAAAGCAATAATTTTATTTTTCATTAGATTCTCAACTTAAGTGCATACTATATATTTGATTTATATATAAGATTTTGGGTCATTTGGTGTCCAACAAAGTTTCTTAGTACTTTCAATTGTGTTAGACTGTAGGTAAATTACTAAATGATAACAAATATTTAAGAATAAGAATAAGTAAATCAGTCTTTCGAATTTGAAGATAGTGTCCAAGTATATAGAAGCATTTTTACACTTAAAGCAAATAAAAGTTGATTTGCACTAGTCTATATTTTTTAATGATTAGTCCAGAAAAATAAATATTTATTGAAAGGGAAATAAAATTATTCCATCATTTTTACTTTCATGAGATCATACTTTGAGTAATCAAACTATATAAATAGATGATGATCGATATTTCTAGCAATGATCAATTATTGATCAATGCTGTACTGGATAAATTAAGTTATTGTTATTATGCTTAAATCAGATCTAAGGCTAAACTACTTTATTCTAGTAACCAATAATATCCTTTTTATCTTGGGCAAGTTGTTAAATAAGTTTAGATAACTATTTTTAGAAATATGACTTAGAAGATTTACAACTTTTGATATTCTACAATTAATAATTCATTTCCCCCAAATAATAAATAAAGTAAAATAAATAAATCTTTAAATAGACCACATCAGAGTCCATCCAACATCCTCTCTTAGAGAAATAGTAAGAGAAATGATGGATGGTGAGGGTTTGAATTTTTCCTGTTCTTGTTTTATTCTTTCAATAGATATACTTCTCATTTATTCATTTATAATCAATATTAGATAGTAAGCTGTGTTGACTATGATCTGCCTATATAAAAGAAAAATCTTTCAATTGATTTGAATCTTTAAAAATTTCAAATTTTATTCCTGGATATGAATCTAAGCTCACATATATACAAGGCCTTTTATATTGCGTGTGTGTATATATACGAGTTACATGATTTACTTTTTTTTTTTTAAATAAAACTTAAAAAAAAAAAAATAGAATACTAAAATCAATATTTAATAGTTTGGGAAAAGGAAATGTAAAAATAAAAAGAAAAAATGTTGGAAATAATTTAGAAATTATAACTTACCTTTCATTTACCTACTTTTATTTTTATATAATTCTTTCAAAAGTACTTTTATTAAAAGCATTTTTTTTTAATTAAAAAGATTTTATATTTAATTAGAACACTTCATACAAAACTAATCAGGCTCTAGAGATTAAGATTCCAGACTGATTAAATGAACAATATGGAACTAATTTCAGTGTAATCAAAATGGAAAAACAAGCAAATAAAGGAATGTACTAATTAAAAAAAAAATTAAAGATAAAATGTATTGATAGCGTGGATGAAAACTTGAACAAAGGTGGGGTCAGAATGTATAAAAAGCTAACATTCTCTATTGTTATCATTCAGATTTCAGATTTCAGACTCCAAAATTCAGACTTCAGATTATTCAGAAAGTTTTATAGAAAATGGTTAAAAATATAACCAAGATCAACCAGTAGCAGTGAACAAAGTCAATGAGCTGCTAAAAGTCCAGCATGATGAATCTATTCTCCTATCGTATCATAAGAGAAATGAGTGGCTAGATCCAAAAGCTGGTGTTCGGCTAATTTCCCCCGCTCGTCTCCTATGAGCCATTAGCCAAATGCCGTGATCTATTGCTCTGACTCGCCCTCTGCCAATGTTTGAACCCGCCATGCCAAATCAAGGGAAACATCTCACACCATAGGACACAGAACCAAGAAGAAGAAGAAGAAGCTTCACTTCTGCTGAAATACTCGCTTACCAGGAATATAATCAGATCAGAAATAGGGTGATACCCACATATGAAAACCCAGAGACTGTGCTAGATCTAGTATTAAACTTTAAAATCTTCCCCTGAATAGAACTTTAGATAACACACAGAAGCATGCATATTTGTATTAAATGTTGAATATCTCTTATGTGTTTTTAAATTTTATTATTTTTGTTATTATTGTCTTTTAATTAAATGTATGTAAATTATTAGCATCGTTTACATCTCTCTCTCCATTTATCTAAGTAAATGTGTTGCCGGTCTCAGGTTTAAGAACTAGCCAAGGGTCAAGCATTTGAAACATGTTAATGACATTTCATGGGTTCCAGTTTAAGTATTGGATGGCACCCAGGGTTTAATCACATTATAAATAATCCCCATGAGATGTTTCACATTTTATGCAGCCGGAGAGAGTTACCTCAGTCTAAAAAAATGACTGTCAGTTTAATATTTTTATTAAATCTCAGTCTGACCAGGGATATGATTGGTATGTAAATATTAATCATATTTACTACTCTGCTTGTGTAATGGGATCACAAAATAAACAATTAACATTGAAGTAAGAGCTAATAACTTAAATTATAAGTGTCAAAAGAAAATAGTAATAAGAAACGGATAAAAGTTTTGTTTCAAACTTATAAATTTCCCAATACAAATTACTTCAAATGTTAAAAAAAATTTAAGGCAAAAAAAAAAGAAGGGGGGAGGTTTCCATTACAATATATATATATATATATGCATATAATCTTTAAGTAATTCATTACAGGACAAAGACTTCTCCAAATATTCATATAAGTTTACTAATGATATTACATAAATTTATACACTGCTTATATCTAATAGCTTTCAATTAATTTAATAATTGTATACATTATTTGAAAACATGTTACTACAAGGAAAGTCTATAAATTATAATACTTTTAATAAATGTTTATATATACTATAATGATAAAAAAAATATTAATCTAAAACATGCTTTTAATTTTGAAATGCCAAAAATTAAAATACACTATATTCAGTCATCTTCAATAACAACACACACAATAGTTTGCATAAATTAAATGTACATTTTCATTTATGGAATTTCAAGCTGAAAACATAGTTTGAATACTATTTTAAGCAAAAAAATTTATTAAATAATTTATTAAATATTTTTGTAATGATTGCAATTTTTTCACACATACAAAATATTTTTATGATAAAAGTGTGTGTGCACTATTCATTCATTCTTCTAGATTTTTATGCAATAAGATAGAGTGATAAAATACATGATATGTGTAGATGCAGCGTGGTTATCAGCAAAATATTCTTCTCTTTGAATCTTTAATCACTTCATCTAGGATATTCATTAGAGCTTACACAAAAATTTTTATCAGTGCAATAGTTCTTTAATTTTTACGCTTAATCTTTTCATGATTAGTACTAAAAATAATTTTGTCCTCTTTTTATATGTTATACCTTCTTTCTATGTAGTATTATGTAGCATACGATTTCTAGAAGTAAATTATCTCCATATCCAAACATTTCCTAAGCTTATATTTCTATTATTCAAACATTTTTGAATTTATTCTAGAAAAAGTTATATATGATGATCATTGTGATCTCATTATACTCTTTTTTTTCTTTTTCAATATTTTTTCCATCAAAATCTGCTTCAAAATGAACTAATGCTGCACATCATTTTTTACTTACTTAACATTCTCTGTTTAGGTTAGTATTTTCCAATCTTATAATCTTATGTGGTTATCTAAATTTGTATTCACCATGATACTTTTTACATTTCTAGAATGATCTTTCAAATATTATGTACTTTGCTAAATATTTACTCCTGTAGCAAAACTATAAAAAGTAAACTGTTTCATATGATTTGTTTCTGAAAATAAAGTAATACAATCAGTGCTAGGTAATACTCAAATTCAAATGAGAATTAGCAGCTACATATTCCATAATTATTCTTGTAGTGTAAAAGTTTGAATTCACATGAAATTTGGACATTTTTTTTTTGATAGCCCACAGACAATTTAGTTAGGCAATAGATAGTTATTAACTATTCTTAACTAAAAAGCAAAGATTCCCGATAAATATTGTGGTTTGATGAATGTTTATGAATTGATCATAAATTTTTAATATTGTTATCATTGGTGAAGAAGTTATCCTGCTCTTAAATATGCTGAGTCCATTATTTATCTTTATTATTATTTAACTTATTTAAAACATGGATAAAACAATCAATTTGTTGCTCTGGAATTCATATAAAGTTTGAAAACTGATTTTGAGATCTAGAGCCCATCATTCTATGAATGCAAGACTATGCAGAGTTTTACTTTTTATATAATAATATCATTATTAAACCATCTTATTATGAAGAATAATGAGATCAACTCCTTCAATTAAAAATACTCAACAAAATTTTAAATATTATTTATGAGGTATTTATATTAATTTATTTGACAAAAAAACAACAACAACCCAAATTCTAAAACTGAAAAATACAAGGCACACACTAGAAACAAATTACTTTATTAATCATTGACATTTGTCAAATATTAAGTTTTTCCATATTTAAAGCAAGATTTAAATAAGAGTGGATATTCTTACATTTTCTAATATAAAAATTAAATTATATATTAAAAAAAAATACACTGTTGTTTAGATTTGTTTTATAATATTTTTAATATTAAACTATGTGAGGTGTTTTAACTATTAAAATAATAAAACTGCTTACAAAGGTTTAATAATAAAAAAATTATAAGAAATCAAAACAACTATATTTTTAAATGTGATAATATACTGGATTATTTCCACCATCTATTATTAAATCTAGAAAATTTTAAACTTTATTTAAACTTTTATAAATACAAACAACTATTAGTAATAACACACAAAGATAACACAGAATACAGCATTATCTTAAAATTCGATAGTTAAGAATCTAAAGATGTATGTTCAACTCCTATGCTAGCATTATCACTGATCAGGCCAGCAACACTTAAAGAGAGCGGATAATAATACCCTCAAAATATTGTGTAATCTTCTAACTTGTGTTGTCTTTGTGTATTATTACTGTTGTGTTAGGTCTGAATTGCAGGTTTCAGACTCAAACCAACAGTGATGTCAATAAAAATATGAACTCTCAATAAATACAGTTGTACGTAGATAAACGTAGTCAATACTGTGCTGGTCACGCCAGACTCACTTCCACCTGAATATATTAGCTTGCCCAATGAGTTCTAGTCAAGACTCTTCTGGCTGTACTGGACAGCTTTCCTCAAGTTTTAATCAAGACACTTCTAGCTGTATTGGATAGCTTGCCTCAAGTTGGTGGTAGTTGTAGCAGCTTCCAGTCCTATTTGTGGACTTGTCTCACTGCGAAGATATATTGGTAATGACTATAATAGAAATACCTTCACAATTGAAAGTGGTTTCAGTTGAGAGCATGTTCAGTCATTCAGGTTAGACAGATGTTATCCCTCTCTGTTTCTGCTTGCCTCCAAAAAGGCTGACTATTTATTGCCAGATCCCCTAACTTACTGGAAGCAATCAGATTCAAGAGCATCCCTGCCTACTAACCAATGGTATATTTATCAACATGTTTAGACATTAGCCATAGTTATGTTTTACCCTTTGGCCATGTTTATACATTGATTACACATATGTTTACACATTGGTTAGTGGCAATGAGTGCTCAATACGATCAGATAATGAAGTAGAAGTAATCTAGACTAGTCCACTTCTGAAGGCAAGGTCAAATATGACAATTACTAATAGTTGTTTGTATTTAGAAAAATTTAAATAAAGTTTAAAATTTCTGGACATTCAACATTTAATGATAGATGATGGAAATAGTCCAACATGTCACATCTAAAATACCATCGTCACAAACCTTCAGGAAAACATTACGTTTTTTAAAAATTATTATTTTATAAAATAAATTCATAATTGTGAAAGACCGAGAACTTTGTACATAACATTTTAAGTTACCCATATACTAAAAAAAATTGTCATTTTGGAAAAAATTAGCAACTAATAGCTATAATGTCTTTGTTCTTTAAAAAAAAAAAACATTTATAGACTGACTTAAAAAGTAAGCACTTCAATTGCTATATTTTATATGAAGGATATTTTATATATATAAGATAGTAATAAATAAAATCTCATGCACACTTTTCATAGAACCATAAAGAGAATTTAATTCATTTTTTGAACTTAGATTTGAAAAGAATAAAAATTGTGTTTATTTTTAATATTAGAAACAAACAATAAAAAAATTTAAACTGATAACAACTTACCTATTACTGTGGTTGTACCTAATGGTGCTACAAGAGAAGCAGGAGCAAAACCATAAGCAGTAAAATTTCCTAATTCTCCTACACCCATAAGAAGTAAACCTGCCCACCATAAAGGCCTTTTCAAATAATGTATACTCACTTCCAGGTCCGCATTCTTTTTGTGAATACTTCTCTGAAAAATTACAAAAAAATTTAGCAAAAATTTCAAGAATATATATATATTGTTAATAGTATTCTATCATTACAAAGCTTGTAATACCAAAATGTAACAGTTCATTTTAAGCACAACACTGCAGTGAAGATGATCAAAATGTCATCAGCATTCAGAAAGTTAAAGTCAGCCTAAGTGTTCTAGAAGCATTTTTTTGTTTGTTTGTTTTTTTTTTTAAGACCCAATCAAAATTAGCGTTAAGTGTTACTTTCTTTATAGAAAGAATATTTCTGGAAAAATCATTATCAATAATTATCATTATTTCAACGTACATTCATTACTCTAGTCTTCCACAGGATTGAATTTCTTGGGTTTAGTGATATATTGAGTGTATTTGTTTGAAATGTGTCCAAACAGCAAAACAATAACAAACAAACACATTTATGATAATCACAAAGTAAATAAAATAAAATTGTTTTGTATATATTCACAACACCTTAAAATCATAAAATAAATAAAGTATAAAATAGTGAAAGTAACAAATAGTTACAAATATTAAATTTAAATGTAATTATAAATATACGCAAATGCTTACTAATAATAATTCTAAGGCCTTATATTTGAATATAAAAGAAGAATCTTATAATTAACGTTTTTAATCATGGTTTTATTCATATTGTAAGCTTATGAGCCTACCTGATATGCAAATAAAGTCTATAAAAATTCAGTCTTTCGATATTTCAGTTAATATTCTTGAGCATTAATGACTGTAGATAAAAAAAATGAGTCTCACTTACTATAGGTAAGTACATGATAGGACTTAGATTGATTCCTCTTCTTTTCTTATGGCATGATTTTCTTCCTGTAAATAGATGAAGTTCTATCCTAAAGCATGATCAATGTTTAAATCTGAATAAAAATACATATTGACTGGTGTGCTTCCAATTCTTTAGTTGCACATGGCAAATATTCTTCTGGTAGCAAATATTGTCATAATTGTTGAGTTAGATGCAGTATTAAAAAATACTTTTTAAACAGTCAGGCATTAATCAGCAATATAAAGCTATTCTACCACCAGAATCTAATGGGAAAATATTTTACCTAGTGGCCTTCCTTTTTTACTAGAGGTAAAATTACAATAGCTACCACATCAGATTTATTCTTTGCCTGATTATACTCATTTATCCTTTCTTGCTGGTAACAATTGCTCTTTTTCTCTCTTGCATTTTCTCTCCTTTCTCATTCAAAATTATTTTCAGACATATGTATACTTTTTGCTTATTGCAAGGATATTATATTCTATTGTCCTATGACTTTAAGATATTTATTTTTGTTTTCTTGATAAACATGTTAATTACACTGAACAAACTAATTAACTCACAATTTCCAAAATTTCTTTATCTCAAATATGAATAAAATATTTTAATTATGGACAACATGTTTCTTGCACATTCAGGTTTTAGGGAATAGTTGTTTTCCAAATTGTTACAATATGACTTTCATTAATGAAGAATGAAAAGATAAAAAAAAAAAAAGTAAAAAAAATTATGTTCGATCTTTTGAAATCCATTCTTTAGCTTTTCTGATTTTAATTCTATATAATTTTCAAGAAAATATCTGGATTTATCATCAAATTTTCCTAAAAAAAAAAGGCTATTTATTTTATTATGCCTTTTCCAGAAAGAAAAATCTGAAAAGTTATAAAATACAGTACATCTTTTCTAAAATTACACATTTATTAATGTGTTACAGTAAACTTAAATAAATTAACTATTTTCTCTTTACTTTCTTTCATTAGATGAATTATAATTTTATCATTTTTAATTTTATGTAATACATTTTTTTTTTTACAAAATGCAAAATGTTTAATGAATTTATTAAATCTATAAACCACTTTCTTTTTTAAACTGATATAACTAAGTACTATGCATATATATCTAATAAGTATGCACACATGCTGTAATCTATATATTTTACAAATCATTTTGTCACATGAAGCTGATTTTAATAATATGGGTTCCAAGGAAGCCTTGTAATTCAAAAAATGCTTCAAACTATTACAGTATATAAAGCAGTTTTTTTATATACCCCCACTGCAAGCCAGTTTTCTCTAACATCCCTCATATAGGGGAATAAATATATGAGCAAGCATTAATCACCAGATCTACTTGCTAGAATGTGATAATTTTTTTCAGTTTTCCATAGAGGAATAATATATGAGCAAGCATTAATTACCAGATCTACTTGCCAGAATGTGATAATTTTTTTCAGTTTTTCATTCTTGTTTTAGTTTCTAATGAAAAGTAATTAGGTACTTATATTTCCCTATTGGTTAGTAAAAAAAGCAACTACAGATCAGCTATCTAAAAAATAAAAATTATAAGCTTATTTGGAAACAAAATATATCTAGAGAATTGCCCAGATCAGATTATGGCAAAGGCAGGTAGGTGAATGTACCATCAATTATATTACAAAAACTTGATTCTTCATTATCAATAATGAATTAAAAATAAATAAATTATCAAGCATTGGTGACCAAATGGTTAGTACAACTGCCTTACAAGCAATTGTCCCAGGGTTCACTTCCCTGCCAATGCTTTGACACATTAAAAAAAAAAAAAAACTGTAATATTGTATATATAACTTTTTTATTTCTAAAATTAAACAGGTTCTATTTTCCAATTTGTTGCAAAGGATAATATATTATAATAAAATGTTATATCATCTTCAGAATTTTTTTATTTTATTAATTTATAAAAGTCACAAGTTTCAAATAAAAAATAAATTCAGGTTATAATGACTTTTACTTTGATGTTTTAAAAAGTTATTACTAAAACAACTTTTTGTAATTCCACTTTTAAACAATTATACATCTTCTTGGATAACTAGTTATCTTTTTGAAGATCACTATTAAATAAAAAGACTTGGGTATCATAGTGAATCTTGAACTATGCTGGCAGAAACAAAAGCTTATAAAAGGGTCACCCAAGCTGGACAAATAAAATCAAAGTGATCCAACTAAATAAGATATAGGGTCCTCCAACTTGGGGATTACTAAGTAGAGCCAGACTTCCCCTACCTCCACTTAACATAAAAAAATACTGCTACAAAATTTGAAAGTTAAGAATTCAGAAAGATTGAATTTAGAAAAATGATTACAGAAAACAGACTATGTATGTTGGAACATATAAGATTTTTCAAATAAAATTGACATTTTATCAAGAAAATTATAAAGACGTAATATAGATATGGTCATATAACAAAGAGAAAGGGAAGAGGAAAGGAGAAATAACTATATCCATTTATGAAGCAAAGTGAGAAAAGATTAACAGGTAAGAGTGCAAGTAATCATTTCTATATATTTATTAGTTTGACATTTTATTTTTAATATATAAAATTAATGCAAAACTTTTTTTTAAAATTATAATTATCATTTAAATCTTGTGTTAATATCTTTTTTTGCCTAAAATTTTTAATTGTGATATAATGATTGCAATGAATCAATTTTTGTTATACATCTTACAGCAAAATTTTTTATATTGTTTTAAGATTATAAATTTATTATTATTCATGCATATTATCATATATAGGAAAAATAGAATCATATTGTGAAAAAATATAAAGTAAAATAATAAAAATGAAATAAAATATTATAGAAAAGCATGAGTAAATAAAAACTTGCTTATTTAATAAACAACACTAGATAAAGTGATAATAAACAAAGAAAAAATGGTACAATATATAAAATAATTATGTTCAAGATATGAACTTTTAACAATATAGCAAAATCAATGAAAGGAAAATAACATATCAAAACTATATGATGACATGAGACAAAATCAGCACCATTTATGCACTTTATGGATACAAATTATAAAGTAAACTGTAAACAAATTATAAAATCATTAGTATATATAATAAAATAGTCAAAAAACATTATGAATCATTATTTATAAAATCAAATATACAAAAATGTTTTGATACCTTAAAAAGTTGGCTACCTTTATATGGAAGACAGTTTAAATAAAACATGGTCATTATAAATTGAATAAATATTTTATATTTGATTGTTGATGATTATAAATATATGTAGTAGTTATATATCATGATTATATATTGTATTTAAGATTTTATTTTATATGTTATAAAAAAATATATTATTAATTTATATATGTATATGATATTTATATTCTTAATTAATTTGCAATATAGGGATTTGTAATACCAGTATATTTTATATACCTGGAGTTTAGATGTAATATAGAGGATTGAACACAGACTTTCAAAGTCTCTTCAGCCATCCATTCTTATCTTACACAATCAATACACATGTGTGTGGTCATGTGTATTGATCATATGAGATAGATTGGATGGCTAAAGGAAGTTTGAAAATATATGGATTTATATATTTCATAGCATTTTATAGATTGTTAATATTATTGATTTATATATTTTAATAATATAATAATGTTATAGAAATGCTAGTTTTAAGTTTTATTAATAGAATACTCTATAGTATATAAAAAATGTATTTCTGATGAGAGTTAAAATAATAAAAACTATACTGTACAAAAATTTGATAACTATAAACTTGCCTGAATTTAAAATGATTTATTGTTAGATATATATTTGCCAATTTATTTAAAGAAATGTCAGTTCCAATAATTGTGTCTAATACATTTTTCACAATGGTTACCATACTACAAGAAAAAATGGACAAATCTTTTTGCAGTAAATATACATTTCAGGATTAACTTTCTTTGTCAAATGATCTGGAATACTGTCAACAATCAATCCATGCATATAAAACAGCTATCGGATTTACAATATATAAGTCAGATGGCTGTTATATTTATGTGAAATGCTAGAGGTGCTTCAAATTAGCTAACAAAAAAAGTTAGTTAAAATATGGCAATCATAGTAAAATGTATTAAGCATGATGATTAGAACTGACATCACTTCAAATGAATGCTTGATTATATAATATTAAAAAAAAAATTAAAAAATTACTAAACTATTGCAAACTGATATAGAAATAATGATCCCCTCCCCTCACTCTTTTTAATATATAAATTGATTTCAGCAAAAACACAAGGTTTTTTTTTTTAATTGGGAAAAAATAAGCTGGATTAAAATAATAAAATCAGAGCATTTTTATCTTACTAACTTACAGATTTGTACATATGCACAAATGCCAAGTGTCTCTTAAAAGTTAAATTTGAAAAAGTTTTAACATCTTACAAATTTTACTTTGGTTGAATACCTAGTAACTTAATATCGCATTGGTCAGAAAAGTATAGGCATGGCCTGATTCAAAATATTTATTTAAATGTGTGAGTTTTTTTTGAACTTTAAAGTGTTTGAATATATTAATTTATTTAATGCACTGAATTTCTTTTTCTTTTCTTTTTAAAATAAATACATATTCAAGATTAAGTAAAAACTGTTAATCAAATAAATTGTTAGTGGAACTGTTATAAATCATCTTGTAATTTTATCTATATTATAATTTGTCAATTTCTAGAGATCCATATTGACATTACTTCTACATGCTTCTTGTTATTATTATATTAATAAGATTAAAATACAATTTTCTGAAATGTCAGTCTTAATAACTTCAAGAATTTTAGTTAATTAAGAAATTGAGATAAATATAATTTTTAACATAATTGTAAATAAGTATTTTAAGAAGTAGTTCAAAATTTAATGTTAATTTTTAAGTAAAGTAATAAAATTAAGTTTGTTAATAATTTAATAATGTGAAACATATTTACAAAAAAAAAAAAAAGATTATTTTCTCACCTGAAGATTTAATGAAAGACTAATTAAAAGATTGCCACTAATTGCCAAAATACTTCCAATTAGAATATCCTGCAATAAAAATAAAACAATAAATTTAATCAATCATCAATTAATTAATGAAAATACTATATATTTTTTGTTTTATTTTACAAATAGACATTTACTATATAGGGTAAAATATTACATTGCAATAATAGTATTAAAGTATTACATTACAATAATAGTATTATTTTAATTCCAATACTTCATTCTTTTATATATATATAATTTTATTATAAAAGAAATAAATATACTGTTCAACAAAAAAATAATCTCTCAAATAAAGTGACAGCTGAACTAAAATCATTAAAGGTGGAGTAAATCATATGTAAATTGTAAAAAATTAAAAGACAAACATGGTGTGTAAATTATAAAATATACGGAGTTAGCTTTACTGATGTTATTAACACATCTAAGAACAAGATATTTCAAAAAAGTCACAAGCCTATGAACCACTAATAGGTCTCATAATAAATTGTAGTCCATATGCATTAAAATTCAAGTACAATTGGCAAAATCTGTCATGAGATAATGCTATAAGATGCTGCAAAAATATTAAATAAATGACAACAGCAACAATGAACGTTTCTATTGCGAGTTAAAGATTAGCAAAATTATGTAGGGACAGGTAACATTGTTATATATAGAGAATTCAGTTTGTATTTAGGGAAACTTAACAACAGAGCTGGATTAGCTATTAATCTGCCAAGTGAAACCCTCTGTCAGTTATTCTTGTATGAAAAAAAAGTTATGATTTTTTAAATTCATTTTTGAATATAAAAGCTGTGATAAGGATTCCAATAATTCTGAAAAAAAAAAGGTACATTTACTGAAAATATGAAATATCTACACTTTTTCATCATCTAGTTTACTTTTTTGTTGTTGCTATGTCTGATTGAACACTAAATCAAACAACCACATTATATATATATATATTATCCTTTTATCATTGATAAATTCAGCACCATCAATTTGCGATATTTAAATAACTACTAAAAATAAATGAAAAATGGAATGTTTTTCAATTCACTGTGTGTGTATATATATATATTCCTACTGAATTGAATTACACAAACGTAATCAACTTAATAGACAGCCATACATTATGATTATACTTTTATTTTCATCTAATTGACCTTCATTCAAAATTGTATCTTGTCAAGATGTTACATTAATTCCAAATGTTATGCGATTATAAATATATGTAATAGTTATATATATATTCAACATAATGGTTGAAAATGGAATAACCATCAAGTGAAATATATATATATTATAACCATATGAACCCAACTGCAGCCCACATTAGTCAAGGTGTGAAAAGCTGAATAAAAATAAAAGTTGATATATATATTTGATAATAACATTTGTTGTGTACTGTAAAGGGCAATATATGCATAAACATATGTGAGTTAATTACTAAAGACTTGAATGTATGTGTAAATACATATATATATATATATATAGTAAAGAAATTGCCCATGAAACTTAAAAAAGAAATAATTAATATGTTTTAATCATACAATTTATGCATAATGTTTTCGACCACTTATTCTGTAATATATGAGTAGAAATATAAAAATAAATGAGACTGGAAAGGGAAAAAAAAAAAGCTGTTGATCGCGAATCAAGTTAAAAATATGTAGTATTATATAGTTCATAAATTAAGGCAAAACTCTCCATACAGTAGTGCCACCCTGTGCCAACAGAGTAATCAATGGATGTCAGAAGGCTTGTGCATAAAATCTCTATCTAGTGCCTACTTATCCAATATCCACAGACTAGTTTCTGTCTTGTGGCCATCATCAGTGAGGAGCCTTGGATCTGAGAGCACTGCACCTAGATCTTAGGATCTAATGCAACCCTCCTGTGGATATTGGGTGAGTAGGCACTAGATAGGGATTTTATGCACAAGCCTTCTGGCATCCATTGATTACTCTGTTGGCACAGGGTGGCACTACTGTATGGAGAGTTTTGCCTTTGTTTACGACAATTATGTGCTAGTATAGAGATGGTGATCATGGGATGTTTAGTAGTTCATAAATTGTAAGGTATTTTGAGATCTGTTTGGTTTTACCTGTTCTGAATCAATTTATAAAAAAAATCTTGTTAATTCCTATATTAAGTTGTATGGTGAATTTAAATCTAAGATCAAAAATTATGGATTAATGATATTTGAAAAATTTGAAATAAAAAAAGTGGGAGAAGAATTTTATATCTTCCTGCATTAGAAAGGGGTAGATAAAGAAAACAAGCCACTAATTCTTTCTTCTTTAGATATAAAATAATATTTTCCCCCACGTTTTACAAGAGAACAATGGAATGTTTTTATTCTGGGGTCCGAGATTTAGAATGGTCCACATATAGTTCGAGTGCTCATAAGTGATGAAAACATATGCCAATGTCTACATTATGGTTTGAGTAATGGCAAATAATGTAGACAGGGAATATAAAGATAATAGAGGTATAAAAAGGGGCCATTTATTCTAATGTTGATTTTTATTTCGTTGCTGATTTTCCATGAAAAAGCTACTCCGATTGCAAGCACAATTTAAAAACCATGTTGAAATAAGTAAGAGAGGAGAAACTTGACTACTAATTAAAATTGCAAAGGCCTAGGGCAGAAGGTTATTGACCGCAATAAAGTAGTTTTCAATACTCATAATCCTAACAACTATAAAAATGTTTTACTTCAATTGTTAACGGTTTACCATATTAGGTTAGGCAAAAAGGTAGCCCATCAGTCAGAAGATTCTAAGTATGCCATCCAATCCAGTAAATAACATGTCACAATCTGTGGAACTAGATCACTACAGCCTCTAAGATACCAGTAAAGGAAAGAAAATATACTGTTGCTTAATTGCTGAAGACCTATTGATATTCTACATGCTATATGGCACCGTGCTGCTGTAACAATAATTCAAGTCTCCAGCATGTGAAAAGAAATCTACTCAAGTGAATTTATGAAAATGACAGTAATTACAGAAAAAAAAAATTTAGAAACCCATGATTTATGACTTTAAATGTTTTTAAAACTGAAAAAACATTAATTATTGCAATGTCTTTGATTATATATATTCATAATCGTTAGTATATCTAACCAACTTACTGATTTTTTTTCTCATTGTTAATAAATTATTTTACTGTTACATAACTGGCCCTACAAACATGTGTATAGTTTGAATATCCACATCCTTATACATAAATGTAATTAAAGTATGAAAAAATCCAGCATATGATACTGTATGATAAATTAATAAATATAAATAATGTTTAGATTGAGGAATATTTTGTAGCAGTAGGATAGGAAAGATAATATAAATGACAATATATATAATATAAATTAGAGATATATCACATTATTCTGGAGAGGATTACACGCTGAGATTGAGACTGATATGTCGTCAATTTATAATATAGAAGAAAAAACAAAAGTGTGCAAATATATAAATAGCAGGGTATTTAACAAAAGGATTAGAAAACATTCATATATATGTACCTATAATAACTTGTTCAAAAAATAAAAATGTTGGATGCTCAAATGTACAATCAATGGACACAGAACCAATTATGTAATAAGCTATTCTGACAGTAGAGAAGACCATAGAAGAAAAATCAGGCCGATTTATGTCTTAAATGCTGTATGCATTGATGAATAAGATCGAAGAAATGTTGCAACAAAAATTTGAAAAAATGCAACAAAAGTTAGATGAAATTTAACAATTTTCTGCAAAAAATGCTGAAGAGATGAAGAAGGGTTTAAGAAAATGAAAGAAAACTTTGAAAAGATATATGAAGAGAAAAAAAAATAAAGAATGTGCAGATGATGTGATACAAGATTTTAAATCTGAGAATGTATCAAACTCTGTAGAAGAAAGTTCATATGAAATAAATATAAATAATAAATATCAAGAAATTTAATGTAGTTTATTAAGTGAAAATTTGAGAAAAGCTTTATGTGCTAACTTGTCTCAAAATGATATAGAAATTAATTTTAATAATAATAAAACTAAAAATCCTTCAGATGATTGCCAGAGTTCATTGTTTAAGGAATGTTATGAAGTTTTTCCCATTAAACAAGAACATGAAGTTTGATGACTGAATATTAAAAAGGAAGATTACATGAAGAAAGTTAAAAATAGAGATATTTGATGTGGTAAAGCCTGTAAAAGAAAAAGAGTAAAACACTCTAGTATTAACCCCAGTTTGAAGCAATGGTTTACTGTTGGCAGATTGTCAAGTTCTACTGCCAGTATGCAGAATCAAAAAGAATAAGGGAAAGAAGAGAAAGGATAAAGTGAAAGATCGACTTCAGAATAGAGAGAATATTACATTGTTCAGATCATCCCAAAGGATATCTCCACCAATAAGCAAATATTTGGAGAGTTAAAATTTAATTTTAGAAAAACAAAGGATGGATTATTCGTTGTCAACCCTGGATCTGTTAAAAAGGTTAATGCTTTATGGAGAAATGAACTTGTACAATGTTTTTAAAAGCAAAAGATATGACAAACCCAAAAATGATATTAAAATAACCAGAAATGAGGAGATTACTAGCTGGCTAAAAAGAAAGAGTGACTTTGATACTTGGAAAAAAATTTAATTGTAAAAAAATATGCAATCTATGACCCACAATGGATAAAAATAATTTTTACAAAGAATAAAATAAAATGCTATTATAGTATATGTAGATAGGTTTGCTTCTGAAGATGTACTGTCATTTGATCATGTAGTGAAACACTGTTGTTATGCAATATTTGGAAGCTGATATCATCTTGTGCTGCCATTTTTTTCTCCTTTGTTAAAAATTGCACTTATTTACTGTAAGACTTGGAAGCAAGGTTCGGGAATTGGTCTAATAGCCACTAAATCTCAAATAGGAGCAAGGCTTAATTTTCATATGATTTATTCACTCATCTTTTAGACTTAGATGAAGCAAGGTGCAATTGGAATTTTTTGTTTACTGTATCAACCTATGAGACTCAAAAAGAGAGCAAGGCTTTATTCTATGATGGTGTGTTGTGGATAGCTTAATAGAAATCAATCTGTGATAATCCTTCTAATGTCCATGTATTGCACATCTTTATATCATATGATGAAATTTTTGTGCATTCGAAAGTAAAATTCTATGCATTACTTAATGACAAACAACTCTCTGAACATTGTGGATATATATAACATTTAAAACACCATAATCAAAGAAATGAATATAAAATAAGAGTGTTAGTTAACACACAAATCAGAAATGGAAAGTTGCACGGTCCCATTGTCTCTTTTTTAAAAAAAGAGATATATATCAACCTGAATCAACCCACGTTAGTCAGGGTGAAATACTGCATAAAAATAAAATGAGAAAAAATGTACAAACTACTTTATTATGTGCCACTAAAATAAACTGCCCAAACGAAAGCTGATATATACATTTGACAGTAATATTTATTGTGTACTGTGAAGGGCAACCTATGCATAAATATCTAAAGATTTGAACATGTGCATGCATGTATATATAATAAAGAAATTACGCATGAGACTAAAAAAAGAGAAATTATTAATATATGTTTTAATCATATTGTATACTGGTAAAGGTAATTTATGCATAATGTTATGGACCATTTACTTCATAAAATGGAAATAGAAATATAAAATTAAATGAGACTGTAAAAGAAGAAAAAAAAAAGGTTGATTGCGAATCGAGTTTAAAATAAATAATTCATAAATTGTAAGACATTTTGAGATCTTTTTTGGTTTTACATGTTGAGAATCGATTTATAAATAAAACTTTGTCAATTCAAATAGTAAATTGTATGGTGAATTCAAATCTAAGATCAAAAATTATGGATTAACAATGTTTGAGAAATTTGAAATAAAAAAAAGTCGGAGACTAATTTGATATCTTCCTGCATTGAATCAGGATAGATAAAGAAAAGAAAACAATAAGCTATTTCCTTTTTCTTTTGATATAAAATAATATAATATCATATACAAATTTGTTTGCCGCCATGTTTTAGAAGAGAACAATGGAATATTTTTACT
Organism: Epiperipatus broadwayi; assembly: GCA_028023455.1. NCBI lineage: Eukaryota > Metazoa > Onychophora > Udeonychophora > Euonychophora > Peripatidae > Epiperipatus > Epiperipatus broadwayi. The sequence goes on along the minus strand of JAQFVV010000009.1, from coordinate 1,373,882 downwards.
CTGGGATCCAAGATTTTAAAATGATCTATATTATAATTCAAGTGCTGATTAGTGATGAAAACATATGCAAATGATCTACATTATGGTGTGAATAATGGCAAATAATGTACACAGGGGATAGAAAGATAACAGAGAGGTATAAAAGGGGGCCATTCAAAATTTCATAGATAGTATGCAATCATTCATTCTGATGTTGACTTTTATTCTAATTGAAATATAATATAAAAGCCATGTTAAAATAAGTATGAGAGAAGAAATTTGATCGCTTAATTTGCAATGCCTAGGACAGGTTATCTACCACGATAAACTAGTTTTCAATACTCATAGCCCTAATAGCTACAAGAATATTTTACTCCAGTAGTAAGTGGACTGTTTTCCATGCAATACTAGGCAAGAAGGTAGCACATTTATCAGAAGATTCTAAGTATGCAGTCCAATCCAGTAAATAACATGTTGAAGTCTATGGAACTAAATTTCTACAGCCTCTAAGATACTAATAAAGTACCAAAGATTTATTGATATTTTACATACTATATGTCACCATTCCATTGAGGCTCCACAACTGTCATCCGTGCAGTTATATTCAGTCTTTATGCATTTTGGTATAAGAGATGTATTTTCTGTGCTGGTAACAACCTTCTGCTGTGGCAATAACACTAGACACCATCCAGCTACATTCTCCAATAAGCTTGAGTAGTAAGAACCAGAGACAGCAAGATTGCAAACCTGGACATTTTTGCAGCTACATGGTCTTGCTAAAAACCCTGGTCCAGACTCTAACCTCATGCCATAATACCATAAGTCCAGCCCATTCATTGAACTTAATAACTAGATCATACCTGTATGTATATATAATTACCAATAAAAAATAAATCATAGATATAATAAAAATCTTTACTAACAAAAAAATGATATATAACAATAGCTGTAATATAATCATATAATTATCACAAATAAAAATAATGCATAAAAGCTCTTTTCGGCAAATTTTAAATTTTTGCCTTTTCAATATGGCTTAATTACAAAAATAACCTATACTGCATACATAGTGACATCTACCGGCTCTATATAAAATTAACACAAGCCTATAATTACACTTAAATAAGTTATAAAGTATTTAAGTGTAATTATAGGCTTGTGTTAATTTTATATAGAGCCGGTAGATGTCACTATGTATGCAGTATAGGTTATTTTTGTAATTAAGCCATATTGAAAAGGGCAAAAATTTAAAATTTGCCGAAAAGAGCTTTTATGCGTTATTTTTATTTGTGATAATTATATGACTATATTACAGTTATTGTTATATATCATTTTATTGTTAGTAAAGATATTTTATTATATCTATGATTTATTTTTAATTTGAAAAAGCAACATAAAGGATTTATTCCTTGTATTTTAGATATATAATTACCAATGTAACCATAGTTTACTAAATAAAGTTGTCTTTAAAACATCATTATTTTAATAATAATAATTATCACAATGATAATAATTTATTTTAATAATTATTTTATACAACTGATGAAATTTTTAAAAAAATCATCTGGTTAAAAGAGTATATTTCGTATAAAGAACCACTCAATTCAGAAACTTATAATATAATTATTTTGCATGATTTTAAACATACAATTAAAAAAAAAATTCTGATTACAATACTATTAATGGAAAATGCAGTAATCTGTTTTGAAACCAATACTTCATGCTAGTATGAAACAAGCATTAATAGCCAATTAAATTCACAATGTTACTGGTATAGGCAAATGTAGGATCTTAAATGTAAAAAAAACAACAGAAAAACAGCCCACCCTAACGATCTTGAAACTAAACCAAATCCCTTTCACTGTAGATGTCATTTCCATATATATGGTTAGAGTTATTCATGATTATAAAAAAAAAAAAATTAAAAATAAATTTAAAATTCTATAATTCAATATTTTAATTCATGTTTCAATATAATGCACACTTCTGAGATCTTATATTTTTCAACACCTATGCAGTATGATACACACACATATGAGTTAAAAAGGCATAGTTAGTTAATATCCATAAATGGCTTGAAATCAAAATATCATGGATGTGGGAAGAACTATATTTAGAGCTTCATTTTTTGATAGTAATATTATAAATTGTTGAATGTTTACTAATAAAGGTATGCTTCGATACCACAAAGTTCATCAGAGTATGTTGGTCAGGACAAAATAATTTGAAGATACTCTTCACCGTTTGTTTATTTATTTCATGGTTTGATATATTATTTATAACACATTTCACTAATCTGACCTAAAATTCTACAGTATTTACTATAAAAACAGTTGAAGACAACTTTTATATATTTGGTAGTATTTTTTAATAAATAAAAAATAAATAATTACTTTGTTGCATACTAGCAGAAAAATCTCAATTTGCTGACAATGTTTTCCAGTTATATTTAGATACCAACCATATAATTCTACCTTTGTGGCATCCCATACAGAAAATTCTAATTTCTAAAGATAAAAAAAAAGAGACTTATCATTAAAAGTCAGGCCTCTAACTAAAACTATTTAGATTCAAAAACATTAGATTTTTTAATATAAATACCATTATTTTTTTTTAAAAAAAAAAACTATTAAAATAATGTTCTATTTTAACATTATAGAAAAAAAAACATTATTACAAAACTTGTAATATTACATTACTTTATCTTCAACAACATTGGCGTAATTTTTCAGATGACACTAATAAATTCATATTTTGCAGGGACTTCCAATCTTTCACATAGTCCTCCAATAGATATCAGAAGACAAGTTGTTTCATGAAAAATATATAAAAAGCTATTAAGTAAATCAGATTTACTATTGACTCAAGTCATAGTTTCACCATTTTTGAGAGTTGCTTCAATCAAGATTTTCTTGCTAAATGTTAAGCCAAAAAACTTTTCAAACATATAAAGAAATATGACATAAAAAAGTAACTTTTTGAAAATCCCTAAACAAATTTATTTTTCCTAATTTAGTAATGCCAGCTGAATATGATCTTTCTAAAAATTACCAGAGTATCATCAAGTATCTCAAAATCATTGTGGTCATTTATCCTCATCAGTTTTAGAAATGAAATTTAAAAACTCTGACTTTTTGTTTGAATATACAAAAATTTCAAACAACATGATTGTTTTATTAAGTATACAGTGACAAAACTGAAGAACTTAATAAAGCCACTTGAGATTCTACTTCCCGGATAGAATATTTCCAGATTCATTAATAATATTTGTGAATCAGTAACTGAAAAGAATTAATGATAGAGTTTAATCAAATTGATTAATGTGAATAGTTTTTCTTTCCACAACTAATCAGCTTCAGCAATTTGATGCAACTAAAAGATTTTGTAAAATCATTACATTTTTATTTAAATGATTAATTATCTTATTGTATAATCAACTACCAACTATGCAATTGTAAAAGCAATAAATAAATAAAAAAATCACATCTAGAAAATCTAATAAAATGAAAAAAATCAGCATTTCAAACTTTTCATATGACAATATTTCACCAATATTGAATATTTAATGGAATATCTTATTTTATAAAGTAGGCAGATATTAATCATAAATAAATTAAGCAAAATAAATATGAATTAAAATAATGAAACAAACATTTATTCTCAAATTTTAACTATGTAAAACAAAACACATGAAATTCTCAAATTTTAATTATGAAAATAGTAAAACAAACTGGCATATACATACTAAAATTATATTTTTAATGCTTTTAATGTTTTTGAAAATCCTGCCTTGCATAAATATATTATAGAGAAGGAAACAAAACATGAACAGCTAGTTTTGACACATTGGGAAGTTCTTGAATTATATTTGTTCAGAGATCATTTAATAGCAGTTTCTTGCATTTTTGTTTTAAATCAGAGCCCCTAAGTCTAATAGTTTAGGTGTCACTGTACATGGATTCCAAACTCAAGTACTGTCCTCACCAGACTTTGAAAAATATTGCAAAAGAATTGATTATAGTCATAGAAGTGTTCTAAAATTCCATTGGAAACTTTATCTACTTTAGAATTTCTTTCGTTAAAAAATTTATAAAAAGCGGGAAAATAATCAAACTTATTCAAAAGAATTTTATTTCTTTCATTAGAAATTGTAATATTCTTTTCTTGCAATAATAAATTAATTTCATTTCACTTAATAAAATCATTTGCTAAATATGAAAGATTTATCAACCATGAAAGACTTGTTAAAAATTTAATGAAATTCTGCCCTAAATTATTTGAGTTGGGAAAAAACCCAATAACTGACCCCAAAATTCAAAAAGTCTCAATAATATTTTTCCTCTAAATAGTCATCTCACTTCAGTATGTAATAAAAGTGCAACATGTTTTCAACCCATTTCATCACACAAAAGTTTAAATAATCTAGAATTAAAGTGATAGAGATTTTATATAGTAAATTATTACAATTTGTTTACAAGTGTCAAACTTCCTCCATCCACAACTTTGCCACGATCCACTCTAAATACAATAATGATTATCACTAATCATTCATTAAACTATATTATCTCTACCTAGATATACATTTTTAAACCTCAGTTAAAGATTAATATATTTATTTTTTAATTAAATATGCACTCCACCACACATTCTTGAAACATATGAATAAAGAAACCTTAAAAGACAAATGACTCCTAAGATACATTTTGTGCTGAATCAGCCCTCATCATTTGGCCTAAGACTCACTTATATTTTTATCATATACTTAATATCTATAAAAGATATATATGCGAAAAAATAAATAAAGTTGAATGCTTTCATGTGTGTGTGTTTAATTAAAAAACCCAGATATATTAAACTTTAACTGAGGTTTAAAATTTATATTTGGGCTAGAAATAACCTCTAGTTTAATAAATAATTAGTGATAATCATAAAAGCATTATCTACAGTGGATCATGTCAAAATGGGTAGAATAAGTTTGACATTTGTAAATCAAAATGAAATAATTTGCTATTGATAAATGTGTGAGATTGTGACTTGGGCCAACTGGTAAGTGCTGGTTCAACACAAAATGCACCTTGGGAGTCATTTATCTTTTAAGATGTCTTGATTCATGTTTCAAAAAAGTGTAGAGAACAGGTTATTAAATATATGTATAAAAGATTTAATATAGTTGGTAATTTTATAGCTTTATCCAAAATAATTTTTAAATATATTGAATTATTTTTTGCTACTAATGCTTGCCTATGCAAAACACAAAGACTTTTTGTGATTTTTGTAGTTAAGTGCAGAATGTTATAACTCCATCTTACTTATCATTGCTTAAGCATCATCTATACAAATATCAATATACTTTTCCCAACTAATTTCTTGTTTGTAATGTAATTATTAATACAACTAAATGTATCAGCAAAAAGATTTTTGAAGTGGTATAAAACAATGTTATTTGATAATGTATCTATTTTTTTAAACAGACTCTTTGTTTAACATGCATGATACAATTTGTTTTGCACAAAATTTAATGAGTGTCTCTCCAATTGTATGAGTTCACCATTAAGTACAATGCAGTAACTCATCCAAAAAGATGCCTCTGTTGCATTTTCATTTTCAGCAATTGCAATCATTTAAAATTTTTCTAGTGAATCACATCATCTCTTTAAAAAATATACCTTTTCTTTGTAATTAAAATATTTTCCTTCTAAGTACCTAGGAAGTTTAAGAGAAGCCAATGAATTATTTGCTAGTATTTTATATCATAAAACACACAATGCATTAGGAATATCTTTATTGTCAATAAAGGTAAATCCCCAATTCAAATAACTTTCATCATATTTCTTTTCTGGTATACTCTTACATGACACCTGCTTTTTAGTATTAAATTTTGAAGAACCACAGTTTCTTCTTCAATCATAGTTATGTCAGAAGAAGTACTTCGATGTCCTTGATTTAAAGTTTCTTTCTTTAATCAAGAATCCATGAATAATAATTTGAATAACATTTAAATTCTAATGTTAATCAGAAATGTAATAGAAACAAAAAAAAAAGTGCTATAAAAAAGACTGCATCAGACAAAAATAAATATGAAAGAAAAATACTAAAAAGTATCAGTAATATAAAAACAATTGTAATAAAAATGATTTAATAAAATGTTTTGTAATAAAAATTAAAGATTGTAAAATAATAAGATTATAGTACATAAGCTGTAATGCTGAAATAAATACTTCATGTAATTATACTAAATAATGTATAATTATTATAAAATAAAAATTACAATAATAAAAAATGTTCAATCACAAAATTTACACAAGTCAATTCAAATCTATTATAATAAAACAGCCAAAAGTGATAAGGACTTATAATAATAATCATATATTTAAGCAAAATAATATATGTTTAATAAATGAATAACTCCATGAATATGTTTAGCTTGAAAAACCAATATCAGCTTACTTGTTATCATGGTCAACATAAGACATGCATAGATTGTTTTTCTAGCATGTTTCAACATATTCAAACATAGTACAGTATTTATAATCATATGAGGCTTATATTACTTTTCATAATTTTTCATGGGACATCTACTGACTTTTTGTAGAAAATAGTTTGGGAAACACTAGTGTAGACAATGGCAGATTGTACTATCTTATACTTTATCTGATCACATGATTATACTTATTATTTAGATGGTAAAAAAATTAAGTAAATATCATTTTATTGATAGTGGAATTATACCTACAATGATACATTACAAATATGATAACATCTACTCTATTCTCCCAGCAATTGGTATAGTATTTTACTCTCTTCACTCAACATCTGAATGTAATCATACTTGATAAAAATTAAGTTCTTTTATCACTAGTTTTAAACTACTTCTTCATAAAAAAGTCACTTCAGTGATTGAATCATGTCCACAATTCTTTTTAAACCTGACTTAAATAACAAACCCTAAATTGTTACTTCAAAGACAAATTAAATGCATTTTTCTTCATTTCATTTTTAAATAAAATGAGAAAATGTGTGTGTGCATGTTTGTTCTTGCATTAATCATGTTACTCCATGCAATTTATTATTTGTATTGAATTCTAATTTACTATTAGTGTTATTTTCTAATCTGACCTTACTGTGTATTATATTTTACCATTATTATGTCAAAAAGAGAGAAACTTATACAAAAAAATTAATCATGTTTTTTAAAAAGTATACCAAAGAAATTAATGCCAATGATAATATGAAGATTAAATTAAGAATAATAATTATACATTGGTAATTTTCCTGTCAGATTTTGTTGTTTGAACATAATGCATGAACAGTAATTATAGGCATATGAAATATTAAAGATATTTTCAGAATATGAAAATTCAGATTAATATATTCTGGCATCTGCATAACATGTCTGTCATAAATAATATTAATATAATTAAAACAATAATTATATAATCAGCTCACAATCTATAATCTTCTTGCATGAAAAATTAATAATTACCATTTTAGGAATTAATATATTAAATTCTTCTATATGTATGGATGATATTATTTTAACTTTTGTTAAACAATCATTTGATAAATTGACTGCAGATAAATATTAAAGGAGTCAACTAATGAAAAATCTAACAAGTCAGAATCTAGAATTTTTAGTTAATGTACATATTAGTGTATTTGAAAAAAATAAAATTTGTATTACTTAAGAATTTCATAAGCCATAATCACATTCCATAAGTGTTTCAACTATAACAAAAACTGTTTGATCAAGTGAAAGTGCTAAGCAGCCCAAAAAGCAAGAAGATAATAACGGAAATAAAAAAAACAGATTTATAATGGATTATGGAAAAAAATTTAAGTTACTATATATATGTATTAGCAAATGAAAAAAAAGACATTTATTTACAATAATATTTTTTACTTCTTTAAATATAAACTTCTTCATAATCTCATACACTATAATATTATTCGTATATCTCCTCCTTTACTTTTTTTACATTTCTTTATATTTTCATATATATTACTTTTTTGTAAATCTCATATATACTTTAATGCAATTATTATATTTCCTCCTTTATTTTTCTAACATTTTCGACTATATAAATGTAAAAAGGAAGAACTTGTATTTTTATATTGGACTATTTCCATCATCTGAGTATTGATGTCTTTAGAAAAAATTAACTTTATTTAAATATTCCAAATACATTCAACTGTTAGTAATAGCACATATATATGCATGTTTTGAGAGGTGTTATTCTTTCCTCTTCTTCAGATGTTGCTGGCCTGACCAGTGACAGTACTATCACGGGATTTGAACCTGGACCCTTAGATTCTTGAGTATTGAATTTTAAGGTAATGCTTTATATAACTGAGTCATCCTGCCAAAGCAACAGTTAGTAGAAATCTCATATAATTATCTATGAGGTTCCTTCTGCTTTCTCCACTTTTTTCTAAGAGCAAAGTTGAATAATGGTTTCCATACATTATGTATAATCACACTAGGTTGACCTATGGGATTTTTTGCCATTATTATGTGAGCAACTTCTTTAAATCCCATGCCAGTACTGTCACTGGTCAGGCCAGCAACACATGATGAAGAAGGGAGAATAATACCTCTCGAAATGTTGCGCATATACTAACCTGTTTAATGTGCTATTACTAACAGTTGAATGTATTTGGAATATTTAAATAAAGTTAAATTTTTCTAAAGAACTCATATTAGATGAGGAAATAGTCCAATATAAAAATACAAGTCAAACACCATCATCACAAACCTTCAGGAAAACAGTAAAAAGGAAGGTTATAAAAAGTTCTGATGAAGACTGCAGGATAGTTGAAATTGTTAGAAAAATAAAGGAAATAAAATTGGATTAAAGTGTATATGAGGAGATTTATAAAAAAAGAAATACTATAATATTCTAAGAAAAAGAGCACTACTGCAACATAAGACATATATCTATAGATAACAATTAATTCTTAAGCAGTCATTGACTTAGAGTTCAGATGAAAAGGTATAAATTAATAAACATAAACTAATTAACTGCACTGAGCCAGCTTTTGGCAAAACACTGCCAGAATCATGCTGCTGAATAAAGTTAAAGAATACAGGTAAGCTTATATAATTGATATAATATAATATGTAAATGAGACCAATATGCAAATAAGACAATTAGATATTTTATTTTTCAGATGATGGAACACAAACGAGCTGGCTTTAAATGTTTCTTACATAGAAAAGAATAATCTATGCAAATATGAGACAGCACAGAAAAAACAACATAGATGCACACATCAATGATGTAGTAGGGCTTGGTTATAATCGTAACATGCTTATTATAAAACAGTAGGAAAATTTTACACCAATGTAAAGTTAAAAACAATAATATACCTAAAGCATGGATAAGCCTTCCTTATTAGGAACATTTGCGCTAACATGTACAGGATTTTAGATCACCGCCTTCTCTTAATAATTTGTTGAACAATACTCAAGACAAAATAGCTGTGGAGCATGCTCCTCAGGTAGTCTATAATATTGCATGTACTTATCCTTCCTGTGCCTGTATATTATGGGGAATCTCATAAAATAGACTCACAAAAATTGCCCAATATGCATATTTGTACAAAAGAGCTAAACAAGATTGAATTTAGATCGATCTTTCTTGATCATGAATGTGCCGCAGGTCACGTTTTCTCCATCCAATGTTAGATCAATCTCGGAAAGAGATGATAGAAATAAAAAATACAAAGAGACTTGGGCAATTGCAAAGGATTCACATTCCATTAACAAAAAGGATTCATGTATTCCAAGATCTGAAAAATGAAATATCTAAATGCTAATACTGTGCCTAAGTTTATATATTATATCATATGAATTATACAAGCTTACCTGTATTGCATGATTTTATCCAGCATTATGATTCTGGCAGTGTTGGCGAAAGCTGACTCAGTGCAATTAATTAATGTTTATTAATTTATAGCTTTTCATCTGATCTTGAAGTCAACAAGTGCTTAAGAATTACTTAATTTCATGAAAAGAATTAATAAGTTGAGATTTAGATAACAATTAATTAAATCTAGCCTTTTACAGACACTGTGTTTTCCATTTTAAAATGAAGTTGTAAAACACAAAACCCACATGATTTAATATACATATACTGATAACATTCATTTTTTTAAATATAAATTATATTACTTTAGCATTAAGTTAAAATATCTAAATCTTTTTCTTTCATTTGTAGGAAAGCTTTTATTCTTTCAATTCAATAAGCTAAATCAAAGTCAAATTGCAGGCAAACTTGGTTATATTGAATTATTTCTTTTGAAAAATAATTATCTCATCTTAATATAATCACTGAACTTAAAAACTCTTTTAATATTGAATCAATTTATTTGAAAATAAAATGAGTAATGTGTCAATATTGTAAAAGTCAGCAGACATCTTGGTGTTAAGTATAAAACTGATTGGATTAATAATTTGCTGAATTATTTTAAGAAAGGGGAAACATAAATATTTTATTTTTATAATCGATTTTAAGAATTAATGTATATAAATCTGTTAAAATTATTGTTTTACTAATTACTGTGTGATAATTAATCAATATGATTTTCAAATATATATATATTTAAAAAAAGATTTAAATCCGTTTTATCAATCTATATATTTAGCATGGATATATTTTAATATATAAACATGAATATTTACTAGAAAATTCTACGAATAAAATAATAAATAGAATATGTTTTAGTATATGTTGGCATATTTTATTTTTGTAGTTTATATTGTATTATTATGAAATTGCACATTAAGTTTTACATTTATGTTAACATTAGTTTGTACTGTTATTATTATTATTATTATTTTTAAAAAATTACATTAAAGATTCACATTAATTTATATAAAATTTATTCAATAGTACACTAACCTGTTATATAGAACATCTGTACAATAGTACCAAAAAAAAATTTACAACAAAAATTCAAATTCATTGAGTCAAACTACAAAAAAAAAAATCTTGTTCCATATTAATTCCTTAAGTACATATTTTACACTGGTCTAATTTTGAGGTGTCTAATTCAAAACAAATGTGTAAGTTTTTACCTTTCAATTTGTAATTAACATTTTTACATTAGTGATTTCTGCATTGTTCAATATTTTTTATGTTTTGCAGTTTTTTTTATTTTATAAAAATTATTTTTATCTATGAAGATAATAATAATAAAAAAGATGTCACAGCTGATAAATTCACATTTGAAAAATAGTTTGCTGCTTTCATTAACTAACTTAACTCAAAACTTTAAAAGTATGGTAAAAGCAAAACAAACACAAAAATCTCATTTAAATAATATTTAAATTTTATTTGTTTTCTAAAGCATATTATTAAATTATGAAAAAAAATTACTAAGTATTATTTATCCAGCATATTTTTTCAATATCCCCTTGTCATTTATTGCAAGTTTTAGTACAGAGATGCACAACCTGTAGCTTGCGAGCCACATAAGGCTCACACAACCTTTTATTGTGGCTTGTTTTATGACCAATGCAAACTCAATGACATAGCAGCTTTACTTTCATAGATAAAATAATTTATATAAAAAGTTATAATTTAAAGAAGTCTTCAAATAATTCTATAATTAATTTAAAATTATAATATAATAATTTATATTTAAATTAGATTTATTAATTTTTACATCTAAATTTGAAAAAAAAAACACAAAAGTTTAACAGGCAATTTTTTAATAAAAAAATTATGAATAAAATAAAAATATAACAATATTTTGGAGTAGATGGATGTAGACTTCCCTGCAAATTGCATAAAAAACAAATATCTATACTTTGAAATCAGATTTCATCTTATGATGGAGTTTTGATTAATACAAAACACAGCAAATATAACATTTAACCAAATTTTTTCATTAATCTTTCTTGATATAATATTTCTTCTATTGCCAAAGTGAGTCCCTAAAAAAACTTGTTTCTAATTAGAGTTAAAAATTATTTTCCCTATATAACTTCCTACAATTTATAAAATTCAAATTAGTTTTGTTTTAAAGAAAATCATCTCCATCTAATTTTCATTTATTAGATTCCAACCAATATTAACTATTGTAATCTAATTTTCATTTATTTGATTCCAACCAATATTAACTATTGTAATTTAGTTAAACATTAATTGGTCTCTTTATCATTATTACTGTTATTTTTGACTTTTCTGTAGATACAATCATGCCACTATTCTTCTACACTTATTAATTCCTTCTCCAATAAAAGAAATCCCATTACTCAAATTATTACTTTTTGATATTACTATACTAGTAGTGTAACGGTCAGAAACATGTGATTCGTTAACATAGTGCAGAATTCGACTACCACACAGAACTGCAGCACCATCCAGGTAGCGAAGCCACCAGTTTATGGATAGTAAAAGAATAGCAAAAATAGTGTTCAATTGGATTATGAGTAAAGGGCAGGTAACAAGATGGGTGAGAAAGGTAATGCGGTATGCGAAAGATTTGGATAAAGAATTTATATCAGTATACTTGTATAAAAGGTGGGATGATTGTGTTAGGAGGATTGTTGAGTGTTATAGTGGTAAGGAATGGGATAAAAGAATAGAAGCATTAATAAAAAATAGGGAGTTGGAGAGATGGAGAACTAGTATGGAGGGTAAGAAGAGTTTAAATATATATATAGAAGTAAATGGAATCATGGATGCGAGTTAATTTATGATAATAGTAAGGAAAGTAGTTTATTATTTAAGGCTCGAACGGGATCTTTAGCAACAAGAGAATATACATGTAAATGGAAAACCATGGATAATTTAGTGTGCAGATTATATAAGGAAGGTATAGAAAATATTAGGCACCTGTTGATTGAATGTAAATGCTTGAAAGCAGAAAGGGTACAGATAATGAAGTTATCGGAGGATAGACATGAACAAAGTGACTATACAGAAATTGAGTTATTAGTTTTTACGTTGGGTTTGCAAAGAGATAGGGGGATTTAGATATAAAGGCCATAGAGTTGACAAAGTTTATGTTGTGGAAATGGGATGGGGCAGAATATGGGAAAACTTAAGAGTAGAGAATGGAGAATAAAATGGCTAACAGGTTTATCTGGGCATAATTGCTGAGATATTCTTGACTTTGTTTAAGGAGAAGCCAAATACATCACATCATGTCACATCACCACCCGCAGTACTGAGTTCGAACATAGTTTATTGGTTTCACAATACAATCTATGAAACAACATATCTGATGCTACATTAGTAAATACTTCTTTAGGCATGGTGGTCAGGGAGATGCAAGAGAATCAAGAATTTTATTTCGAGTTAGCCAATAATAACATTAATATTAAACATTTATCTTTACAGAACCGAGGAAATATTATATGGAATGGGCATCGAATAAATAAAGACGTAACGACAGACGTATAGTTTGAAATTATTTATTGAAAACATTTTAATAATAAATCATTTAACTAATAATATTTGGTAAGATTTAAAATATCAGTAGCGGGATTTTCCGATACTGTTAGATATTAAAGAGATACATTTATTTATTAAGCTGACGTAATCTAGCTGCCTAAATTCTCGAGCAAGTATTTCAAGAGCATGCCTTCAGGATTTATATCTTTGCAATGCAAGAGTCTAAATTAGGATTTATAATAGTAGTGGCAAACATATATTTATTTAATTAAATGAGATATTTATAAATTACTATGGACGGACATTTATTTGAGAGTGAATTGTGTCACTAATGCAGAGACGGAGTTATACATTGAACAATAAAGTTAATAAGCAAAACATGTGGTACGTCTAGAAAGGAGATATGAGGGTGGCAGTATATTCAAACTGCGAAGCCATGAATGAGTTTAAAACAACGGGCTGGAATTTGCCGTAGGCCCAAAAGGTAAGGTGTCACATAAGTATAATTAGGGACAAGTGGTTCGTGCCACAATTACCTCCTAACTGCATGACTGTCATCAAGCCTTATGGGATCATTTATTATGTCCACTTGTATAGGACGACTGGGATTAATTTCAATCCTAAAGAATCTGGGGTATCCAAGACTTACAATAGGTCATTGCATCTCTAAAAGGTAACACATGTATAATGTACAGACTATTCTGCTCAGATTTAATATATTTTATAACTCGGCCCTACATCATCAACATTTAATAAAGAACGTTTTTGACTCTCAAATAAATGTAATTTACGGAATTATTAATTAAAATTTAATAAAATATAAAAACAATAGGTAAGCTAGGTGAGTATTAATGACTAATATGACAGCCATTTGTCAAGTAGTAGACCCTTGCTGCATTATAATAAATGAAGTATTGAATACGTGTCAATTTATATGAAAATATTAAGTAATTTATGGAAGTAAATATTAATGAAGATTTGACACGCATCCACTGTTTCAAGCGATCATGGATTTATATTTAGAAAATTATGAGCATGCTGTAATTAGATAATAAAATGTAAATTTTAGAAATACGTACCCAAGAAAGATAGAATTAGGCAAGCTAGATTATTAAAGAAATTTACAGAATGAATTAATAATTAAATTCAGTTTTACAAATTATGGTTTTACAAGTTATAGTTTACAAGTTATATAGAGTGAGCTATAGCATGATTATTTAGAGTATTCTAAGAGAATTTGGATACAGGAACCTGTTTATACGAAGTTTTCAAATTCAGCAGTCAGTAGCAAATTGTTCATGATTTCAGAAGTAGCAATTCTTTCCAGCATTTAGGTGATTTATTTATTTAACAGCAGCAGTACCTTTCTGATTGTTCGGGGCAGCAGATCCTTTTGGTTGATTTTGTGGAGGGCACATGTGTAGGTTTGCGGCATACGATCGACCATCTCCAGGGAGAATAGTCTTTGGCGCTTTCTACTCGAACATACTGGGGGTAGGTGAATTAATTTATATATCTGGAGACTCTCAATTGATCGAGAGCACAGCTAAAGTTTAACTGCAAGTTCTTAGAAAGTTCAAAATGTCCTTCTTTCTTGATCTTATCTTTTTACTTTTGTTATATTTTATTTTTGGATCCACTCATTTGCCCCGAGGATAATCAATACATTCTTGTAAGTTTAATTAATCTAGAAAGCTACATTTCTATTGTTCACATTTAATTTTACATTTACATTTTTGTAATTAGATTTAGGGAATTTTTCTTTTTAATTAATCTATTATCTCTCACCGACTGTTACTTTTAAAATTTCAAATACAAAAGGGAACATACGATTATTTTTACTTTTAATTAAATATTACAATCAGATTTCTAAAATTATTATTAAATGAAATTTAAACAAAGCAATAAATAATGAACTTTATAATTTAAAATAAATGGTTAAAATTATATATTTTTATATACTAAAAAAATACAAATTACATTAATTATTTTTATCTATTGCTTTAAATTTATCGAAACGTGTGTGTGTTTATGATGGATTTTACATATATTTATACATTTTTAATATTGCTACACACACAATTCGATACCAAAAAAGTTTAAATTTGGGTAGGATAGAGTGGTGGGTGAGAGATGATAGAAAAGGTGAAACTTAAGATTCGAATACGAATTTTACTGTTTCAGTAGCTCCAACCTACAGTTTGGTATTAAAGTTTTTCCTTCACAAAATTTGATTATGAATTTTTTTTTTTAATGGTCTTCATTTTTTTGGAAACTACAATAGCACATTGTATGGTTGAACTATTTTCATCATCTAATTTTAAGTGTTAAATATCTTCAGAAAATTTCAAATATAGTTTACATTTTTCTGAAAACATTTAACAATATTAGATGATGAAAAATAGTTAAACATATAATTACTACTAAAATATCATCATTACAATTTTTCAGACAAACAATATATTAATACATAACTTTGAAAAAAAAAAAGGGTTAATAGCTCGGGAAGTAATGTTATGTTTGAACACAGGACCTTCAATCCAGACTTTTCTCACTTGAATCTTTCATTCTACTATGATACCAAATTGCACAGGGTAACAGATCACATTCATTATGTTCTCTGCTTAATTACATGCTTTCATCTCTGTGATTACATGACTATGTCAGTACAACAATGATCTTTGTTATACTTATCAATAAATTTCAAAAACCACAGTAAACTTTTTAGCACATATTAGTCTTTTTTTTGCTTTTAAAAAAAGTCTTGGGAGTGGAGATTTGTTTATCTCTTGCCATCCCAATTGAGGTTTGAAAGTGAGTAAAACACTGAAATTTTTTTAGACTTGCAGATAATCAATGTATAGTCAATAGAAAGAGGCATCCGATTATTGCTCAATAAATGGATATCTTGTGATTCTTAGCCAGAAAATAAAGAGGTGAGAGAAAACAAATTCTCACTATTCGGTGAATAATTTATTTCCTAGGAGTTCATAAAAACGCCAATCACTATAAGTGATAAAGCTGCAATCATGACATTGAGTTCCACTATGCCATTTTACACTGTTCTAAACTATACAAGCAGTCTTTATCTTCAAAGTATTTCAAAAGAGGGATGCTGGAGATATCCTTGTCCTTCAGTAATCTATTTAAAGGCTACACTTATTATCTAATATTTTTTAAATAAATCTATTATTCTAAAAAGTGTTTCTAATTTAAAATAATAATAATAACTTCATCATGTTCCTGACAAAAAAAAGGCATTTCTTTTAAAAAATTCAGTAACGCACAAATATTATTTTGTTTCTTTATTAACAAAAAATTATTCCATTATGATGATTTATTTTTTAAATTTATTAAAAACCTTTTCACCATCTTTGAAAAATTAATCCCTTGAATCATACTTTATTTATTTTATTTTTAGCAAAACAACTTACCAATAAATGTCTTGTTTGATCATCAGAGATTAAAAGCTTTTAATTTTTTAAAACTCATGAAATTCTGCAATTTTACACTTCAAATAGGTCATTATTTTTTTATTTCAGAATTTTGCATAATCTGACAGATAAAATAATTTTCAAAATATACAATTTGTGCATATATGGATCTGCTCATCTTTATATATATACACATATATAATTTTGGAGGGGATTTAAATCCACTTTCAAGCTCCCTTTAATCATTCACTCCATCTTATATAACCAATACACACGACCATATATATATATAAAAGACAAATGATCTCCAATAAGCGTCTATTTCGTGCTGAACCAGCATTCATCAATTGATCTGAATCATCATCTCTCATATATATATATATAATTACATCTAGTTTAAAAGTATATATATTAGTATTTAAATATTACATAGCAATACCCTCCTTTTATACACACATAAATGTGTAAATTCACACATGCATAAATTATAAAATATATTTAAAAAAGACCCAAAGTTACATATTTATGATTCTACTCTTAAATGCTCATCTTATCTCCATGACTGCATGAATGACAATGTAAATATTCTGCATGGCAATGCACAATAAATTTCTAAAATAGCTTGTTCTTTTCTAGTACGCCTTAGTTAAGGTCTTCAATTCATCAGAGTTTCTGAGACAATTGTCATCTTTTCAAAAGTATAGACAACATCTTTAATTCAACTATAATCCTGACATTGGAAACTATATTTCAATTTTCTGATTCTTAAAAGTAATTATACTGTCATCTCAAAATTGTTATTTTTCATTTGTTTTCAAAATAGAATGTTTATCTGACTCATTTTATATCTGATAAGTTAAAAAAACATATGCACATACACAATTCTCATATACTAGATCCAAAAAAAAAAAACACCTTTCATTCTTTTTTACATTGCTTATATTAAATACATTTCTAAAAAAAAAAAAAAAAAGATTTCTTTTTACATCATTTTCGGAGCTGCTTCTTTTTTCTTTCCGAATAAGGGGCAAAGAAACAGCTCTGAAGAAGCTTGCTAGATGGCCAATATCAGACAGTTTAATAAAGAATATTATGAAAAGTATAAAGAAGTGAATTTTTAAAAAAGACTTCTTTAAACAAAGAACTGTCTACTTTAGTCTTATATGGTTTTAATGGTAAAATCAAGAACTGAATATTTTGGGGTTGATTTTCAATTGATTTAAATTTTAATAATCTCATTTTGGTTAATTGAGAAAAAAACTGTCGACTCAACCTGTTTTGGATGTTGAATGTTATATAACCTCTTGAATAATTATGTATACATTTTTTTTCTTTTTTGCTAATGGAGGAAAATACAAAATTAACAGTTACTATATTGGTCATATTACCAAGAATTAAAATAAGGCACACAGAAATGTCTTTTAATAGAATATTTATAACTCAAATGGCCAGTTACTTAATTTACAAATTTATTCTGAAATAATGCACTATCAAGGAAAAAGAACAAACTTGCCACTTGTACATCTCTCTCTCTCTCTCTTTTATTGGCACAACTTCAAAAAAAAATCTTATTAAAAGTAATGTTGTCAATGTAAAAA
This sequence comes from Epiperipatus broadwayi, assembly GCA_028023455.1. Classification (NCBI taxonomy): domain Eukaryota; kingdom Metazoa; phylum Onychophora; class Udeonychophora; order Euonychophora; family Peripatidae; genus Epiperipatus; species Epiperipatus broadwayi. The sequence continues at coordinate 1,355,468 of JAQFVV010000009.1, read as the reverse complement.
TAAAAAAAGACTATCCTTAAAATGAGAAGCAAAAAGTAATAACTGCATTACCAGCAGGATGATTGTTGACCAAAAAATACACAATTGCTCTTGATCATATCAATTCAATTATTCCTGGATCTATAATATAATTTACTTTTACTTAATACATACTCAATTCTCATAAAATTAAAAAAATACATTAAAGTTTATGTTAATAAAAAGTGATACTTTTTTTTTATTACTTTAAAAAGTCTTGATATCCATTTATATATGTGAAACCTATAATTTCAATTGGTATATCTATTTGATCAAATATAAAATTCTTCTCTTGACTAAGGCAAGCCAACTATAACAGTATCTATAAAAATGTCCATATTTATCACATTTCTTTAACTTACACATGAATAACATCTCCAAATATGTCAAATCCAGATTAAAGTCATCAGATTTGGATTGTTAAACTGATTTCTGTCTAATGCTCCAACAGCAACAAAAAAATCCACACAAATTTGGTTTGTTTTATACACACACACACAATGTTTACATTAAATTAAAAGAAGAATAAGATATACTTTAAAATTTTTTACAATTTCTATTGACATATACAATTTCAGATGTTATCTTGTTTTTTTTTTTTAAAAAAGATTATCAGCTTTTCAACATTATGTTCATATATGCTATATAATAAACACTTTGTAGAATAAACCAAGAACATGAAAATAAAAACAATATCTTAATAATCTTTGATGCATAAGGCAAAAAAATAAAAGGACTTCTAATGCAACAAATAAAATATAGATCTTAAAATTACATTGTATTTCTAAAAAGTTTATAAAAGCTAACATATCTCTCTTAAATATAGTGTCAATTTTATTATGAGCAATTGCAATTGTTTTACAAAATAAAAAAATAGTATAGATAACTTTTTCTAATAACACAGACTGATATTATTTTATAACAAAATATATATTATTAATTATTTAAATATCTGAACTTGTTTTCAGTAATTCTAGTCTCAATCCCTAAAAAATCTATGCAGGCAATGAAAAACATTTTAGGCTGCTAATCATTTAAAGAAACTGCAAAAATTTACATTAAGATAATTAAAAATCAACATTAATCAATTAAAAGAGAATCAACATCTTTAAAGAATGACATAATATATATCTCTAAAATACTAGACTTCAAAGACAGTTCATTAAAAAAGTTATCTAGCTTGCTAAGTGTAAGAAAGTTTATTCTCAAGATTGACTATTTCATACATACTTTCAAACACTCTAGTTTAGTTAAATACATTAAAATTACTTTCATTAATACTTTTATTTATTAATCTTTTTTAGCATTTAAATGAGCAGGGAAAATTCTTAATGTTCCCTCCAATATGTTCTTATCATTGCAGCTGTTATTAGTATATGATTATTCATAAAGTATATGAACATGGAAGGGCTGCTCACCCATGCATTAGCTAGTATTGTGAGTTCATTGACTTTTTATCTGTAAGTTTAAATCAAGAAACACTATCATATTTTTTCTCAATTGTCTGATAGCTCTTAACTAAAATATCAGTTGAGTTTTCTTGAAGATAGAATGAATGTGTGTGTGAATTAATTTTTATTTTTTTCATAAATATTTACAATCATGACAGACAAAAATAAATCATGGCCCTTATTTCTAGGAGGCTGTAAAGTCACCAGTCAAGGCAGGAATTGGTAGACAAAGGTTGATGGTTCTAAGAATCTCCTGACTGAGACCCAGACTGCCACTTAATGATCTTATATTTAGGTACTTACAACTGCAGATTACTTTCAAGTGAATGAAAATTGCAAAAAATTGGAAGAACTATCAAATATTAAATGGGACATTATTGGACTTTGTGAAGTTGGAAGAAAAGTTGAAGAGGCAATTGATTTAAAAAGTGGTCATGTACTATACTACAAAGGCACAAACATTAGAAATACAAGTTAAGTAGGATTCATTATAAAGAAAAAGTGGAAGAACAACATTGTGGAGATTGATGGTGTATCAGAAAGAATGGATAGAGTAGTTATCCAACTTAATAGCAGATATCAAATGCAATAATTCTGGGTTATGCCTCAATATCTTCTCATTGTAATGATGAAATGATATTTTTATATGGATGGACAAAAGACTTTTGATCAGACCAAACAATATTTTAAAATTATCGTGGTAGACTTTAATGCTAGAACTGGTAAACAAATGAAAGATAAAAGTGCTGTAGATAAATTTGTTTATGATGATAGAAATAAGAGGATATAATTTGTGGAATTTGCAGAAAAAGAAAAACTTTATAATTGTAAATTTTTTTTTTTTGAGAAAAATACTAAACAGAAATGGACATGAAAGCATCCAAATGAAGTTGCAGCAGAATGGGATTATATTTTGATTAAAAGAGAATATATATTTCAAGATTGTAATGTTCTCAATAAATTCAATACAGAAAGTGATCATTGATTAGTGAGATGTAAGACGCATACATGTTAATGCAAAACTAAAGACAAAAACTATTATGAAAAACAATACTCACAGTTGATATTTCTAATCTGCAGAAACATTCCAATGAATTTAAATTAAAACTTGCAAATTGTTTTCAAATATTAACAGATTTTGAACATGATTCAGATTTGAATTAAAGCAATAGGAAGATAACTGAACACTTCTAAAAACAGCAACAAAGATAGATGGCACAAAAAGCAGCATTTGTCCAGTAAAATTTCTTCTGAGTGTTATGAAGAAAAAAATGAATATGAAAATACATAAAAATGATGAGTTAAAAAGACATGAATACTTTGAATTTTGTAAAATGATAGAAAAAAAAGTTGGTAACAATATAAGAAAGTGTAATTGTGAACTAGAAAAGAAAGCTATAGAAGAGAATCCTCAAGAGTGTAAAACAATATCTTGGTATTGGTAGCAATTTTATTTATGTAATAAGATAAAAAGATGGGACAATTACTAAAAAAAGAGATGGCATCATGAAATGTGTAGAAGAGTTAAAGAACAAGGAATAAAACCTCCTACATCTACTATATCTTCTGAATTATATAGGATTTAAATGAAGAAGTGAGACATTCAATTAAATTTATGAAAAAAAGTTCCAGGTAAAGTTGGAATTATAATCGATTTCTTAAAGAAGCTGGTGAAGAAATAGAAAATTTTTGGCAAAGTTATATATCAAATGTCTAAATGATAAAAAAGTGTGAAATAATTGTAAGAATGCACTTTCAGTTCTATACAAAATTTTTATCAAGATAATTACAACTCGTCCACAGTAAACTTTGGAATTCAACCAAAAGAACAAGCTGGATTTTAATGCGTTATTAGCTCAGTATATTATATCCAAATATTGAGAGAAGTTATATAAAAACGACCAATGAATATGAGTTGCCATTATGCTTTGGATTTGTAGATTATGAAAAAGCATTTGATTTTATAGGCATTTCTTTAGTGATATTAACACATTGGATCATCAAAATATAGACTCAGAATATTGTCATATTCTGAAGAATATTTATAAAAATGCAACAGCAACAATTAGATTACATAAAGATACAAAAAGATTAACATTGAGAAGGATATTTTCAAACACTTTACAGCAGTTTTGAAAAAAGTATTTTGGGGATTAAAATGGAAAGCTAAGGGAATAAAAGTAAATGGAGCTTATTTAAGTCACCCAGATTTTTGCATATGATATAGATGTTTTTGCAAAAAATGTTTTAGAGCTTCAGGCAATGTTGAAAAAGTTTTCAGATGAAAGTAACAAAGTAAGACTAAAGATAAATATTAAAAAGACTACAGTAATGTTCAATGGATTTTCTCAAAAAAAAAAAAAAAAAAAGAAGAAAATAAGTTAGATTATTACTATAGTTGGAAACATAATGGATCAAATTAATCATATAATTAAACTTGGGGAGTGCTTTTAGTAGAAATAACTAAATATTAAAAGGAAATAAGCATATGTATTTGAAAAAGGTTTTGATTGTGTTTTACCAGTTCTTACTTATGGATCTACGACTTGGATACTTAACAGAAGAGCAAAACAGAGACTTCAGACTACTCAATGAAATATGGAGAGATGCATTTTAAAAGTAATAAAAAGAGATTGAACATGAAATACATGGGTGAAAGAACAAACATATGTTATTAACATCAATGAAAAAATTAAGACAGGTAAAGTTGGGCTGGACACATTGCTAAAAGAGCTGATAATAGATGAACAGTTGAAATCTTAAAATGGATTCCAAGAGACTATAAAGAATGAAGAAAAAGACCACACATGAGATGGATGAATGAAATAAGCAAGTATGCTGAATTAATTTGGAAAAGAAAGGCTAGAAATAAGAAAAGATGGATTGAAACTTGGAGAGACATTTATTCAGCAGTGGATTAATAATCATTGAAAATGATGATAATGATAGGTATATTCATCAATTTTCTGATTTCTTCTACTTTCATATCAATATCTGCTGCTCATGATAGTAAGATATTCTCTAAAGTATTTTAATATAAAAGTGAAAAAAAAAAGTGAAGACCTTATATTAAAAAGTCGTTATGACATTACAAATAATGAAGTTTAATAAATTTGTGATCAGCAATAAAACTAATCATTTACTTGTATATAAGACATTTTACAGCTCTACAATTATTGGATTTAAGAAATTTGAGTACAAAAAGAGTAATAATGGGGAAATTTTGAGTATAAAAAGAATAATAGAGAAATTACAAATAAAGAATGGAATATAAATATCCAAGTAGAGTTAAAGCAGCATTTTCAGGTATTAACTGAAAAAAAAAATGTATTGATAAATCTCAGACAAATAGAATAAAAATACAGTTGTTCAAACAGCAAAATATATGTTGATTATAGATAAAGAGAATATAAACAAGCATGGTTTTGTAGTAAATGTATTGAAATTGCGAAGAAAAAAATGTTAAAGACCTGATTCTAAATAATATTATACAAAAATTGTAAGCTAGATATAAGAGAATAAATTAAATATTCTTAAAAAATATTAAGAGCTGAGGAAAAAATGTACAGATTCAAGAACATAGAAAAGTATTTTGGAAAATTAACTTGAGAAATGTGTCAGATTGTAAAATAGGTAAGAATGGTGAACATAATAAAAAGGGAGTTAAATTTTAAAGAAATTTAAAAAAATTAAAAATTTAAAAAATAGGAAAAATAACAATATAACTGATGAAATACAAATGGGAAAGAAATATCTATTAAACTGCATAATATAATAATAGTAAATTGAAAAAAAAAAGATTCCACAGGATTGATTGGAAGAAATATGAGTGCTCTAATTATAAAAATGTATTGTAAAAAATATTATTTATAAGATATTGTAAGAAGTATTACAAAAAAGAATTGATTCATTTGCAAAGAAATCAATTGGAATTCATCATGCATGTTTTATGGGGAAAAAAGGACCACAAGTAATCTAATTTTTATTGCAGTAAATCTTATGAATAGTTGATATTACAAATGAATCTGCAAATCTAATAAGGTTGAAAACAAATTCTGGAAATGTACTTTTCTGATATTGTTTAATACTGCTCTGAATAAGATTTTGAGTAAAATGCAAATGAGAGAAACAAAAAATGGGATTCAATGATAATACAATAAAATAAATGAAAGTAAAACAAAACAATAATGACTAAAAATAAATCAATTATAACTTTGAATAAATAAAAAAAACCATCATCTCTTTTTGATTTACATATTTGAAAATGATAATCATAGAGAATAATTTAACAGAAAAAAAAATGTGAACAAGAATTTTACAGCAAATAAATAAATATTTTTTTAAAAAGTTGTATAATTACAATTTAATCTATAAGAGCTATGCACTTTACATAAATACATTAAAGCTCATTACAAATCACTAATTAGAATAGAGATTATTATATTATTTTAAGCTAAATATAAACATTAGTTTTAATTAAACACTGATATATCTATTGTTATTAAACACAATTTCATGATATTACTAATTCAATTTTATTCTTCTTTTTTTGCCCTCCACATGTAATATTTTAGATATGCTTAAAACTTCTATTTTACAATACATTCTTTAAATGTAAAGACATCTGAAAGAAGTAAATGACTCCCAAGCTGCAATTTTGAATAAATCAGAACTCTCCAGTTTTATCAAGTCATATTTGCTTACATTTTTTTATTACTAAACTACTTCGTCCAATTTAATCTACTACCACCAAATTTCCAGTACTCATACATTTGATATCTCTTTAGATAAATATACAAATAATAATAAAATCAAGTTTGCTATATGAAGCAGAAAACTGAATCATAAAGAATAATATGACAAATTTTTTTATGATTTACTAACTATAAAATTTATAAAATAAAATAAATCATTAGATTAATATTTGAAAATGAAAACTACAAAGATAAAGAGCTTTGTGAGATTTATAACTAGTCACATATAATTATAAGACAAAAAATAAGATGGAAAGGACAAAATAGGAAAATGATAAAAAGCAACATGATTATCCAAGAAATGGGAACAAACAGAACATGAGGAATATATATATATGCTGATTGTCATAATCTTGAATCATTTGTGATTTAAATAACATAGGAAGCAATATGTGATAGATTTTGAGTTCAAATTAAAATATTTAATTTTCCAAAATTAGGCAATGTCTTTCATTAACTTTTAGATTTTTTTATTTTAGAAGTAAAAATAATTTGATTTAAATTAGTACCAGAATATATTCAATTAAATATCAGATTGAAACAATATAAATTTTGTTATAAAATGAAACATTATCTGAACCAAAACAGGCCAAAAAACCAATATAAATCAAAACTAATTTTGTTCCTAAAAATGTATTTTCCTTATTACTACATTAGAAACAATTTATAATTCATAAAAATATTTATTTAATAGTACATCTACAACTTCAAAAAATAAGTATGCATTTGCTATTACAGCTGTTATTACTATGTAAATATTCATATAATAAACATAGATGGTTATTCAATAAAACAAATATGCTGACTTTATTGATTCTTATTAGGATGAAGGTGCTAAGAATAGATTGTATCTTTAATTTCACACACTGAAAAGGTTTTGAAAATATCTTTCTTATCTAATCTCACCTTATGACCGGCAAAATAGTCTTCTAAAAGCTCTAAAGATCTTAAAATGCACAAAAATCATCAACTTATTTGACACAATTGCTTACTAACAGAAAAATGTTGAGTTATTTTAATAAATGATAATCACAGAAAATATAAAATTTTACAGATTATCTCTCTATAGACAATGTTTAGTTTTCTTATTTTCTTTACTATATTCATCAGTGATCTAAAAACAGAATGCAGAAAATTTACAGTTGTTTTGATCTCACTGAAGATATGCTTCTCAGAAAAAAAAAAAATCTTAATAAGAAAACAAAAAAGTTGAAAATATATCTCAAAGATTGAGGCCATGTCCTAATCCTACAAAGATAATATATTTTATTTTCCAGCTAAATAACAGAGAACATCCAGTAAATCAAATGTAATTTTATGCAATGATAGATTGAAACATGATTTTATACCATGCTATTTAGGAGTAATCTTATTCAACAGCTTAATTTATATTTTTCAATAATCAAAAGTCAAATCTAAAATTATTTCTACATACAACTTCTTTTGAAATCTAGCTGGCACTACATGGAATCGAGATCAAATATTCTTAAGATAAGCTTCTTTAGCCCTAGCATATTTTAAAGATGTATTCCTGATAGCGGAAAAAACAAAAAAACTCATAATAAATTTTTGGGCATATAATTAAATATTATTATGAGAATTTCCTTGCAAGGTTATCCTATTCTTTTACAGATTCAATTAGATATCAGAGGACAAGTTACTTCACAGAAACTGTACAAAGAGCTTTTAAGTAGATCAGATTCACATTAATCCAAAACATAGTATTATCATATAAGACACACCAATAAATCAAGAGTTGCAATATAAAATCATAGGCTTCTTGTAAGATTCCAACCCCCCCCCACCCCAATCCAATAATAAAGTTAGTTGAATTTGATCTTTTAAAATATTATTGGAATCTCCTCAGCAGATTCAGTGCTATTTATGACCACTGTGATAGAAGTGAAATTTAAAAGCCTCTGATCGCAAACTTTAGTAATGACTATCCATTTATTTTAAATTAAATTACTTTACATTAAATTACTTAACAAACTAGAAGATATCAAATAAATTAAAAAAGGTCTTGAATCTGTAAATTTGTGAAACTTATGACAAATTAATTCATTATGAACAAGAAAGGAATTAATTTAATTAAAAAATGAACTTGTTAATAGATGTTTATTGTAAAGGAACAGGAGTTTATCTGATATGATACATGTTAAACGATATACATACACTCACTTCATCTTTACCATTTTTTGTTTCCATTATTCCCAGGTTTCAAACTCAGGAAGAATTTGCATATTCATTTAGTTCAGGGTATATCAATACCACTTAAGATACAGGTATGCATAAACATGTGTAGGTGTATGAGGATAAGTGTGAATGTATGGAAATATGTGTAACTGTGTAAAAATATATGTAGGCATGTGAGAAGATATGACTAAACTAACTGAAAATTTGAAAATAGACAGAGAATTTTTAATGTAATTACTTATATATATATATTTAATAAATATATTTACAATAAGTCACATTTTAATAACAAAATATAAAATATTTAATTTAACATCTATGGTTACTCATTGATTATAGTTTATTTCAATTATTACTACAAACCCTTATTTCCTACAAAGAATAACTCTTTGATATCCATATTAACGCAAATGAAATTTATTTTATACTTACAATTGTCTAAATCTTTCTTGCTTGTTAAATTATTATATTGGGATTATAATATTGTAACATTAGTAAGATATATGTTCTAAAACACATATATCTGCATTACATATTTTATAATTTAAAAATCAAATTTATTAAGAAAAAAAAAAAAAGAAGTTAAGTAACATATTTAAGAAGTAGATTTTTAAAAATGTAATTTTGTAAAATAAAAGATTGCATTATATTATTCTTTTAATATAGAATAAAACTTTATTAAGAGCAGATGGGGAAAAGAATCAGGAGAAATAGAGATTTAAACTCATTCCCTCCTTTTTATAAGCTAAAAGAAATTAAAAGAATAAAATGTCTAAAAATAAATCTTAGTGAAAAATCTAAAATAAAAAAAAAAATTAATTAATTAGTACAAGAAACTTTTGGAATTCCAGTAAGATTCCTGGTTGATAATCAAATTGAATTAATTATAAACTATGTAAACTATCTGATCGGCATAAATGCGATAAGATAGATTAATCTAAAAAAAAGACTAGATTAAAGAAAAATGTAAAATTAATTAAAAAATAGTTTAAGATAAAAACTATAAACAATGGGACAGAAAAAGTTGCAGCGAGCTGTTGTTTATTATTCCAGCCTTCATTCCTTTATTGATTCACTCCGTTATTCATTGCTTGATTCATTCAGTTATCCAGAGATTCAGAAATCTAGTGCAAAATAGTGACAGTCATTACTGCTGTGATCAATATTAATGCAGAACCCACACTGGGCTTCATGCCCCAAGTCCTCCGCAAATCAACTTTCCTCGCCTGGAACTAATGCTTAAGTCATAAAAGAGATTACTGCCACTACTCTCTCTCCACTGTCGCACCAAAGAAAGGAAGACAAGCTCTAAAACTATCAATGATGACCAAAAGATCAACTGGATGGAAAGCAACACTAATGAAAACCAAACCAATGGAATTTGTGTCATCTTAATATCATGAAAAACTTAGGTAAATATATTTTCAATAATAACTGTCTAGACATTTTTTTTTTAATGAATAGTAACTCTAATGACCTATCATAAAATTTATCCTGAAACTAATCATTTATATTTTTTCTACATAAAATTTTATACTGTTAGGTTTAAATACTAATGTTTACTTAATTATTATTTGGGTCTATTCTCTCTCTCTTATAACTGCATCACCATTGATTTAAGAATATAAATATCTAATATGTTAAGTTAAATGTGCAGGACCCCTTGATTAAGAGTAGAAGCTAATTTGGAATATTTCAAGCACTGGATTGGTGTGCTTGTCATCAAAGCATGCTGGCTATATAGTATATGGATGACTGGCACCTGAGTTTGATTCTCAAAACAATAAATAATGCTTTGGATGCGGTTTTTTGTTTCAGCAGTTGAGGTAAGATACAATCAGGAAATATGATCGTGGTTATGCTTCATATAGCCTCGATCTGGCCATATCGTTGATGGTTAAGCTATCAATGGTATTCTCCCCTCTGCTTGAAGTGCCGGTTCATTTCCATAAGTACTAAAGAAATAATTAAATAATTGCATAAAGTAAATGACAGTAAAAGATAGGTCTTATAATAAAGAATGAACAACAATTAAAATTATGATGCCTAACAAGACTATACCCCTACCACTAGTAGTGGCATAAGGTAATCATACTAATTTATTAGGCCATGACTGGTTCAGTCACTTAGGCTTTGCAGTGAGAAAGGTGAACCAGGTCACTGAATTAACTAAATTAAAATCTGATTACTCGGATGCATTCAAAAAAATCTGGGTCTGTATTTAGGACAACCAATGTATTTTCCACTAAATAAAGAGGTAAAACAAGTTGGTTATTGGTACAACTCACTGCCTCTGGCCTTGAGAACTAAAGTTGAGACAGAGCTCGAAAAGTGGGAGCCAGCAGAAGTTATAGAGCCCATAACATACTCAGAACAGGCCACCCCAATAGTGCCAATCAAAGAAAATGCAGACATGCATATATGTGGATTATTGGTGCACAATTAGCAAAACACTGGTACCAGATGATTATCCACCACTATCAGTTAAACAAATCCTATCCACACCATCAGGTGGTAGGGTTTTCACAAAGATTGATTTAAAACATGCATACTTGCAACTACCAATGGATGAACATTATCAATAATAACACCCAAAGGCTTATTTAAAATGAGCAGATTGTCTTTTGGATTACCAGTCGCCCCAATGATATTCCAGAGAATCATGGATAAACTAACTGTTGGGATAGTGAGAGCACTAACAACTCTGGAGTGGCACCAAGAAACTCCTAGAGAAATTCCAAGCTTCATTAACATTAAAATAAACTTGGATTAAGTATATATTTGAAGCCAATGAACTGGAAAGTTCCTTGAATACAAGGTAGATGAAAGCAGCATTCATCCAACTCGAAAGAAGTTAAGGCAATTAAATTGGGACTCAAAAATTTATTACAAAGGATTTTTATATCATAAAACTGAGGTTCCTGAACCACTATATAGGCTGCTGGAGAAAAAGACAGTCTGAAGGTGGGTCAGTAAGCATGATAAAGCCTTCAAGAAAATAAAAAATCTAATCAGAAACGGTAGAATTGGCACATTTCAATTCAGAAAGTGCTAGTACAAACAGGTGATGCATTACCAGGTGGAACAGGGGGAGTGTTGTCCAATAGGAATAATGATGGTACCCACAACCCGATTGCCTTTTTATCAAAGTGTCTCACAAAGGCTGAGAAAACTATGCTCAAATTGATAGAGGCTCTTGCTTTGATTAATGCTATTAAGAAATTTCATGACTACCTATAAGGTAGATTGTTCATTTTACAACAGATAGACCCCTATTGGGAATATTTACATCTGACAAAGAAATCTCTCACCTTGCCTCACCATAAATGCTGCAGTGGTTCAATTTTTTGTCAGGCTATAATTTTATACTAGAGTACATAGAGGAAAAACTTATTGTCCATGTTCATGCTATAATGGACGGAACGATGACCACTAGCCCCCGAAGTTGATGATGCCAGGGTGCCAGATATAACGGACAGAACGATTCACTTGGATATATTGATCAGATTCAAACAATCAGCTGGTTCGATCACAATGTATGGCCAACTTACACAAAGTACTTATGTGATGATACACCTATCTATCAAGCCCCAAACATTGCTGGTGTCAGATATAATGGGCAGTATGATTACAACTAATCCCAAACATTGCTAACACCAGTATAATTGGCAGTACTCTTCATCAACAGTCATAAACTAACCAAGCCCAATGATGGTGCACCAGATGTAATGGATGGTCAACTAACTTGCAGACTGTACTACTATGTAGATGTAGGAATATGGTATGGGGATAAGTTAATATGCTCTAATTTATTACCCCTAATGAAACAATCTGCAGAGACCTACCAGGCTTAGAAGGGGAAAAAGTTATGTCCAACTATGTTCAGACTGTGGGTCATCTGATAGAGTGCTAATGAGAACCCAATGAAATGCTTAACCAATGATTGCATACCCTTTAATTGACTAACTCTATCCCTATTTAATATTAAATGCAATTTAGGTTAGTTCATCCACTTTTCCCCCTTTTTAATTCCGTTATGCCCTAATATTCAAGCCCAGAGAGAATACTGCTTTTAACTCCTTTAGCAGGTATGAATAGATACACACAGTAACACCAGCACCTATATATAGGTTACAACTAGCATTTATTATATTTGTTTTATTTTCAAGCTTTTATATAAGAAAAATAGATGTGTATGCATGTTTAATTATTTATAGACAGTGGAATGTCAGGACAATTCAATAAACCAGAGACCGGAATATAAACTCTCAAACATTTATTAACAATAATAAATATCAAGTATAACAACAATAGTAATGATAAAAAATAATAATAATAATAATCATATGTACATGTTGAAGCAGTCAATCTTAGCTTAAGATTGAGCTTCATGTTTCCATCTACTAACCTATGTTTAAATCCCTATTTCCCATCCCACTCCTTTTGTCGTGTATATATATTTCATGTATATATTTGAGATGCGCGCCTAAATTATAAAATTTAATGTTTCAATAACGTTTTAAAATTATTATTAATTCTTTTTATTAATTATTAGTTCTTTTTTATTAAAGTATTATAGATGTGGCTCAAATATATATATATAGGAGCAAAACTTACTAACAAAATATTGATGTTTTTAAATATTTATTATATGTCATTTTTAACTTTTTCTTTTTAAATTACTTGTTTTTTTTATTAAACTGTATATTTTTTATAAAATCCAATATGGAAGATGGGACTGTTGTTAATTGTCGAAAAATAATTAAACGGAGGAATTTCTTAATTAAAGTTTTACTTAAAATAAATGGGATTAAGTAGATTAAAGATTTTCTTTTGTATAAAACAGGTTGTCAAATTTATTTCTAATCTGGAAATAGATTTGAATTTATTTTTGGACATTATCTTACAATTGCATCTTTCAAAAACAACTAACTGATTATAAGCATTCCAAAAATACCTGCGCAAGGGTGGATTTTTAAAGCATAGATTAGATTAGCTACTCTAGTGAAAATGATTGTTAACATCGAGGTGAAACTTAAAATGATGTAGCAGTAAATCCACCACTCTTCAGCGTCCTCTGCTGCTACCGTAATATCCTGCTGCCCTGAAATGAAGAAAAGTCTAAAAAGAACTTTAGAATGCTAATAGAAGTTTTCTGCCACCGAAGTACTTGCATTTCAATTGCCACGCACGTGCAACTACTAAATTGGACCCTTAAAATTGCAAGGTAAAATATTTCCAAACCGCCACCATTGAAACTAAATCTAGCTTAATTAATTAATCTCGAATTCTACTAATCAAGATTTCTCATGTATTATTTAACTTTGCTTTTTATATAAATCTGTGAATGTAAATTTGCTCTCAAATGATTTCTTTATATCTAATCCTATCTCATATGCTCTTAACTTTCTTTAACTTTGGTGCGGTCATTTATTTATTATTTGATTTATATATCTGCTTGCTTATTATTAAAATGTCAATCTCACAACCTGGCAAGCTTAATTTCTAAAAATCTTTTCTTTCATTTTTTCTTCTAAACCTTCATGAAAAGGTTATTAACGTCCTCTTAAAATATATATATATAATGCATTATAAATTAATATGTTCGCCAGTTTTTTTTTTTTAATGAATCAACATTTTATGTTGGTTTATTATAAAAATATATTTGTTTAATAACTCTGGATTTTCTACCCGGTGTAAATCCAGAACTCAAGCTAATTAATGCTTTGAAATCTTATAAAAATATTCTTTATTCATTTCTGAAAAGGTGACCGATTATTTGTTTTCTATATAACTGCTAGTTATTTTTTTTTGCTATACTCTTAAAATAGTCTATGCTTAAAAGATCATATACAGTATTTAATATATTCCAGTTATTGTAAAATCAACGAAGGTGGGATTGATTTATTTTAAATAGCAGAAAAAGGGATGGGGGAAAATCTTAATGTTTCTTTTACTAAATCAAATCTTAATGTATATTTTATTAATTTGAAATCTAAATTTTAATGTTTCTTTTGCTATATAAAATCTTCAAGTATATTTTAAGTAAATGAAATGTAAATCTCTCTATATATATTATAACTGCATAGCATATTATTTGTCTAAATTATAATACTCAAACAAAGGTCATTTATTTTAAAAGCAGTAAATCTTATTCAATGTCGTTAGGGACATTCATTCCTTCTGCGTTACTGACATTTAGCCTATCTTCGTATATATATATTACATGCTTCTAGTCTTAATCTGGGGGTTGCGACAAGTTTGAACCCATAGATTTATTCTCATATCTTATTCCATAGATAGTTGAGCTATCCGGAATCATGTTTATTTCGTATAAAATGCCTCTGGCGGTGATCCCGTAAGTTTGGCACTCGCAATGCATATACACTTCGTAGATAAAAGGTCTCTTGCACCGGTTATACCAGCAAAAGTCTGGGCCACACCATGCCTATCCACTTTTCTCTAAGCACTACCCAAGAAGAGGGTATGAGATTTCGTTTTTCATCCAGAAGCATGACCTTTTCCTCTTAGTTATTTTTAGGCTATTATGTCAGCACCGTAAACTTATTCGTATTATTATTTCTTTTGCTTCATGACCCAGTTTTAATGCTCTAATATTAAAATTACGCTTTGCTTAAAAGATATATATAAATGCCAATTACTTCTATTTTATTAAGTTTATTTCAATCATATACAATCTCACCATCGTAATTTATATACCTATTTAAGAGTATGTGCCTTGGGAAAAATAAAGCGTTCGTCTTACTATTGTTAAAATAATTTTTCATTAAATATTTTGTCATAGATTCAAATATAATCAAATGTTTTCAAATATAATCTTTCAACTCTTTTGTTTATTTTCACGACCTCAATGGCGTGAAAATAATTTATATCATATGTATAATGAATTTCAGAACGCTCCCCTAAATCATGTCAGTCACCACGTTTCAGAACCGTAAATCAAAGCGTTAATGGCAGTATTATGTAATTCTTTCTAATATTCGATTGGCATTTTAATATTAGACCCACCAAAGATGTGTGTTTATTTGTAATATATTATTTAGCTAATAAAGAGCATATGAGAAATAATAGCGTGAATGACACTATGTAATCCTCTAACGCTTCGTAGACCGCTTGCTCCTTCACGCACACACTAATGTATATAATTAATTTATAAATTTATAATTTGTTAGTATATTAAAATATATTTTATTGTCTAACTTATTTGAGTAGTTTGAATTCCTTTTCCTCCATTTCCACACATTACAGCCATTCTTATGTATATTTTAATATAGTCATAGTTAAGAGATGTCTCAATGTTTTGCTCAGCTTTGCTAGTCGGCCGGATTAAGATTAATTCTCATGTGCCATCACTATTATGTTATTCATTAGGTGTTAGATCTGGGGGTTAGAGAGTGGGTTCGAATACAGGCTGGTCCTTGACCGAAATCATGAGCTTGATTGGGTTTGAAGTACAGTTTGTGAGTTCCAGCTCATGTTAGATGGATAAACATGTTTTGACCAGCACAATGTGTCACATGTGAACCTCTACCATTTTACTAATTAATGATTATTATAATCCAACCCTTATACCCCATGGTAGAAATCCACCTATGTCATTCATTCTCTACAAATCATAATTATATAGAAAAATAAACTTTAGTTATTTAATATAATTGAGATGCTGGCTAGCTAAATTATATATTTGCAGATGTTAACAACCTATTTAACAAGTTTCCCCAATTTATATATATGATAGAGACAGATACTAGTTGATTAGTCAAACATACTGGAAAATATATGTACAAGGTTAATCACAAAATAAAACATATAATATGTATTCTGTATAAGTGTTGTAATTTAACCTATGAAAATAAATTTAGAGAATCTTACCTTAATATTTATGTGGATAACCTGATGTGAAGCAGGTGGGTTAACCTAAATTTTATTTACAATGAAAATATCAAAATATCAAAATGAATATCCCCCCCCCTTTTCTTCTTTGCTAATTCTGAAAAAATGAGGCTTCAGCATCAGAGTGTGAAAATACAACAGATAACATGAATAAAAATAAATAAATAAATAAACAAAAATTTACAATATTGATTCTTTGATTAAAAATTGTAATTGGAACAAAGTTCATAAAAATCATCATAATAGTAGTAGTAGTAGTTGATAGTTAGGCAAGTTGTTCTTCAAAGCAGTTTCACTTAGTACATTATTTTCCTTAGCAAGAATAGATAGGTACAATGGTGTCTCCTGCAGTTGTGTTTAATGGTAAACACCTTGATCCTCATTTGATTCACCATAAAATATTCCAATCCTTGTTTACTTTGGACTGCAGGCATCTTCTTGTGTGTTTACAATAAAGTAGAAAAAAATATATAGAGAGGTTTAATGCAGCTGGTAAAAAATACCATGACACACAATAGCATGTTTTGCTCTAGCACATTTTCATATTAAAGTACAATTTAATAATTATTTATAATCATATATTTGTATTGAATAGTACTGAAGCACTTTAAATATATATTAAAAAAATTATTTCATTTTTTTTTCTTTTCCAATTTTCAGCAGACTTAATTCTCATTATTCTTTTTGAAAGATTTAAAATATTCAAATTTACTCCAACAACTTTTAAACACAATTTAATTATTTAAGAATTTATCAATTATTCTTACTTCTTATTTCATTTTCTTTCCTCTGAATTTGGTAAACTTTTAGTTACAGCATTTGACTTTTAAAATGTTTACAATTTAACTAAAAGAAAAAGTAAAACTCCATTTTAGCATTCTAAATTTTAGTTTTTAATTGCTGTCTTTTGTTACCAGTGCTATAACAATAAGAAGCACAATTTGTAAACTGGTTTTTTGTTTTTATACATTTCATGCGCGTAGATTTCCAGAAACGCTAAGATTTTTAACTGCCTATTGTTTAAATTCATTTAGATTTTTATGTATTGTTTAAATACATTTCATTTATTACAAATAAAAATAATAATAATAAAATCAGTTTTATTTTCACACAGGCCCACCACAACTTAACTTCAGGCCATCCCAAATTCATTTAACTATAAATTAATATTCAATTTTAAATTTAAAAAAAAAAAACATTAAAGTTTATTTAATCAAATAGTTTATATATATATACAATATTACTTTGTAAAATATTGATCACATTTTATTTTATAATAAAATAATCTATTGTGCATTACATGTATATATGTAATAAATAACAAACAAATATAATCTTCCCATTATTAATATAAATTCCAAATGAATTGGGTTCAATAACTAGGCTTGATCTTTTTAGGAACGTGTGCATTGTAAGCTACCCTTTACAACCCTTCTCCTTACAGGGTTAGAATTTTAATGTCATAAAAATTTTAACACTTACACAAGGTTCACATTTGAAGTTTGATGGTTTTTTTTTCAACAAATATAAGAAGGGTAGTGAAACCTTATTTTGCTGTTTTCTACACTCAACTACACAAATTGCTTTCTATTCCTCTCTACTCACTCTCATGAAATACTTTTCAAGGTGGGGTTCAAACCTAGGTTTTTTTAAAACTAATGATGGTTATATTTTGAGCACACTAATAAAAATGTATTTGTTTTAGATAGCACATACTTTTTTCTTGTTATCCTCTATCCTGTTCCTATTGAGTCTTATTGGTATTTCTTTTGAGGACTAACAGAAGATTGGAGCAACCATCACTTAGTGTGGTTTAACTCTTTTAAATAAAGTGGCTCTAAAGTATCCTAATATTTGCTTTGGCATCCATTAGGAAGTACTCTCATCATAATTTTTAACCTAACTTCATAATATCTAATTTTTTTTTTACTTATCAACATTCATTTTTTTCCCCACACATCAGTTGAGTATGACAATTCTACAGTTATTAAGATTATCCATAGTATGGTTTCATAATTCAGGTGTTATATGTGCCCCTAACTTGTCCTTCCATATCCAACCAAAATGCATTAGGACTCGATTGTTCAACTATTGTGTAAGGTCGTTCATATAGATGGTAAAACTTACTATACTTATTTTCAATTTGCTTACTAACATGAGGTTTTTTTTATTAAAACTTGATCTACTTTGAAAGTATATGGAGTTCAAGTCTTATTTTTGTTCCTTTTATTGGCCTTACTTACCAATAGAAGATATGCTTTCTGCATTTTCCTCCATACTACTTTGTTTATATCTAGTCATAGGTTGATATTTAGTGAACAACATGGGAATTGATTCATTAAAATGTAGTTCAATGGGTGTGAATCCAGTGGATTCATTCACACTCCAGTTGATATAATTAACTATCTGGTCTATCTGTCTTACCATATCATTTTCTTATACTATCATAAGTTGTATTATATATATATGTATACACCATTTGATTTATTCATTCATTTATTTCTTCTCTTAAAAATATATATACATCTCTTGAGCATTCATTCATTGTGAAAAGTCCATTTTATGTGTCCTAAGTTGCATCATTTGAAGTCCTTCCCTTATTATGTACTTTTTCTTTTAAGTACTGTCATTTATATGCCTCATAAATGTGAAGGGTCCTTCATAAGTGTTACATAACTTATGGAACTGAAAACCTTTCTGTTTGATGGACTGCAACATGGTCATCTCTATTCTCATCATATAATTTTCTGTTTTGATCATCTTGTTGATTATGGAAAGACTCTAATTTCTATAACACACAGCTAAAACGATCGAATTCACCAATTTCTTTAATGCCTTCAAAAACGGTATTTGTAGTATGACAGTTTTCTCCTAAGAAAGCTGTTTGAAATTGTAACAATCCATCCTTGTTAGTGCTATTATGCTCACAAATGTCATGTCTGAAAAGCATTTTATTCTTGTTTCGATGGTAAACATGAATGTGCCGCAATGATCTCAAATATGAGTCCAAATCATTTATCATTGAACTTTCTTTCATATACTCTATCATGACATCTTCAGAATATGATGTGTCATCGACTCCTATGGCTTCATCATTTAACTCGGAATCAATATTGAAACCTTGTGTTCTTTGTATCACTTCAATATTGAGAGTATCATTCAATTGCTTTTCTCTCAATTTAAATTCAGTATATTGAGTACTTGAATTAGTCTGGGTTTGTTGTGTTTCAACAACTAATGTACTCATACTCAGTTGGGATTCAGTGATTCCAAATCTCTGAATAATGGTTTTATCTAAGCATTTTAGTTCTTGTCCTAAGGTTTCTATCTCCGTATTTTGTTTGGTAAAATTTTGCTCCAACTCCGTACTGATAATTTGTATTTCCATTTGTTCTTTCATATCCTTCTTCAATTCCTCTTTTGTTTTATTTATATCAAATTTGTTTGCCAAATTCTCCATCATACTATTCATATCACTTCTCATTTCATCAAATTTGATTGCTATATTATCCATCATACTATTCATATCACTCTTCATCTCCATGATTACCTGGATTAGTTGTGCCAAGGTTGTAGGGTTTTGCATATCCTGAGTTACTCCTACTTCAGGCATTTGAACAATCTCACTGGGAGAAATCATCTGAATTTGAGAAACTGTTTGCCTCCCTTCCTGCATTTGTGGGGATTGCTCAACTTCCAGAATAGACCCCCCCAGGTATCTGAATCATCATAGATTCTACCTTATTACTGGTAGTATTATCTACCATCTTACTGTCACTACTATCTTTCCCTATCTCCAAATGTTTTGATCCCATACTAATTAATTGCTTACCACTTCTGGTTATCATTAAATATTTATTTATTTACAAACTATTTATAAAATATTTATTTATGAAACTATAAATAATCACATGCCACAGTGCATCACGCCACTCCCAACCATTGCATTTATCTTTACCTCTTTTTTTTAATAGATCTACTTTTAGCCTATGTCCTTTTACATGCCTAACTCTACTATTTTATTATCATTTATTAATCACTTAACTATTTATCATCGGTCTCTGTTTATTGTCCACTCCTCTATATTTCCAATTTACACTCAATACTTTAGATCTCTTATGGAAAACTGATTCAAGTTTATGTGATCTATTATCCCTATCACTATTATTTTAGATGAAAGTGCTAGTTGTTTGCCAAGTGTATAAGTTCATTTGGGTTTATGTTGATAAAAAAATATAAAATGAAATGTGCTTTAACATTTTTTTAAAAAAATTTAAACGCCAGTCCAATGGCTGGACTTCCTTTACAATTAGAGTATATTCATACCTAACATACTGGATATACATTTGGATACATCTATCAACTGTAATATCTTTATGTCTAACACATTGTGTCAGATATAACTATTAGTAAATATACTTGGATACTTCTATCAACTGTAATATCTTCATGCTTACCATGTTGTGCGCCAGATATACCTCATTGGTAAATACCACATCCTCCCCAAAGTTGATGATGCCAGGGCACCAGATATAACAGATTGAACGATTCACTTGGATATATTGATCAGATTCAAATGATCAGCTGGTTCGATCACAATGTATGACCAACTTACACAAAGTATTTATGTGATGATACACCTATCTATCGAGCCCCAAATGTTGCTGGTGCCAGATATAACGGGCAGTATGATTACAACTAATCCCAAACATTGCTAACACCAGTATAATGGGCAGTACTCTTCATCAACAGTCATAAACTAACCAAGCCCAATGATGGTGCACCAGATGTAATGGATGGTCAACTAACTTGCAGACGTAGCAGGTGTGAGGATAAGTTAATATGCTCTAATTTATTACCCCTAATGAAACAATCTGCATAGACCTACCAAGCTTAGAAGGGAAAAAAGTTGCGTCCAACTATGTTCAGACTGTGGGTCATCTGATAGAGTGCTAATGAAAACCCGATGAAATGCTTAACCAATGATTGCATACCCCTTAATTGACTAACTCTATCCTATTTAATAATATTAAATGCAATTTAGGTTAGTTCATCCACTTTCCCCCTTTTTAATTCCGTTATGCCCTAATATTCAAGCCCAGAGAGAAGATAGTTTTTAACTCCTTTAACAGGTATTAACAGATACCCACAGCAACACCTGCACCTATATATAGGTTACAACTAGCATTTATTATATTTATTTTATTTTCAAGCTTTTATATGATAAGAAAAATAGATGTGTATGCATGCCTAATTGTTTATAGACTATGGAATGTCAGGACAATTCAATAAACCAGAGACCGGAATAATATAAACTGTCAAACATTTATTAAAAATAATAAATATCAAGTATAACAACAATAGTAATGATAAAAAAATAATAATAATCATATGTACATGTGTCACATGTGAACCTCTACCATTTTACTAATTAATGATTATTATAATCCAACCCTTATACCCCATGGTAGAAATCCACCTATGTCACTCATTCTCTACAAATCATAATTATATAGAAAAATAAACTTTAGTTATTTAATATAATTGAGATGCTGGCTAGCTAAATTATATATTTGCAGATGTTAACAACCTATTTAACAAGTTTCCCCAATTTATATACATGATAGAGACAGATACTAGTTGATTAGTCAAACATACTGGAAAATGTACAAGGTTAATCATAAAATAAAACATATAATATGTATTCTGTATAAGTGTTGTAATTTAACCTATGAAAATAAATTTAGAGAATCTTACCTTAATATTTATGTGGATAACCTGATGTGAAGCAGGTGGGTTAACCTAAATTTTATTTACAATGAAAATATCAAAAATATCAAAATGAATAATCCCCCCTTTTCTTCTTTGCTAATTCTGAAAAAATGAGGCTTCAGCATCAGAGTGTGAAAATACAACAGATAACATGAATAAAAAAAATAAATAAATAAACAAAAATTTGCAATATTGATTCTTTGATTAAAAATTGTAATTGGAACAAAGTTCATAAAAATCATCATAATAGAAGTAGTAGTAGTTGATAGTTAGGCAAGTTGTTCTTCAAAGCAGTTTCACTTAGTAAATCATTTTCCTTAGCAAGGATAGACAAGTACAATGGTGTCTCCTGCAGTTGTGTTTAATGGTAAACACCTTGATCCTCATTTGATTCAGCATAAAGTATTCCAATCCTTGTTTACTTTGGACTGCAGGCATCTTCTTGTGTGTTTACAATAAAGTAGAAAAATATATACAGAGGTTTAACACAGCTGGTAGGAAATACCATGACACACAATAGCATGTTTTGCTCTAGCCCATTTTCATATTAAAGTACAATTTAATAATTATTTATAATCATATATTTGTATTGAATAGTATTGAAGCACTTTAAATATATATTAAGAAAATTATTTCATTTTTTTTTCTTTTCCAATTTTCAGCAGACTTAATTCTCATTATTCTTTTTGAAAAGATTTAAAATATTCAAATTTACTCCAACAACTTTTAAAACACGATTTAATTATTTAAGAATTTATCAATTATTCTTATTTCATTTTCTTTCCTCTGAATTTGGTAAACTTTTAGTTACAGCATTTGACTTTTAAAATGTTTATAATTTAACTAAAAGAAAAAGTAAAACTCCATTTTAGCATTCTAAATTTTAGTTTTTAATTGCTGTCTTTTGTTACCAGTGCTATAACAATAAGAAGCACAATTTGTAAACTGTTTTTTATTTTTATACATTTCCAGGAACGCTAAGATTTTTAACTGCCTATTGTTTAAATTCATTTAGATTTTTATATGTATTGTTTAAATACATTTCATTTATTACAAATAAAAAAATAAAAATAAAATCAGTTTTATTTTCATACCTGCCCAGCACAACTTAACTTCAGGCCATCCCAAATTCATTTAACTATAAATTAATATTCAATTTTAAATTTAAAAAATATATATATACATTACAGTTTATTTAATCAAATAGTTTATATATACAATATTACTTTGTAAAATATTGATCGTATTTTATTTCATAATAAAATAATCTATTGTGCATTACATGTATATATGTAATAAATAACAAACAAATAATCTTCCCATTATTAATATAAATTCCAAATGGATTGGGTTCAATAACTAGGCTTGATATTTTTAGGAATGTGTGCATTGTAAGCTACCCTCTACAATGCATTAAGGTCAGTTACATGCAGAGGCTGCAAACAATCTAACTACATCAAGTCAATCAATTAACAATTGATTTGGAATCAAATACACCCCAGAACAGTAAGACAGTGGCTGAATGTATCACTAATAATTATAGATTCCAAAAGATACAAACATGGATCCAAAAGCATTGGCCAAATAAAAAACTGGATGTTGCATTCAGCCTACTGGATACAAAGGCTGGATCTCTCAATTGAACATGGCTGCATTATCATGGGATCCAGAGTAGTGATTCCTCCAGCTGGATAATCTCAGGTACTCGGTCTGTTATATAATGGGTATCCGGTAGTCTGAATTGAAGATGCTGACAAGATAATGTGTGGTGGTCTACATGGATGATGATATTGAGCAACTTCTGGCAGTGTAAAATGAATAAAAACATGCCAATAAATGACAAAATAGTTCAGTAGCCTGAACCTGTAAGGGCCCTGATCTAGACTCCACATGGACCATGCAGGCCCATGGAAAGGTAACCTGCTATTGATAATAATTGACTTGTAATCGAAATGGCTGGAAGTAGTGGAAGTCTCATCACTTCAGTCTACAGCAACAATAAAAGCTCTTAGGAGGCTATTTGCAACTCATGGCCTATGTATAACAATAGTGTCAGATAAGGGCCAGCATTTACAGCAAGTGCATTCAAAAGCTTTTAAACCAATAATAGCTTCAGGCTAGCATACAGTCCTCCATTTTATCCAGAAAGCAATGGCCATGTTGAAAAACTGTTTCAAGAGACAAAAAAGTCGATAACAAAGATGGATTCAGGAAGCAGGAACAACTGGATTGCCAGAATGTTTTTACTGCAGCCTTCCACATAAAGTATAGTGACAGAAAAGACTCCAGCAGAACTGCTATTCAATAGACATTCACAAACCAACCTGTCAGCCCTAAATCATGATCTAAACTAAAAAGTGCAAATAGGCACTCAGATGCTATGCAGAATGTACAATGGATCCACAAAATGGATCCCAGGGTGGTGATACAATTGGACGGATTTTACATAGTAGTAGTAGAAATGGCAGATAGTTATCAACATTATCACCACTTAAACCAACCGAGATTGAATAATATACAAACTGAAGACAGCAGCAACCAAACAAACATCTAAGGTCAAATACATCAAGCACCAAACCTAAGCCAGCTGTAAAACAAAGTGGCAGCAAACCAAACATCCAGGGTCAAGTACATCAAGCAAAGATGATGACAACTAAACCTAAGCCAGCTGTAAACCAAAGGAACCAACAAAGTGGATAAGTACGACTATGTTCTCCAGGACTAATTTTAGCCGGCAGGAGAGATGTCATATCTCACCTTGCCTTCAAAAGTGGCCTAGTCCAGATTCCTTCCTTATCTGGCTGGATTAAGCATTCATTGCCACTAACACATGGGTAAACAGAGATAAAACATAGCCAATGATTAGTATGGTCCAATAGGCATTGATGCTCTCTGAATCCGATTGTTTCCAATAAGATTGGGAATCTGACAATAAATAGTCAGCCTTTTTGGAGATAATGATAATGAGAGAAATGTCTATCTAACCTAAGCAATGGTACATACTCTCCATTGAAATTACTTCTAACAGTGAGTGTTTCCATTGTAGCCATTACGCTATAGGTCTACACAATGAAGCAAGTCCATGATAGGACTGGAAGCAGCTAAGACCAGAGCTGACTAGAGGCAAGAAATTTGGTATAGTTGGAAGAATCATTGGATAAACTCATGAGGCAGGCTGGTACATACAGCTGGAAGTGAGTCAAACTTTTTTGGGGCACAACTGGCCCTGCATTAATTGAGATTATATACATGGCAGTATATTCAATAATATTGTATATCATGTAAAGATATTTAATCCTAATAAAATCATATTAATTGAACTTCAGATGGTTGTATTTTTTGTTATTGTTGGTTTGAGTCTGCAATCCAGTCCAAACACAACAGAAGTCAACATAAATAGACTTCTGACAAGATAAATGCCAACAAGAATATTACATGACTCCCATATATTTTCGAGTAAATCTTCAACCTATTCTGGAGATATATACTGTAAACTTTAGCAATCATTGAACATTTCTATGGGGATAGTACTATAATATCACCATCTCTAGACTGATTTCTAGCTTTTGTTTTTATCAGTGAAAACTAGGATTCAAAACCTAAACCTGGTTATCATCCAGCTGCCTTTTACTCTTTTATACAATTAAATTATGATTAAAATGGTGCGTTTATACGAATCTAGGTTAATGCTTTTAAATTTAAAAAAAAAAGACCTAAGGACGTGAATCCAATCTAATTCTATCATATTTAACAGAGGTCAGTTTTATGTTGACTATAGGTTTTTATTTTATGATTAGAAGAAATAATACCACATGACTGAGTCTCAGACGAAATAAAATTGAGATTTCTAAAATATATAGAAACTGATCAGACATTAAATCTTTATAATTATGCAAGAAAATTTACTTGAGTTCAAAACCTTACAAGTTTTTGAATTTCAGGATATTAACTTTAATAGTATAAAAGATGACTCTAGATGTGTAAATGCATTAGTTGCAGTTTTGAAATCTAATTCTTAGTTCAATTATAGAGGCCAGAAACCAATATAAAGATAGGAATATTATAGCACTATGACTTTTGGTGTCTATTGAATTACTTAAGCATATAATGTATGATTCTAAAGCAGAATTAAGAGTACTAGTTTAACACAAACAATAGTGGATAATGCAATTATTTAATTTTATAATGTATTTAAAAAAATGAGAATATAGATGAATCCATCAAGCTGCTAAAACTATACAAGATAGTATGAATGAAAATATATTGTAGTTCTATGGATGTATCTATGGTAAAGAGATTATCTAGAACAAAGAAATAATAATTATAGATGCAATACCATTAATTTGATACTTTTGGATCTTTAACCTTCATAAAATAGCAATTTTACTTCATTAAAAATAATTCCAGTAATTATTCTTATTATTTTTTTCACTCAACCATTATAAATTCTTCATGTCTTTGGAGTTTAAATATTTAATGAAAAGTATTAATGTACCAATATTAATACATACTAAATATACATATATTGGGTATATTTTATATAAACAAAACTAATAATAAATAATATTTATTAATTAGTAATGAAAAGTATTAATGTACCAATATTAATACATACTAAATATACATACATTCGGTATATTTGATTTTATATAAACAAAACTAATAATAATATTTATTGATTAGTTACTTAAATTTTTTTCTTGGTATGCTATTTTTAAACTCTTATTATGTCAATTTCATATCAGTTCATTTAGGGTAAGGTATGTTCAATCTGTGACATGCATATCACCCAAGATGGATATGAATGCGACCCAACATGAAATGAAAACCTTAAAAATATTGTCATTTTTTTTTGTGATTATGAATTACAAAGTGATTAAAATAAAAGTATATATATACCTGGGTCTCGTTTTATGTGGTAGATAGGTTCCTCAGAAAACCCGCACAAAAGAAATCGCACAAAAATAGACTTAACTTACCTTGAAAAATGGGGGATACGTACTGTAATTTTTCAAAAATCGCATAAAAGCAAAGCAACAACGTAAAATTACTTTAAAATTCGCATAAAAAAAAGAAGAAAATAAAATATGACTAATAAAAAATTTCAAATTTGAAAAAAATTGATAAAAGACAAATTTTTTTTACTTTTTTTATTAACTACAGTATTTAATTTTATTCAAAACAATATATTTTTATGCGTAATTTACATTTTTTTCATACGTGTGCGGTATTTTAATTATTATCGCTATTTGACACATCAGATTCGGCATGAGGTGATGTGATGTACTATAGCTTCTCCTTAAACGAAGTCAAGAGGAAATACAACTAAAATGTTTTCCAATCACTCACTATTGATCCTTCCCATTTCGCTAAGCGATCTAAAATTGAAATTTTTGTTTTCAAAGAAATTCATTTTCTTGGGTGTTTTTTTCTCTCCGTTAGAGTAAACTAAAAGTTTAAAAGTTAAGAACTTAGACTTACGATAATAAAAAGACACCGACTCACCACTGTTGGGCAAAATTTAATTAAAACAAACAATTAAAAATTAAGTTCTTATTTTTGTCTTTAATTTTTTAATTTTCAATTCCATTTAAAAATCAAATTTCATCGTTTCACATCACCTCACATAATTTTTAAATTGTTAATTACAATTAAAAATCAGATTTTAATTGTCAAATTTAATTGTGCCCACCGCTGTTACTCACTTTTTAAAAATAAACTTGCGGACACTAAATGATTGATTACGTACTCGTTTTATAAAAAGCAAAAATTGAACATGATTTAAAATGCAAAAACAACAACATACATCGTATAGGCATCTATAACGTTTGAACAGATTTACATTATAATCTTGCAAAATTTATTACTTGCGGACATTAAATGATTAATTAATTACGTACTCTTTTTATAAAAAGCAAAAATAGAACGTGAATTAAAATGCAAAAACAACAACAGAGTATTTTTCATCTATAATGTTTGAACAGATTTACATTATAGTCTTGTAAAATTTAATGTGTGTATATAAAATGGGGAAATTCTGATTTTAAGTGAATTATGACCTTCTTTATTACACAAAATCTATTACAGTACTATTATAAAGCACTGAAAATATTGAAATTATTAGATGGAAGTCGAACTCTGATAATGCGCTATTACTTTAAATATGACATGAGTGTGCGAAATTTATAATATTTAAAGTAATAGCACATAATCGGAGCTCACTTCTGATCGAATAATTTTTATCATATAAAAGAAAACCGCATACAAAGATATTAAGAAGAATCATGAATCGCATAACTTCAAAATCGCATTAAATAAATCCGCATAAAACGAGACCCGGGTGTACTCTCAAATACACCATTAGTTTTATGTTATCCTCTTCCCTTTTACTTTTATAATAAATATAAGAAAAAAACATCAATGAAGTTTTATTATTTTGATATATCGTTTTCAATATTAGTGATCACAAACTTGGAATTTTTTTTTTAATTTAAAAGACTTCAAATGGAGTAATGCATAATTAGGATTATTATGTGAATACTTTATTGCTTATCTGTGATGGCAGATATAATGAAAATTATGCACATTTTTTTTGCTTAATAGCCTTTAGTAATTGTTTTCCTGAAGGTTTGTGATGATGGTGCTCTAGTTGTATTTTTATATTGGACTATATTTCCATCACCTAATATATGTATTGTAACGAGCACAGACGTTCGTTACATTGTTGTTTTTTTTTATTTATTAAACATGAAAGTAAATTAAAAAGTTCGCATTTAAAAATTTTCTTTTAGAATTAAAAATTGAAATTAAATATCATCTTAAACTCTTATATATTAAATCGCACAGATATAAAAAATTATTAAAATAAAACTGTATTAAAAATAGAAAAGGCATTTTAAAAACAAAAACTTAAAAAGATTTGGAGATAAAATTATATCTTTAAATTTATCTTTAAATATATCTTTGATTTGGAAAACAGGTTAATTAATCAGAAATGGAAATGATAAATTTAATTAGTCAAATGTAAACCAGCCTTGGGCATTTAAATGTAAAAATACCGGTCAGATAGGAAAACAATAGAAACTGTTAGCAAATAAGAAGAAATCCCTATGGAATCGGACCGCAGCGAAAGGACCATCGCATCGGTGACGTAATGTAAATTCAATCCTTCACATTAATATAAAAGGAAAATTTGGAAATTATTAATCAGTGACTAGTGAAAGTTATTGATGATTATTACGATGTAACAGCTAGGTGTTAGTGCTGAGGGGATTGAAAAAGACGCACAGCTTCAATCCCTTCAGTTCTGCTAAGAAAGGAAGAAAAATGAACCATCGTTTCTACATTGAGGACCAACTACACAAAAAAATCTCCGGATGGATAAATAAATTGGCCAAAAGGATACCAATCTTCGGACGACGTGGGAATTCACGTTCAAACGGCAAGGAATATATGAAGATGAACTATTTAAATAACCGTAAGAACTTTAAAATTTATGAACAGTAAAGTAAAAACTTTCCAGATTTAAATAATTGCAATATTATTCTATCTGACCGATATTATTTATTAATTAGTTATAATTTTATTTAATGTATTTATTTTGTAAAATCATTTCCATTTATTTATTTTTTTGTTCTTTAAGTTTTATTATGATTTTTGATTTCCGTTAAATTAATTATAAAAATGTTAAACTTAAGTCGGGCGTGAATGGCTGTATAGATTTGTAAAGTTATATTAGGGGAGGGTAATCTTAGGTTATTTATGTCGTTGTTAGGTTGGGTCAATGGATTGGATATATTGATGTAGTTAGTAGATGTAATCGGAGATTCGCTACTGGCAGAATCGTTTATATATACGCCGCACTCACCCGTTTGCCTATGGAAGGAATTATAAGACGGAGAACGCAGTTCCTTTCTATGGAGTTTTTTTTTTATTGTTCTTCTCGTTAGATAGATGTAATATTCCTATCTGATTGAGAGTCAATGTCTTTTCTTAATTCTTTTGGTGCTGCCGTATTTCGTATTACATTGAATACATCGATATATCAGATGGATTGATGCCAGTTTGACTACGAATTTTAGCCTAAGGTTAAATAGGGATAGAATGTTTATTTTCAAAAGCAAATTTATGTGGTCTATTCATACTCGATCCTAAATAAAAATGCATTAAATTTAAGTTGTTTATAGACGCTTGCATGGATTGTTTATTGGTTAACTATGTTTTGCGTTTCTATATTTGATCAAAATATATAGACATTCGATAAATAATGATACCTTACGGTGAGTATCTAAAATGTATTTATTCGGATGTCTTTTAAGTTATTGGTGACAATGCAAGTATCTTATGGTGAATACTATTGGGTTACGTATAAATTTCCCTCCGCAATTGTCAGTAATCAATGATTTTATATTTTGATCGTTTATGTTTATTTTGAAATGTTTTTAACCGTGTAATCTATGTAACCGATCTATAGCAACATATTAAAACAAGCTTTTATAATCCCATCTGTGCGAACTTAATTAAAATGTAAAATTAGAATATAATAGTAATTAAATGTAAATTAAAGTCAAAAATCAAAGTTAAAAAGAATGTTAAAAATTAAAATGTAAAACTAATACTAAAATAATTTTAAATCTTATATATATGTGCATAAATAAATGTTTGTATGTTAATTACTGGCAGTGGCTTATTTTATTCCTTTTTTTTATATATACTCTTAGATTATCTTATTAAATCTCTGCTATTCCACTGAGCTAGTGACATGGGCTAACGACCGGAATCAAAATTTAAAAAAAAAAAAATTTTTTTTTTTTGACTTACGTATCTGCCTACTTTATAAATTTTTCTAGGTTCAAATGCCTAGATGGCGCCCCGTAGTGCAGTTGACGTTAAGTCGCTTTCTCCGGATCGTTACAGTATTGAACATCTTTAGAAATGTAACTTTATTTAAATATTCGAAATACATTTAACTGTTAGTAATAGCACATCAAACAGGTTAGTATATATACAATGTTTCAAAAGGTATTAGTCTGCCCTCTTCTTCAGGTGTTTCTGGCTTGACCAATGACAGTACTAGCATGGAATTCGAATCTGGGTTCTTAGACTCTTGAGTTTTGAATTTTAAGATAACACTCTTACCAACTGAGCCATCCTGCCAAAGGCAACAATCTGTAGTAATTTCATATATTTATCTATGAGATTCCTCCACTTTTTCCTAAGAGCAAAGCTGATTCGTGGTTTCCATACATTATGTATAGTCACACTGGGTTGGCTTATGGGATTTTTTGCCAATGTCATGTGAGCAGCTTCTTTAAATTTTCTTCTTTGTACCTTTTCTTCTCTATTCAATATTTTTGTATTTTCCCAGTTGAACATAGGTTCATTGGCACATACATGTTTTGCTACCTTAGACACATCTGTTTTTTTCTCTTCTAATCATCAGTTTGTGTTCTTTCAAGAGCTTTTCAATGGGACAACTGGTCTCACCAATATATGTTCTTCCACGTTTACATGGTATTTCATAGATGCAGTTTTTACTTTTCATCATTTCAAGTTTAGGCTTTATAGATGTTAGAATTCCTTGTAGGGTGGTATGGCTCTGGAAAGCTGTTCTGATGTTACACTGATTGCAGATTTTTCTTTAATTTGGCTGCTAAATTTGGAATATATGGGTGCACTACAGTACCAATAATTGTTTTTTCTCTTGATGGTTCTTTTTGTTGTCTATTTAAAGTTTCCTTAATAACAGCTGATGGATAAACATTTTTCATAAAATGAAAAAATCTAAATCACTGGTTTCTGAACAAACTTTTTTTTCTCTGTTCCTAATGATAGTATAATTCCATGTTTTGAATTTCTGGTGTGATTGGATGTATAGGTTAGGTATTTTCCTGTATGTGTAGGTTTTTGGTAAACTGTAGTTTTGACTTTGCCATGAGGGAGAATGCAAATTTTTTTTTCTTGTTCTGATTCTATTGTGAAATTAATTGAAAGGGGATATATTGTTGATGTG
Organism: Epiperipatus broadwayi; assembly: GCA_028023455.1. NCBI lineage: Eukaryota > Metazoa > Onychophora > Udeonychophora > Euonychophora > Peripatidae > Epiperipatus > Epiperipatus broadwayi. The sequence goes on along the minus strand of JAQFVV010000009.1, from coordinate 1,323,351 downwards.
TTTCCGGAAAGTTTGTAACAGTGCTTCACTATGTGGCCATACAACAAATGTATCATCCACATAGCAAAGCCAAACTTTAGGTGGATATGGAGTTTTTATGGCTGAGGTTTCAAGTTCTTGACAACAAAAAGAACCATCAAGAGAAAAGACAATTATTGGTACTGTAGTCTACCCATACATTCCAAATATAGCAGATAAATTAAGAAAATCTCCAATCAGTGTAACATCAGAACAGCTTTCCAGAGCCACACTACCCTATGAGGAATTCTAACATTTACAAAGCCTAAACTTGAAATGAAAAGAAAAAACTGCACCTGTGAAGTACCATGCGAATGTGTAAGAAAATATATTGGTGAGACCAGTCATCCCATTGAAAAGCACTTGCAAAGAACACAAACTGATGATTAGAAGAGAAAAAACAGATGTGTCTAAGGTAGCAGAACATGTATGTGCCAATGAACATATGTTCAATTGGGAAAATACAAAAAATATTGGATAGAGAAGAAAAGGTGGAGAGAAGAAAATTTAAAGATGCTGCTCACACTAATCAGCTTTGCTCTTAGGAAAAAGTGGAGGAATCAGGAGAAACCTCGTAGATAAGTATATAAAATTACTACAGACTGTTGCCTTTGGCAGGATGGCTCAGTTGGTTAGAGCATTATCTTAAAATACAAAACTCAAGAATCTAAGGACCCAGGTTTGAATCCCATGCTAGTACTGCACTGGTCAAGCCAGAAACACCTGAAGAAGAGGGGAGACTAATACCTCTCAAAACATTGTGCATATATTAACCTGTTTGATGTGTGTTCGACATGCTTTTACTCGCAGTTGAATGTATTTGGAATATTTAAATAAAGTTAAATTTTTCTAAAGATATTCAATACATATATTAGATGATGGAAACAGTCCAATATAAAAAAAAGCCTTTAGTAATGTTTGTGTATTTAATTTGTGGTCCAAGACAATTCTTTTTTTTCCAACGTGGCTAAGAGAAACTAAAAAGTTGGAAACTCCTAATTTAGAGGTAACAATCTCTTTTAAAATATTCTGACTTTGGATATGCTGTAGCTAGTTTTAAAACCTTTTGATAAAGAAAAAACATAATAAAATTATAAAATATAAACATGAATATCATATAAATTAATGATTTGTATACAAATGTTTTTTTTTTTTTAATTTTTTAAATGTGTATACCACGTTAATATTAATTGTTTATATATTTTTTAATGTGTGTGCATTCAAGATTAAATATAAAGTTTATTTATAAATTAATGATTTGTATACAAATGTTTTTTTTTTTTTTAAATTTTTTAATGTATATACCATGTTAATATTAATTGTTTATATATTTTTTAATGTGTGTGCATTCAAGATTAAATATAAAGTTTATTTAATTAATGCTAAAATAATAAAGTCTGACAGTTGTAAATATTTAGAGTATACTTGTAATTTGTCCAAGTATAGACATTACTAAATTTTAAGAATGTTACTCTATATGTAATAATAAATATCAATATTATCTAGCATCATAATATGTATGAGAAGAATATAAGAACATTTATCAGGATGCAAGAACTATATAATTTAAGGTTGTAAGAATTAAAACATTGCACCATGCCTTTGTCTATATCAAAGAATAAAAGATTGTCTGAAGCATCAAAAATGCTTAATATAGCTATCACAGTGATCACCCAGCATACGCAGATGATATAGGTATCTGGTGAGTTAGGAAATTTATTTAAAATTCTTTTAAATAGTATTATTGCTTTTTGGATGTGCACACATAGGTGAGATATGTAAAAGCATCTTACTGGGAGTAAATAAACAAATAACAATAAATAAAATTTAATGGAAAAATTTAGTCTGTGTAAGAATGCTTAAACTTAAAAAGATAACTTGAAATAAATATTTCTTTTTAATTAAAAAAAAAAAAAAAATTAACTAGATTAGACTTATGAATAAAAAAAACGAATCTACAAATCTGGTCAGCAATAATAATTAAAGGGTAAGAAAAAGTCTCCAATTTATTATGTATTTTTAATTACCAATTGATTGGGTATTTTTAATTTTAAAAAATGTAAAAAAACTAATAAAAAAGAAATTAAAAGAAGGAGATATCACATTCTTTCATTAGCAAGATTTAAAAAAGAAGAAAAAAAAAATCAGTGGAGCCCTGATTCTTGAAAGGAGCAGTGAAAACTTTTACATTTTTTGTGAACTATAACCATGGCTTAAAATATATCATTGCTGTTGGGAAAATATGTTGCTGTGATTGATTAAATTAAAATCATCCTAGATAGAAACAGAACATTTTGTTTTACGGATAACTATTATTCAGTCACAGAAAATGTGCTATTAATTAATTTAAAGTGTGTCCATCCACCATAAATATATAACCATCTTCTGAAAACTGCCTAAGTTCAACTACGACATAACTCTGAATTAACTACAACTCTCTCTCTTTTTTTTTTTTTTGGTACTTTAAGACTGCAACTTTAACAAAAAGAATTTATTTCATATGTATTAGTCACTAAGTTACTTTTATCTATTTTTTTTTTATATATACTTAGCTAGTGTATGGATGTATTCTAAAATAATTATTTGTAACTTTGTGTGTGTGTGTGTGTATAAGGGTGAATTACCTGCAACTGTTAAATAAATGATTATTAGTGAGATCGTATTTTCTACCATCTCATGTGTAAATATATATTTAATTTTGTAGTTAGTAATTTTATTAGTTATAAGTAAAATTTTATAAAAATATATTAAACATATCTTATATTTAATCAATAAAAAGTTTTTTTTTTTTTTATCTCATTAAGGAATCAGACTTCCAAGTTTTTTTTAAAATTTAATTCAGAAGATTATAGTTAGAGATAAAAAAGTTTTCTTAAATTATAATTCTTTTTTATTAAAAGATTCTTTTCTTATTAAAACTTTGATACACCTAACTTGTATTATCAAAGCAATCTTGAATACTATATATAGCTTGTGCTTCTTACAACAATTTAAAGACTTATAATAGAAGAACATTCATGATTAGCAAATCATGTATAATAGCATTAACCTCGTCTTATTGTTCAATAATGGCCAACCCTATCTTCCTGTAGGTCACAATCCTGACCAGCAAGGCAGCAATGCAAATCCAAAATACTGTGGCCATAGACATCCTTGAACTAAAAAGAACAGCAGCCACACCATGCAGATGATATTGTTCAAGTGGATCCAATTGAAGGCAACATCACACTAAATCAACTTTCAGTGGAGCAAATGGAAACTATTATCATTAATTTTAACCTTATTATTCAAAACATTCTTCTGAAATCACTGGCTAACTATAGCAACGATAAGAGCATTATACTAGCGGTAATGGACCATTATCCCAATGAATGCCTTATATGAGCAATCAAAAGGGCAAATATTTCGGACGAAATACATAGGATCTCTACACATCTGAATGACCACTACAGTCGAATTCAAGACCTGGGCTAGCAGGAATAACTTTAAAAGCAAATTTAAAGTATTGGATGACAAGATCATAGTAACTGTAGATATAAACAGATCACCTGCTCTGAATGGGTCAATAAAAAATTACATTACAAGTATAAATGAATCCTATTTTCAAGAGATATTGGAATCTTTTGGCAAGGTGACTAGTTTCACCTACCTTCCAGTTGACAAAATATTTAATAACATTCTGTCAAACACAGCTACATTTAAACTGCTCCTAAAAAAGGGAATAGTGTCAACAGACATTCCAACAGTGCTGTCAGCTACAGGCTGTCGCATGATACTATCTTTTGCAGGAGTTAGGCCACAGTGCTTCTACTGTGGTCAAAGAACTCACCTGATTAAGGAGTGTATGAATCGAATATGTACATCTTGTGGTCAAAAAAAGGCCACATTCACAGATGTAGGCAACAACAGATTTCCCATACAGTTCTGGAGGCGCAACATGCTTCACAATAACCGAGTGCACAGCACAATGTAGAACTGCAGGATGAACTTAACATAAAGCAAACAAATAAAAAGTTTAAAAGTATCCTAATACATGAAAGCAAACATCCCCCCTAATAAATGTTCATCAGGATAACAAGCATAACACATCACGTAACAATGAACACAAAAACCAAAACAGTAATCAAAGGCCATTGGAACCAAAACCAAAAGATTCCTCCAATAATGAACCTAAGAATTTGCATGAGGGACTAAGTATGAGCTTAGCCACAGCTTCTGGTAATAGGGCTGGTATAAACAATAAAGACCAAAATTAAATCCAACCTAAAAAAAAGGAACGGAAATACCCTAACTGCATACAAGGTAAATATAAATCTCACCAAGTCCTAGTGCCACACTGACAGCAGAGACTAATGAAAGCATCACTTTACTTAACACCTCCTATAGACGCTGCCACTTCCTGGTCTGCAGATAAGATGGAGACATGTATTATTCCCAGCCACCAGAAACAAAAGAAAACCAAAGGTCATTTCCAATCCTAGCCCAGGAAAAGATGAGATGGTATTCCCACGAAGGTATAAGCCCAAACACACAATATCAAACACAACTAACAATAAGCATAGAGGAGCCACAGAAATGAAATGCAAGATCCATCTTCCATCTGAACTGGTAACTGGTTATTCTATCAATGTTTTGCCTGCAGATCTCCCCCAATTCGGATTTAAACATCCCTCCAAACATCCACATGGAAATTAATCCAAAAAAAGGAGATTGCTGACACTTCAAGAAAACGGCCTGCGGTGGAATCTAGCGGGCCATCTTGCAATAAATAACAAAAGATGTTTAATCTCTGCTGTCAATGTCCAAGGAATTAACTCCCTTGGTCATATCACTGCCATCAGGCATTTCTTTAAACAAAACTCACCACATTTGTTGTTCATAGAGGAAACAAAATTTCACCTAAACTTGAACTACTTCATAAAATCAGAACTTAGTAAACTGGTCATGCAGCTAGAGGGGGGAGTTGGGTAATAATAAATAATCTTCTGGCTCCAACCTCCTCATAATAATTTATCTAAGACCACAACCTAATCGCCACTGAGTTTACTTTCTCCTTGAACACTTCCAATGTGATTTATGTCTATAGTCCCAATGTTTATGCAACACTGCTTAAAATAGTCCAAACAATTAACCTAATTACTAACAATAACAATGCACCTATCCTTCTCCTTGGAGACTTTAATACCTCCTATGAGTCCTTCACAAAGAAATATTTACCCCTGCTCAACAAAGTATTTCTTAATGGTACGAGATCCTTTCCCACCCAACACATACTCTTTCTATACAAAAAACAGTTGCATGCTCATTGATCTAATGTTCTATTCAGCCAAATTGCACTATGGGCCAGAAACCAGACTGCAATTGAACATTTTGCGATTATGGCATCCCTAGAGTTGAAAAACTTTCCACAAATCAAGGTCAACCGAAGTCTCAGAATGTTCACTAGAACCAACGCCACGTTTTTCTCAGAGGCCTACATTCTCTTTCACAAGGTGAACCTCTTATATCTACACCCGGGTGAGACATGGACTACCTTCGTAGGCATTATTCAATTGCTTATTATCCAATACACCTTCAAGCTTAAGGGAACAACTACTCTGATGTGTGAATTGGAGTCTGAATGTGAAAATTAAAAACTTTGGTGGTACAGATCACAATATTGACAACTTACTTGAACTAAAAGCTTTATACAGATCAAAACAGTCAGCAGTAGCAGAGATTATAGCTACAAAAAATGCAAAGAATTTTCTGCCAGCTCAATACTGCTGAACCCGAGCTACCTTATGTGGGCTCTGGGGCCAGGAAAAAACAGGAGCTTTCTACTTCATTGCTCATCAGTGGTGGCCACATTACTGATGCAAATATGATTCTACACCTAGTCACTATCAAAACCTACTCTTAGGCCACCAACTAACCCTGCTGTGGGATGAGTGTGCACACCTGGAGAGACAGACCATGGAATCATGCTCCAGGAGATCAAGAGTAGGTTACAGGGTCTCCCTGATAGTGTTCATCCTGGGATTCATGCTATCCTGAAGTTTGTGTTCACTCACTTAAACTTTTTTACTGCAAGAATTATATTAAACATGATAAACTACCTTGCCACTGAAATGAGAGTAATCCCTAACCTATATCCAATCATCATGGACTCGTTTATTAGAAAGAACTGGGACCCTACCTCTCTGAGCAGTATCAGGCCAATATCTATGACACAAATTCTGTTCAAGGTTATGGAGGGTACAGTAAAAAAAAAAATTCACAATGCCATACTATAGGATATATCGGCCTCTCAATATGCAAGGAAGAGATCATCTACACTGACCGCAATTGGTGAGGTGAAGATACTGCTTGATCACATTCAATCTAAAAGGAAATCCAGGCCTGTAGTTGCTCAGCTGGATGTGTCCAATGCCTTTGATAAAGTAGATGTCAACATTCTTCTTGATTTGCTGTCTCAAGTGGACATATCACAGCAGATAATTCAAATATTAGGCAATCTCGTGAATAATTGACAAATCCACATTTCCACATTACTCAGACAGATTTGCCTCTTCAAGATCCATATCATAAAAATACATTGACCCTCTGATTAAAGAGCTAGACAGTCCAGGGATATATGAGCCTTGGCTCAAGAAAACACCAAGGTTTTCGCATACATGGATGACATACTTGTGATCCTCCCTTCCGGTAAACATCTGAAGACATTTCAATCCATTATTACCAATTATACTCAACATTACAAGCTATCCATCAATCCTCACAAGTTGTCATTCTGGTGCAACAACACAGGCAGAAAAATACTATCCAATTTTTTAGCAGAACCTCAGAGTTTTCCGGGGTTCCCTATTCTCAAGTCACAGACTGCTATTGTCTGCCTGCATCCAAAAATCCATCATAAACAATGCTACCAAGGTGGTCCAATCACTGTCAAGGACATACCTGTCCCTACAAGGGAAGATTGCTCTGATTAATATGAAGATCATGGAGAGCATAAATTACTACTTGCCAATGAGTTACCAAATCATTCAGCTTACAAATTCAGAGGCTCTGCGGCCACCTCTTATGGAGAGGACGGACCACTGCAATTAGCATCTGCAGACTTCAGTTTCACAGGAGACAGAATGGCATGGGTCTCCATTCAATACAGGCAATTAATTTTCAAAAAGGTCATTTTAGTAAACCTCGGTAAAAAATTCTATCAGCTATCATAGAGACTGTAATAACTACTGACAGCCCCTCCCCCAGTAAAGACACATGGCTTGACACCATTATTAAGCAACAATTTCTACACATCGGGCACTCAGTGGCAGGGTTTAATAATAAAATTAGCATCTCGCAGGCGCATCACCTGCTGAATTCTGAAAATACAGCTATGTATGCTCACCTACAGTGTAGCAATTATAGAATCACCACAATATTTAAATCTCTGCTGCTGAAGCCCAAACTTTTGTATTATCTGATCAAGGTTAACATGGGCTCCATGTCAACTAATACATTTTTACACTTGGTTTCCAAATAAAATAGACCCAATCTGTCATGCCTGCTCTAGAGGAGAGGAGACCTTTAATCTTATAAATATATGTCCAGGTTATAACAGTATTAAAAGTGTCATCTCTCAACACTGCGTTATAGCAATGGATAAAATCCTGGACATCAGGAGATGTCTCTCCTCTGGAGACTTTACGATTATCAGGTTATCTACCTTCCTGAGATATGCCCTTTGGTACACAAGATGCAAAACAAAGTTTACACAACTAGCACTGGATCCCAATGCCATATTTTTCAATAAGCTTAAAGTTCTTCAGAACAAGACCAAGATATTATCCTCTATATTTTTCGATAAGCTTAAAGTTCTTCAGAACAAGGACAAGATATTATCCTCTAGATTCTTATTTACAAATACATGGAATCTGCTAGTATGGCCCACGGACTCTACATGAATATTGGACCTGATATATCAACATTAGTATCTATTGTAAATGAAGTAGTCTATAATGCAACATGACAGATCCTGCTAGAGACAATGATTCCACACCACATGGATACCAGTTACGATACATCAGCATTATAGAGCCAATCTCAAAAGGGGTGGACAATACCAACAAAATGGAATACTACTTACTCATACATCAACCTGTTAGTGCAGTTAATGGCTCTGCCATACATCTACCAGACCTAGGACACCCACATTACCAAGACAGCCTTGATGGAAGAAGTCAATACCAGCAATGGATTTGAGCCAACATTATCAAAGTGTATTATAATATTCATCTGTACAAATTTTGTTATGTCAATAAATATATTTTTAAAATAAATTAAGTTTTGAAATGAAATGTTTTTTTTCTTAAAAATTCTTGGAAAAAGGTGGGATGGGTGAAAATTAAAAAGCCGCAATTAAACTCTATTGTTGAAAATCAATCTAAATACGAAGATGAAATTAAAAGTATTGTAAATGAGTCTGTTGTATATCCATTAATTAATCGAGAACTTTTAAAATTAAACATTCCAAAAAAAAAAGGACAGACATTTATTAAGCGACAACTTTTGCTAAAAAATAACCCAAAAGGTATTCTGCTTGGAAAATAAGAGAGGGGAGGGATTGAAGGAAAAAAAAGTATAAATTAAGGAGTCTTCTTTTGTTAAAGGATTATTAATAATTTATTATTAAAAGTTATTACTGCAAGTTACTATTTTAAGATTTATGAAAATATTCTCTGGCTAGAGAAATCAAGGACTTCTCATCTGAGCAAAACCCTGTCTTTCTAGCTGTATCTGATGTGTTTTGAGGATTTTTGTGAAGTCGGTCAGCTAGCCAAGGATGTTTCAATACGAAAGATGACAGTGGTGATCTGCACAAAATGAACTGATAGCTGCACAGTACTTTGGAAACGGATAATCGATGTCAATTTAGTCCATTTTAACAGTGCTGCAATGAGTGGAGTAATTATAAATTGTTTTCAAATTGAACTTTACTACTATAATATAGTGAAATATAATTATAGATTCAATAAGTTTTGTTTTATTTATATAAGCTAATTTAGAATGTAAATATTTCAACAATAAAATATCATGACAGAATTGAGGGGATTAGGTTTTTATGTTTATTACATTTTTTAATATTTCGGTTATTCATTATTTTTGACATGATTTTGAGGGGATTAGGTTTTTATGTTTATTATATTTTTTAATATTTCGGTTATTTTTGTTGTATTTGTGCATGTTGATTTTAGTTTTATGAATAGGAAATGATCAATCTTTGAGAGAAAAAAAGTAGGTTAAAGTCAAGTTAACATATGGCAATAAAACACAAAAAACACTTATACCATAATTGGTATACATAAAAGTAAAAAGGATGGACATAAGACACTTATACATAAAAGTAAAAAGGATGGACATAAGACACTTATACTAATCAACATTAGCAAGGTAGAGGTTTTGGGTTAAGCTAGATACAGTTAACTCACTATTATAATATGCCTATTCTTTCACACCTATTTGGATGGAATGCCCACTAGAAAGTTGGAGCTTAGTCATGTCATAGGTTAGTGGAGGTCATATTTCCCTCAGAAAAGATAATAATAATGTTGGAATAAGGGTTAGATTAAATAATTGTTAAGCAATCAAGCTAATTCGAAAGTTTTTGTCTTAAAGAAGATAGTCATTTCTGCTTGCATTTTCACATGAAAACAAGGTTAGACAGATGGAAGGGAAATCAAAAGGATATAATAAAGATTATTATTGTATTCATACTGGAACGTCTCTCTGTAATTGAAAACAATTTTGTCTTCTGGAGTAAGAGTTTAGTGGAATTATTAGTCTGTGAAAGATTATGCTATAAAAAGATTAGGTGGCCATGTTTTGTAAATAAATAAACATTATGATCATAGAATAATCTTCTCGGTCTAGTACTAGGCTATCTGCTTAGTGGCACCCTTGTACCAGCTACTATAATCTTAGTAGTTATGCAGCTCTAAAGCATTTTGTATCATCACATTAGTTTTCAAAATTTAAGTTGTCATTGCAAATAGAAGCTTGCTTTTCAAATATTCACATTAGCACTTTATCTGTTCCATATTAAAAAAAAAATTAGAATGTTTAACTACTGAGCAAAGGGCAAATATTATTGTAGAATTTGAAATTGGTCTCTTCAGCATGGCACCCAAGTAAAGGTTGAAAATGCATGTCTTTTTATTTACATTAAATTATTTCTGAGTGGTAAATCTATTTTGAATCACTAGTGTTAGTTTTATGGAGGCAATTAAAAAATGTAACCTGTTTTAGTTCAAACACATCCATTATATTATCCACTTTATATATGACTCTATGAAAGATACACTCATTAGTCACAATTAAAGGTAATCCTTCTCGAGGTTACTGGTACACAATGATAATGGTTAGCCTATAACAGTAAAATAAAGCTAATCAAAGAAACTATGGGTTCTGTTTCCATATGAGCAGGAGACATTTCCAATTAATAATGAAGGCTTTATCATGTAATTGCGATTTTTTTTTAAAGACAGTACATCAATATTCATCTGATCAACTTCCATTAACTACTTGATACTTTTATTCTCTAATAATAATCGCTACTAATAATTAGATATCTACCTAGTGACTAATACTAGATGGCTATAAACCAGCTATATGAAAAAAGAAATCCTCCTAAACCTGCTTGTGACTCAAAGAAAAATATTGAACTGGTCAAGTTTGTATAACTAGTTAACAAGACGGAAAGGCCCAGTAAGGCTATCAACCATCCAGTACAGAGTTACCCCTATCCTAGGTTTAAACCCGACCTTCCTCATCTCCACATTCCAATTAACATCCTTTACAATAACTACTTACTCTCACCTATACCACAGCTTAACTCATCAGATCGAACGTGGGTGCTCTATCTCGGGGTTCCTTATCTAGCTATAACTATACTGTTCACTCCCAAGGTGTGCATTGGACCCCAACCACAAATTATAAGTACATATATAAATAAAGTGTGCAATTAAATATTTATCAGACAAACACTAGCAATTGGATTATAGTTAATTATTTATTAATATAAACATTCATAAATGATGGTTAGAAATAGATTAGTTGCCAGTTATCACAACATGATGAATGATGATGGTTACATAAATATAGTTAGTGTCTTAATATGCTATCATGATAATGACTGGCTGCCCATATTATCAAATGTGGCTTAATCAAGCATTTATTTAGCTATCTTGTGTTGGGTTTGAACTTGGTCAGTTGGAATTCATATGGAGATTTAACAACTAAACAAATGTGAGTTACTTATGGAAACATTACTGACTCTTTCACAGAGGCTAAAGCTAAAATAAAGCATATTCCTTTAGGAGATACAGGCAGTGGTTGGAATAGGTTCAAGTCTTAGGCTGCAGAGGTTTATCTACTTCTAACCTATAGTAGCTTGAATTCTGGAGATCCAGAGTTATGCTACGGTATGCTAAATCTGGGATTTGGGGTCGCAGCAACTCTCCAATGTATGCAGAACTCGGACCGGGGTACATCAGAAGATCGATCTCCTGAGCATAGGACTGATGGATGGCCCAACTGTCGCTTTGAACAGGCATATAAAGGAAGACCATGCCTAACATATAATTTGGAGTAAGCTTAGCCTTGTGAAGCAGTCAAGAATAATTATATCAATTATAGGGACTCAAATACAGCCTGTTGGCTTATTAATAAGAAAAATAATTCATGTATGATTGCCACTTGACAATAATAACTATATAGCATTTAAACCCACACATGCATTTAAAATAGACAGCGAATATAGCTGTGAGAAATAATTAATAGGTTAATATTTACCATGGGCAGACAATCGCACTAACAGGTTATTTAACATTAACATTTATCAGGTATCTGTGAGGATTGTTTTCATTTTTATATACAGCATATATTTTCTTATTGTACCTTCAGTGAAATAAGTTTTTCATGACTTCAATATTTATTAAGAATGCGCTACATATATAGATAAAAAGGTTATAATTTAGCTAGTTGACAGCTTAGATACTTAAAACATTGTAATTGAAGGTATATAATTATGGCACTTTCTTAGAATTTACGAGTTAATTATACGAATTATGATTCATCATTTTTATACACATCTGATACAAAATAAATTAGTTATAACTTATCATGATGGGGAGGATCTATTTTGGATGACTTCTGCGTTATTCACTGATTTCACTTATTGATTTTTATTTATAATTCTTAGTGTTAAGAATACTTTGGCATCTCTCTGACTCGGATGGTCACAAGGGATAGGGCCAGAATCCAAAAAGAGCACTAAACAAGATTCATTAATTAATTATAGATCTCTCCATCATGTAAAGTAGAATAATTAGACATATAATAAAAAATATTATTATAGCCTGATAACTGAATTAGCAACTAGCTTAATGGGATAAAATAATAAATTATCTATTAAATTAAGATCAAGAAAAATATATATTACCGAAGTTAATTAAGTTAAAACTTATCTAGGTTAAGATCAAGCAAGACTGATAGATTTAGTTACAGTTTTAAAAAAATAAAATACATTAGTAAATGTTTACCGACATTCTAGTTGACTTCTTGATGATGGATGAGTGAATTCATGAGGAATAACAGGTGGAAGAGATGAGGACAGTCTCTCTCCTTACATATTACTCTGGAACAACTAGGATACCCTGGCCTTATGACCCGGAGAAACCGACGCCACTTACTCAGCCACATTGCGAAGCATAAAAATTTACGTATTAAGATAAAGTTCTTTCACTCTGGTTTCAATATTTTATTGCTATTTTCTCAATACGATACTCTCATTTAGAAGTTATTAGATTAATATTTCAATCTATACGCTTATAACTATGTATCTTGATATATCTCTATCCTAACAATGGAATTTCTTCCCTTATATTTCTATGTTTTTGCCTCCAGAATGTTCTCGAAAGTTAATTGCTGATGTTCCTTAAGTGCATCTGTTCCATTTTGTCGCAACTCTGTCCGGCTGTGTATTGTATTTGTACTTTCTTGGTACAATGTATTTCCTCTTCAAGGTGATAAACTGTAACTATTTTTGTATGGCTCAAGGTGATAAACTAACTATTTTTGTATGGCTCTAGGGATACAGTATACAGGTTACTTTACTTAATGCATTTCAAACCACTCTCCCATTGTATATTCAATTTTTAATATTTGCAAATGCTTTTAATGGTTTTAAACACTTTAAACTTTGCTGAAACTTTTCTAATAAATCACTTAAATATTTCATTTACCTAAGATTGCTAAGTCTGATTATGCAGTACATTTTACTTTAATCGTTTACCTACTGTAATTGCACACACACGCGCGCCTATACTTAACGTATGTAGGATAATAATATTAATAACTCTTTTCGATGCTGGGAGATAGGTTCGAACACAGTATATGAAGCGAGTATATCTACAGATAGATATGCACTGCTTCAATATGTTTATCTGTCTTGGACTCTAACCAGGTTATAGGCATTAGTAGTTATAAATAATAAAACAATGTTCTCAACAAAATGTTTTAATATGTTTTTTTTATTATTATTATTTAAACAGTAACTATTTTAAATAGGTTAAATAAATTAGTAATGGGAATTTATAGATGGAAAAATGTTGAAAATTATTAGTGTAAGAAAAAAAATTGTAGTACTTACATCCAATTTGTTCTATCTATTTAAAAATTGGAAAAGATCGAATGACATAAATAGAAGAATCCAGGTAATGATTGTTATTCAATCCTACAAGCTAGTTCTTGGCAGCAAAATTGTTCTACAACCAGATCAATATACTCCTTCTTAAAATATATTTACCCTGTAACTGATAGTCTCAATTATGACAATAGGCAAAAGTGGAAAAAGAGTGGAGTCAAACCACAATGCTTTTTTTTTAGATTACCAGGTCAAAACGGTAAAACAGAAATGCTTGAAACACGTAACTGTCAGTTATTACATAAGGAGAGTTTGTCACTGTTGTAACAGCCAATTATTTATTGTCTTTCATATAAAATAGTACTGTCACTATCTCTCATATCTTTTCTATCTAATTAAAATAACAATTACATAAAAATTAAACAATAAATTCCGTTTTTTTTTTTAAAATATGGTTATTAAAAGAAAAAAATGAGATTATTTGATCTAAAAAGCAAGATGATAAAAAAAAAAAAAAAGAATTGAATAAACTGATATTAAAAGAACAGTAATCAATATGTTCTTTCCTTTTAGATTTTTTTAAAATTAAAGATCACATTGGAAATTTTTTTTATATCCAGATTATCTCTAGAAATAAAATACCTGAAATTGAACTGAAATACTTTTTAAAAGTCAATTCTATAAGACAGTTTTATTCATTTCAAAAAATAAATAAGTAAAAGACTTATTTTTAAAAAATGGTACCCCCCCCCCCAATCATTAAAAAGAAAAAAAAAGAATTAATTTATATATATAAATTTGTATAAATCTTACAACTGGACAATCAATTAACACTGATTGTCAGTCAATTTACTATAGTTTTAAAAGAACAATACTGTATCATTTTTATTATTTGTACACGTTTGTATATTTAATAATTTAACAGACTATCTCATTACCAAGAACAAGCAGAATGTACATTATCCAACTTTGACATAAGTGCACAATGTGAATATAGTTTACAAAAATTTGTCATTACTTATTGTATTTTATAAATAAATATACAATATTTATTTAGCTTCATTATTCTCAGCTAATAATAGACATATTGAGTGAAATAATGACTGTCTGGCATAACATATTAGAGAATCTTACATGAGTAATTTAATTTCAAAGCTTGGTTTATTTTGTAATGTGATCAGCAAATATTCACATGAATATTACAAATAAAAGAAATTATAAGAGTGTGTTCCATTAAATAATATAATATGAATTTAATATTATATAAAAAAAGCAAAATACAATAATTAACCTAAGCAATTAATAAGCAAGTTATTAGAAATTATAATTAGAGTAAATTGTTAAAAGTAAAACAAAAGAATTTATTTAACTGAAACTCATTCTTCTACATATATAGATTTGAGACATAGCAAAGCATCTGTCTTATTATATTACTATATAAATGTGAAAGTTTGTTTGTTCATGACTTTATGAGCATATAAATTTTTGTTTTAATTAATTTAAAAAAATTTGTATTTTGCATGATAAAAACATATAGAAAATCTATAACATAACTGTTTTCAAATAATGTCATAAAAAAAGAATAGCTCTGATTAAAAAATAACAGAAAAAAAATTTAAATGAAAAATAGTTTTTGGTAAAGAAAGATAAATTTTGCTTTTGTAAATATAATTTTAAATTAATTAAATTGTATTTGTAACCACATATTTAATTTGTCATTAGAATGACAATTTAGATCAGTTATAATAATGAATTTAATAAATGTTTAGGATTTAAGTTTAAATATATATTTAATTTAACACGTGTTAAAATTAAATTTGAAAAAGTGGTAATCCAAGTAAAATTTTATTGAATAAATACATTTTATATTATTTAAAGTTTGTCTGGACCAGTATTTACTTTCTTACTTGCATATTGCGATATTAAAATTTTATAATCATTTTAAAAATTATCACATGAAAAATATAAAATAATTTATTTTAAAATTATTGTTTATAGTATTTAATAAGTTATGTTTTTTGAAATACTGCTATTGATAATTATTTCAAGTAAATATTTCGTAAATATATTTTAATTATCAAACTTTCTAAAAATGGCAATGGAACAGCTAGAGAAATGGAGAGAATTAGTAAGAGAAATTTTTATTTGGCATTTAATAAATCAAAAATGGAATTTAGATAATATAACATTAAAAAATTTCTGCTGCTCAGAATATATTATCCTTTTATATATATATGAATGAAATCAATCATACATCACCTGACTTATTTAGCTTATATTTACAAATGTAATATTAATGAATGTGCTAATAGCTCTAAACAAGCTTATTTTATTTTTTTACCGATAAATGCAGCAAGAGATGTCCTAGCTCCTCACTGATGAGAGTCTCTAACTCAAAACCAGTTTGGGAATGGGGATAAGCATAGATAGATTTTGAATGCATTCTCTTGCTGCATTTATCAGTAAAAATAAATAAAATAAGCTTGTTTAGTTATTAGCATGCTCTTTATATTACATATGTAAATATAAGCTAGATAGGTCACGTGATGTATGACTTGATTTCATTAATATTAAAGTTTGGCTATATCTGATTATTAAGGCTATTAATATATCATGCCATGACATTTTGACATTATCTGCAAATTTTCTAAAATTACAAAAATATGGTAGCCGTTCAAGAGTGCCACCAAGCATTTTTAGCTTAGAGCCAAATTGCGAAGGTTTCCACAATCACAGTCGTTTATTTATTTATAAACAGAAATCACCAAATATATTTTTAAAAGGTAATCTTGGGCAAATTTATTTCAACCAAATGGACACTGAATTAAATTACTAAACTAGATTAAACAGAGACACTCAAATACAACATTTAATAGATTTTATCATATTCACTTTCAATTTAAAGACAGATTGTCTTTTCCTATATCATTCAAAACTGACTCAAATCTTTTTTATAAAGAACAAATACAAACTTAATTTTAAATGCAAACATTAACAATTTTTTTAAATACGGTACAAATTATTTAACTAATATTCTTTTCTCGAGGGAATATGCGCCATCACTTAACTTACATACGACAGAGGTCCCAAATAATTATGGAAACCCTGATCAAGTAAAAGGGAAACACAAGGGTGAATTATTAATAAAAATGTGCCGAATGGCAACACTCAAAGCTCCTCTTTCCAATGTTAAACAATTTATTTTAATCTCAATGGACGGCATATGTCTGTTGTTTGCTTACAGCCGTTGAGCATCCATTTTCCCTGCACCATGTTCCAACATAAAGTTCCTGTGTTGCTTATCATTGAACATACAACTGGCCTAAACTTTCCCCTCCCCCATTTGCCCTTCAAGATCGAGCAGTTAACATTATTCAGAAAAATCTAGACTAATTCATACATTGAATTATAATAAAAATGTAAATTAAAAAAAAAAAACATATATAAATAATCATTGATGTCAGTTTAATCTTCCTCCCTGTTGTAACCAGGTTAACATAACATATAAAAATTCCCATTAATAATCCCACACTCTATTATTGAAACATTTAAGACAATTAATAATATATTGTAATGGAAACCCGGCGATCGAAAGCTTAACTTCCCTTTTATTTATATATAATGGGAAATTCTTAAAATTCAAGATCGTCCATGTTCCGCTACCACAAGTAGAGAGAACATACGGACATAAACGAGTCTATATCCGTACTTGACCGAACCTGTAACTATACAGGTATAGCCCCAGGTTATTTTTCCCGGTCAACTGTCTCTCGACTGCTGTAAGATTTAACAGAGTTACAGCGCTTGGATATTTATAAATTTTAATGGGATCAACATACTGCGCCAACAGCTTCACATGTTAATTCAGTACTCATAATGAGTAATAATTATTTCCCCAAATCCTATGACTATATTACTTTTTTGGAGTGGCGAAGAACGAGACGAAACAGATTTAAATCAATAATAAATATTTAATACAATAAATTAAACAATAAAAGAAATACTTTAAATCATTTACACTCAACAAAAAAAAAACAGATTAGATGCTATAATGCTAAGAGTAAAACAAAATAAAAGATCCTATAAATGATTGGACCTTTATAATCGTCATTCCGTGGATATATAAAAAAGTTAAAGAATGTCTTTATCATTCAAAGTAAGAATTTGGCCACTGTCTAAATTAAAGGTATGTGCACAGGGAATATAAAATGTAGTATACATATTTACCTAGGTTATTAAGTCTCTGAATTAATTTGAAGTCTTGCTGACCGCCACGTGGAATTTCTCCACTTCTTTAGCAGGGAACGGTCACTCTTAAGTTAGATTTTGGTTGTGGGAACTCCTCCACATTTAGGACCAGGCAAAAATGAATCCTCCAGCAGGCGCTACGTCGGCAGTTGTTACATCTAGACGAGAACTATTAGAGCACAGTGTCTGGATCGGCAAGAGATCACGACGGCCCTTAGCCAGCCATTCTTGATGAGGCACTGATGTTAGAAATATCTTGTTAACTATGGCTGCTTATTATCGGAGCAGTATTTCCACCAACCTCTCGACAAGAAGTATCCAACTCTAATCATTACACTGAAACTTTTTAATTAAAAAAATTCCAGTTATTTGTCCTTTCGATCCTTTGTTTTCGCTTTTATTCACACCTTTCTTTTCTTACTATGCCTTTGGCCATTTCTATAGATTTGTCTTTACATAATTTCGTAGCACTATTGCATTTATTTATTTCTTTTTTTTAATTAAACAGATTTTAATAAAATTGTTTTTTTATTTTTATTTTATTTTGACAAGCATTAATTATTGCTGTCTTTACCCCACTTTAAACACACTCCATGCATGCATTTCGTTTTATCGTCAAATGTGTACTTTTGTGACCCAGATCCTTATCTTTCGGTCATGTTTTAAATTTCTATTTTATTCTTATTTAAACTTTTTAAACTTTACTTTTCTTATACATCATATTTCAATTTGTCTTTCATTTAGATTTCTTTATTGCTATTAATTTTCTAATGTACAATTTCAATATTTCTAACTTATTTTTCATTTCACAAAATCTTGACTTTGGAGGGTAAAAGATAAGAATCTTTTCGATTCTAATTCCCTATCTTTTCTTAATGAAAACATTTCTTTGTTTATAATTTTTTAAACTCACTTTCTAGTATTCCAAACACAATATTTAATATTTTTTAAATGTTAAATATCTATATGTGTGATTGCAGTATGTGCGATCATCACATTACACCGTTCCCCTCCTTTTAAAATTTTTTTTTCAAAAATTTTTAATCTAATGCATTGAAAGCTAGATGCTCCTCACTACTGTTAGAACCTTTTCATATCCATGCACTCCTAATGGTTTAGTGATGAGATTATCCTTAGAGAGGCGACCAGGCAAATTACATCCCTACTCTGACGACCCAACCAGTATTACTAAACCGATTTAATCTTGCTATAAACAATATATGAGTTTTATTTCTGCCTCCTACTTGTATATACAGGTTCGAATCCACAGGATATCTCTGTGACTCGATTAAACCTGTTCATACCTCACATTTTACAAATGATAACCCTCTAAGTGACAACTCTAATCACCATACCGAGGTGGGTTGGGAGGCTGGCACCTTTTCATCCAGCTCATACATGAACTCAGAATATTTTACTGATAGCTCATATTTTTATAAAGAGGTTCTTTCCCCATACATTGGATTCTAATCCATTGACTCACGATATTTGTCAAATATCTAACTGGAAATCTTAATCCAGTGAGTCATTATGAGAAGGGGAACTCTGTCCCAGTTTTCTCTATATAATAAGATCTGGTGATCGCAGAAGACACATGAATGCATAAGAGAAGGCTCACCATATACTGCTAAGATCCACCTACAAATATCTATACCTATACACCTTCAGCCTCTATCTACGATCTCACACTACTATCTATCATCTGTTTTTCTTAGTTTATCCTAAAGTCCTCTATACTGTTTGGCCATTTATTGGCTCATCATTCCTTTATATTATCATGATCAATATTTCCTAGTTTCATGTCCATTTTCCATTACTCGTGGTCCAATTCCATTTCCAATCTGGTATCAGTGAATCTGTCCTTTATTGGTGATTGCACTTAGGTTTTATCTGGCGGTTGTCTTTCTCTATTGACCTCACATCTGCCTCCTCTGGGATGCGGATTTTGATCCGTACGTTCTCGGTCTTCAGTCCTGTCATATGGACGCTTCCATTCCGTCTCCAATATTTGTCGTCCATTTTCCTGCCTCCTTCAGTTCCACTCTGTAAAATATCTCCGGTTTTCTCTCCATCGTCCACTAGGATCCCATCCATTTTTTATTATAAGTGGTTCTTTTGGGAGCGGTCTAGGTTTATATCCACCCTCCTTCTGGTCGGCCCTGGTGGTATCCAATGCACTTAGCAACTTGGCCACACGGTCCACTGTCTTCCTCTCTGTACTGATTAGTGTCTGTTTTATCTCTTTTGGGAACCCATGCCTAGTTATCCGGAGTATTTGCATCTCAGATAATGGGTTTGCGGTCATCATCCGTAACTTGGGTACTTGATGGTCGAATAATGTTGTAAATGATTCCTCCGGTCTCCATTTCTCCTGTGTTATCCGATGCAGCATATCTTCTTGGAGTTCCTCACTCCAATAACTGGTCTTCAGAGCCTTGTGATATCCTGCAAATGTGGTGGGTTTCTGGAACTGTGAGTTCCACCAGACTTGAGATTCGCCCTGCAAGTGACTGCAGGCGACCGCTAACTTGGCCTCCTCATTCATCCTACTAAACTTGAAGTACCGCTCAAGGCTTCCCAAGTGCTCCATAGGGCTTTCTCCAGGGTTTCCAGTGAAAACTTGTATTTTTAGAAATTGGTGGAAGCCAACAGGATAATCCATGCGATTCTCATAGCCCATATCTGTACATTCTCCAGTGGTTGCCCTTTACTTCGGTATTGGCGCTGTTATTGGCTGACCTACTTATCCTTTCTTCAAATTTTGTGTTTAACATTTCTACTGCCTTCGCTATCTGAATTATATCCCCCCACATGCTTGTTAGCATTCCATGATCTTCTACTCTTATCACTTCCTCTTTTTTATCTAACTTTCTTATTCCTGTCTCTGACTGCCCTATGTCTTCCCTCAGATTAAACTCTGCTGACTCTCTACCTATATTCTCGGTCCTTTCTAATTCATCATATACATACATATGGCTCTATACCCCTTTGTTCATCCCACTTAGCTTCTCTGTAAAATTCATTTCTTGTGTCCTTAGCCTCTGATTGCTGGATGAAGTCATTTCTAATTTCTTCTATGGCTTCAGCAATTCTTTTCTGGTTGTCCATTTCTATCTTTATCTGCCATTCTTCCATCCTTCTCTCTTCTCTGTCCATGTATTCCTTCATGAATTGCTATTGCTCAATCCTCATTTGCATTAGCATATCCATTATATCACTATAGTTTGTTTCATCTTTTACTTCCATCTCCTTATCTTCATTCCCTTCTCTTACTTCTTTTTCTTGTAGGTCCATTTTAGCTTGGGACCTTGAATGCATAAATATCAATTTATTTAACCCCTGATCTGGGTTTGTTAGTATTATTTTACTGAAACTCTTCCGAATATATTTTATATAAAAAAAATTTCTTTCTACTGACTCTTTGCTTTTTACTTTGATTAGCTATTTAATTTATTTGTTATTTGTCAGTTAGCATTTAAACCGCTAGCCAACCCAAACATCCACACTCTGGTTCACCATCTTGTTTGCCTGCCCTAGATTCATTTGACTGCCTGCCCCACCTTGATGATTGTCCCATATTTCCCCTACTTATCCAACTCTGACTCACTATACTTCAATTAATAACGCTCTTATGTATTACCTTTAACTATAATTTCAACTGAATTCGAGTTCCTGCTATAGGGTAGTGTTAAGTTGTATTCATTTATTATTCAATTTCGTTAAGGCTATCGCCAATTCACCCACCCATTTATTTTTCCATTTCTTAATATTCTACGTTATACCTTGGTATTTTACTTATTGCTTTCTTATCACAGTCATAAAATCCCACCAATATTTTATTTTCTAATATTACATTTATAGTTTTCGATCACTTTAAGGTTACGGCTGTTTAAAATAAATCATCAACATATATTTTCTTTAACGCACTAACATCCTTCGTTACACACACTATGTTTGTACTTTATTGATCACTTTACTATTTTAAATTCATACATATATATTTCATTCCATTTAACAGATATACTTCGTTGTACAGGCTATGTTAGTAATTTATTGATCAAGTTATCCGCACGATTATTTTTAAAATCAGACATATATATTTCCCTCAACATAACTAAGATGCGCGACTATTCTAGAATCTTACATATATTTTCTTCAATTTAACTTATATACGCGAACATTTTTATCATTTATCATTAAAAATATTTTATTTTCAGCTTAACTGGGATACGTTATTATTACATCACACATATATCTCTCTTAAATATATGCGATTATCCTAGAGTCCTACATATATATTTCTTCACTTAACTTAGTTCTGCGACTATTTTAATTATTTAACATTTATAATTACAACCTTACTGAAACTTTTTATTCTTTTTAACTTAACTACTTTATTTTTCATTACAACAATTACATCTAGATAATCAATTCTTTGTTCGTTACAATTTGTCTGAATACTTGTCTTAGATTATATACGTCACTACGCACTTCAAAACTTTCTTAATAAAAAATAAATTCCCCCCTCTTTCTATCCTTTGTACACATTTGATGTTGAAACACATATATAAAGTATTTTAAAGTGAAAAAATTTATCCCTTTCGTCTTCGCTTCTCACCACTCTAACTTATGATGCTAATTTCAGATATTTTGAAAACACATATATTTTTATTTTAGAAAATATTTACGTTATCTTATAAAATTAATTCAACACGTGATCACTAATTGCACAGCAATAGAAATCCCGAACCCTGACCCCCAAAATGCAACAGAAACCCGGCGATTGAAAGCTTAACTTCTCTTTTATTTATATATAATGGGGAATTCTTAAAATTCAAGATCGTCCACTTTCTGCTACCGCAAGCAGAGAACATACGGACATAAACGAGTCTATATCCGTACTTGACCGAACCTGTAACTATACGGGTATAGCCCCAGGTTATTTTTCCTAGTCAACTCTCGACTGCTGTAAGATTTTACAGAGTTACAGTGCTTGGATATTTATAAATTTTAATGGGATCAACATACTGCGCCAACAGCTTCATGTGTTAATTCAGTACTCATAATGAGTACTAATTATTTCCCCCAAACCCTACGACTATATTACTTTTTTGGAGTGGCGAAGAACAAGACGAAACAGATTTAAATCAATAATAAATATTTAATACAATAAATTAAACAATAAAAAAAATACTTTAAATCATTTACACTCAACAAAAAAAAAAACAGATTAGATGCTGTAATGCTACTAGTAACAAAATAAAAGATCCTATAAATGATTGGACCTTTATAATCGTCATTCCGTTGATATATAAAAAAGTTAAAGAATGTCTTTATCATTCAAAGTAAGAATTTGACCATTGTCTAAATTAAAAGTATGTACACAGGGAATATAAAATGTAGTATACATATTTACCTAGGTTATTAAGTCTCTGAATTAATTTGAAGTCTTGCTGACCGCCACATGGAATTTCTCCACTTCTTTAGCAGGAAACGGTCGCTCTTAAGTTAGATTTTGGTTGTGGGAACTCCTCCGCATTTAGGACCAGGCAAAAATGAATCCTCCGGCAGGCGCTACGTCGGCAGTTGTTACATCTAGACAGGAACTATTAGAGCACAGTGAGTCTGGATCGGCAAGAGATCACGACGGCCCTTAGCCAGCCATTCTTGATGAGGCACTGATGTTAGAAATATCTTGTTAACTATGGCTGCTTATTATCGGAGCAGTATTTCCACCAACCTCTCGACAAGAAGTATCCAACTCTAATCATTACACTGAAACTTTTTAATTAAAAAAATTCCACAGTCCTTTGTCCTTTCGATCCTTTGTTTTCGCTTTTATTCACACCTTTCTTTTCTTACTATGCCTTTGGCCATTTCTATAGATTTGTCTTTACATAATTTCGTAGCACTATTGCATTTATTTATTTCTTTTTTTTAACTAAACAGATTTTAATAAAATTATTTTTTAATTTTATTTTGACAAGCATTAATTACTGCTGTCTTTACCCCACTTTAAGCACACTCCATACATGCATTTCGTTTTATCGTCAAATGTGTACTTTTGTGACCCAGATTCTTATCTTTCGGTCATGTTTTAAATTTCTATTTTATTCTTATTTAAACTTTTCAAACTTTACTTTTCTTATACATCATATTTCAATTTGTCTTTCATTTAGATTTCTTTATTACTATTAATTTTCTAATGTACAATTTCAATATTTCTAACTTATTTTTCATTTCACAAAATCTTGACTTTGGAGGGTAAAAGATAAGAATCTTTTCGATTCTAATTCCCTCTCTTTTCTTAATGAAAACATTTCTTTGTTTATAATTTTTTAAACTCACTTTCTAGTATTCCAAACACAATATTTAATATTTTTTAAATGTTAAATATCTATATGTGTGATCGCAGTATGTGCGATCATCACAATATATTTCTATTACACAAAATGAAATCAAAGTTCATTCAGTAACAGTTCATAGCTACCCTGATCGATCTGTGATTACTTTCTCCATGTAAGAAAAGTTCTTATATGCTAGCATGAATTCAGCGGGTAGTCCATTGGCATTTTCAGGCATCCTGGCTAACTGGTTAAACTTCCTCCTATCCAGTTTGATGATCATTCAGGTGGTTCCAGATGTGTCAAGGAGATGAATTTCCCGAAGGGAAAGTTTCTTAAATGTTCTTAAGTTGGAAACATTTTCTTGGTGCTGTTAACAATATTTTCTGTGAACCATTCTGGATCCATATTACTTTTTTTTTCCACACCTTTAATTTATTTTTAGCTATATTTTAGAAATCCAATTTTTTTGTTCTTTTGTTATATTTTTCTTTTAATTAGTAGAAAAATTTTGTTTAATTAGTGTAAATAGATAATGAAATATTTTTAATTTGGGAAGTTTCAATAATAGAGATAATTAATAATAAAAAAAATCTAATCTTTTTTTATTCCCACACCCTTATCTTTCCAATATTTAAAATTAATAAAAAAAACTTTTTTAAAATTATATAAAAAAAACATTTTAAGCTAATATATATGCTTTTAATAAGTTATATTATATAAATGCATATATACATGAGCTGATCTAAAAATACCAGCCCAATATGGTATTTGAATTTAGTTCAGTCCCATATGGCTATTTGAGTTGGAGAGCTGGATTTGAAGGCATATAAATGCCTGAAAATTTCATATTTTCTATTTAATAGTTAAACACCTGGGTCTCATTTTATGCAGATTATTTTAATGCGATTTTGAAGTTAAGCGATTCATGTTTCTTCTTAATATCTTTTTATGTGGGTTTTCTTTTATATGATAAATAAGTTCATATTTACTATATTTATTAGATATCAAGAAATTTAAATTATTAATAACTTATTTTGATGTGAAATATTTTTTTTTTCCAAAATATGTTATATTAGCAGCTAATGTGAATATAGCCTGAAGCTGTATTTAGAATCTTAGCTTCTACATAAATAATCTACTTATACTTATGTGTAAATAACAATAATAGATTTATACTTATGAGTACAAAAATATTGCAATAAATATTCAAAAATTTTAAACTTTTAAATCATATTTTGTTAGATATAACAGAAATAAATATTCTCTTAATTTTTAACATAAATAATGAAGTTTTGTAAACTGAAAATAATCTTTCTACCAATAATGTATAATCTTTTTGTTTTGATTGCGATCTCATTTTTTAAATATAGAAACAAAATCTGAACAGTTAAAATTTATTTCAGTAGTAAACACAAATATCTATCAATGAAGATTAATTTATTATTTTCTGATAAGTGTTTATCATTTAATCATAGATTTTACATTGATGTTTGAGTCAAAGAAAAATGTCAGAAAATCTAAAATCTGAGAGTTTGCTGCAATGTGTCTGGATATTGTAAGCTTTATAAACAATTAGTAAAATCATCGACTCAAAGTTTAATCACTGATTACATTGTCAACAAAAAACCATTAATACAGCACAAGACTGAAAATGGCACTAGTTGTACTTCCAAATGTGATGAATCTGATATTTTACCAGTTTACAAATGAACCGCATATTGTCAAATAACCATGATTAAAATATATATGAAAAAATGTATAATTAAATACTGTAGTTAATTAAAAAAAGGTTGTCATATCAATTTCTTTCAAATATTTGATATTTTTTATTAGTCATACTTTATTTCCTTGTTGCTTTGCTTTTATGCGATTTCTGAAAATTCCAGAACCTATCACCCATGTTTCAAGGTAAGTCTATTTTTGTCAATTTTTTTAATTCAGGTTTTCTGTGGAACCTATCTACTGCATAAAACAAGACCCAGGTGTATTAGATAAATGTTGGGCTTGAGTTTTGTAATCTAGGGTCTAGATGTCCTAGCTCCTCACTGACAAGATCCACTAGCTCGAAACCGGTTTGGGGATAGGAATAAATCTAGATGGAGATTTTGAATGCATTCTCTTGTTGCATTTGTCAGTAAAAAATAAAAATAAAATAGGCTTGCTCTTTATATAATATAGATAAATTTTGTAATTCAAATATAATTTTTTTTTTCTTTTCTAAGCTAACAATAATAAACAACTGATAATGAACACATATTTGGCTTTATATTGCCTAGCATGTATATCATATTTATAGCTTATAGTAATATGACTAGATTTCTTGGTGTTAGTGTATATTTTGTGATTAATTAGCTATTCAAAATATTATGCAAATTGCCCAATTTTTTTGATAGAGGGATGCTTGTATCTTTTCTATTGATCAAATAACAGTCTCTTGCTATTGCCCAGACCTCTTATTTTAGGCTTTCTGTCCCCTCTCTCTCTCCATAGATATAATTTTTGCTTTTGACAATTCAAATCTATGGCTGGATTTTTGTTCATAGTTGGTAAATATTGATGAATATTCTTTATTTTTAAGGGCTTTGTTATATAAATATCTATGTTGACTAATCTAGATGACAGGTGACAGCATTTAATTTCATAGACCACTTGATATGCAGATTCATTTGACAGTTTGTCTTTGGAATTGTTAATTAATTGTTTCAGTGATGGAAGGTTTGAAAGCTTACATTGAATTTATCCTTGCAAACCTTTTTTAATCTATGTGTGACTTTTGGGATATGAGGGAGACTAATCCATTTTTGAGGCACTTTTACAACAAAATAAAAACCCTCTGTCCCATTCCACAAGTGGAGCCTAAAAAATGAATTAGTCTCCCTTATATCCCAAAAGTTTGCATAAATTAAAAAAAACTTGTAAAAATATATTCAATGTAAGCTTTTGAACCACTCCATCACTGAATGAATTAACAATTCCAAAGGCAAACTATCAAATGAATCTGTACATCAAGTGGTCTATAAAATTAAATGCAGCCAACCTACATGTAATTTAGCATATTTTGAGAGTTGTGGCCCAACCTGTTAACTAGACTGGGACCATGAACAAAAAACTGGCAATAGATTTGAATTGTCAAAAGCAAAAATTATATGCATGGAGAGGACGGAAAATGAAAAATAAAAGGCTTGGTCAATTGCAAGGGACCATTGTTCGATCAATAGAAAGGATACACAAGCAACCCTCTATCAAAGAAGTGAGCTATTTGAATAAATTTTGATATTTTAAATAGCTAATTAATTCAACATATACACTAATACCAAGAAATTTAATCATATTACCGTAAACTATAAATATGATATATTAAAGCATGCTAGGTAGTAATAAAGCTTATTATTTTTTAAAAAATCTATCTTTTCTGCATATTGTTCGTTAATAGTCATTTATTATATATATATAAATTAGAAATATATTTTATAATCAACTGCATTATATTCTTTTATTTTTATTATTATTCCAGAAACAATTAGTAAAATAAAACAATGTAATGTAGGTGAGAATTAGAAATATATTTAAAGAATATTTACACGAAATAATAATACATAAGTTATCAATAGCAATTAAAAATAACCTATAACATTGTTTATAAAAATGTGTTACAATAGTTATTTTTATCTGCTGTTGATATCTAATGTATTATTTAAATATATTTTAATTATCAATTACATTACTTTTTTTTTCATATGTCAATTGCATTGACCAGAAGCGAACCCGGGCCAGCTGCTTGGAAGGCATGCTAACCACTAGGCCACCAGCGGCTTGACTACATTACATTCTTATAATCTAATAATGCAAGTAAACCCCTAGGTACAGCTAGTGTACTAATAAAAATATAAACCAATAGTGAATTTTAACCTAGTGTATAAGTAAAATATATATATATTTTATTTTAAATAAGAAAAATAAAAAATAGTTTTGATAATGTGAAGAGAATTCATAAAATAGATTATTTAATTATTTAGATTGGAGAAATAGTAATGAAATTGTAAATTATATTGCAAGCACAAAGAATAATAACTAGAATGAAACATTTGAATTACATTATATCAATTGAAAAGGTTGCATCTTATCAAAACAAAGTTGATTAAGGAAACCCTATATGTAAATATATAGAAAAAAAAAAAATCTATCAAACAAAATAAATAAAAGAGAAATAATTAATAGACTGTTTTCATTCTTTAGTTAGTTTAGATATGCATTTAATGTTTCATTCTTACATTATTTGCCAATAACAGGTAATATTAAATACATTAACTGTTCAAAAATAAACAACATAAAACAAATATCATTTAACAAAATATCCATAATAATTTATAGTTATTTTCGATGAAATATCTAAAACCATTTTGATTTTAATATCTACTAAGTATAGCTATACTTTACTTTTTTTTAAATTTTTTTATGAAATTTTTTATTTGCTCTGAACAAAATATTGGAAAGGACTGTGTTGGTATCTCATTGAATTATCTAAGGTTATTTATTGTTTGATGTATCAGTGGTTATTTATTGGCTCCCCTATTGTCAAAAATTACTGGAGTGTCTACTAAAATGGTAGTTTTAATGAGTTTACTTTTATATTTAAAGATAATTAATATTTGGGAATTATAACAGGAGCATAAATAAGAAATAAAAAATAGCTATTTTAAATTTGAAAATGTAAATTAAAGAATAAGAGAGATACAAATATTATTTTAATACAATAAAGTCTACTAAATTTAATGAATTAATTGTTTTCAGAATGTTTTTCATCATGCTTATATTAAAAAATATATATTTAGGGATGAAAGTTGGAGTAAATTAAAGCCTGTCCATTAAAGTATGAAGATTTGCTATCTTAATATAAACTGAGCACTGATTATATATGTGGATGTGGGGGAAGATGATAATTTTGACCAAATGATGAATGCTGTTTTAGCATGAAATACAGATATTGGTAATTATTTATCTTTTCTACATGTGTTTGGTCATGTGTATCAGTTGTATAAGATAGTGTGGATATTTGAAGGGTGCTTGAAAATCTGAGTTCAAATCCCCTATACTTATATTTAGGGATGATACATTCCAAATCCATGGTTCAAGACCAAAGTTACCATTCAAAACAATCATTTAAGCAAGAAAAAAAAAATGTAAAAATAGATATAAAATTAATTTCTGTTCATACTATATAATTATATTTCAATGAGAATTCTCTTTTAAAAGCATAAAATTAAAACATTAATTATTAAATACTAGCAAAAGTTCAGATATTTGATTTCAGAACTTGTTTTCTTGTGAATAATGTTTAATAGCAATCGTATCAGCATTAGCAGATTCACCATACTTTACTGACTTTAAAATTCATTCCAGGATCATTACTTGTATTGGAGGGTATCAAAAAATTCTTCAATCTATTGTTTAACCTTCAGAAATGATGCCTCATTGATACTATAATAAAGTTTCCATTACATTATAATGTAAATAACTTTTTGTTACTTGTATGCTCTTTAATTTATCATTAGTTTAAACATTACCTTCAGAATTTAAATCACCAATAATTTTACTCTTTTCTTTCTCAGAAAGACCTTTTCTTTCACTTCAACTCTGATTTATTTTTTGTTTGCATGTGTATGGGAAAAAATAAAATAAAAATGAACAAATCGCTCACTTAAAGCTGAAACACTTTAAAAAGTTTTAGGCATGTGCTGCTTTAGCCAATAGTGTTTACTGCTTTTGCAAATCCATACTTAGCAGATAGATTTCCATCATTATATTGGATTTTCATTTTGGAAAAAAAGTATTTAATATCAATATTAACAATTTCAAATTTTTACTATATATATATATCTGGACTACTTTTAAACAAAATATGTATAACATTTTTATCACTAAAGACAGAGTTATGTGAAGTAAATTAATCAATAAATTTTGCATAGCTAAGATGAGTATCATTCTAGTGTTTGTTGAATGTTTTATATTTATTCTGTAAGTCTTAATTTAGAGGAGGGGTTCAGTTTATTAATTATTCACTTTAGATGCATTTGTTTCAGAAGATCTAGCTATATATATATATATTGATTTTTTTCACTTCTGATTTTTGACTTTTTCATATTTAGATTCATTTTCATATATTGTAAGTTTCTTAACATTTTGGCAATATAAAAATTACCAAAACATTGGTAAATTATATGACATTTATGTGAATTTATTGAAATTAAACAAGCTTTGAAAATAAATTAAAAAAATGAATTGTATTTAAGAAATAAGTTGTATGTTCAAATTTTAAATTCTAAATCTTGTTTTTAATCGATATGTATTGCTGATTGGTCATGATATTAGTGATTTTCTTTTGATCTGAATAGAATTTTATTTATTATTGAAAGGACTTTCATAGTGGATGCTTAGTAAAATTCACAACAGATTTTAATAAAACACCATTAAAATTTTTTTTGATGTGTTGAAAAAAACATGCACTCAAAGTTATTAATTCATCATATCTTATGAAAAGATAAAAAATGACCATTTAAAATATTTTTAAAAACATTTAAAATTTAAAAAAAAAACAAAAAAAAAATATATCATCTGATTTAACATATAAATCAAAAAGTAAAAATCAAAAATTGTAAATTAAATTTTTTTACAAATATGAAGATTGTACTTACTATTTATTTTATTTCAATTTCTATTTAATATTTTTTTTTCTGCATTTAGTTAATTCTTTTGCAAAATTTTCTTTTCTTCATTTAATGTTTTTAGAATAGAAATAAATGACAGCTTTCCTGTAGCCTACTCAGCAAATAGCATACATTCTGTGAAACTAATGGCCTTTAAATTAAAACCAGACTTTATCATAATTTAAAGACATAAATTATACAAATACAATAAAACTATTAATTTGAATTCCAGAAGTATTCTGGGAAATAGCGGAATTAAGACTAGAGGTGAGGGCCATAGGCTCCCAATAAAAAATTAATGCTTCAAGTGCCAGGTATATCTTTTACAAAGCAATCTTTTTACTTAGGAATCACAATAAAATTACTTCAATTTAACATTAAAAAAACATCAAAGTCAAAAACGGAGATCTGCTACAAATTGTTTAACACATAATTGCACATCAGGATAATTCATTAATCTTTTAATAATAATGAATATATATATATATGAAAAATTCTGGATTTATGTTGATTCTTGATAAAATGCAATTTAAAAATATGGCAATTTTTATTTCAAACCATTTGGTGAAACAAACAATGACTATTGAAGATATTTAAAGCAATATTACAATTACTTTTCAGATAGATAATTTTCTGCAATATTTGCAAACTTCCCAAGAAAAATAGGTTTTATCTCCCTCTTCCAGATCTTTCTACACTTTTTGTAAAATAATTAACTTTTAATGAAGATAGTTCAAATAATATTACAACCATCATTCTGATTATTTTTTTATGCATGTAATATTTACAAACTTTCTAATACAAATTGGCTCTACTCTCTTCTAGATCTTCCTAAATCTTAAATTCCAATAGTAACTTTGAGAATATGCAAATGAGAACCAATTTTTAGAATGGATATAAACAAAAGACACAATGCCAAGAAAATAGGAACATTCTATTTAGGCAGATGAAAAACATGAATATTTCCTGATTTATGTCTTGATTTAACAAAAAGTGCTTTATTATTTGCCTATTAATCTACTGATATTGGATCATTTCCCCCATAGCTAAACTATTTGAAAATTATCCTATTTGAGAGATGAACCTTAAGAGAAGCTAATTGGAATTAGATGTACTGGATGTTTTGAATGGATTATTAATAGAATCTCTCCAATTTCTTCTTGCTATGATAGGTTTAATAAATTCATAAAAATACTAGCCAAAGGGTCCATTCTCTTGAGAATATCGATTTATTCCGGGTTAATGGAAATTACTGATAAATTTATAAAATAACTGAATAACATTAGAAAGAAAATGGCTATAGAAAAACAAAATGTTATAACACCTAGTCAAAAAGCCTACTTAGTTTAACATAATTCTGATGATTACAAAAGCATTTCCAAAAGAATTATTTCTGTCATTGCTAATGAGATTGTCAGTCTTGTATATAAAACTTCTAAAAACTGATACAGTAAGATAAAGCAACATTATAGCAGAACTTAAAGCTTCTCTTTCACAAAGTTCCTCTAATATGAATCTATTAAACCAAAACTTTAATTTGTTCTTGATTGCCTTAAACCAAGAAAGGCTCCAGAAACAGATAGCAATCTTGCAGAATTACTAAAAAATGTAGTGTTTAAAATCAAAGCATAGAAAATAATTTAACATTATTCATACAGAAACTATTCCAAAAATTTGGTATAAAAGAAAAACTATAGCAATCTTAAAG
The DNA here is from genome assembly GCA_028023455.1 of Epiperipatus broadwayi. Classification (NCBI taxonomy): domain Eukaryota; kingdom Metazoa; phylum Onychophora; class Udeonychophora; order Euonychophora; family Peripatidae; genus Epiperipatus; species Epiperipatus broadwayi. Next base: position 1,290,648 of record JAQFVV010000009.1, on the reverse strand, counting down.
TCAAATAAATCCAGAAATGAACCAAAAAAATTATTATCCAATGCCATTATTATTATGTGATTTCTGTAAGTTATTTGGAAAAAATTATATTTCAAAAATATGCCAATAGTTGAGAACCATCTACCTATAGAACTTACAGGATTTAGGCCAGGAAAAAAATTGCTGTGAAGAAGTTTTATCTTTAAAAACTCAATGAATAATGCTTTCAAAATAAATAAAAAATTAGTATTAGCTTTATTAATTTAACTAATAACTTATTATTCTGTTGGGAAATTTTTTTCTAAAAATCTTAAAAAATTCTTAAATGCTGGGAAATCATTAATTTACTCAACAAAATGTTCTCCAATACAAAAATTCAATGATAATCAAAGTAGACACAAAATTTTATAGAAAGGCTATTACAGGGTTCACTTCTCAAATATTTGTTATCTCATAGTCCTTTACATTTGAGAAGTCTGCTGGTAGCAGTGAAACCATTGGCTGTGCTTTAAAGTTTTCTTTAGCTAGTCTGATTGGGTTGTGAATTTGGGGTAATTTTGATTATTTTATTGACTAGTTTAACTTTAGGCTTTTAATGTTTACATTTCGATGATTTTATTTAATATATTTATCAGTGATTTTGCAGACACAAAATGCGGGAAATTCATTTATGATGTTAGCATTGCTTTGATTTCAAGAGATCTATCACAGAATTAGAAAAGTTTCTAAAGTTTGGAATTTTTTGCAAAGGATATGCCTAAACCAACAAAATCAGTATTCATCTACATAACATGAGAAATTTTGAAATTTGAATTTAATCTTTAACAATAATAGTCTAAAACACAATCCTATCCCAAACCATTTAGAGGCAATCTTGGAATGCAGCCTAATTTATTTTCTTCATGTTTCTAAAGTAAAATTAATTTCTAGGAATAATATCCTTGGAAAGCTGCTGGAAATACTTGGGTTTGTATTCAAGTACTTTATAGACAGCTTCCTAAACACGAACATATTCTATTGATAAATATTTAGCCTATTTGAAGAAAAAATTGTGCCCACCAAAATTTTAGATGCTTGATTAAATATTAGCATGAGAAATATTACTGGCTGACTCAATTCTATTCTTTTGCAATGATTGAGATGTTCTATTACATATTTCTCTATCAGATAGTAGAAATTGTCTCCACTGTTAAGCCGATTAGATTTTCTAATGATTCAGGATATTGTTTCATTAAAACTTATAACTGAAGAATTATGATCTAAGAAATGGACTTATCAAGTTCCAAATAAATGTTTTTTCAAACTCTAGCAATAAAATCAGCTGAATTTGGTATTTTCACATGTTACTGGATTTCAACAAAGATTCAGGACAAACCCTGGCTGCTGCACTCATCTGCTTCTTAAATGAAATTTAACACTGATCTATATGGACAAACACAAACCATGAACAACATACTTAATGTCTAAAAATTGTGTGGCTATAGTAATCTCTACAGGTTATATTTTCTTAATAGTTAAGATGTCTAAAAAAAATATATGCTACATATATTTAATATTTTATTTATTTATTAAGTCCTGGTAATTGATCATGATCTGTTAATTGATGCTGCATAATAAATAGATGTAATTTATGCTTGGCTTTTCATATTATTAATATATGCAAACATTTATAAATTTACTTTACATACAAAATCAAGATTTAAATTAATAAAGACTTAATAGCCTTGTATTTTCTTTTACCATTTAATAGGAGAGAAAAAAAGAGAATCTTATAACACAGTCCAATATTTATATTTAATATTAATAATAAAAATTCTGAACATGGAAACATTGTTTTAGAATACACTTTTGCTTCCATTCAGAACTATCAATTTAATTATATAATATATATAAATGAATACTTATTTGATAAATTTAAAACTTTTTTATATAGCTCACACAGTTCAAATACAAGAATAAAACACCTAAAAAAAAAAGGTATTCCCCTAAGATGCATTTCTAATAGATGTTGTCAAATATATGAGTGTAAGAAATTTGGCACTAATAAATTAAATTATAATAATTATTTGAGTAAACAAAATGATTGAAAGTATTACATAATTAATATTAATTTTATAAAAGCTAATGCATACAAAGTAAAAATCATATGTAATTCACTTATTAATAATGTGCAGCAAATATTATGGCAAAATCATTAGTAGCATATCAATACTAGTTAAAAGCAAAAATTATTTCACAATTCAATATTAAATTCAAATTTGTAAATTAGATGGTTTAATTTAACAACAATATTCAGAAAGAAAAAAAAACTTTTCTAGAATAGTATCTGGTAGAGATATGGATCAAGGCAAATCCAAATTTCTAATGATCATCCATATATTCTCAGTGTTGTAGTAGTTGCACAGCAACACACATCAATTAATGATGTGAATTCACTTGTGTATATCTTTTAGTTTTGGAATAAAAAAATTATCATAATTTTTCTCATCAGACACCTAATAATTTTTATCTGAAGTTTCTTAAGTCTGAATGAATGTGTAGAGTGTGTGTGTGTGAATGCTCTATCTCCTATTTACAATTATGATAAACAATAAATAATAGCTTTTATATCCCAGATTATAAAATTGTCAGCAAAGCCAGCAGTTTATAACTAAAGGCAAAAATGCTAAGAATCGTAGGATTACAGATTTAGACTGCCATTCAATAATAAACTTTTATAACTTTCAACTGAAGTAGGATTACAAGAATTGGAATAAAATTGACTAATATTGTAAAAAGCATTCATAAAAAAAAAAAGATTAATGCACAATTGTTTTGAAAAAATAACATGTTCTTTATTATAAAAAGCTCAAATATTTAAACATAAGTGGAGTGAGATTCATCATAAATAAAAATGAAAGAACAATACTGTGAATATTAATAGTATATTAGATAGAATAGAAAGATTAATTATTTAACTTAATAGAAGATACCAATTGCAAATAATTTAAGTTTATGTCTCAAACTTTCATTCTGATGGAAGAGCAGAGAATTTTTATATAAATGAACAGAATGCTTATGAGTGGACCAAATAACAGATTTAAATGCTTAAATGAAAAAGCTATTAAAAATATTGTTAATAAATTTGGATACGAAAATAGAAATAAAAACAGACATAGACTTGTGGAATTTTATAGAAGAAAAAAAAATCTTTATATTATTTTAAAAAAAAAAAAAAAAAAATCCAAAACTGAAATGGACATAGAAGCATTCAAATGAGGTGCAGCAAGTTGGATTACATTTTGATTAACAGAAAATATATATTTCAAGATTGTAATATACTTCATAGATTTAACACGGAAAGTGATTATTGATTAAGGAGTTAGTGTTAAAGCAAAACTAGAAAAACAAAAACTATTAAAAAAACAGTATAGTTGATATTCCTATTGTCAGATGAGAAATAATTCAGCTATGAGTTAGACACGCATAAGGATGCCAAAATATAATCAGATGATAATGCCAAGTACAAAATGAGAAATACTATGTACAATGACTATGCTTTTATATATCTGCCATATTACTATTTTCAAATATAATACAATTATAAAATGATGATGATAAAACCAACTCATTTTATTTGTGAATTGCACTTCATTTCTCTAATAGTAATGGTTAAATTTATCGATATATTTCTACCTGTAAACCAACTTCTCTTAGTCAGTCAAAAGGTTTCCTAATAGACAGCTTTCTTTGCACATAAATAAAGCAAAATCTATCTAATATTTTCTTTTTTTTAAATAGACTATCATTACAAATTTATGTCTGAATTATTCTAAAAACAAAGGAAAAATATTGAAATTTTTCCTTGTTATCACTTCTGGTTGATGATGGAGTACAGAAATTGGACATTCTTGATAAAAATTGCATGCATATAATTGATTGTTAAACTACAAAAATCAATCGGATGGAAATAGGTATTTTTTTTACTAACAATAGCAATTTTATAAATAACAAAATGATATGAATATCATTAAAGGATTAAATACATGTTATAACACAAGTAAAAGTCTAAATAGATGCATATGATAAGGATTTTCATTAAAATAGGATTTACAAATACCAACGAATGTTTATCTTAAAGCATTTAATAACTTTAACCATACCTCATCAAATGCAATGCAATCTTCTATAGTAAATTGATGAAAAAAATTGGTAGAGAGAGTAAAAAAATCTACACATTTTCTCTTCATGCAATTTAAATTCCAATCAAACATTTTTACAAACAAGAAAGAGCAAAAAAAAAAAAACATATATGCTTATAATATGAAAATAATAATTATAGTAACTTGTTAATTATAGTAACAGTAATAAACATACCTTTAGGCTATTTAGTACTTTAATAAAGTATAAACTCTTACTGGTCAATTGACTTGAAATATGCACACTCGTGATTCCATAGGTAATTGACATAATTATATCTTTAGCCATTCTTGACAAATCTTAATATTTATTTCTTGGATAATGAATCATAGTATGACTTCATTCTTGGATTGTAGGCTTCTTGTTTCATGAATTAATCATTATTTTCAATTCTTGCTTATATTTTAGAGCAGGCAATTTTATATGTTGGGTTTGTTACAGTTCTGTTTAACAAGACAGGCAGCCAGCAATCTACCATTTTATGTTGGACAATAGTAGGTTCTTCAAGCATAGCATCCTTTCACTTCTAAGGAACTACATAGCATGAAATTGATGGGAAACATCCTTCTAAGAACCCCTAGTCAACCATTGTATAGATTATAAGAGGTTCAATGATAATCCAAAGCTTTGGTTGAATATATTAAAAAATATTTTTGCAAGATTACATCTTATCATTTTCCCATTGTCATAATCACTATTCAATATTAAAATCAATTAATAATTCTTATGTACATTGTCATAAATATTTTCTTCCTATTTTAATTGAATTTCAGTTCATGGCTTGCTTGATCTCAATACTCAGTAATAACTGTTTTCCAATTATTATTAATAGTTCATTTCTCTAACAAATACAACAACTGTTCGAAAGTCATCTTACACTTGCTTTTATAGACAAATCATCAGTTGACAAAAAAAATGTTTTCAAAACTCAAATACTAACCTTCCAATCCCACCCAGAATGTTGTTGATAAAGATCTTATCAGTGATAAACACTTTGATGGTATTATCAAATCAATTAATTACATTATTGCATTAAAACATATTTATTAAAAATACACATTTAAAGTTTTCATGCATTTAATATAAATTTTAATAACTGGCAGTGACTTTTAGAATTTTTAATGCTACAAATGCACCCTCTAATGTATAAGTTTGAAAATACGTTAATTTTACACATCAAACTCTCTTCCATAATGAATCCTTGGTTACTCATAATATATAAAGCCCTCCATAATCAAACTTATATTTTTTGTTTGTGAATATACATTTAAAAAAAATAATGGAAATATTATATATGTATGTTGTTTTCATTTTTAATCTGAATTTTATACTTCCATAAAGTTTTAATAGTTGCCAATATCATACTATGTTTTAAGTTAAAAATCAATATACAGGCTACTAAAACAATTTATTTCTATACATTATCTCTTAACTATACATATGGGAAACATATTGTGTATCATTTATCCACTTGATTTTTTTATTTTATATTACATGAATACAAATGTGAACAAACTATAGTCCTGAATGATTTGTGTCCTCTTCAACTCATGCACAAGTGTAACATTTTAAAAAAATTTAAAAAATGGTTAAATTATATAAACAAGCAATATATGATTGGTAGCATGGAATAAGTCTCTGAATTTACTCACAAATGCATATGATGCCTGACATCATCCCAAAATTTTGTAAAACAGAATTAGAAGCTTTATTTCATAAAAATTTGCTGACAATATAAAGACAATAGGCATGATGGCAATACTTTTCTTTATTATGAATACCTCATATATTGGAAAAATAAATACATTTTCTACATGCAACCTTCTAAAGATTTTACAGAAGTCCATGTGGCCCATGGCCAGAAAAGTTTGTCCACCCCTGCTTTAATCCACTTTAAAATCATGGCCCCATAGCATTAATGTCCATAAGCTGGTTTACAATATTTGTGCTTTTTTTTTAATTTTAATTACATGAACACTGTGATTCCATTATACAATCACAATATAGAATACTAATTCCCTTACCACTTACATATCCATATACCATGTGTATAATTCATATTTAACTCATATTTACATAATTAAGTAAAAAAAACAAAAGAAATCAATCTTATGAATTTATGCCATCAAAATATTTTTTCATACATTCATTTTATCTTTCAAGTTATTTTAACTTCATTTTAATTAAAAACTTTATTTTATATATTTCTTAAATCTTATCAATTGTCTATAAAACATCAAATTACTGCATTTTAAAAAGTCCTTTTTCTCCATGTTTCAAATTCTATGTTTTTAAAAGATATATCTAAACTAATCTTCTATAATTACTATCTTTAGTTTTCTCTTTAACACAATTTTATGGTCTGCTATAAGACATATTTTTTCCAGAAAATCATTCATTATAACAATTTATTGCAACTTACATTGAGACATGTACTTAGGGTTAATCTGTTCAAGATCTATACCACAGAGCAAAGTTATCTTCCAATATGAAAAATTATTTTTTATAAATTTCCATATATACACTCTAATGCAAAATTTTTTATATAATTGCTTTAATTTTCTAACAGTTTCGACTATCCTGCAGTCTTCATCAGTTTTTGCATAACCTTCATCTGTGTATATATTACAAATTTAAATTTTAAAAACTTGTGTAATCAAACTGTTAAAAATATTAACATATCTTTCAAAAAAAATCAGACTGTAAATTTAGCCATTTTATATTAAGAATTTCTATTTTACTATATGGAACAAACAGATGTGCAAACTAAATTAAGCAAGTAAACATTAGAAAATATTAAAAAGAAGTCTGCCACTTTATTATGTTAACCAATGGTCTTTGTTAATAAATTTATCACTTTTTTATTATAATTATTTTTCTACTTCTGCTTATTGGACTAATAGCTACAATTGTTATATGTATGTAACAATTAAAAAAAAATATGCACAGTATTTTTATTCTTAATGGTATAAATAGATAAACCAACTAAATTGAAAACTACATCTTCCAAAATATAACAAAAATGTCTGCCACTCCTAGCACTTGTAATACAAATCTTAATTTAATGAGATAAAGCGTTTATTGTAAAATTTTGTTGTAGAAGCCTTTGTTGTGGATTACTTTATTGTACTTGCTAATGTCTACTTATTATTCACCTTTCATTATATTATTTCTATTTAAAATTGATTTTTCCATTTCTATATATAAGTACAGAAATAATATCTTTTGAAATTTTCTACAATTTTTATTTCAAAATTTAAATGTTTATATTTTGGTGCATGCAAATATATATTTGAATTTCTAACTTTCAAAGGGTTTCAATCTAGTTTTATTTAATTTTTTGTTATGCCTTTAAATATAGTTTTTAAAAAATAGTTAAAAAGGATTCTTTTAACAGCTAAGATTCATAAGATCATAAGATTATATTTGCTCAGAAACAAAATTATAGATTTTATATAATTTAAAATTATTTTAATTTGAAAGGCAGAAAAGCAAATTGTTATTTTTGTTTAGGTATTTTTAAAATATATTTCTTGATCAATCTTCTTAGCTTAATTAATTAAAAATGAAGAATATATAAAGTGTTTTGTAAAGAAACTAAGATAACAAAACAGATAAACTAATTAGAGAAATTGAATAACAGAAAAACAACTGTAAGGAAAAATATTTATTAAAAAGAACAATTGTATTTTCAAAAACGTGGACTTATATAAAAAGCAAAAAAAAAAAAACAAATTTAATCAGTTTGAGTTGAATTCAGATGAGTGAAGATCAATTCAGAGGCAATTAAAAAACCCATAATTGCAGAATAAATAGTATGTCTTTCAGTTGCTATTGGAGGATAATTAAGCTAAGTCATACTACACTTTGAAAGGACTGTTATATCAATTTTATACTTTGAAAGGACTATTAAATCATACCCATGATCAGTTAATTAAAAAAGACTAGTTGCCCATAGATTTTGAAAGCATAATTATCCCCACTACAATACTTCTGCCAAGGATTAAGTGATCTTGAAGCTTTATTAAAGAACTTGACTGGAGAAATATTAATATTATGCTAACACATATCTGGAAAATCTATAAAAGAATGAGTGAATGTTAAAAAGGAAAAAAAAAATCTATAGTACTAAATACTTTGTTAATAAAAAATGTGAATTTAAATACATAAATTTGTCTTAATTATAAATTAAAATTCACTTATATCTGTCAATCCACTATGGATATTTAAATGAATTAGGTTTAATTTGTGATAATTAAATAATAATTTTGTTTTTTGTTGTAAATCTGATTGATTTAATAATTCATTTTAAAAGAACAAATAATTAGTATTTAAAAAAATCTTAACTTTCATTCTATATATAGATATGTAATTAAAGTATTTCATGAACATATTCTTAAAGTAATTATTATAAGAGGTTTTAAAAACAATTTTTGCGTTTCATTCTTGAAAAATATATAAAAGGAAAAAAATTTAAACAATTAATTGATCTTATTCTAAACTTAAAGAATTATTAGTTTAAATGTAAGAGTGTTAGTATTATAGTTTAAATGCAATAGTTACACTTTGTGAAGAATTTAAATTATATCTTTAATAAATGTGTGTTGTTAAGTGATTTTATCTTAATTATTTTTTTGTTTTATCAACAATTTATTAAATTATATAATTTATCTTACTATAAATATAGGGGATTTGAACTCGGACTTTCAAGCAACCTTCAACTATCTCATGCTACTGATACACATGACCACACACATGTAGAAAAGATAAATAATCTTCAATATACATATTTCATGCTGAACCAGCACTCATCAGTTAGTCCTGAACCAGACTCATCAGTTACTGGACTAACTGATGAGTGCTGGTTCAGCATGAAATATGTATATTGAAGATTATTTATCTTTTCTACATGTGTGTGGTCAGGTATATCAGTAGCATGAGATAGTTGAAGGTTGCTTGAAAGTCTGAGTTCAAATCCCCTATATTTACAATTAAGTTCCAGGTATAAGAATGCCTGTATATCAAATCTTATCTTACTATAGTAAATCTTTATGTTTTACTTAGGCTAGTTGTGGTTAAAAATGAAAGAAAACAAACATAAAAAGGAGTATTCCTCAAGTTATTCAAAAAGTGAAATATTAAACCTCAGATTGATGATAAAGCAGTCTTACACTATAATTATGACTAAGAATGCTATAGACAATACTGCATACACATGAAAATATAAATATCATTTAGTAATATGGATAGTGCATCTTCTTTTTTTGATTTTATCTAGATTGAAACCAATAATTTTTGTTGGCAATTTGGATAATCATTTATCATCATAATTGGCACTATTTTCTCCAAGTAATTAAAATTATATCTCAGATAATGTCGTCAACAAATATATTTAGATACATAAAAATAATGCAATCAAATTGTGGCTATTGATAATATATTGATTGACATATTTAATCATTATCATAGAACATCATCTTCAGTGTGATTTTCATTAATTACATTTGTCACATCAGCATATGGCTAGATATAATGATAACTTTACTATTCCTTTTCTTCTATATTTTTTATTACGTTACAATATGAAATATTTTCATTTTCTTTTTTAAAATTTACAATATAAATTCCATTCATATTTTCTAATCTGTCTACTTCATTACTATTCATCAATTTATTTAAACTTATTTTCATTTTATAAATAATTTAATTCCAATTTTATATTTCTTAAATTTATAATTTTTATTATTTTATTTACAGTATTTTATAAAAGTATTCTTATATATTTCAAAATTATTCTAAATTTCCATTTTTATTTCATTCTTATTTACTTTCTTCATTTTTTTCCATATTTTTCTACCCACTTCATTTATTAATTAACAGAATAAGAGAATGATTTTTCAATACTAACTTTTTATTAATCACATTCTTCTTTTACAACATTATTATTTTTAAAAAAAGTTTATTTTAAATTAAAAGCATATTTATAACTTACAGTTACATATAAATACAAACATAACAAAAAATTTTATGATTAATACTGTGTAATTTTAATGTAATTCAAGGAAAATTAGCAGAATTATAAATTCTCCAGATATACCCAGGATCTTCTGCACTTGAGATGAATTATGAATTCAAAACTACTAAAATATATTATTATTTCTATATTTATTCTATTATTAATATTTATCTTAGGTAAAATATCTCACTTCAATTAATAATCTATTAAAAATAAGTATTTTTAGAAAAAAAAAAAGATTTCAATATATAGCAAAATCACGATATGCACTCTATCAAAAGATACTGTTTCACATGATACACTGTCCAAAACCTATATATATATATATTGAAAATAAACAAAAAATAAAAACATTAAAATTTATATATACTTAATAAATTTTATGTTACAATATCAGCCATTTATTTGTTTTGAACACTGCATGCTATCATATTTATCAATAATATTTCTTAAGGTTATATTGAAAGCACAAACTTTATTCTTCAATTTTTTAATTCTTCCAAAATTATTACATAGATTATTTTGTGTAATAAAATGTTTTTTAAATGTAAAAGAAAATTCATAAAGTTTCTTTCTTAAGTTATAAAATGAAAGTTATTGATTTAATAAAAGCAGAAAAAAAAGAAAAAGAATTGTATTGTGTTAGAAATCATAAAATTTAAAAAGTTTACCCAATAATCTGAAATGGGTAATGGAAAATATGTGTGAGAAAATAAATTTCAAAAAACATCAAAATTGGAGAGGCCATACTTCTGCTGATAATAAGACTATTGTTTCCAAATACAAAAAAAAATATTGATAAAATAAATATTGTCCAGAGTATATTTCCCATTTAATATTAAAAAATAATCAGCTATATATCTTTATTATTATTAAATTTTATTACTATTAAAATAATAAATATAAACTGACTTTACATGGAAAGCAGATGATTATATTTTTAAAATATATTAATGAAATAAACAAAATAAATCAATTCACAACAATAACAAAAGATTAATTATATGAAAATAGTATAAAAATGTAGGGTGCAGTATATGGTATTCACACACACAAGTGGCAGATAATAGAATAACTTTCAGATATGAGATTTAATTATGAATAACAAATAATGAGACCAAGAATACCTCCTTTAACCTTGTAGAATAAGAGAGTTCATCAAAAGCTAAGTGCTACTCCAAGACTTTTCTGTCAACCCCTTTTTCTTAATCTTTTCAGTTGTTAAGATAATATAAGGTCCAAATGAACTTATACCTCTCAAATCATCAGTTATTTCTCTTTACTATCACACTGGAATTATGCATTTGTGTAATGACATTTCCATCCTTTAATTATATGCCTAGCAATTCTAGTTTCACTTCTTCTTTTTAATTTTTATTTTTAGGAGAAACCATTGGCATTAAAAAAAAGCCATACAGGTTTAATATGCTGCATATCTTTATAGTTATAATATTTGCTTGAGTCAATACAATCACTAATGATTCATGTTGGAAATAATTTTGAGAGGAATTTCAGCTTGGCAAACACTGCATGTTTAGACAACCATATTTAGTAATTCCCTGCCTACAATAGAAGTGGGATTTAGAAAATTTGATCTAAAAATGGCCTGTCCCACATGTGCTTGACAAATTACATACTCGATAAAAATATATTAATATTAGGGATAAAATAGAAGGCAACAATAATAATAAAGGAATTTTATTATATTTTATTCAAAATAGTTATATGAAATGTAGTAACTTTACCTGAATGGAGGATAATACATGCAATTAAAAAGCTATCATGAACAAATTGACATAAGTGCTCTTAGAAAAATTAGTATTGCAGGAGGAAGTTGAAAAGAACAGGTAGATGGCTAAAGATTTCTTGGGAAACCAGTTAATTGTGAAAGGGAAAATCATAATGTCGGATTTGTTATGTTAAATTAATTATATTTTACTTGGGGAATTCTCAAATGTATTAATGAAAGGATAATGATGTTAAAATGTGGTCTGTGCAATGGTATCTGAATTCATTGTATCAGTGCACATGCTACATTAAATTCAGAAAAATTAAAGCTTTTATTCTTTGCAGGATAGCATTATATCAATACCATTGAAAGATAGAAAATTTCTTTTCTACAAGACTTTAATGCATGTGTTAGTACAAATAGATTGATGGAAATGAATTAGAAATTAACAGACAAAAATACCTTAGTCAGATTATTAATATTGATGAAAACAATGGATAAAATTAATTATATAATTAAATATGGATGGAATACTTTTGATAGAAAATACTTAAACAGAAACATATGTGTTTGAAAAAAAAAAAAGATAAATATATTTTACAAATGTATAAGTATAAACCTGAAACATGGATGCTTAATAAAAGAAACTTCAGATTGCTTAATGAAGTATAAAGAAATGTACATTGGCAATAACAAGGAATACATTTAAAAGGCTAAATGAAGCTGGCCTAGATATGTTGCTAGAAGAGATGGCAATAGTTGTACTGTTAAAATCTTAAACTGAATCTCAAGAGATTATAAAAGACTTAGAAAAAGACTACATGTGAGATGCAAAGATAAAAAAAGTTTGGCAAATTAATCTGGAAAAACTCTTTATGGATTGGAAAAAATGGGATGATCTTTAAAAGATAATTCTGTAATAGATCAATATTATCTGAAAATAATAATATATATTACATTTTTAAATTTCAAAGTGAACTATTTAATTCATTAAGTATTCCTAATTTATATTTAAGGCATGACTGCAAAAAAGTCGTTCTACAAATAGAAAATTCCAATAGAAGTTCAGCTGAATGCTACTGGCTCTGCAGACAATGCAGAATGCATATTACTTATACATCATGCCCCTTCTTATTTTTATCTTCTTTTTATTTATTTCTTTATAAATAATGGTGTTTTTGTGTGGACAAAAATCAGAACTTGGTTTCCATTTCATGATTGAAAAAGGTTACCAATGGATATGGTCTTTGACCTGTTTTATTGGCATATGTTGAGTGGCTTTTATCTATAAGTTAGATGTTCTTTTGCCACAGTGAACTGATGATCAAACACAAATCTTTGCTAATGAATACAGTAAAGTCACCTATCTAGCTGATGATTACAATAAAATGTAAGTTAATTTGCAGATAAAAACCACAACATATATATTATTTCAAACAGATAAACTAATTGAAATAGTAATAATTTTTCTATTACAAAAAAATTGTGATAAAAGGATTGACTAAAAAAAAGGCATTGAATGTAACAAATATATATTGCACCATCAGAATCAATAGCACTCAACTGAGTCCTCGTGTTAGTTACCATTGCTGATAGCTTTCAATAAAATTTCTGCAATCATGCTATGGAGAAACTACAAATATCTAATGAGTAATTGTTTTCTATAAAATTTGAAAATTTCATGGAAGTAATCTAGTCCTTAAATAGTTGCCATTAATGGAAGAGTGGATGCTACTTACAAGTCTGTTACAATGATTCTTTGGGACTTTGACTTGAGAACTAAGTAATGTATTCAAATCTAGTTGCTTTGTGAATATCTTTAAATTTCATTGTACATACATATTTTGAAGCAAAACTCAAAAGATTTGACATCATTTAACAATAAAAATAATCAAGTAAATATACATATATATTGTAACGGTTTAAAGTTGTTTAGACTAATGCTATTTCTACAAATTATTTTCTTGGTATTATTGTGTATATTATTAACAGGACTTATCAATGAATGAGATCTTTTAATCAACCGAGATGGTCTTAATGTCACTCAATTATTTATTAACACTTTCCGCTCAGTATCATTATGGACATCAGCCTATTCTGACTTCAACCCCCAATCATATGCTTACATAAGAATTATACTGGAAGGGATGAGGAGAATAATCACGGCATGTTAATAAATGCCCAGCCACTGGATAGCACACTCAGGGTGGGTGGAACTTAGACTGACAGAAACATGAATAGGTAAGACAATAAGAATCAAATTAATTAAATTATTCAATAACTACAGGTTGCATACATTTTTAAACTAAATAATTAAGATTCGAAATAATGAAAATAGAATAATTAACAGTGCTCAAATATTTAATGATACAATAACATATATATATATCCATATACAGACAAACAAAAAATGACTAATCATTACAAATACTAAATAATTTATCTTTAAGATAGGTAATCTGATTTAATATAATTAGAAATATAGTCTTATAACATTGAGAATGCGCATTAATACAAGTTAGAATAATCTCTGGGGAAGATAGCTTATTTGGATTCATAAAGAAAGTGAGTTTATTTGGAAAACACTATGGCCACAGAAATAGTTCAGTAAGGATGTCTTTTATTTTTTTAAAAATCTCCGATGACTCAATCGTGATTCAGAATATTGGTAGAGAGAGACGCAGATGGGCAGTCGCAGATTCCTTTTTAACTTCAGGCAGTTATATGATCATGTAATAGCTTCTGTTTCTTCGTGGTATTGTGGGATAAAAGCCCAGCATGTTTAGAGCTTTATCACAGCTGATCATATTAGCTGACCAATATATATTTTTTTTCTTTAAAAATCAGTATTCAAAAATCCTGACATTAATTAAATATGGCATTGAACAAATAACAGCATAAAAACTAAAAAGGTCTCCTGATTTATCTATTTATACCCCTCCCCCCTCTTTTCTAGAAAGCTCTATTATCCTTAAAAATGTTAGATATTTTTTTTCTTATCCTGTGGTATCGAAGGTCTGACACCTTGTTATCTTAAAAAGTTTTGTTAAACATTTTTAAAAATAACTTGAAACAATACCTATGGTGAGAGCATTCCCTAGATAAAATCTGTTTAGTATCTTTTTTTATTTATTTATCATTTACATATTTTTCTTTTCATTCAAAATAAAACAGAATTAGACACAAAAATAAAATATATATTTTGTATGCTTTTCATGAAGACTCTTTCTGTATGTTTGACTATATAATAACATATACACACACATTTCATTAACATAAATGAGCACAAACCCCCTTAGAATCCATTTTAGCTCTTTAATCATTTGAGAAAAACAAAAATCAAATAGATACATCAATATATATGTAGTAACCATATCTGCACTTTTATTTTATTTTATCATTTACATATTTCTTTATTTTTATTCAAAATAAAACCGAATTAAACAAACAATATATTTACACATTTTTTTTTTTTTAACATAAAGTAAATAATATTTAAAATTTCTTTAGAATTAAAATGAAATTAAATATCATCTTAAACTCTTATATATTAAATCGCACAGATAATAAAAAATTATTAAAATAAAACTTTATTAAAGAAAAAGTATTTTAAAACTAAATTTTAAAAAGATTTGGAAATAAAATTATATCTTTAAATTTATCTTTAAATATATCTTTGATTTGGAAAACAGTAATTAATCAGAAATAAATGAAAATTAATTACAAATTAAACCACCTTGGCATTTAAATGTAAAACAACAGATAGAAACAATAAAACTGTTACAAATAAGAAAAATTCCTATAATCGGACCCGAAAGACCACCACGACGAATTAAATTCAATCCTTCACATTAATAAAAGAAAATTAGAAATTATTAATCAGAATATTGATATATAAAACACATAGGATGAAAAACCCACTCAATCCCTTCAGTTCTGCTAAGAAAGAAAAAATAAAATTTTACATTGAGCCAACTACACTAAAAATCTCCGGATGGAAAATAACCAACAGAACCAACTTTACCACACCAAACGCAAGAAATATGAAGAGAATATTTAAACGAAGAACTTAAAATTAGAACAGTAAATAAAACTTTCCAGATTTAAAAATTCAATATTATTCTATCTCCAACATTATTTATTAATATATAATTTTATTAATATTATTTTAAACATTTCCATTTATTTATTTTTTCTAATTTATTAATTTTTTTTTCCTAAATAATAAAAATTAACAATCAAAAGATTAAAGTATAGGAGAAATTATTAGATTGAATATAAATAATAAAAAAAGCAGACTAACACCACACTCCTTTCCTATAAGAATAATCGACCACATTCTTTCATTTTTTTTATCTCTTCTTTAAAGAGAAATTCCTATCTCAAAAAATTCTTCACCTTATTTTACATTGAATACATTGATATACAGAAATGACCATTTGACTACGAATTTTACCTAAGGTAAATAGGAAAATGTTTATTTTCAAACAAATTTATGTGGTCATTCAACTCGATCCTAAATAAAAACATAAATTAAGTTGTTTACCCATGATGTTTATGCATTTTCCATATTTGACAAAAAACATTCGATAAAATGAACCTTACGTGAGACAAAATATTTTCGACTTTTGTTGGACAACAGACTTAGGACATTGGTCTTCCCTCCCAATCAAATCAATGTTTTAATTTTGACTTTTTTTTTATCCCCAACCACTCAACCACAACCACATCACCATCCCAACCTTCTCTATTCCAAAATAAAATAAATAAATAAGAATGAAAAGTAAGTTAAAGTAAAAAATAAAAGTAAAAAAAAAAAAAAAAAAAAGTAAAAAAATGTAAATGATAAAAAAAAATAAAAAAAATAATAAATTTATATATATTTTATTTGATGTGATTATTTATGTTTTTGTATGTGTGGGTGTGTTGTTGTTTTTTTTTTTTTATTTTGATATTGAAATATATAAGATTTTATATTTTTTATTCTCTCTCTCCCCCAGCAGAGGGGGAGAGGGGAAGGCAAAAAGAGAAAAAAAAAAAAAAAAAAAAAATTTTTTTTTTTTTACCAAGATTTCCCCCCTTTATAAAATTTTTTGAGGGTACAAATGCCAAGGGGGCCCCCGTAGAGCAGTTTACGAGGACCCTTTCCCCGGACGATACAATATATATATATTATATGCTTTTCCAGAATATTCTTTTTGTATGTTTGACTATACAATAACATATACACACATATTTTATTAACATAAATAAGCACAAATCCCCCCACCCAAGCCATTTTAGCTCTTTATTTAATCATTTTAGAAAAAAATCCAAAATAGATACATCAACATATATGTAGTAACCATATCTATATAAGCGTAGCTACAGAATCCTTTATCTTGGAACACGGTTTAAACCTGGCCCCTGTCACAATACCCCCCCCCCCCATTTGGAAGCCTTCAAACGCAGTCTATATGTTTGAATGGTTCAAAATTATACAAAAATTTATATATAACAACAAAAAAGTATTTTCTTGTCCCTTTTTCTTTTTTTTATTTGTCCATATATGTTGGTACAGGTTTCAGTGACCAGGCTTTATAAGATCCTTTGATTTCTTATCCGATACTGACTCAAAGTGTTATTTCCCTGATGGTGGACAATAGAAAAAGGATTTTTCATACAAATTTTTAAAATTTCCGGCATATAAATTTTTCCAGATCGCTCACATGGGCTTCCTATGACCTGGTCTCCTAATTTGAATTTGTAGATTTCCTTTTGATTTTCTATTCCTCCTTAAGATCTGGGATACTCTGGTCTGATCAGCTTCTGGGTCAATGGGAGGTTCTTTCATACATGGTAGGAATGTTTTAATTCATCTAGGAATGTGCCACACAAAATGCAAATGCAGGGGGGGCAAAATCAATCAATTTATGAACCAATTTGTTTATCTCACGATCTGCTGTGTGTTTAACCCAGCCCCTGGATTTGTACTTAGATATGTATGAAATAAATGCTCTAATTCCCACATTACCATTTCACAAGGGTTCGATTGAGCATTGCAAATTGACGTGAATATATGCTTAATTCCTTGTCGCTAGCTCCACCTACACGACTCCCCCAACATAAATGGAGTATGTGGTCGGAGAGGATGACTTCAGACTTTCTGACCTCCAGGAAATGACGACTTTCCAACATCTTTATGGTGTTTCTTGTGCTAGCCTAAGTATACATGGATACATACTTTGAAAGTAAATCTTATATGACAAGGTTTTTTTTTTTATTAAATGCTGGTGATGAACCATAAAAATCCATTGCCATTGTCTCCCAAGGTTTTGATGGTATAACAGAGACCATGGGAGTTGCACAGCTCCTGTTTGCAAGTTTTGTTCTTTTACATGTTTCACATTTGTCCAGCATGGCCATGATTCTCATATGCATACCTAGCTCGTAGAACAATTTCCAGAGCCAATGCTGTTTTTAGGTGCCATAATGGCCATATAGTTGATGAACATGAGTCATGGTGTTGTTTCTCATCTGGCGAGGTATGACGGGCTTCCATTCTTCTCGGTCATCTCATATTTTGTATTGTAATATGCAGTGGCATATTCGGTACCTTGTTCTCTGATTGCTTCCCTCATGACATTTAGGGCCTTATCCCCATCCAGTTGTTCAATCACAAGTTTCAATTGCTCATCTTCATGCTGATAGTGATCCAGATGTTCCAACTCTTCCTCCACCCTTTTATTCATTCTTAAATCCATATTGGTAATGTATAGATTTTGTCTTTAGATGGCAGGGCTGAGAACCAGCAAGATTTCTACTCAGAATAGTCAGCGATGATGTTTTCGGATCTTTTACAGTATTGCACCATATAGTTGAATTCCTGGAGGAACAGATTCCAATGAACCAACTGGCTGTTCGTCAGATAGCTATGATTTAGGAATTGCCAAGATTTTGTGGTCAGTAACTACAACCACCTTTGTTCCTAGCAAGAATGGCCTAAACTTCTGAAAGGCCTAGACATTTGCTAATGCCTCCTTTTCAATGGTGGAATAATTTAATTTCAGGTTCTTTTAAAAACAACTGATAAAGAATAACATCCCTATCTGTTCCCCATCTTGCACTTAGAATAAAGTTACCCCCAAACTGAATACACTGCTATCAGTTTGTGCAATGAATGGTCTGGTAAAACCTGGGAACGATAGCATTATCCATTCATAAACCCTCCTTTTATGTCCTCGAAGGTAGTTGTCTTGCTCCCCAGCCCACCTCCATAATAAATTTTTTCTTAATAGCCTGACTAGCAGTTCCATACACTCTGCCAACCATTCATGAAACCTATTATAAAAATGCATAAACCCAGAAATGATCGAACTTGCCTCCTGGATCTTGGCACAAGAAAATCCCTGATAGCTAGGACTTTATCTGGATGTGGTCACATCCCTCGAGAACCCACCATGTGGTCCAAACATTATTTCATCACTCATTAGAGCATTTTTTAAAGTTTATCTTAATTCCTTTTTTCTTATACTCAGTGAGGAAGATCTCTACATCCCACATATGCTCATCAATAATTGTCAAGGCTATCAACACATCATCAATGCACATCAGCACTAGCTTCTTCACTTCATCCGACAGCACCCGATCGAGGAATCTCAGCAGCCCGGCCCCACTATTTATCAGGTCAAATGGCATTTTGTTGAATTGGTATGAATATCCATCATATCTAAAAGCCGTGTTCTGCCAGTCCTCTGTATGAAGCTTGATTTGCCAGTAGCTGGCGATCAAATCAAACATTGAGAAAACTTTTTTTCCTTTGAACTTCCCTAACAACTCATGTATAGGGGGCAGGATATTACAGTCCAGCACTGTTACTCGATTTAGTTGCTTAGCATCAAGACAAAATCTGAAAGACCCATTTATTTTTAACCACAACTAATGGATTACCATACAGGGATGGTCATTTTGAAGTGACCCACCCATTCCATCATTTGACATTTGTTTTTTGAACCTCCTCCCTGTCCTGATGTGGGACATGGTAAGAACAGAATTGGCAATGGATGCTCCTGCTTTAACTTAATTCATTGTTCAAAACTCTGGATCACTCTAGGTACAACTGAAAAGACATGGTTATACTTTTCAAATATCTGCTTGAACACATCCTTACCCATTTTCATTTGCCATTCTAACCTTTATCTTTTCCTCTATAATCTCCTTTGTTTTCTCTTCCTCCACTTGTACCAATTCTATTGACCTATTGGTTTTGGTGTTGCAAACTTTATTACCTTCTCACATATAACCTGTTCCATCCCAAAACTGATGGCACATTTGTATTTATGCAAAAAGTCCGACCCTATCAGAGCATCATGTAACAGATCCTTCATGATCAAGAATATATGTGAGAACAGTGTTCCATTTATTTGCAACTCTACCTATACTTGTTTAGGTTCAACCTTAACTTTTCTATTGTTTACCATCCTTACCTGGACTAGTTTTATCAGGAGAGTTGAACGCTAAGCAGTTCAACTATAATGCAGGAATACCTTTCTCTGAACCCGAAATTTGGCAACCAGAGTCTACCAACGCTTCGACTTCTGTCAGAGCAATGGTTATTCATATCTTAGGCAAAGCTGATTAGCATAATTTGGGGCCTGTTCCTCTCATGAAAGTACTAAATTTCCTAAGGGTTTTTTTTCTCATCTTTGTAAGCTAGCTCTGCCTCCTTTTCTTCACTCCACTTCCATTTTGTATCACCTTCCTCTTTCAACTTTATTGTGCCTGCTTCTAGCCTCCTAGACTCCCTGGTCCCCTACCTTCACCATTGCTTGCTGATTTCTACTTGCTCCAATATCTTTATCATTTCTCTTGCTAAACTACCCCTTGTTCTTCCTAGTATACATATTATTTCCTCTAACAAATTTCTATAGATGATTCCCACAATCTGACTTTCTGATAGTTCACATGCTTCCAGTTCCTTCAATACTTGGCATTGAAAAAAATGAATGCCTCTTCCTCCTCTTCATGAAACTTTTGACTGATGATCTGGGCTTTAATATACTCTTGCTGCTCTTCATTCCAAAACATGTTCTTCAGGGCTCTCTTTCACATTCTTGAAAAGTTTCTGGTTAGAGTAATTTCCACCATGTCTGGGCATACTCTTGAAGGTAGCTGTGCACTACTATTACTTTGCTATCTTTCCCTATCCTGTGGCTGCAAAAAAATCTGCAAGCTCTTTATATGTTCTCCCAGTGTCTCCCCTCTGTCTTCTAAATATCTTTATTTTGACTAACTTGTTCTCTTTGCTATTCATATTCATCATTATATATATATATATGTCTATTCCTGATAATAAATGTGCTAGACTTAACTTCCCTGCCCACAAAGTACTATACTACATTCTCGCTATTGGCCCTACCATCCATTTTATTCTATTTCTTTTTTCTATCTTCAACGCAAATATACTACAATGCTTTATTACTATTACTTCTCGATTCTTATTATTTCTACCCCCAACACTTTCCACTCTTCGAAGGCCGATAGTGGGAGGCCATTGTAATGATTTACCACCTTTCTCAATACTGTTTGCTTGGTTAGACTAATGCTATTTCTACAAATTATTTTCTTGATATTATTATATATATTACTTATAACCCTTATTAATGAATGACATCAATTAATCAACCGAGATGTCAGCCTATTCAGATTCCAAGTGCCAATCCCATGCTTGCATAAGAATTATACTGGAAGGGATGGGGAAAGCAATCATGGCTTGTTACTGGCTAGCTCACTTATGGTGGGTGGTATTTAGAATGACAGAAACGTGAATAGGTAAGGCAGTAAGAATTAAACTAATTAAATTATTCAATAACTACAACATGCATATATTTTTAAACTAAATAATTAAGATATGAAATAATGAAAATAAATAATTAAACAGTGCTCAAATATTTAATGACATAATAGTGTATATTGAAACGATAACTTTCCAAGCCCCTATCGTTTCACCATCAAATCTAATGACACTCTCATCTGTGCTAAGTTTGAACCTATTTAAATGTTAATAAATATAAAATTAGTTCATGTCTGTCTAAACAGCATTATATATTTACGTGCGAACCAACGTTATAATTAGATAGGATTAGTAAAATTATAGCGTACTAAAGTTATTTAATATTTCTAAAAATGTTTATTATATTATTTAAGTTAAGAGTAAATTATTAATTTTGTTGTTTAATAGTGTAATTTCGTATGTTGATATATAATCTGTGCTATATAGAAGAAAGACATGATTTAAAATATGTAAAAGCCGTTATCTAAAAATACTATTAAATGTTTCTTTAAAATTGTTAAGATTTCTTGTTTTAAATATATTTCAGGGAAAAGTTTCTCGAAAATATATTTAAAAGCTATATCAAGATATGTTTGTAAATTATTTTTAATAAATATGTTAAAAATGTTTTCGTTTTAAAAAAATGTTAAAAGGTTGTTTTTAAATAGAAAGAGTTTCTATTATATGTAAGATTAAAAATAAAAGCTGGTCAAGTAATTAAAAGATTTTTGATTGTAAACAAGTGTCATTAACGACCACACCTGGAATTCGTAAAAAGTAAAACTACTTCAAAATTTACTAATTAAAATCTCCTTAGATAAGAGTAAGTTATTTCAAAATCTAAATTGGACAATTGTTTGCAACGAAAAATCTTAATTATAATAATAGCTTATGGAATGTTTCTAACATAAGTTATCTAAGATCTGGATTATAAATTGAAAAATATTTAATTAAATTCCTGAGTTTAGTGAGTCTTGAGGCGGGAGATTCCGATAAGGAAAACAGATAAATACTCTGTATTTTTAATGAGAGAGCCATATTGTTAGAGAGAGAGAGCCATATTGTTAGAGATAGACAGCCATATTGTTAGGGAGAATTGCAGCCAGTCTTCACAATTGTTAATGTTTAACATGTCCGGCTAAAAGCGGGCATCTTGTTGCTGTTACTCTGCGGGAGAACGGGGTTTCTCTCGTCGAAATGCCTAAACCACCATCATGCCGATAGAAGAGACGAGCCTAACATAATGAGAAAGATGATGCCGCCCAGTCAAACTAAACCAAACCAACAGCCAAGAACTTGCAGATAAATCATACCGGTACCGTTTTATTTTTCAAACCGCAGAGCTCTGTGTAATTCTGTGTAAATGTAAATAATATCTATATAAGTTAGCTAACTTTCTTTTTAAAATAATGATAAAGCTAAAAGGTAATCAAAACTTAAAATCCATTTAATATTTTAAATATGTCACTTGCTATAAAAATTTAATGTGTTAAAGTTTAAATAATCTACTTATTTATATTTTCCTTTCATTTAAAGTACACTATAAGCGTCTAATTTAAAGTTATATCACTGCGGTTGTGTCTATATTTCTTTGCTTATTTTAAATGCTTATTATATTTTATATGCCAAAATTTCGAAACAGTGAGCACTTAATTTCATGTATGTTTTAAGAAGATATTATTTGAAAATCTTCGCGTAATTTATTTATAGCATCAACTTTCTACGCTGTTTCGAAATCCTATTTTTTTTTTATTATTTAAATGATTTAATATGTGAAATGTGGCTCTTTTATAATCAACCATTTAAAAAAAACTTAACTTGATAAGTTTATTTAGAATTAAATTTAGCCTTGATCATATAAGTATATTTGACATTTAAATTCTTAAGTCCATAGAAATATACTTTTCCTCCTTAAATATTTATTATCTATAAGTAACTTAATAGATCGAACATGTCAAAGTACAGATGTAATAATATTCCCTTTAGTAGCATAGACATTTATTATCAGGCTACACAAGAGTTGGTCCCAATTTGATAGAGCTAATATGCTATTAACTCGTATTTCATAGTATGAAATGTACCATTCTTTGCTTGGCGGATGTGATCTTATTTTATAAAAATATTCTCGTTTTGCTGCTATACGTAATATACGTATCTTAAGATGGAGCCACGGCATTGCCAGCACATCTTCTTTTATAGGGTAGAGCAGTAGCGAAGCCTGAGCCAAGGCCAGGTTAGCACGTAAGACCCCCCGCCATTCCTGAACACAATGTTCCTTTTCACGCAGCATTGCGATCGGTTACAGGGTACCGGCGTTTGTCGCAAGAACCCTGAAGTTATTTCATCCATCCGCAGAGCAACTTTTCCTATTATTGTTTACCTGTGCCATAGCACATTGGTAAAATCTTATGCAGCCAACTCTCCCACCTTAACATAACGCTTTCAGCATTCTGAAATTTTTTCTCGAAAGCCATGTTCGATCGATCATTACTTGAGCTGGTTTATGCGCTCGTTATTAAATTATATTGGGTATTTTAGTAAATAAATTCATGATCAAAGTTCGATATAATTATGTATCTAACAGCCACCGATGTAATAGGATTTGGCTTATCGAGATTTATAGGCATAACGTAGTGATTAATTATGTATCAATTGTAAACAATTCCTAGGATGGGCACATGTTAAACTCATCTATGAAATTTAATGATTACTTATGTAAAGTGATTTTGAATTATCAAATGTTTGTACATTCGACGCTGAAATGTGTAAAACTGATCAATTTCATGCCAATTGTAAATAAATATATAATTAATTTAATGTATTTCGTTCTCTGTTTCGTTATTGATCTAATTCAATCCAATTCTAATTACTATTTATAGTCTATATATGTGAAAACTATGCATTAGGTTAAATTAAATTTAGTGATATTTTAGTCAATTAAGAACCTTTCTTTTATTCATCAGAGTCTTATTGCTTCTCCGTGACCTATGTCGGCCGTGTGGAAAGAGGTATACTAAGTGTAATTTCACGGTGGTCATTCGTAGGGTCTTGAGTCTTGGAATCCTGGCTTACGAGTTGAAGAGCGGTCGGACTCGGGATGTTACAGTCCTAGTCTGGTCAGCTTCGGTCTCTTTTGCTTGGATTCTGAATTCTGTTACGCGAATGTACAAACTTGACTGTTACATAGTATTTTTTTTTCCACCGGGTTTGGACGCCCAAATCGTGGGGCTTGTAACTTATTTCCACCCCTGAAGAGATTATGGAGTATATATATAATTCTTTTGGTCAAAATTAACGATTTTGAGTCAATTTTTTTAAATAATGTATATATGTAAGATTTTTTTTTCACCGGGTTTGGACGCACATCGTGTGACTATTCGATATTCCAATACTCTGTAGAGTGTTTAATATATACATATGTTTTTTTTTGCCTTCCATTATAAATAATAATGAATAATATATATGTAGTATTTTTTCCCCGGGTTGGTAGTAACTTATTTCCACCCCTGAGGAAATTGAGTATAGAGATAAAATTCTTTTGTTTAAAATGAATGATTTTGAATTAATTTTTTTTTCGTTTTCCAAAATAATGTATATGTATAGATTTTTTTTCCCCTGAGTTTGAAGGTCAATTAATTCCATACTCTGAATAGATTATTATTTTATTATATAAAAATTATTTATATAGATGCATAGTAGAATTTTTAAGGGGATTTATAATATATGTTGTGTAAACTTTCTTGCTCACTGTGACTGGCGCCCGAGGATGATTTGAATAAATGTCAAATCGTTCTCACATAAATTTTGTCATCAGGAGTAAAGAGAGAAAATGAGGGTCTATTATTTGTTTTATGTTTTATGAATTGGATTGAACGAGAAAGAGAAGGAAATAAATGTAAGGTCAAATCAAATCTTAAAGGTTCGAAACTAGCACAGACATGTAAATTAAATTATAACCATGAACCGTGGATAATTTAAAAAAGAAAAACAGCTGCAAGAGACCAAGGGTGACTTGCATTTTATAATTTTTGTTGTTATATATATTAAATTTATTTCACTGTTAGTTAAATGTTGGGTGGGCATCAAGCGAATGTATAGCGAGAAGTTAGGTGTATTAATAGAGTTAGGCATAGGTGTTGAGATGAGTAGGAGACAGATCGTTTTCTTTGTGGAGTGCAGCAATTAGCCGAGTTAGTAAAGCAAACAAAAAACAAGAAATTTTAGTAAAAACGAATTGAGCCAGTAAAAATAGAAAAATTTTTTTTGTTGTTAGTATATTAAAATGGATAATAGTATGGAAGAAGAAAGGGAAGTAGTGAGCGAAGGGGAAGAAGGGAAAACAGGAAAAGAAGGAATGTGTAGGGGTATTATATTAAGATCGGGAAAAGAAATTATGGAAGAGAGTAGCAGCACAGAGGGAGACAAGGAAGGGGAAGCGAGTACGAGCCAGATTAGGGAAAAGGCATCGATATATCAAAGCGTGGCCATGTCAGAAAAGTCAGACACCACGGGATCTGAACAGAGACCTATAGAAGAAATTAAGAAAGAATGCTAGAATATGAACTCAATGATGGAGTCACTATTAAAGCAAATTAGACAGGATGCAGAAGAGAGAGATTATAGAAATAATCTAAAAATGGAACAACGTTTTGAAGCTTTGGGCAAGCGATGTGAGGAAGGGACAACACAGATTAGAAAAGACTTAGAAGAAAAACTGTGTAAAATCCTGCAGGGATGCCAGCTAAAAAGTGAGGAGATTCCAGTAAAACTCGCAGAGAAGATAGAAAAAGCACAGGACGAAAATGGCAAGGAAATGCAGAATACTGTAGATGATGAGATAGAAGAGTTAGTGTCAGATCAGGGAGAAGTGAAGTCTGATAGCACAATGCTAGAAGAAGAAAAGTTTAAAATTGATATAATAGTATTAGTAAAAGAAGAGTTAAAACCAGTGGAAAAGGAAGAGTTTAGGAAAACTGAGCTGGACGAAATGAGCAAGCCAGAGATTAATGAAGGGGATGATGAAAGTTGCCATTTCCTTTTGAAGAAGACCGAATTGGAAACGTGGGATAGCAACGACACGCTGGAGAATATACTAGAGACTGAGAATAAAGAATCCAAATGTGTGGATATTGAGGCGATAGTAGAAGATAGAAAGCGGGAGCTCCAGCAGGACAGAACAGAGTTGGATAGAGAGCTTTGGGAAATAGGTGGACTGTATGGGAAGTACGAATCGAAGAGTATGAAAGCGGGAGCTCCAGCAGGACAGAACAGAGTTGGATAGAGAGCTTTGGGAAATAGGTGGACTGTATGGGAAGTACGAATCGAAGAGTACCATAAAGAACAAGAAGAAAAGGAAAAGAAAGGATCCATACACAAGTAGGAAGAAATCAAGGCTGGGATGGACAGAGAGAAGGCAGGAGACAGCCGCAGAGGTTCGCCAGGGGAAGAACAGAGGGAGAGAGAAAGAACGGGTTCAAACCCTACTATTCGGGAATAACAGATCTGGAAAACACCCAAAGTATTTCTCTAGCTATGAAGGAGTAGACCTAAATAGAAGATCAGATAAGGAAGTTCTATATAGTGGAAGCAAGTTTGTACAGGGTTTAGAAATGCTCCCAGCACAACCGACTCTGAGATGGGAAGATGAGTATGAGGGATATGAATGGACATCAGATGAAGAGGATGACATTATATTCGGGTGCTGTTTTAAGTTAGATAAAGAGGAGTTACTTAATGTACCACCAGATCCTATTTAGATAAAAATATGTATATATTTGTTACGATCTGCCTTTCCTTATCATTATATAGTTTATAAATTATTATTATATATATAAAAAAAAAAAATTAACATCCCCATTGTATATTAATTAACGTATATCCAGTAGGATATAAAAGTTTGTTTAATGTAAATATTTGACAATATTCTATTTTGTGTGGTTTGCTTTTAAACTTTTAAGTTAGTCGTATTTTTTTTTTGTAATAATTGATTGTCTAATAAGTATGAAATTCCTCGGTATAGAATGTAGCAGGCAATTGGGTTTATATGTTTTTCATCTCGATGTGGTAGCTTAATTGATTTAATATTACTAGTAAAAAAAAAAAAGCTTATCAAATTATTTAATAGCCAACTGTAAGTAAATTCCTTTTTTTTTTGTTATTTTTTTTTGTCCCAAGTATTCGGATATGAAACGATAACTTTCCAAGCCCCTATCGTTTCACCATCAAACCTAATGACACTCTCATCTGTGCTAAGTTCGAACCTATTTAAATGTTAATAAATATAAAATTAAGTCATGTCTGTCTAAACAGCATTATATATTTACGTGCGAACCAACGCTATAATTAGATAGGATTAGTAAAATTATAGCGTACTAAAGTTATTTAATATTTCTAAAAATGTTTATTATATTATTTAAGTTAAGAGTAAATTATTAATTTTGTTGTTTAATAGTGTAATTTCGTATGTGGATATATAATCTGTGCTATATAGAAGAAAGACATGATTTAAAATATGTAAAAGCAGTTATCTAAAAATACTATTAAATGTTTCTTTAAAATTGTTAAGATTTCTTGTTTTAAATATATTTCAGGGAAAAGTTTCTTGAAAATATATTTAAAAGCTATATCAAGATATGTTTGTAAATTATTTTTAATAAATATGTTAAAAATGTTTTCGTTTTAAAAAAATGTTAAAAGGTTGTTTTTAAATAGAAAGAGTTTCTATTATATGTAAGATTAAAAATAAAAGCTGGTCAAGTAATTAAAAGATTTTTGATTGTAAACAAGTGTCATTAACGACCACACCTGGAATTCGTAAAAAGTAAAACTAGTTCAAAATTTACTAATTAAAATCTCCTTAGATAAGAGTAAGTTATTTCAAAATCTAAATTGGACAATTGTTTGCAACGAAAAATCTTAATTATAATAATAGCTTATGGAATGTTTCTAACATAAGTTATCTAAGATCTGGATTATAAATTGAAAAATATTTAATTAAATTCCTGAGTTTAGTGAGTCTTGAGGCGGGAGATTCCGATAAGGAAAACAGATAAATACTCTGTATTTTTAACGAGAGAGCCATATTGTTAGAGAGAGAGAGCCATATTGTTAGAGATAGACAGCCATATTGTTAGGGAGAATTGCAGCCAGTCTTCACAATTGTTAATGTTTAACATGTCCGGCTAAAAGCGGGCATCTTGTTGCTGTTACTCCGTGGGAGAACGGGGTTTCTCTCGTCGAAATGCCTAAACCACCATCATACCGATAGAAGAGACGAGCCTAAGATAATGGGAAAGATGATGCCGCCCAGTCAAACTAAACCAAACCAACAGCCAAGAACTTGCAGATAAATCATACCGGTACCGTTTTATTTTTCAAACCGCAGAGCTCTGTGTAATTCTGTGTAAATGTAAATAATATCTATATAAGTTAGCTAACTTTCTTTTTAAAATAATGATAAAGCTAAAATGTAATCAAAACTTAAAATCCATTTAATATTTTAAATATGTCACTTGCTATCAAAATTTAATGTGTTAAAGTTTAAATAATCTGACTTATTTATATTTTCCTTTCATTTAAAGTACATTATAAACGTCTAATTTAAAGTTATATCACTGCGGTTGTGTCTATATTTCTTTGCTTATTTTAAATGCTTATTATATTTTATATGCCAAAATTTCGAAACAGTGAGCACTTAATTTCATGTATGTTTTAAGAAGATATTATTTGAAAATCTTCGCGTAATTTATTTATAGCATCAACTTTCTACGCTGTTTCGAAATCCTATTTTTTTTTATTATTTAAATGATTTAATATGTGAAATGTGGCTCTTTTATAATCAACCATTTAAAAAAACTTAACTTGATAAGTTTATTTAGAATTAAATTTAGCCTTGATCATATAAGTATATTTGACATTTAAATTCTTAAGTCCATAGAAATATACTTTTCCTCCTTAAATATTTATTATCTATAAGTAACTTAATAGATCGAACATGTCAAAGTACAGATGTAATAATATTCCCTTTAGTAGCATAGACATTTATTATCAGGCTACGCAAGAGTTGGTCCCAATTTGATAGAGCTAATATGCTATTAACTCGTATTTCATAGTATGAAATGTACCATTCTTTGCTTGGCAGATGTGATCTTATTTTATAAAAATATTCTCGTTTTGCTGCTATACGTAATATACGTATCTTAAGATGGAGCCACGGCGTTGCCAGCACATCTTCTTTTATAGGGTAGAGCAGTAGCGAAGCCTGAGCCAAGGCCAGGTTAGCACGTAAGACCCCCCGCCATTCCTGAACACAATGTTCCTTTTCACGCAGCATTGCGATCGGTTACAGGGTACCGGCGTTTGTCGCAAGAACCCTGAAGTTATTTCATCCGTCCGCAGAGCGACTTTTCCTATTATTGTTTACCTGTGCCATAGCGCATTGGTAAAATCTTATGCAGCCAACTCTCTCACCTTAACATAACGCTTTCAGCATTCTGAAATTTTTTCTCGAAAGCCATGTTTGATCGATCATTACTTGAGCTGGTTTATGCGCTCATTATTAAATTATATTGGGTATTTTAGTAAATAAATTCATGATCAAAGTTCGATATAATTATGTATCTAACAGCCACCGATGTAATAGGATTTGGCTTATCGAGATTTATAGGCATAACGTAGTGATTAATTATGTATCAATTGTAAACAATTCCTAGGATGGGCACATGTTAAACTCATCTATGAAATTTAATGATTACTTATGTAAAGTGATTTTGAATTATCAAATGTTTGTACATTCGACGCTGAAATGTGTAAAACTGATCAATTTCATGCCAATTGTAAATAAATATATAATTAATTTAATGTATTTCGTTCTCTGTTTCGTTATTGATCTAATTCAATCCAATTCTAATTACTATTTATAGTCTATATATGTGAAAACTATGCATTAGATTAAATTAAATTTAGTGATATTTTAGTCAATTAAGAACCTTTCTTTTATTCATCAGAGTCTTATTGCTTCTCCGTGACCTATGTCGGCTGTGTGGAAAGAGGTATACTACATGTAATTTCAAGGTGGTCATTCGTAGGGTCTTGAGTCTTGGAATCCTGGCTTACGAGTTGAAATGCGATCGGACTCGGGATGTTACAGTCCTAGTCTGGTCAGCTTCGGTCTCTTTTGCTTGGATTCTGAATTCTGTTACGTGAATGTACAAACTTGACTGTTACAATATATATCTTTATACAGGAAAACAAAAATTGCTAATTGTTACAAATAATTCATCTTTAAGATATGAAATAATGAAAATAGATAATTAACAGTGCTCAAATATTTAATGACATAATCGTGTATATATATCTTTATACAGGAAAACAAAAATGGCTAATTGTTACAAATAATTCATCTTTAAGATGGATAATCTGATTTAATATAATTATAAATTATAGTCTCTAAATATAACATTGAGAATGCACATTAATAAGTTAGAATAATGTACGTATTACCTTGAGATTCCCGAGGGGGATAAATTGTTTGGATTCATAAAGAAAGTGAGTTTATTTGGAAAACACTATGGAAACAGAAATAGTTCAGTAAGAATGTCTTGCCTTATTTTTTTAAAAATCTTCGATGGCTCGATTGTGATTCAGGATATTGGTAGAGAGAGATGCATTTGGACAGTCGCAGATTCCTTTTTAACTCAGGCAGTGATATGATCATGTAGCAGGTTCTGTTTCTTCGTGGTACCATGGGATAAAGGCCAAGCATGTTTGGAGCTTCACCCCACCCTGTTCATATTAGCTGGTAAATATATATATTTTTTCTTTAAAAATCAGTATTCAGA
The DNA here is from genome assembly GCA_028023455.1 of Epiperipatus broadwayi. NCBI lineage: Eukaryota > Metazoa > Onychophora > Udeonychophora > Euonychophora > Peripatidae > Epiperipatus > Epiperipatus broadwayi. The sequence goes on along the minus strand of JAQFVV010000009.1, from coordinate 1,259,095 downwards.
AATCTCAGACATTAATTAAATGTGGCAATGAACAAATAACAGCATAAAAACTAAGGTCTCCTGATTTTGCTATTTACACCTTTTTTTTCTTTTCTAGAAAGTTCTATTCTCCTCAAAAATGTTTATCCTGTGGTATCAGAGGTCTGGATTCCTTTGTCTTTTCTTTTTACCAAGAAAACCTATCAGCACCTTTTTCTTTTTATCTTAAAAAAAGTTTCGTTAAACACTTTTAAAAATAATTTGGAACAATATTTATGATAAGAGCATTCCGTAGATAAAATCTGTTTAGTTCTTTTTTATTTATTTATCATTTACATTTTTTTCTTTTTATTCAAAATAAAACAGAATTAGACACAAAAATAAAATATATTATATGCTTTTCCAGAAAATTCTTTCTATATGTTAACATATACACAGACACATATTTCATTAACATAAATGAGCACAAACCTGCCCTTAAGCCTGTTTTAGCTCCTTATTTAATCATTTTAGAGAAGAAAAAAACAAAAATCTAATAGATACATCAACACATATATAGTAACCATATCTATATATGCATGATTACTGAATTCTTTACCTTGGAACAGGTTTAAACCTGACCCCTGTTGCAATATATTGTAATATTGTGGGCAGTGATCAGCTCTGGCCATGTCAATAAATATTACAAGCTTTTTACATTTAAAATTAGAATAGGGAAACAATAGATTAACTTTTCCCATAGGTGTTATCAAACACTAATGTTTACATGTTATTAAAATGATAATATGAAAATTTTCAAACAGTTTTTTTTAATAATAATATTATTATTTAATATAGGTGTAAATATTTGTAAAAGTATAAAATCAAATAAATAAGTTCTTTTGTTCTCTCACTTCAATAATTCTAACTGGTTACCAGTTTTAATTTTACTCTTTAAAAACTAAAAAACAAAAAAATTATCTTCAGTAAATCACTTAACAATCTTTAATTTTAACTTTTTAAGAGAAATAAGGTAGAAAAAGTTTTGAGTCTAGTAGTATTTTTAAAAAGAAAAGAAAAAAATATATAAAAGTAAAGTTCCAATGTTTTGTTAAATTTAATTAATTAAATTAGAGTTTTTTGTTTCTTTTCTCTTCACATATCTCTAAATCAAAGATAATTGAAAAATTAACTTATTTTGGTATAAGTGCAAAAACAAGTACTGGAGAAATTTTTGACTTGTTTTGCATTGTTTTTATAAAAATAGACCCAATTGATTAGTAGTAAATTTTATCATATAGGAGACAAGATTGTGATTGTGTGATATGATTGTTCCAAAAATAGCAGTGTGGATAAATCAGAAGACTTGTATCTTGTAAGGAAAATTCATTTTTAATCATACTGTTGAAAAGAACATTAGAGAAAGTCTTAGTCAAGCTGTTGAAGAGAACAGTAAAAGTTTTAACCAAGCTATTGAAGAGGTCAGAAGTCTTAACCAAGTTGTTGAGGAGAGTAGTCAATCCTGATCAAGCTGTTGACAAAAAGACAGTAGGAGAATTTAGCTGCGTATAGCATACTATACGTTTAGCTGTTAAAAATGTTTTATAAAATGAAAACAACCATATGCTAAGTTTAGCTAAAAGTCAAACATCATCTACCTCCACATAATCTGCTTCTTTGGAAAAAATTTAAAGAAAAAAAATATCCCTGAAGTAATCTGCCATAAGCCTTGTCTCCAATCAAGAGCATGAGCATCTATCTTTATGTATAAATAGTTTAGCCAGACCTGGAAAATTATTAGAAAAAAAATAGATAAATTTGAGTTAGCCTGAAAATATTAAATGGCAAAGTGGATAAATTAACTATGAACATTAGCCTGGAATTGAAGAGCCTTAAAAAAGAAAACTTACATGGAAACTGGAAATTACAAATGTCAAAGAAGGACTCAAAAAGAAAAGAACCTCACTAAAAGGTATTTTCTTTAATGTGCACATTACACTTAAATTTATAAAAGTTTTTAAATTAAGTAACAATTGATAATTAATTTTAACAATATCTTTTTTTAATTGAAACATATTTTTTTAAATATTATTTTCCTTCTAAAATTAGAATTTTAGCCAATTTAAAATTTGTCTGTTAGGTAAATTTGATTTTTTAGGTAATATTTTCTTTTAAAGCATGTTTTTTTATTCATTTGGTTTTCCTTTCAAAGTTATACAAAGGTAATTAAGCTAATTTAAAATGTCCTTATCTCTGATTAGAAAAAAAGGCTATTTTCCGATTTTTGTTATTTAAAAGAAAATAATAAAAGCGAAAGTTAATTAATATAAGGAATAAAATCAATTAGTTATCTTTTTTAAAATATAAAACTATACTTTTGATAAGAATGTATAAATTATCATATTGCCATGTCATTTTTTTTACTTTGTTAATTATTAATCAGTTAATTTATTAATTAACTGTTTTAAAATGTTCACCTGTTAATATCTTTATTCTTCCAGCTATCTGTTCTATGAATACAGTATGTGTAACTTGATTTCATTAGTTTAGTTTTGAGATTTTTAAAAATTATTCCAGTAAAACTATTTAATTATAATAAACCTTTAAATTATTTAAAATAAAACAGAGTAAGCTGTTGTATTTATCTTTCTCTTGTTCACAGTTACAGTCCCTAAAATTCTTGCTTCCTAAGTTAGTTTAAAGCATAATGGTTAGTTATATGGAGATATGGCTTGTTTGTTTGGACATCCAGATGATAACTCTAGATGGTGCAAAGTCCATTCACTATATTTTATTTTTTATTAAAAATTAAGTTTATTGTTGGCAGTACACTAATAGTACTATATGACCAGACCATTGATGATGATCAGCATGTTTCTGTATTTATTATTATTTTTTTATTGAGTGACAGATTAGCATTTAGATATGTGTATCCAAAGAATTGTATTATATTTTGCTCTAAGTTTGCAGTGACTAGATAAGTAGCTTGTTTAGAATGTACCTCTTATAAATCCAGTCATAAGATTTACTGTTGATTGCTGTTGTTGAAGATTTAATTTTTTTGTATAATTCTGGGTGATGGAGTTTATAACTTATTAGTATAACTACTTATAGTATTAGTCCATATTGATATCATGCTCCCAACACTTATCTTTTATATTTAATAATTTTATAATTGTGATGTATGGCATGATGATAATTTCCCACCTCTCATGTTAGCCCCCACTTTCTGTACCATTAATATATATATATATATCAAAATGAAGGCTTCTATTCAATTATTTTTGATGTTTTATAAAATAATTCACTATTGTGATTTTGAAATCCTTTTAACTTCTAGTGCCATATTTTCAAAAGTAACTAAATTAAAACAGCAGCCTTAATTTGTGATATTTCACACTACACTTTGTATATATGTATACTATAAAGACACATATATAAGTTAATCAGAAGATCATTAAATGTAGTTTTATAAAAGATAATAATGCTACATATAAATAATGATCTACATATGTAGATAATAAAAATAGTTCATCACATAAATATAAGTAATTATGCCATTATCTCAAACTTTCTGACAATCGCATAATAAGTGTAAATTTAATACAAAGCTTTTTCCTACTAAACTAATAAATTTTGGTTCTGTAATAGAACCATTGTCTAAGTTTTAAAAAGATAAACATACATAATTCTAAACAGACTGTAATCAATCTGCTACACATGCACAAATAAATATCTTGACCACGTACATTAAATATATGTCAATACAATTAAACAATAATAAAATCATTTATACAAATGAGTACAAATAGTAATGATTAAAGAAAAAATACTATATTAATATAATAAAATAGATTTTCAATCATCAGGCCTTTTTAGAAAAACACATATTATTAAATGAAGTTAATTATTGCTTTAGAAATAAAAAGTTTTAAATTGGTGATACAAACTATAATAAGGAAGTAAAAATTCAATTATTGTGCATATAATAAATAACAGTTTAAAATTCAAGTTATGCAAAATATTTATATAGAAATTTATCATTTTGAAGAGTTGTACAGAAAAAGATTTGGTGACAATTTCATAAGGAGATAACAAGGCATGATAGAAAGAATTAGAATCATTAGTTCATGCAACAAAATGATTTAAGTTTAGGTAGTCCAAAAGGCACTGAACCATCCACCCTGTCAGTACCATGTTTCCACTACATTGTATCAGTTTTTCCTTGAAAAAAGATGATATAAATTCTTGTACCTGAAAAGGCAAGATGAAATGTTCTTGACATAAGATATTGCACATTTAGTCCCATATTCAGAATCATATTAGTCATATAAGACATACAAGAAATATCTAATATTGTATTGATATATGGATCTACAGTAAAGAATATTATATTAATGCAGTTGAAAATACTTCATAACACTTCAAATAAATTTAAAGCATAAAACAAATAGAAGTTAATGGACATAAATTGTCAATAATAATTTGGATCTCACTAAATCAGGAAAAAAGTTACATCTACTTAAATCAGAAAATGAATGAAAAGACAGTATGAAAATTTAAGAGTATGCATCTCATGATCTATCCCATCCTATCCACAAATATACTATTCCAGAAAGTAAGAATACCGTGAAGCCAAAAGAGAAATCTAAAAAATGAAAGGTATTTGAAATTATTAATTTACTATCAAAAATAATAAATTTTGTAATGTGCATATAACTGTGACTTGAAAAATGAAGTACCAAAAGAATTTAAATGAGGAAAAATACAGCGCTAATCTGCATATATTTTCTTTAATGAAAACTATCAAAGATTAGTGAGCAAGATACAAGACAATCTCATTTCCAACTCATTACAATTTGTAGTTTCATCGATAATAAATATGTTCAGAAGTTATCGCAAGGTAAAAGTAGAAAATACACAGAGTTGGTCAAATATAACTACCCCAGGTACTGAAATATGGAATAAGCACAAAAATAAGACATAGTATTTTAAAAAATAATTTTTATTAAATTACTAACAAATGTGTTAATGGGAAAAAAATTCCTTCCTTATTCACCTATTTTAATCAAAAATTATTCAATTCTTAAAACAAATATTTTACTCACCCTTAAATTTTCCTGGTTACTATTTTAATAAACAAAATGTAGACAAAAGGAGTAAAAAAAAATTGTCTGGGACTGGAAGTAATGTAACAAAAAAAAAAAAGCTGCTCTTCTATTTTCCTTTCTTTAAAAAAAAACAACAGAAAAATGAAAGAAAATGTGTGTGTGTGGGGGGGGGGTCCCTTGTAACTTTTATTCTTGCATTTCAAAAATTTTGTATTTGATAAGCCACTGAAGATGTGTCTTCTTACATTTTATGATCTTATAATACTTTTATTTATTTTAAGCAGTTTATACTTAATGTTCTATAATTCTGAAATTTTTTATTGATATTCATGTATTAATATGTTTAAATCTATTTAATATAAGCAAGAAATTGTTTTCAGGATAGCTACAAATAGATTTGTGGAGATAATTTTTTTTAAAGGTACTTAATCGTAAGTAAAATAAAAGGGAAAAATAGTAATTGAGTAGTTATGAGTGATTTCATAACCATTGTAATTCTATTGCAGGAGAAAAGGCTCTCCAACTTTATTCTAGTTTCTCTAATCCATAGCCTCTCTTCTTCAAATCATATACACAAACTTCCTTATTTCATTTATCTATCTTACATGTGATCTCCTAAATCTATTAACAGTTAACTGTTCATTTAGGAAGGTGAATCAAAAAATATCTACTTTCTGACTATAGAATTTATTTTAAACAATATTCAGAAAAGGCAAACACATAATTTTTCAAATGATAATTGTGTTTTCAATACATTTTATTTAAATGTTATTTCTTCATTAAAGAATTTTTTAAGCTGTGCTACAAGAATGAATGCACCATTGTCTTCACAAATTATCAGACATGAATCTTTGTCCTCATATGACTTCTTTTAATGAAAACAGGTGATAGATTAATAGGATAAGACCAGGACTGTTAAAATATGCTCCATTATTATAAACAACATATTGCTCTTGGATAGTAATCCTTTGCATTTTGTCCAAATTTTAAGTTACAGCTCTATAGTGAGTACTTCACTGTAATAAGCACTGTTGATTGATTAACTTTTTTACCTGAGAATTTTTCAATACTATCCTTGAAAATCCCCAAAAAACTGTAAGCAACCATCAATTTTCCAGATAATTGCTGGGTTTTAAACTTTTTGTCAATTAGCAATTGAATATGTTTCCATTCCATGCTCTGCTATTTACTCTCACACTACTAATGGGGAATTCATGTCAATATACAATAATCATTCTTTTTAAGAAATTTTCATTCCCTTAGAGCGGAGGAAAATATGTTCTCACATCCCTTTGAAAAATCCATTCTGATTTTTTTTATAGAGGAAGTTATATTTATCATAAGATAATTTATTTATTGAAGAAAAATACATACACATACATTTACATATAAAACAATATCTCAATTTTTAATAGGAAGGTTGTTGCTGCTTATTCATAATAATACTTTTAAAATGAGGCTCCTTTTTTGAAAGAGCCAATTTCTAGTTTTTATTTTTATGTGCAAAAGTATTGAAAATTCCATTTCAATGCAGATAAGTGGTGGCAAATGGTAGAAGTCTCTACAATGCTGCTTTTTCCAGATGTAGATAATATTCTACTTGTATATAACAATTGTTGTAAGTCCAGCTTTTCAAATAGAATGTGTATAGGCTCTTATTTCAGTAAGATCATCTTTTATTAAATCCTTGTCATCCATTCAATTTCCCTCAAATAGAAATGAATCCAGAATCCATTTCTGAACTTTGGTAATATCTCCAGAAGAAAAATATCCACGAAATGATTCACTCAATTATAAAATTGTGATTTTTTCCATTTTCCAGAACAATTGAACCAAGCAAGAGAAAGTTTGCAAAATTCCTATTTTCAACTCAACGTGTCCATATTTTTATTTTTCAATAAGTGAAAATAATTCTTCACTAATTGTTATGTGTCTACCAAATCTTTGCATTGATGTGTTTAATTCATTCAGGTGACTGATATTTTGATGTGATAAAGAAACACAGTAATCTTGGCAAAAAACATGAAAGTTACAATGATTAAGTGCTCATCCTCAAATATAATTTATTACATTTATTGCAATAGCTAAGTGTTATTTTAAATTCTCTTGCAAAGCTTTCAATGCAAGTGTATGATGATGCAACATGCAATGCATTATTGTAACTTGAGGTACTTCTGTCTTGATATATGGAAATAATCTTAATTTTTTGCCCAACACTGTAGGAGCACCATCAGTGCAAACTGAGCCATGATGTTTAAAAAAAAATCTTAAAGGGGATTAAAAATATCACCTCCAGTGGCTCACAAAATAAAAATTCTTCCAAAATTTCTCTTTCCTTAATGTATCTGCAATTATTAACATCAGTTGACTTGTCCAGTTGAATACTCACTTTTAGAGGATTGGCTTTGATATCTTCTATTACTTGCAGTAAAATATCATCACTGAAATCTTGAATATGCAATCGAATCACATCATTCGGTAATGAAATCTGCTGAATATTCTTTTGTACTTCAGAATCTAATAAAATTTTGCATTTTCTAATGCACATGATTTTATCAATTCTTCAGCTATTGTATGAACTTTTTTTTCTTAATACACAGATGTGCCACTTGATAAGAAGCTTCTAACAAGGGCTTTTGAACAGCCACAATATTAAATTTTGTGATAGTACCATTGATATCATGCCATCTTAGACTCCAAGATGTTAAGACTATGTCCTGCAACTTCACTAACATGCTCATTGTTGAAATGCTCTAACAACTTCGAAAGTTTGAGATTGGAGTTTGGAAATATCTTGCAACATAAAATGCATTGTGGTTGTTGCATACCATCTTTTTCTTTTGTACAAATAAATCCATAAACAATATAAATCTTTCCATTGATGGGCTTTAGTCACCGACTAATGTCAGTAGATTAAAAAAAATTAGCATCCATTTCTGCATCAAATTGTATAGTTAACATTCATACTCAAGAATATGTAACAATTTTTTTATTCTTTCTTTTTCAGGATATAGAAGTTTTTAAATTATTATTTAAATAGTTTATTCTAACATATTTTGTTCTAAAATACATCCTACTTTTAAAATATAATTCCTTCACTTTCTCATTACATTATATATGATTTGATTCATTTAATATAATTTTATATTAAAAATTATTATGACAAGGCAGCTTTAAATTTTATCTCAAACATCTAAAAGTTAGAAACTTTCACACTCCTGGAAATGCTTTCTTGCAGTCCCAGGGATACTCTTCCATGAGTTGCTTTGGAACACTTCTCACAGAAACATTTCAAATCTATCATGGAATATTGAGCCATGATTGATTTATGAATAATATGTTACACAATCCAATCACTCATTTATAAAACAATCAGTTTACAGATATGCTCAATGTTGTTCTCAGTTGTGATCATGGATAAGCATCTGACTTCTTCATGACTGACACTTATGTGAATTTCCTTAAACTTTTCTATCTATTCACAGAAAAATACTTTTTTTTATTTATATTATGCACAATCTTTAATAAATATCACAAAAAATGAAATCAGTGCAAGCAGAAATTCTTTTGTGTAAATCACAAGTGGTGCAGTCATTGTTCTTGCACTGCAACCAATCTGAACTGATATAATGTTCAAAACAGTACAGCAGTGATTGGAAGATGGCAACTTTGTGTGGAAAGCATTAATAACATAGTGCAGTTAACAGAAGTTTTAATATAACCAGAGTGTATTGCAGATAATTTTTGATTCATTCTTGTATTAATATTTTTTTTCTAGCAATATATTCAGTCCAACTCCAGATTTTTAATATTTTCAATATCAATTTGTTTTCTCTTCCATATATTTTATTTTTGATCCCTTCTTATTACTTCCAATCTTTCTATTCTTCATTGAGTGGTCTAAAGTTCTATATTATGCTCTTCTGTTAAATGTTCAAATCTTAAATCAATATATAAGTACTGGCCAAACAAATTATTTAAAATTTTCCTTTTCAAACATATAGGCAAATGCTTCTTTTTAATATTAAATTGTTTTATCAAAATTACTTGATTCAAATTTAACTCTATGATTAATTTCATTTATTATGTAGTTGTTAAATCTCTTTTAATCCATGATTATCAATCTTTATTTTTTTCTTCTTAGAAAATCTATTGAACATTATTCAGCTTTTCTAGCATTTATCTTTAGTCCTAATTTTCATCCGATAACTCTTACAATATTTTCTGAAGCTTTGAAGTATTTGTAAAAATCATCACATCATCTGCAAAATCTAAATAACTTAAATAAGATTAACATATTTTCATTTGCTGAGTTTCTCATTTTAATTTACAAAATACTTCTTTTAAGACTACTGCAAAAATTTTGGAGATATGAAATAATTCTAACATAAACCATTATTAATGTTAATCTTAAATGTTACCAAGTAATCTAATCATTGCTTTTGCATTTTGGTACAAATTATCAGAATATGTGATATCCTGGGTCTACATCTGATAATCCAAAACTTTAATCACTGTTGAATCGCCTTTTTTAAAATTAATCCTCTCTAGAGCTAAACTCACTATTTGAATATAATCCACTGTGCTAAAAACATTTTAAAATTTTGTTCTTTTGGCTGCGTTGACTCCAAAGTTTGCTATACATGATTTACAATTATCTGGATAATGTTTCTCTATAGAAATGATAGGAGATTGATAAGATTGTGATTTATATCGTCTTATATCACTTTTCTTAAATTATTACTACTGCATTCTTCCAATCATCTAATACATCTTTATCATTTAGTATATAATTTTGACAACAGTTTTTTTATTTCCTCACTTGCTTCTTTTAAGATATTAATAATAATTCCATCATTTCTTGGAGATTTTTCTTTTTCATAAATTTAATTGCAAGTCTTCTCTCTTCATTTAAAATAAGTGGCAATTCGAAAATAATATAACTATAGAGATTATTTTATTTTCTAGTTTTTTATTATAATTCTTTGTAGAACTCTTTCACATATTTCATGATGTTATGCTCTTTTAATAATAGTTCATCCTATCTTATTGCTGATACAATTTTCCATTTAATATGAAAATGTTTTGTACTTTTGAAACTTTACTCTTTTTCATACTATTTTATGAATTCCAGATATTCAATTTTACTTGGATTATTTTAAATATTTTCATATTCCTTTTTGTCTTAATATGTTGTTTTTGTTTCAATTGAAAAGTTCTTATATCTAAACAATTAGTCAAACAACAGCCAAAAGCAATTCTTCTAAACTGAAAATTTTAAAAGTGATCTAGCAATAATTCCTATAGAAAAAATTATATCTAAAATAACAAATTATATATATTTATAAAACTATCAAACTTCACCATGATTAAAGTCCAGAGAATGATTTAATATGATTTTTTTAAATTCTAAGTTTCTTATTCAATTTAATTTATTTATTTTCATTTTTAGGATTTTTGTGTGTTTTTTAAGATATTTATTTTCATTCAGTACATATTTTTTCCCTATTATTATCCACTTCTTCTTCAGCAGACCATTTTTAATAAATAGAAAGAGTTTTATAATAACTAGCTTACTTCAGAGTAAAGGGATTCTCCAACAATATCCTCGAGGTTATAGCCTTGGTTAATATTACTTACATAATCAATGTGCGTTTAATAAATTTATAATTCTTTATAGAAGAATAGTGAAAAAGAAGGCAGTACTCATTAAACTTATTAATTTGTTTGGTGGTGAAGGTTTGAAAGATGTTTTATTCTTATTTTAACCCTCTAGCTAAGGATAATTAGATACTCATTTACTAATCAATGTTGGACAATTATTTAGACTGGTTATGGGTTAGCTAGCAAAGAAAAATCCTAAGCCTCTTGAAAAGAATTACATTTGTCCTGGATTTGTACCTCATGTCAAAGGTTTAGAAAAAGGATATGCTATCTCTGCACCAAAAAAAAAAAAATTTTAAAAGGCAGTTTTTAAGATTTCTTTCAGATAATAAAATTGATTGGTTTGGTCTTAAAAACACAGCATTAAAGTGTTAATAATTTAACTATTAGTTGAGTAAAAGATCAATCAAGATTAATAAACTTGCCTTCTTCACAAAGTGATGTATTAAATACTGGATATATTCTATATTAAAGGTACTTAAAACTACATCATATAAATATAAGTTTTGCTAGAATAATAATAGATGACAATAAAGCTCATTAAAGTTTATGAAGTAAATCTAAAATTGAGATGCAGAATAAATTATAATAAAATGGCAACAATAGTAATTACGATTGCAGATAGTAGTAGTATACAGATGACTTAATAATACATAACTTTAGACAATGGAACTTAAGGTGTACGTAAAATTATTAGAATATAGGAAAAAGTTATTTCTGCAGGTATAAATAATTTGGAGTGAATCCTAAACCAGTTCTGAAAATAGATATTCTCATACCAATAAGCAATTATTTAACCACTAAACATCACATGATCACCATTCTTTATGCTTACACAAGCTGTTTACACAAAGGCTAAATTCTCCCTACAGTGCAAGCCAGAATAATCAATGGATGCAAGATTTGTGCAGAAAATCCCTATCTAGTGTTTACTCATCCAATATTCCCAGACTCGCTTCTAGCTTGTGGCTTTCATCAATAAGGAATCTTGGATCTGAGAGCACTGCACCTAGATCTTAGGATCTAATGCAACCCTCCAGCAGCCATCTTTTACCTTATTAGCTAACTATAAAACTTTGAGTCCAAATGAAAACACAATAATGTTTTCAATTCAAGCTCATTAGCTTGTATAGTCATATAGATCTGAACTCAGTTGAGCATCCATACTTTTTGATGTCTTTGGCTCTTTAATAACCAGTCACCATAATCCTATTGGGCAGGACTGATATTAAACCACCAAACAACACATTATCACCATTCTCCCCACTGATGAAAGCCAAGCTAGAAACTAGTCTGGGAATATTGGATGAGTAAGCACTAAATAGGGATTTTATGCACAAACCTTGCATCCATTCATTACTTGGGCTTGGACTGAGTGTGGAGCTACTGTATGTAGAGTTTAGCCCCTGTGTATGCAATTATTTATAATTTTATTTAAAATTGAACCTATTCCATTAGATGAGTTAAAAACTGTTTTTATAATACTGGCTTAGTTTTGAGATTTAAAAGAATTATAATTTATTAAAAATTAAATATTCCTTTATAACTAGTGTTAGTTTTACCCAAAGATTTAGTAGGGATACCAATATATATATATATAAAGGGAAGCCAGTTGACATCTAAACACCAAAGATTTGTCCATTGCATTATTGAAACTTACAACATTCGAGAAATTTAAAAATGTTTGTTCTACTAAATGAATCATGGGTGAGATATGGTGTTTGCTGACCTGATGATTAATATGCCTGGAACCAAAGAAATAACTTTTTTAAAGCATGATTTAAAAAAAGCATTCAAGAAAATCTCTGGGATCCTTCTATTATTATGCATAAGCTAGAAAAAGTTCTATCACTATTTTTGTATTTATTATATTTGTGATTAAAGGACTAATAATACTAATACAAGGATGTGGTGATTTGCAAAATGACATGCTCCTTTAAAGTCTATTTACCAAAATAGTATGTTAAAAGACGAGATAATTTTTAAAAAAATCTTAATTTTGGTATATTCCTAAAATAGTGTGACCTGGCAAAGTGAATAGTAAAAGAATTCTGGATTTAAACCACTATATGGATTAAAATTTTTTATTTGCTTTTGATTAAAAAGATACATTTTCTTGTTGAACTTTGAAAAATATATTGGTTTTTTTTTTTTACATAAGATTTCTTTCATACTACTATTCAAGAGATTTTTGATAATAATATACAAAAGCAAACATCATCAATAGTGAACACTAAATTTATTATGAATGAGATGAACACCAGTCTCTTGTAAGAAACCTGTAAATTTATATTTAAAGCTACCAAAAATTAACTTGACAATCATTAAATCAACTTCATGAAATTATTATTATTAATTTTTTTTAGAAAGGAGGTAAATTCTATTTATATGTATTATGGAGTGATTGTCGTTACTTCTGTTTAAATTTGATAAACATTAACCTACAAATATTTAGTATTTACATTTAGAAACTGACTTCATTAACATGAGTTTTTAAAAATGAAACACCATCTCATATCCTCTAAATATTTAAATGTAATTTCAGAATAATTTAATCAGACTAAAACTTGATCTATTTCAACAATGTAAGCTTTCCATTTATTAGATGTTTTTATACATAATTTCTGGAGGTGGTGAAACTTACATATAAATTTCATATATATTAAGCTATGCATACTTAACATTTACATTTATGAACTGATTTTTAATTAATGTTATATAAAGTTGTTAAAATGATACACTACTTTTATCTTCTAAATATTCAATTGTAATGTCAGAAAAATTTACATCATGTTTAAATCAAGCTAATACACAAAATCTCTTTCCAACAATATCAATACATGAATGCTTAAAACCAGTGAAAGTTTAAAGAATAGATAGTCCATTCTATTCTTTGATTTTATTTATATATGACTGTTGTTTATACATAAATTCCAGAGGTGGTATTACGTCTATTGAAATTTCATATACATTAAACTATGTGTATTTAATATTTGCATTACTTGCTGGCTAATTATTTATTTGACATTATGAGATATTATCTTTTTGCCTCTTCAGCAGCAAATATTTCTTTCTGAAAGTCTTTACAACTTGACTAACTCCATTATATTCTGCTCTTAGCCATATTTTTCTAATGAAAGCAATCAATATTGTAATTCTTTAGAATATCTGAAATAAATTTTTATAATCTACATAGCATCTGCCATAAATGTGAAAATTATAATCAACTTCACTATAAAATGTTTTTTTAAGAATGTATCACTTGGTGAAATATGCAGCTAACAAAAGCACTGAAGAAGACTGCAGACAGTCAAAATTGTGAGGAAATAAAATTATTTAAAGAAAATAATGTTTGTATTGTAAGAAATGGAAAAACAAAAAGATATTATTAATTATAAAGAAACTTATTATCTTTAAAAACCACAAATTTATTACTCAAAATTCTTTACTACCTATTCTTATTCACATAAAAATACTTTAAGTAATTTGTCATTTGAATTACAGTGGGTAAATTATCTTATGTTTCCCTCAAATCCATTCTGAATCACTAAGATTTTTAGATTCTTCCATCCAAGTCCTAATCTTTATATTATTTAATATGTATAAAGGCAGTAAATCATCCTCCCCCATGTTATGACTTAAAAATACTCTAAATGTTGAACAAAGAATCAAGAATAGAATAAATCCACATATTTTTAATAGCTCTGATGTTTATAAGCATACCGGTGACAACATTGTTAGTAATTCAGAATGAAATTAATTTATCAATCAGATGGAATATGGCACTTAAAGAGTTATTAAACTCATAATTATTTAATATATATATATTTAATAGAACTATAGATATTATAGCTATTGATCTGAAGCTTGTTAACCTAAATTATCTTTCCATTCCTTTATATAATTATCTAATTCTCACAGCCTTTTACATCTCTGGAATCTTATTATCATCAATAATTTTATTATAGTTTTCTTTTAGACCATCATCTTCTAATGGTACAAATCCACTTGTTATATAAAATTTGACATCATATGAATCTATTATATGATTTCTGATATCATACAAATTATGAATATCATACTTTTGTTCAAACTAAATTATATAATAAATTTAAATGCTAATTTGTGATAATCCACTTTTAATGGAAAAAAAAATCTTATACTATGTTTATAATATACTGTATTAAATATTTATAGACATAACAAAATTGATTTTAAAATACAATATGTGAGAAATATGTTTTTATAATTTATGCATTTGCTGCTTTATATATATATTACAGTTAAATTACTCTCAATAATGAAATTTTTATTATATCTAATTTACAATTGTGATGTTTATATTTAAGCTTAAATTTTTTAATACTGATTTCTATAAAACTTCTTGTTTTTGAAAGGAATTGTTTTGTATATTATATATCAGATATGCCCAACCTACAGCTCATAAACCACATGTGACTCGCACCTTTTATTGTGACCTTTTAGGAACAATGCAAACCGATGATGCAGTGGCTCCAAGAAAATTAATTACAGGAAGAGCAATCAGTTGAAAATACTTCTTTACACAAAGTGAATTTTCAAAGTTGTAGGAAACTGACAGATGATTTCATGCAAATATAAAAAAACATTTTTGTTCTATTTACGTTAATTGTTTACAGATGCATATAAATTAAAAAAAAAAAAAAATGTATATACAACAATCATTTTTATGAGGAAGGGAAAGAGAAGTATTTTTTTATTTATTTTAAAAATAAATGTATTTGTGTTGATTTGTGGTTCCCAAGTTGTTGTGGGGAAAAATGTAACATAGAATGACATTTTACAACTATTAATGGAAAATATAATACTAAATATTCTTTTAACAACAATTTAAAAAAATCTATAAAGAAAGAACTGAAAATTGCATTAGTTTTCCAACAGTTGACATTTATCAGGACTATGAATAAAATAAAAGCTGCTACAATTGCATTATTTAGGATTGCACATAAATTTTCAATGCATAAAAACTTTTTGAGAACAGCAAAATAATTAAACAAGAAATGCTTGGTGCATTAGAGATATTATTTCAAGAATTTAAAAATAAGAATGAAATTATATAAGCTATCCAAGAACTTCCAATTATCAGAAATTCAGTAGAATAAAAGCAATTTCTGAAAATATCAGCACAAGTAAACTGCATTTTTTTAAATTTATAGTGTGATGAATCAACGGACATCTGCAATATAGCACAAATAAATATTTTTATAAGAATAGACTGTAACAATTCTCAGTATACTGTCAGCTTTTCCATTAAAAGAAAGTACATATAAAGAGTAAATACACCATGTTATTAAAAACCAGATTAAAGAAATAATTTCCAGCTTCAAAAACTTGTGTCCATACCAAAAGATGGTATACCTTCTATGATTTTTCTGATGTTGACTTCATCACATTATGTAGTTTTCAAATTTTTTTCACTACCACTGCATCATATGTTAATAAGCATTATGCTCAAAAGTGCTTCTTTATGATATGTCATAAAAATTATTCTAAAAATTCTAAATTCTATTTGCACCAGACCATTTCAGAGCAAATTATTCAAATACAGACTGAAGAACTTGATGCTGAGTATAGAACTTTAATGTTGCATTCTGAAGTTTTATGGCTTAGCAAGGGAAAAGTCTTACAACAATTTTTAGAGTTTCTTCCAGAGATAAAACAATTTATAGAATCCAGAAACGAAACTTATGAAGAATTTAGTGATCATAGCTGGTTATTCAATTTAGCTTTTCTTAGACATAACAACAAAAATAAATATATTCATTCTTGAATTTCAAAGAAAACAAAAAACTAATCACATTTAAATCAAAATTACATTTGTGGATATCCCAAATAAAGGAATGTAACTTTAGACACTTTCTAAATTTAGAAGATTATGTTAAAAAATATAAGAAAATCAAAACAGAAAAATATTCTGAAAATTTTACTGAACTTAAAAAATAATTTTGAAATTAGATTTTCATAAAATTCAGTCAATTGCTTCATTCATTTTAATTCCATTTAATACTACTAATATTTCTGAAATATCAAAACAGATTACAAATATGATAAATAAAAATGCTACTAATTTAGAAATGAAATAACTGATTTTCAATCTGATCTATAATTAAAAATTAGTATTGTATTGGACACTTGTAGATGAGAAAAAATATCCATTATTAAAGAAAATTTTTCAAATGTTAAATTCTTGCTTTGGGTCAAGTTAACTTTGTGAAAGGCGGTTTTCAACAATGAATTTTTTAAAAATCAAAGTTCAGATTCAGAATAACAAATGAACATCTGAATGATTTTAATTTCACCCGTATGTGCCAGAGTACAATAAACTAGCAAAAGACATGCAATGTCAATTTAATGAATAATATTTCTATAATGTAATTTTTCCCTATACCACTTTCACGCAAGGTAGGGACTATTTTCTATCTGCTTTTAATATTTTTTGGAGGGGTGTAATCATAAACATATTACCAAAGACATGTGAAAAAAAAGTATGATTCCTAAGATGCTCATTTCATGCTGAAACAGTAATCATAAGTTGGCTCAGATCACAATCTCTTACACATATCTTTATCATTGTTTAATATATATAGATAGGCAATTACTACAGTTTAAATGATAAGTGTCAAACTTCCTTCCTTCACAACTTTGACACAAACCACTTAATGAAGTATATTAATAAATTTTTATTAGTCATTCATTAGACTAGAGATTATCTACTTAATAAATAATATTTCTGTAGTGTAATTTTTTTCTATACCACTCTCAAACAAGATAGGGACTGATTTCTATCCATTTTTAACACCTTGTGGAGAAGTGTAATCACAAACATATGATCATCATGTGAAAAATATATATGAACCTAAAGACGCACATTTCATGTTGAACAAGCATGCATCATTTGGCCCAAATTACAACCTCTTACACATATCTTTATTATTGTCGACTATATATAGATAGCCAATTACTACAATTTAATGGATAAGTGTCAAATTTACTGTTCTCCCAACTTTGACACAAACCACTAATGGAAGTATATTAAAAACAAATAAAAATCAGTTCCTACCTTGCATAAGAATAATATAGAAAAAAGTTACAATGCATAAATATTATTCATTAAGTAGATAATTTTTCATTCTAATAAAAATCATTAATAAATTTCCATTAAATGGTTTTTGAAGGCAGTAAGTTTGACATTTATCAATTAAATTGTAGTAATTGGCTATCTATATATACTGAACAATGATAAAGATATGTATGAGAGATTGTGATCTGAGACAACTAATGAATGATGGTTCAGCATGAAATATCCATCCTGGGATCATATTTCTTTTTCATATCTTTGGTCATATATTTATAAATACACTCCTCCACAAGGTGTTAAAAACAGATAAAAACAAGTCCCTATCTTGCATGAGAGCAGTGTAGTGAAAAGTTACACTGCAGAAATATTATTCATTAAGTAGATATACAAATTATTATTTGGGCATTAATAACATTTAAAAGTGAAATAAGTGCAAAATTTATTTCTGACTCGACTAAAATTTTTAAATTCTAAATTGGCTCAAGATTGTGCACCACTGATATATATAGTTCTGGCACAATTTTTTTTTTTATATCAATAACAAAGTTTTATCATTCTTTATATTAATAGTCAATGCTAGATTATGAATTAAGCAATGGTTAATAGATTTTTTTTTTTTATAAGACTTAAATGGTTTACATTCTTATATGTTAGTAATGAAATGGTTTAAAGTAATAATAATAAATGTTTGGTGCACATGTTATAAATTTAATGTTTTATTATATTAAGACTAATAATATCTTAAACAGTGAGCATTGCCAATTGTTCAACAAGCTTTGTGATAAATGCTTAGCCAGAGAAAGCATTTAAAATATCTGTCAGGAACCCACCCCCCCACTTCTGACCATGCACTTCCCAGAGAGGCGCTAGGGTATCTCCAGACACTAGATCTAAAAATACCAACCCAAAGCCAACATTTAACTAAAAGTTATCGAATGGAAAATTTGAAATTTTCAGACACCTACAAGTCTTCAAACCCAGCTATTATATCTTATAGGCTTAAGAGAATGGGGTCATGTGATCTGCGACTTTTTTTTTTTTACTATTTTTAATATCTTCACTCAAAAATATTTCAGAAATATATAATTACAATTATTACTCTATAAAAGATATTTTTTAAATGCATTATCTTTCTTTTCTGTTGTTAAAGGAAAACTTTGGCCTATGAATATTAATTGTTTAATTGGTTGGGGATATTCCTTCAATAATTTCTATTATTGCTTTGATTTTTCTTCTGTGGAAATTTACAGAAATCTGTGAATAAAGCCTTTTGTAATTTAACTCATAAATGATTTTGGCACTGCAATAAGGGGATATAAAAATTATATTATTGCTCACTCTGGGCATATCAAGAAATTACTATGCATCAGAATCATTTTTAATGACAATATAAAAATATCATTAATGGACTTTCTCAAGCTTTCAGAGCAAATTTCTTCATTTTATTCTAAAGTCATCTATTGTAAATTTGTTTTCTTGGATAATAATGCTATAGTTTTCCATTTTCTCAAACATATTTTATAATTACCTGTTATGTTTACATGAAATACAGGACCACATGAAGATCGTCAGAAAATAATGCATAGATGATTTATGATAGCATTTTATGAGTTGCGTTTACATATAGTTATATTACTAATAGAAATTCATTTTTATGAAATTACAAATGAATCAAATATTTTGTATAACATTGTAATATCTTTGATTATCAATAAACAACTCCGGACAATGCGATTTCATTCATAATCACTGAACATAAACGCTAAAAGCAAAAAATTCTAAATTAATTAATTGATGAGGAGCCGAAATTTTTAATATATGATTTTAGTAATTTTTTTCAGGTATTATTAAAACCTCAAAATATTTTAAAATATGTACTTCTCCAAATTATAAAGCACGTATACAATTTCGTCAACCTATTACATATGTAATTATATAAACCAAAAGTTTACCTGAGAAAACGCAATTTGATTACTAGTCAAAAAGCGAGGAACCATCATTTTTTGCTATTCGGAAACATAATAAAATGTATAAATTTCTTTACACATGCTTTCCAATTTTAAGAGAATTTTTGAGAAACACTTACAAAAATTAACACACACGTGATCAACTGTTATCTAATCAATACACGATTTTTCTTGGTTGGGTTTTATTTAGCGATAGTTCTCGTGTGATGTAAACGATAAATCGTCACTTCCGTCAAAATGTTAGAAATCAGACGGTTCGAATGGTAGAAGCGTGGCTCCGTAATCTTTTAAAAAAAAAAAGTACTAGAACTATATAAAAAACAAATCTATTTAATATCTCTTCTTATTGGAACTACCTTTTCTGCTCTTTTTGCGGTTTGGTAGTGTATGGGGGGAAACAGTTCATCTACCATGGCCAATCCTGTTGTGATCGCAGCCTCTTCAAAACACACCGCTACAGTAAGTGATTAAGTAATTTTAAGGTCTCCTTATCTCCATACTATTACTATTTAATAATAATTTCTCTTAAGAGATTTTATGTTTTTATTATGTACATATTGGCTGTTTTTGTAATTACATTATTCTCAATAATGGAATTTTTTTTTTTTATTTCACCTAACTTTATGTTCGTGTTTATATTTAAGCTTAAAGTTTTTGTTATTGATTTCTATAAAATTGTTTATGTTTTTGAAAAGAATTGTTTTGTATGACATATTTAGTTTGGGCACAATTTCTTTTTACATCGATAACAAAGTTGTATCACTCATTTATATTAATGGAGATAGCTAGATTGTGAATTAAGTAATGGTTAATAGATATTTTTATTAAGGCTTAAATAGTTTACGTTCTTTTATGTATGTATTAGTAATGAATTGTTTTCTAATCTGAAATTGTAGTAATAA
This sequence comes from Epiperipatus broadwayi, assembly GCA_028023455.1. Classification (NCBI taxonomy): domain Eukaryota; kingdom Metazoa; phylum Onychophora; class Udeonychophora; order Euonychophora; family Peripatidae; genus Epiperipatus; species Epiperipatus broadwayi. Next base: position 1,238,376 of record JAQFVV010000009.1, on the reverse strand, counting down.
ACATGTTTGGAATTCATGATATAAATGTAATGTTTTATTACTGTAAAGTGAATAGCATATTAAGATGAAAAATATCTTCATTCAAAAAATATTTCAGAAATGTATGATTACAATTTCATTAATTAGTCATTATTCTGCTAAAGATGATAATTTTTAAATACCTTATCTTTTTTTTTCTGTTATTAAAAGGATAATTTTTCAAGTCTTTGTCTATAAATGTTTACCACTTAATTGAAGATATTTCTCTAGAATTTCTATTATTGCCTAAATTTTTTTTGTAGGAAATGTGTAGAATTCTGTGAATAAAACTTTTTGTAACTTAACTCATATATTCTGCCCCTGTAACATGGATATAAAAATTATATTCTTGCTTTCTCAGAACAAGTCAAGAAATTACTATGCACTGGACTCATTCCTAATCATATTTTTTTCCATCCTATTATAAAGTCATCCACTGTAAATTTGAATAATCCAAAGAAATTGATAATAAATTGCTGTAATATCTTCCTTTTTAAGCCAATTATTTGCCTTTTCCTTCATCAGTAAGGACTAGTATTTAAAGCTAGAATTGGACACTTTTTACTCCTTTATACTGATTGATGTAACAATAGTTATATATATTTCCTATGTCAATTTTCACATATTTTAGAGATGTCAGTTTATTTCCAACTGCAAGTCTCTTTAACTATTGACTAGGAATGTTAATATCTAAAACAATATATAACTGTCACATGTCTATTTTATATGCTTCAAAAAACTGATCTTTTCATCATATCCTAGAGCCATCTAATCTAAAGTAGGGTGAGAAATTGATATACTATATTTATATTACTCCTTCTCACAAATATTCAATGCTGCTTTGTAAATGATCAAGTCATATCACATGAGATCTTCAAGTTTTTATCTGCCAGTGATAATAATCCATTTGAGGATGATTTTATATCTTTTGAAGTCTGGCCCAGAAAGAAAAACTGCCCCTGATTGTATTTAATATTTTTTTTTAAAATGTCTTTTTCATCCCTTTTTTCCACATTTATTACTAAATATTTTTTCAACCATTTTATTTTATATTTATTTAATATTGGATATTTGTTCACCACTTTCTTTTCATATTTATCTTATTTAATATTTACATAAATTATTAAAGTTCTGTCTGGAACATCTCTAAAATTGCACAATGCTACTTATCCAATTTGCATAATAATATTTTTTTTACATTTACAAAATTACTAATAAATATTATAGATTAATTTTTTTTTTTTAAACAATATAATCTATTTTATAGATTATAAGATCCGATATTATCTGTTTTATGAACTATAAAATCCGTTTAAACTCTCTCAATAAAAATTACACACACAGAATCTTCACATCATGTGATTACATTTATAAAACCATCTAAGCTTTGTATAAAATCAGGTTTATTAATGAAGACTTTACACACACACAGAATTTTCACATCATGTGATTATATTTATAAAACTATCTAAGCTTTGTATAAAGTCAGGTTTATTAATGAAGACTTTATTGTATGTAAGTAAATATTAAAGTAAAACTTTTTTTTAAAAAAATGTAATCATAATTATTGAAATGTTTCATGGACAGGTCCTTCAACTTAAAAAAAGTAAAGAAAGTTTATAAATATTTTTTTTTATAAGAAGTTTTTCAACACACTAGAATTTAGCAATAATATGAAAGCAAAAAAATAATTAAGAAAATCTGACCATAAATAATATATTTTCTTTAGCATAATGTTTATTAATCTATCATATTCGCATTATTTGGTTTCAGGTTTTAGTATTGATAGCAAAATTTATAGTAGTAGGATAGACATTTTAAACATGTACACAATATATGAATATTCATGCATAATTTAATTTAAAAATTAAAATAAGACACGAAAAAAAAATTAAATTTAAAATATTATATATACTTTTTATGCATATAGTACACAAACATTTTTAACATGTATATATGTACAGTTTGTATATTTTATTTTTTTTACTCTCTTTTACTTGGGAAATGTAGTAAATCAATGACCCCAAAAAATGAAAATTATAAAAGCTAATCAAATAAAAATTAACAATCAACAAACATTAAAGGATCCAATAAAATAAATATTTTTGCATAATCAAATTATGATGTACTGTATATTCATGTACTAGTAAAGTTCTTTTTTTTCTTACTTTTGTGATCTCTAGCATTATCATTTTCAATTACTATAATCCCCTGCAAAAAAATAGATCTCTGCAAGTTAAGTTTTTTCGCTCCAGAAAACTTCCTTATCCATCCATTTTATATGTGATTTTTTTTTCTCTACATCATTCGGATGCAATTTAAGATATTAGTTATTCATTTTTAATGATGTCAGTGATATCTGTTTACTTTCACTCATATTTCATTTTCAATTTTTCTTATTATTCCCAGTTTACTATAACAGTACAGACTAGGATTTCAAGGTTAGCATGTAAACAAAATGTGAGCAAACAAAATGTAGACATGTGTAAATATATTACTTATGTTTGGCCACCTGATTTCATTTATAACAGTCTAGAAATATAAAGATATTTAATAATATCTAATATGAATGTGTTACTGCACCCATTATTAATGTTACATATATTATCATAAATTCTCTCTTGTAAACATGTATTTCTCATATTTAAATGATAAATAATTAGTTATTTATTATTCACATTAACATGATCAGAACATTGTGAGACATTTAGATATATATACATTATATATAGCTGAAAAATTTGCCCACAACTAGTGCATGTACAATTGTACTATTTTGCATGCAATAGTCATTGCAGGACCTTCAAATTAGAGTTTTGGCACAAACAAAAAGTAACTTAGTTACATTTAGCAAGTGATAACATTTTTGGATTTATTTATATTTTTTTGATTTTCACAAAAGTCATAATAGATCGCACAGACCCAATGCTTTGTACCATTCGAACCCCTCTTGGACCATCTCTGATATCAGCTCTTTATTTTAGAAGATTGCTCTGCAGATCCAGGTTTGAATTTCTTCTAGTCTTTTTAAAGTTCCACTCTTTAGCACGGATTCTTAGTTCATGGAAGCAACGACCTTATATCTGATGTTGCATAAACTTATTAAGCTAATTTAGTTACCAAAATATGGAATGCTAATGTTGAGAATTAAATGGAAATAAGTCAGGTTTAAATTTAATTGCTTGATTATGTTAATACATAACAAATACAATCTAATCTTCTGTGACAATCAACAAAATAAATTATATTAAAGAAAAACATTGATCGGATGCTTTATGAATATATTAAAATATTTTTGTTCTTCACTTTTAGAACACATGATTGATGATTGTATATTAATATTTTACATATCTCATAAATAATAATTACACTTTTCATATTAAATACATTTTTATCTCAGAGAAGATGACATTTTAAAAAATTATATATTATTTTGACAAATAAAATAAGTAAATTAGATTTATTGCTTATATAGATAAATAACATATTATATATTTTATTATAGCCATTGCACAATTAAATAAAAAAAGCAAAAAAAAAATTCTTCTTGGCAATATTTATTGCTTATGCTAACTCATATTTTTCCGGAATCACTTTATGAACAAGTATGAACTTAAATTTTCCTCCATCCTAAAGTAAGGAGTTTTTTCTAGCCTTTACAGATAGAGTTTAAGGTGTACTTGATTTATAATTTTAAACACAGTCTACAGACAACTTTGTTCAATTTATTAGAATGATAATGGCTTAGCAGGTTTTACAACAACTTGAGGCACATTCTGACAGTGAAGCAGATAACTTTTTAGTTAGGTCAACATATTTCCATAATAATAGTAATTGAATACTTTCTCTCTTATCAGCCCTGAAATAAGCACTTCTCTCTTCTGAGTGTTTCGTTGGTGGATGATAAAACAGATAAATGCACTTTTGGGGTGCTGTTATCCAAACATAAATTAATTTAGAGATACATGCTTGGTTAGTCATTGTTTCAACAAGTTAAACTTAAAAGTACACTCTATACTTATGTCCAGCTGAATCAGCTTAACACTTAGATAGGTTCACTTTGTCAAACAGTTGCTAAACGATATGGGAAGCATACTTCTCATGCAGTTTGATTTTTTAAAATTCACTGCGATGATGCAACTTAAGTTTTTTTTTTTTTTAAAAATCCTTTTTATAGTTTTTATAATATCCTGTTTAAAAAATGCTTTTGCCAAAACATATTTTTACTAATTCAGGTGATAATCTGCTCATCATCTCTGAATGTTCTTTCAAAACATATTGCACATTTTTAGTATATCATTACTATAAACTATATTATGAAAAATATTTTTTATTACTTCTAGTTTTATTCTGAAAACAAATTTAATGACTTGGTTATTTGTTATTTTCATAATAAAATTTGTCTTCAAAATATTACATATATTTGAGCAACAATCTACTTGTTTGTAAACTTCTAAAACATCATAAATTAATACTAATATAATAGTAATAAAATTTTTGATCTTATATATTTAATATTTGCAGCTTAAACTGATAAAATGTATATTGACAAATTAATGCTCTTTGTTATCACAAGGATTCTCATTTGCATTCTTCCGAAAGAGACATTTTTTTTTTTAAATAGCCTTGCAAATGTTTTACAGGAATTGATTTTAATGCTTTGTTTCATTTTGTTGAAATAAAAATGCTATTTAATTTTACAAAAATATATCTGTGTTTGGGTATACATATCTCTCATTAATTAATCAAACTTGCATTTATTTCTTTTATTCCTTTATGTATTTTTTTTTTTTTTTTGACAGTATGAAAGAGTAAAGAAAGGTACATGGCTAGTTAAAGCTTATTAACTTTCTACTCTCCTACTATTTCAATTCAAATGAGCCTGCACTTATTTACCTAACTTGTGATCAGATTCACAATTGTCTCAATATATTTTTCCATATTTTATTATATGGTCTGAAGTGCTTTTCTATTAAGTATCCAAGTCTTAGATCTATAAGGAAACTGATGAAACACATTTATTAAAGATTTTTTGCAAACACTTGACTACACTTTTTTTTAACATCAAATTACTTCTGTCAAAAACACTCCAACCAACTTCATTTCTACAATCAATTTTAATTAAAACATTTTCTTATACATATTTTAGAGAAAAGTAATTTTGCTACTTATATATTTTTTATTTTCATTTTTCTTGTAATGAAAATTATTGATAAACTGCAGACGCTACAATTCTTAAATGATGTTTATCACAAAAATTCAAGTTATCTATTTTTTTGAAAAAGCTGCAATCAGTTGCTTGAACCATTTTGTTAACATAGTAGTAAGCATTTAAACATTGTAATATATATATATATTTTCTGATTTTTTTTTTGTAATAATTTTTTAACAACTCAGTTTATGAAACTGATGTTGATATTAACTTTTATTTCATCAATTTTGTTATAGAAAGATTTCATTTTTTCTTTTAATTTTCCAGTTTGAACAGATAAAAATAGGTAAAGTTGAAATTATTGGTTAAACTTCTTTTATTTTAATGCATTCTATCCTTTTGCATTCTATCCTTTTGTAATATAGTTTTATTTGGTAGTTTGGCACACAAACTGTTAATAAAATTATATATTTCTTAAGATAATTCAATAAAATCATTAAAAATAATTTTTCTCAGTTTCTTTTCCCAATAAATATAAATAATAGGTTGTCACTCAAGTTATGTGAAATATAAGCACCAGAAGTAGCTAACAGTTGAGTTTTGATCCAGGAACTGTTGGCTTTTGTGCTCTTCAATCTATCATTCTATCACTGTACTACTTTTTAGACATAATACAGCTAAAGTCATTATTGATATATGTTTAACCATTATTGCCTTAAATGTATAGTTATGTGATGATAATATCTTTCAATTAAAAATAAAACATGAGAATATTTCATATATATATATATATAATTACTTATTGATCTTGTGTGTTCCTGTTTTCCTTTTAATTTTTTAATACTTAGCAATCAAAGAAAAAGGACATCATCTTGGGATATTCCTTATTTCCTCTCTCTATATATATAATGTAAATAATTAGATTATTAATTATTTCTGAAAATTGTCTGATTTTTAAAAGTGATATAAACTCCAATCTAACTAAGCTTTTTTTAAATAAGCTATTTTATTAAAATGAAGTATATATATAGTATCATTTTATATTGATTTAGATACCAGAGTATTGTCATAAGCAAATATTGCTGTTTTTTCTACATTTCATTCATTGACTATATATATATATATCTACTGATCATCATCATCAGTTTCAACTATTATCAATCCACTGCAGGATGAAGGTCTCTAAGTTCAATCCATCTTCAATCTCAAGGGTATCTTCTCCACATTACCCCTCTCTCTCACATTTCTTTATTTCATCCATCTATCTAACATGTGGTCTCTTTCAGGGTCTTTTACAATCTTTTGGAATTCAGTTTAAGATTTTAACTATCCAACTATTATCATCTCTTCTAGCAATATGTGTAGCCCAACTCCACTTCAGTCTCTTAATTTTTTCAATAATGTCAATAACACTTGTTTGTTCTCTTATCCATGTATTTCATTTTTGATCTCTTTTTGTTATGCCTAACATGAATCTTTCCTCACTCCTTTCTGAAATCTCTGTATTGCTTTTCCATTAAGTGTCCAAGTCTCAGATCCATAAGTAAGAACCTGTAAAACAGTTTTAAAAACCTTCCTTTTCAAACACATAGGCATATTTTCTTTTAATATTATTTTTACCAAAAGCATATACATACCAAGCTTAATTCTATGATTAATTTCTTCCATTATGTTTCCATCTATAGTAATAATGTGACCAAGATATTTGTAGTTGTTAACTTCTAACTTATCATTATCAAACTTTATTTTCATCCTTTAAGAAAATCCATTGAACATTACTTTAGTCTTTTTAACATATACCTTTAGTCCTAGTCTTTTACTTTCATCTGATAACTCTTGTAACCTTTCCTGAAGCTCTGAAGTATTATTTGCAAAAACAACTATATCTTCTACAAAATCTAGATGACTTAAATAATCTCCTTTTACTTTACTCTCTTAGCTGTCCATTTTATTCCACTAAATCCTTCTTGAAAAGCTGCTGTAAAAGGTTTTGGAAATATGGAATTACCCTGTCATACACCTTTCTCAAAGTTAATCTTCCTAGGACTACAATGTATCTAATTATTGCTGTTGCATTTTTATAAATATTCTTCAGAATATGATAATATCCTGGGTCTATATCTTGATGATCCAATGCTTTAATCACCGAAAAAATGCTTATAGAATCATTCTACAAATCCAAAGTATAATCTGCAGTTACATATTATTATTAATTTATGTTAAAAAAAGCATTAATACTAAATCTACAAAAAAAGATATATATTGGCAAAATACATTGCTTATTCTCATATATATATACTGATAAACAAATATCAATTTAAAAATAATTCAATTTAAAGCATTAATATTTATTTTCTTTAGTTAATAATTAAAATATTTTTTTTTTAGATTTTTAAATAAAATGAAAACAAAACAAAAAAAATTCTTTTAAATGGAATAATTTTTGAAAAATAATAGTTTTATTATTTATTTTTCAGGAATTAACAATTACAATAACATCTAAAATAATTTTAGTTAAATAGAAAGTGCATTAATGCCTTCATGTACTGTTTTTATAAATTTAAAACTAGTTACTGTGTAAATATAACTTCATTATATAAATATATATTTATTGCATGATGGTAAAAGATATGGCATATTTTCATTTTTTTAAATATTTACAACTTTTCATTACAAATACTAGATGTAAATATCATTTACGTATCATATTATTATACAAAATAATTTAAAAGTTTAAAATATTTCCAGAGATATGCAAATGATGCAAACAGAAAAACAGAATGACACTTTGTTTCAGATGTAAAATGTGTATTATCAAAAAAAAAAAATTAAAATAGAGAAGTTCCCATCATAGCAGATTACCATTAAGTAAATAATCATTATTGTAAGATATTACTGTTTAACACAAAAACAAAACTCTTCATACAGTAGTGCCACTCAGTGCAAGCCAGAGTAATCAATGGACGGAGAAAGGTTTGTGCATAAAATCCCTATCTAGTGCCTACTCATCCAATATCCCCATGTGATGTATAGTGGTTTAAAAATATTACTGTATTATTTATATTAACAATTTTTTGTATATTTTGCAAGTTCATTCTAAATTTTGATTTCAGTTTTAGCATTTAGAAATTGTTTTCGATCTTAATTTTTCTATTTTTTATCTGCTTCTTTTAAAATTCCAATAATAATTCTATTATTTCCTGGAACTTTTACCTTCGTCATTGATTTTATTATATGCCTCACTTCTTCATTTAAAATGTTTGTCAATTCAGAAAGATAATAATTGTAAGGGATACTGTTTCCTTGTTTTTTATTAGTACAGTATTTATTTCTTTATATAATACATTTCATGATACCATCTCTTCTTTTAGTAATAATTGCATCTTTTTTTATTACTGAAACAACTTTCTTTCCAATGTCAAGATGTTATTTTACACTTTTAAGATTTTTGTTTTCTTCTATAGCTTTCCTTGCTAATTCACAGTTATATTTTCATATGTTATTATTAACTCTTTTTCATACCATTTTACAAAATTATGTTTATTCAATTCTTCTTGTCTTTGATTTTAATAAAAATCTGAACTATCTTCAAAATCTGTTAATATTTTAAAATGATTTGCAAGTTCAAATTTAAATTCATTGGAGTGTTTCTGAAGATTAGGAATATCAACTGTTAATGCTGATTTTCTTAATAGTTTTCATCTTTTTAATTTTACATTAATGTATATCTTACATCTCACTAATTGATGATCACTTCCTGTGTTGAATCTATTAAAAATCTTACTATCTTGAAATATATGTTTTCTGTTAGTCAAAATATAATTCTATTCTGCATTTGGATACTTGCATGTCTATTTCTGATTAGCATTTTCATTAAAGCAACAATCCATAATACTGTATACAGTTGTTTTTTTTTTGTCATGCAAATTCCACAAATCTGTTCAGTCATTTCTAACATTATAACCAAACTTGTTCGTAGCACTTTCATCTTTTGATCATTAAACACAATATCATCCATGATAATTTTAAAATGTTGTTTGGCCTGATCAAATCATTTTATACATATGAGAACTTGCTGGGATATAAACCTGAATTATCTGTATTTGGTATCTTCCATTAATTTGAATAACTGATTTTGCCAGTCTGTCTGATTACCATTAATCTTCTCTATATTGTTCTTCCACTTTTTTTTTTATAATGAATCTCACTCCACTTATGCTTTCAATATTTGTATGTTTGAAGTAAAATATATGTCCATTTTTAAAATCAATTGTCTCTTCACCTTCTAATTTCTCAAGTACTACAACATGATCAGCACTTCTACATCCTTAATGAACAGTTGTCATTGAATTGCAAGCTCAGTCCACAATCAAGAGTCTTAGTACTTTCTGCCATTTACTGGTAGCTGTTGCATTAACTTAACTAGTAACTTTACAGCTTTCTGGGAATAAGGGCCATAAATTTAGTTTTGTCTTTTATGATTGTAAATATCTATTTTTAAAAAATTAGCTCATACATTTACCCTGCCTATAATGAAAATCATTTTGCTAATTAAGAATTGTCAAAATAACAGCAAAGAAAGTCTATAGTCTTTTTTGATCTTAAACACAGAAATAAAAAAATTAATAACCTCACCACCCTGGCTGATGCTTGTTGGTAAACAGCCCAGCCATGTTTATTTACTATATAATGGAATGGATGTTAGACTAACCTAGTTTATTTAAAGCCTCAAAACAAAATCACACAGTATCCTTTCAGTTAACCCCTTTCTGCAGCTATTTACACTATATATATTTAAATAAATTGAGGTGATGACATTGAAAAAAACTGTTCGTAATGATAGATATTTGTATTATTCTGTTGTCATCATTTTTAAATCCAATGTTATGTAGCAAATAAACAGCATTCTTAAGTTTAAACATGTATGTTATATATATATTGTACTACAAATAGATTCCCAAATTTATATATATATGTAAATTTATAAATAAATATTTGAAAATACAGTACTTAAAAGTTTATAAAAAATATATGTATAACCGTCACTTAGAAGCACTTTCAACTACCTTGTAGCTTTGTCAACTATCACTTTTAAAATGTCAGCCTTCCCATAATTCCATGATGTCAACTTTCCCATAATTCTGTGATCTTAACGTTTACTGCTTGCCTATTAATTAAATCTTGCTTATATTTATATATTAACATCATTGACAAAGCTACAAGGTAGTTGAAAGCGCTTCTAAGTAACGGTTATACATATATTTTTTATAAACTTTTAAGTACTGTATTTTCAAATATTTATTTATAAATTTACATATATTATTTTGAAGAAATACAGACATCGATTTGTAATATTATTATATATATATATAATGATTCTGAATGTTTAAGCACCATTTGTTAGTTCATTATGAAAATAAAATAGTAAATATATTGTATAATAATCAAATTTCTGAATACTAAACTACATTAATGCAATGTTCTTAATATAGTTTTAGTGCAGGGGTCTCCAACCCTATGCCTGCGGGCATCATGGCGCCTGCAGACCATTTTACGTGTGCCCGCCGCTATCCTAACACGATAAAAAATTATTTATCTGATACAAATAAATTTAATTTTTAAAATTTCTTATAAATTATTGTATTATATTGTGATCAAATTGTAGGGCATACTATACTTTTACAGCATAAAAATATAAATGTTAATTATATGCTAAAATTTTATTTTTGAAATAAATATTTTTTTGTACATTATATGTATTATTAACAATATCCAACTATAAATTTACATTGAAAAAATAAATGATGCCCGCCATCTGATTGAAAAAATAAATGGTGCACGCTGCCACCTGGCCGGTATTATAGAATGTGCTCTTAAGTGCAAAAAGGTTGGGGACCCCTGTTTTAGTGGAACTCCTCTATTAGTTGTATTAAGGCCAAATCACAAATTATTCTTGTATTGTCATAGTTTACAAATCAAAATTTGATTATTGTGTGAGATATCAATTATTTTCACAATAATCCGATAGAGGGTTTTAAATGATCTGATTCATATTAGTATAATTTAGATGCTCATTAATTTTAAAATTACATAAGTGCTTACTTATATATTGAAGCTACCACTAATACTATCTATCCAAATTGCAGCCAATGCCCGTGATTTTTTACATAAGTTAGATTTTCTTTTAGGTTCAGAATATGGAAAAAAAATTTAAAAAAATAAGACTGAGGGCCATGTTGACTTAAGGATATTCTTTGAAAGTTATTTCTTTGTATGTGCTGGAAAATATTTACATAAGCCCTGATTTGTATGTATTAGCATTAAGACAGTAATCATTTCAGCATCAAAATAAATAGAATACTCTTAATCTGTTTGTCTATCACTCACCAAATTGCTTTTTAGTATGATTTACATTTACTTAAGTAACATTTTTATTTAATCTTTTTGATTCACTTAATGGAAAACATTAATTTTCTCATTTTAAAATAAAAATTAAAGAAAAAAATCAATTTAAGTAAATACCTATAAATCTTTAGTAAACTCTTTATACAAAGTGCCACCAAGTCTAAGTCTTAGTAATCAATGGATGGAAAAAGATTTGTGCATAAAATCCTTATCTAGTGCTTATTCATCTAATATTCCCAGGCTAGTTTTTAGCTTATGGCTTTCATCAGAGAAGAAACTTGGATCTGAGAGCATTCCATCTATATCTTAGGATCTAATGCAACTCTTGAGCAGCCACTTTTTATCTATTTAGTTAACAGTAAAACTGATTATAAGATGAGATGAAAACGCAATAAAGTTTTCAATCTAAGTTCATTCAATTGTATAATTATATAGATCTAAATTCAATTCATTATCTATACATTTTGCTAAATAACAACAGTCACTATTATCCTATAGGCAGAATTGGTATAAATCCACTAAAACTGATAAAAGCCACAAGCTAGAAACTAGTTTGGGAATATTAGATGAGTAGGCATTAGATAGGGATTTTATGCTTGAACTTTTTTGCAACCATTGATTACTAATATTTACACTGGGTAGCACTGCTAAAAATTTGCTACTGCTTTAACAGCTTATTTAAGCATAGGAGATAGTGATCATCTGATGTTGTAGTAGTTTTATACCAATCCAGCCCATAGGATAATGGTAACTGTGGTTTTTAAAAAAAATCAAAGAAACTAAAATATTTAGATGGTTCAGATCTATATGACTATACAAGCGAATGAGCTCGGATTGAAAACCTTACTGTGTTTTCATCTTGGGCTCAAAGCTTTATAGTTAATTAAACAGATAAAAGGTAGCTGCTGGAGTGTTGCTTTAATACTAGAATCTAGGCGCAGTGCTCTTAAATCCAAGACATCTCACTGATGAAGCTACAAGCTAGAAACTAGATTGGGGATATTGAATGATAGGCACTAAATAGGGATTTTATGCACAAATCTTTTTGCATCCATTGATTATTAAGGCTTGCACTGGGTGGCACTACTGTATGGAAAGTTTGCTACTTATGTTGTGGGAATGGGATGGAAGAGGATAGAGAAGAATATGGGGAAAACTTAGGTTGGGGAATGGAAAGAGAAGGGAAGGTAGCTAACAGGTTTATCTGAGTATAGTGACTGAGAGACTCCTGACTTCCAAAAGGGAGAAGTCATAGTGCACCACATACTGTTTTAACAGCTGGAAATAGTGATCATCTGACTTCTATTGTTTGGGATAAACATCACTATTTTTTTATTAGTTTTATTTTGCCCTAAAAGAAAAAGTTTTTACTTGCTACAGTAATTAGCAAATAAAATCTTTTTAAAAAGAATTGAGGGGGGAGGAGGGTAAATATGTTAACTGGTAGGGAAAACTAAATATTCATTATATATGCATATACAGTATAATGTATATTCAAATTAATAGTTATGTACATTCAATATTTATTTACATTTCCAGCAGTGTATAATTATTTTGAATAAAGTAAACTTATAATGTGAGATGGGTGAGGTAAAATATATATTATTGAATCTGACAAAATTGATAATCGAAGCTCAGGAATTAAAGGTGTTGGATTATTACATTTACATTTAAAAATTATAGAATATCTATTTTCAGGACCTCATTGATGAATTTTATATACCCATAGAAATTAATAACAGTCTGGAATTTGCATCATATGGAAATATAAAACATTAAGTTCTAATTTTATGTTTAGCATTTAGCATTTTTTACATAATTATTCATTTTAAGTAGCTAATGAGTTATTAAAACATTAGGAACTTTTTTTTTTGTATTTATATGCTTACTCTGTTTTGTTAAAACTCTCAGGTTTCATAATTTTTATATAAAAGTTAGTTTGGCTTAAAACAACTAATATATGAAAAATATCTATTAAAAGACAAGCTAATTTTGACATTTTTGGAATTAATCTTAGCTTTCCAAGCTTATCTCACTTCTCATACAGTTAGCATATACTTTATTTTCATATTGTGTATATGTGCATAATTTTATAATTTTAAATTGGTTTTGATTGTCTAATAAAGGACAGAATGTATTAAATGATATAAATAATTATAATATTGAAAACTGCAATAATAATTTTAGAGGATGTATAATTAAATTAAAAAGAATTATACTTATATTCTCTGTAATAAACTATTCTCTTGAAGAATGTTTTGTATTTTTTTTTTTTAATTCTTATATAATTTGAATTAATTCTGAATACTATGTTTTACCTTTTCAATCCACATTCAATTGGAAGTTCTACTTTTTAAAATAGTTACATTTGACAGCCAATTCACAAAATTTTTATAAACGTAATAATTGTTTTGGAAAAGATTTTTAGATCTAACACCAGTACACTACTAATTTTTTTCCTAAGTGCCAGAATATTAATTGATCATTTGATCTTGATTTAGAAATTTTATTTGAAGTACAACAATACTGGTAGTTTTCTATTGGCCATAGGTAAGATTATTTCTGACACCTGGAATTCCAAATTGTGATGTTGGAATTGTATTAATCAAACTGAATGCAGAGCCAGATATTTGTTATGAACTTATTTTAGAGAATCGTTACTTAATCCAGCAATGAAACTTGATCAGATTGTATATAAAAATGCAGTCAAGGTGCAAGCTTGATATCCTTATTAGGTACATATATTCTCATTGAAATGTAACTTCAATAAGGACTCTTGTGTGTACGTGATTGTGAAATTATCTTTGATCTATGGCATGTATCTAGTGATAAGTTATTCAAATCAATAATTAGAATTAAACTATTGGTCAGTTTTGACTTTTAAAATATTAATAAGTTGTTTCCTTTAAATTTTGCAAATGAACAAATAACTAAAATTTTTATGTCATTAAATTTCAATTATCAAACTTATATTTCCAAACTTCATAGTCAGTTTTTTAAATGCAGCTATTAATACTATGTTAATAAAAGTCAGCTTAGAAGTTTTGATTATTTTAATTCAATGGTATTGCATTATAGTAAAGTATTTTATATTTAATTGCTACTTTTAAACAATAGCATTTATACTTTTTTGACTATCTATATAGAGTGTTAACATTAGATTGTTAATTTCTTTATTTTTAGCATTATATTTTATATTATGTTAATATATTATTGATTTTTTTTCCCAAATGATTATTACTTTTAGATTTTTTACAAAATCTAGATCGTATTGATTATAATGTCAAATATGATTTCCAGGTTATTCTTGATGAATTTCTTTTTATGGTAACACTTGACTTTGGTTAGTTGTTTTTTCTTTATAATATTATTTTTTACTTGTATTATTTGATGCCCTACAAGACATAAATATCTAAGATAAAATTGCTATTATTTTCAATTTCATTATAAAAATGTGGAAAATAATCTAACTGGAATATTACATCTTTAATTTCATAAGTTAACCCAGATATCATAGATATTTTACATCTTAAGAAAATTGTAAAAATAGATACATGAAATGTTAGATGTATTGATAAACCAGAAATATTTGAGAATCTATTGTTTAAATGAAAAGAAAAATATGAGATATTATATGAATTTATAAAAGGAAGAAATGTGAAGTTGGGTGGGTAGATAGAAATGGCATTGATAATAATTTGAGTAGTTATTTGCTATTTCATTTTATTCCTGAAGTTTTATCTCAGAATGATGGTTATATTGAAGGCTAATTCAAGAAATATTATGGTTATTCACAAAATTTATAGCCATATATAAATATGAAAGATGAAGAAATTAGAGTGGTAATTTGAAAAGGAATAGAACAATAATTATGCGATAATAATAGATAAATTGAAATGTTTAGGTAGATCAAGGGTGAAAGAAACTATTGGAGGAAATTATGAATTTGGAATTAAAGAGACTGATGTTAATATTCATTATTAAATTATTATTTTTACAAATATTGTTTCAGTCTTCCTTCATATAAAAATGATAAGAGAAAAATTTATATTTGGAAAGATTTTAGTTAGATTGTAATTTAGTTAGTTTATGATCAGTATCAAAATGTGTACTATATAGTTTCTAGAATTATTGTGGAATTAAAATTATTTTCAGAATAATAAGAGCAGAAATAAAAAAGAAATGAATCATTATTAGTAGAAAGTTGATCTGCATTCTAAATTCTAATAAGTTTATTAAATAAAAAAATAGGAATTATTTTAAAAAATAAATTGCATGGGCAGTCAGTTAAGAAAAATGAAAAACTACAAAATCAGAAAAGAATCACTAAGAAAAAAATTGGAAATGATAAATATGAGAAGAAAATAGAGATGTATAACATAAGATTAATAAAGAATGAAACAATTAAAACTAGAGAAGTTTATTTTGAAGAAAAATATAGACAGATAAGAACTGCAATAAAAAATTTATGATGGATTTGATAATTTAACCTTTTCACTTGCAAGCAGCCATATTGAATATGTAAAAAAATTATGCTAAGCCACAAATTTTATCATAACTTTAAGTTTTATTAATAAAAAATGACATAATATATATTGTTTTAAAGATTAAACACCAAAGAATGTAATTAAACTGAAAAAAATATAGTCATTGATATTCAAAGTAATAAAAAAAAGAATAAAAGTTAATATTGCTAATGATTATTTTTCATATTATTTCATAAATTCTAAATTATCATGCATACAGTTTAAAATTATATTTTTATTAGTAGGTTAGTTGGATTCATCATAAAATTTCTAAAAAAATTAGTATATAATAACACTTATCTAAGGTAATCCATCACTTGAAAACTTCATAGAATAAAGACATTAAAACTTTTAATTTTTCTCAGTAGCCCTTCAAAATGTATTTCCATACAGGGGTTTGCAATGTATAAGTCATCCCTTATAAACAAGTAGTTAATCTTGATCAATAATTAGTATAATTTGAATATTATAATAAAGAACTTCAATACAGTTTGTAATTTATTAAAAAGTACTACTAAAATAGTCACTATATACAAAATAAAATAAAAAGTGAATGAAATACTAAGTTCATTATAAAGTTAAGCTTGAGGTACATAAGTTTGTAGTTTATATATATTGTAACGGGCACATACGCCGTTACATTATTTTTTTAAAAATTAAACATGAAAAATAAGTTCGCAAATAAAAACTTCTTTTTTTAAGAATTAAAAATTGAAAATTAAAAATCATCTAAACTCTAATATATAAAATCGCACAGATGAAAAATTATTGAAAGAAAACTTTATTAAAAAAAAAAAAGTATTTTAAAACTAAATTTTCAGTAAAGATTTAAAGATAAAAAAATATATCTTTAAGTTTGTACAATAAATTAATTAATCTATTATAAAATGGAAATGATTATTTTAATTAGTAAAAAGTAAGCTAGCCCTTGGGCATTTCAAAATGTATAAGCAATGGTCAGATAGGAGAAAAAACAATAGAAACTAATAGCCAATAAAAGAAATCCCTCAGGAATCGGACCTCAATGAAAGGGTCATCATCATCATGATGTAATGTTGAGTTAATCCGCAAAATTAATATAAAAAGAAAAAGTTTGGAAATAAATTTGAGTGAAGAAAGAGCTGGGAGAGAAGATAGAGATGTAACAGCAGAGGTGTGCTATATGTGTTGCAGTAGAAGGGATTGAAAAGACGCACTCTTCAATCCCTTCAGTTTTGCTTGTTAAAAAAAAAAGGGAAGGAAAGAGAAATGACCAATCGTTTTCTTACACTATGGACCACGGGACAT
The DNA here is from genome assembly GCA_028023455.1 of Epiperipatus broadwayi. Classification (NCBI taxonomy): domain Eukaryota; kingdom Metazoa; phylum Onychophora; class Udeonychophora; order Euonychophora; family Peripatidae; genus Epiperipatus; species Epiperipatus broadwayi. Next base: position 1,220,988 of record JAQFVV010000009.1, on the reverse strand, counting down.
CAGGGGAATTAACGCTGGATCCCAAACTGCAAGCAACTGATAAAGGTGAACTTTTTTTTAAACCGTAAGAACTTTATGAACTCTAATAAGCTTTAACTATATTTCTAAAACTCCAGTATATAAAAAGAATAAGAACTTTAAATTCTAAAACTTGTTCCCTATTTTATAGAAATAGAAAATTATAACGGTCCGATGGAATGAGAGCCTTACCGTATCTGCCGTCACATCTCTATCTTCTCTCCCAGCTCTTTCTTCACTCAAATTTATTTCCAAACTTTTTCTTTTTATATTAATTTTGCGGGTTAACTCAACATTATGTCATGATGATGATGACCCTTTCGTTGAGGTCCGATTCCTGAGGGATTTCTTTTATTGACTATTAGTTTCTATTATTTTTTCCCCTATCTGACCGTTCTTTATACATTTTGAAATGCCCAAGGGCTAGCTTACTTTTTACTAATTAAAATAATCATTTCCATTTTACAATAGATTAATTAATTTATTGTACAAACTTAAAGATATATTTTTTTATCTTTAAATCTTCACTGAAAATTTAGTTTTAAAATACTTTTTTTTTATTATAAAGTTTTCTTTAAATAATTTTTCATCTGTGCGATTTTATATATTAGAGTTTAGATGATTTTTAATTTTCAATTTTTAATTCTTAAAAAAAAGTTTGTATTTGCGAACTTTTATTTTCATGCTTAATTTAAAAAAAAATAAGGTAACAGCGTATGTGCCTGTTACATATCAGTAAACTTTTAAAAAAAAAAAAAATTACTTAGGGTTAGTAATTACGGTACACGATTGACGAAGACATTTACAAAAACATTCGGTTAGTAATTTTACAAAAAGACTATATACAAAAAAAATGTTTATTATCGCTTTCTTATGAACCGTCTATGTTTACGCCTCCTCCCCCCAAGAATTCTATTTTCTCTATATTTCGTTTCTAATAAACGGCACGACAAGCAAATTATATAAATTATTTATTTAAGAAGGTTGCATTGAGGTAAATATGTTTTAAGAAATAATGGGTTTATACATGTATATTTGCAGCACAATTATATATACCACCAACTTATTTATGATTGATTGAAATGCTTACATAGGGTTACACTGAAGTAAATTCCCAAAAAGTACTCATCGTAAGGTACCACATTTACAATCATAAACCTACGTGGCTGTGCGCATCTATACACATTAAAACATAATATATATTAACAAAAAAAAAACAACATATCAATTGCAACCTTTTGACTTTTCTTTTTTTAAAAAAAAAAATTACAGTTTTAAAATTATTAATATCTTTTTCTTTCTCGTTTTTAATATATGTGCTATTTCTTTCTGGCAGTGCTTTTATAAGATTTAAAGTATACGACTTTATGTAAATAGATAAAAATATTTCATTTTGAAAAAAATTGCTCAGGGTATTCGTGGTTTATTAAACATCATGCCATGTTGGGAGTCCAATTATAATGGTCCGAAAAGAATGGGAGTCTTACCGTATCTGCCTTACAGGGCGCCACCAGGCGTTTGAACCTGGAAAATTTATAGAGTAGGCAGATACGTAAGTTAAAAAAAAAATTTATTTTATATATTTAAACCGTTAGCCTCAGTCACTAACTCAGCAGAGCAGTAGAGATTAATAATAATGATATATATTATCAAAATATATTAATATTTAAAAAAAAGAATAAAATAAGCTATTGCCAGTAATTAACACACAAACATTTATTTACGCACATATAAATAAAGAATTATTATTTTAGTCTAACTTATTTTTTTACAAAACATTATAACTTATTTTACTTTAGATTTTAATTTACAATTTAACTGTTTTTATTTTATTTTAAAAGTTCACACAGATGAGTTTAATATTTATTAGAGTGTCGAGTATGAATAGACTACATAGATTGCATTTGAAAAGAAAATATTCTATCCCTTATTTAACCTTAGGCCACAAGTTCGCAGTTAAACTAACATCAATCCATCTGATTCATTGATGTATTGAATGTGGCATGAATATGACATTATGATACCATACTGTCAGGAATGCACATCTGAACAGCATGGTTAAGAGAAGAAATTGTTTCTCGTCCAGTACAGGAATGTTACATCTGTCTGGCAAGAAGAACAAAAAAAAACTCCATAGGAAGGGATTGTGGTCCTTTTTGCTGACTTACGATCCCATTCCATAGGCAAAAGGGGTGATTCACGGAGCAGGAAATACCGTCTGTCTCCGATGGTCAATAAAAAAATAGGCTTATTTCGCCCAAGTGTGGCATATCATGTGATCCTGCCCGTAGCGGATCTCATATTACATTTACTAATTACACCAATATATCCCATCGATTAACCCAATTTAACTATGAAACAAATAACCTAAGATTTACCATCCCTTAAACTAACATAACTTTGCGAATCTATTCAACCATTCATGCCCGACTTAAATTTAACATTTATAAAAAGTTGTTTATACAAAAAAAAAAGAAATCCTAATAAAATTTTAAAATAATGGAAAATAAATTAATGGAAATGATTTAACAAACTAATAATACATTCAATAAAGTAATTAATAAATAGTTTAGTTTGGTCAGATAGGCAATACTATTGCTATAATTTAAATACTGGAAAAGTTTTATATTTAATGTTCACGAATTTTCTAAAGTTCTTACGGTTTTAAAAGGTCCATATTTTATAGTTGCTTGTAATTTTGAACGTGAATTCCCATGCCATCCTGAAGAGATTTGTATCCAGTTAGCTGTTGGTCCTTTATTGTAGCTGGTATTTAATTGTCAGGCCCAGATGTCTTATAGTCCACAATATGGGAAAACGATGTTTCATTTTTCCTTTAGAACAACTGAAGGAATTGAAAGTGCGTCTTTCAATCCCTTCTCCAACTCTCTCCAACTTAACACTTATCTATCACATCTCTATCTTCTCTCCCGGCTCTTTCTTCACTCAAATTTATTTCCAAACTTTTCTTTTTATATTAATTTTGTGGATTAACTCAACATTACATCATGATAATGATGACCCTTTCGTTGTGGTCTGATTTCTGAGGGATTTCTTTTATTGGCTATTAGTTTCTATTGTTTTTTCTCCTATCCAACCATTGCTTATACATTTTGAAATGCCCAAGGGCTAGCTTACTTTTTACTAATTAAAATAATCATTTCCATTTTACAATAGATTAATTTATTGTACAAACTTAAAGATATATTTTTTTATCTTTAAATCTTTACTGAAAGTTTAGTTTTAAAATACTTTTTTTTTTTAATAAAGTTTTCTTTAAATAATTTTTCATCTGTGCGATTTTATATATTAGAGTTGAGATGATTTTTAATTTTCAATTTTTAATTCTTAAAAAAAGAAGTTTTTATTTGCGAACTTTTATTTTTCATGTTTAATTTAATAAAAAATAATGTAACGGCGTACGTGCCCGTTACAATATATACTGTCAAAATCGTTACTTTTAGCATTTGCATATTTTTACTATTATTAAAATGCAGATAAAAGATTATACAAAAATCTAAATCAGGTCATTATATTTCCAAAATATGTTTATCTTTATCTCATATCAATTAATTCAAATACTGAACCCAAAAGCTCACATCATAGAAAAAAATTCAGATAATCACGATCTTTTTTTTTTATTTTAGTTTCAATAATAATTTTTTCATATATTTTTTATCAAATATATATTAAAAAAATAATAAATAAAAAATATATAATAAAATAATAATTAGAAAACATATAATAAAATAATAATTAAAAAAATATAGAAAAATAAAAATACTTACCACTAGCCCCCCCCCCTCCAATAATGTTGTCTTCAAAATACATCGGAAAAAGTAGAACTTTTTACCAATGTATTTTTTACACTGAAATATTTTTCAGTAACTATCAAAAAAATGAGAGAAAAACAAAAAAATTCAATTTACTTGATCACAAAAATTATCATAAATTTTTTATTTTTTTATCGTAGGAAAATAAAATTTATTTTTTTGGAAAGTAGAGACAAAGATGGAAATGAAGGTGTAAACAACACATGGGTAGCCTGCGTAGATTTCCGTTAATCTTAACCTCAATCCGGATGTTTATAATTTGAAAATCATTGCCTACATTTATGCGGGTATAAACACAAATAGATTAAACAATATATGGGAATCAGAGGATAGAAAATTCTTAATAAAAAAAATGTGATAAAAATATGCCTTTTATTGTTAATTTTTAAAATGGATTTCATTTTGTGGAACATTTTTTTTTTTTTTTATTAATTCAGTATCAATAGTTTTATTATTAATCCAATTAAATATGTCTGAAGGGATTGTAATGAATTTGCCAATCATGTCCATGATTTCACATTTAAATAGAGCTTAGAAATTTTTTAATTAAGTGAAGATTTTTTATACAAGATTGGGTTTTTTTCCCAAAAGCTGATCTAAAATAATCTAACTTGGTATTCAGTATTAATTTATAAATGTATATCTAGCTATTCTTAGGTAGAGATAAATGACTTAAGATAATTTTGGTTGGCATATAAGTTCTGATGCAATGACATTAAAAATATAATTGAAATATAGTATAACCTTTACTGCATTTAAGATAAATCATTTATGTATGGATTGTGTAACTTTTTTGAATTCATTAGTGTCTTTTCATTTGAAGCTTTGCATCTGCATTTTAATAGTTTAATTTTAGTTAATTTACAATATTGTGGTTTTTTTATATTGTTATATATATGTGTGTGTGTATTATGAAACAAATAAAAATGTCTGCATTAAAATAAAAAAAATCATAATTTATAGAGATCTTCAGTTTTTGTGACATTTACTAATTTGTTTAAGAATTACAGTAAATGTCGTTACTTTTTCAACTCAATAGGAATGTTATTATTTGGAATAGTATTTCAATCTAAACTTTTTATTTTTAAACATAATTACAATCTCCTTTTTTTTTTTAAATTAAAAAAAAAATCAAATTATGGATTCAAGTTTCTTTTCAAAATATTATATATATTCTTTCTTAAATGATAGCAAAATTATTGGTATGTGTAATTTAAATGGCAAGTAGTTATTTTTCAAATATAATCAAGGAAATTATTTAATTGAAAATTTAATCTATTTAATTCAATTATAATAATTTAATTGAATAAAAGCTTTTGAAAGTAATATAAAAAAATTATTTTTGTTTCTATTTTTTTGAAAGTATATTTGAAAAGATTTCAGTAGTAAATAAAACAACAAAATGTATCAAAGAACAAAATATCATGTTATTTTTATTTTTTAATGATTTTATTCTTTCTTCTCAAGCTACTGCCATTAAGGGATTTTTGAAACTACATTAATATTGGATGTAAATTTCAGTGAATCCTTTAAAACTATAATTGAATTGCAGAATGGTTTCTGTGAATGAGTTTGACATCTGAAAATGTACAATCTTCTATTCTGGATAATAAATGATAGAGAAGTAATGGTGAATATATCTATAAGGAATTTTTTTTTCTTCAAGTATATTTATTCAATTGTGTATACATTTTGACTTGAATCTGATCATTTAGTAATGGGCCCTTAATAAAATCTTCAAACCTAAATGTCATAAGAAATCTGGAATAATAATGCATTTCCATGATTGCTTTAAAAAAATCTTATAGTATTCTTTTCATTTAAGTAACAACTGTGTTTTAAAGCTCACAATTGTGTATACATTTTGCCTTGGATCTGATCATTTAGTAATGGGCCCTTAATAAAATCTTCAAACCTAAATGTCATAAGAAATCTGGAATAATAATGCATTTCCATGATTGCTTTAAAAAAAATCGTCTAGTATTCTTTTCATTTAAGTAACAACTGTGTTTTAAAGCTCACATCATGGAACTAAAAGTTGGTGATGCCTTTATCATGAATACTTATAGTCTTAGAAAATAATCATTGATGATTTGCATTGTTTTTTATGCTACCAGTGTTTTTTTTTTATTTATAATAACTAACCTTAAAAAAAAGAAGCTTAATTCTAACATAAATAGTATCTTGAATAAATTAATTATGAAGATATTCTTTTTAAAGGAATTATTATTCATTTTTACGAAAAATATTTGTTTTATTATTTATTAAATGAATTATTAATAAATAAGTATTATGTATGAAAATTTTGTTTAAATTTTAAATTGATTTAAAAGCATTATTTTGGGTTCTAGCAGATGTGTGGTCTTTTCAGATTGTCCGATGTAATAATGAAAGCTGCCATTCAGCTTCAAGGATTTTTGATTAACTGAAAACTTAAAATCAAAACTTTTTACTTCTTTATTTATCATTTATATTAATCTTTTTATTTGCTTGAGATATTCCAGAAGGAAGTATTTTCAAACAGGATACTCTTGTTTCAGTCTTTGATAACACTTCATTGTTGTATAATAATTTTTATACTGAATATTCACTGATTATAACTTTGAAGGTTATTGGTATGTTCTGGATGTTAAAATTTTTATTGTAGAGTAAAATTAATTTTTTTATATATAATCTTTGTTGAAAATGAGATTATTTTGATATATAAACTGAATAAGCATAAAAAATGTGTGTGTAAACATATAAATATGTCCATGTAAATAATAGAGTTATTATGTGATCCAGAGCTCTTTAAAGATTATATAAAATAATTATAATAAATAACTAGAATTATGTAAAAGAAAATCTGTGAATATTTTTTAGATGGCTAGTTATTACAGATTATTAATATTTCTATTTGTTCATTATATAAAACACAATAAATGTGTGTTATAGATACAAATGTAAAACTTTAATATGTTAGAATTAAATATGCACACATTAATTATAAATTATAATTCGGATATGATATAAGAAAAATTATCTTGAAACATTCTATGACTAATATAAACAATTTATTAATTCTCCGAACGTTTTTGAAGGCTTACCCTTCATTATCAAGAAGTACAAAATCTCATCATTTTCCAACGATATACTGATATGCAAATATTCGAACTAAACTAGATGAATATGCAAATTAGAATCAGAGCGCTTCCACTTGCCATTTCTTTGACAAGGCATAAAACGACTCCCTTTTGTTCAATGCATGCTCATCCGAGATGATGAAACACGCCTTCTTAATCTTCCTTCGTAAATCACTCCACTCCCTACATAATACTCTGGGTCCATCTGGTCTGCACGAATGACCCGCAGGCCATTGCATGCTGTACAAAAATTGAAGGGTGGGATGAATCAGCTAAAGCCTTATTATATGAATACACATGTTGGGATAATCTAACTTGCACAGATGCTTGCATCTCTCCATAATATGCAGCCTGGCAGTTGTTTCTGCTACATGCAATTTTGTAAACTGCCTGCTGTGCTTGCACCGGAAGAATATAATCTTTGGTATTGTTTAAACACCTATTCAAATTAGGGGCGAACGAAAACACACGCAGATCTCCGAGCAAAAGATCGCCTATTTTCCTATAAATATTTAGGATATATGGGAGCAAAATTCACGGTTTATCTTGTTTAACCACGTGATTGGGCCTTCTTTTAAATTTATCAATTATATTATCAATGACTCGATGATTATATTGTGCCTTAATGAGCTCATTTCTATAAATTTCAAGGTTGCTTCTTTTGTCATCTTCAAAACTACACAAACAGTTATTTCTATGCAAAAATGATTTGAGGCCAGCAAATTTATGTATATCTGGTGTATTTGATAAGTAATGTATATGGCCTCTGATGTTAATAGGCTTAATGTTCATTTTATAATAAAAGCGATCTGCCTCAATCATTACTTGTTGGTCCAAATATTTAATACTGTTTGATGCTTCTTCCTGACTTACATTTATGTTAAGGCCTGATGCTGTTATAAGGTCAGCTTTAATATCCTCCATGGTTTCCTCTGGGGCAGCCATAAAGATATCCACAAAACTAGCAAACAGAACTAATCCATTATTCATATATCTAAGCACAATAATCCGTTCGTATGCGTTCATCATAAGGCTGGCAATGATACCACTCATCGGGAGACCCATCGGCCAAACGTTGAGCATATGATATCATTCATTATTGAAAACTGCATAAAATATTTCGGTTCATTCATTTCAGCAAAGCAACAACAAACTTAACCCGCTCAAGGTCCATTCCATAATTAATGAGTGCTTCTCTTACCACAATGATCGATTTGGGTCTATCAGTCGATCCATAAAGCTCTGCTACATCAAGTGCAGTCATCTCTTTGTGTTGCTCTGGATGTACATTTTTCAATTTCTCAACAAAATCAAACGATGATTTGACAGCATACTCTCCATATCCAGTAGTTTGGGTGATCCACTTATTTATGATCTTGGCTGCTTTATAGTAGTGTACTCCACCAAAGTCGATCATCAACCTTAAAGGCACACCTTCTTTATGGATTTTGGCGTTTGCAAATATTCTTGGGGGAGTAGTTGCCGAAGGATACATTTGCAAGTATTCTGCTTTAGTAAATGCTTTGAATATGTGTGGCCTAAGCACAAATGATACAAATTTATCTTTGTTTAACTTGAAGTTAATCTCAGGCTCTTTTTGGAATTTTAACTTGTCAATTTGTTGTTGAATTTTATACCTATAATCCACAGTGTCCATAACAACAAATCTATTGCCTTTATCCTCTTTCATCACTGTAATATTCTGTTGGATCATAAACCTTTGTGTTGTTGCTATCCTGTCTCTCCACTGATCTCTCTGTGACTGTATAGTTTTAAGTCACAAATCTCTTGCAATTTTTGATATGTAAGCATCCTTAAGAGGGTTCTTTTCCAATCCAGCATCAGCAACCAGCTCCATTTTAGGGTACTTCCATCCTTCCCCAATAAATCTAGGTCCTTTATTCAGAACTGTTTTAACTCCATCTGGGATCTGCGACATTGATAGGTTTATCTCGGATGAGCACGCATTGAACAAAAGGGAGTCATTTTACGCCTTGTCAAAGAAATGGTGAGTGGAAGCGCTCTGATTCTAATTTGCATATTCATCTAGTTTAGTTCGAATATTTGCATATCAGTATATCGTTGGAAAATGATAAGAGATTTTGTACTTCTTGATAATGAAGGGTAAGCCTTCAAAAATGTTCGGAGAATTAATAAATTGTTTATATTAGTCATAGAATGTTTCAAGATAATTTTTCTTATATCATATCCGAATTATAATTTATAATTAATGTGTGCATATTTAATTCTAACATATTAAAGTTTTACATTTGTTCATTAAGAAATTACTGTATGGTTTTATTTTTCAGATTTCAATGAAGATGAATTGACATAAATATTTTAAAATTATTTTGTATTTGCCAATTCATCTGCAAATTTCAAATGTCAATTGCTTTGATTACAATTAATGTTAAAATATTTTAAAAATTATATTCTTCAAATGTAGCTTAAAATTATATATAAATATTTAGTATGTAATTTAAATTTGTATTTATCTATATGTTTATTTACAGGTTATATTCCTGCATGGTTTAGGTGATACAGGGTAAGTATTTTAATTATTTTTAAAATTCTTTTTATTTTTTCAAAAGAAAATGTTTTGTAATGAATTGCTTAATTTATTAAACTGTTTTTGTGATTTACTTCACTATGACATATGAAGAAAAAAAAACTTCTAACATAATAAAGGAAGCAAGGGGAATAGATGTCAATCTTATCTACATTTGCGGAGGGGGGGAGGGATTGGGTGTGTGTGTTTGTAGTATTTTTTAAAATATCTTATTACATTAAATTCTGTTTCAATGGGAACATAACTGGATTACTGTATATATATTTTTAATTTAAAGATTTTAATTGCACACACAGACATTATACTAAAAAATAATCCTTGATTTAACTAATAATTACATATTCTAGTTACTAAAACGATAAGTTTCAATAAAAGGAGGAAATTTTTTTATTTTTTTTGATACTGATTGAACTTAGAATTGTAAATGTGTTCTATTAAATCATATATAGTGTAATTAATGAAAAGTCCTTTAATCTCATAAACATATTGATAACATGTGGTAGCTCTAGATTACTGTAGTAAAGAGCATATAAAAATATTGTAATTGTATTCTGCAGTTTGAGCTAGATTTAAATTAAACATAGTGTATTTCTTATGAGATTTTGAACATTATTTGTTCATTAAGATTAGTAATAGCATTCTTTTATTATATATAGGATTGACCATCATTTTAATAATTATATTACCAAATGCAGTTTTGTTCAACTTCACAAATTCAGTATCAGTGCAGCTATTGTTTTCATAGGATTTGTTTTGAATTATTTGATACAAAGCAGAAATATTACTGTGACATGGCTAAGATATAATAATTTGATCAGAAAGCATACCATTCATCTGCATGGAATGACTTGTTAACTCTATTTGGCTGAAGTTGAGAATCATTAGAAAATTAGAAGCTCTGAAGTAGATAATGAAATCTGATGCAGAAATACATATAGAAGGCAGTATGGTATTTGCAATATTTGACATGTTTAGATAACTTTTATAAATTTATCATTTCCTTTTTTACAAATGTTTAATCTAAAGAAATGTTTTAATGACTATCTCACACATTTTTTAGCAACCAATAATTTTTTTCCTGGAATATTTTGGAGGTTTTTTTTTTTTACACACATGATCTCAAAAATTATAAAATGTTGACATGAAATTAAATAAATAGAAACCACTTTGAATCATCATTATGTTTTACATTTTATAAATATAATAAAATTGAAGGTTTGTTTTGATCTTTATAAAGCACATTTTAAAAAAAACTATATTAAGAAAAACAGTATTAACAATTGATATCACTAAACATCACATGATCACAATCTCTTATGCTAGCACATAACTGTTATTAAACAGGCAAAACTCTCCATACAGTAATGCCACCCTGTGCTAACCAGAGTAATCAGTGGATGCCAGAAGGCTTTGTACATAAAATCCCTATCTAGTGTCTACTCATCCAATATCCCCAGACTAGTTTCTGGCTTGTGGCCTTCATCAGTTAGGAACTTTGGATCTGAGAGCACTGCACCCTCTGGCATCCATTGATTACTCTGGTTAGCACAGGGTGGCACTACTGTATGGAGAGTTTTGCCTGTTTAATAACAATTGATATCCTTAATTTTTAGAAATATTCCACTGAATTTAAGTAGTAACTTGCAAATTGTTTTGTAATCTTAATACAATTTTGAAGATGATTCAGGCTTGAATGAGATCTGACAAAATAGATATTTTCCTTAAAGCAGTTTTATAGATTGCAACAAGAAAAAAAAACTTATCATGTTCTATTGAGACAAAGATATATATGAAAGAAGAGATATAAAAATAATTAAAAACTATTTAAAAGAGGCTATGAATATGGAGACTTAAGTTCTCTGAAAGCGCTCAGCTATAGAATTCTTTTCTAATAATACTAAACTTCACTTTTTTCCATAAAGTGCAATTTAAATCTTAAAAGAGATTATCTGGAGTAATATAATATGATACAGAAAAGAATTAATGTTGACATAAGGAAGTATAAATATGAAATTGTAAGGAAAATTAAAAAGAGATGTTTCAAAAATATTTAATAATATTGCATTAGAAGGTAAATTATTTTAACACGAGTGCTGTAAATAGGGATAACATCAAGAAATGAATGAAAAATTCTTCAAATAATTAAAATGAACTTTCGATTTGTCATTTTTGAAGGGACTGGAGAAAATAACAACTATACAAAAATAATTGAATAGAAATTTATTAAAAATTAAGGAAAAGAAACAATTTAATGATTATTCATTGAAATTCTTTATGCATAAAGTACAACTTGTCTGTTACTCTATAGAAGATAATCATTCTTTCCTTACTATTGCCATTAAACATGAACAATATTGTTAAAACTACAAGGATACTCTCACACCAGCCATAAGATAGAAGCTTTAAGGAAATAAGAGTGACCATCTTATTTCCAAAGTCAAATGTAATTGTATAAGCCAATCTTAAGTATCTAGAAGTGAGAGCATGAATATAAATTATTCACTCTAATCCATTTCTTATTTTTAATATTCTTATTAGCGCTTCTGAAATTTTAAATTTACTTCGTGCCAATATTTGAGTTTGGAAATAAGACAATCACTCTTATTTTCTTAAAGTCTCTATCTTATGGCTGAGTGAGAGTATCCTTGCTTTTAACACTTGTTTAATGGTCCTAGTTACTATTTAAACATTGTGCTTGTAAAATTTTTTGAGTATTACATAACTGTTAGTGTTCACTATAAATTTGACATTGTAATTCAAAATATTATACACTTTATTTCCAAATTGTGTGTGTACATATTTAAAGTACAGTATATATCAGGGGTGGCCAAGATGTTGACCGGTCAATCGCAAGATCTCTGGAAGTCGAGTCCGAAGCTGACACGAACATTCACAAACTATAATCATAAATTCAGACCTGATTTCAAAATTATTTTAGTTTAAAAATAGTTAAATTTAAAATAACATCTGTTGTTATTGTCGATCTCAAAAATATACCCAGATTGGAAGAAGTTGAAAAGAATTAAATTATTTTTGTGTAACATTAGAAATAAAATTCTTAGAAATATTTAATTGCCATTTTCCTGAGGAGAAATGAAAATAACTTATCCTGGAAAAACAAGGATTTTAATGGATCAATTTTAAAACAAAGAAGTTATGAACTTTTTAAAACACTTAGTCTGGCCAGCAAATAATCCCCAAGGAGATTTAAAAAGAAAACACGACTTCGAACTGTTATTTTTTTCTGTTCCGGTTTTCGTTCTGGCAAAAATAACATTTTTTTCTGGTTTCTAATTCGAAACCCTGAAAAAAATGTAGTCGCCCTCTCATACACTTTCACCAAAAATATCACCCCCAACATCTAAAAGTTTGGCCACCCTTGGTATATATATCATAGTAATTAAATATTTAGCAAAAATCATAGTGATTATATAAGATTTCTTTTTAATGAATAATCTTATCTAATAATTTATTTTAAAAAAAGATTATTTATTTGCTTTGGACAGATTTAATCTCTGTAAATGTGAAGACTTTTAAAGTAAAACTTGTTTATAGACAAATTAGCAAACAAAAAAAAAATTTTTTTTTGAGAAATGATTGGTAGCTAAGTTAATTATTTTTAGTTTAAAATTTTATTTTGAAATGAAATAAGGAAAATGTAATTTTAAATTTAAAAAAAAAAAACCTATACATGTAGAAATGTATTGCATCAGGATCATAATTTATAATTTGTCAATAATACATGCAAAGAAATGTCAATTTGATGAACAGTGGATAACATGTTTACTGTGGTACTGCTATTAAGACCCAATGAATGCAGAAAAATGATGTATGACTTTATACATCTATAAAGAATGAGAAAGTAAAGCAGCCATACATTAATATTATTATTACTTGAAATAGCAAAACATTTTAAGAAAGGGAAATATGCAATTAAATTTATGAAGAATAAAAAAGCTTTAGTAAATTATACAATTATTCAAGATATTTTAAAAGAAGTAGAAGAATAAATAAAAAAATGATGAGTAAAATTATATTTAAACATCCTCATGTCAAGTATAAATAAATGACTGAAAGAATAATAATAATATTAATATTTAGTTAAGATAACAAATATTTTTGGAATTATAGAACTATGACTGACAGTTTATGTAACTTATTTACTATGATCATTACAATTTATCTTCAAATAATTTTTGACTTGAGTAAACAAAAAAAAAAAAAAGAAACTAGATCTAAAATTTTTCTAATATAGAAGAATATATCCAAGGATCAGTGATAATGAAGTGCTATTTTATATTGGAATTGCAAATTATGAAAAGTTATTTTTGTCTATATTATTTCCATTGTGAAACATAATGATAAGATTTTAAAATGCTGTCAAATTTTAAAGAATATCAGAATTTATTAGCAGTGATCCATAGGGATACCAAGAATATTAACATTGACAAAAGTATCTCCAAAACATTTTACATTTTTATGAGAAATATTCTGTGGATTGATGTGAGAAGCAACAGAAAAATAAATGATATTGCTTGAATAATTTATATTTTGTATATTATATGATTGTTTTTTAACAATAATGCTGTAGAACTTCAATAAATATTATAAAGAGATCAGATAAAAGAAACAAAGTAGAACTAAAGCTAACTATTATAAAATAATGTAATCAGTCAATAAAATACTGCAGATGATAATATATATTCATTGTCAGTGATAGCTTGCTATTGCTATCCTTATAAAGATGAAATGAATTAGAAAAATTTAACATATATAAATTTCTTGGTCAGATTAATTATACAAATAGAAATATAATGGATTAAATTTGAATGGAATGCTTTTTATAGAAATAATTATTATTAAAAGCAAATATCCTTATGTGCTGAAAAGAAAATTTTTAATATTTTTCCACATCTGATAAAGTACAAAAAATGTAGCGATTAATAAGAGGGAATTAAAAGTGGTTTAAATAAACAAAAGAATGTACACATTGTTATTATTGACAGAATTAAAAAAATTTAAATGGATTTTGGCCAATCATGTTGCTAGAATAGTTGGCAATAGAAAGAGAATTGGAGTCTCAAGTATGACTTTAAAACATCTAGAAAGAGACCTTCATTGTATAGTAAAGGAATCAATAATGGTTTAAAATTATGATAATGGGGATTATTTAAATATTAACTTTCTAAAAAAATTTTGTTTAGATATATTTTTAACAGAAAGATGGTTAACAGAGTTACATTTTCTTGAAACAGTACTGAATGTAGTACGCAACTTTGTATGATTAAATGCATGTCTACTAGCAAACAGTTTGCCATTTTTTTCATTAAATATTTCAGAAATTTTTGTTTTTAAAATAGATGTAAAATATACTATATAGTATATCAAAGCAGTTAAAATAATTCTCATAATATATTGTGTTATCTTCAATAATTCTCATCATAACTTGCAGTTTTCTAATGTGAAAATAAAAATTCAAAACTAAGTAAAGATTTTTAAAATGTATAGTAATAATTAATGCAAAATATTTTTTAAATTGTAAGTTGCTATTTTTAAATATTAGAAAAACAACTCCTTAAAATGATAAGCATTAAATTTTAATTCTCTTGAAATTTTATCAGTTTTTTTTTTAATACTATTTAATAATTATCTTAATAGTAAATATAACAGAGTACTATGATAAATTTATTCCTTATCAAATAGTTTGTTATATATAACTATCATTAGATTATTTTATTTTAGTCTGTTTTATTTTTAAACATTTTCTTTTTGTTTATTTATGAGATAAAAGAGAATTAGCAAGTGCTGGAATAAGCAAATAAAATTTTAATGTCTTGTAAATTAGATCAGTGAAATATTGAAAATCCTAGATTTGGAAACAAATTCTGTTAATTTTTTAAAAATCCCTTTCTTTTTTCCTGAAAGTTTTTTTATTTTATTTTAACTATTCTGGGAATTATTAAAATGAATGTGATTGATTTGTATGAATGATTTGTTTATTTTAGTCTGTGCAAGATATTCTTATATTATTTTGAAACTAATTGTGGAATTTTTGTTTTATTAAATTAATTTTTTTGGGTATTTATAATAAAATACCAGATATTTTAATTTATTAATAAAACAGCACATAACTAGTCAGGGGATGTAGATATATTAGCATTACCATCAAAGATCTATGGATTATTCATGCATACAATAAATGAATCTGAATTAAGATGAAAGAAACTGCTTGTGAAATATATTAATTAGGTATATAAGTAGATCTTTTAAAAATAAGAGAAACCTTTTTTATTTTATCTTTGTGGTTTATTTATCATGGGCAGATTCATTGGTTAAATAATAAGACACTGATTACATCATACATTTAATCATAGTTAGTGCTAGTTTGATATTGCACGTTAACACTTTTAATACAGGGTTATTTAATGTTTTGTATGTGTAAAATAAATTATTGCTTAATTTTTTATTTACATTTAAGTTTTTACTGGAAGTCATATTTCATGATTTTTTCAGAAGGATAATATGATTAAATAATATTTGATATGTATCTATATGTCTGCATATGTATTATTATAATAGAATAAAAAATTTAACCATGATTAAAGATATTATAGAGAATCTAAATACATAATTGTAAATATAGAGAAAATCATTATAGACATATATACTTGACCATCTATTGATGCACCACTTTTACTGGAATGAAGTGAGACAGCAGTAAAAATAAATAATGTTAATCTCTACTATTATTCATCATCAGCCATTATAAATCATAAATAAGTATCATTATTTCTAATTGGTTTTAACTATACTGTAAAATCCTATACAAATGATCATCATCAATATTCAAGGCTATCTAGTACTAGAAATATACTGATCATAAATAGATTTGTAGTCACATATCATAATAATAGTGGATTTTAAAGGTAAACCTCTGTTTTGTAAAACCATCTAAATATTAAAAAGAATTATCTAGAATCCATACACATACACATTAAATTCTTTTAAGACTAGCACTAGCTTCTTTGTCCACAAGGAATGTTGAACATAGGAGTGTAAGAGTAAGGTTACACAAAATACTTGATCTAGCATTTAAATAATTTGATTAAAATAGTGATTAATAAGTTTTTAATTAATTAGTAATAATAATAAAATAATAAAGATTTAATAAATATTCTCCACTAATACAAATAAATAACATCTAATTCTGATTTACATATAAGTTTTAATTATTATATTAAAACAAAAAATTATGTTTTAAAGATTTATATAAATTGTAAGTATCTTATATATATTATTTAAATAGATCTGCACACAGTTGAGTATCTGGTAATATAAAAAATACTTGTTAAATTTTAATTATTTTTCAAATTATAAGATCAAATTGTTTTACAACATAATTCTTTCCATATTAGCTTATGTAAACAATTATAATGTCATATTTTAAGATTTTCATCTAACATTATCATTAAAAAATATCACCTTTCAATAAAGAAAATAATAAAAAGTGTTTGACAACTGCTAAATTAATCCAGGAACAAAAAAAAAAAAAAATTGTTAATTATTATTTTTCTTTGGGACTTCTCTTGGTCACTTGTCTTTTTTTTTGTTCTCTATCAAGTTTTTGTAGAATTTATGCTATCTAGTTTCATTTATTCAAATTATTTACAGCTCTTTAAAACCTTTCTGTTTTATGTTGTAAAGAGATTTTTTTCTTCTTCTTTATTCTTTAGCTCTGTAATGAGTGTTTGAAATAATATGCAACTATATATGTGATTGCTAGATATTTATCATCAGTATATTTCTTTTGATCATCCTTTCATATATAAATATATGTAAAATAGCTTAATGTTATCACTGGAGTATCTCAAGATTTTTTTTTTTTTTTATTTGTACTTTTGGGCTCATGTGGCCTAGCTTTATAGGTATAGATTGCTTTATAGAAACATCTTGGTTGGTTATAACAAATAATTTATCTGATTATAGCTTTTAATTCCGATTTAGCTTATATACTGTTTGAACTTCAGGTACTGCAAGTGGTAGTTACACACATATGGGCTATAGGTAACGAGAGAATCCGCCAGTAAATACATCACTGGCTTTCCCAAACTCTTCTTAATGTGGAGTCAGCTACCAACTCATTCTTCTTGACTCTGTCAGCTTTTTAATTACACTGATCCTCAGTATTTATATTCATACTAAGGAATGGATGTACAGATTGATAAATAGCAGGATTAATAAAAACAAAATTATAACTTATACAATGTTTACTGTTTTTATCGTATATTCATTAAAACAAATAGATTCAAAAATAATTTTTAAATTAAATTTTTTTTTAAGGTTTACAAAATATAAACATATTAAAGACAATTTTTATAATTACATGTTCAGTAAATAAACATTTTTCTTTACTACAAAATTTGTTTTATTGTATTAAAAATTGAGATTTTTATTAGAATTATAAATTAAATAATATATTTGTGTCAGATAGAGACTTTTTTAAAATTTAATTTTAAGTAATTTATTTCAAATATCAAAAGATGTTTTGCTTAATTAAATCATTTCTTGACTTTATTTTAAATAAAAGGGTTCTTTTTTATTAAATTAAATATATATGCCAGCACACTATCAAGATAACTCATATATTGGATTGTGGACTATGAGATAATGAGTCTCAATATACATATGTATCATCATTAGTAAATAAATAATTTAGCAATGTATATAATTATAATCTTGTGGAAGGAAATTACTCTTCACACATGCACTATTAGATTAAATTTACATGTACTCACCTGTCAGTCAGTATTTTAAAAGCATAAGTGTAACATTTATGTTTAGAGCTAATTTTTATATAAACCAATCCTTATTAATCATGTTTAAATCCAGACTTGAACTTATTATGAGCTTGATATTTCAATTAAGAAATTATTTATACAAATTTTTTTTTATATATTACAGGGAAGAGAAAGTTTCACATTTTTAAGTACCCGTGATTTTGAATTATATTAGTTTGAATATATGTAAATAAATAAATAATTTAGTGATGTATATAATTGTAATCTTGTAGAAGGAAATCAATCTTCACACATGCACTATTAGATTAAATATACATGTACTCACCTATCAATCACTGTTTTAAAAACACAAGTTTAACATTTATGCTTAGAGCCTATTTTTATATAAACCAATTCTTATTGACTATACTTAAATCAGGATTTAAATTTGTTATGAGCCTGATATTTCAATTGACAAATTATTTGTGCAAATTTACTTTATATATCACAGGGAAGAAAAAGCTTTTCATTTTTAAGTTCTTGTTATTTTGCATTTTATTAGTTTGAATATATGTAAATAAATAATTTAGCGATGTATATAATTGTAATCTTATGGAAGGAAATTAATCTTCATACATGTGCTATTAGATTAAATTTTGTACACTTACTTTCACTTTCCTGCGCTATATAAAATAAATTTGCACAAATAACTTGTCAATTGGAATATCAGGCTCATAATAAGTTCAAATCTTGATTTAATCATATTTAATAAGGGTTGTTTTAAATAAAAATAAGCTCTAAGCATAAGTAATATATGTATGCTTTTAAAACACTTATTGACGTTGAGTGCACGTAAATTTAATTCAATGGCAAATGTGTGAAGATTAATTTCTTTCCACAAAATTACAATTATATATTCAAGGTAATATAATCCAAAATCGCAGATACTTAAAAATGAGAAACTTTCTCTTACATGATATACAAAGTAAATTTGCACAAATAATTTGTCAATTGAAATAACAGGCTCATAATACATTATAAGCTCTGATTTAAGCATGGTCAATAAGAGTTGGTTTTTATAAAAATATTCTCTAAGCATAAGTGTTACATTTATGCTTTTAAAACCCTTATTGATAAGTGAGGGCACATAAATTTAATATAATAATGCATGTGTGAAGATTAAGTTCTTTCCACAAGATATCATCATTAACTAACTGTCAAAAGGCAGATACTACATTCTAATCCAGATTTTTCAGTTGTCTGTTTTTATTTTAGTTTCAAAAACTTACTCCAATTTCCTGCTTAAGATCATCAGCCAGTATTTTTTCTTCTCCTATCTCTTTGCTTATGGATTTTATAATTCCTTCCAGCATATCTTTTATAATTTTTTTTTTTCTAATTCATTATCAGTCTAATTTTTTTTTTCTTTTTTACTGTTATTTTGTCATAAACAGTTTTTCCCTTTCTTTACTCTTTTTAGAACTTCAGAATAGCTCATTTAAAAAATTTTTTAAATTATTTTTTTAATTGTATATATTTCTGCTCCATATTTAAACAAACATTTAATGACTTTATAAAGTCCTAATATTAATGCCACCCCCACCCCCCCAATAATCTATCCTTATAAAAAAAAAAAATGTTTGCCATTGCTTGTATCATTGATATTGATTTCAGATATGTATTTTTTTTTTTTTAAAAAAAAAAAAGAATCTTTTTTAGTCCTTTTTTCCCCCTTTCTATATTTTTTGCTTTAATTTTACTTGTATTTATTTTTACCCAAAACTTTCTACAAGATCTATCAATTGTATATAACATAAAAAGCTTACTTTGTTTATTCATTTTTATCAAACAATAATTATTTAACAATTTATTGAAATATACATTTAATAAAATAAATAGGTAGCATCTCATCTCTTTCTATATTTATTATTTAAACAGTACATTTCTTTTTGATAACCTTGCATTTAATTCAATATTAATTAAAGTTTTTCCTTTATTTATTTAATTTCTTTAATGCTTTATTTTAGTGTGTAATAATAATGTGTCAGTTGATTTATAATCTTTTCCCTAAACTTCTTTTCTGGTACTTTAACTATAAGAAAGAAGTTTTAGAATAAGATTGTATAATATTCAAAATGTCATTATACAATAAACATTGCAAAAATTAAGTGTATAAAGGAGATAATTTGCTTAATATATCTATTTTTTTTATTTCTCTTCTTAATATCATTTAATTTTACGAATATCTGATTCATTTAGTTGTTTGGTTTTTTTTAATGTCTTTCTTTCTAATCTACATACAGTACCCCCCCCCCCCCAAGGATCAGTAAACAAAGATTTACCCCTTCCTCTATATTTTATCAACAATAATTATTAGCATTAATTATATTTCATCTTTTTCTAAATTCAAATTTCTTTTTACATAGGAATATCATTAATCTATAATAGATTAAACTAACTTGTTTTAAAATCTTTATATTGTATTAGATTTGGCTTTTTCCCTAGTGGAATCATAATTGTTAAAAGAAAAGTTACTTTATATTTTCCTGTGTCTAAAATTACTTTACAAATGTTAACCACTTCTCTCAAATTATTTTCCTTGTAGCTTTTAATACTTCTACTGCTTTGTTAGTTTTTATTTTTCATTTGTTATAGTTTCTATAAATACATTTTTGATTATTCCACTAAATAATTCATCCTTTTTTTTACTTTTCTTGTTTACATTGAAAAAAAATTTGATACTTATGTAGAATACCTGCCAGAAACTTGTCAGCTGTTTTATTTTAAATAATCCATTTTCAGAGACTTTTAGTATAAACAATAAAGCTGAAATACAAAAGTCCAAAGGATTGTAATTAAAAAAAAAAATAGTGTAAATTTACTAAACCAACTGGTAAACTAATCTCATTGCACTCACAAATGATATTTTGGAGTCTTCTAACTACATTCCTTTCAAAACAGATAGGTGCTTAGAAAATTGTTTGCACACAGCACCCCCATTTCAGCAACATTTGTACATTAAGTTTCATATTGTGCCTATTATAACACACTTTTCAGACAGGCACTATCCTGCAATTTTGAAAATATTCCAGTGCATCTTGTTCTTTTGATGAAAGATTCCAAATTTTAATCATATTTCTAAAAAATGATAAGGCAAAAAAGGAATATTAATAAAATCACATATTAATGAATGTTAAAAAATATAACGATAATTTTAGCCAAGTGTTATCTGTTCGCTTCATGTTAAATACTTTGACACTGAAAATTGTTTACATTTTTTTTTCTTGAAATTATTTTATCAAATATGTATAGCTTGATAACTTATAAAAAATATGAACAAATATATTCTAAATTAAATACTAATTTTAAAAAATTTGAATACAATTTTTAATAAATTCCATTCATAACATAATGTCTATAATAATATAACAAAGATATTTGTAGTTGTTAACTTCTAACTTATCATTATCAGTCATTATTTTTTTTTTTTTGAGAAAATTCATTGAACATTACTTTAATTTTTTTAACATTTATATTCAGTCCTACTTGCTTACTTTCATCTGCTAATTCTTGCAGTATTTCCAGAAGCTCTAAAACATTATTTGCAAAGACAACTACATCATCTGTAAAATCTAGATGACTTAAATTATCTCCATTTACTTTTATTCTCTTAGCTTCCTATTTTAATCCATAAAATACTTCTTGCAAAACTACTATAAAAAGTTTTGGAGATATAGAGTCACCATTTTAATCTTTTTAGTATCATTATGAAATGTAATTGTTACTTTTGCATTTATATAAGTATTTTTTAGAATATGACAATATTCTGTGTCTAGACCTTGATAATCCAATACTTTAATCAATGAAGAAATTCTTATAGAATTAAATGCCTTTTCATAATCTAAAGCATAATGGCAACTCATATTCATTGGTCCTTTTTATAACTTCTCTCAATATTTGAATATGACCCATTGTATCAAAAGCACTTTTAAATCCAGGTTGTTGGGTTTTTTTTTTTTTTTTTGGTCAATTAAAATCTAAAGATCACTGTAACCCGAGTTGTAATTATTTTGGTAAAAATTTTATTTAGAACTGATAAAAGACTGATAGATCTGTACTTTGTGATATATTCTTTATCATCCTTTTTAAAATATTAATGCTGCATTCTTCCAATCATCTGGTATATCTTTTCATTTAGACCTTTGATATATAATTTTGCAAAAAAATATATTTCTTTTAAGATATCGATTATAATTCCATCATTACCTGGAGCTTTCTTCATAAATTTAATTGCATGTCTCACTTATTCACACTTATTTTTTATATATTGTCAATTTTTTTGGTAATCATCCGGGCATGGCCGCTTGATGGCATTTATGTGTCAAAACACATAAAAATGCCCTTTCTGCGGCTGGCCTTACGGCTAATACAACATTTATATTGTATTACCCATTGCAGGCCGCTTTATATGATATTGCACAAAAATATTACGACCTGCTTTGTGCTTCAAAACTTTATGCGTATTTGTTCTATTCATAGCTGATTACCATATTGCTTGAGGGTGTTTTAATTGCAAGTCGGTACAACTTTTCAAATCTCCATAATAGAGTAATGTCATTTATATTTAAATAATGTTGTTAATTACTAATAATTGTCATATGGTCCCCACCCTTCCCTAAAAAAATGTTAATATGTAAAAAATTGGCAAAGAGTATGTTCGAACATGCTTCGACAAAGCTCACGCGCTAAGTCACGTTTCAGTGTGGAAAATATACGAGACCAATAAAATGTCTGAGAAGAACAAGCAATTTTTAAACTTTTCAGAATTGTCGAGTACAGAAAGTGAGACTGTGTCCTTTTTTCAGGCACATAATGTCCTCCCAAATACCAGACTGTTTTTATTACAGCAATAAAATAATAAATAAAAATAAGTTCAAAAAGTCCAAAGTTTGTGTATTTTTTTTTATTTCATTAGAAATTGACAAGTATTTGAATTATCTTTTTTCAGCGGTGTTAAAATAAATTACTATTTTTGTTTACTTTTTGTTAATAATAATAAAGTGTGAAACCCCCTAAAAAAAGCAGTTTATTATAGAAGCCAAAAAAAAAAAAGTAATTCAAATGAAATATAAATAAAAGTAAAAAGTGAGAAAAAGTTGTTGAAAAAAAAATTATTTATTTTTTGTTACAATTATTTATCCGAGGGTGGGAGTGGGGGTTTCAAAACAATTTTTTACCCCAAAAAACACAAAAGTTACTTTTGATTTAATAAGAAGAAAAACAATTTGGTCAACCAAAAAAAAAAAAAAAAAGTAGAAAAAATTTGAAACAATTCCCAAAGAATTGTATTATATTTTTTCAGCAGGGTTAAAACAAGTGAGGTTAAAATAAATTACTATTTTTGTTTACTTTTTGTTAATAATAACAAAGTATGAAACCCCCCAAAAAAGCTGTTTATTGTAGAAGCCAAAAAAAAAAGGCTATTTCAAACGAAATATAAATAAAAGTAAAAACTGAAAAAAGGTTGTTTAAAAAAAAAAATTATTGACTTTTTGTTACAATTATTTATCCGAGAGTGGGGGTTTCAAAACAATTTTTTACCCCCCAAAAACACAAAAGTTACTTTTGATTTAATAAGAAGAAAAACAATTTAGTCAACCAAAAAAAAAGGTAGAACAAAGTCGAAACAAGTCCCAAATAATTGTATTATATTTTTTTGGCGGGGTTAAAACAAGTTTTTTCATCATGAAACAGTCAAAAGTTTTAAAATCAGAAAAATAAACACAAAGTTAAATTACCAAAATTTGTTGAATAAAGAAAAATGTCAGGGTAAAAAAACAACGAAAATGAATATAAAAATTTGTTGAATAAAAAAGAAATCATGTTATAAATGAAATAAAAATTTGTTTAATCAAAAAAAAAATCATGTTATATAAAAAAAAGTTGCGGCCCAATAACGTTACATTTGATTGATTTTGTATAGCATCAACTCCATCAAGCGGTTGTGCCCAGATTTCAGATGATTACCTTTTTTTTTGCACTATTTTACAAAATTTGAGATAGTCAATCCTTCTTAATGCATCATTTTTATATGTTATGATATTCTTTCTTTTCTTTATAAATTATCTTGTCTCATTAGAAATTTTACTGGTCAATTGCTGCTTTTTTGTACCAGCTATATTTGTTGCAGTTTTATAAGGGTATCAGTTTCTTCCTATTGATTTCGTTCAAATCTAAATCATGTTCAAAATCTGTTAATATTTAAAAACAATTTGCAAAATTTAAATTTATTGGAATGTTTCCGAAGATTAGGAACATTAACTGTGAATATTGTTTTTCTAGTTTTGCATTAACATGTATCTTATTATATCTCACTAATCAATGATGACTTTCTATGTTTCTCAAAAAAATAATTCATAATATAGTTTTTCTTTTTCTGAAAACTCCAAATGTATATATTCTCTCTAATTTTTATCATCATAACCAAATTTACCTACAGCACTTTCATCTTTCAGTTGTTTACCAATGCTAGCATTAAAGTCTTCCATGACGAATTTTAAAATGTTCGTCTGATCAAAAGTGTTTCTTGCATCCATATGAAAATCTTCTACTTCTTCTTCACAATGAGCACTTTTTGGGGATAAACCAGAATTATCTGCATTTGATATTTGCTATTGAGTTGAATAATTAATCTTACCACTTTGTCTGATACACCATCAGTCTCCACAATGTTGGTCTTCCATGTTTTATTTACAATGAATTTTATTTCATTTGTACTTCCAATGTTTGTTCTTTGTAATATAGTATATATCTCTTCACCTTTTCTTCTAACTTTACAAAGTCCAATAATGTTTCATTTAATATTAGGTAGTTCTTCCAATTCTTGCAATCTTTCTTCACTTGAAAGTGATTTGCAATTGTAAGTACCTAAATAAAAGGTTGTCATCAAATCGCAGCCTGGGTCCACAATCAGGAGATTTTTAGTGTTCTTGATCCTTTGGCTATCAGCTACTCCCTTGGCTGGTGACTTTACAGCCTCCTGGGAATCAGGGCCATAATTTATTTTGTGTATCGTGATTGTAAATATCTATTAGAAAAAAAAAAATTATTCACATACTCATTCATTCTGACTTCAAGAAAATTTTATTGATATTTCAATTAAGAGCTATCAGGCAACTGAAAAAAAAGACCCTGGTGTTTTTTAATCAAGTAAAAAGCCAATAAATACACCATGCTAGCTAATGTTTGTTAATGAGCAAATCATGCATGTTTGAATACTATATGAATAATAACATAATTATAACAGCTGCAGCGACAAGAAAGTATGGAATGGACATATGAAATTGATTCCTCTAATGCCTCCAAGTGGAATCGAAAAATCACCTTTCAGTTAACAGCAAATTTTTTTCTGCAGCCAGTGTATAAATAGTAGCATCTACATCTAAAAAAAATTCTATATCTTAAAAAACTATTCTATACTTATAAATACAATGATTATAATAATATTTTTTTAATAACTATTCTATTATTTATAATTATTAATATAGGATAAGTTGTCAGTTTGATAAATATATTTATAAATAAGTTAATGATTTTATTTGTCTAGTAGAGGGCTGCATTACCTATTGTCTCTACAGCCAGTCTCTGGAGTTTACCTTATGCTACCTCACTCTGTCAGTGCCACCTTTGTACTATGAATATGACTGGCCTGGTCGAAAATAGTATTAAACTGTAAAGTAGTTACAATTTTGTAATTTTTCCTGAAAGAATGGACCATCCCAATATTTATTTTAAATTTAATGTGCCACTTATATGCATTAATTAATTAACATTTTGATCATATTTATTTTATTTAAAAATAAAGCCAAAAAACACACACAATATATTTTCATTTTGTATCCATTTCACTGTATAAGTTCTCATCAAATTTAAGTGAGCCAGCCAATCAATTTACCTACAGTTTATCCTTACTAACTATAGCATTATATTATGAAAACCTTTCAGCCCCTACAGAATGTTATCATCTGCTCATTGAATTATTTCCAGCCTCTTAATATAATATAAAAGTCTTGGAAGATGTGATATTTGGGTAACTGCCCACTAGGCTCAGATGAGCAGACTATCAG
Organism: Epiperipatus broadwayi; assembly: GCA_028023455.1. Lineage (NCBI taxonomy): Eukaryota > Metazoa > Onychophora > Udeonychophora > Euonychophora > Peripatidae > Epiperipatus > Epiperipatus broadwayi. The sequence goes on along the minus strand of JAQFVV010000009.1, from coordinate 1,194,543 downwards.
CAGAATGTATTTTAAAAGAAAATATAATAAACATAGGTTGACAACTGAGAACAATTAGCCATAACATTTAGTTAAAATAACAGACATCGACATTGAAGTTTCACAAGCTCGGACAATTATTCATATACAAAGGTTAATAATTAATAAATACATATAAATATGTTATAAATAATTACTTTGAACCCAAAGGTCTATAAAAATTATAAGAGGTCTATATGACCTGTATTTGAACCCTAAATCATTTTTTGGCCTATAGAAATAAATCTCTCTGAAATGAAACTCCACGAATTACCCTTATCTATTTTGCTTGGCTTTTTCATAATTCTCTAACTGGGGAGACTAAAATATTTTGTTATCTGGGAAAGAATCTTTATATCAGCATTTGTTTTATTGTAGTTGTCTTAAAATAGCAACTTTAATTCTTTAACTAAGAACATTTTCTAATTACTCTATTTATTTTATAATTACCCATTTCCTATAATTATAGTCTTAAGCATACATTTAGTTTTATTTTACATTTCTGTTATTTCTACAGATAACAATTTATACATATACAGAACTACATTTTAGATTAAAATTGTAAATATAATTTTGATTATGTATTATAAATTAAAATACATTCAATATTTAACATATTATACATTTACAAGACATAACAATTTTCCCCTCACGCTAGAGAATCACTTAAATATTTACTCATACACATTGTCTTTCAGTTTCCTTATCATACTTTGGTTTCTTGACCTTCTTAGAGATGCAAAAGGTTTTTGCCAACTTCTTTAGGCTTCTCTGCACTTACTTCATCTTGTACTATAAATGATTCATTAAGATCATCATTCTCATCTATTGAATTTGCTTTGGCTTCTGATGCTGGTGAACATACTTTATCTTTATATCTATAAGCTTTGTTTAACTTCAGAGATTTATATGTATTCAGATTTCATTATGATCCGATAATTTTATTCCTCTTACTTGTTTCGATGAAAGACTATTCCCACTTGCCAACACTTGTAATTAAATTATGTATCTTTACCTTTTCTCCAATTTTGAACTTTGTTAATTGTTTAAGAGTTCTTTATTCTTACATACTAGTAATGATACTGAGGTCTTAGCTTTTCAACTCTTAAACATTTCTGCAGGCTATCTCTTTATAGTAATACATCGAATAAAATGTTAATTGAACACTGTAGTTGTTACAGTCTCATAAGTATCCTTAAAGCTATTTTATTTATCATTTGTTTTAAGTTGTTGGACTGCTTTTAGTAGGTAAAACACTTTTTATATGTTGCAACATAAACACAGTTCCATTGATGGAAACTACATTTGCTGATAACCGTGACAAACAGTTCACTAAGTACTTTTATTGTATCGTTCATTACTCAATATTCTGCCCTCATTTTTAATCTAGTTGTATTTTTGACAGCATTAACTTTTTCTGGATTAGGATGCTTTCTTTCACTATTAATCACATGACTCAAAAATTTAATTTTGGTAGTGCATCAAAATTCATATGTGCTCAAAATTTTTATAGTCATTCACAAACTTTAATATGTATTTCTGTTTTGGTCTCTGTTTCACTTATTATTAATATATCATCCAAATAAGGATGACTCCTTCCATATTCTGTAACAGCCCGTCCATCTTTGTTAGAAATATATTGGAGCAATAGTTATCCCGTATAGAAGTTGATTGCATTTAAACAAATCTAAGTTTGAAATTCTTGTTGTTACCAGTATCTGATGAAAGGCAGACTGCAAATTCAGATTAGCAAAGAATGATATTTTTTGCATGTGATGTCAATACTTCATAAACATTTGATAGAAGTACATACTTTTATTGATATATTTATGTGCAATTACATGATAATCATGGTAATTGACACACAAGTGAACAGTTCCATCTGGCTTCAATATTACAACTAATGGTGTTGATCAAGTTGACTTCTCAACAGTGTAATAGCAACTTTCCCCACTAATTCTTTGAGAGCTATTTATAAACTCTTAGTTTCAATGCAAAGAGAATCTTTCTAGGTTTACAAATGGTAGAATGGGAGTTTTTCATTAATTCAATATCTATAGGCAAGGTATTTATTTCAGAGGGACCAAATCTAAATAATTCTGAAAACCTCTGAGCCACACAGAATCTAATTTTACTTCCTTAATAATTTTATTTTAATGTTCAATGAACTGAACCAGTTTTCACCTAATATAAGGCTTATATTTTTAGTAACTATATACAAAGGCAGATTTCTATTTAGCTTGTTCAATTTTATAAATATATTTACTAGGGATTTCCATTCACATGGCTTGCTGATAAATCTGTTATAGCAATTGGATACATTTGTTTATAATGTTTAATCAATCGTTTTCTGATATTAAACTGACCCTGGCTCACTGTCAATCTCCATTTTAATTTTTTGATCATAGGCAAATACATCAAGTGTGATTTGTTTTTTGTCCTTTTGAATTTTAAGTTTTTGTTCATTATCAACTCTTCTAGATTGACAGATGGATTATGGACTCATTTTATTTTTTCCCTGACTTTTCCTGCAAATTCGAGACAAATAACCATAATGCCACATGTATAACAGTTTAAGTTTTCTGTGACAGTAACATGTTTTAGTTCCCATAACATTATCTTGATTTATTTTTTTATTTTTGACAAATCTATTTTATTTGCATTTATATGGAGGCTTGCAGACTCTGTAACAATTTGAAATTTGCATACCTGTTCATCAACAACTTCAGATGCTAAGCACTTTTCCATAATCTGAGTATAGGTATATTTAAATTCACTCAACAATTGTTGCCTGAGTTTGCTATCAGTCATCCTTCACAATAATTGGTCAAGAAGCATATCAAAAACACATTCCTTAGTGAGGAAGTGCAATCCTACATCCAATTCTCATAGTCTGGCATCTATTTTTAAATTGGAAACAATGCTATATGTGTAGATATTGTACCGGTCGAAAATGTATGTCCATCCAACAAGATTTAGAATCTAAGCAAAAGTACTCCAAATCCAATCATGCCCAAGATGCACAGGTCAGGAGCAATCATGAATTCTAACTTATTTGCCCATTCCTAAATCTATAACATTATGGATAACACCTATGGTGATACCACATGAATTCATTCTCTCCCGGCCTGGTGCTACAACATTTTGCATGAGAACTCAACTGGTGATGATAATGATGAGAGATTGAGTGAACCTGAGATACACATACATAAATATATTAATGAGATTCAAATGCACTGGATTAAGTTTAAAACATGAATATTTATTTTAACAAAATTCAAGATGATTTTATATATATAATCAACTTCACACATTTTAAACTTTATTTAGATTACAAATATTTGACAATCTTGAGTCAATTATTTTTATTTTAACAGATATCAATCTAATGCGGCATTACAATACACAACGTATATTTGGAAATTGGATTTTATTTAATGTTACAAAATAAATTTATCTGGGTGGTTGGTGGACGTTTTATACATTTGGAAAACACATATCAATATATGATAATAGAGTTTCACCGACTTTAATAGAATGCCTGTGGCATTTGATACATAGCTTTAGATTTATTCATAGCATTTACTGATAACAATTTAAATAAGGATACATTATGATCCATAAGTATACTAAAAACATTTATTTATTACACATTTTCGACATTTAACGATCAAATAGTGCGAAACTCTATAAATACAGGAATATTTCAATAAAGGAGAGGGCAGCTTTGAGAGGTTGGATCTAAAACTTCAACAAAAAATATTTAAAGAGAAAAAAAAAACGTTTCATGATCACACATCATTACAATTTATTTTGTTAAACAGGCTATGAAATGAACTATAAGAAATTGCAGTACTAGCATCATGTCAGTAAAAGAGTGGCAACTTTGGCCAAGAAAACGTCATTCTTCGATTTTAAGGTGGTATGCCAGCTTCAGACCAAGCCGTATCGAAATGGAAAGGTAGGTAGGAAGTTGCTATGGGTCCAGATTATGATAAGTACATGCAGAGCTTCAACTACACTAACTGGCTTGTTCCAGGGAATAGACTTATACCCCTGTTTTGAACGGAAGGCTCCGTAATCTTCTGGAGTGAGGTACAGACAGATATGAGCAGTATAGAAATATATACTTTGAGGAGAAGAATGACAAACGAAGAAGATCATGACTACCCGGAGTGAGGTACGGGCGAATCAGATCAAAATCCTATGTGGCTCATCAATAATTTCTGACATGCCAGCAACACTATTATAGAGATATGAAATCATTGGAATTAAATACTAAAATAAAGCCTTAAGTAGTTTAACAAATACATAATGGTATGTAAAAATAATGACCCATGTAAGATAAAGTCATTAATCAGAAGTTAAAACTATAATTAATAAAATGTGCATTTTCCCTCTTCTTGAATCAATACTATTTTGTTTAATGTATAAAAATAAAATTTGCGCACTTAATAGTGCGAATAACAAAATAGAATGGGTCGTCAGCCTTTTGGTGATGATGATCAATAAAGAAATCAATAAACAGACACCAAGATCCACCCCAGATTGGAAAAGTATTTACACATTTCGTATAAATTTACAATAAAATATTTTTTAAAAAGCACATATCATTTCAAAGAGAAACTCAATCTTACAAGCTATTTAGAAATAAAGACATGAAATAATTAATTACCCCCCCCCCCCTTATATTCCACAGCGGGATATAGAAGCTCATAAGATTGGGTTTGTTTGATATTTACAAATAAAAATTAAGTGAAAAATATAAAAATATCATTAAAAATAAATTATAATTGCAATAAATTATAAGAATAATAAGAAGCGTGACTTGGATGAAATTTAGGTTGTGGAGAATCGATACACAGAAAATAATTATTAATTTAATATACTCTCCAATTAGCGAATTTAAAAGAGATTCAACATAAAGAAAACATTAATTTTTAAGGGTTAAGAGTTAGAATTCAGGTAGTGCGATTATAATGACTTTGGGCTCGTTACCTCATGATTCTCTGGAATGAAGTATGGACGAATCTTAGATGGAAGATGGCATTTTTTGGTTTTCATGGCAGGCAGATTTTACTTAAACTAAAAGCATGTTTCTTGGCCTTGGCGGTTCTGTGACAGCACGGGCACTCTTGATCGGTCGGAGCTACATAGCGGCATGGCAAAGAGTCGGGCTGAAGATTGAGGAAAAGACGGCTTAGGTTCCTCTACTCAAGAACTATTTCAAAAACCAAAAGGACATGAAGTAGTTTAGCAGCAATTGACCAAATTCTAACACAATAGATTTTCAGCCCTATTTATACAAGTTTTGAGTTATTTAAAGAATGCTTCTAATTAAACATCTTAACTCAAATGGAATCCTGAATCTACAGAAGTATTTTCTCTATTGTTATTGGAGATGCAATCGCTAGATAACTGTCCAAAAATAAATTCAAATCAATTTCCAGATTGGAAATAGATTTGATAAAAATGTTAACAGCTAACTTAAAATCAATTAGCTTATTTTAATTTTACTTTCATTAACTTTGATTTAAAAATTCCTTTGAAAACCATGAAACAAACTAATGTTCCCACCCCTTTAATTACTTCTGGACAGTTAACAGTTGCATCTTCCATCTTGAATTTTTTTGTAATTATATAAAGAAAAATAATTATAAAATAAATAAATATAATTAAAAAAAAAAAATACAAAATTATTTACAATATTTGTACTTTTATATATATATATACTCCGTTAATATACGTATATCTCAGAGTCACATCTAGAGACAATAATATTAAAATAATTAAAGAAATTTTTATTTTAAAATTTATATTTATAAATTTTATAGATGCTTCTCAGAAACACACATTCAATTTATATACATATGACAAAAAAGGGAGCAGGATGAAACGTGGGTTAAGTAGTAGAACATTGAATCTCGATCTTGGACTAAGATCGACTGCTTCAATATTGTTGGCTTGAAATATTTATTCACCTTTTCAATTAGATCACTATAAGGAACATCTTCTGGGGCTTTCAGATCATAAAGTTTGTTAGCCACTTATAACAATTCTTTACCTGCTAACCACATTAAAATTGCAACTTTTAATTTTTCATTAACTACATTGCTAACTAACATCTTTCCATACCGCGATTTAGTAATCAAATTTGCATTGCCATTATTAGTTTTGTTGGAGATAAAAATATTTGTTCTATAATACTGTTCTCATGTTTGGACAAATGTACTGTATCAATATGCTATCATCATCATCAATAGTATTCTGTCCATGTACTGGTCCAGAAAGCATTCATATCACCAATTCATTCATTTTGCCACTCCATTCTCTTCATCACCCAGCTCTTTAATTCCATATAACTCTTATCATCTCTATATCATTCAGCAATGTCATTCTTTTCTGTGCTTTTTGTTTCCATTCACCATTCTCTCTTAAACATCATTCATTAAACTATGTATTTTTCTTAATGTATGTCCAATCCAGTTTTTCTTTCTAGTTTCCTCCATCAATCTTCTTTTTTCATTTACCCTTTTCAAAATTTCATTTGTTATTTTATTCATCCAACTGATTTTTTTTCATCCTTTTCCATGAATACATCTCAAAGACTTCCAATCTGTTTTAATTTTATTACTCAATGCAATAGTACACTCCACACATAGCATTTAATTAATCTTTTCATTAATTTTCTCTTCTAAAGAATATTTTCTTTCTCTTAGAAAGTGTTTTCTTTGCCAATGCTATTTTTTCTTTTAACTTCATTTTCACTTCTTCCATCCTCATTCAACCAATTACCCAAATATTTAAATCCCTTTACCTGTTGAACTATGTTATCATGAATTTCAGTTTGCAATCTTTGCATTCCTTTCTATCCATAATCATTTAGTCTTCTCAATCATAGTCTTCATTTCATATTCCATACATCTTTTGTCCAATTTATTCATCATATTCTGAAAACACTAGCAACTCTTATATATTTTATTATTTTATCTCCAATATTAGCTCCTTCACAGTCTAAATAATTATTTAACATGTCTTCCAAATAAATATTAAAAAGAAGAGGTGACATATTGCATCGTTGCCTAACTCCTTTTTCTATATTCACTTCATCAGTCTCATTACTCTCCAGTCTTAATTCTTTTCTTTTGCTCAGTATACATATTCCAAATCAATCTTTTTTCCCCAATACTCCTTTACTTTTTAAGATGGTTATATAACTTTATTCCAGATTACTATATCAAATGCTTTCTTTCATATCCATGGAACATATATCAATTCCTTTTATCTTTTTCAATATATCTCTTCGCAATTGTTTTAACACTAATAGCATCTCTAGTACTTTTCCCTCTGAAAACCAATATTCTTCTCCAATATAGTATTCTATCTTCCTTTAAATCCTTTGAGTTAAAAATCCTCAATAAAACTTTAGAAACATGAGATAACAAATTTATTGTCCTGTATTCTTTACATTTAACAGCTTTATTTATTTTTTAACAATTGGAATCATTATAGTTCCTAAAAAGTCTTCGGGCCAAAACCTCACTATTATATTTTAAATTGCAAAGTCCAACTCCTTTATAGTAAATATGTCTACTATATATCATTAAATCAAATTTCTGTTGAGACAGTATCAATTTATTATTAAATACTGTGCCACTTTGTTATGCTATAGCCATCAAGAAATTTGATTGTTGATTGTGCCACACCAATTGCTATATCCAGGGATAGCTGCTCGTTATCAATTGGACTTCCAAAAGGATTTAGACTCAAATGAGCAGACTATCGGCAGAATATGCATTTAAAAGAAAATATAATAAATATAGTTCGATAACGAGAACAATTAGCAATAACATTTATTATACATTATAGTTAAAACAACAGATATCAGCACTGTACAATTTCACAAGCTCAAACAATTATCCATATGCAAAGCATAACAATTCATATATAAATAATTATTACCTTGAACCCTAAAGTCTATAGAAATAATAAAAGATCTATGCAAACCTGTATTCAAACCCTAGATCTGTATATTTAGATTTACAGAAATAGATTTCACTCTGCAAATTCTCCTTGTTTGTTTTTCTAGATCTTTTTATACTCATAATTCTCTAGATGAGGAGGCTAAAATATTTTATTTTGCAAGGAATTTTATATCTTGTATTACAATTGTCTTAAATTTTAATCCTTTAATGAGAAACATTTTCTAATTACTGCACTAAGCTTTTAATTACAGTCATAAGCTTATATTCATATTATATATAGAACAGTATTTTATATTCAGATTATTCATATAAAAAATTATACATTTGCCAGACATAACAGAAAGTTAATAGAGGTTTATTATGTGGTTGGTGAGCTTCAATTAGAATGCAAACTATCAACTTTCATTGGTTTGACTTTTATTTTAAAATCATAATTATTAATAAGAGGGAAAAAATAATATAAAGAAATCATAAGTATATGTTATAAAAAACAGACAAGACAGCTGAAAGCTGGTAATTTTACTCTTTAGTAAAGCATCATTTTTTAAAAAATATATATTAATTATTGAAATTCAAAAAGTGCATGCAATAATATTTATGATTATAATTAGTATTTCAAAAAATAAAAAGTTGTTACAAACAATAATACATGTAGAATATTTCATAAATAAACATATTGTTTAATAAATTAAATATTAGTAAATAAATAAATTATTTTTATAATTATATGTATTATAATAGTTACCTTTAATTATGTTTATGTTATTTTATAAAATTCGAGATATTCAATCATTTTTAATACATCATTTTTGTATATCTTCATATTGCTTCTTTTCTTCATAAATTCTCTAGTCTCAGTACAAATTTTATTGGGCAATTGCTGTTTTTTTCTACCAGCTATCTTTGTTGCAGTTTTTAAAAGTGTATCAATTATTTTCATATTAATTTCATTCAAATCTGAATCATATTCAAAATCTAATACTTGAAACCGATTTGTAAGTTCTAATTTAAATTCATTAGAATGTTTCTGAAGATTAGGAATATCCACTGTAAATATTGTTTTTCTTAATAATTTTTGTCTCTCTAGTTTTGTATTAACGCGTACGTATCTTACATCTTACTAATCGATGGTCACTTCCTGTGTTAAATTTATTAAGAACATTACAATTTTGAAATATGGTGCGGAAAAGAGTTGAAAATGATATAAGAAAATATAACTGTGAACTAGCAAGGAAAGCTGTAGAAGAAAATAAAAGTCTCAAGAATGTAAAACAACATTTTGGTATTGGTAGGAAATTTATATCTGCAATAACAAAAAAAAATGGAATTATTACTAAAAAGAGAGATGACATCATGAAATGGGTAGAAGACTTTTATCAAGAATTATATAGTAATAAAGAACAAGTACCTCCTATATCTATTACATATTCTCAATTTCCCAGAATTTTAAATGAAGAAGTGTGATATGCTATTAAATGTATGAAGAAAGGCAAGGCTCCAGGTAATGATGGAATTATAATTGATATATTAAAAGAAGCAGGTGAAAAAATAGAATTTTTTTTTAGCAAAATTATATACCAAATATCTAAATGATAAAGATGTACCAGATGATTGGAAGAATGCAGTACTAATATTAATATTTAAAAAAGGTGATAAAGAAGATATTAGAAATTACAGACCTATCAGCCTTTTATCAGTTTTATAAAAATTTTTTACCAAGATAATTACAACTCGTCTACAGAGAACATTGGATTTCCACCAACCAAGAGAACAAGCTGGATTTAAAAGTGGTTTTAGTATAGTAGATCATATCCAGATATTGAGAGAAGTTATAGAAAGGACAAATGAATGTGAGTTGCCATTATGTTTTGGATTTGTAGATTATGAAAAGGCATTTGATTCTATAAACATTTCTTCAGTGATTAAAGCATTGGATCATCAAGGTATAGATCCAGGATATTGTCATATTTTAAGGAATATTTATAAAAATGCAACAGCAACAATTAGATTATATAAGGATACTGGGAAAGTCAACATTGAGAAGGGTATAAGACAAGGTGACTCCATATCTCCAAAACTTTTTACAGCAGTGCTGTAAGAAGTATTTTGTGGATTAAAATGGGAAACTAAAGGAATGAAAGTAAATGGAGATTATTTAAGTCACTTAGATTTGCAGATGATATAGTTGTTTTTGAAAATAATGCTTCAGAGATGCAGGAAATGTTGCAGGAGTTATCAGATGAAAGTAGGACTAAAGATAAATGTTAAAAAGACTAAAGTAATGTTTAATCGATTTGCTCAAAATATGAAAATAAAGATTGATTATGATGAATTAGAAGAAGTTAACAATTACAAATACCTTGGTCAGATTATTAATATAGATGGAAACATAATGGATTAAATTAATCATAGAATTAAATTTGGTTGTAGTCTTTTTGGTAGAAATAACTTGATACTAAAAGGAAATATGCTTATGTGTTCGGAAAGAAAGGTTTTTAACAAATGTGTTTTACTAGTTCTTATTTATGGATCTGAGACTTTTACACTTAATAGAAGAGCAATACAGAGACTTCAGACCACACAAAGAAGTATGGTGAGATGCATGTTGGGAGTAACAAGAAGAGATCGAAAACACAATGTATGGGTAAGAGAACAAACAGGTGTTCCTGACCTCATTGAAAAAATTAAAAGATTGAAGTGGAATTAGGCTGGATATATTGCTAGAAGAGATGATAATAGATGGACAATTGAAATCTTAAATTGGATTCCAAGAGATTGTAAAAGACCCAGAAAGAGATCACATTTGAGATGGATGGATGAAATAAGAAAATGTGCAGGGATGATGTGGAGAAGAGAAGCTAAAGATCAGAGAAGATGGATTGAACTTGGAGAGACATTCATTCTGCAGTGGATTGATAATGGTTGATGATGATGTGATGTTATTTTACCATATTGATTTCTAACAAGCTCTCTGATTGGAATCCTGTATTGGATCCCTGGTTTGAATGTCAAAGAATCATTTTTATTTAGTTTTATTAGTTTGAAAATTAAGCTGATACATTTTTAATTTTATTAAAATTATTTACTATCAACCAATATTAATTATTGAGAGATAGTAAAATTAACATTAAACAAAACACAAATAAATATTTTAAGAAGCAATAAAATTCATGACTAGAGAGTTCAAAAATCAAAGGTATTAATTTTAATACATTGAGGTCTTAGAATTGACTAACTGATATTTTTCATATAAAAAGTTTTGGGAAAAACTTGAAAAAATAGTATGATGAAAAAACAAATAGGAAATTATTTTATAAAATAAAATAGTTGGTGAACAGAGATTCAACAAGGGAAGTGTAAGAGTAAATAAATAACAATTATACTCTTTAAAAAAAAGAACACCAAAGAAATGAATTTGATTGACATTTAATTAAAAAATAATTGTATCCCTTTGGACTCCTATAATGATATTTTAGTATGTGAAAAAATATGATAACAATAAAGTGGTAATATTTGAAAAAAATATATATATTTTTTTAGATATTTGGATTTAAAAAATGTAAAGAAATGATATGAATAGGTTTTTTAGGAGTTTTTGTTCAAAAATTGAATTTTAACATTATGATTTTATAAAATATATTGGAAAATTCATCCTTAATTGAGTAACTAATTACATTTTTACATTTTTAAAAAAAAAGATTCTATGGGATTTGAACCAGGGTCCAAGCCGGATTCCAGTCATCTTTTCAAAGAATAAGTATATATTCTCCATAAACTGAAGATAGGAAAAAGAATTACAAATATATATATATTATTGAATATTTTGATCACATGACATGGTTCTTCTTGTGTTCACAATATCTATTAAAAATTTTCATTGCATACTTGCCTTCAAAAATGTTGGTTACCCCTGATTTACAGCATTATATCTGAATAAATTTTTTTATCAATTTCTACATTCTTTTTTTTTATGTGTAATCTATTTAGTCTAACAAAATTTTATAGTATCTAGACTTTTTTTTTTTTTTCATTATTCATAATAATTTTACCATCTTCTTAGTTTTTTTGTAATATTAACATTCTGTATATATATATATATTTTGTAATATTTTAAAGTTCTAATAGTTTTAAGTAGCCAGTCATAATTGGATTGATATGTTTTATATTGGAATAGTTTTTTTATTTTAAGTTTACTATTTCAAAATAATGGAAACGCTTGTATTAATATTATGTGGACCACAATTTGCTTCTATATAGAATAGAATTTTTTTAATATTTGAATAGTAAACTAAAAAATATTAAGCTATTCATCATGGAGAAAAACTTCATATCTATTGAAGTTACATAAGTAAAGAATTTTATCTATCATTCATTATTTAAGAATAGTTATTCAGGGATGCAATAGCATTTACATCAACTGATGAGAGAGGCTAGGCTTATTTTGCTGACTGCATGGATTGAAGTATTGTCATTTTGAAAAATAATCTGTCTAAAAATAATATTTTTGCAGTGGAATGCATATATTTATCTATACTGCTCATAATTGTTGTTATTGTACTCCATACAGTGCAATGATTGAATTAGGTGAGGATAATGAGATATCTTTCCAAAAAATCTTCATAGATCCACTACCATGGAGTTGAAAAAACTTGTTTATTTGAAAAGTTTTTTGGTGATCAGTAGATCGAAATCCTTTTAGTAGTTAAGAAAAGCATAAATGGGGATTTATGGGACTATATGAATGCTTTCATTTCTATGGTGATGTCACTTGCATAAGCCAGAGGCTTGTAAATGTTAACCTGGCCGTAAATAGTCAGCCCCTCTTAGAATTGATTTTTTGACCACAATAGATAATAACAGCACTTTGATCTCTCAAGATATTGATGTTAAAACATTAAGCAGTTAAATGATTTTGGACAGCAGTATTTCAGATAATTACAGTTTAGCATTTTGATTCCTTTTCAACTCAGATCTAATATTTCTTCTAAAAGATTATAAAATTGATTTCAATATTCTGTTAGATATTCTTTATCACTTGCTGTAAAACAAAAATAAGATACTTTGATTTTATTTCTATTCTTATGCTAAGAAATCAAAAATGTATTGCAAATATAATGTGTTTTCTTATAGGTCATGTAATATATTAATGACAGTAAAAATTGTTGAACTACTTTCACTTTTTAGATCAGTGATTCTTAATCTTTTTGAATTTACAGAACACTTGATTATTAAAAAACATCAAAATACATACCATATATATATATATATATACACAAAATACGAAAATGGCTGAACACATCTTTTATTAAAAACTTATAGATTACAGTTTACATTAATTTAAAAAAAGATTATATTTATGAAAACTTTAACTGAATGATCCATTTTGTACTGTCTCATAATAAATAATTATTTTTAATACAATAAATTTTAACTGATGATTAAAATATCTAATAAAAATTGAAAATAATAATTATTAAAGTTATTTTTAATAAAAAAAAAATATATTACTTTATTTAAGACTTAAGAGACCAGCAAAATATTAGAATTTTAATATTTACACAAAGCACACAAACCAAAATTCATATATACAAACTACAAAATCAGACTCACTTGTAATAAACAATTGAAATATAAATAGATAAGCTCGAAAATGCTAATTAGAAAACAGTTTAAACAAAATTATATTTTGTATTAATAACTACATGACAAGCAAACTGAATGATTGCTTATAAAATTATGGTTCAAGAAGGGTTAATTTTTTTTTTGCATAGATTTGATTTACTTTCATTTTATAAGAAACATTATTGAAATATATTTTATGAGATATTGTCAATGAATGAAATGCCTTCAAGTTATTAATTACTTTCTATTACTTATTCAGTGTTTTTGTTGTTAATTTATTACATCATATGATAATATTTTTCCCTCCAGCTTATTAATTTTTAAAAATTTACTTTCAGAACATAATGATGTGAAAATAAAGAAGGGAGGGGATATAATATGAGAAAAAATGTCATAAATGTCAAAGGACAAAAAAAAAGATTCAATGTAGATGTTTCAATAAATATATATGTATTATAGATGCTTGGCTTATATATACAATTTTGCAAATAGCTGATTTTTTCTTGTAGTCTAACTTCTTATAAGAATCTATAATGGTTTTATCCTCTAGATATTTTCAATCATTATTAATCCATTACAGGATGAAAGTCTCTCCATAATTAATACATTTTCTCCACTTCATAGTCTCTTCTTTATATCACCCCAACAAACTTTTATTTTAATCATCCATCTCACATGTAGTCTCTAAGTCTTTTGCAATCTCTTGGAGTCCAGTTTAAGATATCAAATGTCCATTTATCATACTTTTTGACATTACATCCAGCCCACTTCCATTTCAGTATCTTAATTCTTTCAGTGATGCCAGTGATACCTGTTCATTCTTTCACCAACTTCTTTTTTTTTTTGATCCCTTCTTATTATTTCATTTTACATCTTTCCATACTTTGTTGTGTAATTGAAGACTTCTTATTGCTCATCTATTAAACATTAAGTTTTTGATCCATATATAAAAATTTGATTAAAAATATTTTCAAACATATAAGCATATTTCCTTTTAATATTAAATTATTTCTACTAAAAGCACTTTGTCCAAGTTTAATTTTATGATAAATATCTGAGTGTATTTGAAATTATTCTATTCTTTTAATTCATGATTATAATCTTTATTTACTCTGTTTTTAATATTAATTGATATTAAAGAATTGGTTTATATATTATATTGAAATTGTTTAATTATTGTATGGCAATATTATAATTGGTAAAGCATTGTTACCACCTTTTTATTAGTAATGCATTAAAATATCTGATTAGAAGTTAAATCTGACAAAATAGCATTATTTGTTTTAATAATTATTTACATTGATTAAGAATTAATTTGAGTGTATTTGAAAAAATATTGTTTATTTATTTATATATAAAATACTTACAAGTAATTTACAATTCATTGTTAACTACTCACACTTATTTAAAATTTAAAAAAAAAATAAAGAAAAAAATAATGATAATGAGGAGTGCCTTAAAAATTATGAGTATTAGAACTTTCAAATAAAAATATTTAGACAAAATCATGTCATCACAAAATGTCAAATAACTACTTCAAAGAAATAGTTTTTGATGTATATTAACATATTTGTGATTCAAAGATTGCTTTATAAAATCATTGCAAAATTCATTTAGCTATTTGTTCTTTTTGTCTTTCTTTTCTGGAATTAGAATAAATATATTTATTTTTGAGCAGTTATTCAAGAAGTTTGAGCATCAGAAGTCTTTGAACTAGAAATAATCTGAGAATCTTATCCTCCAGATTATTTAATTTTTAAAATGTGAATCTTCATTTTGGATAGCTGTTAAAAGAATTCATTATTAAAAGCAAATATCTGATTAAAGGCAATCTAAAAATGTTATGCTTAATTTAAAATTTTAAGACAAGAAATTAAATGGTATTTGAAAAGCTGTATTTTTGTATCAAAAAGCTTATTACTCAGGGTTCATAAGAGCACCATAAATGGTAGAGTGAAGCCATGTTCCATGGATCTTAAACTCCAGAATCTGCCACTGCATATACTATTTTAAACCAAGCAGGGAATAGTTAGTAATTAAAAAAAAGAATTATCATAACAAAACTAAACTTTCAGTAAAGCACTAATAAATGAAACAACTTAATGATATTTTTTTTATTAACAGTTTAAACATTCTTTCTCATTTCTAATGATTTTATTCATTGCTTTACTTCAGAAGCCAAGTAGACTAAACTGTGAGATGTTGATATTTCTCAATTTTTATAAAACAAGCTAGCAAACAAAAATGTAAGTATAATTTAAAAACAAAAAATCTGATTAAAGATAGCAAAAAATTTGATGAATTGTATCAGAATAATTTCTTTATTGTGGATCAAATTTTTGTTCTAAATTAAACAGCAGCATCTATTATTGCAGTAATGACATTCTGTCCTCAGCCATTTTTTTCATACTTGGATAAAAATTATATCTCATTTCACTGACCTGCATTTCAATCTTCTTTCCAAAACTTTATCCTTAAAAATATTTTGTAGAAAAACATCATGTCTCTACATGCATCCCAGGAATTTTATTTTCTTCAATCTTATCATGTTCAACAGTTCTCTGTTCACGCTGATATCTCTCAATATCCATTTATGGCTACAAAATTTATGAGATATTCTAGAGTATTTAATGTAGTTAGTGGTTTCATGTCGACTTCTACATCATCATCCCATTGACCACAAGGTTCATTCACCTTTAGGAAGATTTATTCTTTCAAGGGCAGAAAGATGTCCAAATTCTGAGAGATGTTCTTTATTCTGGGGTAGACTGCCTTTAAGTGGGGATGACATTTGACTAGAAAACAATATTAATCTCACTCTAATCCATACAACCCAAACAATCATAATAAAATAAAAAGATCCCTCCCACTTTATTTGTTTTCATTTCTTTAGAATCAAAAGATGATTGTTCATTTAGAATTATTATTAATAAAAATTAAGATTTTAAAGTTTTGAAACATAATTCCCTTTTTGTAAACTTAAATAACATTACAAAAAATTTTGTTGAAGGGTAACATGAATACATTTGCTAAATCATTGAGAAACATTACAAATGAGGAAGAGTACTTTCTTACAAAATATCCTTTTTTCTGTCTCTCTTATCTTTGATATAATCAAAGAAGAATCTAGTCTTACAAATCATACTAATTTTTGATAACAGCAAAACATGAATGAGAAATAATAGCAATTAATAAGAATATTCTTATAATATGAAGTTTGTGATTTATAAAAATACAACAATTTGCTAGTTATTGGACTAATTGGTATGCTTATTTCAATACTTGGATTAAAATTCAAGTTTCTATTTATGCCAAAATGCTGCCTCTCTGTCAAATATTAGCAGGACATTTTAAATAATTTTCAATATTGATAAATGATACAAAAAGCAGGAGTTGTCAATGCTTTAAATTGTAAAAAAAAATAGGTCATTAATATTTTTGTTAGCTATCTGTATAGATCAAATAATGAAAAAAAGAATAGACTGTGTATATTTCATTATTCTAATAAGATATTGTTGTATTTTTGTAAAAATGGCATACAAATTTGTGCACTCCAGAAAAACTAGAATTTATTTGAGAGATGGTTTTTAGACCACATACTGATAACCGAGGAATTTAATTAAAGCATTAACATAATGGTGATTGACAAAATTCCAAGAAATATTTGCTGATTGCAAATATTTCTAGATAAGAAACCTTACCTTATTGGGGAATGTAATTAATTGTTGCAGTTATCAGAAAGCTATAAAAAAGAGTATGTAACAAGTACGTGAGGCCATTTTTAGAGTGCAACTCCAGTTGACTTTCATGTTCAATTCCGTTAGGAGAGATCTAGTGTAGCAGCCAGCCTGAATGTACATTGAGGGAATTGAACGTTAGCTAACTGTAGAGATAGTGTTGTTACAGACTATTCATTATTCTGATTACTTAAAATATTGTCTTATTGTATATATTCATTTGCTGGCCACCCAGTCGTAGTTGCGACACAGCAGATATTAATCTATTTGAATGATATTATAGCATGGGGAAGAGAAGTTAATCAAAATATCTATAATGAAATGATTGTTTGATAAAAAAATATTGTGGTTTAAATAATGTACACATGTAAATATAAAGCTTTAAATTATAAAAAAAATTGGTCAGGAATATTTTTATTATCTATCTGTATTGATCAAATAATGAAAAAAATGATAAGCTGTGTATATATTTCATTATTCTAATATATTAATCTGTTTGGATGATATTATAGTGTGGGGAGGGGGGGAGGAGTTAATTAAAATATCTTTAGTGAAATGATTGATAAAAAGATATTATGATTTAATATAATATAGATACTTAGTAAATTATTAGTTGTCTATGATTAATCAATAAAATAAATGATGTTGATTAAAACAATAATAAAAGTTCCTTTTATTTAAAGTATTCTGAAAAATATATTTATAAATGTTTATATGTTTATTTTTATGTACAGGCATGGCTGGTCCCAAGCGTTAAGTGGTATTAAATCTAGCCATATTAAATATGTATGCCCAACAGCGTAAGTAATAATTTGTATTATCTATTAATATTTTCTAAAAAAAAAAATTTTTTTTAATTAAAAAATTTTAAATGCTGATGTTATAATTATTTGGTACTTTGGTATTAGAGCTGCATCATGGAGCATGTCTTAGATCTACTGTGCCTGTTTACATTCATATCAATCCACTGATAACTTTGTAATTTTGGGATCTGACCAAAATAATGTGTACACTGATCTTGTACACTACTTTTTTGGCAAAAAAAGAACGTGTACACGGATCTTGTACATGTTATTTTGGCAAGATTTACAAAGTTATCGGGGGCGTTTGATACGAATGTGAAAAGGGCACAATAGGTCTAATACATGCTCCATGTCGCAGGACTAAAAATAATTAAAAAAGGAAACCATAATAAACATATTTATCATTTTCAATAAGAAATGTATAATTTTGAATAAGACATTCAAATATGTATGACTTGAACACTAATAATTTTAAGAACGACATTTAAAATAAAATAAAAAAATGTGATTTGCGATCTTAATGAAATGACGGCATTACACAAAAAAATTGTTAGTTTAAATATGCACTAAGCAAACAGTAAATGATTTTGGATTTTAAATAATATTTATAAAAAAATGTTAACTATTCGTAAGACTTTTCACAATAACAATTTTTAAGAACAACATTCCCAATCAAAAAAAAAAAAATGTGATTTGTGATCTTAATGAAATGACGTCATTATACAAAAAAATTGTTGTTAAACAAACAGTAAATGATTTTAGTTTTTAAATAATATTTATAAAAACACATTAAGTATATTCATATGATATTTACCGTGTAATATATAACAAGAATTGTCGCCTTGAAAAAAACATTTTTCATGTAATATTACCTCAGAAAATGGAGATGTCCTCTACTAAAAATTTTTTCTCTGAAAATGTAACAAGTGATTGCAGAGTATGCTGGGATTTTCAACAGAAATGCTAATAAATGTATTTTTTTAATAAACAAATTAAACCAAAAAAAAAAAAAAGAACAAAAACCACAAAAAAGAACACATATTAATTATGAGACTTTTATTAGGTTTTTATCCTGGTGAAACCATTTCTTTTATATCGTTAAGTATGGCAGAGAGAAAGCTGGATAATAACTGAAAATGTTGAAGTATTACAAAAAAAAAAAAAGATCGCATTGATAAAGATAAAAACCCGTTTCCACAAGTATACTCACAGAGTTTATTTCCTTTCAATTTGACATCATTGCGACATTACACATTTATTATAGGTATGAAAAGACACATTTACAATAAATGTGTAATGTCGCGATGACATCAAATTGAAAGGAAATAATCTCTGTGAGTATACATGACAAAACGTGTTTTTCTTTACCAACACAATCATTTTTTTTTTTTGTAATATTTCGACATTTTCAGTTATTGTCCAGATTTCTTTCTGACAACAACTATTCCAATTCATATACAGTTTTATATTTTCAGTTTTTGTTTCTTTTTTTTTTTTGATTTAATTTGTTTATAAAAAAAAGAATGTCTATTAGCATTTCTGTTGAAAATCCCAGCGTACTCTGCACTCACATGCTACATTTTCGGAAGGAAAATTTTTATTAAAGATCTTCATTTTCTGTGGTAATATAACATGAAATGTTTTTTTTCAAGGTGACAATCCTGTTATATATTACACAGTAAGTATCGGATGAGTATATTTAATGTGTTTTTTTAAATATTATTTAGAAACCAAAATCATTTACCATTTGTTTAGTTAAAATTTTTTTGTGCAATGGCATCTTTTCATTAAGATCGCAAATCACTTTTTTTTTATATTAAAAATGTTGTCTTAAAAGTTGTACATATAGTTAATGTCTTTTTATAACTATTATTTAAAAAATAAAATCATTTATTGTTTGTTTAGTGCATATTTAAACTAACAATTTTTTTGTGTAATGCTGTCATTTCATTAAGATCACAAATCACTTTTTTTTTTTTATTTCAAATGTCATTCTTAAAAGTTGTTAGTGTCCAAGTTGTATATATTTGAATGTCTTGTTATTTAAAAACCAAAATTATTTACTGTTTGTTTAGTGCGTATTTAAACTAACAATTTTTTTATTTAATGCCATTTCATTAAGATCATAAATAACATGAATGTCTAGTTCAAAATCATACATTTCTTATTGAAAATGATAAATATGTTTATTATGTTTTTACTTTTAGTTATTTTTAGTCCTGCAACACGGAGCATGTATTAGATTTACTGTGCCTTTTTCACATTTGTATCGAATCCCCGATAACTTTGTAAATCTTGCCAAAATATGTACAAGATTCATGTACATGTTTTTTTTTGTCAAGTCATGTACACATTATTTTGGTCAGATCCCAGGATTACAAAGTTATCAACGGATTGATACAAATGTGAACAGGCACAGTGGATCTAATATATACTCCATGTTGCAGCTCTAATATCAAAGTATTGGTAATTGTATGGTAAAAATTACAACAACAAAAAATATTGCAGCAACACTTTATAATAAGAATAGAATAAAAAATTAGACCCCTGCCTCTAAATGAATTAGATCATAATATTATTCTATTAGCACAATTATATTTAGTTGTTTATTAATTTTGTTAATTATTTTACTAACACAAACATTTATGAACAAAATTAAAAAGAAATTAAGAAAACATTACTTTATTATAATTTAATTTCTTTTAATTTTATTTATAAATAGTTAATTAATTAATAGTGTTAATAAAATAATTAAGAAAAAATATAATGTTACAATAGTTCTTTTCATTCTATTCCCAAGCCATTTATTGTTAATCATAATAATCAATGAACACTAGATATAATATTCACATTCCCAGATTGGTTTCATTAGTGAGGACTTATGATTCAATGTTGAAATTAATGCACTTATGTATCCAGAAGCTAGCTTTTATTCTTTTATACTACTCAATTGAAGTCAAAAACCAGAAACTGGCTTGGGGATTGATTACTCAAGCTTACAATATTGTTGATCATAGACTAGTGTGAAGAGAACTGCTCTTGGAAGCATATTAGTCACCCAAAAAAGTCATATTATACTGTTATTAATATCATAATAATTTTTAAAAAAACTTGAAATGAGCTGATTCACCCTGAATTAAGATGTTAAAAAGACTTTTATTTTTTAAATTAGCCAGCAATTTTCTTCTCTCATTTTTTATGAAGTTAAACAAACTTAAAGATTTACTTTGAATAATAATTTGGCTTAAAGATCATTAAGTGTTCCTATTTTCATAATTGGGCTTCAATACTTCCTAATTGATTTTGTATTCATAGATGTCTTTTAACTTATTTTAAAGTCTTATCTTTATTCTTTATGATGATTCTGCTTAGTAAGCCAATCCTAAGCTACTTATTATGTTAATCATCAACATGCCTTGTTCACTTAATTTAATCATTTTTAATTAATTATGTAAAGTAGAACATTTATGACCAAAGTACTTGAAAGCAACTTGCAGCTCCTGCATTGCAAATAGATGTTACTTCCAAACAGTTGCATCATAAACATATTTTATTTAATAAATAATAAAACCTACTAAACTATATTAACTAATTATACAATGCACTGCAATTAATTTATGTAGGCTTAGGAACAATGAATTGATGTTAATCAATTTATGGTTTTTTTGAACTTAACTTTTATTAATTTAGGACTATTTTTTTTTTTAATCAATTATCAACGTATATACGTAATTATGAAAATTAGAAATTACAAGTTAAAAAAAAAGCAAAAGTATTGATAAAAAGAGCAGAAAATATTGTAGTCATTGAAGATGAGTAAATTCTGAATTTGAAGAAAAGTTGTAACACATGTTAGTCAAAACTGATAATGACAATGATAAAATCATTTATATAAAAAGTTATAATGGAAAAGGTCTAACTTACAATTTTACAATATTATTCTGTTGTAATCTTGATTCCAAAAAGTCCAAGCTACATTAATTGTGCTAAAGCAATGCATATAATTTGATAAAACTGTTCTTTGTAGACACGTTCCAAATATAGAAATAAAATCTTGTTTTGGAATAATTCAAGATTATTACTCATTTTATTGAATTTCACTTATAGATGGAATATTGTGAATGACAATTAAAAAATATCAATTGGGCAGCAAAATATTGTAAAAAAACATTTCTTTGTGAAACAAGATTATGCTTTAAATATGTTATTGTGATGAAATCCAATAATAAAATAAATCAAATAGTTTATTGTTCAGTTTATAAGATATATTTTAGCATTGGAAGTGACAGAATTGAAACTTAGGACCTTGAGCTCCAGATTCTATTGTAAACCACATAGGGCATGATCATTTCAGAAGTATTACATGAAGATATTGACATAACTATGACACTGACTAAAAAGGATTAATTTTGCAAAAATTATGTAAATTAGATCAAGGCTTATTTTGTGTGTTTTGTAATCACATTTTAGAATGTATATTTAAATTTATTGTGTCAACAAAGATCAATATTTTCAAATATTCTGGAATAAATGGAAAGCTTAGTGTAAATTGCAAAAATATTTCAAAAATGATTTTGATCTCTAGCAGACTAAAATATTCAATAAAAAATAAAATGTAAAAGAGAAATTAAAAAATTAAATTTTGTTTTTCTATATAGAGGTAAAAAAAGAAAGAATATATGAAAAAAATGCAAATTATGATCCACTAAAAAAATTTTTAATGTTCATTAAATTAAACATCATCAAAACATGAATTTAAATTAAATATATTTTTGCTGTATTATGATAAAAATGCAGCGTCACTTTAAAATTTATGGATGCATGCAATTAATGAATTTAAATTTTTTTTCAATTTTAAAAATGATAATGTTAAAAAAAAGCTCACTTTAGGAAAAAATTTATACATGAAATGAAAGATATATTTAAAAGTAGAAATATTCATAGTCCTGAATATAAATATATTTTATTTTTAAATGTATGATTGCAAACTTTTTTTTACTAATTTTATGATGGCATTTAGAATATAATTGACAATGGATTTTTCATTCTCTAAACTATCGTATATTAAAATGATAACAAAAAACTACCTTAGTAGTGTATGCATTTGCTACAAAATTAATTTTTTTAATTTAATAAATAATTTTCAAACTTCCAAAATCAAGAACATATAATTTATTTCTTGAAATTTTCAGAAGTTATATGAAATTCTGTATGCTTATTAAAAGTACGTTATAAATACATTTGATCAAAAGCTTTGGAAATAATTCAAATTAATTGAATTTTTTCCAAATTTTGTAACTGATGAATTATCAAATATACTACCATTAGAATTGTTGCTACAAAACCATGTTATTATTGTTTAAAAAATATGATTTTTTTGTGAAAGATAAGAAATCAAAAAGTAATTTCTATTATCATAATTTTAAACAGAAAATATACATGACACTAATTATAGAGAATAATACTTCGATCAGGATTAGTAACTCTGGCAATATCAAGATTGAGAATAAATTTGATAAAATATATAGGCAGCATCAGTGTTCAAAATGTTATATAAATAAAGTTTAGCCAAAAAAAAAATCATTCCCAGAAAGAGCATAAATGAGCTAATCTCAAAATTACAAATGATCATTTAAACCAAAGATAAAAAAATTGGGAAACAGAATAATATGTTGAACATATTAATAATAAACATATGTTTGTTGTATAATAATTTGAAGATCTTATTGCATTATAGTTTTCACTATTGTCCACTTTGAAAGTCATTTTGTTTTAAGAATTTATGATACAAATGATACTTTGTAAGGTATAATTATTTAAACAAATTAATACTACAAATAAATAATTGGAATTTTTTGAAAGCTCCAATTACAAACTTATTGTTAAACTTTTGGATTTTTGATTGCTGTGAAAATATGATAATTAATCATCCTAAGGGTAAATGAAAGAACTTGTATTAAGATATCAAATTTTATGGCCATAACTTTGAATTTGAATATAATTAAAACAGTTTTAATCAGTTTATATGCAAACTTAGGATTTTTTTTTTTTTTTTTCAGATGGCTGGTCCATAGCCATTTTATTAGAAATTTAATTATTGAAGTTAAATGAATGTCTAGATATTATTATTAAATAAAGAACAAAAACCTAAGATTAATCTTAATTGATCAGATGAATGTTGATATGTAAACTATATATGATGCACTTTTCACAATTAGTTGAAGAAGTATCATACTTATGGTGATGAATCTATGGATTACCTTTACTAAAAAACTATCATCCATGAAATAATTTTTTTGAGCCTTCCAGATTAGAATTAAGTTTATTTAGTTCCACAATAAATTTTTTTTGGTGGAGATGTCTTTTGGCAGGTGATATTATTATTATTATTATTATTATTATTATTATTACGACGACGACGACGGCGGCGGCGGCGGCGGCGACGACGTCGTCGTATTATTATTACCGACGACGACTATTATTATTATTATTATTATTTATGATTTACATAATTTATTTTGGGAATAACTTTACTACCATGTTATATTAAAAATGTCTTACTTTTGTTATTCTCTATGTAAATTTTTATATAGAGTGTAATTAAACACTGTTATATATAATTTTGATCAATTCAAGTTTACTCTACATAGTAAAGATGTAAAACATCTGCTATAGTTTTAAAAAAACTTAGTGCCACTTACTTATTTGTGTGTCTGAAGATGTAGTTTCTTTTTCCATTATATTCTTAAAGGAATATTAGTTGAACTTGCATTACATTTTTAAATATGTTATTCAAATGACTTGTTGTAAATTTTGGTTGAATTAATATATATTAATGATGATTTATCTAAATACTTGCTTTATAATCATTATTTTTATTATTTTTCTCTCTGTATGTATGGATATATATAGGATAATTCAAAATATTATTAACTCTTACTGGTGACATTTTTATTTGCAATTATCTTTTCTTTTTTCTTTTTTTTTTTTTGTATTGGACTGTTGCCATTTTGACAAAATAGCTATCACATGAATTTAAAGCAACTTCAGGAAAGGTTGAAGTATAGGCAAACATTTTTCTGATCTCCCTCTTTCTCTAAGAATGTCACATATTTATATTAACAATTTAAAAATGAATTTGCATCTAGATTTATGTATACTTATACAAATGTTTGATCATATAAATGATAGTGTGGAATCTGTCTTAGTGGCTTATAACTATCTGTCTATTTTAAGAATAATAATTTTTTTAAAAAAAATAAAAATATTGTTGGGTAAATCTTTCCCTCCTCATCTAAAAATAATGATTTGGTAAAAGTAATATTTATTTCATTTATAACAGTTGTATAAATTTTATATCATTTCATATTATATTTATAAATATGTATATATGTATAAATATTTATAAACATATGTATATATGTGACTATATATATTTAGACCAACTATACCTGTTACTCTTAATGCAGGAATTAGAATGCCATCATGGTAAGTATTATTATTATTTTATTCTTAACTAATTTTTATATTCTAATTCTATATAATTTATTTTCTAATATATATTTTCTTTAATGTAAGTGTATATATATATATTTAAACAGTATTCTCTGATAACATTGCATATTATTCAATATTTAGTACATCATCTCCTTTTAATGCTTAATTTTTTGCAATGTTTAAATTTTATTAGGTGAAATCATTGTCTCAATTATTCTGCTATCTTCTTGAAAGTTCTATGCAGAAAAGTTATTCATTGTATTATTATTAATATTTTTTATAACACAATGCATAATTTTTCTTTTTAGTTCTCTGAAAATGTTGACTTTATTTAATAAAATTTGGTCATTATAAAAATTAAGCATTAAAAGATGATTCATTAAATATACTGTATATATAAAATTGAGCTATTAAGATATCAATCATATATCACTATTTTATAAAAGTACTTAAAAATGTCATTCTATCATAATGATTTTTTAAAGGCAAATGGTAGACATAAGTAAATAATTTTTTTCTTCAATTATTTAGTGTGTATATGCACATGCATGTACGCATTACATTTTAAAATGAAAAAGCTTTTCATGGGCACAAAATACAAACATAGATTTCATGTTCTTCCATATATGTGGTTTCTTATTATTGATATCACTATTCCAAAGCATTATAATATTGAAACAATATTCATTACCAATCAGAAAATTGGCATTAATTAAAAACTTAAGGAATTTGATATGTCTATGAAATTGTTGTGAAGTTGTAAGACTTTTTTTTGTAACAGCAATTGTTGCATCAATGCTAAAGCAATGAGTATGTTAATGCAATCAAATAAGAATTGTCATCATCAACAATTATTCTATATATTTTGGAGATCAATACACAATATAGATTTTGCCCAAACTAAAATTTTATTTAAATGTAACTTGCCCTATGAGAGAATATTTAGATAATCCATTGAAATTCTAAAGAGATCCAATTGCACTAATAAATATGATAAAACAGAAAGCTTTTATCCATATGGAAAAATGTTATAAGCATGCCAATCAAAAACAAAACTTTTTATATTAATCATTCAATGCCATACCATTCTTTCAGTTTGATTTTTAAATTTGATATTGGATAAAAATCAATAGTCTAATAATATAACTTTTAACTATAATGAATTTTTTAATATTTTAGAAAACATCTATTGGACTGCCCTTCCAAATGATAGCAAGTGAAATCCTACGGAAACATCGGGCTTATTTTACTGACAGTATAGTACATTCATGGATGAACTTAAAAACTATATTTACAATTACACGTGTTTGTTTATTTGAAGTATAATTATCTTCAAATGCACATATCATACTAATCCTTTACAAATCTGATCTTCTAGAGTCATTTTAATAATTTTGCAAATAACACTCTCTTGAATTATATAATAGCTTAAATTGATATGAAAGACATTATTTGAAAGTTTATTAAAACAACTCTAGGAAGTCTGGCTTGTAAAGAATTATTATGGTATGTGTATATGAAGATTAATACCTCATGAATATTATTATATATTCTTAGCACTAAATATTTAATAGTCATTGTTTAGTTACAAGATTATTAAAATTAATAGAATATATATATATCAATTATTTTTTAAAATTTTAATAACATTAATTATTTCTCTGCATTGTCAACCAAGTTTGGAAATTCTTGAGATTCCATAAATTTTCTGTAGAAGTTCTGTAATCTCGGCCTGGTATTTTTCAGGAATTTTATTTATGTCGATATCATGAAAAGATCTGAAAATATTTCAAAATAAGTTTTGTTGCTTTCAAAATCAGGGTAACTTTTCTTGAAATTTATTATGCTCTTTTATTAAAATGTTATGTTTCTTTAGTTATTATTAAAAGTAGAGGTAAATGTTGGAAAATTGATAAAATTATTGTTACTTAACTAGCTATGGAAAAAAATTCAATTCTTTTTGAAATAATGTCCATATAATTTGATTACTAATTGAATTTCTTTTTGTAATTTTATGCTTAGGTTATTTATATTGGTAGTTATACCAATGAGAAATGACAAATCACAACCATTCTTTATTAGTTAATTCTGATATAAGTTTTCCTTTAATTTCCATGAAGAGCTTCACTTCATATTTTAATTCAAAAAAACCTTTTTAATATAGCTCCTTTTGAAAGCCATCACGCTTAACAATAATATGTTAAATCTTCATAATCGACTTTAAGATATCTAGAAATTTTACAAATTAACTTCATTTATGCACTTAATCCCAACAATCATTACATTCTCCATGTTAATAATTTTAGAACATAAATTTTATTGAATTTTTGCAATGAGAAATACATTTTCTCTTGAATTCATTTTCATCCATATCATTGTTGAAATGCTCTAAAATGTCCTTATTCTTTCTAATTGACTTGGCTCCATTAGTAGATATTCCAGACAAATTATGGTACCGCATTTGAACTTTAACATTACTTCTTTTAATTTATCAAAGATGTCATTGCTTACTCTCTCAAGTTGAATAAGAGGTAATATTTCTTTGGTAATATTAAAATTTTGATTAATTCTTTTAATAGGATTGAACAGTGTCTATAAGTAATTTTTTCCCAACAGCCATTCCAATTTACTGACATTTCAATTTACCTTGTAACTGTTCTTCATGATATATTTATATTCTCAAATTTTTTTTTGTATTTAGGGCAGATTAACCATACAGCAACTAGGATGCAGTCTTTTATAAACTCCTTTTTTGAAAATTGTTTAGAATTTTCTATTTTTTAATTTAAAAAATAATGTAACTTGCTTTCACAGAATTTTCTGTCTGCTGCTTAATTAAACATCTTTTCAAGTTTTCTATATTAATATTTCTTTGTTATCCAACAATTTAGTTATCATCAGAATGTTTTGATGAATAATACTCTTAATATTGTGTTCTTTATTAACTGCAATATTTTTCCGATGATAGGCATATCGCTTTACTATATCTTTCCTAAAAAAATATGTGATGATTCATTTCTCTTGAAATGCATAATTTTCTGTGACAATTTAATTAAATGTAAAATAATAAGAAGAAGACAAAGTTAAAATTTGAATTTACCTTTGCTAGTATATGACATTTCATTTATGAAAATCACTACAAAAACAAACAAAATGTCCTCAAAGTTGCAGATTAAATCCATATTCAGATAAAATGCACAATGTACATAATTTTTGGAATATTATGAGGAAAAATGATTGAAAAAAACTAATATTTTATTTTACTTTACTGTTGATTCAATCTTTGCATATATGTGTTTTGAAAATGTCTGAGAGCTGGATTGAGAGCATTCAAGAAATGGAGGTAATCTACAGGCCGGAGGTTGCCCAACACTGGCATAAAGGAATTTTCTAATTGAACTAACAAGTTTTTGCAAAAAGAAGTTTTTTAATGTTTATATATTTATGGAAGAATTATTAATTTTTATCTTAAAATGTAACTGGGTAAATATACATATAAATATCTCATAAGATGCTCATTGATATGTTTTACAACTAGCAACCTAATTGGATATATGCATACAACATCAGTTAAATTTAAGTCGCTTTTACAAGATATTCCTGATGCATTTATAGCTATAATTACTTTATATAGATGATAAGTGCAATTCTAAATCCTTAATTAAATAACAATCAATATTGTTTTTTATGCAAATACATATGTGCAAAATTAATTATATTGTTAAAGGAATAATGCAGCAAAATATATGCATAAGTATAAAATGACCAAATATTTAAATAAATTTATTATAGTAATTGAAATAACATTAATAGTTTTATTAATTACTGAATAATAAATGGATTAATGTCACATCTAAAATAAATATTCTAATTTAGAATAATAATTCCAACATATAAACATAGTATAGATATTAAATTATTAAATATATTGAAAAGAATAACTGTAATGATGTGGGTTAAATGTAAGCTCATCCCATTTACATATATATATATAAATACTAATGTTGACCCGAATATAAATATATCTATATAATGCATATATTGGTGTGTATATATTTGATTCAACATTTACATTTATACATGTGTGTGTGTAAACCAGATGAACATAGATTTAACCCACTTCACTATTGTTGTTGTTTTCACATATTTAACAATTTAATATCTATACTATATTTTTATATATTAGAATTATTATATACTAGAATATTTATTTTACATGTATCATTAATTCATTTATTGTTCGTTAATTAATAAAAATATGATTATTATTATTATTATTATAAATTTATTTAAATATTACATTAAGTATTATCTATTTTATAATCTTGTGCCTATATTTGGAAAATGCTTTTGTTCTATATGAAGCAAATTAATACAATAATGAAATATTGGTGTATGGGTGTGAGGATTCTATATAATTTTCTTTGGAATTATTTGGATAATATCCCAAGATTACAACTTATAGAATAACTCTAATAGTACTAAAAATCTCCTTTCAAACTATTTACATCTGGAAGTTATATTGTTGCTATTTTATTTATATCTAGTATACACATGGTATCAACATGGGCCTGAGCATGATCATCATCATAATCACAATCTTTACTGATTAATTTTAATTGTATATCTTTGTTTTGTTGAAACATATAGATCAATCTTTTCCATCTATGTTTTTCAAAACCTGAATAAACTTGCGGGAATGAATTTTATTTTCACTTTTTTCCCTTGCATTTAGAAATTAACTTGGAATAAAAGGGTTAAAAATATGTTCTATATAGTGGCTAATAGTATGATAATTGACTACATTCATCATTGTCTAAAATTCACAATACTGAAGCATCACTTTGTTTAATTTAAATTTAATTTATGCAAACTAATAAGTTTATGCTATGCAAATAAAGACAATTGTTTAATGGTATTTGATTTGTTTTGACTTTCAAGCTATTTGTTCATCTTTATATAATGAAAATACATTTTAATTTATGAATGGTAATATTTTATGGCTTATTATTGAAATTTTAAGATGGAATAATTTTTTTTAAAATTATTTGCCATTATTATTGTCATTAAATAATAGATTATATATATTATGTAATAGATTTAAATTGGTAAGTTTAATTTAAAAGTAGTTAATGAAAATTATGAAATCACTAACAAATAGAATTTGGAAATTATTTCATTATAAAATACTTATCATATTTGACTTATGTATGCATAATCACAATTGCTTTTTTTGTTTATTTCTATTACATTTCTATAATATTTATTAAATGTATATGTATTTATTAAGTACATAATTTATATTTATTATAAAAAGTAATTAAAATATTGAACAATATTTCAGGTTTGATATTTTGGCTCTTTCATCTGATGGTCCTGAAGATGAAGCAGGAATCAGGAAAGCTGCAGATCTTGGTATGACATCAAAATCTTACTTAGATTAGGTTTAAAATTTAATATTGGAATTAAATTTCATATTTTATTTTAAATCTTTATTTTTATATTTTATGGTGTATTTTATAATTTGCATGAACTTTTATTGTATAATTTCACTTAACAGCTAAGATGAGATGAATCTTTGATGGAAGATAATAAGTTGATACAAATTCCAGTTTTAAATCTTCATCTTTAGATTTGGAGAGAAATTCTAAAAATAAAGGTAAATTCTGGGTTTATCACTCACAGAACTCCTCACCAATAGTGAAATCCTCATTATATTACAATCTTATTTTTGTTTTAGAATAGTGCATTAATATCAATGGACCAATCCAATAAATTTAAAGCCACTACCCTCTAGCGAATAATCACTAGATACCTTTAATATGTACAGTATTGATAGTTAGCCTAATACTTGAAAGAAAAATTCTAAACCTGCTTGTGACTTAGTAAAATCATTTCATAGTTTAGCAAGTCTATACTCTTATTCCAGATATGAACATGGCTGATAGGTTAACTAACACTATGCTTTGCGATTCCAAAAAAAAAAAAAATCTGACAATGGTTATTTTTTTTTGTCTAAAATGTTAAATGTAAAATGCATTGTGAAGATAAGTAGGATATGTTTATAAAAAAAATAATAATACTAACCTGTTTATGCGTGCATTATGAAAAATTAATTGATTTTTAAAAAGTAAATATATATATATTTTACTTTTAATAATTCTTTCAAAATTAAATAAATTAATTAAAAACAAAAATCAACTATTATTATTAGATCATTTTATTTTTAAATTGTGTTTATGCTACTTTGCTTAAAATGTGTGTGTGTGTGTGTGTATAAATATAAAAAACTAACCAAAGGAAATACATATAAAAAAACCAAAAAAAAACTTATAAATCCAAGAAATATTATATTATTTCTTGGATTTATGTTTTTTTTTTTTTTTGGTTTTATATATATATATATATATAGACACAGATGTGCAATAGTATAATCCAGTAATGTTGTTTGCCTGGCCTTCTTTGATTAATGATATTGTTGAATTTAATAAGTTATTTTATAATTATGGCAAAAATAAACTGTAGCTGTTTAAAAAATATTAGAACATAATGTACCAATGTGATATGTTGGACTATTTCCATCATCTATGCATGAATGTTGAATGTATAGAAAATTTTAAATTTTATTTAAACTTTTCAAATACAAACAACTTGTTAGTAATAACACACAATTAGACAACATAGGTTAGTAATTACACAACGTTTCTTCAGGTGTTGCTGGCCTGATATGCATAGTGACAGTATTAGCATAGAAGTTGAACTCATACCTTTAGATTCTTGAATATCAAATTTAAGGCAAACGCTTTAACCTACTGAACTATTCTGTTAGCATTTGCCTTAAATTTGATATTCAAGAATCTAAAGATGCGAGGTCAACTTCTATGCGAATACTGTCATTGTGAATATCAGGCCAGCAACACCTGAAGAAAAGTGGACAATAATACTACACGAAATGTTGTGTAATTACTAATCTGCGTTGTCTAATTGTATGTTATTACTAACAAGTTGTTTGTATTTGAAAAGTTTAAATAAAGTTTAAAATTTTTTATACATTAAAAACATTCACTCATAGATGATGGAAATAGTTCAACATATCACATCTAATAATATACCATCATCACAAACTTTCAGGCAAATAATGTACCAATATTTGAACAAAAATTAAATGATAATTTATTAAAGATTGTTGCTTAAAATCAAAGAAAAATTGCACTTTGATTTATTGTTTACTATAGTTATGAAGAGTCTTATTTTCTTTGATCTTTTTAATCATTTTCTCAACTGAAACTATCATGTATTTGATTATTTCTAGTATAATTTTTTGGATCAAGGAGGTTGCCTTGATCCCAGTTTGAAATTATTGATTGCTATCTATATTGGGATTGTCTAAATATTGATTGGTTTCTAATGATTATGTATATACATATATATATATTAAAAGAAATGCAATGCTTATTATATCTTCCAAATTGCCCAGAATTTTGAATGAGGAAGTGAGCTATGCAATTAAATTTATGAAGAAAGAGAAGGCTCCAGGTAATGATGGAATTATAATTGATATATTAAAAGAAGCAGATGAAGAAATAGAAAATTTTTTAGCAAAGTTATATACCAAATGTCTAAATGATAAAGATGTACCAGATGATTGGAAGAATGCAGTAATAATATTAATATTTAAAAAAGGTGATAAAGAAGATATTAGAAATTACCGACCTATCAGTCTTTTATCAGTTTTATACAAAATTTTTACTAAGATAATTACAACTCGTCTACAGAAAACACTGGATTTTCACCAACCAAGAGAACAAGCTGGATTTAAGAGTGTTTTTAGTACAGTAGATCATATCCAGGTATTGAGAGAGGTTATAGAAAGGACAAATGAATATGAGTTGCCATTATGCTTAGGATTTGTAGATTATGAAAAAGCATTTGATTCTATAAACATTTCTTCAGTGATTAAAGCATTGGATCATCAAGGTATAGATCCAGGATATTGGCATATTTTAAAGAATATTTATAAAAATGCAACAGCAACAATTAGATTAAATAATGATAGTAGAAAAATCAACATTGAAAAGGGTGTAAGACAGGGTGACTCCATATCTCCAAAACTTTTTATAGCAGTGCTGCAAGAAGTATTTTATGGATTAAAATGGGAAGCTAAAGGAGTGAAAGTAAATGGAGATTATTTAAGTCATTGATATTTTGCAGATGATGTAGTTGTTTTTGCAAATAATGCTTTAGAGATACAGGAAATGTTGCAGGAGTTATCAGATGAAAGTAAGACTAAAGATAAATGTTAAAAAGACTAAAGTAATGTTTAACTGAAACACACAGGCTGATGATTACTGGTTTAGCATGAAATACGTATATTGGTGATTATTTATCTTTTCAACATATATGTGTTCAGGTGTACCAGTGTTATGAGATAGTGTGGAGAGTGATGGGTTGTGTGAAAGTCTGTGCTCATATACCCTAAAGTAATGTTTAATAAATTTTCTCAAAATATTAAAATAAAGATTGATTATGATGAGTTAGAAGTTTTAACAGTTACAAATACCTTGGTCAGATTATTTATACAGATGGAAACATAATGGATGAAATTAATCATAGAATTAAACTTGGTTGGAGTGCTTTTGGTAGAAATAACTTGATGCTAAAAGGAAATATGCCTATGTGTTTGAAAAGGAAGGTTTTTAATAAATGTGCTTTGCCAGTTCTTACTTATGGATCTGAGACTTGGACACTTAATAGAAGAGCAATACAGAGACTTCAGACCACTCAAAGAAGTATGGAGAGATGCATGTTGGGAGTAACGAGAGATGCATGTTGGGAGTAACAAGAAGAGATCGAAAACGCAATGTATGGGTAAGAGAACAAACATGTGTTACTGACCTCATTGAAAAAATTAAAAGCCTGAAGTGGAGTTGGGCCAGACATATTGCTAGAAGAGATGATAATAGATGGACAATTGAAATTTTAAACTGGATTCCAAGAGATTGTAAAAGATCCAGAAAGAGACCACATGTGAGATGGATGGATGAAATAAAAAAGTGTGCAGGGGTAATGTGGAAAAGAGTAGCTAAAGATAGGAAAAGGTGGATTGAACTTGGAGAGACCTTCATCCCGCAGTGGATTGATAATGGTTGATGATGATGATGATGATGATGATCTGGTATGTGAGAGAAAATTTACATATATTTATTAAAAGAAATACAATGCTTATTACTAAAAAATAATAATAAATATTTTTTAGAATTACTATTATTGTCTAAATTCAAAATTTTTAAAAATGAATGTGTTAGTATTTTATAAGTTCAATTGTAATTGCATAGATAATTAAGTGTACAAAATCTTGTAAGATTTATATTTAAATTAGTCATAATATTTTCTATCTTGTGTAATCATCTTTAATATATTAGTTGTATATTTTATTTTTTTTGTCTTGAGATTTTTTTTTATTTTTAAAATCTTGATGTAAATTCGACCCATATTTATACAACCTGTTTTGTTTGCCTTTTTTATGTACTAATAAAAAATACTTTAAAATTGTTGTTTAGTTTTTATCTTTAGATCTTTTGTTTTCATCTTTATTTTATTGTAAAGCTTGCTAAATTCTTAAGGCAGTGTCATGTTATATAAAACTAGTATTTTACTATTATTCCAAATCTAAAATATTAAATATGTAATTATATACTTAACATTATATATAAATATTGCTTCTTTGTTTTGCATATGATAAAACTTAATATTTCATAAATTTATACATGATTTGTCAGTATGTATACAAACAAATTATTAAGATAAATTTATATGAATTTAGCTCAATCCAGTGAATAGTAGTAACAAAATATTTATTTGTCAAGCAATTCATATAGTATATCTAGATGATAATTAATCAAAATCATAATAGATAAAGATTAATAATAACAAATCACTTAATTCTTTAATTTATACATGACAAAACAGGAATACTTCTCTAGTCTAATGCCATCTATAGCAAGCTTGATTAATCAATGATTATTACTAGATAGTACTGCAATAATTTCCATCCACAAACAAGATTCTGTCTTTTGTCTACCAATGGAGACTAAAGATTCAAAATTAGAAAAATGAAGTTATGCAAGTTAGCAACTATCTTTTACTTCATTTTATTATCCAAACAAATTCAAAACGCATTTAAGGTTCTGACTTCAAATCAATGTACGTGAACAATTATATAGATCCGAATCACTAAATATCTTAATATCTCAGTTCTTTTCTAATAGTAAGAACATTTTTTTCTCTCTCTATGAAAATTAATAACAACAAATTAATTTTTTGATTTACACAATATGTAATGAAGTGTCATTTATTAAGGTTTAATAATTATTAATTATCTGATGGTAGACTGGTTTCTGTCTTTTGCCTTTATCAATGAAGACTTGGATTCAAAAGTGTAAATAATGCAATTATGCATTGAACAGTTACTTTTAACTCCATTTTACAAAATAACCTCAATGTATTTTGAATTTTAGGCTTTTAGCTTAAATAGTAAAATGGAGTTAAAATTGAATTGCTAGATGCATAATTGTGTTACTTCCGGCTTTGAATGCCAAACATTAGTGTTAAAGGCAAAACTCAGAATCTGATCTGTGGATAAGGATTTAAATGCATTACTATCTGATAATCATTGATTACTTGAACTCTTTTATAAATGACATTAAAATAGAAACTGCTCTTGGTTTATGGTTAATGACTGGTCATGGATGAAATTTCCATATAGGATCAAGTAAATGTACTTTCCAAAAACGTATATGCAGAGGATTGCTTATATGGTATTTTAATAAAAATATTAAAATTATAAAGATTTTTATACAAACTGAAAAAAAAAAAAAAAGTCAAATATATATAAAAATTAGTTTAGAAAAGATTTTTTTTTTTAACTTTGTTTTTCTTTCTAATCTATTTGTAAAAATCTAGCTCAGCTTTCTTCATTAACATAAGCATTTACTATATGGAAACATTTATAATTATAAATCTTTTAAATAATAATTAATATGGAGTTAATAAATAAATAAATATCACAGACTTCTTTAGATTGGCACTTGTCATATCCTAAAAGCTACAATGAAAGCATTAAAGAAAATCAGTGACAATGAAACCAGGTTTTTACAATTATTTTATAATTGGTTAGCTTTCTAGTACATGACATTGATTTTTACTGTACAGTTCATTGTACCTTTTTTATTTATATTTTATTGTCCAAATTAATGTTTTGATGTCAGTTTGATTTTACTCATTCTGTCATTGATCATTTAACTTCAGTTTTTATTTCTATTTCAGCCTGATATTTACCCCATGAACATGATGAAATTGCATTTCATCTATTTGAGAAATAATGGAACTCTGCCAACAATTTTTGAAAAGTTGTAATATATTTTACCCACTATTTGTTTTCTTTAACTTGTGTTTGATTATTGAAAATACAATGCGCTACACAATTTAATAATAAAATTTTTTTAAATGATATTACATTTTTCATAAAATTTAAATTATTAGCCTTTTCACTTGTTAATCTATGAATAGAATTTTTAATAAATTATTAATAAAATTAAATAATTCTGAAGTTTTTAGTACAAAATCTTCTGCCTACTTTTTGCTCCATTTTTTTTTTATATTAGTTTTATAACTGACAAGGTGATTTAGTGCTCCCAGTAACTTTTGTAAATTTATCTTTTTTCTGAACAATTAGCATTTGATTATAAATAAATCAATTATTTAATATGACACATGATTTTATTGTTTACAAAACAATACTCTTAACAAATTTTATATAAATATTGAAAAATATCAGTAAAATAATTTATTTTTGAAAATATTCTTGCATATTATAAATATTATGTCATTACAACTGTCTTTATATAATTGAAGTACCCACTAGTTTCAACCCATGACAATACATTTTAAAAACAAAAGTGGATACTTCTTTATTTTTTCCCCCCCTTCTTATATCAGAAGGATTGTCTGCAATGCCTTTTCTAGAAGAAATGAATTTTAAATCAACCAGAAATTTATTTCTAAATATTTTAAAACCTGATTGATGTAAACATCTGGCAAATTTGAACTTTCATCCATATTTAATCTTTAATCCATGTTTATTATTTAATAAATAAGAATTTTTAATGTTGAATATGTATTTAATATTTTGAGATTAACTCATTGCAACTGTCTTTATATACATGGAATTTATTTCACATTCCACAACTACCTAAGAAGCCTATCACAAAGCCCATTCTCATGGACCGATAAAAGAAGTCACTACAGAGGAGAAATAAAACATGCCACTCAGTTAAAACACAGCATGCATTCAAGTTGACACAGATTCAAGAGACACATTAATTGTGGGACAAAATGAATGCACCCATCTTCAATAAAATAATGTAATAATAATGCAATAAATTCCTTAAAGATAACTGTCTTTATATAATTGAGGTGGCCTTCTATCTTCAGCACATGGCAATACATAAAAAAGAATATTTCTTTACCCTTTTCCTCCTTATATCTGAGGATAAATTTCTGATTGATTGAAAATTCATCCATTCTATCAAAGGTATTGCAGACAATCCTCTAGATATAAGAAGGAGAAAAATATTAAGAAGTTATTTTCTTTTGCCTTTAAAATGTATTGTCATGTGCCGAAGATAGAGGGCACTTTAATTATATAAAGACAATTTTATGTT
Organism: Epiperipatus broadwayi; assembly: GCA_028023455.1. NCBI lineage: Eukaryota > Metazoa > Onychophora > Udeonychophora > Euonychophora > Peripatidae > Epiperipatus > Epiperipatus broadwayi. The sequence goes on along the minus strand of JAQFVV010000009.1, from coordinate 1,156,159 downwards.
AGTATACTTATGTAAAAGAAGAGATGATTGTGTTAGGAGAATTGTTGAGTGTTATAGTGGCAATTAATGGGATAGAGGAATCGACGCATTAATAAAGAATAGGGAGTTGGAGAGATGGAGAACTAGTGTGTTAGGAGAATTGTTGAGTGTTATAGTGGCAATTAATGGGATAGAGGAATCGATGCATTAATAAAGAATAGGGAGTTGGAGAGATGGAGAACTAGTATGGAGAATAAAAAGAGTTTAAATATATATGGAAGTAAACAGAATATTGAGCGCAAGTTAATTTATGATAACAGCAAGGGAAGTAGTTGACTGTTTAAGGCTCGAACAGGATGTTTAGCAACAAGAGAATGTACACATAAATAGAAAAATGTGGGTGATTTAGTCTGCAAGTTATATTACAAAGGCATAGAAAATATTAGGCATCTGTTAATTGAATGAAAATGCCTGCAAGCAGAAAGAATACAAATAATGAAGTTGTTGAAGAATAAATATGAACAAAGTGATTATATAGAAAGTGGATTCTTGGTTTCTATGCTCGGTTTGGGAAAAGATAAGAGTATTTAGATATAAAAGTCATGGAGTTGACACAGATTATGTTGTGGAAATGGGATGGAGCAGATTAGAGAAGAATATGGGGAAACATTTAGGGTGAGGAATGGAAAAGGAAGGTAAAATGGCTAACAGGTTTCTCTGGGCATAGCGGTTGAGAGATTCCTGACTCCAAGTAAGGAGAAGTCACATTGCATTGCAATAATTTAATCTTAAAATATTATATAAATATTTAGCACTATAAATTATTATAATTATATATATAGTGTAAACATTGAACTTCAAAAGTTGAAGTGTGATGTCTTTACTGTCTAATTGAATATTTAATTTTACCATTTTTTCAAAAACGTCTTTAATTAATTTGTTACTGAAGTCACCATTAACCTGAAGATTATAATCTTAGAATATTTAAAATTTCAAGTTTTATTGAATGATAGCTTAAAAAGTATAACAATTGACTATTGGATTGTTACAATCAATATCATTTATCAAAAGAAATGAAACAAATCAAAATTTGTTCATGGAGATTGTTCTACTACCATTATAGTGTCCAAAGTCTTTAATCAGTACTTAAGTTTGTGACTTTTAAAATTAAAGAGGAGTATCGCTACTTGCAAATGAATTCATAAGTAGAAAGATTAATTACATCTGTTTTATATCTTTTTTTTTAAAAAAAGGTAAACCATGAGTAGAAGTATGATTTCTCATTCTTATCTTCAGATTTTTATAACTTCTATCTAATTTACTAACCAGTTTTGGATTATTTTTGGATAAATTATCTGAAAGAAATGTAAGCTTATTTGTGATCTGAAAAATTTCTAAAATTAATCCTGGAAGTGGCAAATGTGTTGATTACTATGCTGCAAGATCTTTCTCTTGGAATGTTCAAAATTTTAACAAGCAACATATTTTTTTATTATATTTTTCTTGAAGAAGTTTCAATTCTTATGGATACCTTATCTAAATATACTTTGAGAATTTTTAGTTATACCTATCATATAAATTTCACAATATCTATTTTGATAATTATTACTCTGTAGATGGCAAATAATTACACAGTTGTTTATGAATATCCATTTGAAGATTTATTAATGATAATTTATTATTCATCAAAGGAGGTTGCTGAATGCAACTATTTGGCTTCTCCTTAAAGTTAATCAGCTATTTATGCTACAAAGATTATGCAATAATCAAAGGCATTCTTTCTATTAGCTCATAAAAATACCAGATTTTTAGAGATTGATGTCTTTTGTAATTGTATATTTCTCTAAAATTTACATGAGTATTATAGCAGTGTGGCATTACGGAATTAACTCTATTACAGTAGTGACTATTTTTAAAAAAGTATAATTCAAATAATATATTTATGCTACATTCATTTATTTATTAATCAATTTATTAAATTTTGTCACAGACTAATGTACACATCTATTGCTTGAAATCAGCTTAAGACAGCATCTCAGTGATTACCTGAAAAAACGAAATGTTTTTGATTAATTCCCAATTGAGAATACTTATTTTTAAAAGATTTCTCTCCAGTTGAATTTAACTGTCAAGAAAAAATTAAAACTTATTTAAATTGTTATTGTTACCAAATGAATTTTTGTTATATACTGTATAGAAAACAATATTCATTTTTGTTTGCTTATATAAACAAGTATTAATTTTTCAATTTGTCCATTATCATCATTAAAATTTTTATTTATTTCTTAACTTTCTTAATAATCCTTGTTTCACAATTATTGTTTACAATCAAATTCTTATTTTTTATTGATTGTATTTATGATCTTTGTTTTTCTCCAAAACAGTATTAAATAATAGTAAATATTATTAAGAGATAAATTCTTATTTCTAAACTCTGATCAAATTAATGCAACTTCCAGGTATTAAAGCTATTTAATGTTATGAACACAAGCTCTTATGTAAATATTTAGACAGGGAATAATAATGAGCATGAAATTTATATCAATGAGATAATCACACAACTTCATTCAAATCAACTTGTAATTTAAATCATAGACTTATAAATTAAATTATATGTTGATTTGATTGAAGCTATTTTTGCTGATATAAATTTCTCGCTCACTGATGTTATTGATTACCTAAAGTTTAAATAAGAGCTTGGTGAATGAAAATGATTCTACATTAATTTGGCCAGTGCTTAGAAATAGGTACTTGCCCTATATACTCTTGTATCTAAATGTTAAAAAACAGTTTTCACTATTTTTTTTTTTAATCTTTTTTAGTTCATCAGTTAATTGAAGATGAAGAAAAACAAGGGATTCCACCTAATAGGATTGCACTTGGAGGATTTTCCCAGGGGGGAGCACTTGCACTTTTTTCCGCATTAACTACTACTAAATCATTAGCAGGAATTATAATGCTTAGTTCATGGATGCCTCTTCATTCACGTTTTCCAGCAGTAGGTTTGATTTTAATATATATTATTCTAAGATTTCAAATAATCAGAGCTTTGAAATATTATGTTCTGTAATGATAATAATAATGCTGAATTGCATTCTTAATAACAAGATTCTAATGTATTATCAATTCATTATTAATCAATAATAAAAAAAATATTTTTTTTTCTTACCTAATGACCAGTCATAAATAAGCACTTCATTCTAATTTTTTTAAAAAAAAAAAAGTTAAGAAATAAAAAGAAAGTTTTTATGGTGATTATACAAATCAATCTTAGAATTACATCAACACCCGTCAGATGTTGGTCCAAAAGTCTGATTATTTGATGGAATTTAATTTCTTCTTATGTCTGTATTCTATTTTCATTCTATCTTAGCTATATCCTTCCAATGAAAGTAAATAATATTATATCTTTTTAGAATGCCAAAAATAATCTTTATAATACAAGTGGATTTGCCTCTCCTATAAAAACCATACTCAAGTTTACTGTAAAATATTTTTTTAGGAAATCTGTTACTGTTCATTCACTATCCATTAAAGAAGTGCACTTGCAATAATAGATTCATTATTATCAAATTAACAAGCTGAAGGACAATACCTATTGGTATTTTGATTCAAAAAATCATTATTTAATAGAAGTAATTATATCACCATGTTAAAATGCCTTACCTTTCAATTTTTTAAATGTATCAGCAGCATAAATATCCAAGTTCATCATTCTATATAAAATGCTACCAAGATATTTAAAATTGCTGAAGATTTTTCTTTTATTATTGACTGATAAAGTATCTGAGGTTTTTCCAACATTAATTGAATAAGCCAAAATTTTTTTAGATTACATTCAAATATGAAAAACATTCTGGAGACCATCTTTGGACTTATCAAGAATAGATTTATATCATACTTTAAGGTCTAAATGGCAGAAATTGAAATTTTTATTCCAATAAATTAGAAACTTCACCATCAAATCTACATTACTTTTGAAATCTGCTTTATGAAGTCATCTATAAACTGTTTCAGAAATTACTGACATAAAAATAGAAAAACAAAAGTTGGATCTAATGCATAACTCTGTCCAACTAATTTTTATTTCATAATACTTCTCACATCATCATGTAGAAACTGTATATATATGTGTGTAGTTTAACACTGAGCTGCCAAAAATAGAACAATATAAAAAGATTGACTGATAATGATCAAATGATCATTCATTTTTATGAAGCAATTATATTAAAATAATTTCAGAATGACATTAAATGTGTGTGCGTATATATAATAAAAATTACTTATGCACAATCCTAGAGTAAAAAAATATTTATATTTGAGGCGCCATCTATTTTCTAGACATGACAACTAATCTATAACGAGCATATATTTTTACATTCATTACATCGAGACTACAGAACTTTCTATAAGTAATTAATTCTTTCAGCTTTTGAAAATATAAATTCAATGTGTTAGTCAATCACAAGATGTATATATAGAAGGAATATTATATTGAAAAAGATCTAAAACTATTTTAACTAACAAAAAATAATATTTAATTAATATTAATTAATTAATTAATCAAGTTTGTAGTATTTATATGAATACATTCATAATTTTGATTACACAATTTATGATTGACAAAATTTTTAATTTTCAAATTAAACAAATAGTTTAAAGAATAATAAAGCACTTTTTATTTTGCTGCAGGTATTTTTAGTATGTACTTAATAAAGAAGTTTCTTTGGCTGGCAATATTCAAGAATAATATAATCTATTAGTACAGTCTTTATATTTGACTTGACATCTTTCTTTTTATTCTTCCAATGAAATAATAGCTGATAATTATGTTGACATAGGTGAGTTTCAAATTTTCTGCCAGCAATTCAGATAAAATTAATCCTGGATTTTGAAATTATAAAGCAGTTTTCTACATGCTTGAAATGTGGAAATGTTTTTTTCAGCAGGATTTCCTTAATCATTTAAAGTTGAGATAAGTTTCTTTTGATAAATCTACAGGCCAATTGACAGATCAAACAGCTGATGACCCAGAAGTGTCTAATTGATAATTATTACAGGCAATTCTTATAATAACTATGCTACTCATCTACCTTCTAATGGCTGCCAAAATTACTCTGAACTAATAACTCACTAACTATTGATAAAAATTAAAATATTCAAGTAATTTCAAAAACAAATCAATACAAATAAGATGATGGTCTTCTTATTAAAAGAACAAACTAACATCGATCTTTTAATTGTATGCACTTAAAAAATTTAGTCATACAATTAATTAACTTACATTTCACAAAAGTCTTTCCTTAACAGAAAATTAAATAAAAGAAAGTTTTAACATATTTTTTGTTTTTTTAAATTGACTTTATTAAAATTTAATAGCATATTTTAAAATTCAAAACTAAAAAAAAAACTTATTTTCTCTTTTTACATACATTTAAATAAATAAAAATATAAAATTTGTCCATTCTACAATATAATATTTTAAAAGAATTTATGCTAATATAGAATTAAAATTTATTAATATAATTGATATTGGTTATGGGACCAAAGTATTATATTTCATTCCCCTTGGGATTAAAATAAATAAGATCATATTTAATTACCTTTAGTGTTTTTTATTTTTGATGTTTTTTTTTACCTACATTTATAAATCAGCATCACATCAGGTTAGTGATGATAATTGCATTGAGCATCCATTTGTCACTGGTTTTTATCCACATTCTGCCAAATTTTATCTTGTACACTTTATTTGCATAGTCCCATTGGCAGTTGCTTCTGTTGGATTTAGTAAATCATCAGGAATAATGCTTAAATTAAGAATAAAGTAATACTTTATTATTAAATATAATATAAAGAACGTGCTATGTTTTTGGATTTCTTGCTTTAACAGTAAGTAATTATTGTAATTCTTTAATTAATCATCTAAATATTAAAATAAATAATTTAGTATTCATTGTTTTGAAGATATATTTAATATACTTCATCATGTTTTGCTTTGTAGTAATAGATATATTAGATCTGAATTAAATATTATACTTGCTTCTGTTTGTTTTGAATTTGCTTGGTACTTTCATGGTCACTATGCACCGATTTGCATTCATGTTATTTTAAGTTATGCATCTGGGCAGATGTGCTTGGTCTACATTTGTAGATTTTTATTAAAAATTCTATTAATACCTTTTTCTGTGGTTGTATTGAAGTAAATTCATCAGGATTTTAGTAAGAAATTCACAACATAACTTTTAACTTTTTATTTTTTACTTCTTTCTCCTGCAGATTATAAATACTGTAAATTAACTTGTATTATGAAGGTGAAACAATATCATCTGGTTCAAATAAGATTATCTTACATATAATTTGTTTCTTGGGTTATATATAAAAATTCTTTTAGAATGTATGGTCCAAGTAGAGATTTCTGTTTCCTTATCATCCATGACTGTGTTTTAAGAGTCCAGTAATAGCCTCTGCTCCTGAATGTGAAGTTTAGTATAATATTATGATATGAAGTTTCTTTTAATGACTTCTGTGTTACTTGATAGGACAATCAACAGATGATTCAAAGATATTTAGCTGATTATTAGTACATAAGTATTAGCAACAGCTATAACAGTCATCTGCTCATCTCCCCTCTGAGCTTTAATCTGTTGCTGACTGCCAATACTGAACTGTAGTGGCTCACTTAAACTAAAACATTGAAGTATCCATTTATTTTTATAATGACTAAATTGTAGAAACAAGTTAAGGCATGTTATTAAAATAACAAATTGACATCAATCTTTTAATTACATGTACACAGATAATTAATTAACTTACATTTTACAAAAAACTTTTCTTCTAATAACAGGCTTTATAAATTAAAAATATATTTAACAAAAAATTAGATAAATTTCTTTTTTAACATGTTCTTATTAAATTGACATTATAAAAAAAAAAATCTAATAGTGTTTTTAACAATCCAAAATTAAAACAACAAAAAGCTTGCATCATTTTTTTTATTTTTACATTTATTTAAATAAATAAAAATATGAAAATTTAAGAGTGTATACTCATTCAATTTTTTTATGATTCATCCTATATGTATACATGGTAACCCATTATTTTTATAAGACAAAAGAATTTAAATTTGTTAATATGATTACATGATGTTATGGGCTATAGATATATCCTTATTGTTATAGCACCAAAATTTCATCTGAATCTCTCATGCCATTATCTGAAGAAGGAATAGTTAAATAACTGCTGGCATATCTGTTAGCTTCAGCAGCTACTAAGGTACCCAAAAACTAAGTTTATTCATAATTTTTTCTATGAAAACATTCATTTTAATATATATATATATAGATAGATATATTTAAATTGCTAAAAATTCTGATCAACAGTTTCCACACATAAATAAAAGTATTTATTCATTTGTCCATATTATATGTATATACATACATCACGATTAACTTTTTTAGAGAAAATAACAAAGTTTTCTCTCTTTACCTCATTTTCTTATGTAGAGATTTATCTGAAACACTTTAGAAAGAAAGCATGAATTTTTTTAATTAAGCATACTACTTTTAAAGCTTTTTTAAAATTGATTTATATTTTAATTGACATTTGTGAAATTTTTCAATTTACAAATTGTCAATACTGACTCAAAGAATGAAATGTCTTATGTTTACATATTTAACTTTTTGAATCAGTATTGATTGATAATGTGTAAATTGAAAATTTTTCACAAATATCATTTAAAATAAAATAAATCAATTAAAAAAATAGCTTTAAAAGTTATATGATTGATTTTAAAAATATGTTTTCTTTCCAAAGTGCATCAGATAAGTCTCTATATAAGAAAATGAGGTAAAAAGCAAAGATTCTGCTCTTTTTTTTAGAAAAAAAAAGTTTTGTCTTATGCTTTGGATTGAGAGTATTTCATTTACTTAATAAACCAGTAGTTTGAGTATTAATCTTGATATATATACATATACACAAATTAATTTATGATTGTATTTTTAGGAAGCTAAAGGAAATCATGCAGCTCCCACATTACAATGTCATGGAAATTGTGATCCAATTGTTCCATTTCTTTGGGGACAGAAAACTGCTGATGTTCTTAGGCAGCTTAACAAGAATCACACATTTAAAACATATAGTGGAATGGCTCATAGCGCATGTGATGAAGTAAGATATAATCTAAATTTTCAGTTATTATATAAAGTTAGGAATGCAAGAGAATATTGTTTTTAAATGATTGCATTTAATTTTTTTTTATTTCATTATATAATCAGTTTATTATTTAACTTACTGTAGAACAAAAAAAACTCTTTAATATTTCATAGAAGTTTTATCATAAACTTTTTCATAATAATTCTGAAAATTTATTAATCTTATTACCTTTTTAGATCTTTTCTGAATACACTTTATATCTATTGTACTCATTATAAATAATTATCTTAATTCATTAGCTAGTTTTGCTATATCACTATCTATTCTTTATTTCTTTATTTTTTATTATTTTTAATGTTGTCAATATATTTAAAACTCCTTATACTTGTTTGCATGTCACAAAGACCATTGTTTCACAATCATATGCTAATATGAATAATACAGTTAATTTAAACTCTCTTTTTTTTAAATATAAGAACAAATTTTTTAAGATTTAATATTAATCCTCTAAATCAGTGATTCTCACCCTGTGGGATGCATTACTCTTGAACGAGGGAGGAAAGGGCATGAAATAATAAAACGGTGAGCTCAAAGACATGAAAAATTGATAAAAATTTTTTTAAAAAACCCAACTAATTATTGAAACTAAAAGAAGAAAGATGTATGCTGTTGTTAATAAGTAAATACGTATAAGTAATATAAAAGATGTTTTGATATTGTTTAAAATCCCATAAATTAATGGCTTTCTTGAGCCTGTCTAGCAGATTGAAGTTTTTCATAAAAAGGTGTTATATTTGAAATTGAGTTCTCGTTCTGTGTTCAGTTGAGATCTATTTTTATCTTCAATGCAGCTACTGCAGAAAATATTTTTTTGCAAAGGTAAGATATAGGAACAAGTAAAAGTATACAAAATGTTTTTTCAGTGTAGAAAATTGATTATTCAGTTTGGCCCAAAATTCAAACAATTGCTTATTCTTGAATTGTCTTTTAATTTTGACACTTGTCAAAATCTATAAATAGTTCTTGTTTTCTTCAGGAGTATTTTGAAATGGATTTCTGATCTACTCATATCTTACTATTAAGTTTTCACTGGTTATAAAATGACTTCTAAAATTTTGAGTCCACATGGTTAAATGATTTTCAATAATTGCAAATAAAACTTTAATGTGTTCCTCATCTATTGCATAGGTGTTAAAAAATTCACATTTGTAAATATTTTTCAAGTTCTTTTGCCTTATGTTTATGTTCTATAATTCCAGTTTTTTATAAAAAGCATTTACGTTGTCATTCATGTCCATTATATGTTTATTTGTTACCACATGTAGTGTAATTTTGCTATTCATGCAGAATTTTAGCCTTGTTGCCATGTATCACTGCAAAAGAAAATCATTGGGGGGGGGGGGGCCCCCCCAAAGCTGATATGGAAAATTGGATCCCAAATACTAAAAGGTTGAGATTCACTGCTCTAAATACATTTTTGCATTAGATGATAATATCTGTCTAAATGCATAATTATCTACTTCTTTCATTAATCAAATAATTCTTTAGTTTTATTAAGATTAATTAATTTTAAGCCATTATTTAAAATAGCTAAATTTTATTCAAAAATTTTTAATTGCAAACTACTATGTGTTTTTGCAATAATAATACTATTATCTGTCAAGATAATTTAATTACTATTTTTTATGAGACATGATTTTTTTTAAATCTAAGTCTTTGGTCACATAAAATAATTTTGAAGATATTGTACCTAAAGTTTATAATAATAGCATTTTTTAACAGTTACATTTTGGACTATTTCCATCATTTTGTTGAATTTTAAATGTTTTAGAAAAATTCAAACTTTTTTCTGTTTCCAAATACATTTTATTGTTAATAATAACATATAATTTAATATAGAACACAAGGTTTTAAATGATATTGTTGTTTTTTTTTTTTATCTTCATCAAGTGTTGATAACTAACCAGTAATAATCTAATTCTGCTGCCTTTGGTAAAATAGGATAGTTGGTTGGAGTATTACTTTAAACTTAGTATTCATTAATCTACAGACTACCAATTCAGTTATTATACTAGACTGTCGCTAGTCAGACCAGCAATATTTGAACAAGAAAAGAGAATATTATTACTTGAAATGTTGTATTCTATACTAACCTATATGTTAATAGTTGAATGTATTTAGAAAAATAATTTTAATTTTTTAAAAGCATTTAACATTTCAACTAATAGATAGAAATAGTGCAACAAATAACTTTATATATCTATTTAATTTTCTCTACCATGAATTTTTTGCAAATTTGTTATAACTTTATTGTCACTATGGCATTTTGAATAAAAAAGTTAATAATCATTGCTTCTTTGAAATGCTTACTTTAAATGATCTGTAGTACAAAATCACCTTATTAATTCTGCATACTTTTAACTGAATGTAATTCACCTTCTTTAATAATTGCATAAAATCATAAAATATTAACAATAAGCTAAAAATATCTTATTAATAATAAGCAAAACTTTTGTGATAGTATTTTCCCCTTTTCTCTATCACATTTAACTATCTCCTCTAAATGATTTTTGTATTTGAGATTGTAAATTCTTCAGTATACTGTACATCTAAATTTATATCTTTGTGATAAAGAACATTATAATTTTCTGTGCAATCTCTCTTTTTTTAAGTAATCTTAATTTCATTCAATCCTTTTAAAGGTAAATATGTGTTTTAATAATGTACTTTATTGTCAACAACGGTTACATGATGTTTACATGCTTATTATGCCTTGGTTACAGTGGCATGATGATTTTTACATATTTGTTTTCACTTTATTTTCATTGCTAATTACATAGGTATGGAGGTGTTAATTTACGATATTCTTGGCATTGCTATCATTGTTTAATTTTTACTGGCATTAGTTTGTGATCTTGTTATTGGTTAGAGTAATCCCTTCTTCAATCTTTCGTTCATATTCTGTTATTGGCTCTTTTCATTGGTCAATAGTTTTAATTTATTCATTCGCTGTGTATCAACATTTCATATTGTCTCTAGTTCCTTATTCCTCATTGGTTTTGATTGAATAGGCTGTGTTTATATAACTGCTATTGGTTGCACGTTGTTATAAGTAGGCTTGTAATTTTAATAGCGATTAGATGGCCACAAAGATGCCTGAATCTGTTTCTTATTTGCTATAGTTTGTTTGTAAAATGTTGCTGGATTTTGTCTGATGTTATTGCCCAGACTGAATATATATTGTGTGCACCAAAATGCATAGAGAACAAAGATTTCTGCTCATGCTGTAGGGATTGTCTTTCTATGTGCAAAATCTGTTAGCTGCTATATAATTTGTCTTGTTCTATATTGATTCGGCATGTTGTCTCACGTATTATTTAGTGCTGTACAATTGTAATATATGTTTTGTTGTGTTTCTTCAGCATCATGGCATAAGTTGCAGAATGGATCTATTGACCTATAATGGTAATGGTAGTTTAAGAAATAGGATGTTGGTAGTGCAAATAAGTTTAGTCTGATCAAGAAGTCAAAAAACTTCAGCTCTATTGGACCATTTCCTGATGTTTTTAAGGAGTTGCTTGTTATTTACTCCCAGCATTGAACTAAATTTATGATTGTTTGTGGCTAGGTTGATCAATTCATATGTGTGCCAGTATGTGTACTTGCTAACAAATGTGAGCATTGTAGTTCTGATATTAATCTGTGCTGAGTATGCTAATGATACAAGATATCGAAATGCAGGGAGTGGACGATTTGTAGAGATTATGTCGAGGCTTTGAAGCTGGTGAAATCTTGCAGTAATTTTTGCCTGTAGGTTTATTGCTTTTTGTGTGTGGAATCCCAGACCATCTCGTAAAATTGGTTAACTGAGTTGTTTGATAGAAATGGCTACGGTTTTTCTATCCCAAAGTAATTTGCTATAGAAAGATGATATGGCAGCTGTAAAGTTTTTTGCAAAGTTAACAATAGGTGAATATTCAACATATTCATAACAACAAAAATTATATATTATTTAAAGGTGAATATGATACCTTTTTTCTGTCTAGTCTTTTTTTTTTAAATTTTACTACTGAGACTTTTTTATGCTCAGGATTTTGTTAAAATTGATAGTAATTATAAATTGTCAGATGTAATTTGACATAAAATTATAAATTAAAATTATTATTTTTTACATAGATTTGAACAATCTCAGTAGGTTAAACAGTAGCATTTTAAATTTTTAGACTTAAAATTATGAAATGTCATAAAACTATGAATTATTTGATCAATAAGATAATCATCCCATTATAAAAGCTTTGTCCTTTCAATTGCATCAAGACAATAATAATGGAAAATTTGAAAAACATAAGACATATCTTAAATGGAAAGGCAAAGAGATAGTCTTGATAAGATTCCAGGCTAAGAGAGAACGGATTAACATTTTTAATGTTATGTATGACTCAGGTGAGTAACTGTTACATTTTAAGTGTTATTCTGTTCAAGAAAATGCTATGAGACGATTTTAGAATAATTAGTTTAATCATCCAGGTAACTAAGGTAGTAAACAGGATTTAAGTAGATTAATTTCTAATAGATTATATATGTTACTGTCTAAAGATCAGATTGGTTTAGAAAAGGTAGAAGCTATGCTATTGAACAGTAATTCTAATGTAATAATGATCATAGATTTCTTTATTGATTAGTAATGTGATGGAAAACATAATAAAAGTAGAAAAGCTGGTTTAAGATATGGATGGAGAATGAATGATAAGAATAAATTAGAAGAATATAAAATAAAATTTGAAGAAATCATGGAAGAGTTGGTTGGTGATGAATATAAGGACTGGTATCGTGAAATAGAAAAGTGGCAAATAAGGTTTTAGATGAGAATATTCAAAAGAATAAAAGTAATAGAAAAGTGAGAGTGTAAAAGAGAGGCAAAAAGCATGCAGAGAAATAAGTGTACTATTAAGAACAAAGAAAGTGAAAAAGATGTTAATGTTAAATGGGAAAAGTATTTTTAAAAGAAGAAGTTGGTTAAAATAGATAATTATAGAGAGAGAATGAAATTAAATAGTAAATTGTTGGAGGATATTAATAAAAGTATAAGAGATGGGAATCAAAAATTTTGGAAATTCATTAAAGGAAGGAATCTAGGAGAGAGAGAAATAATATTAGTAGATGATGAGGGAATAGTGTGTGGTTTTAGACAACAATATGTAACAGATATAGAAAAGATGTAAGATGTGAAGGACAGAGTGATAACAAACATAAAGGCATATAGTAATGGACATATTAGATTCACAGAAAATAAATTGAATGAGGTAGGGAAGAAATTGAAAAGTGAAAAGACAAGAGGTTTAGATGGATGGGCAGCAGAGGTAGTAATGAATTTATGAAATAGGGCAAAATTAAACCTATTATCATGTTTTAATAAAATTGCACAGAAGAGAGAATTTCCAGATAGTTGGAATAATACAAGAGTGAGACTATTATTTAAAGGAAAGGAAGCAATTATAGACCGATCAGTGTTATATAAAGTTTTGGTATACAAGATAGCTGGAAGAGTCGCAAAATTGATGGAAGAAAATAATATAGTGGGAAAATTCAAGGAGATTTTCAATTGGATAGATCTATAGGAAATAGTTTATTTGTAGTTACATAACTTATAGATATGAGTAGAAATACAAGTAGATAGTTATATATATATTTCATAGATATAAAGAAGGCATATGGTAGAATAAATAGAAATAGATTATGGGTAAGTTTAGTAAATTTGGGAATGGATTGAGCTTTAGTAGATTTTATTAAGAGATTGTATGAAAATTATTACAATACATATCAATTAAGGAATATAGAATCAGTTAAAGTTAAAAATGGGGTGGGATTAAAGCAAGGATGCCCTATTTTGTTTTTGTTGTATTTGAAAGAAATGGAGAAAGCAATAGAAAGAGGGGTAGAAATATTATTAATAGATGGCAAGGGAGTGTATATATTATCAGGTCGTTTATTTGCGGATGATGTCTTATTGTGCACAGAAAGTAGGGAAGATATGGAAGTTATGTTAAAGGCATGCACAAGGATGAGTAAAGAGATGGGGATTAAATTTAGTGAAGTAATGCTGATTAATACCGGGAAAGAGAAGAGAAAGAAATTTTTATTGGGGGATATAAAGTTAAATGTGGTGAATAAGTATAACTATTTGGGAATTATCTTAAGTAATCAGAGAAATTGCTTGGATGAATGGGAGAAAAAATTGATAAATAAAGCAAAGAAAAGAAAGGGGCTGATAAAGAAATTATCAATGTTTTCATATAATAAATTATGATATAGCTGAATTGTATGAAAGGGAGTGGCAGTAGCAGGGTTAACATATGGTAATGATGTGTTATGTGTTAGTAAACGGGTGTTGAAAAAGTACCAAGAGAAGTCAGAAGATATGCATTAGATGCAGATATGTGGATGGCAAAGGAAGCAATTCAAGGAGAAATGTGATAGTCAAGTTTTTATATGAGAGATGCAAAATGAAAATGTTCAGTAGATTTCAATCTATGGATAATAAGAGAATAGCAAAATAGTATTTAATTAGTTTCTGAGTGAAGGACAGGCAACAAGATGGGTGAGAACAGTAGTATGGTATGCAGAAGATTTGGATAAAGAATTTATGTCACTATACTTATACAAAAGGTGGGATGATTGTGTTAGGAGAATCGTTGGTGTTATAGTGGCAGGGAATGGGATAGAAAAATAGATGCATTAATAAAAAATAGGGAGTTGGAGAGTTGGAGAATTAGTATAGAGAGTAAAAGAGTTTAAATATATATAAAAATAAACAGAATGTTGGGTGGGAATTAATTTATGATAATAGCAAGGGAAGTAGTTTACTGTTTAAGGCTCGAACAGGATCTTTAGCAACAAAGGAATATACACATAAATGGAAAACTGTGGGTGATTTAGTCTGCAAGTTGGATAAGGAAGACATAAAAAATATTAGCCATCTGTTAATTGAATGTAAATGCCTGCAAGCAGAAAGGGTACAGATAATGAAGTTGTGGAAGAATAAATATAAACAAAGTGATTATACAGAAAGTGGGTTCTTGGTTTTTATGCTGGGTTTGGGAAAAGATAAGGGGGATTTAGCTATAAAGACCATGGTCTTGACATAGATTATGTTGTGGAAATGGGATGGAGCAAGATAGAGAAGAATATGGGAAAACTTAGGGTGGTGAATGGAAACAGAAGATAAGGTGTCTAACTCCTTTCTCTGGAAATAGAGACTGAGCGATTCCTGACTCCAAAAATGGAGAAGCCACAATGCATCCTTATCTGACTATTGTTGAAAGTTGTAGGAAGAGGGGAAAACATATTTTTTTATTGCTATCTTAAAAGAGTTATTGATAAAATGAATTGGTTTACTATGTTGAATATATTGAAAAATAATAGTATTGTGTAGAAGATATTTATTAAGAAATTTGTATATGAATCAAAAGATATTTGTATGGTTAAATTATTTTTTTATGAAAGAAATTAATATAAGAAGGAATGTAGAATTTGGATTTGGTCTTACTCCTGGTTTTTTTTTTTTTAATATTTGGAATAAGGGTTATTTTGAAAAGAAAATTAACACAGGGTAAAAATTTATTGCTTCAGCTTTTTCTAATAATATCGCAGAGGATTCTGCATTTAGTAAAATGTTATATAGGATTAACATTAATTTGTTGAAAGTATCTTTAGCTCTCAAGTCTGTCACTACAAACTAATCTTGTCTGTGTATTTCTTTAAAAATTTAGAAATGTGTGCTTTGTATCCCTACTAATATATTGACTTTCTATTAAAGGATCATTTTAAATCAGTATTTCTCAACCTGTGATCTGCATAAAAATTTGAATGGTCTGCAAAAAGCTTATAAATTTGTTCATATTTATTATGTATTTTTTTACAATCTGTTAAATTATAATTAATTTTATTAAATTTATCTTTAATTCATTTTTAAGATTTTCTTTTGTTTGTTAGTTGTTTTATTCACAGAAAATAAATTAAGAAACAAGACATTATAATACTAAAAAGTTTATGTTTCTTAGTACCAGTCATCTCTCAGTAAAAACACTTATTAACAATTTTGTGCATACACACTTTATATGCTGAGATGGACATTAGTATGTACAAAAATAACTCAACAGTTATATGTACTATGTAGTTTGCTATAGCCAGCAGATAGGAGTTGCATTGGTATGCAGGGATAGGAATTACTATATAATAGGTTTGTACTATTAATTAAAGTATATTAATTACTTGATATTTTCTTTTTTCATAAATTTTAGCCATTTAAAAAAGGATAAAAACTTTTTTCAAAAACCAAGTATAACTAATTTGAATGCTAATGAAAATCTTATTTATTCACAAAACGATTCACCTCAGGCAAAATGAAAATATATTCTTGTTTGTCATTACAATCCTCATTACTTAAAATTTGGTTTTATTTCTTGGCCTGAGTCAGAAAAAAATTTATCAGACCTCAATGCATTATTTCCAGAGAAATTTTATCCAATGAATGTATGAAACTTAGCAAAATTAATGTGTCATTTTTACAGACCAAACATTCAAATGTACAAAATAAGTCACTGGATTTTTTGAATTAAAAAAAAAACAAAAATCATCTTTTAAAAAATTTTTTTTAATTGGTAAATCTCTTGTAAAAGCATATTTAGTTGCTTTAATGATTGCTATATTTAAAAGGCAGTACTCTATTGCTGAAAACTTAATTAAACTATGATTAATAGATGTGTGCTCTGAAATCCTAGGTACAATTACTGGAAACAAAATTAAAAATTTGTCGCTTTCTAAGAATATTATTCAACACAGATTTATTGAATTAGCGATTGATATTGAAGATCAATTAATTCAAAAAGTAAGCAAATCATGGCTCACAATTCAAGTAAATGAATAAACAGAAGTTACCAATTAACCATACTTTTATGCTCTATTAGTTATATTGATTATGAAATCGATGATGAAAAAGAATTTGTTGTGTTGAACTTCTAATTACATACCTAATTCAGATATACTTAAAGCAATTGATAATTACATCGATAAGAACTTAATTGGAAAAATTGTGTTGGTTTATGTACTGATGGAGTAGGCAAGTATGACTGGAAAATATTCAGGAGTTGCAAAAAAGAAATAGCGGGCGACAAAATGATTTTTACTCATTGTTATACAACGCAAATATTTAACTGCTAAAAAATTGTCTTCTAACTTGAACAGTGTTGTTACTCAATCGATACAAATAGTAAATTATATTAAATGCAATGCACTAAATTCAAGTTTATATAACGAAATAAGATATGGGCATGAAAATTTACTACTTCATGCAGAAGTATGAGAGTAGTCAAGAAAGAAAATATTAACAGGACTTTATGAATTAAGAAAAGAAGTTGAAATATTTCTAAAAACAAAAAAATATCAGAATTGAGAAATATTTTCCATTACAACAATTGGATTGCTAAACTGCCTTACTTGTCAGATATATTTTCATTAATAAATGAACTAAATTTAAGCCTGCAAGGAAATAGTACCACTTTTGATTTATGGAATAAAATGGAAGCATTCAAGAAAAAGTTAAAACTATAATTTGTGTAGAAAAAAAAAAATGTCATGTTTTATTCATTTTCAGAATTGATAAATGAAGTTGATGTAAATATTGGCAAATTGAAAAATAGTATTTATAGACATTTAGCTTGGGACCGAGCCGCCATATTGAATTTTTTAAAATACTGACCTGTGACACAATTTTCATAATAACTTCAGTTTTAATTATGTTAGAGCAAAAACAATTATGTTGTTAGAAACTAGAAAAATTAAGGAAAACAATAAGCATAAAATAAATAATAACTATATAAAAAATAAGGAAAAAAAGAATTTTTCACCTCTGAAATAATTATTATTTTATTGTTTGTTCATTATTTCGAAATTAACATTAACTAAAATTCAAATTACATCTTCAGTGATAATTTCTTTGTATTCCTCACAAAATTATCTTTCTAAACATGTATAACATGTCTTACCTGAAATAATCCACAGCTTCACAATCTCCAAAAGAAGTCGGATATGACTTTTTCATTTTTATCTTGTACCCCAAATGTTCTAAATGTCAAAGGCATCTATAAAAAGATTCATCCTAATAAAAGATATAAAAGAAATCATCATAGCAATTAGCTTCTTGTCTATCTAAAACTAGAAATTGTAGGCTACTGTCTATATCACTGATAAAATGAGTTTCATCTCTTCATTTTATATTTTTGGTGTACATCAGTGATATTTATATTCTTTATGGTCACCAGTGATGTTTATATTCTTTATGCATACAAGTGATGTTTATATTCTTTATGCACAGAAGTGATGCTATCTTGTTATATTTATTGTATCATATAGATATAATTTATTTGCTGCATATAGTCTATTTGTTAGCTATAGACTTGAAAGTAATGTTATGAAACATATAGCAAAACCAGAGTGATTTCCAAAGCATGAATAAGAATAAACAAAAACATAAACAAAAATCAGAATTTGATTATATGCTTGCTTATGCGATATTTGTATACATTTGATTATTAGTTTTATAACTCATTACTTGTAAACACAAACATATTATATAAACATAATTATAAATAATAAATTATTATACTTTTTGAAAATCATTATTTTTATAAAAATAAGTGGATTAGTGTAGGTAAAACTTTACAAAATTACGATAGATATGAATTCTATATGAGCATAAATAAATATATAACTACAAACTAACGCACACTAATTTATATAATTTATTTGCATATAGTCCATTTGTTAGCTATAGACTTGAAAATAATGTTATGAAACATATAGCAAAACCAAAGTGACTCCAAAGCATGAACAAGAATAAACAAAAACATAAACAAGAATCAGAATTTGATTATATGCTTGCGTATGCGTTCTTTATATACATTTGATTATTAGTTTTATAACTCATTACTTGTAAACACAAGCATATTATATAAACATAATTATAAATAATAAATTATTATACTTTTTGAAAATCATTATTTTTATAAAAATAAGTGGATTAGGATAGGTAGAACTTTAGAAAATTATGATAGATATGAATTCTATATGAGCATATTTAACTACAAACTAATGCATACTAATTACAAATTAAAATTAATAAAAAAGATAATTTTTTCAAAAAATTAAAATTTTTTTTAAAATATTATTAAAAAAATTAAAATTTTACTTACTAGTCATTACATTGAAGCTCTTTTGTAGGCCTTGTTTGTGAATAACATGCGGCAAATGTTAACTTGCATTCGGTAAACCATTTTTTTTCTTTTATCGTTTCGTGGTAATTATAAAAGTTATCAAAAAAGAAAAAAAATTAAATATTGTGGCCGATTAAACTATTGCCAAAAATCCAAATTTCAACCTATTTTTTTTGAGGTAAACATTTTCTGAAAGCTACGTCATTAAGCTATGAAATGCCCGTATTTTGGTTGACATCATGTTTATACTTTTTACGTCAGTAAAGAAAGAAAATAACACATCATCCAACAAGCGCTCAAAGAGCCCCCACAGCGCTCGGAGCACATGCATTTAACAGAACTTTGTTGTGTGTTTGATCAATATTAACCACACGAAGAAGATACATAACCTGATTTAAAACAGAAAAAATTAATAGATTTAAGTTGAGATGGTACATTAAAGTTATCAATTCTAAAATATAACTCAATTTTGGGTTAAAATTAAAACTGAATATACTTACATGAATTAACATTTTTGGCAATGACATTCATAAAATCAAAAGAAAGAAATCATTTATTAATAAATCTAGCTTTGTGTTTAGCAGTCACTAATATATCTCCAAGACTTGATAAGCTAATTACTGAAAAGAATCAGCAACAATGGCATTAGTTTTTGGTTTTATAGTTATAATTATGTTTCACTCAGTTATTTAAATATTATTCTTTGTTTTTCTTCAGATTTTGTTTATTAATAGTTTAATATTTTGCTAATTAATTTACTTTTGTATAGTTTCGTCAATTATTCTGGTTTTTTTTATTATTATCATTCTTTGAATATATATATATGTTAAATTTGATAAACACTACAATAATTATATTTTACTGAGAGTGATGTAAAAAATTGTCAGCATGGGCAAGGAAACTCAGATGTTGATATGTCTATAAGACCACACATCATATTAATTAAACGAGAATTAAAGAGTATATTTGGGCTAGAAATAATTTATAGTTTAATGAATAATTAGTAAAAGTTATTAATATATTTCTCTGAAAGTGGTTGGCAGCAGGGAAATTGTGAGTGCAGTAATTTGAACCTTGACAAATAAACTATGGTAATTTTCTATCTATGCCATATACTGAACAAATGATGAGGTTATATGTGAGAGATTGTGATCTATGTCAACTGATGAGTGCTGGTTCAGTACTAAATGTTTATCTTGGAGATCATTTATCTTTTTCACATGTCTTTGGTTATATATTTCATGATATTGTGATTATACAGATATATAAAATAAATAAAATATGTGTATGAAGTTAAGTATATTTATAAAAAAAAGAATAATGTATATGTAATTAAAAATTACACTCTAAGCTATGTATGGTTTATTTACTTAAAAAAAGATATGCACTGAATATTTCAAAAAATATACCATGTGTGTGAGAGAGGTTGGTCTGACTTCTGGGCTGATGGATGGTTGTAATAAGATTGAGTTAAGGTGAAAAATGTACTGAGATAAGTTTGATTAACTATTGGAAATATATTAAATTTATTAAATACTGCAATAATTATATTTTATTATAAAAAAACATTCACCCTCGCTTTCATTTTTTTTAATTCAACACTTCATTTAGTCAGAAATAGAAAAATTAAAAAACTTATTGGTGTATGGCATGTAAATGCTGTTCTAAATAATATTATCTTTAATAGTAATGGCAATCCCTAGAGTGATTACTGTTCAAATGTAATACATAAACATCTCTCCTTCACCCATCCTTGTATTAACTAGAAAGACAAAGCAAAATCTTAATCAGAAAGAGTAGAGTATCATCAGCCTTTGTAACAATTTAATAATTATTATTGTACTATCTGGAAAGATATTCTTTCTAAAATTTTTAAAGTTTTTTCACAATTACTAATAAGTCCACATGCAAGACATTACCACCTATATTTAATGAAACCAGTTAAATAATAATTTACAAATAGACTGATATTTTGTTGCTGTCATCATTATCAACCATTATCAATCCACTGCAAGATGAAGGTCTCTCCAAGTTCAATCCATCTTTTCCGATCTTTAGCTTCTCTTCTCCACATCACCCCTGCACCCTTTCTCATCTCATCCATCTCACATGTGGTCTCTTTTTGGGTCTTTTACAATCTCTTGGAATCCAGTTTAAGACTTCAATTGTCCATCTATTATCATCTCTTCTACCACTATCTCCAGCCCAATTCCACTTCAAATCTTTTAATTTTTTCAATGAGGTCAGTAATACCTGTTTGTTCTCTTACCCATACATTGCGTTTTCGATCTCTTCTTGTTACTCCCAGCATACATCTCTCCATACTTCTTTGAGTAGTCTGAAGTCTCTGTATTGCTCTTCTATTAAGTGTTCAAGCCTCAGATCCATAAGACTTGGACGCATAATAGAAGAGCAATACATCTTAATTACTAAAATGGAAATTTGATATCCAATAGGCATTATAATTTTCTCAAAGTTTTCAACAATTAATATTGTTAATTCTTTCAAAATATTGCAACTAAATATGTAATCATCAGATAATTATTCTGGATTAAATTGTAATATCCTTAGATTCTGATAACTATATCATTAGTACTTTTGAATATTTCAATTCCAAAAGTTTTTGTTTGTAATATATCGTGGAAGTTCCAACTGTTACTACTGCTTGAATATTTTCATCTTATGTATTATACAGAAAAAGTGATAAAAAAATGTATGTAATTTTTGGAATTAAAATGACTATATTGTATAAAATACTCAATCATTTTTCGGATTACTTTGCAATGCAATTTAATTTGAAAGGTGGTTTTTTATTCAGGAATGCCATCACTGAAAGTGACAGCTGAGCCACATTTCATGGATCTTGAGTGCCATTCTGCCAGAGTATCAAACTTTGCAGGGCAAACTCATATTTGATTTATTTTATGATAATTTGTTATTTTATCTGATACTATCATCTAACCTAATGTAATCTCCAATTATTTAAATTACAACTTGTACAAAAAATTTCTTCAATGGCCCTCCTATTTAGACAATTTCTTTCATATTATGATTATGAAATCATAGTTAGGTCTTATCTTGATATATTGTTAGTGCTGAATTAGCTGAAATCTTTATATGCTAAAATAAAGGATATTAAGAAGATGGAGCACTATGGCAGACTGTTACCATTGGAAATCACGGAGTACTATCACTTGCTCTCAACCAGGGAACTTAATGTAAATACATGACAGGATAATGTGTATAATAATTTTCAATTGAAAACAGGTTATTTCATTATCTCTATAGCAATGTGTCTTATGAATTACATTTGCATCTGGATAGTTTTATATGAATTCTGATAATGCTGTATGCAATTATTAATGATTTTCATATAATAATAAGTTTAAAATCGTTTTATTCATTCTTTGACAGCCCTACCATTTCACAGGTGCAAAAAAATTTATATTGTTCTTATTGACCTAGTTAATTTGGATTTTTGTACTTGAATGAATCACAGTCACATAAATGCTGTAACTGAAATTGCAAAAAAATATATAGATTGAGAGGTCTTGTGCCAATATCAGTCACACAAACTCCAACAATATTTGGTTACACAAGTCTTGTTGTCTGCAAACAAATATTCACAAAAGCTAGTTTATTCACAGTCTTAGGGAGTGTTGACATTCTACACTTAACAATTTTTCTGAATTTTGCTATTCTATACCTTGTATATAGAGTTCTTTTATTTAGCCATATTATTTTTGAGTTAAATAAAACATCTTAGATATGAAAATATCATAGTAACAATTCCATCAATTTCCCAAGCTTATAGTTAATTGGAAAGTATACAGAAATAGTAACTATGATAATATACTCTTTCGATTATTACATGATATTTCTTTACATATTATTATACTGATGAAATGCCTTATATCGTTAAATGGTGGACTCTGGAGCTAAAGATCTTCAGTTTATCTTTGTCACTTCTGGGACTTGAATTTTTTATGCACTCCCAAGTAATAAACCATTCAATAAATTTATTGACACATTAAGTTCTAATATCTCTTGTAAATGTATCTTACCCTACTACTTTATAAATATTTTTTTATTTACTAAAGTGTTTCATTAAATTAAATAAATATTATTCTATTTTTAATATATTTTTCCTTCCTGTTTAATATGTGTTTTTTTTTTAATAGGAAATGAAAGATGTAAAGGAATTTCTTAACAAGATTCTTCCACCATTATAAAACATGGACATTAGTGAGATTGAAGTTAACATTGTTTTTTTTCTTTTCTAATTTTAATTTTAAGTGGACTCCAGTCTGTTTTGGCAGTAAAATTTTTCAATTTTCCTGCCACATTTTTAAGATTGGAAATTTAGGACTGTATCATAATATTTTTGATTACATAGAAATATTGATTATCATGCTGAACCTTTTTAATTTTATTTAAAGATATTAATAGAAAAATCATTAAAGGGTACAAATGTATTACAAAAAGCAAACTGCATTTTTAGTTCTATAATTATAAATTGAAAATATTTAATATTTATTTATAATAATAAAGTCTTAAAAAGGATAATTAATGTCCGTTTGATATTATTCTAGTCAGTGTTTATGTTTTCTTATTTAAAAAATTCACCAAGAAGTTATTTCCTTCATGTTTTACAATGATACTCATATTCAGAACTTCAAATTTTTCTTAGTGTATATAAACAGTTAACCATTTTCTAAAAATTATAGTTTTAATATATAAAATACAGTATTTCTAAATATACAATTGCCTTAATTTGCTCTAATATTTTTATTATTAATACTGCTTCAGCCTGTTTTAAGATGTGGATTCAGTAGATTATTATTTAAAAGTTTTTATGACAGTTATTTCATATTAGTAATGTATATGGTTTTAAGAGCACTTCTTTTTTACTGTACTCTAGATTCAGCTATTGTAAGTTTTAGTAATCTATGGACATTTGATGGTAGCAATATTGTATTCATATTTCCAAAGTGGTTTTTAGCTTATAGTTGTAATGAGAAGTTTATGTATCTCATCCAGTAATGGGGTTTCCCCTCTTTTATATCAAACTAATCTAAAATTCATAAATATCCTAAGATCTTGAACTCAAACTAATTTGGATGCTGAAATTTATTTGATACAGATTCACTATTAATAAAGGCCATAAGCCAGAAATTACTCTGATGGTAAAGATTATTAGCATTATACTATTTAATGTCTATTGATTATTCAAGTTTACAATAGATGACCTGGAATAGAGTGAACTTTTCTTACATATGCTAAATATAAGCAGAGAAAGACATATTATGTTTTATTGTTTATACAAGTAGTAAAATTTAAAATTATATGTAGCTAATTTCAATACTTAACATTCCCATATGCATTTAATTCTTCTTTTAACATAACAAAAAAAATGTTATAGATAAAATACAATAAAACATATTTAATATGTCCAAATGTACTGGAATTCAAAATGATGAAGCTAAGGTATGACTTATATCATTAAGTGGCTGAATGTTTTTGAGCAGTTTATTTTCTTACAATCATAACAAAAAGAGCATATTTAAATAAAACATCATTAATCTCATATAAACATGAACAACAGAATTAAATCCTGCAGTTATGAGATTTATTCGTTTTTGAAAGCTACATTGAATTATCTATCATAATAAGATAATTTAATGTAGCATTCCTAGTTATGAAATGGTCAGGCCAACTTTACATAGTTAACAGATAATTGTAACTAATTGTTGACAGAAATTTCTTCAATAAAATTGTTAGTTTTAATCTAATTCGTATTGGGAACTTATAGAATAGAGTATTGCACTGTAAATTGATAAGTGCTTAATGTTCCAAAAGGTTACTTTACACTTAAAATGTTCTCATGCTATGTGTTCATAGAATAGATAAACATTTAAAAGATATTAAATAGTATAATAATAAATTAGTGTTGCAAATTAATCCATCTATGCTTTTTGGAATAATTTTCCCTCTTTATAATACATAAAACAACTTCCTACAGGACAAAAATCTTCAAGGGAATAGTGGAGAAGACAATAATTACGAGATCATGTTAATGTTTTGGTCGCCCCCCCCCCCCAAATATCATCTTTATCCTGTAGTGTAAAATAGCTACATACCCAATTTCTAATCAATTGACTGAGTAGCTGTACTGGCTATACTCACATGCATGCCAGAAGTGGACTTTTAATTTTGTTAATGGGGGAAATAATATAGTGCCTTTAATATGTATATAAATGGTAATGCTTAATGATATTTTCAAAATTATAATCTGGCAATTAGAATACTAATTTCTAATGCACCCCCCCCCCCGCCATATTTTTTAAACATTTTTAAATAATGAATTCTAAATCCTACCAAAAGTGGGCATTCTAATTGACAATAACTTTGAAGCATATTATATAATCAAAAAATAAGTTACTGAAATATCTTCAGTTTAATTTTTATTTTTAAAAATGGCTCCACATTTCCGAGCATTCATCATCAATCAGTATTGGTCCACATCTGCTTGCAGAAGTAGATAATACATATTTTTTCTTAACTTATAAAATGGAATACATCATATTTAAAGTTATTTATTTAATCCATGATAATGTCTATAGGATTTTTTTTCACTGAGTGTGTCATATTTGTTTTAATTCTAGCTGAATTGTAATAATCCTTCATTCTATATTAAAACTAGATACAAATTGCTAGCTTAGTTCCATAGTAGTTGTGAATTTGATGTAATTGCTAGATACTAAAACACATCCAAAAAAAATTTAAAAAGTCCAAACTTATATGTTTGAAATATCATTAACACTTCCTTATAATTATTTTTTTCCATTTCCAATATTTTTTTAATAACATTGTTTATTTCTAAAATTACTTCCTTTCATTATTTAATTATATTGTATAATTGTTACAATAGTTCATGGTTTGTTTATATGTGCATCAGTAATTAATTGATCACAAATTAGAAGTTCTTTTCATACTTAGTCACAATTTTTTTTAAAAAAATCTAAATTGAAGTGAAAAAAAATTTTTTTAAAAATTGTTATGCCTTTAATGTTTATCTTAATGCTGATAATTTTTTAAATATCCGCTTGCTTTATTAACACAAGGTTAAACTACTTTTTATTTCTGTATTTCCTTTCTCATTTATTTTTCTTTATTGTTTCTTCCCATACTTCCTTTACTATTACAGCCATCAGTGGTATATTTAAACATTTTTCTTAAGAAAGTCTGCTTTTGTTGAGACATAATCATAGGTTATTTTCAAATAATGCAGTGTGATGATGTGATATTAGCTTATAAATTGTCCACAATCACTCTTTCTTGTTTTGCTATGAAATTTTGTTGTTTTTCCCTTAATGCAATGATAAACATTTGGCAATAATATGAATTTTTATTTTTAATGGATTTCTAACTTTAATATTGAGAAAAGTAATATCAAGTTATAAACAGTTTTTATAGTTTTTCTTATATTTTTTAATGCTCTTTCTTTTCTGTACTATATATAAAATATTTATTATATATTAGGTAATATCTAATAGCTTGTCTGTAAAGGGAATTCATGCAATTGTCTGTTATTTTTCAGTATGTAGATATTCATATGAATGGATATATATTAATAAGGATATGGTCAAATCTTTTTAAGTGGAAAAATTATTTATTTTAAAAGATGTATTCATATATCTAAAGTTCATGTTTACACTGTGCATACATAAATGATTAACGTATTTGTAATGAGAAAGAGAGAAAAAACATCATAATACTAATATTATGATTTATTCTTAGATAATAAAAAAATATTGTAATATTTAACTTTTATGATTGAATTTATTTATTAAGCTTATATTTTTGGAAATTCAAATCATTGTATTTAAATATTGGTGAATATGAATTAAATATTACAGGAATATTATGTGTTATTTGTAAACTGTATCTTAATTAATGCAGAAGCATAATTTTAATGATGTGTAACATTTATATATCATATTTATATCTTTGTATTCTTTTATTTCATTTTAAAAGAAAATGATATTTATCTATTTACAGTTTGGGGATTTACAATCAATGATTAATTTTTGAAGTTTCTAATAGTATTAAAAGATTTAATAGCTTTTCATATTAGAATGCTAGTTTTTAAATAACTGCCTAACTAATATTAAAAGACATATTTATTTGTCCTTTAAAATTTAAGTTCATATACTCACATTTAATTTGTGTAATTACATTCTGCTTAGGCAGTATTTATTGTAATTTTTTAAATATTATATTTTAATTACAATAAATGATATTCTATTTTACTATTTGACAAAAATAATTATGAAAAAAAAAAAAGATTTGTTAAAAAAAGAGAAACAAATTCAATTTGACATAAACAAATGAGTAACTAATGTTTTAAGACACACATTTTTATTTGTGATTTAACATAATTATTTTTCATCTACATTCTCTCAATGAATTTTAATAGATAATAAATTTCAAGTTCATATATATACATTATCTAGACTTAAATCATTCTTTAATAATGAAAAATAATTGATGTTTTTAATTCATACAGATAGTTGTTGAAAATATTTTATTTTGATGATGGAGGGAAATAATTTTTAATGATTGGGGAGGGGATAGTGACTAATGATAATCATTGTTTCAATTTGATAACATATCCATAAATACAGGAAAACTTTACCTTACAGTAAGTTAAGCTTATTGTTTCCATATATGAAATGTATCATATCTTTATTTAAATGTATATCAAACATGCATATATTTCTATATGTGCTTGATGGATAAACAATATATGAACAAATTAATACTTCAATTAAAATTTAGGATTAATATTCTATGAAATGCAACAATTCTTGAATATGTTACAAAAAATAGCTTTCAATATATGATAAGTTTCTATAAATTTTTTAGATATCTTTATTAAATACTATTAACTTAAAAGTTGGGAATGACTAATTAAATAATTTGTAGCTATAAAAAGCTTTTTCTAAATACTAATATATAAAGTATCTTTTTATTAGGTATACTACTATTATATCTTTAATTAATGAAAATAAAAATTAATAACTTTTTTTTATTATATTTGTAAGGAATAAACCATATCCTACTTACACCATAAGAAAACATTATGTGACTCCATCTGACTAAATGTAATTTGCATCAAGTTATATGAGGGATGGTGTTTTATTTGATATATATTCCATCTTTTCATCAGAAATCAAAGATGCCTGCAGTTAGCTTTTGCTTAAGGTCTTTAAAATATAGTTACTGATGTAATGTTATATTTTTATAAGGGTTTGAAACCTTAGAATGTTCAGAATTTTTGCATTAATTACTGTTACATATGTTCAGTATAAAACAGTGATTCCTACCAGAAGATCAATTATGCATAAACAAGTTATTGAATTTATTTATACTTCCTTTTAATTTTAATTGACAGTATTTGCATATAAATTGTTATAGAGTGGGGAGAGGCAAAAGCCTGATATCCACTATATCCTGTTAGATGAATGAATGAATTGTAATTTTATATAAATTTTTGATATTTTTATTTTTACTTTAAACATAGAATTTCAAATGTATAACAGTATTTTATATTATTTATTTGCCACAATAGACAAAACATTTTATTTATTATTGAGAAACATCTTATATAGTTTTGCTATAAATAATGAAAATTCAAATGTATCAATAAATGCTTTTACATAGCAAAGTTATCAATATCTATACATTTTAGCACCTACTTTTTCATGTTTTATTAAAATCTGCCCATCTTTTAGCATCA
The DNA here is from genome assembly GCA_028023455.1 of Epiperipatus broadwayi. Taxonomy (NCBI): domain Eukaryota; kingdom Metazoa; phylum Onychophora; class Udeonychophora; order Euonychophora; family Peripatidae; genus Epiperipatus; species Epiperipatus broadwayi. Next base: position 1,126,957 of record JAQFVV010000009.1, on the reverse strand, counting down.
ATATTTGACATTTATAGAAACTAAATATTTCCATGTCTTCTTTTATTTTTAACTAATTTTTATCTCTGTGTTTTTGCAATTATTGGTTGTAGGTAATACTTCATTACACATTATCATCTGACAAAGAAATAAAATTTTCTTTTAAAATAAATAGTCTTATTGTATTATTTTATAGACTATTTTTTTAATGACAGTTTCTTGTGATCCTTTTCAGGTTATTTGTGGATGTATACTGTATATATAAATTACAACATCGCATTGAATACCTAAATAAACTAATAGAATGATAGTAATGTGTTGTCAAGGCAACACAAATTTAGATAATAAAATTTAATTTATTAAGCATTGGTTGTGATGATATAATTTATACATGATAAACAGTTGTTGACATGGTATATGTATATATACACATAATTGTTCCCACATACTCATTGCATTTGCTTCTGAATTTTCTTGCAGATATCTGAAATCATGTATAATTGCAAACCCTACATAATACATGTATAATAAATAAACACACATTTATAATTTAATTTTCATAATGCACGTATTAAAATATCAGCAAAAATAATTTACACAAAAAATAGAGTAATTAAATTATAAAAAAGATTTAACAATAATTAAATTGCAAGAAAACAATTGTAAGACTAAGTGTGCAAGATGAGAAAATGGTAGAATGAGAGATAATTCATGACACTATTCAGACAGATAGGTAAGCATATTAAATTTACAAATCCATTCATTTCTATATTATTTGTTAAATATTTTTCCAAATTATGGATTGCTGAAAATATGAATGATGATGGGGGATCTATTTTATATGTGTAACTTTGGTTGCATTACTTAAAATAATTTACTGGTTATTTAATTAACATCTTGGATGATATCAGAGGCAATAAAAATGTTTTACATTCTGATTTTTTTTTTTTTAAACTTGTCAGAATAAGTTCATGTTATTTTTTACTTTGCTATAAGAAATATTTTTCATATATTTGTAATTGATATCCAGTTAATAAAAAAATAGCCTGTGGTGTACAGAAAAGTAATATATGTTCTGGCAATAACTTGAGTAACATAATTCATTTCGTGATTTTTTGAATAAGCCTAATTTCTTCTTGAGGTGCATTAATCATGCAGAATATGAAAATATTTTAAGTAAATTCTACAATAATCATAAATTCTCATAGTTTGAGATTTGATAACTTAATTGTCTTGAGCATTATATTTTTCTAATGTTTTGCATTTTATGTATGAAGGAATTGTCTAGGTAAATCCAAATTTATATAAATAGAGAAATTATAAAAAGTATATGCAAAATGAAAACAAAAATTGCACTGTTTGACATCGTATGTAGAAATGATTTTGAAAATAGAAACAAATTTAGACATAAGAGAAAATCAAAGTACAATTGTAATGATTATTAAAACAGCAAAACTCACTATGCGTATTGCCACACACAGCAAGCTACAGTAATCAATGAATGCAAGAAGGCTTGTGCATAAAATCCCCATCTAGTGCCTACTCATCCAATATCCTCGGACTAGTTTCTGGCTTGTGGCCTTCGCAAGTGAGGAGCCTTGGATCTGAGAGCTCTGCACCTAGATCTAGGCTCCTCACTGACAAAGGCCATAAGCCCGAAACTAGTCTGAGGATATTGGATGAGTAGACACTAGATGGGAATTTTATGCATAAGCCTTCTGGCATCCATTGATTACTCTAGCTTGCTGTGTGTGGCAATACGTATAGTGAGTTTTGCCTGTTTTAATAACAGTTATAAGCAAGCATAAGAAATAGTGATCATGTGATGTTTAATTGTAATGATTATAGTAAAGCAAATAAGTTTACAGAGAATAATTTAAATTAAACACCTAAAAAATTGAAAAAATGAAAAGGTAAGATATGGATGCATGGAAATTATGATTAAAAACGGTTCTATTAAAATATTTTAATACAGTAAACAAAAATTCTAGACATTTTGAAAAATTATAAAAATGAGTTGTTATTTAAAGACAAGAATATAGACTATAGAGACCTGATTAATTAAAGACAAGTGCAGTAACTTCAATGATCTATAAAATATTTCTTGGTTGAAAAATAATTAAATGAGTTGGAAGATTGTATGGTGGAAGAAATGCATTAAGATTTTAGATCTGATAGACGTAAAAGTGATAGTTTATATATAATTACACAAGTGATAGAAATGAGTAAGAAAATAGATTGTGTTCAGCTTTAATAAACATGGAAATGAATTAAGAAATAATGGATTTATTTAGAAAACTGTATGAAAATAATTATTATCTTAGAAAATGTAATCAATTAGAACTAAACATAACAGTGACTTAAAGTAGGATTGCTCTATATTATTTTTATTATATTTAAAAGAAATGGAAATTAAAAAAAGGATTTGGATATTGAAATACTTATATTGGATGATTAAATGATTTGTTTGCTGATAATATTTTTTTTATGTATAAAAAATATAGAATTATTTTTGGAAATTAGTTTAAAGATGGTTATAAAATAATTATATTTAATGAAGCAAAATAAAAAATAATGAAAGTAAATGCCAAAGAAGAACATATAAAGATATATTTATGGATAAGATAAATAAAAAAGATTGTTCAGATAATTGAGAAATAAAAATGATTAAAAGAAAACCTGATGAAGAAATTAATACTTTTTATTTAATAAATATGTTGTAATAATGATTGTACGGAAGGTATTTGCACTATCAGGTTTAACATAAGGGTTTGAGGTACCCTGAATTTATTAAAGGACTTTAGAATTTTTGAAGAAAATTATAAGAGAAACAAAAAGATAGGAAATGGAACAGTTCTGGAGATAGGATGATCAATTTTTTACAAGGGATACAAAAAGCAAATTCTAAATATTTGATAGATTGCAATTTGTGGATAGTGATAGAATAATTGCAATCATTTTAAGTTGGTTTTAAGAAAAGGTCATGCACCAAGTTGAATAAGAAATGCAGTAGGATATATTAAAGAATTTGATAAAAGAAATGAGTGAATTATTTGGATTGGGGCAGAATATTTACAAATATTAAAGAGATGAGAACAATATGGAAAATTAGAGTTTGAATTAACTTATCAAGAATGAGATAATAATAAAATGAAAAGTAGCTTACTCATTAAAATTTGATCAGAATTACTGGTGACAATAGAATATAAATAACATAATTTGTGGAAGTTTGTTTTGTAAATTTTGAAAAGAAAAAGTTGAAAATAGTCATTTATTTTTAGATAAAGACAATTAGAAAGGATTGGATAAAGATGACTTTAAAACAAATTATTTAATAGACAAAGATAATGTTATTGAAATGAGATAAAAAAAAAAATACATTAAAAAATTTTGAGACTATGGAAGTTAAAAAAAGTAAAGCCAGATAAACATGATGGTTAACTATTTGCCTTGGTCTTATCAGATTTTTGTTTTCAATAAGTACATATCTTAAGGAAAGTATACTTTTATTTAAACAATTCTCATGATTTTTTTTTTTTAATACATTCTTTTAATAAAATTTTTCATCTCCAAAATATTTATAAAGCAACTCAGAACTTTTAGTCTGTAACCTCTGAAAAATAGCACTTACATGCTATAAATATACATATATGCAATCATCAATTCTTGGTAAGATGATAGAACTATGAAATGACAAGAATTGAAAATAACACAAATGATGTGACACCACTGAGAATTCTTCACTTTAATATATATACACACACACACGTATAAGACATTCCTCTCATCAATAGTGAAAGCTGCATGTTTTGCATTCATTATTATTTATAGTCTTCAATAACTAGACTAGTTCCCTGAAAAATATTAAGCTTATTTGGGAAATTCATTTCTGAAAAAAAAAATTGGTTTCATTCTAGATTTGAATCCCAGATCAAATCCTGCATTAGGCTAATTACAACACTATAAACTTATGTAGTGTATTATCATTAACAATATAGTAATGGGACTGGCAATTGCTCGATCATGCGTATGTTTGTTAGAAATGCTTCTGCATAGTTAAATAATTCAGAATATTTAGATACCACAGGGCCGAACATACACACTAGTTTTTCAAACATGTTGAGTATTTAGGTTTCAGAGATTTATCACTTCATAAAAAAACTTTTGAATATGGATTTATGGAAAAAAAACTACTCTTAAAGTGAATGAATTGGCTGAAATAATAAATAAAAAAATGTATAAATTTTAAACGATTTTTTTAAAAATTAATTTAAGTTTAATAAACTTTTTAAAAACTGATTTATGCTGCATTTTAGCAGGATATTACTATTTATGATATATTTCTATAATTTTTTTTTTTTTTTCAGTAAGTTATCTAATAAAAATTATAGCTCATTAAGTCAATGGCATCACTAGATTTTATTATTAAGCATTAAAAAAAAAGATCCCAAACACTGAACATTATCATAATACATTACTTATGATTAATTAGAGTATCATTCGGTAGTTACTCCTAAAAATCATAACAGGGATTTGTATAAATCAAAAACATATGTAGCATTGATAAATAATTTTTACAACTATTTATAGAAAATGAATATAATTTGAGAAAAGCTTAACCTCTAGATTTTTAAGTCTTATAATCTTAATTTAAATTAGTTTATATTGTTCACTTTTTATAGTTTAATTAAATAAATAATATATAAGTATACTTTGTGAGTGTTTAAAAATATTCAACACTGAATTAATTTGAATTAGTAACAGAAACAGTTAAAAATTTAACATTAATTAAAGTCAAATTAAAACATTAAAATCAGCCACTCTGCAGAAAAACAGCTGTGGAAGCCATAATGATGGTAAGAAAAATTAAAAATTTTCACCATCAAGAAATCTGTTCCCAGCTTTGTAATGAATATATTTTGGACCCTATAAGCACATATTTCTAATAAGCCTAATTAGTAATTACAACTTTTATTAACTAACAATACAGTATCTTTGGTAATGGGAGGGGTAGAAAAATACCACTCGCTATTATATAATGAACATTAGGTAAAAAGTTAGGACAGTTGTTTTAATTAGGAATGCTAAACTAACTGGAGAAATTGGTACCTAAAAGTTAAAAGCAGTAGAGTAAAGGAGCAGTGTCAGGCTAACATTTGGGAATAAGCAAATATGTTTTAGATAAGTTCATCAATGTCTGCATCTGCACTTAGTGGAAAAGTAATGTGATATCAGAAATATCAATATTTTCATTTATAGTTAATGGCATGATGCCAATCTTGTCAATATCCATGCATGAAACTTCTTGCTGAATTATGCTAACTTGCTAGAAAGATTTACTTCAGAGGTTTAATGATTATTTGCATTGCCATTCTTTGTAATGAATGGATTCACAAAGGTAGATATATTGAGCTGCATATTTTGACATTTTCCCAACATTTATAAATGAAACAGAAGCAAAAAAGTTCTAAAGAAGACTTGTACAGTCAAAAATGTCAACTAATTTAGAGAATTATGAGTACATAAACAGGTATTAAATATTGATATTGAAATTTTGGGTAAAATTTAAAAATAATCAAGGTGCCGCAAGTAATAAGGTAAATATATTAAATAATTACCATCATTACCCATGTTTGTTTATTATAAGTAAAATTATCTGGATCACCGGACTAATTGCAAATGTTGGCAACTGGTATATTTGTGGTTTTTTTGGATCATATTCATGCATATTTTTTGGATCATATATATGCATATTCTAACAACCAGACCTTTGGGGGTGATTTCAAGTGGTACTGCCATCTATTGTCTCTATCAATTTAGTTTCAGAGTGGATACTTATACCTAAAAAAAATTAAGACTTTAATATATATCAAATATTTGGCAAAAATGAATTTGTAATTATTAGTGAACTATTCCTTTGTGGGTCGTATTACTATTGGTATTAAAACAAATACTGTTTTATGATCAAATATAAATAGATTAATTTTATCATGGTTAGAAAGACATATAATGAAACTTTTATTAAAGTTATGAATTCATATTACAAAAGAGCAACTCGAAGCTGCATCACTTCAAATGTTTATTTCAGATTACAAATATGCCAATTATTTTTTTATTTTATATGTATAATTTTTAATTAACATTAAAAAAATATAGAAACAAATTAGACACTGCTAGTTTATATAACCATAAAAAATTGTCCAAAAAAATTTATTAAATAATCCCAGACAGTAGTTAAAAAATATACATTACACACAGAAGAAAAACATAATGGATAAAATATTTACAATTATATAAATCATGTTAGTAAAACTATAATTCTAAGATTCATAAGTTGATAATATGTATTCTCTATAAAAATATGTGTTCCATTCATTTCATTTATTAAAATATCTAAATTCCAAGCAATATTTATAATGATGTGTTTTTAAAATCTTATGTTAAATACACACAAATTATTTTATTCCACATTTAACGTTTATTGTTGATGAATTTTAACTTTAAACAATTTTTGAAAAAAATAATTATTTACACCTATGACACTTAGGGAACATAAGATGATTTGTTATTTTGCAACTAAATCATTTTTGTAAATAAAATCTATTTATTAAAAACCTTTTGTAATTAGTGGTGTTAATTCTTGGTACAATTAATAAAGAGGTTCTTTGTAGCAGGTCTTGTTATAATTTACAAATCAGAATTTGGCTATTATATATACATCATCTTAGTTAAACAGTGAACAGAGGATACTTAAATAGTTTTATTATAAAAATGTATTTAATTTTGTCATTTGCATATTAAATATACTAATTTTGGATTCTTACAGAGATGATTCACACCTTCGATAATCTTAAAAAAACTGACTTTGGGGACTTTCTCTTATCATTTATGATAGATATTGCATTTGTGACTTTTGTGGGCTGTCAGTTTTATAATCATTTAATTGATGAGTTACTTTTCAGGTCATTTAATTTATGTGTTCACATCCAACATTTGAGAAATAGCATTTTTATAGTGAGAACTGATTAATTAAGATCCCTACCAAAGTTATTAGACTTTGTACTACTACTGAATTAGCATTTATTAAGTGCCTGCTCTGTATAAGCTAATTGTTTTTGTTTCATGAAGGATGTGTCAGATGGAGTTTTAAATTTTTTTTTCATTTGAATTGTGATGTAACTTTCATTTCATTAGATCTATAAAAAATCAGATGTAAATTATAGTGTTTCATTCTTTTCTTTTAGCATTACCCAATTCAGCACATTAAAAGTTTTCTATCAATATGCATAATTCAGGCATTCAATTTTATGAATCTAATCACATTTTGCTGACTTGGAATTCTCTATTAGCATTGCATGAAGTTCAACATTTTACCTTCAACCAATATGATTATTATAAGTAGTTTGTTTTTCTACATCATATTCTTTCAGTATGAACAAAGCCCTTGCTTGCCTGGTGAAACTTATTCAGTTTAAAATATGGTCATTATTTACAATCTTATGATCACTAGTATAATTGTTGAAAAGTTCAGTGAAAAGTATGACCTTTCTAATAACATTAATTTATAATCCATCTTTCCTAATCCAATTTGATTTTATGATTAAAATAACAAAGACAACAGGTTATTTGTGAAAATATTGTTTCTGAGATTTTAAAAAAAGGGAATATAGGGATTTGAACTCAGGATTTTTCGGTCTATTCATCCTCCACTCTATCTCAAGCAATTATTACACACGATCGTCTGGGTATGAAAAAGATACATGATCCCCAATATATGTATTTTGGGCAGGACCAACACTCATCAATTGGGCCAGATCATGATCTCCCATGCACATATACAATTAGCGTTCAGTTTATATTAAGATAGTAATTTCTCAAACTCTAATGGACAAGCTTCAATCTTCTCACTCTTCCAACTATTTAACTTCCCATTTTATTGATGAAAACAAAACTTAAAGCCCTTATTGGATTTGATGCTATAGTCATACCCGTAAGCATTACATCAATATAACCTTCATAATAGCAGACGTTATGTATCCATATATACTAATAGGAGAGGGATGGGCTGAAAAATTTCTAAATTCAAATCTGAAAAATTCAAATCCCTCTACATATATAAGAAACATCCAGTGTAAGCAAAATTACATACTGCCTTAGAATTATATATGAATACTAAGGTTTGATCATATGAATGGTTAGAATGATCTTATGTCTACATGGGTATGACTATAATATCAAATCCAACAAGGGCTTTGATTATTTCATCATCAGTTTTTCAAGAAATGGACAATTGAATAGTTAGAAGGGTAAGAAAATTGAAGCTTGTCCATTAAAGTTTGAGGAATTATTCATTTCTTAAAAACCGATGAAATACTAAAAGCCCTTGTTGGATTTGATATTATAGTCATACCCATGTAGACAAAGTCATTCTAACCATTAATATTATCAAACCTTAGTATTCATATATAATTCTAAGGTGGTATGTAATTTTGCTTTCACTGACTGTTTCTTTTATATGTAGAGGGATTTGAACTTAGAATTTTTCAGCCCATCCCTCTCCTATTAGTATATATGGATACATAATGTCTGCTACTATGAAGAATTATATTCATGTAATACCTATGGGTATGACTAGTATCAAATCCAATAAGGACTTTGAGGTTTTTTTCATCAATAAAATGGGCAGTTAAATAGTGGGAAGAGCGAGAAGATTGAAGCTTGTCCATTAGAGTTTGAGGAGTTGTTATCTTAATATAAACTAAGCACTGATTGTATATATGTGTGGGAGATTATGATCTGACTCAACTGATGAATGCTAGTTCTGCATGAAGTATGTATATTGGGGATCATGTATCTTTTTGACATGTGATAATGTATATTGTTTGCGTGAGATAGAGTGGAAGATGAATAAACTGAAAAATCCTTAGTTCAAATCCCCTTATTTACATATATAAGAACATCCAGTATGCCTTAGAATTACTTATTGCTTGGGAAGTACATTACATCTTAATATAAGTTCAGCTCATCCCTCTCCTATTAATATATGATTACATAATGGCTACATGGGCATGGCTATAATATCAATTCTAACAAGGGCTTGGAGCATTTCATTGTCAGTTTTTCAATGAAATGGTCAGTTGAATAGTTGAAGGGATAAGGAAAATGAAGCCTGTTCATTAAAGTTTGAGGAATTGCTATCTTAATACAAACTGAGCACTGATTATATATATATGTGGAAGATTATGATGTGGGCCAACTGATGAATACTGGCTCTACATGAAATACGTATATTGGTTTCATATAACTTTTTTTTATGTGCATGGTTATGTGTATTAGTTGCTTGAGATTAGAGAGAAGGATGAATAAACTGAAAAATCCTGAGTTCAAATCCCTCTATTTACAAATATAAGAATACCTAAAATAAGCAAAATTACATATTGCTTAGTAAATGGATTACAAATTAATATAAATTCAGCCCATCTATTAATATATACGGATATGTAATGTCTGAGAATATGAGGGGTTAGATTGATGTAATATCTACATAGGTATGACTATCAAATACCACAAGGGTGTTGAGCATTCCATCATTGGTGTTTCAATGAAATGGATGATTGAACAATTGGGAGAGAAGATTGAAGCTTTTCCATTAAAATTTGAGGAGTTGCTATCTTAATATAAACAGAGTATTGATCATATATAATGTGGGAGATTATGATCTGGCCCAATTGATGAATGCTGGTTCTGCATGAAATACGTATATCAGGAATCGTGTATCTATTTCGCATGTATATAGGTTACTTGAATTAAGAGTGGAAGATGAATAGATGGAAAAATGGAGTTCAAATCCTTCTATTTGCCAACTGCCTTAGAATCAAATATTCGCTAGTGTATTGGAATGTGAAATATCAAAGGTACCTTATTTTTATTATAAGTTATACAAACTATCAATGGCATGTTCTTTTGATGCAATACCAAATGGATGGGTGTATGCAAAATACCTTTTATAATGTTCTTTTATTATTTGCATATTTCATCAAATAAATATAAGAAGACTGAATTTGTTACTTTGTAATATCTAAATATAATTTTTTTATCATCACTATTAAAGATTTAATGTCAGTGACAGTTCATAACATTAAATATATTCCAACTTTGCTAAGTGCTTTTATTAATAATTTCAACTTAATAATGAGACAAATATTAAGATTATTTGATTCTTAATTTGAAGAGGAAGATATTAATAAAAAAAGCATTTTTTAGCAAATATTTTAATCTTAATTTACATTACATCCATAATGATATCTATAGGTTTATATATATATATATAGATTAAAAATTAATAATAATGATAAAGCATTCAAATGTAACAAAAATAAAATGAATTAATTATACAATACAAACAATTGTAATAAAATGTATATTATCATCAACCATTATCAATCCACTGCAGGATGAAGGTCTCTCCAAGTTCAATCCATCTCCGATCTTTAGTTTCTTCACATTACCCCTGCACACTTTCTTATTTGATCCATCCACCTCACACGTGATCTTTTTCTGGATGTTTTACAATCTCTTGGAATCCAGTTTAAGATTTCAATTGTCCATCTATTATCTCTTTTAGCAATATGTCCAGCACAACTCCACTTCAGTCTTTTAATTTTTTCAATGAGGTTAGTAACACTTACCTATATATTGTGTTTTCGATCTTACTCATAACATGCATCTCTCCATACTGAAGTTTCTGTATTGCTCTTCTATTAAGTGTCCAAGTCTCAGATTTATAAGTAAGAACTGATAAAACACATTTACTAAAAACCTTCCTTTTCAAACACATAGGCATATTTCCTTTTAGTATCAAGTTATTTCTACCAAAAGCACTCCAAACAAGTTTAATTCTATGATTAATTTTATCCATTATATTTCTATCTGCATTAATAATCTGAACAAGATATTTATAGCTGTTACCTTCTAACATCATAATCAATCTTTATTTTCATATTTCGTGAAAATCCACTGAATATTACTTTAGTCTTTTTAACATTTATCGTTAGTCCTACTTTCATCTGATAACTCCTGCAACATTTCCTGCAGCTCTAAAGCATTATTTGCAAAAACAACTAACTACATCATCTCCAAAATCTAAATGACTTAAATAATCTCCATTTACTTTCACTCCTGTCTTGCCATTTTTAATCCACAAAATACTTTTTGCAGCACTGCTGTAAAGTTTTGGAGATATAGAGTCACTCTGCCTTACACCCTTCTCAATGTTGACTTTCCTAGTATCATTATGTAATCTAATTGTTGTTGTTGCATTTTTATAAATATTCTTTAAAATATGACAATATCCTGGATCTATACCTTGGTGATCCAATGCTTTAATCACTGAACAAATGTTTATAGAATCAAATGCCTTTTCATAATCTAAAAATCCAAAGCATAATGGCCACTCATATTTATTTGTCCTTTCTATAACTTCTCTCAATACCTGGGTATGATCTACTGTATTAAAACCACTTTTAAATCCAGCTTGTTCTCTTGGTTTGTGGAAATCCTATGCTCTCTTTAGATGAGTTATAATTATCTTGGTAAAATTTTTATATAAACCGATAAAAGGCTGATAGTTCTGTAATTTCTAATATCTTCTTCATCATCTTTTTAAAATACTGTATTAATACTGCATTCTTCCAATCATCTGGCACATCTTTATCATTTAGACATTTGGTATATAACTTTGCTAAAAAAAATTCTATTTCTTCACCTTCTTTTAATATATCAATTATAATTTCATCATTACCTCGAGCCTTTCCTTTCTTTGTAATTTTAATTGCATGTCTTACTTCTTCATTTAAAATTCTGGGCAATTCAGAAGATATAATAGATATGAGGTACTTGTTTTTTATTCTGATAATTATGATGTAATCTCTCTTTTTAGTAATAATTCCATCTTTTTTTCTTATTGCAGATATAAATTTCCTACCAATACCAAAATGTTGTTTTACACTCTTGAGACTTTTATTCTCTTCTACAGCTTTCCTTGCTAGTTCACAGTTATATCATTTTCAACTCTTTTCTACACCATTTTACAAAATTTGAGATATTCAATCCTTTTATCATTTTCGTATATCTTCATATTCCTTATTTTCTTGATAACTTCTCTAGTCTCAATAGAAATTTTATTGGACAATTGCTGCTTTTTTCTACCAGCTATCTTTGTTGCAGTTTTTAAAAGTGTATCAGTTATTTTCTTATGAATTTCATTCAAATCTGAATCATGTTCAAAATCTACTAATACTTGAAACCGATTTGTAAATTCTAATTTAAATTCATTAGAACGTTTATGGAGATTAGGAATATCAACTGTAAATATTGGTTTTTCTCAACAATTTTTGTCTCTAGTTTTGCTTTAACATGTATCTTACATTTTACTAATCAATGATCACTTCCTGTGTTAAATTTACTAATCGATAATCACTTCCTGTGTTAAATTTGTTACGAGCATTACAATCTTAAAATATGTATTTTCTAATAGGCAAAATATAATCCAATTTTGCTATATCTTCATTTGGATGCTTCCATGTCCATTTCCTTGTAACATTTTTCTCAAAAAAAAATTTGTAATATAACTGTTTTCTTATTCTGCAAACTCCACAAGTCTATGTTCTCTCATTTCTATTACCATAACCAAAATTACCTACAGCACTTTCATCTTTCAATTTTAGCATTAAAGTCTCCCATAACAATTTTTAAAATGTTTGCTCTGATCAAAAGCCTTTTGTACATCCATATAAAAATCTATTACTTCATCGCTATGAAAACTTGTCGTATAACTAATTTTGCCACTCTGTCCAATACACCATCAATCTCCACAATGTTGTTCTACTTTTTATTTATAATGAATCATACTCCACTTATATTTCCAATATTTGTGCCTTTATAATAGAGTACATGTCCATTTTTTAAATCGTCTCTTTACCTTTTCTTCTAACCTCACAAAGTCCAGAGTTTGCTATTAACTGAAAGGAGACCCTCTTGGATGCCTTAAGCGGAACTGAGCAGCGCAAATTCCTAATGTCCACTCCATACGTTCTTGTCGTTGAAGCGGTTATTACTATGTGATTATTCATATAGTATATTAACATGGATGGGCTGCTCACCAACACACATTAGCCAGTATGATAAGTTTATTGGCTTTTTACCTCCGAGTTTAAGATCAAGAAACACTATGGTCTTTCTTCTCAGTTGCTTGATAAGGCAGAATGAATGTATGTGTAAATGATAAATATTTTTCCAATAGATATATACAATCATGATGGACAAAAATAAATCATGGCCCTTATTCCCAGGAGGCTGTAAAGTCACCAACCAAGGCAGTGGTTGGTGACTGAAGGCAGATGGTGCTAAGAATCCTCTGATTGTGGACCCAGGCTGCCATTTGATGATGCCTTTTTATTTAGGTACTTACAATTGCACATCAATTTCAAGTGGAGAAAGATTGCAAGAATTAGAAGAACTCATATTAAAATGTATATTATATAAAGATATATATAATTTTCCATTCATTTTTAATTAACCAATTATTAAATAAATTTATCGATGTCAACAAAATTAAAAAAAAAAAATGGAAGTTTAAATATATATATATAACAATCAATTTTCTTTTTTATTATTCTGCATTCTCATTTTATTAGACTATCAAATCTACAGTATGCTTAGTAAGAAAAAAAAAAAAAACACCACCTGCTAATGCAACCTGGACATCTGAAAAACTTGACACCCTACTTTGAATAAATCTATTCAAGATGAAGAAACAAGTGCAGTGTTGAAGATTGCTAAAGTATATTTTGCTATATATGAACTGTTTTATATTTGCCTTCTAGAAGAAAGCAAATGACAGTTATCTTGCTTTCTAAGTCATGTTTAAAAGGTGCTATTTAGACATTATCTTTAAGTGTATTTCATACTGATAAAATATATCTTATTTTATGAATTGTTTAAAAATAGAAATCAAAATTTAAAATAAAAGTTGCTCTGTATTGTATATGTTAACTTTGTATAGAATTTTTCTTTTTAATATATATTAACAAAATGTTTATAGATATATTAAACAACCTCCATACTTCACCATTCTTTTTTAAATTCATATAAATTAAGATACAATAAAAGTCAAATGACCTCCAAGATGCATTTCATACTGAACCAGCACTCATCAGTTGGCCCAAGTCACTATCTCTCATATATGTTTCTATTATATGAATATTTATCTATAGTAAATTGTTACATTTTTATTTATCATTGTCAAACTCACTCCACTTATAAATTTTGACATCATCCACTTCAGATAACCAAATGTTATTTTGTAGAAATTATCAGAAAAAAAGAACAATGATAACTTATCCTGTTTTAATTGTATTTTTATATTGGACTATTTCCATCATCTAATATGTGTATGGAATGTCATGTCTTAAGAAAAATTTAACTTTATTTAAATATTCCTAATACATTCAACTGTTAGTAATGCAACTAGAACACCATCATCACAAACCTTCAGGAAAACATACTGTTTTAAGTTTGTATTTAATACTGAAATGCTATATCTTTCTTTTTTGTATGTCAAATGTGTTGAGCTGGGAAACAAACCCAGGTCAGCTGCTTGGAAGGCAGCTATGCTAACCACTAGGCCACCAACGTTTGACTACTGAAATGCTATATTTTATTTTATGAATTGTTCAAAATAGGAATCAAAATTTTTAAAAAAAGAAGAAAGATTCACTCTGCATTATATACATGTGTTATGTTAACTTTGCAAATATATTTTTTTTTAATGCATATTAACCAAATATTATTTTGTAGAAATTGTTAGTTTAAAAAAAGAATGATAATAATGGAAGATATAATATTTGTTTTAAACTTAATGTATCTATGCATAAATTATCCAAGAGTAAAATAATTACAATAAATAACTATTATTAGCTTTGTTAATGCTTAAATTGAACCCATCGGGTTCTTTTGTCTGTAGCCAACCATGCGTTTGATTACTGAGAATTAGATTTTGTATGGGTGAACTTATAGTACATAAGTTAAAGATCAGACTGGAAAGATCCATCCCTATAGAAATCAGTTTTATTAAATTGGGATTAGGACCTAAAATGGCCATACCTTATAGTGAATGTTGCAGAAGGTATAGCAATTATATATACCATATTCAGTATATGTAAACTTATGAGTCAAATATGTTGTATTTATAGGTTTATTCATATGTAGAATTATATTTTAAGTTTATTGAAGTCCACATTCACTGCATGGCAAATGTACTCAATTATTTATAACTGTATTAATATTATCATGTAATTGAAAATTAAGATTAAATTTAGCAAGGAAATCTTAGACATTCATAAGTAATTACTGTTTTTTTATGTGCATATGAAATGAGACAATGATATGTAAGAGATTGAAGAAAAGGTTTTGTTAAAAGGCAAATTATATATCAACAGATAATTGTTACTTGTAATTAAACTACTGCTGTATGATGTTAGCCTTTTTTATAATATTGTATGGTCTACATTCATTCATTGGAGTAAAATTATTATTCATAAATTTTTGCTTCCCAAGATGAGAGCATTTTTCATTGTAAATTTCCATTTGCTCGAATTGGATGAATGGCATGGTTGAGCAGATATTTTTTTTTGTTCTGAAAATTGTAATTATATTATAAAAACAAAAATAAACAAAGCAAACTGTGCTGGGAAGAGGGCATGTAAGTATGAGTCACATTCCAAGATGTTCCAGAGAACGATGTAATGCAATTTGTTGGCGAATCCAGTTATAAGTATAAACAATGAGCATTGCCAATTGCTCAACAAGCTTTGTGATAAATGCTAAGCCAGAGAAAGCATTTAAAATATCTGACAGGAAGCCCCCCCCAAATCTCTGACCATGGTTTCGTGCTTTGGCACTTATCAGAGGCGTTAGAGTAGCTTCAGACACTAGATCTAAAAATACCAACTCCAAGCCAGCATTTTTCTAAAGTTATCTATTGAGTGGAAAATCTGAAATTTTCAGATATCTACATATCTTCAAACCTAGCTATCCAACTCAAATAGCTATATGAGGCTGAGATCTTCAGCCAAACCAAATATTAGTAGTCTTAGCAATATAAAATCACATAAGACTTAAAGCAAAGACTATAAATAGTCAAATAAAAAATAGTCATAGATCACGTGACCCCATTCTCTTAAGCTTGTATGATATAAACAATTAGCATTGCCAATTGCTCAACAAGCTTTGTGATAAATGCTAAGCCAGAGAAAGCATTTAAAATATCTCTATCAGGAAGCCTCCCCAAACCTCTGACCATAGTTTTTTGCTTTTGCACTCCTCAGAGAGGCGCTAGAGTAGCTTCAGACACTAGATCTAAAAATACCTAGCCAGCATTTATCACATAATACTAACAGAGGAATCTTTTATGTTTTTCCACCTTTCCCATTGTTCAATGATCAGTGTTTTAATGAAAGATAGTAATCATTGTATTTATAAAACATCCACTGCATACTACATAATCTTCAAAAATTCATGTTTTTGATTAAGCATCTCTGGTTTTTGTTAAATACTAAAAAATGAAAAAATTACTTAGAACCAAGGTAATGCAAAATCGTAAACTTAAACTATTATTTACCTTCCTGAATAAGAAATGTATCTTTGAAATAATTTTTCGAATGATAAATATAAAATACCTATTCCTACCCCCAATTTCCTTTTTATTCATTTAATTATGAGTTTCTAAAAAATTATATTCCTTTTATCATTACCTTTTTGAAGTTTCATTATTTATAGCTTTCTGGATTTAAATCCTTATAACAATTTAGGTTTGAAGTAAAAGAGGATCCAATTTCCTTAAAACCCAAAATAAGAGCTATTATTATAGGTTAAAGAGAAAACTTATTTAGTTTCAAGATTGTCTATTAGTAATTGATGGTTTCCTGATAACATCAAAAGGTAAAATTATCTCTGTTTACATGAATGTAATCTCTTTTTTTCTATTCTTTACCAAATTAAAAATCCATAAACATATTCATTTCAACATAAACAATTATATGTATATACATAGTTTATTAAAAATATGTTAAACAAGCTCACTCCTCTTTCCTTGATCTAATATATTATTACTTTAAAAAATTATAATTTCTCACAAATTTTATTTACGTACATTATAAATCTGACATTTTGCTTATTTTCTCATGTAACCATTTTGAAGATACATAATCTAAAAAATAATACAAAAATATTAATATACACTATATATAAAATCATCTAAATAACTGCATTAGTTCACTTCAAATTTAGACAAATTTTCCTTATTTATATTATTATTATTCTATTACTTTTTTTAAAAAAAATATCTTTATTTATACATTGTACTTGTATAAATAAATTTAAAAGAAGACTAAAAATATATCTGAAAGATAAAATTCAGTTATTTATATTCATTTTAGAAGAGTAATCATTCTAATTTTTAGTAAGAATGACATAAAATATTAATAATTATAGCAAGATTAATTAAAGACTTTATATAATAGAAAGAATGAAGCCTTCTTTGAAAAGAATTAATGGGAGTTTTTTTTTAAAATTTACTCTTACTTATAGAATTTTACTTTAGAAATTTAAGTCAAAATAAATTTAGGATTAATAATATATATATATAATATTTTATGATATGCGCTTTTATTTGCTATGCATTAAAAAAACAAAAAAATAATTGTTTTTTCAATCACAATTTGAATTTATAATTAACTTAAACTTAGAGAGTAGAATATCCACAAATTAATGAAGCACTTACTTGTAAATATTAGTGCTTAATTTTTAAACACCCCACACTTTTATTTCAAGTTAAACATAAAAATTCCAATTTTGGTTGAAGAAAACATGTTATATTTTTGGCTTTTAAATATTTTCTATATGTATTATTTTTAACTTTTTAGTATTGGGATCTTTTTCATAATTATTCCAATTTTATATGTGAAAGAAAATCATGCATTAAAAATCAATTGCAATATTATTTTGTTTATGAAGAAGCACTTAAAGAAAAAAAAATTAAATCAAAAGAAATTAAGATTTGTTTTTATTTCTGTTTAAATTTACCATAAACACTTTTTATTTTTAATATGTTTTTTTTTTTAAAAAATACACTATTCTCTTATGCCATCACTGACAAATTACTGAAGTTCTATCAACATGTTTGAAATTCAAATAAATGAGAGGGCTCAGCCTAAAATATTTCATTATCATATTGCATTATCATTGATTTCTAATATGTATAAAATTTGAAGGAAATCTATTTGATAGAAGTATGTTAGAACTTGATAACAAAATTTATCTTAAACAAACTTCTAAATTAAATAAAAGCACTAAAAAAAAAAACACAATAATGTAATGAATTTATAAGTATAATTAAATACAAGTAATTAAAATGTATATATAATTTAAAAAAAGAAATAGTGATAAAAAGAATTTGTCTATGGCATACAAGTACTTTTTTAATGATTCTTTATATATGCATGATATGTATCAATATTTTTGTATTATTTATTAGATTATGTATTTTAAAAATTATATAAAAAATAATTAAAATATCAGATTTGTAATATATATATAAATGACTGATTTAGAAATATAAACAAAATTTGTGAGCAAATATGATTTTTTTTAAGTTTTGTTTTTTTTTCCAGATATTTGTTTAGTTACATGAAGAGAATAATAGATTAAATTCTAGATATATGATAATTCTATTTTGAATTATTCTAATAAAAATTGATAAAAAGCTTGTAATTTTGTGAGGCACAGTTTAGAAGTCTATACTGCTGATATTTGATCAATTATTTATTGGTAAAGAAATATTGAGAAGTTTCTGGAATAGTATTTCAATGCAAAACTTGTTTTATATTACCTTTTAATTATTCTACAAAAAACAGAAATTATCAAAATACAAGTTCCCATTTTTTATTTCACTTTTCTAATCATGACTTGTTTAATATAACATTTAAAATTCTAATATTTTTTTGTATTTAATATGACTAGCTTAAAATCTGATTTCAATCTAAAAGTATCTTTAAATGAAGAATCTTCATGCTTATTTAATTAAGCTATTCGATCTGACAACTGCAGCATTT
Organism: Epiperipatus broadwayi; assembly: GCA_028023455.1. Lineage (NCBI taxonomy): Eukaryota > Metazoa > Onychophora > Udeonychophora > Euonychophora > Peripatidae > Epiperipatus > Epiperipatus broadwayi. The sequence goes on along the minus strand of JAQFVV010000009.1, from coordinate 1,107,809 downwards.
ATATGATAGTGTTGGCAGAATGATAGTTAAACTGTGGTTATAATTGACTGTCACTTATAAATTTTACAGATCTAAATACTTATAACAGAAATCTTAACTCTTTAATTTTTATTTAAAAATATAGTTTGCATAATAAAAGAACCCAACAATGTGGCATACTGCTGTAGTTATTCCATCTAGTTTGGTCTTCATTCAAAAAACTGATAATGTTAACAGATTGTCATTATCAACATGCTTAAAAAATTGCCCAAATTAATAATTAAAGGATTAGTGAGTAATTTCAAAGCCTTAGCATTTAATTAATATAGTTAGTTAAGTATATCTAAAATGCTGAACTAACTAAATTAAAATCCAATTAGTTATAATTTATGGATTGTATTACAAATCTGTTGAATGCATAGATGTTTTATGCTTTAAATTACTCTATTTTGTAAAATTTTAATACAAACATTTAATTAAGTAACAGTGATTTAAATATTTCATTTAATGTTTTCAACAAAGGAAGGAAATTTCAATGATACATACATATATACAATTTATTTATTTTATAAATATATACATGAATACCATTTTTTAATCTTTAACTGTTTATTATATAATAACATTTAATTGACAAAATCTGTATTGGAAAGAAGTTGCATTTCTTATTAGAGCATAAACAGGTGTTTTTTCATTTTGTGAACATAATTTCACAAATCCTGAAAGACTGCAAAGTCCAATTCCGATCGACCTTCCTTCAGAATATGCGTAACTTCCATTTGTAACAAATCCAATGATTTTCCTACTACAAGAATCTTTAATAAGTAATGGAAGACTTTCTGTATGTGTTGCCTCTTCTGGATGTTTACGTTTCTTTGAAGTTAAAGTTTTATGTACAGATTCGACAGGCCCTGCAAATGATAACTTTGTTTGTAATTTTTTCAAATCATCATTTATAGGTAGACATATAGTTGCAAATTTTAAGCTTAAACCCTTTTTCATTGTTATTTCAACAAATATTAATCCATGAAGTGGTATAGTCATTTCTAAATTAGTTAAAGTCAAGGAATCATCTATTGGAAGACTGCTCTTAGAATTACACAACTGGTTTAAAAAATATAACATTTTTTTACATCTTACAATATAATAATTGTTTAAACTTATATATTCTTTGATATTAACTTTGTGATAAAATTCTTTTAATACATTATCCTCCTTTACTGTAGAATCCCATTCCTTTACTAAATTTAACCAAGGAAAATGAAATGGAAATAGAACTCCTAATTTTTGATAATTTGGTTTTTTAGCAGGAGGTATTTTTTCATATTTTGTATCCAACTGATTTTGAATCAAATTATTCCACTCAATTCCACTTTTAGTATCTACATAATCATCTGGGAAAAACTGAGTTCCTGTATATTTACAAATATCCAAAGCTTCTCTCAATCCTCCTACACGTGCTCCACGATAAATCAAGGCTATCCAAAATGGCATTGCCCAACTCTGAGGCAGAATAATATCCCAGCCAGATCCAAAGCCTGAAGGAAAAAAATATAGAACTATTAAGTTAAAAGAAATTTTGAAATGTTTATCAGGAAAAATTTCATTCACAGCTATACATTAGTATTTTTATTATCTAATTGAATTGTTAAATTTTTTTTTAAAAATTCAAATTTTATTTATATTTGTAAATAATAACATAAAAATGAATATAAAATAAAATATTCTGAGTGATACTTTTCTTCCATCTTTTTTAGGTGTTGCTAATCTAAGTGTCAGCCTAGCAGGAGGATTGAATTGGTGATTTTTGAATTCATGAATAATGAATTTTAAAATACTGCCAGAACAATTTTTGAGAGAGGAGCCTAACTGATTATGCATGACCTTCAAATTCAAAATTCATGTCATCATTTCAACTCTCATGCTAGAATATCAGACACCTGAAGAAAAAAGAGAAAAAATATCACTAGAAACCTTATATTCTATTCTAACCTATGTTTTATTACTAATAGTTAAATAAATTTGCTAAGATATAAATAAAGTTTGAGTTCTCTAAAAATATTTAACAATTCTAGTACATAATGGAAAAAGTGCAACATATAATTACTTATTAAAATTGTTTTAGTTTTTTACCTAAAGATTTTCTTTTGACTTTTAGAACAGAATTATACTGTTGACCAGTTCTGCTAATTAAAATTAGTGGAATTAAATTTTCTTCTTGACCAAGTTCTACCTGGCTTCCTAAAGAAGAAAAAATTTATTAACTAATATATATATTAAAATAAAAATAAATGAAAAAAAAAAACATGACAAAATTTAAAGGAACTTTGAACAAGGGTTTTATTTATATATTTTGAATTACAGAATAATTTTTAAAAAATAAGCAATACTTTACTGTATATATCACTTATGATAAACCAATTCAATAATTAGTTTTTGTAAAAAAAAATAATAATCGAATGCTTGGTTAGTCACTTGGGAAATCATGTGACAGTCAAACACCAGAAGTGATAGGCAAAGTTTGATCTAAAGACTTGTAGCTCTCAAATTGTGCTAAACTGTAAAAGACAAGTGATAAACTTGAGACTTAGAGGTTCATAGATCAATGCTCAATTTGTTACTTTTATTGCTCCAAGCATCTAAACTTTTGATCATGTTATTATTAGTTTCTATAGTTTTTTTCTATTTTTTGGTATGAATTCTTAAGGCATTTTTTTGTTGTTGTTATTTACATTTTATTTTTAAATAAAATACCATACATTGATTTATTTTAAAGAACATCTTATTTTTAGGTCAAATACTCTTATAACTTCAGACAAAACGTTATTAAAACAGAAGATATATCTAATAATTGATGAAGTTTCTGAATTTGCATCAAAATATTAGTTTTCATCCATGCAGAAAGATTTTCTGTAAATTATTAACATCAAGTGTTAAATTTTGATAAGAATTAGAGTTATTTTACTGACATTATAATAAACTAATTCACAATTTGTAAAATCATAAGAAAAAAAAAGATGACATATTGAATACAATTATAAAATGGCACAAAAAAACCTATCAATATATATATATAATCTTGATATTGGAATGAAAGTTGTTTCAACTATAAAAAGATAACACTATTATCAAAAAAACAGATAACATCATGAAATATTTAAAAGAATTTTACAAAGAAAAAAAAAAGAATTATAACAATAATTTTTTGAAATTTCAAGAATTTTAAATGACGAGATGGTTTGTGCTATGGAAAAGATCCAAAAAACAATGGAAATTTTATAAATATTATGGCATCTTTCCTACAAATTAACACTAAAGTTAAAAAATCAATGAATTTCATATGCCTCTCCATTTTTTTTAAATGTAAAAAAAAAAAAACTGTATTCTGCATGCGTATGAGATCTTGATTAAAATCTAATTTAACCACCGATAAAATGGCAGAAATTGCATGTGCAGTTCATAAGAAATGGACATTTTAAAAGAAATTGATAAATACATTCAAGCAACTATAAAAAATAATAATTATATATTTTTAATATTAATTTATCAAATGTCTCAATAAACTATTTTAAATTTTGCTACAAAATTATTTATTTTTATATACAAGAAAAATAAATTAGAAGTTTGTTTGCTTATAAATATGTTAGTGTAAAGCCTATGAATATATGTTTATATAAAGTGTATGTGTAAGAATGCATTTATACTATTTTATGTACATTTGAAAGTAACATTACATAATCTAATAATTTTCTTTATTAGAAAAAAAAAAAAGATATTCTCTAATCATAGATTCCATTAGATATGTCATGGCTTTAAAATTAAATCAGAAAATTCTATTATCACAAAAATATTTACATGATGAAAATATTATCAGTGAGTAATATTATATATTCTTTTAATCAAAATTTTATCAAATTTACTAGAAAAAAAATTTTATTTTAAAATTTCTATTTTAAAATTTGTATATTAAAATTAACAATTGGTAAATTCAAAATTAATATCTTTAAAAATGCTTAAATTTGTTTTGTTTTTTTTATCTTTTACAATAATTATTATATTTTTTCAGCTTTATTATATTCTACGATATATTAACTTTATACAACATATATTTTATTTTTAACATCATGTAAAGTTATTGTGAAAATTGTATCTTCTACCAAATTTATAGTTAAATGGCACATATAACACTGAAGAGATTACAAAGCGCAAGAAATTTGACTTTTCGAAAGAGATCTTTCCTGAAATAGAAGTCAATCACTAAGAACATGAAAACATTTAGCAATCTTTTTCAAAGACCAGAGATCTTATTCCTAATTCAATGAAATTAATATGCCCAATTTTTCATCTAAACAAGAGGTGGGAGGAATCATCTCATAGTGTGAAATGATCTTTTGCAATAATAGACTGAAACACAATCCTACCCCATGCTATTTAGTAGTAACCTTGGATTATGATCTAACGTATTTTTCTCATTTAGCTAAAATTAGATCAAAATTAATTTCTAGAAATAATCTCAGAAAGGGAGCTGGTTCTATTTAGGGCTGTGATACAAATACTTTAATGAAATTTGTATAGTACTAGTATATTTTTCTGATGAATACTGAGCCTCTATTTGGAGGATAAGTGCCATATTAAGCTTTAGGATATTCAATTAAATGAGAATATTATTGATACACACAAGTTTATTCCTTCAATATGACTTCTTGTTCTTTCATATATTATTTCATCATATATTAGAAGATGTTTCACAGAAAATGTATAAAAAGCTATTAAACAGATCGGACTTACCAATAATTCAAGAAATATAGTTTTTCCACCTAAGACTCATATCAAATAAAAATCCTCTATTTGGATATTAAATCAAAAATCTACAATATAAATAATAATGAAATTCTTATGATATTAGAAACAAATTTATTTTTTTACATCTAATAATAAAGTCAGCAGGAGTTGATCTTCCTAGACAGAAATTAAGTTTCAACAAAAGATTCAAAACAACCTATGGGTTGTGCACTTAGGTGCTTCAAAAATGAAAGTTATCAGCCATTTATATATTGTAAATGTGGTGAAACCCAAACTATAAAGCATCTAGTTAATGAATATCAAATTAATGGTTACAGTGGTAGAATTGAAGGACTTCAATAAAGCCAATGATGATTTTATTTCCTTGGTTCCTTTGTGATATTTGTTAATAATTCACCTGTCAAAATAAATCTATACGCTAAATAAATAAATTAAAAAATCAGATGGAAAAAAAAAGAATAACTGTTGTTACAGCTACATGCCAAATGGTAAAAATATACCATATTATATATGTACCAATACAGTAGTAACACTGATGTCTGGGGAAAATGGAAAATTTTAGAAATTTATAAACTTAACAATCTTTGGTACTTGTCAATTAGCCAACGCACGCCGCTTGATGGGGTTGTTGCTATGTAAAAGCACAGAAAAATGCTATTAACAAGCTAGCTTGTTACATTTCTGAATTGCCTGCCACCGAGGTTAAAGCGGTGGCATTTTTACAGGTTTAGAATATATTCTCCTCAGTGAGGCAGTGTGTTTGTGGAGTGGGCATGGTCTTGAAGGCAACAAAACTTACAAATTCAAATGCAAGTCACCTTCCTGTCACCAAACTGCTTCAGAATGGCAGCTTCTTCAAGGGGTCCAGAATCGCTTTCGTCAAAGCGTTGTGCATTTATTACTGGGCTCATGACGATCTGACATTACAATGTGCCCACGAGGAGCCGTTACAATTTTGTGGACCCAAAGACATGCATACCCATAATATAGAGCACCTGTGAGTTTGCTCAAGTTGAAGAATAAGAGGTAACACGACACGGCCAGAAGAGACAATGATAACTACCTGGGAGAGTTCCTGTGACACTGCATGCACAGAGGAGAAGTTAGCAGCAGCAGCATTCTCATCAGAAAAGTGTTCTAGTTGTTCTTAAAGTGTACAGTTTGAAGGAGATTGTTGTAATTGTATTAAATAGTTCAGTTTATATTTGTTTAATAAAACATTTTAAAGTAAAAAAATGTTGTATTATGATTTCTTTAAATATTGACGAGAGAAATGTTTTGGTTTGTTTAATAAATAAATGGCAAAAGGCATTATTTGAAGTTAAAGTAGTTCAAACATATTTGTGTTGTTATTTGTTTGAATCTTTCTGAAAGAAATGTTTTCGTTTGTTAAATTAAAATATTACTAGAATTTAAACAAAAAAAATAGCGGGCAAAAGTTAAAAAAAAATTGTTGCTTGAATTTGCGGCAAAGTTAAAAAAAAAATTTAAAAACAGATCGCAATCAATATTTAGTAAATCAATGATTGAAATGAAAAAAGGTAACTTAAATCAATGAGTAAAATGAAAAAGATTACTTCAAATGACTAAAATCAAAAATGTTAGTTCAAAAGCTAAAAAAAATAATTATGCTTTTGTCTAGCAACAACGCCATCAAGAAGTTAAAAAAAAAAAATTAAGCCAGAAAATGTTATATTGAATCGCTTTTGTCTAGCAACAACGCCATCAAGTAGCATGCGTCGCCTAATCTACGAGTAATCTTCTAATAATTTTATAACAAGATCTTTACTAAAATCATTACAAATCATCTAAAGAAAACTTTGGATTTAAATTAACCACACACAAAAAAAAGTGCAAATTGTATTTAAAAAAAGATTGTGCCACAGTAAGGCATATCTAAGCATGAAGAGAAATTACAGAAAGGATTAATGAGTAAAAGTTCTCATTTTGTATTAGGTTTGTAGATTAAGAAAAGAAATTGATTCTGTGGGCATTTTTCTGCAGTGATTAAAGTTATGGAATATCAAGGTATTGGCTCAAAATAGAAGTACATAGTGACATTAAGATTAACACTAATAAGGTTATACCATTGAGTGATTTCATCTCACCAAAATGAGAAGTTGAAGTAATAAAAATAAATGAATATTATTTAAGTCATGAATATTTTGTGGATGATGATGATTTTCATAAATAATATTTCAGAACTTCAAGAAATATGATAAGAGTTTTAAATAAAAACATGAAAGTAGGATTACACATAAATATTTAAAAAAAACAAAATAATATTTATCTAACAGTTTTTCGAAACACAAAATGAAAATAAAGATTGTTAGTAATGAATTAAAAAAAGTTATCAATTATATATATCTTCATCAGACTATTAACACAGATGAATATAATATAGTGAATTTTCAATCTATCATTTTTAAAGAAAATAGAGAAAGTAAATAAGATACACAAAAACAATTAAATGGAAGGTAAGAAATAATTTAATGATTATTCATTAAAAGATTATACATAAAAAGTACAACTTAATTGTTAGATTTAAATGCATCTCAAATATTATAATTAAAAATATTTCTGTTATTTGCAAAACGTGTCTGTGCATACATATATGTATATTAAGTATAATAAGAATATCACAATTAAATGTGTTTAAAAAATTTGGAGTCTATATTAATATATCACAATTTATTTATACTGATTAAATAACTTTATTTAATCATTAAATTATTATAAAAAGTAATTTATTTATTTTAATTTTATAAGTTAAAAAAAAATGTCCATTTGCTTGCTTTAGACAAATTTTACATTTAACTGAAAACATTAAAACTTTTATAAAAATCCTGGAAGGCAAAAATTGTTGATGAATACAAATTCCAAGAAGATATTGTTTTTGATTTTTTAATAAAATAATAACAATGTTGTCTCAAATTAAAAAAAAAAAAAAATCCTTACAGAAAATGTAGTCAGGATTATGATTTGCCACAGTTGCGAAAAAAATAATAATTCAAAAAAATGAGATATTTAAAAATATGCATATATGACAATCACTGCAAATGATAAATAAAATTAATCATAGAATTAAATTTATAATGAAGTGCTTCTGGTAAAAATAATTTAAACGAAATATGTCTATGTGCTAGAAAAATATTTTTAATAAATGAATTTCACCTATTTATGATCATGAGACTGATATTTGACAGTAAAGTAGAATGTTCAAATCATAGTGAATCTTGTCAATTAAAGTTGAGATTTTTAAACAAATTAACACAGAATATAATATACCTCTAATATCTGTGCATGTCCCTGCTTCTTCAATTATATAGAGAAATTAAAGATCTACTGAACTTCAGAATTGTAAATTCATATGAAATATAACTGCATAGATATTAAAGAATCTTATTTTGATAAAATTTATATACAGTTGTAAATGAGTGAAATTGATTCTATTGTGGAATTTATTTAATTTGTTACAATTTTATTGCCTTTTCTAAATACAATAATTTTTAAAGAAAAACTAATAATTTTTAAGATGGCATTGTAATATTTACCTGGTACAAGTAATTCTTGTCTTTTTTTGTTGAAATCATTTTGGGACATTTTATCTGATGTAACTTCATCTCTTACAAAGGTGTTCCAGAGTGGAGACAAACTTACCAACGATGATGGATCATTGAAAACTTTGTTATCTATTTTATAAAAAAATATAAAAATTTTAATTTATATTTGTAATTATTATAAAACAAGTAATGCTAACAGAAAATTATTTTTTCATTCTATTTAATCTCTAAAAAATAACAAACAATTGTTTGAGTTTAGCATTATTATTATTAATATTTGAAATACAAGCATTATTCATCTAATTGGAGTTTAAATGTAATTATAGATTTGAACAGACTTTCAAGCTCCTTTCAGTTATCCACTATGTCTCACACAACTGATACACATGACCACATGTGAAAAAGATAAATGATCTCCAATATACATATTTTGTGCTGAACCAGCACATATCAGTTGGTCCAGATCATCATCTTCCACATATTTAAACTCCAAGTATATGAATTATATTTTTATTTCACATATTACAGATTTCAGCCTGTATCTTGCCTATCTCTTTTCTGTGTATTTAAATGGACATGGTCCTATACCTGAGAGATCAGAGTGACTTAAAGGCAACATGGGCATGACAATAATATTGGCATCAACAAGGAATTTGAGTGTTCCATCAGATTTTCAATGGTAAGGATGACTGGAGAGTAGGAGAGTGGAATAGATTGAAGATTGTCCATTAAAGTTTGAAGATTTACTATCTTAATTTAAACTGAGTCCTGATTATATATGTGTGTGGGAGATGATGATCTGAATCAACTGATGAGTGCTGGTTCAACACGAAATAAATATATAGATCATTTATCTTTTTCACATGCATGTGGTCATGTGTATCAGTTGTATTAGATAGTGGATAGCTGGAGGAAGCTTGAAAGTCTGTATTCATATCTCCTATAATTACATTATTATTATTAACTATTTTCTAATCTTTAACAATGTGTGCTATGCATAAAACTTAAGATCCTGAAGCATTAATTGCTTTCTTTATAAAAAATTAAAAAAAATAACAAACAATTAGTCCATCTGAAGACTTGGAAGATTGAATAATAAAAGAAAAAATTCTGAAAAAAAAAAAAGTAGTTTTGTGTATTCTTAGAATAAGATATAACAGATATTGAAAGGAGATTGAGAAGAATGAAAGAAAAAAATAAAGCAATCAATTATAGCTGTTATTAAACATGGAAAAAAAATTGACTAGATAAAGAATTCTGTAAAAGTGTAAAGGCATGTTTTTGAGAAAAACTCTGATGATGTGATAAGACAATTTTCCAATCTTGTAATTTCTCTAAGAGGAAGTAATATCAGGATGTGTAATATTTTCTGGAGATCATAATGTGTTATCTTGTATGATAATTTACTTCTTGAATTTTGTACTCTAAGTTCTATATCAAGAATTGTCATTAAATAGATCAAAATCATATAGAAATATATATCTTCAATAGCAAAATTTTTTTAATAAGCAAATTTTTCTTCACTCTAATAGAAACTAAATGGTGTGGAGCTATAATATATCTATTGCAATTTCTGACATTGTCTTTCATCAATGAAGACTAAAATTTAAAGCTGGAACTAAAACACATCCATTTAGTAGCCACCTTTAAACTAATATATACTATCCAAGTAAATAGCTTGAAAGATTTTAAACCCAAATAAATTCACAATTATACAGATCTAATACCAGGTCAGTTTCTATGTATTTTATTGGGTTCTTAAGTTAGGGTTTTTTCTTTAATTTTAGGTCAGTTTCTATGTATTTTATTAGGTTCTTAAGTTAGGGTTTTTTCTTTAATTTTAGGCTATTAGCATGAATAGTATAAAAGAGTAAAAGAGGTTATAAGATGAACAAGTGCATTATTTCCAGCTGGGAATCCTAATCCTCAGTGACAAAATGGATATTAAAAACACTATACTACTATTACTATTCAATCTTTTTAAAACAAGCAAAACTCACTATACGTATTGCCACACACAGCAAGCTAGAGTAATCAATGGATGCCAGAAGGCTTGTGTATAAAATCCCTATCTAGTGCCTACTCATCCAATATCCCCAGACTAGTTTCTGGCTTGTGGCCTTCGTCAGTGAGGAGCCTTGGATCTGAGAACACTGCACTTAGATCTTAGGATCTAATGCAACCCTCACTGACGAAGGCCACAAGCCAGAAACTAGTCTGGGGATATTGGATGAGTAGGCACTCTATGGGGATTTTATGCACAAGCCTTCTGGCATCCATTGATTACTCTAGCTTGCTGTGTGTGGCAATACGTATAGTGAGTTTTGCCTGTTTTAACAACAGTTATACACAAGCATAAGAAGTTGTGGTCATGTGATGTTTATTGACTATTCAATCTTAATAGTAGATGCCTCTAGAGCTCTTGAAAACATGAGAAAGTTACCTGTTTATTGTTGGTAATCAAATGAAATTCAAGCATCAAAGTAGCACATATAGTATAGCTATTCAGTTTAATTGATCAAACTGATCAATTTTTCTTTGCCCCCCCCCCCCCAATTGGGAAATTGATCCAAGAAGCTTTTCAGCAAGTCAGACAAAAACTGATCAAGATCCTTTTTTTTTATTCCCAATTCTCAGGTTTATATCTATCAATCATTGGATTATCAAATTACTAGAAACAATTTTAGTTTCACTTCCAACATTGGAAATTTCAAGTTTATTCTTATTTTCAACAATAATTTATTGTGTATACAATGGTGACTGATTTTATGCATGAAGAAGATGACTCTCATGCTGGATGGCTCTAATCAAGAATCATGGCTCCCTACAGTTTAAGTGTACGGGAGGAGGGAGGTACAAATTCATTTTCATAAATTTAATATGTACAATAGATTTATACTAATAAAATCAAAGTAATAAGTTATGTGTCTATATTTACTATGATGAAATTAAGTCTAGTTTGTCTATATATCTTAGGTAGCACATTTTTCAAAATAAAAAATTTTATTCTCAAATTAATTCTGTTTTCTTTGTTATGAGACAGATTCTGGGCATGATTGATAGTTAGAAAATTTAGCACAATATGAAATGTATCAAATGATATGAAAAGAAAAATTAAGAAAGACTATAGTATATTGCTAATTCTATTAACATTTTAAATCAGATTTAATTGTAACTAGGCATGTTCTGAAATTTTGGTAATTAAATAATGTTTTTTTTTTTGCCATCTCAATAATTGATTTCCAGAATTTAGTATATTGCACCAAAAGCAAGCATGCTTAAGTTTTTATTATTTTATAATATAATTACTGTTTCACACATTAATATATGTTTTCTTATTTATAGAGTTTATTTGCATATAATAAGCATATATGAGTGGATAACAAATATAGCATTCATCCACATATGTAGTTAAGCAAGTCAGGACAGTTTGTGCAGTAACAAATACAAAATATTATAAACTGTAATGGATAACAATACATAGACAATGTTAATTGTATAAAAGAATTGATGCTTCATTAGTTCTGTGACTGATTAATATGAAGATTCTTGATGAATAATCCATTAATCCAAAATCAAGAAAGTGTAAATTGTTCTATTTCTAAGAATATAAAGGTTTCTTATAAAGAAAAAATACTGTACATGGCATGAAGACAAATTAGAGTACCTAAAAATTAGCAATATATGTAATAATAGTATGCTACTTTCTTTATATAATTATGCATAAGCATTATATAATTTGATAATAGATATACTTTGATTTGGAATTAAGATCGCAATCAAATAAGAATAAAAAGTTTAATATTGTATTTTTCCAAATAAGGTTTGATTTCCTTTATAAAGAAATTTGAACCATTTTAACATTTTAAACTATTTCTTCTTATTATCGGTATGCTCTATGACAGGCATGGCCAATAGTTTTGCCCATGGGCCAGATTAGAAAGAAAACTTTTTTCATGGGCTGGACGAAATATTAAAATTAAAAAATGTTAAATAGAAAAACGATTCGTTTAAGTAAACAAAATTTTATTATGTAATTTGTTTATGAATAAATTTAAGTAATTTAGTACAACAAATTAACAAAAAAAAACTAATATGACGTGTTGAGGCGCTTTGCATCACTTATTATTTTTTTAATATCTGGCTCTATACTTGTAGTAGCTATTCTTAACACAGCCTCTAAATGTAAATCATTCAATCTTGATCTTGTTGTACTTTTATTTAGATTCATTAAAGAAAAAGTTTGTTCACAAATATAAGTTGAGCTGAAGATTACTAAATATTCCTTGGCAAGTTTTTTTAAATTTCCATATTGTCCATCATTCAATTGCTTATAAAAATTGCACAAATTTTCTTGCTCTTCTTGATATTTCTCATGTAATAATTCACCACATTGTAAATTAATTATACATAATTGTATATCAATAGGAATGTCATCTACATGTACAGAAAATGGATTTCAGATAATAGATAAAATTTTATCATCAATTTTCTGGAAGCAATCAAAATCTGTCATTAGTGCAAGGATATTGTTATTAAATTCTTGAACCTTTTCTCTTGAAATATTTAATGATACGGTCTCAAATGTTGGAAAATGATCAAATTAGCATTCAGCAAGATTTCTAGAAAAAAGACTAAGCTTCATTTGAAAAGATTTTAACCTTTGTATTTTTTCCAGTCAATACTGTATTTAAAAAGCATTTTTCAACCTCTCAGAAAAGATCTCCCTTTGTTGTGTCTTTCATAAGAACAATTGACAAAAGTTTTTCCAAAATTTGAAAATTTTCAGTGATAGCTCTGATAAAAATTAATAACTGAATAGTATCCTTTACATCGCAACTTTCGTCAAGAGCTATTGCATAAAAATGGGCCAATTCTAAATTATTAAGTAACTGATCATTTAAATTAGCATTCATATCTTCTATTCTTCGGGCAATAGTTTGCCGAGACAGGCTTATATTTTTAATTTTATGTTTAACTTCTGGACACATTATATCACAAACATCCAACATGCATTTTTTTACAAATTCTTCTCCAGCAAAAGGGTTTCCACATTTAGCAATCCGTTTTGCTACTAGAAAACTTGCTTCAGTAGCAGATTCTTGTAATCGATTTTGCTGTGTAAATACATTTTGTTGCCGGGTCAATTTTACTACAAAGATCTGCGGCTTGCTTTTTGGCTTTCTTCATTTAAATTTTGTGGGTTTAGTTTCAAAATGTCTTCTCAAGTTGTATTCTTTTAAAACAGCAACACTCGAATTGCAAATAAAACAAACTGCCTTATTATTGTATATAGTAAAAAAATATTTCCACTCCCATTCATCATTAAATATACGGCATTCAAGATCAATTTTTCGTTTTTTGGAAGTCATCCCTAGAGTGAAAAAATTTTTTAATATACAATAATAAAAATATAATTACATACCACATAAATATCCAAACTGTATCACATTCAATCAAAATTTAATTAATAGAATGAGCTTGAAGGGGTTTTATATCGCAAATAAAACAATTACTTCATTTTACAAACAGTCTCTATGCTACAATGCCACTTAATTCCGCACACTTGACCACAAAAATAATGAATTGCTTGACCTTGGGTGTGCACTGGCAAACTCTGCCTACAAGAATGTGGGTTTCACATCCACCGCTAAATGTCAAACAGTTCATATTGAGTATAGGACAAGTATAAAAGTTGTAAATCTTTATAATGGAATTTTTTTAAAATATAAAGAAGTATCGCGAATCCATTTGACCAATTATTGGAAGTTAACCCTAGATTAGTCACATGTGGAATTCTTTTCTGCATATCACTATCTTCTTAAATATCTCGATTTCCAATAATCAAAGACGCTTCTGCTTCTCAGTAGCTGAGATTTTAATCTTCATTGTTGTACAATGGTTAGATATCGTAGTTTATATAAAACGATTTAAAAGTACCACTTATTTCATTTCCACAGTGCGTTGTGTGGAGAATATTAAAAATTTAATCGCGGGCTGCATAAACTCATTATGCAGGCTGGATCCGGGCCATATGTTGGCCATGCCTGCTCTATATTTTTAGATTCTTAGTCACCTCTCTCTATCAGTCCATAAATCTTTCTTCAAGTTTTTTTCTATCTATTTCATCTTTCCAGCTTCTTTTGGATATCCCCCTTGTCCCTTTCTGGTGGTAAGCAATTTAACATTTGTTTCTGTATTCTTTTCTAAGACTATACATTTCCAATTATCTTGTTTTATTACTTTTCTATTCTCTCCTCAACTTTCCTGTAGATCTTTGCCAGTAATCCATTTCTGTAATCAAACTGCCAAAATAATTATGCTATATTTTGTATTATGTTTAATACTTAATATTGTGATTTTTTTATGCCCTTATATCTTCATCAAACACTTATAATAATATACAATAGTTTTTTTTTAATAATTCATGTTATTAATATATTAATAAGTTTATTAGTAATATATTCTGTGCTGATAACCATTTCATTTGGCTAATTAGAGAAAAATAATTTTCTGTTATTATAAAGACAATAATATGACTAATAACAATATATATAATATAGATAAAAAAAACCTCATTGAAATAGAGTAAATATTTAATTTAATAAAAGATTATCTGACTATATCAAAATAATGTATTAAAATAACTTATGTAAATTTGACTATGGACAATTGAATTCATGTTTTTACTCAAAGATATTATTTAATTAAAGAAGTCAGAGTAAAAGATAAAACCTGCTGTATAATTAAATAAAAACTATATGCGTGAAAACTATTAAGTAATGCAAACACATTATTTTGATGAGAAATTTTAAATAATTAAAATTCATCATAAACAATATATATATAAACATTTTTATTTAATAAATCTGATTTTGTGATCAATAAAAAAACAATTCTGATTAGTTCTATGATTTTAAAACAAAATAAGTAAAATTCTCTCCTTGGTTGAATAATAAAATAAATAAGGAATTTCATAAGCAAGATATATTTAAAAGCAAGAATTCAACAAGTGACATAAAATGCTGATTAAAATTGAAAGACAGATACAAACATTTGTTGATCGCAGTCACTGTGGATCTTTCTTTGACATGGTAATATATGAATTTGAAAACAATATCATGATTGTATTAAATCATTATTGGATGACACATTTTCATATATTGATATTTTAAATATGGAGGTAGTGTTTTGATCATCTTTTGAATAGTGATACAAGAATTCAAATAATTATATTTAATGATATAGCTATTCAAGTGACTCAGAGTTGAACAAATAATCATCTTGATGAAATTAAAACTGTTTTTAGATATGTTAAAATTAGAAAGGTTGGAGCTGGTCCCAATGTTTTTGATAGCTTCAACAATATTAGAATTTTAAAAAGAAAATATGGGTCCATGAGTTATACTACCTAATCTCAAGATTATTATTATTGCTTCCATTTATAAAGAAGCTAAAAAATTGCAATAAGTTATTAAAAAATATTATTATATATAACAGCAAATGTACTTTCAAAGATGTTATGAGTGACTTCCAATCATAAATAAATGATTATAAAAGTCAATGTAGTTTTACAAAATCAAGAAATATTACCAGATGTGGTGGTATATGTTGCCAGACAAATGCAAAAAAAAAAAATTATTAATAAAGATATAATTTAAATAATATTGCTTTCATGGATTCGGTTGAGACATTTGACTTAGTCAATCCAAATAATTTGTGGCAATATGTCCATGACTTTTATTTCTATTATGCAGTTGTTGTATGATAGCATGAGAGGACGTTATCACTGGTGGTAAGCATTCTGAGATATTTGAAATAAATTAGTGTTCAACAGAATGTGGATTAATTCCAATGTTTTATGATAGCGGTTTTAGAACCGTTTTTAAGCAGCCATCCTAAAAGTTTTTAATTTGAATTGATTAAAAACTATTAACTCCCAGATTTATAACATGCTGATGATTCTGCTATTTTTATAAATTCAAAAATATTATACAAAATATTCTTAAAGTTTTGAATGCAATTTATAAAGAATTTGCTATAGTAATTGATATTCAAAACCCATGGTATTTTATCAACTAGCAAAAAAAGAAAAATCTTCAAAATCAGCTTAACAATGTAAATCAGTCTAAATATCTTGATAGAAAACAGAAAATTTCATGATAGAATTACTTCAATTAAATTAATTATTTATATATAGTGGTGAAATTCTTCCAAATTTCATTAAAAATGTCCATCAATATTCTAAAAGTATAATACTAAAACCACAAAAATTATCAGCATATTTTTTAACACACTGAGTATACTGATAATGAATGTACAGTTTAGAGCAGGGGTGGGCAAATAGCGGCCCGCTAAGAGTTTTTATATGGCCCTCCAAGACAATCAGAAAAATCCGCCTTAAAGTGAGATTTCCTTTCCGTGTGTGACTGAAGATTCATCTCGTATTTTCCACTATGATGGCCACGTCAATACACATGCGCAGTGTAGATATGATGTGCAGTGCTTTTCCAGTTTATCTGGTTACTTTCAATTTTGTCTTTGCATTAGCAAATATATACATTTCCAACTTTAGTGAAACCATGAACCCTCCGAAAAAATGTAAAATCGGTGATGAATGTCCTGTGTTTAATGAAGAATGGACAAACAAATATTTCTTTGGTAATACAGGGAATAAAGCAGTGTGTTTATTGGGTCATAAAAAAGGTGCAGCCCTCTGCTAACCTTCACTTCCACAAAGTGGCCCCCAAAGCGGCCCTCCGCCAACCTCTGTGGCCCCCGAGCCAAAACAATTGCCCATCCCTGGTTTAGAGCATGGTTTCAATGGACCAATTATTTGAAGAGAATAAAGAAAACTTTATAAAAAAATACTTGATAAATTTGAGGAATTTTTATGGAAGTGGCAGACCCCATTTATATTATTTTGAGAATTCTATCATGCTAAAAAATGCAATATCAATTGCTTTCATTGATAAAATATGGTTGAGAGTAGAATTTTCAAAATATAATGAATAATTAGGCAAGATTTTGGAAGTATTTTTAAAAAGGAAAAAATGCTGCATAAGAAATGTAAAATAAAAGTACTAAAGAATCAAGATGTAATATATGTGATGTATTTATGTTTCCAAATTGTTTGATGAAATCACTGCAAACTCATCTTCTACTTTTTATTTATTATCTTCCACTTTTGTTTTTATTTTCTAGAATTAGGATAATCATACTTCTTTGCAATATTGACCTAGAGAAAGAGGGTGATGATATCTGAAAAGTGAATACAATCTATGATGATCTGTTATTAACAGTACCTAAGATTCCTACTTCTTTAACTACTTATTAATTTATGATGATATAGTGTATAAAAATTAAATGCTATACTAATGATCTGTGTTGAATATGAAATTCATTAAGTGGATAATCTTTTTTAAATATTTTAATGACTGTTTATTTCATGTCATTTACCTAAAGGCCCTTTACTATTAATGTTTGGTTAGAGTTAATGAATTAGTAATGATACACTCAAAAGCTAAGGATTCCTGGATATAAATTCAACCTACATTTATATTTTACTATCAATAAATTTGCATTAAAATTTTTCTTATATTTCAATGAAGCATACATATGTATATATATTTGTCAAAATTACCCCAGATTCACAACTCAACCAGTCTAGCCAAGAAAATAAACTCTAAAGTACTACCAATGGTTTCACTGCTACAAGAAGACTTCTCAAGTGTAAAGAACTATAAAATAACAACATATTTAAACTAAACATCACCCACAATTCCACTTACCTTCCATACACCCTTAATATTAAAAGAACTTTTAAATAAGTTAATTACTTCAGAATCATAAATTTTTGATAATAAAGATTCTTTAATTCTTTTTATTTCATTTCTCTCAAAAGACAATCCTAGCTTCACCAAAATTAATAGCGTGGCCTGTATCCTTTTCACGGATATATAAAACAGAAATAAGATATATTTATTTCTAATCCTACTTTTATGTACCTTTATTCTTTCATTTAAGCTCAAACTACTTTGATCTATATATACCTCTTACAAAAACAAGGGATAATGTAGACTACTCTAGGAATAGTCTTTCTATTAAAAATTTCCTTTGTATTATTTAATAAATTATTCAAATAGTCCTTTGCCAAGCAATTTTCTTATTTCCAAACAAATTACTATTTTTAGATACAATTTTATAAGAAGACAATTTAAATGGCAAGGAAATAAAATCATATTTTTCTTTATCATTTACATCATTATTAAATATTATTACTATTAAATAAAATACTTTTAGCAAATTTATCAGAGTAGCCAACACTCAAATAATCTTTGTAAAATTGACCTTTTTGAAACAAAGATACCCACTATAATTATTTTATCTCTTATTTCTATAACAATAATTTCTTAAAGCAGCTATTTTATGAGATACAGATTGATAGCTATCAGGTTTAATTATAAACCTTAACTCTTTATTCTTAACATAATGAATAAGGAATGTTAAATGTAAAGGTCTATAATTAAACCTTATAGCTATCAATCTATATCTCATAAAGTAGCTGCTTTACAAAATTATTGTTATAGAAATAAAAGATTAAATAGTTCTAGTGGGGTAGCTTTGTTTCAAAAAGGTCAATTTTATAAAGATTATTTGAATGTTGGCTACTCTGATAAATTTATTAAAAGTATTTTATTTAATAATAATAATATTTGTAATGATGTAAAGGATAAAGAAAAATATGATTTTATTTCTTTGCCATTTAAATTGTCTTTTTATAAAATTGTATGTAAAAATAGTAATTTGTTTGGAAATAAGAACATTTCTTTTAAAAGGGATATTACTTTGAATAATTTATTAAATATTACAAAGGACATTTTTGATAGAAAGATAATTCCTGGAATAGTATATATTATCCCTTGTTTATTATGTATAGCTCAGAGTAGTTCGAGCTTAAATGAAAGAATAAAGGTATATAAAAGTAGGTTAGAAATAAATATCTTAGTTCTGCTTTATATATCCATGAAAAAGATATAGACCACACTATTAATTTGGGTGAAGCTAAGGTTGTCTTCTTTGAGAGAAATGAAATAAAAAGAAGAATTAAAGAATCTTTATTATTGAAAATTTATGATTCTGAAGCAATTAGTTTATTTAAAAGTTCTTTTAATGTTAAGGGAGTATGGAAGATAAGTGGAATTGTGGATGATATTTAGTTTAAGTATGTTGTTATTTTGTAGTTCTTTACATTTGAGAAGTCTATTTTAGCAATGAAACCATTGGTAGTGTTTTAGAGTTTATTTTCTTGGCTAGTCTGGTTGAGTTGTGAATTTGGGGTAATTTTGATTATTTATTGACTAGTTTAGCTTTATGCTTTTATTGTTTATATATATTGTAGCCCTTGGATTTGCCCAAGACTCCATGTTTTGAGTTAACTATGCAAAATAAGGTTTAATATAAAATTTTCCTCATAGTTTGTATATTTTTTTTCTTTAATAAACAAAATTTTTAGCCAAGCTAGGTTTGAACCCATATTCATAAGGATTGCGTATGTTTTATTTTGTAGGCAATCTGAACAGTTGTCATTAAAAAATTTCTAACCAAAAGATTGTTTTACTTAACAATAATTTATGGATCAATTTGGTATTAAAAGATATATTTTTAGAAAAGCAAGATTTATACATCGTTTAATAAGTTGAGTGCAAAGGAGGGGTGTGCCACTCATAAAACAACGTTAGATAGTGATAATGGATGGTCATAATTTTATACTAATAAGTTAGAAATAAATAATTCATGAGATTAAATTATAAAAAAAAAAAATAATAGTTATAATAATTAAGGATTAAAATATTAAATCGGTTTTAATATAAGAACTGTATATGTGCGACAGTGTGTGTGTATTTAATCTAATTGTGGATTTTAATTATAAAGTTCACAATCAAATAATAAGTATTCCTTGTCATCACTTGTAGGGAAATCTTTAAAAAAGAAATTAAGTAATTTTTAATAGTTTGATTATTCGCAGCCAAAATTTAGTTCAAAATTCTGGGTTTGAAGCTGGGCTGATATATATTTTTTTATGGAAAAAGTAAAAAGGGGGGAGAGAGCTTTCTGTTATTTGTTCTGAAGAGAGAGCTTTCTGTCTTTTGTTCTTTAATGTGGTTTCCACGGTGTAAAGTTACCCAAGTAAATTATCAGAGTAATTTAAGAGATATATATCTGATAAAGGAATTTAAATATAGAATTAATTGGTGATTATCTGTTAAGTGTAAAATTAATTGGTGATTATCTGTTAGAATGCAGATGTGAATTTGGCATGGTTTTTCAAAAAGAGCAAAAGGTTAAAATAACCAGAATGAAAAAGAAACAAGAGTCAATTAATTAAGAAAACAAACACTGACCAGACATTTTGAAAGGTCAATTAAAAGGTCATATTGGGGGAGAGCAAAAAAGCAGATGCTATAAAAAGCTTTGCTATTTTTGTGAAAGGGGGCTAGTTTATCTGAATTTCTTTTGCAAGTTTATCTCTCATCGATTATATAGAGAAACTTTACTATAAAGTTCAAAAGAAACATTTCTTTTAAGAAAAAAAAATTGTTTATTGTAAATTATTCGTTTGTCTCTTAAGATAACTTTGCCAAATTTAATATCATAAGAAGAAAAGAAAATGTCTCTAGAATAAGTTTTTAAGTGGGTACACATTTAATCTCCTGAAGTTGATCAATGGTCACGATTGTCTAGCACTAATTGATGGCAAATTGGCAAATGGTAAAATTTAAACCACAGAAAATAAACTCTAAATTTGATTTCGTATATAAAGCGTTCAATTGAATATTAAATGAATTTAATAAAGAGGAAAGGACAACCAGAAGTGGACTTATATCTTTAGAAGTTTATACAAATTTTGTTCGGCTGTAATCTACATAAAATCAAAAATGAGGAAATCGTTTCAGCAGCATAGAATTTGTATATCTGATGGCATAGGAGAACTTTATCACAAGAACTTTGTCTACATAAACTCATGTGCTCATATAAACAAATCAAGGAAGAAAAGGAAAAATGGAAATCAGAAACTTGAAGGACATTTCCAAAGAACTTTTTAAGTATATATTTTTTTATTTTTTTTATTCACTATTCATGTAGAACATTTAATCTAGAAAAAAAAAAAAAAAAAGAAAAATAATTTCTTTCTTTATGTTTTCTCATATATATCCATTTAAATTTAATTCATGTCAGAATTATAAGTGTTGCTATTTTGGGGGTAGAGATATTGATGACAGACATTTTGTAGGTATTTATTTAAAATGCTTTTGCTATTATTATCATTTTGGGGGTAGGTTAAAAATATCATGTCATTCTGTATGTGCCTTATTTTAAATGCTTTACAAACATTTAAAAAAAAAAAAAACCCGAGATATTATTATTAAGAGAAATGTTTTGAATGAATCGTATCAGAAGTTATTGTCAAATGCTTAGACTTATTGCTATGTTTATAAAATTGTGTGGCTGTTGAGCTAAAACATCATTATCTTATAAAAGTGCAGGGAAATAGTTTTAAAAATTTCTTCTTATTATTATCATAAAGTTAAGGCCAGAGACAAGCTGATTAATGCTTGGAAAAATTGTTGGCTCATATTCCGGTGCACTAACTCACAAGAATATTGTAGATATGAAAGTTTTACTTGTAGAAGTTGATGTTTTGGTCTGTATATAGTGCGGATGGACAAATAGTCTCCACTAAGCCAGTGAAGCCATAGCTCACTAAGATATTTATGCTATATTTATAAAGTATTTAAACACAGTGGAAGAGTTTTCCCACTTGATTATTCTCTACACCGTAAGATTTCTTTATTGATGGCCAGAGGTAATAAGTACACCTAAGTCTCTTTATATGACTAGCGATAAAAATCCTAGCATATCTCAACCTTAGTGAAAAGGTTTTCTCTTATTCGGGTCACTGCCTGCCTCACGTTAATGTTTGATATTCCTTATGGGTGTATGAAAGATAGCTATTATAAGCATTATTTATAAATGTCGGATACAAGATCGCAAACTCAATTTGATGTCAGGATGAATGCAGATAATGTATGTGTGATTGATGTACTTGAATATTGTTTTGTTGATCTAGTTTGATTTATCAATTAGAGCCAAGAGTAATAAAGTTAATAAATGTTAAATTAAGGGTTAAATAAAACCTACGAATGTTTAAGTGTAAGCATTGCGTATATGAAATTATCTAATAAATATTTCCACAGCCAGCTGAGAACTTCGCTGGAAAGGCAGGATTATTAAAACATTATTATGGTTATAAGAACATGAATATAGGGTATGTGCACGTATGATGATGAATGATCTGGATATCGATTTGTTTGCATTAACTTAATCCCATCATACATAAAGTATCTCTATTGTAAAGATTAGGGCAAAAGAATGTTAGATCAAAATGATGAAATAAAATTGGTAAATTTGCAAAGTTAATTTAAATAGTTAAATAAAATTATTAAATTTTATTATGGGAAAAATTAGCTCTCAAAACAAATCAGTAATTTAAAAGCATTAAACACGGGAAGAAATTTGGTATTCGCTGTATCTAGGATAAAAATGAAAGCGTAAACATAATATATGTGAAAGTAAATAATATTTTTTATTATTTACTCTATGGTAATCGCGATTCCCTGATGATTAGGAAATGAATATTGATATTTTAAACCTATTGATATTATCCATTGATTTAAGGATAGTTATGTGTTTAGATTTTTTTTATATATATCATAATACGATTGTAAAACAGGGGAAAGCCAAGCAAGTCATCAAGCGAATGTGTATATTCTGTAATGAATTGTAGAATGTCAATAAAATTTGTTATTTGTTTTAAATAAAATTTGCGTGTCTCAATGTTTTTGTGGATTAGTATTATCTAGACATCTCCAATCCAATCATGCATCAATATATTATTATTAATATTTGAATCAACATTTTAGTAAATAATATCCTGTAAAATTATTTAAAATGGTTAATTTCCGATACTTAGAATTACCAAATAATTTAATATAGTTGAAATATAAATTATGAATGGGGATGGTTATTGAGTGATAGTGAATGCAGGGGTGGGCATAAAATCCTTTCCCCATCCGTTGTATTCAAACAACTCTCTAGACGCACTTCTTTATAATTTTGTTATAATTGTGACTATGTTTATAATGTATTTCTGAAAGATTTAATAAGCTTAAATTATTCCGAGCTTTAATGTAAATAAATATTAAACTGCATTAAAGACAACCAAGATCACCTCGGAGGTGATCATGAGAGGAGTGTTTATCTCCAATAATCTATCGCAGCTTATTCGATTTCCACACCTAATTGTTTTAAAACCCTGAGAAGAGATTGTAATGGGAGAAATGAGCTAGCATAATAGAAAATTTAATAAGTAAAAGAGATAATAGTGTAATATACCTATGGATGTGAGGTTGATGGAGGGGTGGATCAGGAAGGTGGAGATGCATATAGAACTTTGTAATTGGAACAAAATTTTAATTGTAGCTTTAATAATGGTGAATGGGGAGTGTGCTGAGAATAACCAAGAATTTCCAAAGATATTAATATTATCAATTTTAATGCATTCTCAGTGTTCTCTTAATCGATTGATTATTTATTAACCCATTCATTAAATATTATTACTGAAAGTTATTGAAATGAGATTTAACCTTTATATTTTATTAAAGTTGCAATTTGGCGCCCTGGCAATTAACATTATAGATGCTCTGTACCATCATCATCATCCCAGTAGGCTTTAGAAATGGTGTTAGCTGGGAATGATGAAGCATCCACCGATCCATCCTTAAAATGTTACAATTGGCATATAATTTAGCTGCAAGTGTTTAAATGCTATATAGATTTAAATATAGGTTATAATTAATGCATAGTGTGGTCGCCCAAGCTGAAATAAAGAAATAGTACAATTAACCCATAACATGGATGTGCGACCATTTGAATAAAAATTCTCATGTTAGAATAAAGTTATAATTAGCTTAAAACTGTCCGATGATATATGTGATATTTGTAAACTCTCCCAATCGTTTTAGTTATATTTGAAATACAATGTGGATGACCGATCGAAAGGTTACAAAATACGTTTTATGTCAATTTAAATTCTTTATAAAATTAACGAAGTAAAGGCCTTTCTTTTAATTTGTTAGAATTGGCTTGTAACGCGGTCGCACAAAGAAAATTAAACATTTCATTTAATTTTAGTTTAAAAAGGCTTTTGTTTTAATTGGTTAGAATATATAAAGTTGTAGTTGTTATTTAGATGCAAATGAATATATCATATTAATGAAATTCCTTTGCCATAGCACAATATTTGATAAATTCACTTTTTTGTCAAAATTAATATAAAAAAAAAAGAAATATTTTATCATGCAATTAATTACTTCTTTTTTTAAAAATCCTACAAAGAGATATTTTCTAACACAAACTAAGTTTGACAGAAATTTTATCAGCATTGGTTACAATGAAGAACAAAAGGAAAAGTAAGATTGGTTGGTTCTTAGATTTCAGATGAATGCAAATTTTTCAATAATGTAAATTCAGAATTTTCAATATGTGCATATTACATTAATAACAAATTCATTAATTCACTTATCAATGAAGTGTTTCCACGGTCTATTTTATAATTAAACCATTATCTAAGTTTAAAACAAAGTTGATTTTTGCATATAAGTACAACAGATGATTCCATTTGTATAAGTTTAGTTTTTCAACAGTAACATATATCAGATATTTTTTGCTTTCGTTCATTTGCAAATTATGGTTAATAAGCTTCCTCAATAAAATCAAGATATGCCAAATATTGTGTCTGAAAATAAAAAAAAGACTTTTGGTGACATTATCAAACCTAGTTATTGCATATATAGAGACTTCAAACTTCATATTACAACTGAAGGCATTTTTCTAACACATATATAAAAAAATCATGTTGAATTGTGGCAGGATAACATTTTTGTAACTCATCATGTATCATTTTGATAATAATTTTTCTCTGATCTGCTGCAGGTATTATTACTCAGCAGATCTCATATAATGTACATTTTAAACTTACATGTCCTTCATCTTTCCTTAAGAATTTAAGTAAGATTAATGCCACTTTGATTATAACAAACTTTTAAACATATTAATAGAGTTTAGACAATAAAGATAAGAACAATGAAAGCATTTTTGTGAAAGTAGAAAGAGTTTCACTGCTTTTGCACATTAATACATATCTCATTATTTATCTTGTTATTCTGCTAAAATAGTACATTGTAAAATATTTAACTAACATTCTTTTCACTATGAGATTAGATCTGTTTATTTCTTTATCAATACGTAATTTTTTAATAGGTCACACCCAATGAATTTTGGCACTTTTTCCAAATAGTCATGAAAAAAGAGATGCTTAAAATTTATAAGTATAACTTGAAGCTTTATATTCTTTTAGAAGTTCAATTTAATATTTAAGAATATCAATTTTTCACCAATTTTTTTAATAAACAGTTTTCACCAAAAGTATGTAATTATTCTTTATTCGAATTAGTTCTTCAATGGACATCCTGCATTGATCATATTATAACAATTACAAAAAATACTTCCATTGGCATTCCATGTATGATAATTAACAAAATAGAATCTCAATACTATTTTTTGTCTGTATTTTTGATGAAAGCCAATATTATTTTTTATATTATAATGATACTAAATTCTTATCTCCATTAGTGACATTTGTTCATGGAATTGATAAGTTGCCTAGAATAATAATATCAGATAAAATATTATTTTATTGTTTTGATTTTAATATTTTTTATATGTGTTAAGAAACTATAAACAGATTATATCAAACTGGCTTGTACTGAAAATGTACTGGGTTTCTGTTTGTGTATGATTTCAATTGCTAAGTCATTATTATAAATATTCATGGACATGCATTTGTTTTACTATTACCTGAATTTGTGTGAAAATGTGATAATTATTTCAATAGCATTCAACACTTTTTTTTAAAATTAAATTTGAACTAAATAAGATTTAAATTTTTTTCCAACATTTATTAAAAGCAATCTTTTTTTATATAATTCCTTCTTTATTTTGAATTATATAAAAAAGGATTGCATTAAAGTGTATATGAAGAGATGTATCATACCATTTACAACTTTCTTTAACACTTTAACAATACTATTTTTTATATCAAAACTTTATTCTAATAGTTCTGATTGTCCTGCAGTCACATCATCAGAGCTACATTATCCAAATATAT
This sequence comes from Epiperipatus broadwayi, assembly GCA_028023455.1. Classification (NCBI taxonomy): domain Eukaryota; kingdom Metazoa; phylum Onychophora; class Udeonychophora; order Euonychophora; family Peripatidae; genus Epiperipatus; species Epiperipatus broadwayi. Next base: position 1,081,175 of record JAQFVV010000009.1, on the reverse strand, counting down.
AATTATACAATTAATATATTTTATACACATATTCATATACATAACTAAATACATAAATAAAATATGCATTTTAACCTAACCATTATAAATAATCATTCCCCTTTTTATTATTTTACTCTTAATTAATTCTATCCACATTTATTTTATATTACTTTATTTTACTTTTAAAAATTATTTATTATAATTTTAATTCTAAAAAACTTTAACTTTTTTGTTTTTTTACTTATATTTTTAATTCACTTCTAACCTTTTCTTATTAAATATTTCCTAATTAACTATTAACTTTTTCCACATTACAAATTACTTGATTTTTTATCATTTTAATTGTATAATTATATATTTGGATATTGTAGCTCTGATGATGACTGCAGGACAGTTCGAAACTGTTAGAATAAAGTTTTGATATAAAAAATACTATTGTTAAAGTGTTAAAAAAAGTTGTAAATGATATGATATATAAAAGTAGAAAACAATACATAAGAAAAGCAAGAAGAAAATTATATATGAGATGATAAGAAAATTTTAATATATATGAAGAGAAATGAAAAAAAAAAAAACTAAAGGAAAAGATATAAAAATTTATTAAAAGGTTTAAAAATATTTTAATATTTATATTAAAACTTAATTCTGTAGTTGTTTTTATGACAGTCTTGCTTCTTTTCTAAAAATTAAAAAAAAAAATCAAATGGCTAATTGTGTAGGAGGTAATACGACATCTGAGCACCAAAGTGTCAGATTGAGTTTTGATTTAAACAGCTTTAGTTATAAAATCCACCACTTTAACATTATAAAAATCGCACAAGAATTTTAGAATATTACTAATAAAGCTGATTTCTTGTGAAGATTCATTTCTACTATTTGTCTTCAATGAGAACTAAAAGTATCTTTTCAATTGTTTTTGGAAACAATAATGTCAGTTTTTATTGCAGCATCATATTATATAGAACTATTATCATCAATTATTCAGCAAATCACATAATCTTGATACTCAAGCATCAAAATGACATGGTGAGCTATTAAAGAATCAAATTAAAGATTTTATTTTTACTTTCTTCAGGCTATAATTAGCTCCAAAAGAACAATAAATAAGGATTCAAATATTGAAAACTAAAATTTATGATATTAGTTTTAGAAAAATGTAGTGACTTACCTTCAATATTACTAACTTCTGCCATTTCTTTAAAGTGAGGAATAAACACACGTGGATCCCTCACAATCAATCCAATTACAGATCCAGAACCAATCTCACTACTCATATACATAGATTTTATTTCTTTCCAGTACTGACTTTGTTTTTCAAACATATTTCTATAGTTGTCATTGCAGCAAAATTTGCTCCACCATTTCCTTTGTGAAAGATCTGTTATACAAGGTAAATGAAATACTTCTTTAAGAATATTGTATGCTTTGGGACCACTCAATCGAAATCTCACTAAACTATCTTTTAAAATAAGTAATCTCACAAAGTTATTCGAGTAGCAAGATAATTTTGGTATCTGGTCACTATTCGTACATTGACTTGTATCTTGATCTGTCAGCTTAAAAATAATTTTAAGTTCAGAAATAATTTCTTCATGGCATGCAGGATGACACCACAACCATAAATGTCGTTCTGAATTGGCATCATCAACTGGCTTCCAAAGAAAAGTTACAGGACCAATAGCTTCATGGGGATATTTTTCAGAATGATAAAGAATTAGAGAACCTTCTTTGGAACCAGATAAGTAAGACTTGGCTGCAAATGTTAATCCTAAAATAAAAATATTAGACATCTTTAGAAAATAAAAATACTTTAGAAAAAAATATATATATAACAAACTATGAAGACATTTTAAAAAATACATACATAATGATAAGAAATAAACTATAATATTTTTCATTAGCCACCAATTTCCAAATTTATACTCATTTACAAAAGTCAAGTGAAGCATTTCACTAACCTACAAAATTTACAATAGCATTTCACAAATTTTTTGCATGGAATCTTTCTATTAAATTTTTAAAATAACCTAAACCTTATTAATTAATATCAAACAAAAAAAAATGTTTTTTTTTTTTTTTTCAAAGTAGAACATTAACTAAAAGAAAGAAAAGAATTGAAATAATTTAATAAAATGAACAGAAAATAATTTTATATAAAATTGAACAATATCTCGTGACTTTCTCATATGCTTCCAATAACAAATCTGTTAATCCCAATTTACTAAATCATGTGATATTATTGTTGGTTTTAACATACATAGTCAAAGGAGGTGGCAATTTGTAATTGGATGATGCTTTAGATTCATTTCCCCTGTGGCCAAATACTACACATAATGTGATTTTCAGTAAATGTTAATGATTATGTTGCCATATTTTTGTAAAAGAACTATTATCAAACTAAAAACTATGTCACTAGGGTGGTTTGTCTTTGAAAACATTTTATTTTTTAAAAGATAGCTCTTGGAAAGTATGTAATCATAAATTACAAAAACCAGAAATTACCATAGAAAAGCCATTAGAGGCTAAAAAGAAAATCATTTTTGTAAAAACTTAAGTGAAATGTTTTAATAACAATTAATAATATTTTACCTTTTAGAATTTTTTTTGTTTCTTGGATGATAATTAAATCTAAAGGTATCATTTTTTAATAACATAAAATTCTAATATCTAATACTTTGTTCTTTTAACTTTTTTGAATAGATACCATGAAGCCAATAATAATGTTTGCCTTTGTTATCGATAAGACCTTTAGTTAGATACTTATTTTCACAATTTTAAAATATTAATTTTTCATGTTTTAGAATTTTAATTATTAGAAGGCTTAAATATTTATAATATTGCCTATAAATATATTTTTTAATATATATAAAAAAGATTTAATTGCACAAAAAAAATCAAACATAACATCATAGTAAAAATTTTCATTGCTAGACTATTCAAAAATTTGGAGGTTGGGTTTGGCACTGAAAGAATTAAATAATTGTTTATAATATAATTTTGTTAAGCTTTTTTTAAAAAAAAAAAAATTTCAAATAAAAAGAAAAAATATCAAATAATTTTAAACAGAAAAATTACTTACTGATTGCCTATACATATATAATTATGTATACATACTAAATATGATATACTCTTTATGCAAAAATATCTACTGATATATATATATACTATATGTGTAAAATTGATTTAAGTAAAATTATACATATTAAGTGAAGTTGATTTAAAATATAGTTTTAGTAAGCCTTTTTTTTTTTTTTTTAAAAAAAAAAAAAATTCCAATCAAAAACAAAAATACCAAATACATTTTACTTAAAAGAATATTTCATATTTTCAACTATTTATATACATTTATATTATTATATAAACACACTAAGTATGATATATACATAAGGATATATATTTTAACTTATAACAGAAATATCTAGTTATTTATATATACATTATATGTGTGAAACTGATTTAAAGTAAAATTATGCATATCAAATGAAATTCATGTACAAAATACTTTTGGTAAGCTTTAAAATAAAAAACAAAAATTTCCAATCAAAAGCAATTTTCACTTAAAAAAATATTTCATATTTTTAATCACTCATATACACATTATTATGAACACATACTAAATATATATATAAGGCGTATACATTTTAACTTACAACAGAAATATCTAGTGATATAAGTATCAATTTAAAGTACAATAGTTTTACATTTTTATTTACTGTGCCAATATTAAAAAATTAAAAATAATAAATTTTTTTATATATTAAATGCTTTTATTTGCCATGCATTAAAAAGAAAAAAAAAATGTTTCTTCAATCATGACTGGAGTTTTTAGATTCAATTTGAAATAAAAGCATAGGAGGTCCAGAAATTAATTGAGTCATTTCCTGTTTTTTATTACAAGGGATTGATTTAATTTCTGGACCCCCCCCCTCATGTTTTTATTTCAAGTTAAATCTAAAAACCTAAATTGTAGTTGAAGAAGCAATTATTTATTTAGCATTTAATATAAAAAATGTACCTCTATTATTTTTGAAATGTAAAATGATTAGGATTTTTTATTAGTAAATTTACAATGTCTGTGTACATCATAAAAATTTATTGTTAGTGTTGAGGCTTTAGGAAAGTACTAATTCCTAATAATAATGGGTTTAGCTTAATAATTTGAAAATATTTTAGAGAAAAATTATTAATTTATTAAAATGAAAACTGTACAAGAAATATATCAAAAACATTTTACATATTGAATCCTATAATTTTTAAGTTGTTTTTTTTTTTCACTAAATTTTTTTTTAATTTTGCACAGTAAGACTGTGTATTATAAAAATAATATAGAAACTTTTTTCAGCAAATATTTTTTACTCTCATTAATGTGATGTAAACTAATTTAAAGCCTCAATTTACATTGCATATATAGAACATCTTTTTTATATATAAAATTAATTAGAACCAATAAATAATAATTAAAAAAAACACAATCCAAATACTTACAAACATAATATGTAAGGTAAAAAAAAAAATCCATTCCCCTTCTTCCATTCTTGACCTCTTCCTTTCCCAATTAAACAACTTCTAAACTGAAGCTTAAATATTTATCAATAAAAGCTTTTCTGTATTATTTTTATAATACTATTATATAACTATTATATAATAATATTTTATGTGATTTATTGAAATATATGAAAAAATAGTGTAATTAATTAAATTTCCATTTTTGATGACAGTATGATTAATCCAACAGTGATCTGTGCAACATTTAATTTTTTAAATAAATCAATAAATAAATGTCTTTTTTTCTTTCAAAAATGGCTCATTAATTTTAATATATAAGTAATTCTCCACATACTCATAATCTTATAAATCTGTTTTATTTTAGGAATCATAGTTCTTTTCCATATACATATATACAATATAAGTTTCAACCATATCCTATAGTTATTTCCAAACTCTATTCCTTTTATAATTACTTTTAAAGGAGGTGTAAGTGAAGATAACCACTTCAAAAGAATAAATCTTAAAAATGAACATAGAAGACAATCAAAACATAAATGAAGATATAAATACTAAGATTTATTTTTTTGCAATTACCTTCTAAAAAGACATTATCTGTTTGATGACCTCAACATTATATATTTTGAAATATTAGAGGAATATCTCTCCTTTATTTATAATATAACACATAAATATACCAATCATAAGTTTTATGTAAATGAATGCATATAGTGATATTTATTTATAATATCTACATATAAATTTTGTTATTTGATAATCAATTAAATCAAAAATAGAATTTATTATTAAAGAAAAAATAAGTAATACAAAAAATGTTTATACATTTTTATTTCCTCAAGTTATATTTATTGTATATCTCTCTTTTCAAAATATACTTTTTGCCAATGAATGCAATGAGTTAATATAGAAAATAAACATATGCTGTTATGATGCTGGCTTAATTAAATTATGATCTTAAAAATCTGCTATCAATATAAAATTTCATATTATCATTCGCATCTTATATATTTCAAATATTCAATCTATCAATTTTTCTGCTAATTAATTATTCATAATTTTATACACTTTTTATTATTAGAAACAAAACAAGAATATTCTTAAAAAATTATACAAACAGCTATTATTCTCTCCCCCCCCCCCCCCATATTATAACAAAAAAAAAATTTGATAAAAGACAAAAAAAAAATCTTATTTAATTTTCAAAACAAGAAATTATTTTTCTTTCATACTTATACCTGAATTCTTTTTCTCATCCAAATATTAAAAAAAAATTGTAAAATTACCAAAACTTTTTTTTTGTTTTTTTAAAAAAAAAGTAATACTTTTTAATGAAATTCTTTGACATTTGAAAAATAAAACACATAAAATCAGTTTTTTCTTTTAAATATAGGGAGATTCCATTCAAAAATCATAAATGTACTAATTAAAAGTTATGAAAGTTGATGGGTCTAAAAGAAAAAGCATATTCAAATGAGAAATGTATACTAAAATTGAGATCTGGAGAATCTAATGGATTATTCATGTTTTATTAAGACTGAAAACATATAGAAAATTATCATGTAATTTAATTTTCACAAGCATCTGATGTCTAATTTCATAGATCCATGTATAACCAATGAAAAACTTATTAAACTAGTAGATGTTTTCCAAAACTGGGACTAAAAATTAGTTTGTATTGAAAATTTTTTTAAAAAATTTAATGTAATAAAGTAAAATTCCAGTAACCAAACTATCCTCAAGATGGCATAATATCGAATCTATAATTATGCTTTATTAATATAATTATTTTCTAATACTAATGAATTACTGTATGAGTTCTCTATTATCAGACAGCAATATCTAAATATATTCTTCTAACATTTTGCTATTTTAATCAAGTGAATATTACAGTGAAAGGAAGCTCTTTCTCATAATATAATATTTAAAGAAGATATCAAAATCATTCCTTTTCCCACAGAATCCAATCTAAATTACAACACATAATGAAAATCCAAATTTTCATCTATAGTTAGTAATAAATCATATGAAATTCTTTTCCCAGAAAAATTTAAACTGAACTTGAGAAGGATACCAAAAAGATAATTACGAAAGCATAACAGGATCCAAAAAGAAACACAACATTAAAAGACTTAAGACAAAGATCCACTAATTTTTGAAAAGTTGATATAGTTGAAAACAAAAGTTGATCAAGTATTGATTAATGAAATATTTTCCAATAAGACTGTATAAAGAAATCAATAGCTCTAAATATCATCATCATTTTCAAACAGGATAAAGATCTCTTCAAGTTTAACTCAGTTTCTCTGATCTCTAGCTTCTTTTCTCCATATCAATCCAGCATATTTCCCTATTCCATCCATCCATCTCACATGTGGTCTCTTCCTAATTATCTCTTGGAGTTCAGTTTGAGATTTCAACTATACATCATAATTTCTATTTTAAAAAGTTCATTCACATAAATCTGCCTTCAAGAATTCTCAACTTATATTTCAGTTAAAAGATATCACAATGGAAAAAAAAGACCATAGTGCTTCTTGATCTTAAACTCAGAGGTAAAAAGCCAATGCTGACTGACTCCATTAAGTTTACAAATAAGTTCAACTTACTACTTAAATTCATTATAATAACTGCATGAAACAACTATGGGTTTTTCCTTTTATGTAAGAATACTAGACAGAGAAATACATAGCTTTATATTTGATCTACATAGAAATTATTGCAGCATTAGTAGTAATGAGTCAAATCTTTAAATAATTATGCTGTTATAAGAATATTGAGAAAAATACAGTTAAAAAAAATACAGCATTCACAGGTCACTATACCCAAAGTAAAAATATATTTACTAAGAAGTACTTCAAAAGTTTTTGTAACTAAGTATATAGAATTTTATTATAATCATTATACTTCTTAAATATTTATATATTTTTTAACTTGTTTCTCTGCATTGAAGTTTCACAATATATTACTTTAAAATGACAATTTCACACTATTGTTTTCAATATCTTTTTTTTTTTTTTTAAAATAATGTTTTTCTTTTTAACAATGTGACTGATTATCAGTTTTCTTTAAGGCAATAAATTAAATGACAATATGTCATTTTAATTTTTCTATATCATACGATTTTATAACACTGCACATAAAATAAAAAATTATATTACATATTTGTGACTTTTACAAATTAAAAATTACCTAAAATATAAAATACAACTATCTCCAGTATATATATTTTCATAACAATTTATATTTCTTTAAATATATTATTCCCTAATATTACATTTTTAAATTATATAATTAAAATATTTGCAAAATTAGAGAATACAGTAATACAGAGAAATTAAGTTGGTATGCCTATGCATGTATACCTATATATATGTATGAATGTGAACATATATATATATGTAAACATTTCAATGAATTTAAATTAGAACTTGCAAATCGTTTTCAAATATTATAGATTTTGAACATGATTCAGATTTAAATGAAATCAATAGGAGATAACTGATAGACTTTTAAAAACTGCAACAATGATAGCTGGTACAAAAAGAAACAGCGATTGACCAGTAAAATTTCTACTGAGATGACAATTTTTAAAGAAAAGCAATATGAAAATATATAAAAATGATGCAATAAGAAAAATTGAATATCTAGAATATTATAAAATGATATGAAAAAGAGCTGGTAGAGCTATAAAAAAAAAGTATAATTGTGAATTAGTAAAGAAAGCTATAGAAAAAAATAAAAATCTTAAGAGAATAAAACAACATCTTGATATTGGTAAGAAATTTATTTCTGTAATAAGAAAAAAAGATGGAACTATTATTAAAATGAGAAATGACATCATGAAATGTATAGAAGAGTTCTATCAAGAATTACATAGTAAACAACAAGGAAAAGTATCTTCTATAACTATTATATTTTTTGAATTGCCCAGGATTTTAAATGAAAAAAGAAAAGCTCCAAGTAATGATGGAATTATAATCGATATCACAAACAAAGTAGGTATAGAAATAGAAACATTTTTGTTCAAAGTTATATATCAAACATCTAAATGATAAATATATACCAGATGATTGGAAAACTGCAGTATTAATATTTAAAAAAGATGATAAAGATATTAGAAATTACAGATCTATCAGTCTTTTATCATTTCTATACAAAATTTTTACCAAGATAATTATAACTCGTCTGCGGTGAACTTTGGATTTTAACTAATCTAAAGAACAAGCTGGATTTAAGTGGTTTCAGTACAATGGATCATAGCCAAGTATTGAGAGAAGTTATAGAAAGGACCAATGAATATAATTTTGCCATTATGCTTTGGATTTGTAGATTATAAAAAGGCATTTGACTCTATAAGCATTTCTTCAGTGATTAAAGTATTAGATCAAGGCACAGATCCAGGATATTGTCATTTTCTAAAGAATATTTATAAAAATGCAACAGCAACAATTAGATTACATAATAATATTAGGAAGATTAACATTGAGATGGGTGTGTGACAGGATGAATCTATATCTCCAAAACTTTTTACAGCAGTTTTCCCAGAAATAGTTTGTAGTTTAAAATGGGAAGCTAATAGGGTAAAAATAAATGGAGATTATTTAAGTCATCTAGATTTTGCAGAATATAATTGTTTTTTGCAAATAATGCTTTAGAGCTTCAGGAAATGTTAAAAGAGTTATCAGATGAAAGTAAGAATGTGGGACTAAAGGACCAAAGTAATATTCAATGAATTTTCTGAAAAAAAAAAAATATAAGATTGATAATGATAAGTTTGGTCAGATTATCACTATAGATGGAAATATAATACAGGAAATTAATCATAAAATTAAACTTAGATGGAGTATTTTTGGTAGAAATAATTTAACATTAAAAAGAAGTATGCCTATGTGTTCAAAAAAAAAGTTTTTAATAAATATGTTTTACCAGTTCTTATCTATGGATCTGAAAGACAAGAGCAATACAGAAATTTCAGACCACTCAACGAAGTATGGAGAGATACATAAAATACATGGGTGAGAGAACAAACAAGTATTATTGACATCATTAAAAGAATTAAGAGACTGAAATGGAGTTGGACTGACCATATTGCTACAAGAGATGATAATAGACGGACAGTTGAAATTTTAAACCGGATTCCAAGAGATTGTAAAAGACCTAGAAAGAGATCGTGTGAGATGGATGGATAAAATAAAAAAGTTAGGTGGGTGATAAGGAGAAGAGAGGCTGGAGATCAGTGAAGATGGATTGAACTTGGAGAGACTATCTGCAGTGATCAATAATAGTTGAAATTGATGATGATGAAACATTTGTTTCATTTCATTTTATATTTCAAATAAATCTATACTCATAAAAGTTATAGATATATAATAATAATGTAAAGAATTTTATTATATGTATTATTAAATTATATTATGAAAAAAATTAAAAATAACAGTTATTTACAGTCCTGAAGAAGAGTTCTAGCCAGTCGAAATGGAGAAAAGCATTACATAAGGGGATGCTAGAGGGTTCAAAAGAATTAAGAATAAAAATATCATTTTAAAACTATATTGTATAATCACTTACTATTTAATGTAGATTCAATTAAATAAGGCCGATTCAAAAAATTTAGAATTTATTACTTTTTAATTTCTAAATTTGTTTGCCAAAACCTTTGTAAATGAAGTTTCATCAGAAAATATTTTCTGTTTCAGACTCACAGAACCCAAAATATCCCCTGGTTAAGGACTTGATATTAGACCCATGAAGTTAATTGTTCTATTCTGACATTAAATCTGTCATATTGCATGATACTACAAAAATAATTCCACTTGAGAAATCAACTGCAAAATTAAGAAAGTCAAAAGTTTTTAAAATCTGAAATGATACATGAAAAATGTTAAAACTTTCCTCTTGTTTGGATAAGACCACCTACAACAAAAACTTTTTTGATAGTACAAAGGATGCCATCCTATTTAGTGATATGTGGAGCTGTTTAGATCAACCATCAAAATAAGCAAGATAGACAATCAAATTTGTAGAATATTCTCAATATTCTTATCTAAAAATAATTTAACTTAAAATTTCCAAGAATTTAAGAAAATGTTCAGAAGATATATCAGATAACAATAATATAAATCTCCAATATTTCGAAAATCCCTAAATATCACTTGAAAATTGTTTTTTCAGTGAACTCAGGAAAGTAATGACTTTATTAAAGGAAACATACTATACTTTCTTAAAGTTATAATAAATATTCTTATCCTGCATAATGTCATTAAGGTATGCTTGATTCAACACAAAGGCATTCTCATAATGTAAGGTCCATAGCTTCTTTAAAATGATTTGAAAATGCATATGGATCTGAAAACAAAATACCAATAACTATTCAACATAGAAAAAAATTATGTAAAAAAAGTTTTAGAAGATATAATTAGTGATTATTGTTAATGAAGCCTGAAGTGATTTATTCATTCTTTGCCATTATGATTTACAGAAATAACTTTCAACTACCTTTGAGTAGCTGTTTCAAGGTTATCTTCAATATTCATAATAATACAATTTCTAAACTTCATTGTCTTGTCACTAGGTATTTTCTGTTATCTAATATTATGTTCAGAATAAGCCAAAACCAATGCCTAGTCAATAACCTAAGGCTTATTCTAAAATATATGTACAGAGTACATATGTATATTTCTAACAAAATTTTTTACTTAAAGTAAATGGTTTACTTATAGTTCTGTATATTTCTAATAACATTAAAAGGCTTACTGCTGACATTATCTCCAAAACTTTTTACCATTTCATCATTCAAAATATATGAAAACCATAAAAAGCCACCAACTTCTAGTTCACACAATTCCTATTTCGAAATTATGATAGTCACTATGTCTATCTCCTTAGATTTTTTTTTCACAAACTTTTATTTCCAGCAAAAACTGAATATCTTTGGAAATGAAAATAGATTTTCAACATAATGTGAAACAAATATCAAATGCTATTAAGTAGCAATGGCTTTTTTTACTTGAACAATTATCAACAAACAAAGTATTCAAAACTTCTTTGATTCTTATATTATTTTAATTAATTTTTTACAAAATTAACCACACTTCTTATAAGGCACTTATCACAATGATTATTTTTTAAAATAAGTTTTGACTGACTAGCAAGGTTCCTTAGATATATGTATCTGATTGCTAGTCAGTCAAAACCATCATTTTATATAAAAGTAAACCATGATTTATTTGAAAAGAATTATCAAACAAAAATTAAAAACACAATTCATAAGCAAATATATAAAAAGTGATGAGAATAATTTGCATTTAAGAGTATGTAAAATATAAAATGATTTTATCAAAATTTTGAAGTGCATAGAGTATTAATATATATAGTTAAGAGAGACACAGAAAGAGAGTTAAAATCTGGACAGCAGAAGAGGGACTGTTTTTATCAGCAATGATAATATTCGCCTAAACATAAACATATAACAATTTGATCAAATATAAGTAATATATACTAGTTTCAGAATTTGAAACTTTTATCAGTCATTCAAAAGAAACCTTTTTTTTTTTAAATTAAAAAAAAAAATTATATCAATGAAAGTTTTATCTAATCTACTTTTTGAATAAGTTATGTAATTCCCTGAAAAGGGAGAGCTATATTTGATCAATCTTTTGTTTTTAAAATCATCAACCTAATTCAGCATAAAAAGATTTCTTCATGATAACAAATTTTTATTTAGTAAATTAAAAACACAATCACAGCAAAAATCTAGAGCATTTTATTTATTTAGCATATGGATTTTTTTTATATATCAGTTTAACTATTAACAAAATATCAAAGGAATCTGGAGAAATTACAACAAATTTCTGTAGTCATAAATTTGGCAGTCATTAACTATGTGGTTCATAGTTCGCATGTGTCCACATTTACATAAATCAGTGTATTATGGTCCATATATGAAGCAGATGGGTACAAAGATCATGGATTGTCCTAAATCTCTTGATGAGACTACAATCGCATTTAAAAAGATCAAATCCAACTGGCTTTATTATTGGATCTAGAAAAAGGTATTTGTTTGAAATATCATAAGAAATCCATTTTTTTATGCAATAACCATTCAATTATAGAAATTTAGTTGTGTCATGTCTTAGGTCAAGAAACTATATCCTGAGTTATTGAGAAGTCTGATCTGCTAAAATGCTTTCATATATTTTCTGTGATGCAACTTCTCTGATATTTGATGTAAGGATATGTAAAAGAATAAGAAACCACTGCAAATGAGTACATTTTAGTGTACCAATAATATTTGTCGTGGTAATATTTAATTATGTATCCTGAAGTTTAGAGTGGAAAGTTTCTCTTCAAACAGGAGCACAATATTCATCAGCTGAATATGCTGGTGCTAAGAAATCTATCAAAAAAAATTACTTGAATCGCAACACCAAGTAGTACCAGTCAGCTTTTCAAGGAGGTTACTCCTAAAAATTATATTTTTTATCTTGAAATGTCTGCACGTATAAAACTGTATATGTAAATAAAAGATTATTTATTTTTGTAAATATGCACAGATTTTTGCACTTTAATAACATTCCCTTTATTGGAAAATATCGTCCTAAAATTATAGATTAAATTAGAATAGAATTTGAATGCAAATAAAGCTAGTTGAATACAAATTAGATCGTATATATTTATCCTCTGGTAAATAAAGAAAAGGGAAAAAGCATCTAAAATGGTTAGACTGGAGTAAAGTTAGTGTTGATTTGAAGTGATAACAGATCAGCAGTAAAGAATTGTCAATGATAGACTAGTAGATTGACTAGCAATGATTAAGTATAAAATGGAACAATGGCAAGCAAAAAGCAGTTACTTGTTTGTGTATTGAAAAGGTTATTAATTACCAGCGAAGAGTAATTAACTGAAGCTTAATCAAACCGCAAGAGACAAGTTGGAAATAGAGATGGTTAATATATAATGTATAAATTGTATGTGCTGAAGTAAACACTGATATTGCAAACATTAATAGATTTATTCTATAAGTGAAATTAGATATGCTTGTGTTTCAAGAGACATATGATTGGAAAGCACAAATACTTAATAACTGGATTACTCCTGGTGTGAAACAAGACTATTTTCACCTGAGGAAAATAAACAATGTATGAATATTAATGGACTATTATCTTTTTATGATGTTTTACCACATTACTATTTGTTATTAAATAAATCTTGTTATATATATATATACACTTCAAAGTATATTGTTTCCTTATTTTAACTCCCTGACTGATCTTTAGAGACTCTCAGGACATAGCAGTTGGCGCAGTCGACAGGATTCAACACAGGATAACTTCTACTGTGAATAATAAAATATGGTGGCACTAAGTTCTGTAATCCATGAATTCGATATAATCAATATGGACTCATGGAAAAGTTATGTACAACACATAAAATATTATATGTTTATAAATGAAGTGGAAGATGAGCATCTGACCCTTTCTCTATTTTTCAGGTCAAGATATTATACAGATTGCAAATAGACTTACTGGTCTCAAATGTCCACATGAACATCCAAATAATGAAGTTGTAGAAATTTTAAATGGATATTTCACTCTGAGAGTATCAAAATGGGTAGCACAGCTGCGATTGAGAACTGAAAAGAACTATCACATGAAAAATACATGGACTATAATTTAGCTCTAAGGAAGCTGGTTAAACACTGTGATTTCAGTCTGGGAATAAATGTAACTCCTATATGGCATAGAGGATAATTTTCTGAAAAAGTACTGCTCAGCGACCCTGACCTAAGTTATAAAAGAGCTGTGAAGAAATGTGCCACACAAGAAGCTTTACAAATTAATACATTGGAGTTTATGGAACCACAGCAGTTGAGGAAAGTTTCACTAATAAATCAAGAAGTAGCGAAACTTATTACAGAACCCTATAGTGATAGAAAAGAGAGAAAGTGCTATTGTTGTGGTAAACCTGGACATTTTAAAAATAAGTGTAAACATAGAAATAAAAATTGCGGAAACTGTGACAAAAAAGGTCATTTTAAGAAGGGCAGAGCTATTGATTTCGTAAAACCGGATCATAAATCTGAAGACAGATTAAATTTATGAAAATCTTAGTATAAAGAGACTGAAGGACAAAGATATGGACCACAAATTTTTAGAAGTAGTTATTTGTGGTCAAACAGTTAAAAATGGAATTGGATAGAGGAGACGGTCTGTCAATGATATCTCGCTGAGATTATTGGATTAAAATTATCAAAAAGGTAAAAGGAAGATAATACTTCAAGATACAGATGTGATAGCTATAGATATAAATGACTAAAACATTGATATTCGAGGAAAAAAAGGTAGTGCCTGTAAAATTAGTTTCTGGTATTAAATGGCAGACACTTTAAGTAGTAAATAAAAATTTCAGCCCATTGGTAGGAAGAAATTGCTTCCGACCACAGGGTATTCATGTAAATGTGAATAATAAGTTGTTAAACCCCAGAACTTTAAATACTGGTAGTGCAGGTGTAGTAAATTGGGTGGAAAAAAATCTAGTACTCCTTGGACTCAATTAGCAAAGCTAGTACCACCAACTTGTAAAAATAATGAAGATAAAAAATTGGGACAAGTTCCTAGTAGGAGAAAAAACATGGATACGTGACTTAATTAATAGTAAATGGACACCTGGTGAAATAGTCAAAGTAATATCAAAGGATATAAGAATAGAAAAATTACAGAATGGTTGGGAGTAGAAAAAACATGTTAAACACCTTTGCCATTGTAATGAGGATACCTTGCCACATATTCATCTAAATAAATCTTAAGAGGAAGAACTAAAAAAAAAGATTTTTTATTGGAGGATTTAATTACAGATTCAGAACCAAGTTAAAGTAATTGATGACAAACAAATGTTTGTAAGGGAGGAAAATAATGGCGGAATTATTTCAAAAGATAAAAAAAAGAAAGTTATTGTCAAAACTCCGTGTAAACGTAAAAGTAATCCACCTGACAAAGTTTAAAGATATAGTATCAAATTAAGTCGATATTTCTAGAGTAGGAGTGAAATGTCTGCGCATATAAAACTGTATATGTAAATAAAAGATTTATTTTTGTAAATATGCATAGATTTCTTCATTTTACTAACATTCTCTTTATTGAAAAATTACTCTAGAAATTCGCTGGAGAGGTCATCCCAAAATTATGGATTAAATTAGAATAGAATTTGTATGTTAATAAAGCTAGTTGAATACAAATTAGATCGTATATATTTATTCCCCGGTAAGTGAATAAGAGGGAGAAAGTAGTTAAAATGGTTAGACTGGAGTAAAGTTAATGTTGATTTGAAGTGATAACAGATCAGCAGTAAAGAATGGTCAATAGTGGACTAGGCAAGCAAGAAGCAGTTACTTGTTTGTGTATTGACCAGCGAAGAGTAATTAACTAAAGTTTATCATACAGCAAGAGACAAATTGGAAACAGAGATGATTAATATATAACATATAAATTGGGTGCGCGGAACTAAGCATTAATATTGTGAAAGTTAATAATTTATTCTACATGTGAAATTAGATATGCTTATTTGTGTTTCAATAGACATTTGATTTGAAAGCACAAACACTTAATAACTGGATTACTCCTGGTATGGAACAAGACTATTTTCACTGGAGGAAAATAAACAGCATATGAATATTAATGGACTATTATCTTTTTATGTTGTTTTACCACATTATTATTTGTTATATACATTTCAAAGTATATTGTGACTTTATTTAGTCCCCTGACTAGTCTTTAGAGACCCTCAGAACACAGCAGATCTAATCTTAGATAAATAATGAAAATAACTTAAACTATAATCCCAAGTTACTCCTAATAACATGGGATAGGATTGTGTTTCAGTCGTTTGTTACAAAAGGTTATATTCAGATTACAAGAGGAATCTCTTTGTTAAGATAAAAAATTGAAAATACACCCTTTATTGGATTAGGAAATAAGATTATAGTCTTTGAAAAAGATTTACTATCTTTTCATATCCTGAATTAAAGTAATATCAATATAGATGAATTTTCTACATTGTGATCTTTTTTTTTTTCAAAATGAGTTATTAAAGATAAAAACTTGTTCACAAAAGCTTCCTCCTAACCTAACTCCAGCTTGCTCTCTAAATAGATAACTCTCAACCATTGGCAAAATTCTTGTTAATAAATATGATTCTTTCAAAAAGCTCTTAGAAAACACGTAATAATGATATTGGAACAATTTTTTGGATCAGTGTTAGGTTTATTTACTTTTATGCCACATATGTTTGTGTACTTTAGCTTTAGATTTTAAATTTTTTAGAAACTCTACCAAGTATGCTATCTGCTCATAGAACCTTTCTTAGTTTAAAATAATCAAGGACAAGTTTAAGTTCATCAACATCTACAGATTTTATCAGATTGACTTAATTGAACATTGTGAAAGAGAAACTTGCAATTCTGCTTTAATGATACTTTTATCTCACTCTATCAAGTTTGAATTTAGAAATCCGACATAAAAGATTGACTATCTGATTAGGTATAATGGTACTACTTTTTTGAGAGACACTTTTATATTCATTAAGCTTTCACAAAAGAGGCCATTCTTTACAATTAAATATTATAAATTTTTACTTTTCTATAAACGTTTGTCATTTCTCTTTTCTGGCTTCATCTGTTGATTTTCAAAGTTTGTTAGCAATTTTTTTATAACAAGTAGTGGCTACAAAAATTATTACTGATTTTGCTCTAACCCAAAATGAATTGCATTTGATATCCACAAAGGATGAACTCTCTAACAGCTATTATAAGTTTTTCAAACCTATCATAATAATAAAAAATTGGAGTGATTCTATTAATATTCTTTTCAATATATTTAATATATAGAGTCCAGTTAGTTTTTCTTGAATTCCATCTTAGAACAGAAATAATACAGTATCAGTAGTTCAGCAGATAATGGTAAACCATTTTTTAGTGAAACAAAATATAGATCGGTTGTTTCTGTTCTCCATCTGCCCGAATGGAATATTGCTCTTTGCTTGATATCATAAAACAAATGCATGTTGTTTAAACCTATCCATTCCAAAAGTTGGCAATCTGCTTGATATTCATTTATACAATCCTCTAAGACTATTATCCAAATTGAGATCTACAGATTTAGCAAGATATAAAAGAGAAGGGTAGGGTCAATTTGTAGTGGAACATCTGTAAATATTGCATACATAAAAATTATCTATTTGAATTGTGATTGCAATATCATTTGAACTACATTCAATAAAAATTGTTTGCCTTATAAGATGTTTTGAAATAAAAATATCCATACCATGTTTACAATGCATTTAATAATTAATGTAAATCCAGTAATTTAAAATGACATGCACTATTAGAAAAATATTGAGTCTCCCAAAGTCCAACTACATTATCATTGTATTGAACAATTAATGTGTAGAGGATCACATTTTTAATTTTGATGTACTCTTGATGTTAATTTGAAATAATTTTATTGTTTCCTAAATGAAGAGATCACTATCTGGCACTTGAGTTGTCCCATAGTTGCCAACAGCAAGTAGTCCTTTTTTTATTTCAAGAATGTAGGACTCTCACAATATGTGTTTATAAAAAATGATAGAAAATAATCTGCATTTAAGTGTGTAAAGTATAAACTGGCTGTCAAAATTTTAAAAAATCCATGTTCACAAATTATTCAATAATTTACCTATTGAATTGAAAAACTTACATTATCGGAAAATAAAAAATCAAACTAAAAATTATATTAAAGAAAAAGAAAATACATTAATTTAATAGATAACTATCTCCACATTCACAAAAACAAAATGCAAATAGAATGAATATAGAATACAGTGGATATGAGTAGAGAATCAGCATGAACAACACCATAAGGTGATATCCAGAATTACAGATGAATAATTAAATCAAAAACTCACCAGCAATGAACAAAGAACAGTCAAAAAACATAAAATCAATAGTCAGCTCTGAGAATGGATTTAAAGAACGTACTTTATAAAACAGGCTATTTATGTAGCCACTGCCAAACTCAGGGTAAAATATAACACAATTCTTTTTTGGATGCACACATATCAGAATAATAATAAAAATATTGCTGGAGTACAGATACATGCTGATCATCATCAATGCCCTGGCCATATAGTACCATTAGTGTACAGGTCAACTATAAACTTAATTTCTAATAAAAAAACAAATGCAGTAAATGTATTTTGGATGTCAAACACAAACATAAGTCCCTACATCCATTTAACTAACCATTATGCTCTAATCTAGCTCAGGTTATAACAACTTCATGAACTGCTACTGTGAGCAAGAAATAAATAAATATAACAGCTTATTCTAATTTATTTTAAAATAACTTTATTGAGATAATTTGAAAACAATCCCTCAAACTCTAAGCTGTATTGAAATCAAGCCATATACACTGCCAATTCATAGATTAGATAGTTGAAAGAATAAAGACATTAACTCTAGAACATATTTTTAAACAATTATTTAATAAACTAACTGATTAATAAAAAAAATAATTAAAAAATGACATGAAAACATAATTCAAATTTATACATTCTTATCAAAAATATAATTGCATATAGCAAAAATGATTAACCAGTTGATTTCATTCATTAATTACTTAATTTATGATTTCCTTAAATTGCTTCCTTTCCAATAAGTAAAAATTGAAAAACATCTTTTCAATGTAGTCAGAAATAAGGGCATTTTAAATTAGCTTAACTCTTTGTATAATTTTGGAGAAAAATAAATCCAATGGAAGAGAAAAAAAATATGTCAAATTTAAGAAAAATTAAATTATTTTTTAAAAAAACTATAATTTTGAAAGGGAAAAAATCACATGAATAAAAAAATGTTTCACAAAATTTCATCCTATTAGAATTATTCATTGCTATAAATTTTTTTATCTCTACATGAGAGTATAATGTCCACATAAAAATTAAAACAAAACCTTCTACCATGGTTTTAATTTTCTTGAGAGTCCTTCTTTGCATTTATAATTCTCAGTGTTTCCAAGTAGGTTTTCTTCTTGAAGGCCTTTCACTTCTAGATTACTGTAAATAAATCTTTCTACTTGACAATAGAAGATTGTGGACAATAGAAGACTACTAAACAGGAAGAATTCATCCACTTTCCAATAAAATTTCCAGGTCAAGCTAACATATAGACACTTATGCTCTTGGTTGGAGACAAGGTTGGAAATTACTTCAGAGGTATCTTCTTTACATTTTTTTTATTTTCAGTGAAGCAGGTTATATGGAGGAAGATGATGTTTAACTTTTAGCTAAACTTAGAACTACTCATCTAAGAAAACATTTTTGCTAAACCCACAGACTGCTTTACACAACTAAATTCTCCTGCTGTCTTCAACAGTTAGTTTAGAACTTTTCCTCCTACTGTCTTCTTTAACAGCTGGCTTAGAACTTATTGTCCTCTTCAACAGTTGGGTCAGGACTTGCTTCTTAAAAGACACTGAGATCAATTGATTGACTCATCCTCCTATTTTTGGAACAAACCTGCCTTCAACCAATCACAATCTTGTCTCCTACATGACAAAATTTAATAATTACCAATTAGATTAATTTTGACAAAAACAATTGTTCAACTATTTCCCTCCTTCAACACTTGAGATTGGAAAACAAGTCAAAATATTAAAATGTTTTTTGACATTCCCTTTTAATTAAAAAAACTTTTCTTGCCCAAAAAAAACTAGATAATCAAATTAATCACACTAGCTATTTCCTTTTGGAGAGAAATAAAGAATTTACAAAAAAAAAAAACTTTTCTTAATAAAAATAAAATTTATCAAATTGTTAAAAGATCTTTTCTTATGTATAAAAAAAAACTTTGAGCATATAAATTTTTATTTACTTTATCCTCTTAATATTAAAATAAAAAAATAATAATAATAATTTATTGAAGAAAAAGTTTTTTTCTCTCAGTAATTTTCAAAACTAAAAATTAAACTGGGAAATAAGTAAAATTATTGAAGAGAGAGAACAAAAGAAATTATTTATCTGATTTTATAGTTCTCTCTCTCTCTCTTACAACCCTTTGTAACTTATAATACATTTTAAATATTAAACTTAGGTTTAACATATCTGAAAATTCTGATAGTATCATATGACGAGACAAAAAAAAAAATTAAATATCCTTTATTCTTAAAAAAAAAACCATATAGGACAATTAAATACTATTTCCCCATGGAACTAATTAACTCTAAACTTAAAAAGCATGTTGCAAACTATTTTTGTTAATACAGCAATGTAGCCACATGACTACAATGTATTATATTTTTAATGAATATTTAGATGGAAATATTTGTGTAGAATAATCCAACTATAATTATTAAATTAGAAAACTTTTTTCTTAGGTTAGGAACTAATCAAAGTTAACTGCCCCAGGCTAAGTGTGAAAGTAAAATTGTTGGGGTATTGCATTCAAAAGAACTAATACAGAAACAAAGCATTATTGTTTACATATATAGGTATAAGAAATCAAACCATAGTATACTTTTCAATTTTCTTACTTATTGTATTAAATCCCTCTACTGGTAGGTTAAGTATTATAATATATTTTTAATGGATGTTTAGATGGAAATATTTGTATGTTGGTTTCTATATTAGATCAAGAATGGCATTCAAAAGAGAATTCTCCTTTTGAATGCAATAGTCTGACAATTTTACTTTCATTCTTGGTCTGGGGCAATTAATCTTGATTGGCTACTATTCTAGTAAAGAGCTTTCTAATTATAAATTGATAACTCCTCACAAATATTTATATATATATAAATTTTTTAGCCTATGTATGTTTATGTGTAACGAAGCAGTTACATATACAAATGAAGGGAAAATTTATTATACATTTAGGTATCTATCATTATGCATTTAGTATAATACTGAAATGTATTTGTTTTATTTCTATGATTTGCATTATTTAAAATCAAAGAAATTGTAAATATTGTATATGTAAACTACTTATGACAATATCTTCTGCATAAAAGTGCAATTAGGGCTTAGCAAAATAAAATGACATTTTGGGTAAATATATTTAATTTGTATAAATAAAATTCTAAATATCACATTATATAACTATATGAGAGAGACGATGAAAAGTGAGAGGGGAAAAAGAAAGAGAGGCAAAATCTAGACAGCAAAATCTGGATTGTTTTTGTCATCTCTACACAAATGTATAAGCATTTGATTAAATACAAGTAATTGCTTACCTGTTTCAGGACTTGTAAGATTTGTCAAGCCATTTAAAAGAATTTGTTGTGAACCAGATAGTTCAATACAATTATAATATGAAATATCCTGCAAAAATTATAAAAAAAAACAACCTACATATTGTATTTAATACATTAATAAGAATCATAGCATTTAAACACCATCTTATCACCCCTCTGTGAATTTAAAAAGCAATGAGCAATGTAAAAGTAATAAAGTACATAGATTATATTAATATTATTGAACATAAAATATTAGATGTTACATATAATAGCTAATTTTAAATTATAAACTATGACAATACAAGACTTGTAAGAACTACTTTCAAGGAAGTTCCATCCGCCAAATAAGCCCAGCTCTCAAACATCTCCAATAATAAAATTATAATAGATTTATATTAAGATTTTATTTTTTAAATGAAAACATGAAAAATGAATAACACACAGATAATTATTAAATGTGATGTTTTTATAATCAGTAAGTACAATATATATTGAAGACTATTCTGATTTGTGTAATAACAATTATTGTGATTGCCTGACAAAACTGATGAAGGGGTTTTTCCTATAAATCAGTCTAGTGATCCTTATACTGTCATGGTTTACAATTCAGAATTTGGGTGTTAAATTATTGTAATGTGGTATTTTATTTATACAGTGAATTGATAGCAGATATTTAAATGTTCAATTGTTTGTATACATTCATATATAAAAACACAAAAGTAAACCCATAGGGCAATATATGTAAATGTCAATTGACAAAAATGATTATCTATGACCATACTCATTCTGGGGGAGGGGGGTGAAAAACAAAAAGTAGAACAGAAAATTAAAAATGAATTTTGCGATAATTATAAACTAATTCTAAACCAAATAAATTCATATATATTACATACTAGTTTGCTTATTTGATATTTTGCAATGCTGATTTTTAACCATTTCTATAGGAAATTTTTCTTTCTGAAAAATTTAACACATTGAGTAATTATAACTCTTCATTATATTCTGCCCTCAGTCATATTCTAATGAAAGCTATCAATATTTAACTCCTTAAAGAATATTTTAGAAATAACCTTTTTAATGCATTTGGATCTACTTTTAAAACCATGCTCAAATTTACTGCAATATTGTAAAAAGTCTGTTATTTTTCATCTGCCTCAGTGGCCATTCTGATAAAAATGTATCTGTTCTTATAATACAGACAAAATATCATCACATTTTCAAAATATTAAAAAACAATCTTACATAGAATTTTTCCAATGCCTTTACCTTGCATCAATATGGACTCCATATTTTCTTTCCATTCAATACATTTGACAAAAAAAACAACAACCCCAATCTAATAAACAAATAATTTGTTGAAATATGGAGATTCAGGTGTTTGATATATGCATTTCATTTGATGAATAAAGGTTGTTCATGAAATGTATGTATAATGGGAGAGGATGGGATCGATTTCTGTGCTGGGGGATGGTTGTGATATGGTAGAATTGAAATAATGGATGTACTGATAAAAAAACCCAAAAAATTTAAAATATCTCTCCAATAATTATCCACCTAAGCGAATAAAAAAAAGTCCCTACCTTGCATGAGAATAATGTAATGAAGAATTATCAGGCTGTTAACATTGAGATTTAAGCATTTAATACCACTAATTCATCTGGTAAGCAAAGGTTGTTCACAAAATGCATGCAAAGTAAAAGAGGATAGTCAGAGATTCTACGTTGGTAGATATTTGCAATACAGTGGAGTTGAAATCAGGAATGTGGAAAAGATATTTTAAATTTGTTAAATGCAGCAATAGCACTTTCTATATAAATAAGCTACTAAGATATTTAACTGATTCACATTCTAATCATTCAAGATAAAAGTTGCTGAATGTTTTTCTTTCATCATTGGTTAATAAAGCATCTGAGTTTTTGAAAATTAATTAAAATAAATTCTTTACATATAGCATTTAAAATATTCTGTAGATCAATCCTTTGAATTGTGAGGCTAAAAATTCCAGTTTCAATTTAATATTCATTGTAAATAGTTTTTAAAATAATCTTTACAATCACACATCAAATGAAAAAACAATCTATACTTTATATTTTTAATATAGGAATAAGTTATTAAATTTAATTGATGATTTTATCTAAATAAAGAGTATCTGTCATAATATTCAAAATGAAAAAAAATTTATTTTTCTTCTATAGTTTTAATCAGTGATACTTTGTTATCTTTAAAATAACAATATATTGGTAATAAGATACATTCATATAAAAAATAATTAATCCTTATTTTAGGCTTTTTAAGTCTAATGCATTTTTGTGAGGTGCACCATAATAATGACTGTGAAGAGTTAATTAGAATGTCTTCGTTGTTTGTAGACTGTCTCATTAGTATTCAAATTTAAATATTCTAATGACTTGAGAAGATGCCATTTGTTCTTTTGATGATGACATTTACATTGATAGCAATGTGTCATATCACTTTTATCTTTCTTTTTTTGGTCATCATATTTATAACAAACCAAAATAACTATTAGAAGCATATGTAATCTAACCATGTTCATTTTATTTACTAAATAATACAGTTCATTGGAATTCTTAGTACTGTCCACTACAACAATTTAGTTTGTTTATGTTTTTATTTTTCAATATAGAAGTTTTTTATTATTGAGATATGCATGAGCAAATTTATTAGAAATATTACAATTGGCTATAATTAAATAGCAAAATGGTGATAAAAAAAATTACAATGCAAATGATATGCTAATTCCTGTGGTTTCTACTATTAATTTTATCTTCCATTAAATAGACAGAATTTTAATCAATAAATCATGTTAAAAGAATCTTTTCATATTTAACATATAGTTTGCTTTGTTTTAAAAAAAATTCTACAGCTTCCCAATTAAGTGCTGGTGAGAGTGCCTTAAGATTCTTATAATATTACAGATTCACTTTGTTATAGTTTTTAAATGTGGGATTTAATAAAATTTTTATAAAAGAATTTTAAAAAAACAATATGTAACTTATCATATATAAGAAGATTATTTGTTATCAATTATTTAAAATATATTAGCTATGTTTTAGAAAATATCTAAGTTTTTGAATTTAGATAATTTATTATGAGAATACTGATAACTGAAGAAATCATAGCTATGGAAAATATCTAAATACGTAAAAACATTCTACTGTTTTGGTGGTTTACATGAAATCACCTTTCTATTCATTTAATTTTAATTATAGATTTATCAGTCATGTTAGAAAAAGTGCAGTACTGATTCTATTATTTGAAGAATTGACTCTCATTTTAATTTTATTACTACTAAATTTTAACTTTCCCTGTTGACAGACTATTTTACTTTACTAAAATCTTTATAGTCCTTCAAAATTATTTTCTATTTTTGTTTCTTTAATGTAGAAATAATACAAATGTAGACACCAACAAGTAATTTGAGCATTGTTTAAAGATTTAAATACAAACACTACTAAACTAATGTTAGTTTGCAAAAATATGATTCAAATTTCCATGACAAAATATTTTGGAAAAATTCAGAATGATCTAGAAACATCTGATTAGAAGCCTTGGAATCCGCAGCAAACTGGCATTAGCTTAATTCTAATTGTTTTGCCCTGTGTTGTTTAGTGCAGTATGAGAGTAGAAGATTCTACAGCTTAGGATTGTGTCCAGCATTGTCATTTCCAGTGCTTGAAATTCTTATAAACTCCTGAGCAAGAATCCCTATCAATTATTATTATTATTGTTTATGAAAAATTTATCCTCAGAATTCAATATTAAATTAATTATTGTAATAGTTTTGGTCCTTTTATTTTTATATAAAATGATCATTAGAAGTATTTTGATTACGCTCATTTTATAACATATCACTCATTACTTAAAGGTTTCAATCTGAAATATGTTATTTTCATCCTCAACTTTTTAATCGAATTCCACATTGATTCTTACTGCAATCCTAATAAAGATCTGCATGGATATTCAAAAAAAATTTCACAGAGGAATCAATCTGCTTTCTTTGAGAGCTGATAAAGAAAGGACATGCCTATGTGAAAATAACTTTTCCTGAAAAAAATTAAAAATAAATTGGTTATAACAACCCTTTCTTTTACAATTTCAGAATACATTGGTTACTAAGAACTACCCAGTTAAACTTTTGCAAATAAATACAAGATGGATTAAACTAATCTTGTACCTAATTCTTAGAGACTTTTGACCACCAAGGACTTTTATCTGTGCTATATGATTTAACTCATAATATCTAAAATATCTCTGCATAGCAGATTCATATGGTAAATTTTATCATCAACAGATGAGCATGCATTTTGAGTATATCTTTTTTGGTAATCAATCTGTTTTAAATAATTATTCTTCATCTGTTACTATGTTCCATTTGTCATTAAAAATAATTTAATGTGTTTTTTATTGGAGTCTACAAGTATTCATATATATATATACACACACACAAACACGGATATGTACCTGCAACAAAGCATGTTCAGAAACAGCTCTGTAAGTGGCTCGACTACTTTTATCATGTGAATGTATAGGAATTTTATAGCCCCATAATGGTTCTATCTTGAATCTCTTTGCATGCCAAAGATGTGTTTCAAGCCAAATGTAAGTTTTCTTGCGACGAGCAAAATTATTTAAAATTTTACTAGGGCGTCTACGATATTTGCGACTTGGTCTTTTTGAAGTTGATGCTAATCCTATATTATGAGCCTAGAATATATAATAACATTTTTTTTTGATAACAATTTAATGTTTAACATTGAAAAATATTTACAAAGATTAATTATATAAAATATTTTTAAAAAGTTACTTTAGCATCAGATTTATGATGAATCATTTATAAATAATTTTCTTACCATATGCAAACTAAAAAAAAACATTAACATATATATAGATTTTTTTTAAAAATCTTTAGTTAATAAGAATCCTGGAATAAAAAGTTCTTGCGTATCTAGTGAAAAAAGTAAACCACGAGTAAACAAAAGTTCCTAGTTCAATTTGTTTCTAAAACAAATACATATATATCTGTTCAACATTTGAGAAAGAACTATCAAAATGCAATAACAGTGACAATTTTTCCAATAGCCCAATATATTATTGATACACAGATCTCAAAACAGTAAGCAAACCAAAAGAAAGCTTTTAAAATCTATATTAACATACCAATACTCTTATGCAAAAAATAACAATGGGATTTTTTTGTTATGGCTATTCAGTAAAATAAAATAATAAAAAAGAATAAACATATAGTAGTTTTTATAATATTTTTTTTGTTACACAGACAGCAAAAAGAAAATAAGAAGATTATATATTATCAAGAATACAATTTTTAATAAATAATAATAAATGGAAATGAGAAATCAATATTATATAAAAAATTGAAGCAACTAAAACAAGAATTATATATATATATCACAATTTATATTTGAGAATTGCTCAATTATAATCTATGAAAAATCAGAATACATTTAGAACTTTAACGACAATAACAACAACAAAAAACTATAGTTAGACTGACATGATGCAATATAGTTTCTAATGAACTGGAATATGTGTGATTCGATCTCAATGTTTACCAGTTTAAGATGACAATTGCAAACTTTATTTAATAAAATTCACATGCTTAATGGTGAGAACTATGAGATCATTTTGTCCAGGAATGAATTTGGATACCATGTTGTCAGAACGTGGCTATACAAAAAATTAGGTATACATTTTTACTATTTCAAATTTTTGATCCTCAATAATTATTAAATTATTCTCAATTTATTCATATCAGTGATAAAACTTAATTACTTTATCTTTCTTATGAAGTATTATAACTTTATCTTTCTTATTGCATTGCCAAATCCATATGATATGTTCTTCATTACTTTTTACAATGCTTTTTTACAGCCCACTATTGATGTTTTCGAAAAAAGCATTGTAAAAAGTAATAAAGAATATAAATGATATTTTTAAAACTTAACTTCAGTGAAGTACTAATAGCTTATTTCAAACTACTCATCTAATGCAATAGTATGAAAACATAAAAGATCACTACTACATCAAGACAAAAGATATTCAGTTCATAGCAGTAAGTGAAACACCCAAATGATTTTTAAGCAGCAGTATTAGTGTAAAGTTAACACAGTAACTCTCTGAACCACATTGAATGACATCACAAGATAATCAAAAATATGGCAAGTCTTAATAAATTATAAAAGGTAAAGCCTACACATAATAAATAATTTGACTAATCTTCCACACCAATAGTGATACATCATACCAAATAAAGTATAATTAACTTTCTCTTTTTATTTTCAATATCAGTATTAGGAAAAAATTACTTTATCCCAGAGCACATGATGTAAGCTTGAGTAGTATATGGACCCTGCATGATAACACTACATTAAAATCAGATAGATTAATTTCTAGTTATTAGCTTCCAACAAAAAACTAATTCAATGCTTTTTTGATGGAGGCCCAAATTTTTTATATACTGCAAATCCAATGCTCCTAATTAATAATCAATAACCAGAAAGTAATCAGAAGTTTGAAAAATTCAAAATATTCAAGCATAGAAAAGATAATTCTAGAGTAGATTCAGCAGAATGAATTAGAAGCTCCTAATGCAATAATATATTATTAAATATATAAAGATTATTTATATCATGTAAATTAAACCTATTCGTAATTTTTAATAGCAATACATCAGAAACTTCTGGAGAATATTTATTATTTAATTCTTTGGTTTAATCTAAAAACATAAAATAAAATCCTCATTTCATAAGTTATCACATGAGCATCTGATAATAGTTCAAAACCAGTTTAATTTCAAAATTATATAAAAGAATTATACTGCAAACATTATATGAACTAGTCATGAAAGAATTACAAAATCAAAATTTAATTAACTTTGTATATACACCTAATTTCTAAAACAAATGTGAATCAATATTTTTCATATCACAATATTCTATTTAAATAATTCTACAATATCCATCATTATATTCCTTAATATCACATAGAAATCTCATAAATCATACACAACATGCATAAATTGGTGAATACCTATTCTACATCCCCAAAATTTGGAGCTCTACAAATGAAAATACTTCAATTAAAGATTAGATAATGAAATAAAATTAAATATATGCTTGGACTTTCTTTTAATAAAAGTTAATTAAAAGTAGACTAATGTAATACTAATGAACACTATGTAACTGTGAGTTATTTTTCTATTTTTATCCTGCAAGAAAGGTATTCAACATTTTGAAGCTAAACACAAGTCTTTAAAAAAAAACAAAATAGGTTACAAATTTTTATTTTAATATAATCCAGCATAAATTTAGAGCAAATTAAGCCTGAAGTTTTAGAATAATAAACAAATAAATATCACATAAAAACATTAAGTCGACAAAAAAATCAGAGTTCTATTAAAAGATTTGCACATATACTGTGCATTCCAAATATGAAATAAAACATAGCAATTAAATATATCTTAGTACTAAGCAAACCTTGTAGAAGCAAACATTAAACTCAATGCATTTACATCAAATTATTTTGTAAACATATTAGGTCTTTAATCCAGGCCAAAATGCAGTAGGCTGATATTCCTACACTTAATCACAGATCTTTAAAATTATAGCACATATACAGAAATCATGACTGTGTTTGATTTAGTTTGCAGCAAAGTATATTTAATTTTTCAATAGTATCTTATGAAGGGTGTGGGCTTAAAGAAATCAACCTTGACATTAAGACATATAAGTCACTGATTTCTAAAATACCTTTGTGATATATTGGCTATTATGATGATTTTAATAATGAAATAAATGGAAAAATCATTAAATCAATTAAGATAAAAAAATATATTAATGATTTTTGTTTTTTTTAAAAAAAGATATGACCTTTCACAGACCCTAACAATACACTATTCTTAGTGACCTGCTTCAAATGTTGAGCTTTTATTTATAAAAAAGTTTCTTGGAAATATTTTATAAGCTAGTGACAAATAAGCAGAAGATAAAGAAGAGGAAAGATTAGAAGTAGACAGGCAGAAGAAACTGTAAGAAAATTAATTAATACAGAATGACTGCTTTATCTATTCTGTTAAAAAAAAATTATTATAAATTTTTCTTTTGATGTAAATTCATGATGATGATAAAATGCAAAAGATACACTGATATAAATTTTACATGCTACATCCTTGTAAAGATAGTAACAACCATTTTCTTTGATGATGTTTTAGGATCATAACAACAGCATTAGCATAAAAACTTAGAAAAGTAAAATTTCCATTTTAAATGGTTCCCAAAGTATAAAGTTAATGATGGTAGCAATTTATTTTTAGTTTCTATCAATTTCTATATAAATTCAGAAATGAAATCATTTAATTGAAATAAATGACTTGATTTCAGTCTTTTCAGTAGATCCTTTGCTAGTCTTTGGATAGATTCAATATTTTCTAGCACAATACATTATTGCAACATTCTTTTGTTCATATCCTCTACTTACAAATTTAATAATTAATGCTTTTTCAGTCTTTATTGCAATCATATCATTTATTGCATATATGACTTTAGCAGTTTCAAGAGCATAAGAAATCATAGCACTTTTTTTTTTTTTACTATTTCGCAAATTGACAATTCATTTTTACCTGACTATTAAGCTACTTCACCATAGAATTATTTTCTTTCAAAATTAGATTAACTATTGTTCATTTTATCATAATAAACAAAGCACTTTGCAGCTTCTATTAGATTTTTCAGAATTGCTACCATTAAAAATTTTGTGCTTTGCAGTTATTTTAAATGAAATTTTAATTTTCAAATTCACAGGAGCAGTATGCTGTCATACATGCAATAATGTCAGTGAGTGCATTACAAGAAATGGCTGCTGCGAGCGCCACATAATATATGTATAAAATTTACAAATTTCATAATTTTTCTGTTTATTATTTTTTTCAAACAAACTATTGAAATTGCAGATATGATGATACAGTTATATAAGCATTTAATTTAATGGATTAAAATGAACTTTAAAAAAAACATTAAAGTAATAATCATTTAAATAGCAAATACCTCTTTTTTAATGAACTGTTGCATTTTGCGTGGTAACCTTTTTACATTGTAACTCATTGCTCGTCTTCGCATATGCTTTGGTAGAGATTGAAAAAAATGTTTATTACTCTTAGCTGCTTTCATCTCATTTTCAAGACAGGTAATTTCTCGAGACCGATTTTCAGCAAATCTAACCACCCGTATAACTGGAAATAAATCAAGAAAAATTTTAATAAGTAGTTCTTAAAAATTTATAACTAAAACACAGAAATTTACAAACATTTTTGATTTATCTATTTATATAAAAACTTTAATTTCACTAACTTTGATATCTCATTTATCATAAGCAGCCATTTGAAAATGAATATGGCACACACTTAACTTAATTTTTAAAAAAAGGATTAAAACAAATTTTGTTTCCTTGGATTATTTCTGATCAACTTTTTTTAGTTACATAAAAAGCCTTGATAGATTTTTTTATTATTTGTCTTCAGTTATGCTTGATTTTCAATTTTTATCTGATAAAATATTTAGTTTCCAAAAATCTGTTCATGCTACATTACAAGGTTATTGGAGGACTACAAGGCAAGTAAATTATGATCAAGAGATAACATTTAATCATTATTGTGGCAGACTGCTACAGTTTGATATGAAATCTTTTTTAATTTATTTATTAAGCCTTAAAAATATTTACACAATTAATATATTCTGTGTATATATAAATTTTTGAAAATACTTATCACAAAAAAAGTCTTTCTTTAAAACATATATTAATTTAACTGAATGTCTGACTAATAAGAAGTAAAAAAAATACTTAGGATAAAAATGTTTTTAATGTGGTATAAAATCAATAAATATGGCAAGTCTAATATATACACTCATAGTCATATACTTTTAATATTCTTTCAGTTATCTAAATAATCATATTATCTACTTACTTTCAAGTTGATTTCTGTAATTTCTATTGTTTCAAAGTTCTCTCTGAATGAAGTCTTAAAATCACTAGTAATTATGCAGAAACATAAGTCAACAACCCATCAATAACTGAAGAGAATCATGCCATTGACATTAATGCTTTAAAAATAAAAATGCATTTTACATATCACAAAATATTTTAAGCAGCAATATAATGACTTTAAATTTCTTTATATTTTCAATTCAAATGCTACTAATTATATTCCCTTAATGGGTTAACAATTTTGTATGGAAAATACTCCATACATAGACTGAAATAGGTCTTGAAGATTTCATGCCTTTATTACATATATACAAGTGAGATCAAATATATGGTGATTGATCTGACTTAAGAGATACATTAGTGGAGAAAACAGCAAATAAGAACTCGACCACTGTGTTTATAGAATATTGAACTAACATTATTATTCATATACTTTTATGATCTGCTTTATTCTCAAGCTCAAATTAATAAAATTTGTCAGATTGGCACAATGAAGTGTTGAAATCCAGTGCCATGTACTTAAATAATTTTTTTAATTTTTATAAAGCTATCAATATATTCCAGACAGATTAAATGTGATCTATGTAAGTTGCCTGATCCTAATCAGAAAATAATTATTCCTTCAGAATTATTTTTTGCTTTATAAATGTTTATTGTTATGCTGGCTAAAATGTACTATAGACCATAAGAAATTATTATGAGTAATTTGGAACATCATTCAACCATCTTATCATATATTATTTATTTTAAGTATGATTAGTCAAATGCTAATTTCAATCACAACATTAGTTTCTGGCTATTGGTTTCTGATCTAGGGTCAGATCATCCAAGTATATTAATTTAGATTCAAAACCTTAATGCATTTGAAACTTTTGAATCATGTTTGAATAATATAAAAAGTAGATGCTGGGCATATAAGCGCAATCCAATGCCTTCAATGACAAGCGCCTTTAGCCAGAAACATAAAATGGAATCAGGACAGATGTGCAACTTAAAAGTGAATTGCAGCTTTCAATACAGTATTTTAGTCTTTTATAAATTATTATTATTTGAATGTTCCAGTTCTACATTAAAACTATATAATAACCCATTCATTAATTTTTTTCATTTATTTTTGTAGTTGTTTTTATCAAACATTTAAAATTTGTTAGAATCCCATAATATATATAAGAGCAATAAATAATTAGGACATCATCAGATAGAAAATGACTTGATGCAGGAGTCCCAATATTATAAAAAAAAAATCTCTCAACATTTTACTTTATAAATTTCGATTATATTCCCTGCACAAAATTATTTTAAATTGCTACACTATTTATAAAGTATATAATTTAATTTTCCAAATTATATCTTATTAATTGTCTTAGCAATAAACTTATAAATGCTTAAGGTAAACAATGCTGGATCTCTGAGTAATTTCAAAGAGAACCATACATAATTCTTTATTCCAATTATTTTATTGTTTACGCTATTACAAAATTTTATGGCATAGCTAGAGATGTAACTAATATTCTTATGACTACATTTGTAAAGTTCCTCACAGTTGTATGGGCTTTGAATATATACTTAATCACAACATTTTCTCATTCTAAGGATGGCCCAGACCTACTTCTTCTTAGAATACTACAAGTGGATGCCAAAATTGGATTTTGTTCAAAAGAATTCTAACAAACTTATGAAAGATATCTTCAAATTTCTCATTAGAATGAAATTGCTTACAGATGGATTAGTATTTCTAATTAACCATATTTTTCTCCTTAAAATCATAATGTAAACAATACTTGGATCATTTATCTTTCTTTTTAATATTAGAACCGTAGTCAAGATTCATTTTAAATAAAAAATTAACAAAGTTTGTATATAAGTCAATAATTTATTTATTAGATATTTCAAATTTTTAGAAAAATATTGTACAGTATTATGGTTTAAAATAAAGCTTCTCAGTGTGCTATTGATCCACCAATATAAATCTTTACACTTCTCCTCCTCTCATTAAATTTACTAAAGATGGAACTAGAAGGCATTTAACGGCTCTTATAATTATATTTTTATATATATATACATACATACATGTGTAGTTTATATAATTTTTGCTTCATGTGTAATACAAAAATTGCATTTTATTTCTTTTTTAAAATGTAATTTTAAATTGAACAATTTTTTTTTCCACTTATCATATATATGTTAAACAACAGACATACCAAATCAGTCATTGCAAGTAATAGAGAGATTTTTTTTTTTTTTTGCCTCTTCCCCAATCAATTAATCATCAAGCTAGTCTAACTAAGACAATCACTTTCCCTCCCAATTTGTTTTAAAAACAGTACTGAATGTAAATATAAAATTTATTTAGTGGTGGCATGCAAAAAAAAGAAAATCACTAGATAGTAAAATTATATGTTTCTGTTCATGTTAGAAAACTGCTCTCTGAATATTAAAAATAGTAGTTAGAAGTGTTTCAATACTTTCATAACCTACTGTTTCTCAATCTTATACTTTATATAAAACAATATATATTTAAAAATTATACCATTTAAATCAAATATATTTTGTATACAAGTAAATTCCTTTTTACATAATCTTAATTTCCTTAAAAAAAATTCCTGGGATATATATAAAATGCAAAAAATTTGAAAAATATGATGTCCAAGTCAACACAAACCTATTTTCTTGTGACACTAATGCTATATTAATATTTCTTATGATATAATGTAATATTTATTTTCATTTACTAAAAATATTTTCATATTCTGTATCATCACTAATAACACGAACTTAAAGGAAAAATTTGACCTGAATAAAATTCAACTTATACAAAAACTTGAAAAACAGATTAATTATATAAATGGAATAGAAAACTGCTTAGACATTTATATTCATAATGGGATAAGTCTGGTTCATCGAAAGGTTTATAACTAAAAGTAAAATTCTATAGACAGAGAGTTAATTATAAAATATTAATTCAATTATTCAGAAATTATAATGGGTGTCCAAATTGATATCCATCTCTTTCTAAATACCTTGTAAATTGGCTGACACAAACCTTTTGCATTTTCTAAGTATCCATTCTTATTATTTTAGCACTTGCATTGCAATATCATTTAAGATGTCTCCATCAAGAAGTCCAATTATATCAAAATCAAGAAGTCCAATTATATCAAAACCATACACTTCTTCAAATTCCTAATGACACATCATCGAAGCATAAAAAAATTTACTTATCCTATCAAAATAATAATTCTGAAGTTAGTTGGGGGGGGGGGTAAGTATCTTTCATTACAACAATCCACATATGGGTAATTCGTGGGTAGTGTTAAATGTTTCTTTCCCAATCCAATACTAAGTACTGTTTGTTGATGAAGCCATTTATGTGAAAAATTGTTTCAACAATGAACACAATGATATGCTTTTCCAACTGCCTTCGTTGCATAAACTACTGACAATACTCTATATGTGATGCTAATAATTATGTAGTTCGGAGGAGAAGTGGATTTTATATAGATGAAAATAACAGCCAGAAAGAATGTAATGTAACTAATAATATAATTTCTTAACTAACTTGCATATTGAACCAAAACTATTTCCTGTTTTGTGAAATGACTAAGACTTGCTAATGTCTCTGTATTAAATTGGTGACATGTTGGGATATCTAACAATAAAAGTTTCTGCAATTGAACACAAAGTATCATCATCCTTTGAATACAAAAATACAAACTCTATTCTTTCTGTTATTGTCAACTTAATAATTTACAAGCATAAAATATCATAATTGGAAAACAGATTTGAAATAATCAAAATGACAATAATTAAATATATGTAAAAAAATTTAAATTAGACTATAGTCTAAATGGTCATATGTCACATATTACACATTAAACCTATGAAAGCAGACTTTTGACTTATCTGTCTGTGTGTGTGTGTATATATATATATATGTGTGTGTGTGTTAAACTTTATGTATGTATGTTTACATAAAATTGTATTTACTTTTTGGTTCATGATCCTCGAATAATTGAAGCTTCTTTCTATCTGAAAAATCATTCTCCATTTTCTATAAAAAAAAATAATGAAAAAAATTATTTATGAAAATAATCAGCATATACTGCATAAACTTTTTATGATAAAGAAATAATTTTAAATAACTAAATAATCTATTTTATCTAAGAACTAATCAAAATGAATGGCATTTTTCTTATTTGTGACTATTAAAAACAATACTTTTTTAGATGAAATATTTAGTTATTTCTATCTTTTTTATTTCAAACTTGATGATATATCTCACCCTAATAAAAAAATCATTAACATCTTTTTAAAAAAAATTACTTTTATATTGTGAATAGCAAAGCTCTAAGTATATAAATGCTTTTACTGAAATGTTTAAATTGTCAACTCATAACAAATACAAAATGTAAAAAAAATTGTGGTGAATAATGAAAAACTACCAACAACATTATTATTTAATGTTATCAACTTAATTAGTATTGTTAATTGGAAATCAAAAGTTGCCTTTCAACATTCAAATTTGTGTGTGTGTGTGTGCACGCGCTAGTTTCCTCTAGAAAATTTATTATAAATTATTATAATAAATTATAAATTATTATTACTATTATTTACTTATAATAAATTATTATGTATTATATAATAGACAATTTCTGATTACAAACTATGACAAAACATAAAAATAGGCAAAACTCTCTCCATAAAGTAGTGATCATGTGATGTTTAAAGGTTATGACAAAACATATAACATATTCATTATGAAATAGGATAATAGATGATACATATATTTATCTAATGTTTCACAATAAGCTTAGTAAAGATATTTCAATGCTCTGATTATAAATTCTGCTTCAGCTCTTTAATATATTAATTATATAACTGCTTACCTTATTTCACAATGAGGTTTCTAGGGGGACACTTCAATATTCTAATTCACAAGTTGCAACTCTTTAATAAAATAATTTATAAATAATATATTATATATTGTAATAGTACACCAACAAGTCTAAAGACATGTAAAAGCAAGTAGGTTTATGCACAAGAAGCATAGGCATATCTAAGATATATGTGTCTAAATTTATGATGCATAAACATCATGAAAGTTATATATTACCAAACTAAGATCTATCAAGCTATAAAATTAATAATATAAAATTATATTACTCTCTTTCTTCTAATTTCAATAGTTCTATCATCCTACCCTTTTCCAATATTTAATCCTAGGTATTTTAAGTCACATACCTTCTAATCATATTGTTATCAAACTCACATAAATACAATTGGGAAAGAGCCAAGACTTATCTGGATTGCCTGGTAAACAAAATAATTTTTTTTATTAATTTGTATCCTACCATGATCTTTATTTTTTGAAATTGAAATGAACTTTCTGGTTAAGTATCTATGTAGCTAATATCCATTCTTTACTTGTATCCTAGAATTATCTATCAATAATTAAAATAGAAATATTTTAATAATAAATTATGAATTTATTAAATAAACCAACAAATTGATATATAAAATTGAAATGTTACACCCCCTCCAGATACAATAGATTAAATATAATTTGCCATTCTAAATCTTCTTATACTTTATTAATTGTTGTTCTCGAGTATACTTTTCTTCACTGCCAACTTTAATTTATTATCAATTTATCTATGATTATATTATTAATTCACTCATATCATTAACTTCATATCTGTATAACAAAGAAAAATTACTATATTATTAGTATTATAAATGTAACATTCTAGATCATCATCATTTTCAACTATTATTGATTCACAGCAGGAAGATGGTTTCTCCAAGTTCAATCCATCTTCTCCGATCTCTAGCCTTTCTTCTTATAATCCAAGCACATTTCTTTATTTCATTCATCCTCTTTCTAGGTCTTTTACAATCTCTTGGAATCCAGTTTAAGATTTCAGCCATCCATCTATTATCATCTCTTCTAGGAACATGTCTATCCCAACTCCATTTCAGTCTCTTAATTCTTATAATGATGTTAGTAACATTTGTTTGTTCTCTCACCCATGTATTTCATTTTCAATCTCTTCTTGTTACTCCTAACATGCATCTCTCCATATTTTCGTGAGTAATCTGAAGTCTCTATAATCCTCTTCTGCTAAGTATCCAAGTCTCAGATCCATATGTAAGAACTAGTAATTAACAACCTTGCTTTTCAAATACATAGACATATTTCCTTTAAATACTGTATTATTTCTACTAAAAGCACTCTATTCAAGTTTAATTCTGTGATTAATTTCATCCATTATGTTTCTATCTGTAGTAATAATCTGACCCAGATATTTATAGTTATTAATTTCTTCTAACTTGTTATCAATCTTTATTTTCTTCTTATGAAAAAATCCATTGAACATTACTTGTCTTTTTAACATTTACCTTTATTCCTACTTTCACTGATAATTTTTGCAATATTACTTGAAGCTCTAAAGCATTACTTGTGAAAACAACTACATCATCTGCAAAATCCAGATGACTTAAATAATCTCCATTTACTTTTACTGCTTTAGCTTCCCATTTTATACATAAAATACTTCTTGCAAAACTTCTGTAAAAACTTTTGGAGATATGGAGTCATCCTATCAAACACCCTTCTCAATGTTAATCTTTTTAGTATCATTACGTAATCTAATTATTGCTGTTGCATTTTTATATTCTTTAGAATATGACAATATCCTGGGTCTATACCTTGATGATCCAATGCTTTAATCACTGAAGAAATGCTTATAGAACCAAATGCCTTTTCATAATCTACAAATTCAAAGCATAATGACAACTCAAATTCATTGATCCTTGCTATAACTTCTCTCAATACTTGGATATGATCCACTGTACTAAAATCACTTTTAAATCCAGCTTGTTCTTTTGGTTGGTTAAAATCCAAAATTCACTGAAGATGACTTATAATTATTTTGGTAAAACTTTTGTATATAACTGATAAAAGACTAATAGGTCTGTAATTTCTAATATGTCCTTTATCATCTTTTTAAAATATTAATCACTGCATTTTTCCAATCATCTAATATAACTTTGTCATTTTAGACATATGGTATATAACTTCATCTGCTTCTTTTAAAATATCGATTATAATTCCATTATCTGGAGCTTTTCCCTTCTTCATAAATTTAATTGTATGTCTTACTTGGCAATTCAGAAGATGCAGTAGTTGTAGGAAATATGTTTCCTTGTTTTTTACTGCTATATAATTCTTGATAGATCTATTCTACACATTTCATGATGTCATCTCTCTTTTTTAGTAATAGTTTAATCTTTTTTTCTTATTGCAGAAATAAGTTTTCTACCAATATTCAAAATGTTGTTTTACACTCATCAAGACTTTTATTCTCTTCTATATCTTTCCTTACAAGTTGACAATTATATTTTCTTATACCAATATCAACTCTTTCTGGCCCCATTTTACAAAATTCGAGATATTCAATTATTCTTAATGCATACTTTTTATATAATTTCATATTCCTTCTTTCCTTCATAAATTGTCTTATCTCAGTGGAAATTTTATTGGTTAATTGCTGCTTTTTTGTATCATCTAGCTTTGTTGCAGTTTTTAAAAGTGTATCAGTTATCTTTCAATTGATTTCATTCAAATCTGAATCATTTTCAAAATCTATTAATATCTGAAAACGATATGCAAGTTGTAATTTGAATTTATTGGAGTGTAAAACTAGAGAGACAAAAATTAACATGTATCTTACATCTCATTAATTGATGATCATTTCCTGTGTTAAATTTATTAAGAACAGTACAATCTTAAAATATATATTTTCTGTTAGTCACAATATAATTTAATTTTCTGTACCTTCATTTGGATGTTTCCATGTCCATTTAACATTTTTCTTAAAAAAAGAATTCATAATATAAAATTTTTCTTTTTCTGCAAACTCCACAAGTTTATGTTCTCTCTCATTTCTATTACCACAGCCAAATTTTCCTACACTACTTTCACCTTTCAATTATTTACCAATTCTAGCATTATAAGTTTCCCATGACAATTATAAAATGTTATTTGATCTGGTCAAAAGCTCTTGTACATCCATATAAAAATCCTCTACTTCTTCATCACAATAAGAACTTGTTGGGGTATAAACC
Organism: Epiperipatus broadwayi; assembly: GCA_028023455.1. Lineage (NCBI taxonomy): Eukaryota > Metazoa > Onychophora > Udeonychophora > Euonychophora > Peripatidae > Epiperipatus > Epiperipatus broadwayi. The sequence continues at coordinate 1,041,285 of JAQFVV010000009.1, read as the reverse complement.
TGAATTATGCATTTGATATCTGCTATTAAGTTGAATAACTAATCTTGTCATTCTGTCCAATACACCATCAATCTTCATAATGTTATTGTTCTACTTTTTATTTATAATCAATCCTACTTCACTTGTATTTCCAATGTTTGTACAGTCTGTTCACCTTTTCTTCTAACTTCACAAAGTCCAATAATGTCCCATTTAATATTAGACAGTTCTTCCATTTCTTATAATCTTCCTTCACCTGAAAATGATTTGTAGTTGTACATACTTAAATAAAAGATCATCATCAAATGAAAGCCTGGGTCCACAATCAAAAAACTTTTAGCCCCCTCTGTCTTTGGCCTCTAACCACTACTTTGGCTGATGATTTTACAGCCTCCTGGGAATAAGGACCATGATTTATTTTTGTCTGCCATGATTATAAATATTTATTAAAAAAAAAAAATATTCATTTACACACACATTTATTCTGCTTTCAAGAAAACTTAACTTATATATCAGTTAAGAGTTATCAAGTAACTGAGAAGAAAGACCATACGTTTCTTGATCTTAAATTCAGAGGTAAAAAGCAAATAAACTACCACACTGGTGAGCAACCAATCTATGTCTGTATACTCTATGAATAATCACATAATAATAACAGTTGCAACAACGAGATCGTATTAAGTGAACATTAGGAATTTGCCTTGCTCAGTTCCCTTAAGGTCTCCGAGAGGAATCAAATGATCTCTTTTCAGTTAGCAGCAAATCACATATTCTGTGATGAAATTGATTGAAACAATATTTATTTCTTCTATTCAAATAAGTATTTAAACAAGCTTTCCCTGATCTGTCATATCAACATTAAAAAAAGCATTTTTATAAACCTTTAGATATTTGTTAAAAATTGGAGCTGAACAAATTACATGGCAGCAAAAGAAGTGTCCTCAATTTTTTTGGGAAATCAGGTCAAAAACTTATTCTAAAATAATGGCTGATCAACTCTTATCAAAAAATGAATAGCAAATTATCATTGAAGACTTATTTGAACTTTTTTTCCAAAAAACTTGAGAATGGTGAACGCTGAACATAAACATTTTCATCAAAATATTTGTAATATGGAAAATCATTACCAAACATCAGTGGAGTCTCTGTATACTGTCTACCTACTTAACTGCATTAATAAAAAATAGAGCTGAAAAATTAGTATGGGGAATAAAAAAAGTCTAAATATATATATAGAAGTAATTAGAATATTGGGTGTGATTTAAATAGTCTCCTGTTTAAGGCTCGAACAGGATCGTTAGGAACAAGGGAATATACACATAAATGGAGAAATGTGGTGATTTAGTGTCCAAATTATGTAAGGAAGGCATGTGGGAGAATAAATATAAACTAAGTGATTACACAGAAAATGGGTTCTTTGGATCTTTATGTTGGGTTTGGAAAAAGATGGGGGAGGGATTTAGATATAAAAAACCATGGAGTGGACAAAGATGATGTTGTGGAAATGGGATGGAGCAGAATAGAGAAAAAATATGGAAAAACTTAGGGTGGAGAATGGAAAGTAAGATGGCTAAAAGGTTTTTCTGGCCATAGTGGCTGAGAGATTCCTGACTTCAATAAAACAGTAGCCTTATCATATCACATCACTTCTAGACTCTGAAGAGAAACATCCCTGAGGCAAAGCACAATAGAAAATCTAAGTTTCTTTTAAACTATAGATTTGTATTTTTTTTTTTTTTGATTAGTATAATATGTAAATATATACATTTTTCTAAAATCAAAATGCATGTCATACAAAAACCTTATCTAATAGAGAATTTTATTAGAATATTTGATTCAGTAAACATATATATATATAAGAATTATATTATTTTCAACCTTGGGAGCACAAAATTTTTTTTTGTTCCTAAATTTAAACTTTTTTTTTTAATATTTTTGTACTGCTCATCACATTTTTGTAACTTATCTATTTCAACTTTATACAAATCCACATATATAAAACTTCCAGATTTTCTTTTTCTAATTGCCCAAAAGTTTTGCTTTTTATAAAATGATACTCCCAAATAAAATATTTAATAAGCCTTTTTATTAAATGTAATTACAATGGACTACAAAATTATCTTCTAAGTTAAGCTTATTTAGTCACTGCAATTCTCACTTATTTCTTTATAATTACTTTGTTCCCAGTATTCCAATATGTAAAAGCATAAATTTATTCTATAATTATATCTTCAATGATAATTTTTAATATTTTCATGTTATCACCTATTTTCATTGATTCAGTTTATTTTAAACCCAACTTTATAAAAGTTCTATCAATTTTCATAACATTTTATTGAGCTTATTTTCATTATCTGCAAATACAGCTTTATCATCAAACAAAATGAACCTTCTATCTACCATGCAGATCATATCAATACCACACTAGCTCACATAAATACGTACTTAACATAATCTAAGCAACACCATTATCTGCTATATTTATTCATCTTGAAGAAAATGATTAATATACAAATTTCCTAATAAATTTTTCCAATCTGTAGCTATCTATTACTCAATCAAGGTAAATGAACAAATATTAATCTTTCTACATACATCTTACAATTTTCGCAATTGTTTCTCATCTCTTTTTTAAATCCAAACTGCTCATCACACATGTGTAATCTCTTATACAAGTTATTTTCACTCTATTCAAGCACCAGATTGTATAGTTGCTATATAATCTTCATTTGGTTTCTGGTTTTGGAAGTACAGTATATGAATAAACATATAATAGGCCATGCAAATGAGTAATGTATTGAGAATCTGGGCATTCAAGTTCCTCAACATCTAAGCTGCGTAAAATCAAATTAAAAACTTATTCTATGCTTGTTCTAATTCAGAAAACTGACAGTCTTCCAAACATCTTTAATTTCTTCTTAGCCTTTTTCATATAAGGTGATAAACAATTCATTTTTTTCCATGTATAACTTCATTCATTGGCAATGTATTTCATTCAAATATAGACCATATCATTTCTTTTGGAATTCTATCCCAATTTATCAATAATTCAGACAAAGCCAGAAAGCAGGTGTGCATGCAAAATGTTCAGCTAAAAATATACCATTTTACAACAATTGATATCAACAACTAGAGTAAAGTAAAAGCTTTCACAAAGAATAGCAATATTAACTGCATAGCACAATGGCTATGATTCAAGTATACTGAAAATCCTGAAAAATTGCACCTTGAATTGAGAAGAAAATTTATACAAAAACAAATATCAATTAGTTTTTTTTTTTTTCAATAAGTAACATTTTAAAATTTTCTTAAGATATATAAAGGATCTTTTCACTTAAATTTTGTTTCTTGTAAAATTAAAATCTAGAAAATTATAAACAAATACATATAAAGAGGTTCCCAATGTCTAATCACTATATTGTATTTAATATTAATCTCATTTTTTACAATTATATAATTTCTGTGGTACTGTTTAAACATATATATTTTGCAAATAATAGGTAAAAATATTTTGAATTATAAAATTTCAATCATACGTAAAAAGTTTGTTATACTTTATATAACTTCAATGAATAATAATCATTAAATTATTATCATTATAAGTTTTAGTGTTTTCTAAGTGCTATGATTTTCCAGTATATACTGTTCCTATTTTTCATTCTCTCAAAATCAACAAATCAAAATTTCTTTGTAGTAGTGCCCAATCTGTGAATGAATTTGTATTCCTACCATTATTAAACTATTAAAAAAACTGAATATTCCCATTCATCATATAAAAAATCCAAAGATATAACAATGGGGAAAATATGAAAAAAATAACAAAATAGGTTTCAAAATATGCTCTTAAATACAAATCTTCATGCTTTTTATATTCTTTAAACTGCTCATACTCTAAATTTAATGATAAATACAGCAACAGAAGTCAATGCCGACATAACAATCATTATTATTTCATTGCAGAATGAAATCCCTCCAGAAAATTTCCTTGTTTCATCAATTCATCTCACATGCAATTTCTTTGTCGTTTACAATTTCTTTAGATCCAGTTTATGACTCACTTGACAATCTATTGTATTTCTTCTAGCAACATGTTCATCCCATTCCAATTAGGCTTTTAATTTTTTATTCATGTGAGTGATTCCTATTTGCTTTTTCACATATATATTTTATTTTTGATCTCTTAGTTTATTCCTAATAGATATCTTACCATACTTCAATATGCAGTCTAAAGTCTTTGTTAAATTTCCAAGACTTAAATCAATAAATATGCTCCATTAAATATTCATTAAAAACATTTTCAAACAATAGACATGTTTCCTTTTAATCTTATTTCTATCAAAAGCATTCTATCCAGATTTAATTCTATGATTAATTTTAACCATGTATTTCCATCTATATTAATAAAGAGACGTAAGTATATAGTTATTTCTTACTATTCATCACAATCAATTTTTAATTTCTCCTTTTTTGAAAAATTATTGACCATCATTTTTAGCATTTATCTTCAATCTTACTATTTTGCTTTCATAAAATACTTGGTTATAACATTTTCTAAAGATCTGAATCATTATTTGCAAATTCCACTATATTTTACATTTGATCCTAAACAAAAGCATAGAAGAGTAATGTAGAAGGTACATTGGTATTAAGTACCAAAATTGAGAGGTACCATGCCAGCACTAGCAAAACAATATCAGAAAAAAAAAATTCAAATTATGGCTAACAAACAATTATAGAAAAACAATAGCATTTACTATATCTTTTCTTAAAATTGTTGTATGTATAAGTAGTATTAGTGTACTTTATTATAATTTTATCTTTCTTATTGCATTGCCAAATCCATATAATATTAATATCATTTACTTTCTGTATTACTTCTACAATGCTTTATATAGTTATAACCCACTATTGACAGTTTCAATAGCCCCAGCAATCTTCTTCAGAACTATAACAAACACAAATACATGAATACAAATATATATGAACATATAATTTTAAATTATATACAGTATATATATTCTATCTTATAATTAACATTCATATACCTACATATACCTTTATATAACCTCTCTATACATAATTTTAACCTCTTTATATATAATACATTTTAATCTTTATATATATCAATTAATACTTCCTATAATCATATATATATATATTTTATTTTGATTTCATTTATTTTATTATTATTAAATTTTTTTTTAACGTTATATATTTATATTTTACTTTATTATTCATTATATTAACGTTCGATATTTATAATTTTCTTTAATATTATTTTTATCTTTTTATTACTAATTATTTTAACCTATTTTCTATTATTTTTTATCATATTTTATATCTACCTTCTATTTATATATTCAAAGCTTAACTGTTAACTATTCAAACTTTTAAATTTTCCAATTATAGCTCCCTCTTTCTATTTTTTATATAATTAAATCTCTTATTTTTAACCCTTACTAATTAATATATGTGATGTGATGTACTGTGACTTCTTAAATGGAGTCAGGAATCTCACAGAAACTATGCCCAGAGAAACCTGTTAGCCATTAATCTTCCTCACTCTAAATTTTCCCATATTCTGCTCCAACCCATTTCCATAACATAATCTTTGACAACTCTATAGCCTTTATATCTAAATCATTCTTATCTTTTCCCAAACCCAGTATAAAAACCAACATCCATTTTCTGTATAATCACTTTTTTCATATTTATTCTTCCATAATTTCATTATTTGTACCCTTTCTGTTTTCAAGCATTTACATTCAATTAACAAATGCCTAATATTTTCTATTCCTTCCTTACACAATTTACATACTAAATCACCCATATTTTTCCATTTACATATATATTCTCTGGTTGCTAAAGATCCCGTTCGAACTTAAACAATAAACTACTTTCCTTACTATTATCATATATTAACTCACACCTAATATTCTGTTCATTTCTATATATATTTAAACTCTTTTTACTCTCCATACTAGTTTTCCATCTCTCTAACTCCCTATTCTTTATTAATAAATGTATTCTATTCCTTACCACTATTACACTCAACAATCCTCCTAACATAATCATCCCACCTTTTATACAAATATACTGATATAAATTCTTTATCCAAATCTTTTGCATACCGCATTACCTTTCTCACCCATCTTGTTGCCTGCCCTTTACTCATAACCCAATTGAATACTTTTTTCTTATCCATAAACTGCAATCTACCAAACATTTTCATTTTACTTTTTGCATCTCTCATATAAAAACGTGACCATCCCATTTCTCCTTGAATTGCCTCTCTTGCTGTCCATACATCTGCATCCAATGCATGTCTTCCTACTTCCCTTTGTACTTTTTCTAAATAATCTAATACTCCTTTACTAACACATAATGCATCATTACCATATGTTAACCCTGCTACTGTAACTCCCTTCCATATAATTCTAGCAACATCATATTTATTATATGAAAACTCTGTTAATTTCTTTATCAATCCCTTTCTTTTCTTTGCTTCATTTATCTTTTTTTTTCTCCCATTCATCCAAACAATTTTTCTGATTTCTTAAGATAATTCCCAAATAACTATATCTATTCACCACACTTAACTTTATATCCCCCAATAAAAATTCTACATTTTTTCTTTTCCCAATATTAACCATCATTATATTTGATTTTTCTTCACTAAATTTAATTCCCATCTCTTTACCCACCCTTGCACGTCCTCAGCATAACTTCCATATCTTCTCTTCTTTCTGCACACAAAAATATATCACCCGCAAAAAAAAAGACCTGACAAAGTATATACTCCCTTACCACCTATTAACAGTATCTCTATCCCTCTTCCTAATCTTTCTATTGTTCTTTCATTTCTCTCAAGTACAACAAAAACATAATAGGTGACATAGGGCATTCTTGCCTTAGTCCTACCCCATTTTTAACTTTAACTGATTCTATATTTCCTAATTAATATATATATATGAGTTTTATAGATATAGAGAAGGCATATGATAGAGTAAATAGAAATAGATTATGAATAAGTTTTAGCAATATTTGCATGTAATTTCTTAATAATACCCACCAAAGCTTCATCCATTCCCAAATTTGCTAAACTTATCCATAATCTATTTCTATTTACTCTATCATATACCTTCTCTATATCTATAAAACTCATATATAACTCTCTACCTGAATTCCTACTCATATCCATAAGTTGTGTAACTACAAATAAACTATCTCCTATATGCTTATCTAATCTAAAACCTCCTTGCATTTCCCCCACTACATTATTCCCTTCCATCCATTTTACAACTCTTCTAGCCACCATATATGAGAAAACTTTATATAATACTGATGTTACCGATATTGGTCTATAATTATTTGACTTTCTATTTAACTAATATCTTTATTTATATCTAGCGGCTTCCTCTTTCTATTTTTTATATATTTAAATCTATTCTTTTTTTTTTAATCCCTATTAAAATTATTATTTTTTATGTCAAAATTTTTTTCAGGCTCAAATTTCTATTTAATACTGGCTTAATATTAATATGAATAACTGCTTTTATTTTTTTTATCCCTTTTATTATTTGTAAATATTAATTATATTTTTTCTTTTTTTTATTAACTATTTTAACATTTATTATTTCATTAAATTTTTTTATTAATTTTACCTGTAACTTTATTTAAATTTCAACAACATAATTATTTGCTGTCTTTATACCTATATAATTAATTTTATCTATATTATTATTACTACTTCTTTTTCTTCTTAATTTTTATTTATATAATCTATCTTATTTTCTATTAATCTAATATTATCATTTATAAATTTATTTAGATCATTATTTACAAATTCTTCTTTTATTAAATTTATAAATAATGATTATCCAAATAAATTTATAAATGATAATATTAGGTTAATAGAAAATAAGATAGATTACGTTAAATTTTTCTAAAAACATTCAATACTTAGTATCAGATGATATAAATAGTCCAATATAAAAATACACCTAAAATACTATCATCCGATGATAGAAATAGTCCAATATAAAAATATACCTAAAATACTATCATCACAAACCTTCAGGAAAAGACTATAAAAATGGTTCTTGATGAAACCCAAAATTTTATTATTGAAGAAAATATGCTTTCCTAAGGGAAAAACCAATAATGGCAATGAAGATGCTACTATTGATGAAACTTAAGAAAGCATCAAAGTATATGAAAACTGCTTATTGTAAGAACATAACTATTATAAAATAACAATCCTGTTAAATGGCCACTTATCACCAATAATTTGTCAATTAATATCATGCAAATCCAGATCAGAACAAAGTAAATAAAAAAATTTCATTTCCTATTTCAAAAAATGGAAGCAATTTTAATATCAAATGGTTCTTTAAAATCTTACCAAGCAATGAAAAAATTCAAAGGCAATGACTTCTATATATTGCCTCCCAAAATTGTTTATTTTACTTTCCTTGTTTAATATTTTTTTAAAAAAAAAATTAAGTTTTTTAAATATTTCAAAAGGATTTAACAATTGGAGAGATTACTTGATTGCAAAAACAGTTAGATAGGTTTTCAAAAAGCTTTTCTAAGTATTCAATCAGAAACAAAAAAATGGTATCAGATCTTACATACTACAGGTGCCCCTAAATGGGGATTTTTTAAAAATTTGATTGAATTTGTTGGCCATCATAATCTGATTAATGCCCAACATACTAAAAAAATAGTCCAAGATAAAATGAGCTATTTATCTTGGGACGTTCAAAATGAAATTACAAATTTAATAACAAGTATTAAATGAAATTATTGGGCAAACAAAAGATGCAAAATACTTCTCAATTTTTATTTTATTGTACGTCAGATAAATTGTGAAAACAACAAACAACTAATGCACAATAGAAGATTCATTCATGTTATTAACACTAATGAAAAATTGCATTAAATGGCTTAAATATTATGAATTGCATAGGTCAAGAATATGATGCATTAATATGTCAAGTAAATACTGTGGAATTCAGGCACATGTAAAAAGAATGAATCAATTTGCTAGATACAGTTTATATGCAATATATACATTGAATCTTCTAGGAGTTCAGGCTTCTGAAGTCTCACCAACTATAACATTTTTTTTCTGAAGTTGAAATCATTTTTTAATTATTTTTAAAGCTGCATACCTAGATGAAATAAGTTACTATAAGTATTAAAAGTTATTTTAAATAAACATTGTGAAATATAGTAGTCCAAGAATAGAGCTATAAGACTCATGAATAAACAAATTGAAAATATAAACAAAATACTGGAAGAAATGTCACAAGATCACAATTTAAATTTTGATGCAATTTCTGGTGCAAAAACCTTAATAAAACAGAGTAATTATAAGTTTATTAGAGATCTGGTCTAATATTCTTTCTCATATTTATTGAGTGAATATTTCCTTTCAAAATAAAAATGTCTTTTGAATGGACAAACATTTGATAAGGCAAAAAATATATGTAAAATTAATGAGATCAATACATATGTTTACATAAAAAGAAAAAAAAATTAGACTTTGAAGAAGTTGGAAATGAAAGTGTACATTTATAGTAGTGTAATATTGTGTTCAGATAATATTTTTGATCAACTTCAAAGATATGAATTTTTATATGACATTTGTTCAGATTTAAACTTTTAGGAAATATATAGCAAATACATCCAATGAAGTTTTTTTAAAAAATGCAGCAAATCTAGTCTTAAAGTATTTTGAGGACTTTAATGCTTCTGAATTTTGCTCAAAAATGAAAAGTTTTAAATGGCAAGAAAAAACTTTATTTGAAGAACTAACTACATATATTAATTCTACTTCAATTAACATAAATGATTCATAATTATCAAATTCAAAATGTATACCCTAATACTGAGATCACCCTTGCATATTTTTAATTCTACCTATAGCATTTAACCATATGTGAACTGTACTTTCAACAAATTAAAATTAATTAAAAATTATCTAAGAACATCTATATGTAAGATTAACAAATTTAGACTATCAATTGAAAATGAAATAGTTGAATCAATGGATTATAATAATGTCATGAGATTTTGCGACAATAAAAAAAAAATTTTAAGCAAATATTTTATTTCAAAATATAAAGAAATGTTAACTAAGTAAATACTTTTTAATATTTATTTATATTAATGAAACTTTTGAAAAATACATATCCATTTCATGAATTACTATCTACAAATTTGTCAAAAATTCCCCTAGATTACTGGTAAGTGGAATCAAAATTATTTCAAATCCAGGTGTCAAATAAGGTACCGATCCTAATATTTTCTTTTTCCTTTAAATACAGTACAAATAATATAAGTGATGCAGAACAATATATTTAATACATATTTCATAAACATCAGCAGATATAACAGTGATAAATTTAGTGCAGATATGAGACATATGTTCATGAACCTTTAAACTGATAAAAATGTAATTTTAAAGCCTTAATTTATAATGCTAGTTTGGAAGGGGAGGGGGTGGATGAAGAATCATTATTGATTTTGTGAATAGAGTATTGCAAATGAAATCATTATAGCATTATATGACCACCATTTCTTTTTCTCCACTAGCTATTAAAATAGTAACAACTCTCTCCATGGTATTAGATCAAAATTTAAATGCACTTTCTGGCATCTTTTGATTACTATAGCTTGCCTTAGGGGGCAATATTGTATGGCGAGTTATTAGTATTTTAATTCATATTGCAATCGCTAGAAGAGATGATAATAAAAGGAGGAAGTTTGTTGGTGTGATGAGAAGGGTAATGGATTAGAAAAACAGAATTAAACTTGGAAAATGTTTAAGATCGATTTTTGAAAATTTTCAACTTCATTTAAATATTTTTTGATATGATTCTGGTATGTTCCTAAATACGATTCTAGCGGTAAAAAAAATTAGCAATGAAATCAGAGATTTTTTAGTAAAATTAATTTTTATTATTTTAAATATTGATACTCAATGTTAATATTTCTAAATATTAAATGTACTGTACTATATTTATGTTATATAGTTACTGCTGTGATATTTTCTTAAAGAGAATGGGCAAGTCGCGCATTTTTTCTGTAACAGTAAATTTTCGCTCATTGGGCTTCTTAAAAGCATATTCGCTATTGGATAAGAAATAATTTTCCCTATAATGGACCAATAGATGTCCCATTTAGACTACACTTAAAACATAAGCTTTCTTTAGTCTCTTTATGTGTCAATGCAAGTATATATATAACCATCAATTTTCCTATCATTCCAGAATTCTATCTATATTTCAATAAGCACATTACAACTGCACATCCAATTTTAAGTTTATTTAAAACAAGAAATGAAGGGATAGAAAAACTAATAACAGCGGCGACAAACGGATAGCAAATTCAAACCCACGTGGAGAACGAATTGAAGTTAAGTGACAGTCTTAAATAAAAATATGTTCGTTGTAATTTTCACATTTACAAATAACAAAAAAATTACTCACGGAAAATTTAACAGATCTTATATCTATTCCTTTTTAATTTAAAAATTACTTGGTACTTAGAATGGCTTAAGCATTCAAATAAAAATTTCACATTTCTGCGACACTATAATGAACTCTCTTTACAAATTTAATAACAAAATTATGATAAAATAAATTTTAGAAATTTACATTTTATTTTTAATAAAAGTGAAGAAAGAAAATAATGACTTGAGTTTAAAGGATTTTTTTTAAAAAAAATTAATCTTGAGGGCAACGTCCTCTATTGGCGTTGTTTCACTTTCCAAATATAGTGTATACTGTAATATACAGTGAAGAGCTATGGCTACTCCTCTTATTAGAAAAATAATAAATACTCCTTTAGCACCAAAAGCTATTGGACCATACAGGTAATATATGAACTAATAATTATTATTTGTAGAGGACCAGCCGTGTTTTGTTTCACAAAAATATTATTTACGATAAATTGTTTATTTTCATATTGATAAATTTGTTCATTAGTAAAAATCCGGTAAATATAATTAACAAAATATAACGTCTAAATATATAATGGGTTAATATATAAATATTTTTAAAATGGGTCAAATTGAACATATAAGCACAATTAGAAATAAAGAAGTTATCCATTAAGTACATGATCACATTATTTTGTTACACGTAGACATGCTTAAGCTTAATCCTAAGCTGGGCTGTGTTTACAACTAAGCGAAATATACACCTGCTTAGAACCCATTGAAAAGAAGGACCCACACTGAGATATTTGTTACTACTGCATAAAATAAATAAATTCTCTTGCTTTGACTTCTACATTTAATTTAAAAAGTTATACCAATAAATGAGAGTTCACTTGTCGATATTTTGATGGCCGGAAAAACATACGCGATTGCTTGGAGAGTTCATTTTCCGTACTGGAACTGATAAAAATTACTTATGCAATACTCTTTCGGAACGAAGCTTAATACATTGGCAGTATTAGAAAACGATATTTTAAAAGCTCTATTATAAAAATTAAAAAATTTGCAGGTGTCAAAGTTAGAAAATAAAAATTTTGTATTTTTAAAAATAGTTTTAACATTAATTTTCATTATATATATATTTTTTTGTAATCTCAAACTAATAATGGAAATTAATCTAACTTCAACAATTATGATTTTTTAACAAATTGTTTATATAAGACTCGATTCAATTCCAAAGTGTAATATACTGTAGTGTTAACTGATTTCAATGATTACTTATAAACTTATTTAGCCTTGAGCATTATTACATTTATTATTTATGTAGTGTATATATATATATTTGTTTGTTTAATTAATAGCATCATTAATTCATCAAGGTATATTCAATGGCAGCCCGTGAAATTTTTAGGCAGGGATTCTTTACTAATTTATCTCTGCCAAAAAATAAGCAAGGAAAACTAATTTCATAATCAAACAACCATTTTATTTTTCCATCCTAATCATTGTTAAAAGATTTAAAACAAGCAAAACTCTTCATACAAATGGTGATCATGTGATGTTTAGTAATTATAAGATTTAATGTATTTTTTGTTTTACTAACTGCTATCTGATAAACGATAATATTAAGTAAATAGATCTTTACTTTTTATTTCAGTTTTTTCATATAATGCTAATTGGTAAAATATAATTTTTTTTTATATATTCAGCACTAACATTTACCATGACAAAATTTTAAAGTAATATTTCTTTTATTATTTTGTTATATTTTTCTATAATAAATATTTATATATTAATTACTAGAGAAAAAAAACAATATTTATTGCTCATCATAAATGAAAATAATAAAAAGGTATCCACCCTATGAGAAATCAGAATAGATAAACAAATTCTCAAATAATTACTGACATTGTTACAGTGAGCAGCTATAATGGTGCTACTTATGCGCATTGATTAGAACAAATGAAGGTCAGTGGAACTTGCAGAAATTCATCACGATGATGTTTTTGACATTGCTATAATTAGCAGTGTTTTTAAATAGAATCTCATGCATATCAGTTAAAATCATTCTTTTAAAAATGATTTAATTAGTTGTATTTACATAATAATTCTGCAAAATATTGGATGATTGTTATATTATTGATATTTTCAAGCACAAATTTAATAATTTTTCTCTTTTTCAGGGGTGCTGCAGCATTGTAATGCTTATGGACCAGGTGCATATTCTTATTTAATGAATTAAATGCACAAAATTAAACAATCTCGGAGACAAATATATTATTTCGTATATCCCAAATTATTAAATTTTTGTGTTGCTAAAATGGGCCTCTTTTATTTAATATGAACATTGATCTTGAACTGCTGTGTTTTGAATGAAGGATAGTAATCTCACTGAAGATGGGATTTCAGAAACTTAATATTCTTGAAAGCATAAAGTACATGCATATTGGAGTAATAGTTTTTTTTTTTTTTAAAAAAACGAAAGATTATCTGAAAACTTTTAAGCCTGAGAAATTAGTGGATTATAGTTGTGCGATCAATTTACCTAAAGGCAACTTCCACAATTATTTCATCAAGTGTTACTTTTGAGTTGTTATTCGTAAATTACATCATTTTAGTTTTTTTTTCTCACTCTTTTACAGTTTTATCCAACATATTTTTCAATATTTCCATTTTTTTTTTTAATCCATGCTTTTTAATATCCTCACATTAATAATGACTTCACTATGGAATTTTCTTTTATATTTTATTTGGGAAATGCATATTTGAAAAGCCTCTACTGTCATATCTCTTGATAGTTTGTTTCCTATACAAGTACAAAATTTGAGTGATCATATAGATTTCTTTGTAATGAAAAAAATCATAATAGGAAAATGAAGTTTAAGACATATGTGTTAAAATTAATGAATTGGTATATATATATAAAATATGCATTATACACTTATTTTTCATAAACTGCATTGCTCTTCACTAATTTTAGCTTGGCCTTAATTCATTAATAATAATATTTTGTATAATTTTAATTTTTTGCTCAAAGAAAAGTTAAAGTAATTGCTTATCATCTTCTTAAAAATGTATTCTAATATATCAAATTTAGTCTTATATCATCATCATTTTAAATCATAATAAATCCACTGGAGATTGAAGGTCTCTCCATGTTTAATCCAATTTCTCTTATTTCTAGCCTCTCTTCTCCACATAAACACCAGCAAACTTCCTTTTTTCATCCATTCATCTCATGTCTGATCTCTTTTTGGGTTTTGTACATTCTTGGGATCCAATATAAAATTTCAACTGTTTATAACCTTAGCAATATATTTTGTTTTCATTCCCTTATTACTCCTAACATCTTTTAATGGTCTGTAAGTTTCTGTGTTGCTCTTCTGTTGGGTGTCTAAATCTCAGAACTTTTTCAAATACATAAGCATATTTCTTTTTAATATTAAGTTATTTCTATCAAAATCAGTCCATGCATGTTTAATTCTATGATTAATTTCAGCCATTATGTTTCCATTTGTATTTATAATTTAATCAAGCTATTTGTAGTTCTAATTCATCATCATTAACATTTTTTTTTTTTTGAGAAATTCATTGAACATTAGTTAAATTTTTTAAGCATTTATCTTTAGTCTCACTTTTTTACTTTCATTTCCTGAAGCTCTGAAGCATTGTTTTTAAAAACAATTATATTATCTGCAAAATCTAGATGGTGAAAATAATCTCCATTTGCTTTTAATTCCTTAACTTCCTATTTTAGTTCACAAAATACTTCTTGTAAAACTGTTGTAAAAGATTTTGAAGATATGAAATGATACTGTCACACTCCCTTCACAATGTTAATCTTTTTAGTATAACTATAATTTAGTCATGACTATTGAATTTTGATAAATATTCTTCAGATTATAACAATATCTGAGGTTGATGATCCTGTGCTTTAATCACTGTAGAAATGCTTATAGAATCAAATGCCTTTTCATAATGCACAAATCCCAAACATAATGGCAACTCATATTCATTAGTCCTTTCTATAACTTCTTTAAATACTTGGATGTGATTCGTTGTGTTAAAACTACTTTTAAATCTTGCTTGCTCTTTTGGTTGGTTAAAATCCAAAAATTTTTGTAGATGAGTTGCAATTATCTTGGCAAAAATTTTGTATAGAAATGATAAAAAAGTAATAGGTCTGTAATTTCTAATATCTTTTTTATCATCTTTTTTAAATATCAAAATTATTTTTGCATTCTTCCAATCATCTGATATATCTGTATCATGTAGACACTTGGTATATAACTTGGCCAACAATTTTTCTATTTCTTCATCTGCTTTTTTTTAAGATATCAATTATAATTACTCATAAGGTATACTCTTTATACCTACATCTAACTGTGAGACAATTTATTGTTTTAACCTTTTGAAATCCCAACTTCACTTTATTAATCCACATCGTTCAGTTTATTGGACTTACTCAAATTTGTAAAGTGAACTGTAGCTCAAAACTTTACTGAGATTCCTATTTGTTTCAATATATTGTAACAGTATGAAGTTGAATGAAAACTAAAGAAATGAAAAGACATGTCATGATAAAGTCTGTATATATAGTGAGGGAATATTAATTGGAAAAAACAAAGAATTAACAGCTTGATTTTAGTAATAAAGTCATTTTTGATTAATGTTTGCATAACTAATAATAATAATGGTTCATGTATTTATATATAATAATTTATTTAAACTTAACATATATTGGTTTAAAAATGTATTTCCAGATATGTACTGTCTTCAAAGGCTAATTCAAATAACTTGAAAAATATTAAAATTATTAATTTTATTTCAGTATTATGCATATCAAGATTATCAAACATATTGTACAGGATTCCTCCGAACTTACTTTGATGTAGAGTATTTGAAATATCTTTTATAATAACTTTTGGGTCAACTTTGGCAGTATTTGTATTTATTTATTTTAATTGGCTATTGTTTATTCTTGATACATTAGTATTTTATTATTATCGAAACAAGCTTAATTTATTATTACTAAGCTTACTTTATTAGTGATTATTTTTCCTTATTTTTTTTGCGCTTTGCTATACTTAATATCTTTAATACCTATTTTTAATATCTAAATTTTTATCAGTTTAATATTTCTCATTTTATGTCTTTTGACTTTAACTAAGTTTAATTCTTTTTTGGTGATTATTATTTTATATCTTTTCATAACATTATTTATTAAACAATATCTTTTATATTTATCATTTCATTATGCAATTATATCTTTAAACTATGAATGGACCAGCACTTCAAGTAGAGGGTAGAGTATTATTGATAGCCTAACTATCAATGATACCCACAGTCAGATCGAGGTTATAAGAAGCATAACCAAGACCACATTTCCTGACCATAGCCCACCTCAACTTCTGGAACAAAACCCTGCCAGCCAAAGCATTTTATTTGTTTTGAGAATCAAACTCAGACACCAGCCGACTATATGTTAGCCGGCATGCTCAGATGAAGGCACACCAATCCAGCACTTGAAATATCCCAAACTAGCTCCTACTCTTAATCAAGGGGGTCCAACACATTAACTTAACATATATAAACATTTATATCTTTAAATAAATGGTGAAACAGTGACAAAAGAGAGACAGAGAGAGAGAATAGAACAAATAATGATTAAGCAAACAGTAATATTTATTTATGCATACATATTTAATATAACATAACACTATAATATTTTATATAAAGAAATATAAATGATTAGTTCAGACTAAATTTTATAATAATCCATTAAGTTTATTTCATTTAAAGTAAAGTGTCTAGACAGTAATCGAAAATATATTTACCCAAGTTTTCATTAGTGTCAATTTCCAACCATTTGATTTTGGTGTTCCATCGATGGTTTCAGGATTTGTCTTCCATTCTTTAGCTTGATTATGATGGGGGAGAGAGAGAAAATTTGTCGCAGCATCTATTTCACCATTTTGACATTGGCTTCATGTGTTGGTTCAAGTGAAGACAGTTGATTTGTGGAGGACTTTGGGGCATGAAGCCCAGTCGAACACTCCTATGGATTTCTAGCAATGCATATTGCAAGTTCTGTAGCTTCTGCAATGATATTGTCGACAGCAGTAATGACTGGCTCTATACTGTTCTAGATTTCTGGATTTCTGAATAAGTGAATAAATCAAGCACTGGATAATGTAATGAATCAATAGCAGCATGAAGACTGGAATAAATAACAATAAACTGTTGTGACTTTTATACTTTTTCTCTCCCATTGTTCATAGTTTATTTTTATCTTAACTTAAATCTGTCTTTTAATTAATTTTACATTTTTCTTAATCTTACTATCTTGTCGCATTTATACCAATGAGATAGTTTTCATACTTTGTAATTAATTCTATTGTCAGTTTTATTTTTAAACATTTCATATTTATTATCAGCCATGAGTTTTACTGGCATTCTCTAATTAATTAATTAATCTTTTTATTTTAGGTTTTTCATTAATATTTATTTTTAAACATTTATTTTTTTAACTTATTTTAGCTTAAAAAAACGAGAGTGAGTTTTTAAATTTTTATTTCTTCTAATTCTTTTCTCCACCCCATTGTTAATAAAAAGCCTTATTCTTTTTTTAAAAGAAAAATATAACACAATCTTTTTTTTTACTTTTACCAACATTATGATTTAAAATATACTTCTTAAATAATTATTTCTTTAACTGTTGTTTTCTTTCTTAATAAATTTGATCATATATTTTTAATATATGAAATATGTAATACAGATATATGTGAGTTTTATACATTTATCTCGCTAGCATTACAATATATAATTTGCAATAAAAATTATATAAACTTAAATTAAAAATGCGTAAGTTAATTAAACAGAACTCTGAAATTCTCAGTTTACCGAAAATCCTATATGAAAGCAGGTCTATACATTTGACATTTAAAATTTAATGAAAGCTTTCTCTTGCATAGGAATTATCTAATACTACTATCTATGGCTTTAATTAATAAAGTTCTTTATAATTTGATGGCTTCTTTCCTTTTTTAAATGAAGGTCCCCTTGTAGTTTAGGTTGCCATTAATTCTATATATATATATTGTAACGAGCACAGACATTCGTTACATTGTTTTTTTTTTTATTTATTAAACATGAAAGTAAATTAAAAAGTTTGCATTTAAAAATTTTCTTTAAGAATTAAAAATTGAAATTAAATATCATCTTAAACTCGTATATATTAAATCGCACAGATAATAAAAAATTATTAAAATAAAACTTTATTAAAGAAAAAGTATTTTAAAACTAAATTTTAAAAAGATTTGGAGATAAAATTATATCTTTAAATTTATCTTTAAATATATCCTTGATTTGGAAAACAGGTTAATTAATCAGAAATGGAAATGATAAATTTAATTAGTCAAATGTAAACCAGCCTTGGGCATTTAAATGTAAAAACATCGGTCAGATAGGAAAACAATAGAAACTTTTAGCAAATGAAATAAATCCATTGGGAAATCGGACCTCAACGAAAAGGATCATCACATCGATGACGTAATGTTAAGTCAATCTTTCAAAGTAATATAAAAGGACAAGTTTGGAAATTATTAGTTAATGATAGATTATTTACGATGTGACAGATAGGTGTTAGTGCTGAAGTGAAGGAGAAGGGATTGAAAAGACAGCACTCTTCAATCCCTTCAGTTCTGCTAAGAAAGAAAGAGAAATAAAGTATCATTTTCTACATTGAGGACTAGTTAAAGCAAAAATCTCCGGATGGATAAATAAATCTGCCTTCAAAATATTCACCTCTTTAGGACGGCGTGGGAATTCACGTTCAGGGCAAGCAACGGATAAAGTTGGACGTTTTAAAAATCGTAAGAACTTTATATTCACTTGAAACAATAAGAACTCTAAATTTTAAAACTTTTTAGTAAATAATGCAATAGAATCCTATCTGACCAAACTAAATTCTTCATTAATAATGTTATTTGATGTATTTGTTATTTATTTATTTAAAATCATTTCCATTTATTTAACTTTGTTCTTAAGTTTATTTATGATTTCTGTTTTCCGATAAATTAAAATATATCAATGTTAAACTTAAGTCGGGCGTGAATGGCTGTATAGATTTGTAAAGTTATATTAGGGGAGGGTAATCTTAGGTTATTTATGTCGTTGTTAAATTGGGTCAATGGATTGGATATATTGATGTAGTTAGTAGATGTAGTCGGAGATTCGCTACTGGCAGAATCGTTTATATATATGCCGCACTCACCCGTTTGCCTATGGACGGAATTATAAGACGGAGAATGCAGTTCCTTTCTATGGAGTTTTTTTTTATTGCTCTTCTTGTCAGATAGATGTCATATTCCTATTTGATGAGAGGCAATTTCTTCTCTTAACTTTTGGTGCTGCCGCATTTCGTATTACATTGAATGCATCGATATATCAGATAAATTGACGCCAGTTTTGGCTGCGAACCTTTAGCCTAAGGTTAAATAGGGATAGAATATTTTATTTTCAAATGCAAATCTATGTAGTCTATTCATACTCGACCCTAAATAAAAATGCATTAAATTTAAGTTGTTTATAGATGTTTGCATGGATTGGTTATCGGTTAGGTATGTTTTGGGTTTTCATATTTGATCAAAATATATAGACATTCGATAAATAATGATACCTTACGGTGAATATCTAAAATGTATTTATTCGGATGTCTTTTAAGTTATTGGTGACAATGCAAGTATCTTATGCTGAATACTAGAGGGTTTCTTATATTTCCCTATGCAATTGTCAGTAATCAATAATTTTGTATTTTGATCGTTTATGTTTATTTTGAAATGTTTTTGACCGTTGAAATCTATGTAACCGATCTATAGCAACATATTAAAACAAGCTTTTATAATCCCATCTGTGCGAACTTAATTAAAATGTAAACTTATAATATAATAGAAATTAAAATGTAAATTAAAATCTAAGGTAAAGTTAAAAATAATGTTAAAAGTTAAAATGTAAAACTAATACTAAAATAATTTTAAATCTTATATATATGTGCATAAATAAATGTTTGTATGTTAATTACTGGCAGTGGCTTATTTTATTCCTCTTATATATATATATTCTTATATTATATTTTTAAATCTCTGCTATTCCACTGAGCTAGTGACATGGGTTAACGACCGGAATCAAAATTTAAAAAAAAAAAAAAAATTTTTTTTTTTGACTTACGTATCTGCCTACTTTATAAATTTTTCTAGGTTCAAATGCCTAGATGGCGCCCCGTAGTGCAGATATGTTAAGTCTCCAAATTCTCCGGATCGTTACAATATATATATTCACATAATAATATTCATGCAATATAGAAACTATAAGTCCATTAAGATTGACATTAATTCTTAATGCAGGTTTTTCCATGTTTGAAATATAATTCTCAGTGAGGTTTCTCTGCAGTTAATAATTTATGTTTGTACTTTTGTACTAGGGATGAGATTCAGTAGATTCTTTAATCACTAATGAGCAATAGGCAGCAGATTATCCAAGAAAATTTATTAGTAAGTTATCATTGCCAGACTGTGGATAATCTATTTTTGTTTGGTTAGTAACTAAAAAAACTAAACTATAATAATTTTATAAGTTTGCAGAGACCTTTTAGATCTTCTCAAGACATCATGAGAAATAATGTTCAAAAACAATCAGATGAAATGAAATTAATTATAAAAATACATTGACACCTTTTAATTAGATGAACCCAAATAATTTGATAAACAATTTCTTGGGTTTTTTAATACTAACACAGAGAATTTTTTTTTTTTTTCAAGTAAATCTTTTCCATTTCATATTAAATTAACATATTTTTAAAATAACATTTAAAAATTTATTAGTGTATTGTAAAATCAAAGAAAAAATTTTCTTTTTTGCAATTAAAGAAAACTAAAAATATTAAAATTTATATAATATAATGTATTTTAAAAGTGTTGAGAATCATTCATTTTGTATATTATCATGTATTCTAATGATTTTAATGAATACATTTAATGTCTTATCAAATATATAAAGCTAAGAATGTAAACCTATTTGCAGAACGAATAAGTCTGAATTTATTACTGAGATAATTCACAAGCTAGATCCCCAAAGAATTATTTAAATGAACTTGTAAATAACATATTTTGTTATATCAATGCCATTTTTTTTTAATCTGATAAATATTCAAAAACAGGTGTACTTTATATTACTGGAGTTTAGATGTAATTATAGAGGATTTGAACCCAGACTTTTAAAAAGCTTCCTTCAGCTGTTCAGTGTATCTCATACAATCGCTAATATGATCACACACGTGAAAAAGATAAATGATCTCCAATATATTGTGCCAGGCACGTTTGATGTGGCCAAGTACAATATAATGTTAAACAAATTAATGGCCGAAAATACGTAAAAAGCCATTAAATGGGGGGGGGGGTATATAAAGTATATAATCAAACTTATTATAAATTAAGAGAGAGAACTGTGGCTATAACATAAACTCACCCACATATATGATTAAAGCCAATATTTAAAGGCTAAGAAATATGTATTTTTGTTTTTATTTTTTTAAAAAAGAAAAATAAACGCCAAAATGTATTTATAATTTTTAATATTTTTTTGTTTGTTAAAGAAACAGCATTTATTTAGCAAATTGTTATTCTGTATTTTTTTTTTTTTTTTAATGTTTACAACCGATGTAAAAAGGGAAATTTGAAATATTACTATTTGCAAATAGGTTTAAAATAATTTTAAAATCGAAGTTTTAATGGTTGTTTTTCTCTTCAGTTGCATTTGAGCAAGAGAGGGAAGTCATTGTCTTAAATTTAAGAAAAGCCGAAAGGCATTCTGATTTCCTGTCCATTCTAAAATAATTTCAACTGGACAAAAAGAACTTGATTAAACTTGCGATAATGCTGGGAGAGAGGAATGTGCAATCTAAGTGAAATATATTTTTTTAAAACTTCGATTGTGATAATGTAATTACTAAAGAAAAATGAAAAAGATGTTATTATTTATTAAAATTTTCATTAGTGATATTGTGATCTGAATGGAGATATAAAAAAAAAACTAATTGGAAATCAAATTCTTAAAGCGCTTAGGCAATTGCATTGGAATGTTTCATGAATCGTCTAAACCAATTAGTAAAAACAAAACAAAAAAGGTTTAATTAATTGATTTTGCTTTCTTAGAGGGGATACCTGAATTGAACGGTATTAAAGAGAGATAGTTCTGTTCTGAAGTTGTGAGAAGGCAGTTCATTTTTGTTTTTCAAAAGACAAATCTTATTAGGAGCTGAAGTTTAATTTTATTGTTAAGCTAATGTTGTTAATGGAACCATGTGAAGTCTTGCAACCTTTTTAGCAAGCATGCTGACTCTGATTCAACCTAATCCTGGAGATTTACTTTAATTAAAAATTCATTCAGTCATTCTGAACCAACGGACGCTAATTCATGCAGTCATTCAAATAATCATTCGAGCAGTTAACCCGGTCAGTAGTCGACGATTTACACATCGGACAATTAAGTGGTGTAGAGTAACGTCAGTTATCTAGCCAACTATTGGAAAGCTAAATGATGGACAGATGATTATTCCACCATAGACTCAGTTGATGCCGATGGAAGTTTAATTGCAATATGCCATTGAAGCCAGTAATAAATCTAGAATTCGTAAAACAAGAAAAGACTGTTTATAGTGTGTAATATCCGTTGTCCAGCCTAAAGATGCAAATCCAGCAGTTTCCTGCACATAGAATGATTATGGGGTAGAAGCCCACTTCAGCGCGTCTGTCCAGCTCTGCTCCTGCCGTCCCAACAGAATGTAAACGTCGAGATTCAAACACCAAAGTGATGATGAATTCTATGAACTCGTGCCGCAGTCAAATCCAGCTCTTGTCGCAGTAGATGAACAGATATATAGCCCACTCAAATCCCATAGAGGGATGAAGCTTATAGACTTTATCGGGTATACTATTTTTTTTGTGTGTGTTTATTCTATTTAAAATTTAATATGCATTTCGTAAATATATGTCTTACATCCATACGTAAACAAACACATCTTTCATATAACTTGTTAAATTTTTCTTGTTTGCTTAATGCACGTGTGTGAGTTTTAATCTACAGATCACTATCTCTCACGTATTAGATATTTAATACATTTTTCTTATTAAGAAAGAAGTTTTCTTTTATTTAGTTTAATGATTACTTTGACAAGCATTTCTTTATGATTATAGTTTTATTTTATTAAAATGATTTATGTTGTGTGTAATATTTGTTTGTATATTTAATCAATCTGGGAATGTTAATATTGGATTCATATTATAAATGGTATGGGGTAATGGGTTAATAAAAGATTTACATTGTAATTCTAAAGTGACTACTGCCATATATTTTTATTCTCTTTGTCATTTACTGTCTCTAATTATATTATTAATTAATTGTGTGAGTTTTCCGATCCCCATTCTTTAACTGAGAATAGAGTACGCTGAGCTAGCAAATGGGAAATCATCTTACCGGGTCTTAAATCTTTATTTATCATGAGGATACTCGTTTATTAATTTTGTTTGAATAATTATTTATATTCATATATGTCCAATAATAATTGAAATTGCATATTCTTTCAGGAGGAGAATTAGTTTTTCTTCTGGGAGTGGCATAAGGGGTTGGTTTAGAGTCATCCCCCAAAGATGTGTAAGAATCAATCCTTTTATAAGTATCTTCTGTGTCTGTGATAATATTATGGTAAAGTATTTAAATAACTCCTTATTCCGGCATGTTGCCATATTTCTTTTCATGTTCGATTTGTGCGCATGCTTATATTAACAGAGTAAGCCATTGACCGGTACAATATGTATTTTATTCTGAACCAATACTCATCAGTTGGTCCAGATCTTCATCTCCCACACACACATATATATAATCAGTGCTCAGTTTATATCAAGATAGCAAATCTTCCTCCTTTAATGAACAGGTTTCAACCTATTCCACCACCCAACTCTTCAGCCTTTCACACCATTTAGAATTTGATGATGGAACGCCTAAATCCCTTGGTGATGCCAATGTTATTGTGATGCCCATGTTGACCTTAAGTCATGTGTATCAGTTGTGTGAGGTAGATTGGACAGCTGAAGGGAGCTTGAAAGTCTGGGTTCAAATCCCCCATAATTTTATCTGATAAAATAAATTAACATTGATATAATAAAATGTGGGTATTATTTACAAATTTATTTAAATGATTTTGGGGGATCTGACTTGTAAATTATCTTAGTAATATATTTGCAATTTATTTGTTTCATGAATAGGTTTATTAAAGTGAACGGTTTAAATTATTTAATATTGTAAATGGAATTATAGGCAATGACATGAGTGTCTCAATGAAGAGTTGGTTTATTATAATCTTTAAATATAAATTAATTAACTCTGATTTTTGGTGTTGATTACATTAATCTTATTTTTCTTTATTATTTTATCCGTACATCTCATACATAGTCTCTTTCTTTTACAATCTTAGGATCCAATTTAAGATTTCAATTGCCCCTCTATTATTATACTTTTATTCAGTTCAGGTTCATTTTAATTTTTAATTTTTTTTAATGATACTTGTTTGTTCTTTTACTTAGATATTTTTCTTTCCTTCTCTTCTTAATGCTTTTAATATATGTCTTTTCATACTTCATTGAGAGATCTGAAGTCTCTATTACTCTTCTGTTAAGTGTTAAATCTCAGATCCATCTATTTAAAAAAAAAAAAAACCTTTTCAAATACATAGGCATAGTGTATTTTCTTTTATTATCAAATTATTTCTATCATAAACACTATCCAAGTTTAATTCTGTGATTAATTTCATTCTTTATATTTTTACCTATATTAATAATCTGACAAGTCTAAGATATTTATAGCAGTTAATTTTATTTAAATTCATGTTATTGATTTTTTATTTTTTTTCTGAGAAAATCTAAACATTATTTTAGTCATTTTAGCATTTTTTTAAAATCCTGTTTTCATACTTTCAACTGATAAATGTTGCAAGATTTTCTAAAACTCAAGCATTATTTGAAAAGTCAACCATCAGTCTCTGCAAAAGCTAGATGACGTAAATAAGATGTATTTTTATTCTCTTATCTTTCTACTTTAATTCACAAAGTTTCAGAGATATGGAAATAACCTATTGTATACGCTTATCAATGTTAATCATCTTAATGTCACCATATAATCTAATTATTGGTGTTATCTTTTGATAAATAGTATTCATAAATATTATTCAGAATGTACCTGTATCTTGATGTTTCAAAGTTTTAATGACTTTGGAAATGCTTATAGAATCAAATTACCTTTTCATAATTTACAAACCCAAAGCATAATGGCAACTCATATTCATTAGTCCTTTCTATAACTTTTGTCAATGTTTAAATGTGATTGGTTATGCTAAAACTATTAAATCTAGCTTGTTCTTTTTATTAATTTGAGTTCAAAGTAATTATCTTGGTAAAGATCTCGAATAAAAATGATAGATTAGTAAATCTGCAATTTTTATTTTCTCTATAATCTTTCTTGAATATCACTACTACATTTTTTTTCTTCTGATATATCTTTATCATTTAGACATTTGATATACAGTTTTGCCAATAATGTTTCTATTTCTTTATCTGCTTTTTTAAAGATATCAATAATAATTCTATCATTTCCTGAAGTTTTTTCTCTCTTAATTGATTTAATTGCATTCTCACCTCTTAATTTAAAATTGTGGGGAAATAATTCTCATTTAGAATTCTTTCATGTATTTTGTAATATCATCCATTTTTAAAATATTTGTTCATTTATTGCTGAAACAGCTTTCTTACCAATATCAAGATGTTATTTTATACTTTTGAGGCTTTTATTCTCATTAAAAATGTTATTTGCCAATTCACAGTTATATTATTTATATTACTTTACCTTTTTTTAAATATTTTATATAATTCCATATATTCAATTTTTTTTATCAGGTTATTTTAAATATTTTTATATTTATTCAGTTTTTTTTTTATACTTTGCCTTTGTCTCAATTGAAATTTTACCTGAAATTTTGTTAACTTTTTTGTATCACAGATATCTTTGTTGCAATTCTTATTAGAATACAAGTTATCTTTTTATTGATCTCAGTTGAAAGTTAGAAAATTCCAAATTTAAATTCATTAGAATATTTCTGAAGGTTAGGATTATCAATTGTTAATATTGTATTTTTTAACAGTTTTCATTTTTAGATTTGCATTAATTCATATCTTTCATTTCACTAAAAAATGATCATTATTTATGTTGAATTTATTAAGATTACATTCTTGAAATAATATATCTATTTTCTGGTACTCAAAATGTAATCCAATTTTTCTCATTTAAATACTTAAATGTTCATTTTTATTTACCATTTTTTCAAAGAAAGAATTCATTACATACTATTTTTCTTCAAATTTCACAAATCTATGTTCTCTCTTATTTTTGTCAGCATCATCAAATTTGTGTACAGCGTTAAAGTCTCCCATGATAATTTTAAGTTATTGTTTGGTATAATCAAAAGAATTTTATAAATTTATGTAAAAATCCTCTACTTTACCACAATGAGAGCTTGTTGAAACATATCTAAATTATCTACATTTGATTCTCTTCCATTAAGTTGAACCACTAATCTTGCAATTTTGTTGATGTTCTATCAATCTCCATAATGTTGATTCTCCATTTTTTATTTATAATGAATCCTATTTCATTTATGCTCGCTCATTTATTCTTTGTAATGAAATACATGCCCAGATTTCAAACTACTTATCTTTCTTTTTTTTTTTAACTTCCCAAAGTCTAATAATGTTTTATTTAATATTAGACATTTTTTTTCTTCAAATTAAGCCATCTTTGTTCATTTGAAAGTAATCTGATGGCAGTCTGGTTTTGCAATCAAGAGATTCTTAACACTCTCTGTTTTCAATCATCAATCCACTATCTTGAATAACAACTTTAAAGCCTTTTGGGAATAAGGATGATAATTTAGTTTTGTCTTTCATGATTGTGTATATATATTAAAAAAACTCATTCACATAAGAAAACTCAATTGATGTTTCACGAAAAAAAAAAAAATCATGGTGTTTTTTCTTAAACTCAGGAATAAAAAAACAAAAAACTCACCAAACTGATTGTTGCACATTGGAAACAGCCTATCCACTATCATATACCATATGAATAATCACATAGTATTTATAATATTAAGAATGTTTAGAGTAGACATTAAGCTCTATTTAGTTTTTTTAAGATATCAAAGAAGAACCAAAAGATCACCTTTAAATAATATTAATCTTCTTTCTGCAATCATTTGATCAATTATTATGATCTGTATAAGTTTAGTACTGTTAAATCAGAGAAAGTCATAAATTGAAGATAATGAAAGATTAGATATTGCAGAACTTTATGTAATAAGTTGGCCAGGTGAGACACTTTTAATAAGTTTAAAGAGTTATTTTTGTCTTGGCGGTATTACTATAATTATTACTAGTTGTAAATAGGGTTTTTATTTTTCCAAAATTTATTATATGTATTCAAACATGTTTTTATATATATATAAAATACAATAAAGGCATGAAAATTCTTTATTCAAAGATTTTTTGTAATAAATATGATGTTAAGATTTATAAAAAATTTAGGTGTTTTTAAAATGTGATATTAAATCTGTAATTATGAAGTCTTCACTCTAAAGAAATACGGCATTTGCTTTTAGCTGGAGAATATGGCTTGAATAGAGAACACAATGAAGAGCTACAATTACAGTTTTTTTTAAGTCTTTTAGAAATAAAATTTACCACAAAAATTAAAATACTTCATACAAGATGTCAAATTAATCAAAATTTAATAGTGTGTAATATATGTATATGTATTTGTGATTCATATATTAATTTCTATAATCATCACAAAATTAGTTTTTTGTTTTGTTTTGTGTTTTTTTTTGTATTTTTTTTTTCATACAAAATTAGGATCGTCATAATTATTTCTCAATATTTGATAATCTGTCATTTATAAATCTTATAAAATTATTGATCACTTCAGTAATAAAAAATATGTGAAATGAAATGGTAAACAGCTTTTAAATAGTTTAGTTGCAAGACAGTGTCTTTGCAACAGTCTTCCAAAGATAATAGTGAAAGACTAAGTATTATTTTGCTAGTCTAGTCATCTGTTAGACAATGGTTATTTTAATGGTTTTTTTTTTTTGCTTTATTCATTAGATTAGAATATCTAGATATCCATTTACTGATCAATAATTGGATAGTTAGCTGAGATAGCTATGACTCTACCTAAAAGAATAGAACTAATCTTGTTTGCAATCTGGAAAAAAAAATTAAGTTTTATCTGACGGATCCAAATATCAGGTTATGGATGTGGCACTTATATTCATATAATTTGTATTTTCAAGATAAGATGAAAACAGCATTTAAGGATATATTTACATTAAAATGCATCATGGAGGATTTTATTCAATTGAGAATAGTTAGCAAATTCATGACTGAGAGGAAAAGAAGCCTAAATTCACCAGAATTCTGCGAGTCAGCATTGTAGAATTGGGATAAGGGAGAGAAAGAATGAAGAAGTATTAAGAGTTTTGTATTCTGGAAATAGAAGTGTAAATATTGCTTTAGATTCAAGAACAAAAGATAGTTTTATAAGTAGCATTTTGGAAAGTGATAAATTATTTATTGCTGGTTAGACTAATTTTATTCAAGAGATTGGTAAATTCAGGTGTAATTGCCAACCAGAAATAATAATCATAATGAAATGGAAAACTTCTATGAAGAAATTTAATAAATCCTTGAAGAGTTTATAGTTTTACATGGAGCAAAGGAAAATGAAAAGATATAAGTTTGGAGAAGAATGGGAAAGATAAATTGATAAGATAAGATTTGCATTGTAGAGAAGTATTAAAAATTTAAGTAGAAAAATATATAGAAAAAATAATAAGAAGGAAGAGGAAATTAATTGGGTATTTAGATGTACAGAAATTATGAAAGATGTGTAGGAAAAGCTTTTAGAGAAAATGAAAACCAAAGATAAAAGAATTCTTTTTTTTTTAATGGGAAATTGGTAATAAATATTTATAATTCTAGTATAATTTTCTAGCTTTTCTTATAGCAATTGTAATTATAAATAAATACTTTGATTGTGTGTTCTAAGAAAAGCATATTTATTCTTTTAATATAGTATACTTAGCATGCGTTCAACCAGCTTGTAGTCATATACTATGTTAAAAGAATAAATAAGCCTTTTTTAGTACACATAGTGAAAGTGTTTATTTATAATAAATATTTAAAAAATAAAATGAGACTGATCTGATTGATGTGTAAGATTTAACTTTTAGCAGATATTTAATGATGATGATGGACATTGATATCTTTTGTGTTGCTTCAAATAAGCAACTTTAGTATGAAATATATTTAAGAAGATGACTTGATTGCATTTCTTTCTTAATGTTTAGGCTGCTAGTAAGGCACAATAAACTTAGTTTGCTCAATTTTATACTTTTCATCAGTTGTGCTGCAATTAAAAATTTCATTAGACTAAACTTTAACCTTGAATTTGATTTTTTTTTTTGAAACAAACTATCAAAGTGGAATCAATTGGGCAATGTCTTATTAGTATGTGAGGAAAAGGTTGATGTAACTAGCTTTATGTTAATTATATCTAGATTTATCAGCACTAAGTTATACCTCCGTTTAACTTCTTGAATCAATGTAAAAGGTAGGTGAAAATCTTTTTTTTAATACAATTCCAATATTATGAAATCTTTTCTAAATATCTTTTTATGAAATTCTCTATTGTATAATTACTTACTCTAACTGGGTGATAAAACTTATTCTTAATAGTTGCATTGTATTAACATCTGTTGTACTCTCTTTTTTTGATTGTAGTAAAAGGGAAAACAGCAAGTTCAGTCATCTTTCTCCATGAATTTAAATATTCAATTCTCATAACAAAAACAGGAAAATTGACAACTTTTCTTGAGGGATTCTTATAAATCTTATGTTAATAATCTTGCTGGATTTCCGGTAAATAATTGTAAGTGGTACTTTATATCATTTTTTGTATTGGTTTTGTAACTACTTGAAAGCCTTTAAAAGCTTCTGTGTAATTCTAATCACTTCTGATAATGACTATCTTTATTAAGTTAAATACATACCAGTACATTATGTCTTATTTGTTCACTCTAAGTCTTATCTAAATGTATAATTATATAATCTAGCATAACAAAGGTATCATTGATTTGGAACTTTATTATTTTATACAGTACTATGAATGATTTTTAGATTTAATGTGAAATTGAATACTAGGTATTTAATTTGATATGATATAAGGTATTCTAATTAATATATGGAATGTAAACAAACCTATTCTTGCCATGTCATTTCTATTGACATGTTATAATTGTGCTGTCTTTTTCATTTATTAAAACTCCTCTGAACAGGTAATTGTTGTTATGAATGAATGAATTATTTATTATATTAATATTTAAAATGCAGCACTTACCTTTTTTAAAAAATAACTTGTTTATTACTACATTAATGTGTCAATATTTGTTAATATTATATTCATATATCATTATTTCAGTTACTTAATGCAAATTTCAAAGATATTTTAGAAATTTGTCTGAAACATAAAAAATAAATATAAAATACACAAATATATAAAAATATACTATTTTTCAAAACTTCATTTTTTAATTTTTTTTTAGATATTAAATAAAAATTCTTAACATTATTTTATAATGTTGGGAGTTTTACTCTAGTTAAAATTTTAATAAGTTTTTTAAGCAATATATATTTATTTATGATTTCTATTATATATGTGTGTGTTTATTTTGCTGCAAGTTGATTTGTTTAAGTTTTGCGCTTCATCAGATCTTTAAAATATTTTTGTAGTTTGTGCCTTGATAAATAATGAAAACATTAGTATGTGACCATAATATGATCAAATGTTTTTCATATTAAATTAATTCAGTAATAAACAAGTTTATATAAAAAAAGGAATGATAAATTTTATATATTAATATTGTTGAAGCTGAGCTAAGTTTGGAAAGAGAAAAGGCAATTTTTGGAATATTATTCATTAGCACTAAATATAATTATTGCCAGTATATATTTATATATAGATACACTCATGAAAATTTAATAACTTGATTTTCTATAATATAAAACTTAATTGCTAAAACAATTTACATTAAGAAGACAGATAAATAACTTACTAAATATAATTGATTATATCACACTTTAGATCTCATTACAGCAGAAAAGATATTGTGTGTATCTAAATAGATATATAAGAAGCATATTGTGAAATATAAAAATTAATAGGGAATTTTAAGAATTTATTGGATTATCACTAATTACTTTATTTTGTTTTCAGTCAAGCTGTGCTAATCGATAGGACATTGTATGTATCTGGTCAAATAGGTTTAAATCCTAAAAGCATGGAATTAGTATCTGGAGGAATTATTCCAGAAACAAACCAGGTATATTTTCATATATGTGTGTGTATATATATATTAATGGATTATAAGTAATATATATGAAGCAATGCAAAAAAAAAATAAAGGAGAAGATATAAGAACATTAATGGATTATATATAATATTTAAAAAAAAAAAATTGAACATTTTTTTTTTTTTTTTTAAAAAAAGCTTTCTGAAGATTATAATTGTGATGAAATTGTCTAAAATAAATTTCTGATGTTTTAATATTATGGACATTATTTTTTATTAATTGTTATCACTTGTGAGCTGTATATAACTAGAGACAACTATTAAAGCTATTATATTTTATATAGATTTGTTTGGGATAACTATACTATATAATGAATGTAAGAGATTGTATGAAAATAATTATTATATGTATCAATTAGGGAATATAGGATCAATTAAAGTTAAAAATGGGGTGGGACTACGGCAAGAATGTCCTATGTCATTTATTTTGTTTTTAATATATTTAAAAAAAATGGAGAGAGCAATAAAAAGACTAGGAAGAGGGGTAGAGGTACCATTAATAAGTGGCAAGGGAATATATACATTATCGAGTCTTTTATTTGCCGATGATGTCTTCTTGTGCACAAAGTAGGGAAGATATGTAAGTTATGCAGAAAACATGTGCAAGGGTTGATAAAGAGATGGGGATTAAATTTAGTGAAGAAAAATGAAAAGTATATGATTAATACTGGGGAAGAGAAATAATTTTTATTGGAGAATATAAAGTTATAGTGTGATGAATGGGTATAACTATTTGGGAATTGCCTTAAGTAATCAGAAAATTGCTTGATTGAATGGGGAAAAAAAATTGATTAATGAAACAAAGAAATGAAAGGGATTGATAAAGAAATTAACAGTGTTTTCATATAATAAATATAATGTAGCTAAAATTGTATGGAAGGGAATGGCAATAGCAGGGTTAACATATGGTAATGATGTGTTACGTGTTAGTAAAGGGGGTGTTAGATAAGAAAAACTACAAAGAGAAGTAGGAAGACACGCATTAACTGCAGATGTGTAGATGGCAAAGGAAACAATTCAAGGAGAAATGGAATGGTCAAGTTTTTATATGAGAGATATAAAATGAAAATGTTCAGTAGATTGCAATTTATGGGTTTAATAAGAGAATAGCCAAAATAGTATTTAATAAAGGACAGGCAAAAAGATGGGTGAGAAATGTAGTACATTATGCAGAAGATTTGAATAAAGAATTTATGTCAGTTTACTTATACAAAAGATGGGATGATTGTGTTAGGAGAATTATTGAGTGTTATAGTGGCAAGGAATTGGTAGAAGAATAGATGTATTAATTAAAAATAGGGAGCTAGAGAAATGGAGGACTATTATGGAGAGTAAAAAGAGTTTAAATATATAAAGAAGTAAACAAATTATTGAGTATGAGTTAGTTTATGATAATAGCAAGGAAAGTAGTTTACTGTTTAAGGCTTGAACATGATCTTTAGCAACAAGAGAATATATACATAAATGGAAAAATGTGAATAATTTAGTATGCAAGTTGTGTAAGGAAGGTATAGAAAATATTAGGCATCTGTTAATTGAATGTAAGTGCCCACAAATAGAAAAGATACAAATAATGAAGTTGTGGAAGAATAAATATAAACAAAGTGATTATAGAGAAAGTGAGTTCTTGGTTTTTATGCTGGGTTTGGGAAAATATAAGGGGGATTTAGATATAAAGACCATGGAGTTGACAAAGATTATGTTCTGGAAATGGGATGGACCAGGATAGAGAAGAATATGGGAAAAACTTAGGGTGGGAAATGGAAAGGAAAGGGAAGGTGGTTAACAGGTTTCTCTGGGCATAGTGACTGAGAGATTCCTGACTCCGAAAAAGGATAAACAACAATGCATTGCATTGCATAAGAAATAATGATACTTTGTTAAATTAAGCATTCTCAGTTCCATTTTTAAATTTATATAGTATTTTGATTAAAATAAATAAATAATTGAATGGTTTATTAATCAGGAGTTAATAAGAAGTTTGAGTATTGAAAGAGACAGAGTTGGAACTGCAGTCCATGAACCTTGAGCTCCATATTCACCATTCCATTACTGCAGTAAATCATGCAAAACCTTATTTTGCTGAAATTTATATCTATTTATGAAGCATGTTTATGTAACTTTTTATTGTAGCAAATTATAAATAAAATTTATAAAATGTATATGGTAAATAAATGCCAGTTGTTGTTTTTTAGTTAAATATATAATAAATATTTTACTATTTTAAAAATAATTTCATTTTGTAGGCATTGGAGAATATGGGGGCAATTCTTAAAGCTGCCAAGGTTGATTTTTGTAATGGTAAGAAGTTATTGTCTTTTTTTTTTTAAAATCTATACTACATAATATTGATTTAATGGAGTTATTAGATGAATATTAAATCACAAACTTTTAAATTATTATTTTTTTATATTACACTCATAGACTCAAATTAAGTTCAAGCATGGTAGTAAAATTATAATTTTGGAAAGAAATGAGTATTCTGGCAAAAGACATGAATGATTGGAACAATGGCAGTCACCCCTTAAAGAAGAATTATGAATATTAAAGACATTATTAGTAGTTTATGGAATGAACAAATGGAACATTAACCAAAGAGTTTCATGTTGAAAAACAAAATGATAATAATAATGAAAAGAATGCAACAAAAATTAAATTTCAATAGGAGAGATAATAATTGTGCTTGAGATATCAAATGTAATAATAAACCTAAAATCTGATAAGTAATAAGAAAAACAGCAATAGTATTTGAAAAAATAGGATACAGCATAAAGAAAATATTGATAATCACCTGACACAAAAAGAATAATAGTATATATGAAAGCAAATTATCACATGATTCTCCTAATTTATATCTCTATTAATAAGAATAATCCATTCTTTGTCAAATCATTCTTGATCTATATATATATGAGAGGAGACCCAAAAATAATCAATTGTTCTCTGGTAAGTACGCCTGTTGTTACATACCCCCTGCGGGGACCCTTTTGCATCAATCTGCCCAATTACCTTACTGTGTGAAATCGTGGTGCCATGTAGAACTGATTTTTAATTGTGTTTCACATATTTGATGATTTTTTGTAATGTCTGAAAAGTTGGAATAATGTGAAATTCTTTGTTCTTTTAAGCAAAACAGTTGTAATGCTTGAAACAGATTACAAGAAAGCTGTTCTAGGTAAAATACAAGTTTGCAAATGATTTGATGAAATTGTCAAATTTACTATGTCCCAAAAAAAGCATGGTGAGTGAAGTCAAATATCAAGATAATGCTATTTTTTTTATTAAATGAAAATGACATTTTTTTTTTCAAAATTAGTTCTTAATGGTCAGACGTTGCAGTAAAGGGAAGAGTGGAAGCTTCATCATGACAATTACTCCGTGAGCAGGCTTGAGTGTGAAACAATTTTTACTTAAATTCAACATGATCTACTTTATCTATCAGTCATTTTCACTCGATCTATTTATTCTCTTGAATGAAAAAATGCCTCTTTTTTTTTTTTTTTTGCTGAATTAGAAGTGGTAAAAAAAACAACATGCAGGTATTAAAAGGCTTCATTTTGTGTTTCCAGACTACTTTGAAAAATGAAAAACATTTTTAGATTGGTGTATTATATTAAATGGACATTACTTTGAAGGAGATTAAATAAACATTTTTTTAAAATAAAATTCCAGTTATTTTTCAGTCCCCCTCGTAGGTAAACATGGGTACTCAATGATTGTCTGGTAGTAAATTCCAACCCGATTTTTAGACTAGTTTTGGCTATTGGCCTTCATTAATAAGAAGCATATGTAAATAAAAGTTGCACAGAAATCATTGTTGATAATATAGATAGATAATAGTTGATCTTTAAACTGAAAAGGTGGTTTAATTATTGTGAAAAATTTATTATAAGCATAATGCATATTGGTTAATGATTATGCTATACTTTTCTGATAAGAATTTTAAGTATGACAGTTATATTTTTATTTTGGTATTTAATAATTTAGAATTGTTATTCAACACTGCTTGATTAGCATTCATAATAAATTGGACTTTAGTTAGTATGCTGTAACAACACTGAAAACTTTAGCACTTTGCATGTCTTATCAGAGAGTCTTTTATGGTTTTCTTTTTACATTTATATGTAAGGATATGCATAAATACTTTATTTACATATATTTAAAATTTTCATTCCATTTCACATTTATTAAACACATGAATAAATCAACTGAAAAAGTAAAATTAATAATCCCCCCCCCCCCAAGATGCATGTGCGCTGAACCTACATTCTTCAGTTGGTCCAGTTCACAATTACACATGTCTTAATATCATACTACTACTTTTTGCCTTTGGCACCATTTTTAAACAAATACATTAATGATTATTATACTTATTAATGTAAAGATTATTATATTATTCCTAGTCTAGATATAAACTTCAAACTCAGTTAAAGATTATTATATTTATTTATTTGGTTTTTCTTTTGTTATTAAATATAGGTATGTGTGTATGAAGTTTGTCATTTATAAATCATATTGTAATATAGAGTTTGAACACAGACTTTCAAGCTCGTCTTAGTTGGTCACTTAATCTCATACAATGGATATATATGGCCACACACATGTGAATAAGATGAATGATCTCCAATATATGTATTTCATGCTGAACCAGCACTCATCACTTGATCCCGATCATTTCCCACACATATATATAATCATCACTCAATCTATATTAAGATAACAAATCTTCATACTTTTGTGGACAGACTTCAATCTACTCTACCCTCCAACTCTTTAACCATCCATACCATTGAAAATCTGATTATGGAACACCCAAATCCTTTATTAATGTCAAATATTGCTGGTTTAGCATAAAATACGTATATTGTAAATCATTATGTAATAGATTGTGATCTGGGCTAACTGAAGAGTGCTGGTTCAGTTTAAAATGCATCTTGTTAGTCAGTTATCTCTTTTAGATATCTTTATTTATATTTTTAAAATATGTGTTAGAATAGAAGTTTTAAGTATATACAAAAAAGATAATATATATGGAAAAAAAGAAAGATGAAATTGGATTAATGTTAGTTATATTCAATAAATAAATATATATTCATCTCTAAGTCACTAGTCTGAGAAACAGTTTAATAACCGTTAATGTATTTATCTAATTTGAATAGTTTAATGCTGTAAAAGCAGGGAGTTTGAAGCTTGTAGATCTAATTCTTGTAACTAAATATTTTGTTCTATGAATTGTAATACATATTATAATAACATTTTAAAATTAAAATTGATAACATACACAAATGTAAAGGTATCAGATATTTATATGTATGAACAATTGATATATATATATATAAATTTATACATCAGTAATTTTAATAATTTGATAATTTATAATATGAATTTATACATATTTATACTTACTCATTTATTATGTAAGAATATATATTTATTATAAATATATACAGGTATATTTTTAAAACTTTCAGTCTGTATATTATTATTCATTTTTTGTAAATTACTTTGAATGCTAATTCAACTGTAGGAATGCTTGACTGTTGAATGAAAGGTCTCTACTACTAATTCCTAAATTAAGGAGTTGGGAAAAAAAAAAATCAACCTGGCCAATTGAATGCATTTATTGCTGTATTGTCTATTACATTGTTTAAATATTGTTTTCCCATGCATTGTATATAAAGATAACTGTTTAAATTATTCAAAATATCTAAAAATAATATCCATAATTAAAAAATTTTATAAGAAATTAATGCAATTGTTTTAAAATATTGTTTTGCTGTTTCACATATTAAGAAAGTTTTAAATTTTGAAAAGCAATGACATTAAATTTTTCAGAATTGTAAAAATTGGAAGATATTTACCACATAGAGCAGACTACTGATGTCACTCAAATTTATGAAAACATGGTGTTCCATAATTTTTTTGCTCTCTCTTGACTAAAATCATATCAACAATATATTTTTAAGAGCAATTATCCTCGCACTACTCAGAGCAGAATGCTCTTTTCAGAAGCTGGTTTTTGACCCTTGTCTTTGTCAATTAAAACTAGAATTTAAAGCTGGAACTAGTGCATCTAGCAACTATCTTCTACCCCTTCATATTAATCAAACTAATAACTGAAATTTGGAAGCATGTGAGTATTTGAGAAAATTATTAATATTGTTATTAACCTTCTTAGTTAAAGAATAAAAGATACCTAAAGTTGTCATAAAATCAGGATCTCTAAAAGATATAGAAATTGATTGGTGTCAATCTACATAATTGTGCGATGGATTTAGCTTGGGTTCAAAACCTTAGGTTTTTTATTTCATTTCAGGATATTAACTAGAATATTCTAAAAGAATAAAAGGTGACTGCTAAATGCATAAGTGCATTAATTCCAGCTTTGAATCCAACATGAAGGTGGGAATTTTATAGCATCATTTGGTAGCCACTGATTACTCAAGTTTGTACTAGATGGCTCTAGAGTAGGGTGAAAATAACTACTGTATTTTAAGATCAGTGTAGGTAATTTTTGATTTGGTTAAGGTGATTTAAAATCTTATTTTACTGGAGATATTGTATAATGACACAATCTATTTATAAATGGAGATTGGAAGATTTTTTAAAATTTCTTTTCAAACATTAGTTATCCTTTTAAATATATAATTATAAGGGTCTTATACTTGAACTTTCAAACTCCCTACATCTAACCAATCTACCTTGTACAACTGGTACACATGACCACATACATGTGAAAAAGATAAATGATTTCCAGTATACTTATTTCATTCTGAAACAACACTCATCAGTTGGTACAGATCACCATCTACCATACATATATACAATCAGTGCTCAGTTTATATTAAGATAGCAAATCTTTAAACTTTAATGTCTCCAACTCTTCAGCCATCCATTTCATTGAAAATCTGAAGACGGAATGTTTTCAAAGCCCTTGTTGATGCCAATATATATATTGAAGATCATTTATCTTTTTTCCATGTATGTGGTCATGTGTTATATAAGATAGATTGGATAGATGTAGTTAGCTTAGAAGTTCGAGTTCAAGTCCATTATAATTGTATTAAGTTTAGTATAGAAAATATACATATATTTAAATATTACATATTCATATATAAGCAGAAAAAAGTGATTTCTGCAGTTAGTGTTGCTTTTAAAAACTATTTATC
The DNA here is from genome assembly GCA_028023455.1 of Epiperipatus broadwayi. NCBI lineage: Eukaryota > Metazoa > Onychophora > Udeonychophora > Euonychophora > Peripatidae > Epiperipatus > Epiperipatus broadwayi. The sequence continues at coordinate 1,002,123 of JAQFVV010000009.1, read as the reverse complement.
TTAAATGTTTTTGAGAATATTATGGACTGTAGGAAAACAGAACAATAAATTACATGATTAAATGACTAATGACCAGGTTGAAATTATTTTTTATGATTATGTTAGGAAATGATCTAGTTTATTTTAAAAATATATGTTGGTGATAAAAAGGATGACCTGGATGAGGTGGTTTTTTTCCCATCATCATAATGATGATCTGAAAAACCAAGAAAATAAGTCATTCTGAAAAATGTTTTTCATATGATTATAATCCAGGAGTCAGTGATGACTTCACATTAATATCTTTATTTCAAAATTTAGAATACTCTAAATCCTTTGATTCTAAAGCCATTTCCTTAAATACTACTTTAAATAAACTTTTTTTCAGTTACTAAGTATCGGACTTTGTCAGATGTTTATATTTTAATTCAGTTAAGTGTCTTTCATTTAACATGATAATTGATCCTTTTATTCAATCATATGTATTTGTAATTATAAAATATTTTTAAGCATTATGACCCCTTATTAGAAAATATTATTTGAGTGTTTGTTTTTTTTTAACTATTATGTAATGTATAATGTATATAAATATATGTTGAGTGTATACATTTTATTTTTTTTAGTAATGAAAACTACTGTTCTTCTAGCAGATATTAATGATTTTGTAACAGTAAATGATATTTATAAGAAATGTAAGTTTGTATAATGAAAGAATCATATTCTGCAAGAGATGTGGATAATTAATAATATTATGATATATTATTAAAAATTTCTTAGCCAGGCTTAGGATTTTTGTCATTGAAAGCTTGGCTAAAGATTTTATATATTAATGCAGTTATCCATATACTCATGTAGAATATCATTCTACATTTCACTATTTTTAAGATTTTTGTCATATAATATAATAACTGCCTAAAATGAAAAAAAAAAACCCACAATAATTGCAAATTAATTTTTCTCTAGAGGTTTTTATGATAACTAAAAGGTAACCATGTTCTTGGTGGAGTGACTACCGCGAAATTATTTTTAATTGATTAGTTGGTATTAGTCACAAGCAACGATCAAATTGAACCCTCATAAAAATAAGTTTCCATATAGATTCAATTATATTTCTTGATCATTACCTCCCCCTCCAACTAATAATTTATTACATTAACAAAATAAATAATCAGTTTGGTTCGGATGAAAAATGACAAACAATAAAATTATTAATAACAACAATAATAAAGAATAGAATTATATGATAATAATAATGATAATATAAAAAAATTTATTTACATTTTTACAATTAAGAAAATTATATGGCAATCATACGCGAGAGGGAAAAAATCTTTATAACTTACAATCTCTTTGAGGATAGCTGTAGAAAGTTCAGTTGATTTACTTTAATATCTTTGTGAGTTCACATATATATTTTGTATCTGTAAATGTGGGAATATGGCCATTAATCATTAAATTTTAATGTCCGCTGTAATATAATATTTTTGGTAGTTTTCTTATGAGAGTTTCCTTTGCAATTTTTTTCTGAGCATTTAAAATAAATAGATTCACAGATTAATTTATAGAAGTACATTTCCATGGGATACTTACTTTAGATGACTAGTTTTTCTTTTATAGCAAGTAACTATCAAATGTTTCGTCAGCATTGAATAGTGATGAATAGATTGGCAGAATAAAGGTTAATTTTTAAGCCATATTTTTGCCTACAGCTCTAGTCAGCTACAATGCTGGAAAGATCAGGTAAAGCATTCTGAAGGGTTCTCTATCATAAAATGCATTATATTAACTTAAAAATTCTTATAAAATTTTATTGACCTTTATACAGCGCTATGAGCAAATCTGAAGTAGTGGCAAGGAAAGCGTGAGGATAGACCACTCACATTAAATTACTATTTACGATGTCTGAGCATTTGAGTTTTAGGAATAAGTGGATTCATTTTATTCCTGCATAAATACTATATCTTGTATTGGAAAGGAAAGTATTCATTTATTATTAACACTCGCAAAAAGCGCATGCACAATTAGCTTGAAAGGCTGATATTTGAATGTAATATAATTAATTGTAAACATAGCGCTATATAAAAATAAATGCTTATTTACATATGATTAAGTTTCAGTTAGAGTGACGTTTAGTAAATTCTAGACAATTTCACCGACGTCATTTATTCAGACATCGTAAATAGTAATTTAAAGTGAGTGGTCTATCCTCATGCTTTTCTTGCCAGTACTTCAAATTTGCTCATATATAAGCATTTGAGTTGTAGGAATAAGTGGATTCATTTTATTCCTGCATAAATACTATATCTTGTGTTGGAAAGGAAAATATTCATTTATTATTAACACTCGCAAAAAGTGCATGCACAATTAGCTTGAAAGGCTGATATTTGAATGTAATGACCTCTATACTGTAAAAGACATGACGATGAAGTGTGTTACAATTTTTCTCATGGTTTGGTTCTCATAGCAATGTGTTTGTTTTAAAAAAATATAGTCTTTAGAATAAAATAACACATTTTATCTTTATACTTATTTTTAACATTTTAAAATCACTTTAAAATTTATTCTATATCTTTTAATATTTGTTATAAATAAAAAAAAATATTATCATAAAAGCAATGCCTGTAAACTCATATATGAGGGTTACATTTGCCCCTCCTCTATTTAGAAATAAAATAGAGTCGATTTAGCCATAAATATCACTCGATTTTATTTCCATGTAAAAGGACAATTTCTTTCAATTTTACAATAATGTCATTCTTAACCATACTTCTTTGGAAATAGACTTAAAGCTGATATGACCATAAAATAATGCCATTTTTACAGATCCTGTACATTGGTATTCATATAAAAAAAATTGTTTCATTAATTCAATTAAAATTATTATTGAATTTGATCATCTGTCAGCAATGTTGAGATTAACAAGGAAATCTCCCACTGACTGAGTATATCATGCAATATGAATACCAGAGAAATATCTCGAGCACAAACATAATATCACCAAAAATATAATGAACAATGCATTTAAATAAAGCATTGCTCTATTACAAGACTTAGAGGCTGACAAATATCAAAATATGCCTGGCTCATATTTGAGACTTAGAGGCTGACAAGTATACAACTATGCACTGTTAATTAAATATAAGCATATTTATATATTAACACAGTTATCCACATACTCATGTGGAATATAATTCTACATTTTGCTGTTTTTAATATTTTTGTCATATATATATATATAGTAAAAATTTTTTAGTCATAGATTCAATTACTCAAAAACATCTCAAATTCAAAGTCGCTTATTTAAATATATAGTCATAGTTATATAGTTGTATTTATATAGAAAAAAGAAATCAAACTTAGAATGTTTTCAGTACTTATAGCCATCTTTTGAACCAACATCGAATTGAGTGACTATATTATAAATTTCCAATAATTACTAGTAAAATGTTTATACCATGCTTTTTTATATTTTAAGCTTTATATTATTTCTCTCTTCATAAATTATACTTGGTGTTGGGATGAAAATAATTATAGTCAGATTCTGTTCACACAACTATTCATAGAGCTTATTAATATCAGTTTTATTTTTATTTAAACTGAAATATAAGTATATTTATATTAGCATGAATCTTTTTGTAGGTGACTTCATTACAACTCTTATTGTAATTATTGCAACTTGATATTGATTTATGTCTATTAAAGCTATTAATAGTAAAATAAAAGCCAAACATTAAATTTTCAGAAAACATTATTTAATTTCTTTCTAAAAAGATGTATATAACAAGGCACAGTGATTTTTTTGTTTGTTTGTTTGTTTTTTGATTGAATATTTAAGAACATGTTTATTATAGAAGATAATCACATATTTGAATTATAAATTTCACTTACATTCATATTTTGCAAAATCATTTGTTTTATGTAAATCTAAAAATTTTGGTATGTTTAGTAGCACAAAAAATCTTATTATCATTTTTATTTCAATTGCCTTTTTAAAAGATTATTAAGAAAGAAAGTAGAGTAAGAAAAAAGTTTTGAAGATGAGAAGAAAGGATAGGAAATTATTTAGTCAAATCATTTATTCAATAGATCATAAAAATTTACTATATAAAATGTTCTATTTGTGCTTAAGAGAAATAGATTTAGATTGTTTAAAATCATTAAAAGGAACTACACCAAAAACTTATTTCAATAAATTATATATTTTTATAAAAATCAAAATATAAAATTAACATTAAAACAATATATATATAAATATTAGGGCTTCCTGATAGGATTTTATTTCTTATACTACTATAGTCCAATTTAATACAGGGGAGTCATGATATCTCCTTATTTTGTTTTAAAACTCCCATAGTAAATATCATATATAGCAAATAATAGCTTACATTTTGTTAAAAGCTTTATTTACAGTGAGTATTGTTTACTGTAATATCTTGTAATTATACAGTACTTTCCAACACATACACATTGTATATATATATATATTTAATCAATAAAGCAAGTCATATGTCGTGTGACTTGATTTAAGCTTGCATTACAGATGTGTAATATAGGGAGAGTACCAATAGCTCTAAAAAGCTTTAATTAATAAGTGCTGCAAGAGAAAGCATTCAAAATCTATCTAGAATAATCCCTATCCTCAGACCGGTTTCAAGTTTTTGACTCACTTCAATAAGGTGCTAGGACATTCAGACACTAGATCTAAAATATCCAACTCAAACCAGCACTTATCTAATATGTAACTATTAAGTAGAAAATCTGAAATTTTCAGACATGAAATCTGGCTACCTAACTTAAATAGCTATATGGTCTGAAAGCACTTCAGCCTCACCATATACTAATAGCTTCAACAATATAACATTGCCAAAGCTACAAGGGCAAATTATAATAATCAATAAAGGAAATCATATATCGCATGACTTGATTTAAGTTTGTATTACAGATATGTAATATAGGGAGCATACCAATAGCTATAACAAGCTTTTATTGATAAGTACCGCAAGAAAAATATATAGTATGTATATGCAAATTAACATTATAGTATAAACAAATTTTTATAAAAAACAATAATGTTATTAATAATAAAATAATATAGCAGACTTATATATATATATATATTTACTAGTTGTATGAGTCACTCAAAAAAAAAAGTTACTGTCCTATTAATGTAGATGTTTGTTTTTTTTTTAAAGAAAATGGGCAGCAAAGTGTCAGACTCTTGATCTTCTGAACCCTTGATATATCAAAAAAATCCAGTTTCATCATTCAAGACAATATTTTTTTTTTTTTTATTAATTTTTTATTTTTTGTTAATTCTATGAAAATATAGTAGCAATTTTGTTATCAGTAGATGCAGCTTCTCTGGTTATTTTGTAATTCCTTTGGAATCTTTATAACCACTCCTACTTGCAGTTGGATGCTTTGGAATGAACTGTTTCAGATTCTTAGCTAAACTCATAGAGATTTTAAGGTTTCTGATGTAACATAGGAACATCTACAGAAGTAGTACACTGGTTCTCTTTTGTTTCACAACTAAATTGATAATTTTTGTTTATTACTTAAAAACTTACTTTACAAATTCTCTTAAATTTTGTAGAGTCTCTCATTTTATATTTAGAAAACATTGTACTGTATTAAACTTTTGGCAAAAAAAATTGAAGAAAAAAATACAAGTACTGTCAGTATGATTTAAAAACAAGGTCATATAAGAATTGTAGATTTGATAAGTGTGCTCCAAGATGAAAAAATGATTGTTGCAATACTATGATATACACTTGTAATATTTATTAAATTTATGAATTTTAATGTTTTTATTTGTGTTTGTTTACATTTTTTTTGAATAGCATACAATTGAAGTATGCATATTTGCACAGCATCCATTGCAGTTTCATTGTATAACTCAAGTTTACTAATATAATAATGATGATTACTTTAATTAAAGTGATAGTAATTACTACGAGAAAATCGGGTGAAAAGAGAATAGTTTCTGTTCAGTTTTTTTTCTCTTATTTTTTATTATACATTAATTTTAGAATTGCAAAATATTTTTATACCAGTAAAAAAGAAGACAAGTAATAAATATAGTTAATGTTGTATTTGAACAGCATGGAAAACATCCGCAATAAGAGCTAATAAAAGCAAAGGTAAATCATGGGTTCAGGGACCATAAAAGCACACACTTCTCCCGGAGAAAGCAATGTCATATTACAACCATATATTTTGTTGTTTTTGTAGTTAACATAGTGATATTCATCTGATCAACCCCATTAGCTTAGGATTTTTGCCTTCTAACCAATAATAAGTAGATATCTATTTTCTGGGCATTGCTACATAACTATTACTTAATAAGGGGAGAATGTTTGCCAAGATTAAATAAATACCAAAAGGAAGATTTATTATAACTAATCATCATTGACTTTTATTAAGAACTGTGAGTTGAATCAAGCCAGGTGAGCATTTAAAATATTTTCAAATCATAAGCAACTTAGATTTTTCTTTTAACTACTTGGGTCAAGGATGCCATATTGAATTTTTTTAAAAACTAGCCTGAGACACAATTTTCACAATAACTTCAGTTTTAATTATGTTAGAGCAAAAAAAAAAATTACATTAATAGAAACTAGGAAAAACTAAGGAAAACAATAAGTCTGAGACAAATAGTGATAACCATTTAAAAAATAAGGAAAAAAGAAATTTCAACATCCAAAATAATTATTACTTTATTGTTTGTTCATAATTTCTAATTCATCATGAACTAAGTTTTAATTATATCTTCAGTTATAATTTCTTTGTATTCCTCACAAAATTATCTTTCAAACCATATATAATATGTCTTACCTGAGATAATCCATAGCTTCAGAATTTCCAAAACAAGTCGTATATGAATTCATCATTTTTATCTTGAACCACAAAAGTTATCAAATGTCAAAGACGTCTATAAGAAAAAGATTCATTCTAAATAAAAGATACAAAAATCATTTCCAGAAGATAAATATGCATTTGTCATCATAGAAATTGGCTTCTTGTCTATCTAAGACTAGAAATTGTAGGCTACTGTCTGTATCACTGATAAAATGAGTTTCATCTCTTTATTTTATATTTTTTTGTGATATTCTTTATGCACACCAGTAATGTTTATATTCTTTATGCACATGAGTGATGCTATCTTATTGTATTTATTGTATCACATAAATATAATTTATTTGCATATAGTCCATTTGTTAGCTATAGACTTGAAAATAATATAATAAAACATATAGCAAAACCAGAGTGACTCCAAAGCACGATTATCAAAGCATAGGCAAGAATTAGAATGATTATTTGTCTGCATATGCAGTCTTTCTGTACATTTGATTACTAGTTTTGTAAATCATTACTTGTAAACACAAACACAATATATAAACATAATAATAAATAATAAATTATTAAACTTTTTGAGAATCATTATTTTTATAAAATAAGTTTATTTGTATAAAATAAGTGGATTAGAACTTTAAAAAATTACCATAGATATGAATTCTATATGAGCATAAATAAATATATAATTTTATATCGACATACACCAACTACAAACTAAAATTAATAAAAATCATCATTTTTCAAATAATTAAAAAAAAAATTAAAATTGTATATTTACAAGTCTGATATTCTGCTTTATGTTTAGACTCCATTGTAGGCCTTGTTTGTTTATCAGAGTACTTTTACTCTGATTAAAGTCTATTTGAAGGCCGATATGTATTTTCTGTCTTTATCACTTCGTGGAAATTACAAAAATGATCAAAAAAAAAAAATAAAATACGCTGCTTGCTAAAAAATTTAATAAAAAATCCAAATTTCTTCAGATTTTTTTGTGTAGACATCATTGGAAAGCTATGTCAGAGATCTATCAATTGCCCATATTTCGTTTGACGTCATGCTTATACTTTTTACGTCAGTAAAAGAAAGAAAACATTTCGACCGATCAAAAAAGATGCGGAAGTCACCCGCTTAATGATGTATTAAGTAATAGTTAATTCCTGCAGAAATTAAACATGATCCAAGTATATTACTGTCATCCATTTGAAATATAGTTGACTAGCAAAAAATTGCTATAGTTGTTTCCTCCATAAATAATTATATGGCTATTTGCTCAAGATTGTGATATTCAAGTACCAGGCAGTTTGAACACAATAGCTGAAATATTGATCCAAAAACCATTAGCTTGATCCTATTATTTTTCTACTGTTCTAAGCTGCACAGATATAAATGATAATTGAATGATTAGTTTCTCAGTGAGAGAAGAATCTTAAGATATTGAAGCATCAAAATAGTAAAGAACTTTTAATTCAAGAACTTTTAGTTTTAAAGTCTGTCATTTTTTTCTATACTAATTACAGAGGTGGTGTTTTCATCATAATTAAAAATAAATGTTAGAAATGTTTTAAACTTTATTGAGATTATAAATTTGAACACTAGATTATATTCTATTACCATTATTATGAACCATTTAATATTTAGATCTTATTACTTTATTTTCTATAAATCATTCTCATTGTAATGAAATTCTTAATTAGAATATATAAATTATGCCACTTTTTAAATATTTACCTGTAAATAAAAAATGAAATATATTTCCTTTTTATCATAAACTTATGATAATAATAATAACAGTCTGAAATGAAAAGCATAAGTATATAAAAAAAAGCTACTTTATGATAGTTTTGATTTAAAAAAAAAAAAATTAACGAAAGTATTATTTTAAATCATGAAATATTAACTAGCACAGTCATAGATTTCATATAAAAAATTTAACTATTACTCAAATGAACAAAGAAGGACTGAAATAAACACATTTCTCTTTGTAAAGATTATGGCAATGTTGTTGTGATTACAAATATGTCTGTGTCTTAGAATTATAAGAAAGCATTAATTAGCTTTTTAATATTCTCATCTTAGCCTGGAATCAGCTTGATTTATAACCTCTAACACTGTAAGAATAATGGCATAAGCAGTTTTCAGTTATTACAACATTATTAATAGACAATTTCTTAAATTGTTAAAATAAAACAATTTGTTTTAAATTAATTAAAACTTTTAACAATATAATAAATAAATAATAAAATGGCAAGCTTTAGAATTAATTATTTTGAAAGAAAGATAAATCTCAGACAAAATTCTTTTTTTTTTCAAAAAACAATCTTTCCATAGTTCTTTATATAAAATGCAGATTTATAGTCTTCATAATCTTTATTGCTTTTTTTTCATTTGTTGATTCTTGCTCAGATAGATTGCTATAGATTTTATTTGTAAACATGAAAATTGTTTGGTTTTATATGCATACTTTTTCTGTAATTCAAATATACATAAATATCAATATATTTTAGATAGAGAATAATTCAAAAGAAGCACTTGCACAGTAGAATGCAGTCATTTCTTAGCAAGACATTAGAATTTAACTTCACAACAGAAATAGTTATGACAGTGATAGAATTGATTAGCAAGTATTTGGAAGTTTATTGGTGATCATTTTGTGCACCTTTTTCCAACACTGATCTTTTACCATAATTTATGGCTCGATGTTATATGTTTCATGGCTTCTAAACTTTACATCAAGTACTTGTCCTCTGTTGATAGAAGAAAACATTTAAATGCATCGTTTCATTAACTGTTACTATTATTCTTTGTTTTGATCTTATATAACATCACAGAATATTTTTTGAATAAACAAACCATTTTATTTCAATTACTTTGCTGTACTTTTTTTTTTTTGTAGCACATATATTTTTAAAAACATTACTCACCATTTTTGATAGTTAAATTTGGAAAAATGTGTTTTTTCAAATTTAAAACTAGTTTCAATATGTTTTTCTAGGTTCTTTTTATTATAAGTAAATTAATTTACAAATAAAATAAATTTCTATCGTGTCTATTACATATAAGTAAAGACATATAAAAAAATAAATTTAGTACAACTAAATATTTCTATCACATTTATTTAAATCATCTTTCTATTAATAACTATGTTTAACTATGAAGGCATTATCATCATCAATGATCATTTTGCCTCAATATATATATATAATTGATATTATAAGAGTTAAAATTGTACAATTTTGAAATGATTATTTTAATATATACTATATGTATTTTAGATTTCTCAAACAAATTTCCTGCTCGTGCAGCTTATCAGGTCGCTAATTTGCCTAAGGTAAAAAACCTAATGAATATATGTGTTTGTCTCTTAAGTGTATTAATATATGTGTGTGTATATCTATATATGTGCAGTTTTGATAGTGGAGTTATCGTGCATTTTTCTTATTTAATGTAAAAATTTTTGCTTAGATGAATTTTTAAAAATATGTAATAAAAGTCCATATTTTTATCTTCAAATTTTATTATTTTTTTTTTTTTATAAGCTCTACCTGTATTTTATTTGCCATATTAATCATCTGATTTAGTGGTTTTGTAGTGAAGCCATATAAAACTTTGTGATAAAAAGAATTTTTTCCATATAATAGTTGCAAATAAATAATTTGGGCAATTTCCCAAGATTTCAATGTAATAATTGAATGGGGAAATATAAATATATTTAGGCAGTTGATGATAAAAAACAAAATTGAAAACATTACTTTTAAAAAATTATAATATTTGGAAAAGTTTCTTAGAAGTAAAGTTGAAAATGTGTATGTATTTTGTGTGTGCATGTATAAAATAAAATATTAAAAATAATAGAATATTTATATATTTTATCAACATGGTTTTTTATGTGTTCTCTTTTTTTATAAATTGATTAAAGTTATGCTATCTATTGACATATCTTTGTTACAATAATTGAAATTAATTACACTTTTCATTTAATTTTATTATTGATAAGTCTTCACACATTCTCTATGATGGGATCTCATTTTGACATAAGTTCATTAATCTTTAGAATGTCCAATATTGATTTTACATAATTGCTATTAATTTTTGCAAAACATTTCTCACATGAATATATTATTTGGAATATATTTTTTATAAATTTATTCTTATTATTCATAGCTTTCCTAAGCTGGTGTTTTATTTAATATATTATTTGCTGTTTATTATGATTTATTCTATTATTTCATTTCCTTTTTATAATTTTTTGATGTGTTTAAGAACATATGAGAAGAGAAATTGTTTGTGAAACATTTTACTAGTATGATTCATAAATTAATCTTTTGTGTCTTTTCATAAACAGAATATAACGCTAACAGTATAACTATTTTTTTTATTGTTAATTTTTTAGTGCTTATAAAATATGAATCTTTTCCATCAAATGGCATATTATTTCCAATCTGTATTAAATCAATTTTAATGAAAAATTGTTCTATGTTTTATGCCATAATGCAATATCTTTTAATTTTAAATTAAGTTGTGATACTAGAATCTTGGTTTCTTTATTTTTCACCTCTTTTTTAAAAGATACTATTCTATTTCTTATCATTTTTCTGGATTTCTTTACATTTTTTATATATATATACTTTATATGAAAACTAATTTTGGATGGGAATTTAGATAATGATTTTTGTTTAGTTATCAATCTTCAAAAATTCAAGCACTTATCAGTCCATAATGGAAGAAAATTTTTTATCAACTTTTAATTCACTGATTATCAGCTAAGGATTGGAAATCAATTTAAATATTTTGAACTTGAATGTTGCACTAACTCTGAGTACTGCACTTAAGAGTTAGAAAATTTTTTTCTTAACGATATAATCACTTTCACTAAATCTACCAAATTTATTTTGTAGAATCAAGACATGAACTTTTCAACAATGTAACATAAAAATACTTTATAGTAATATGTTGGCAAAATTATGAAATCATTCCATATGTTTTTCAGCTTTCTGGATGTAATGATATTGTATCTGCTACTGTAATGGCTTGGTCTTCATATGAAGCAAGTGAACAATAAAAGTCTTCCTAAAAAAATATATTATGCTAAACTTGAACATGGATTTTATAAGACATAATAACTATTCTATATTATAAAAATTATCTTAAAGCACTTATGAGATGTAAGATTGTTGACTGTGGATATGCAGATGTTAAAGTCTTTTAGAAAGAAAAGTTAGCATCATAAAATATCAGGTAAACAGATTAAAAACTAGCATATGATAAATGACTGCCAAAAAGAAATTGCTGTTAACCAAAAGGAAACACATGATTTCTTTTTGAAGCTTTAGAAGAACCAAACAGCAAATTCCTAATGTTCACTTTTTATGGTTTTGTTATTGCAACTGTTATTATTGTGTGATTACTCATTTAGTAAACAAATATAGATGGATTGATTACCAATATGCATCAACCAGCATAGCGAATTTACTAACTTTATACCTCTGAGTTTAAGATAAAGCATCGCCAAGGTCTTTTTTCTCAATTGCCTTATCTTTCTTAACTGAAATATCAATTAAGTTTTCTTGAAAGCAAGATAAATGTATATGTAAATGATATTTTTTAGTTTTTAATAAATCATGACTGACAAAACTAAATTATGTACCTTATTCCTAGGAGGCTATAAAATCATTAGTCAAGGCAGTGGTTGATAGTCTAAGACAGAGGGTAGTAAGAATCCCCTGATTTCAGACCTAGGTTGCCATTCGATGATACTTTTTATTTGGGTACCTACTATTGGAGATCTCTTTCAAGTGAAGAAAGATTGCCTGAATTGGAAGAACTATCTAATATTAAATGGGTCATTGTTGAATATTGTGAAGTTAGAAGAAAAAATGAAAAAATTGATTTAAAAATGAATTTGTATTTTACTAAAGGCACAAATATTGGAAGCACAAATGTTGTGGAATTTATTATAAATAAAAAGTGAAAGAACAATATTGTGGAGATTAATACTATATCAAACAGAATGGCAAAATAATTATTTGGATTAATGAAAGATTAATGGAGGATAAAATAAAACAATGACAAACATGGATTAAAATCAGAAATGACTGACAGTTTAATACATTACAGCATATTATGAAATTCAAATTAAAAACTTGTTGCAGATTTTTCTTAAATATGTATAAGTTTTTATTCATTTGCAAAAATATTACTGCATTTAAATTGTAATAATTTATTGTTTTACTACTGAAATAAATTATACAATAGATTTTAAAAACTCATATTCATTGTTAACATTTTTTGAATTTATATGCACAAAATAGTGCTGCTGTCTAAGAATGGATAGACTGATGAAGCTTCTTAATACTATGTCTGATGAGATTGTTGACTCAGTTTTTAAAACCATTAAATTGTTTTATTGAAAAGGTTACTGTGAACATAGCAATTATTATTTGTTTTCATTTCTTTTAATATTGTGAATATAGGCATTTAGACCAAGTTTGATCTCAAATATATTTTCTCAAAGTGATTTGGGATTGATTAGATTTGGAATAAAAGACTTTTTAATATTTTTTAGTACATGCATAAGTATATATTTTTTAATTTTTCATTCAAACATCTGAACTTTAGTAGAATTTAAGCAATTATTTTTTTGCTGTTAGTTGCTTCAGCCAATTTTTATGCTTTCATCTTATTTTTGATTTTTTTAATGATATACATTGTCTCAGAATTTTGTTTTTTGCACTGAAGAATTATAGGAAAGTCATAGTAGCACTTGTGGACAATGAGAAAATGAAGTTTTTAGTTTTTTAAAGTAAACATTTTTATTCTTGATTTAAATACATTCTATCTTGTGTGAATTTTAAATTTTCTCTTCAAATTGTTTTCTGCAAATATCATTTGCTGATTAATGTGCCTCAATTCTAATATCTGGTTAAGATTGTTCAAACTAGCAAATGAGGCTTGGGCATAGGTTTTTTTATTTGTGATCCAGATTTATATCTCTCAAAGGGCCTATAAACCTGACACTTGCATTATTTTAGAAAAGATTAAAACAGGCAAAACTCTCCATACAGTAGTACCACTCAGTGCAAGCCAGAGTAATCAATGGATGCCAAAAGGTTTGTGCATAAAATCCCTATCTAGTGCCTACTCATTCAGTATCCCCAGATTAGTTTCTAGCTTGTTGCTTTCATTAGTGAGGAGCCTTCGATCTGAGAGCACTGCATCTAGATCTTAGGATCTAATGCAACTCTCCAGATGCCACCTTTTATCTCTACTTAACTACAAAACTATGAGAATAAAATTGAAAACACCATAATATTTTCAATCCAAGCTCATTAGCTTAGTCATGTAGGTCTGAGCTCAGTTCAGTACCCATACATTTTGGTGTCTTTGGTTCTTTAATAACCATAGCCACCACTATCCTATTAGGGAGGATTGGTATTAAACCATTAACCATCACATGATCACCATTTCTTATGCTTGCCCATAACTGTTATTAAAATAGGAAAAACTCTCCATGCAATCCTGCCTAATAGGATAGTGGTGGCTATGGTTATTAAAGAACCAAAAATGCCAAAATGTATGGGTAATGAACTGAATTCAGACTTATATGACTATATAAGCTAATGAGCTTGGATTGAAAATATTATTGTTTTCAATTTTATTCTCATAGTTTTGTAGTTAAGTAGAGATAAAAGGTGACTGCTGGAGGGTTGCATTAGATCCTAAGATGTAGATGTAGTGCTCACATACAAGGCTCCTCATTGATGAAAGCTAGAAGGTAGAAACTAGTCTGGGGATATTGATGAGTAGGCACTAGGTAGGGATTTTATGCACAAACCTTCTGGCATCCATTGATTACTCTGGTTTGCATTGAGTGGCACTACTGTATATAGAGTTTTGCCTGTTTTAATAACCGTTATGAGCAAGTATAAGATAATAGTGATCATGTAATGTTTAGTAATAAAATATAAAGATAATTTTATTTCTGTGGTATTCTTTAAATTAATTTTTTTTTTTATGTTAATCTATTTTTAAAATAATTGTAATATTTTAACTAGAATGTCTTTGATTTATTGGTTGTCTGTATCCAAGGATTTTCAAATTACGGTCCAAAAGCTGGATTCAGTCCCCAAAATTGGGTTGACAATTATTCAGTATCCATGATATGATGCAAATTGTATTAAAATTTGCATATCAAAATTTTATAGAAAATTTTTTTATGACATTGATTGCTTTGGTAATATTCCATAAAATAACTTAGTATAATTTTAATATGTTTAAATATTCTTTTAAAACATTTTATGTACCTGTTATTTATATTAAATAGAATGATTTTAGTTCCTCTATGACTAATGGACTTGAGTTGATTTCACCTGAACATGGCTTCTCTTATCTTCTTGATTGTTTAGATGAATGTGGTAGAATTAAGAATCTAGGAATATCAGTCAATGAATAGTAAAGTTAAAGTTTAATTAGTATTATATTTTGACATTTCAAGGAAAACAACAATTAGTTTGATATTCATATAATCAAATTTTAGTTGTAATTTTTTATTCCTTTTGAATTTAGTATTTACTTCAATTCATTTGTGATATTGTGAATTTCCAAAATAAATAAAAAATTTGCTACAAAAATATATAGTAGTCAAGCGTTGTTAGCTGAGAGGTCATTGCAGCTGCCTTGCAAGCAAGTAGTTGGTTGCAGACGGTTGTGGGTTCGCCTCCCGGCCGATGCTATGACATATGAAAAAAAAAAATAGATAGTATATATTCAATCAAACATTTGATCATGTCAGGCAAATTAGCATTAAAAGAAATTGAATGATTAGTCACTCACAAGGTCATGTAACATTTGAATGCCAGAGATGATAAATTGAGCTTTGATCTAGAGAATGTTTAGTTCCCAAATCCATTACTCTATCCTTGTGCTAAAATGAACACTGCTGAAAATAATCAAATTTTTTTATCGCTTGGAAGATCATGTGGTATTAGAGCACTAGAAGTAACACCATTGCCTTTCCATCCAAGTATTTTAATTCATCATTCTTCTACTCTACTAAATTTCATAGGCCACACATCACTATTTATATAATTTTTTACAAACAGGAACATCAGATATGAGATATTAGAAAATCAAAACCACTACATACATGGCATTATTTTGTTGGTTTTTGTTTTATAGTATAATATATCTAATAAAGTGTAATGTTACTATTTGTAATAAATATCTGTGTGTGAATTATTTCTTTTTTTATGCTTTAATTATCACCCATTACACATAATCAGATTCCAACACTACTATTTTGTTACAAAATTTTTGTTGTAGCTCTTTTATAAAAAGAGATGACTGCTGTTAAATTTAGTAAATAAGGGTTAACTTCATGTGAAATTATAAATAAAATGTTTTAAAACTTTTATTTTACATTCTGTTTATTAATTATGAATTGATAATGCTTATGTTTTTTTCATTTTAGTTAACTAATATTTTTTGATATTTTTTATATTATATTTTAGGGAGCTCGCATTGAAATTGAAGCCATTGCTGTGACAGACCCAATTGTTGATAGTGCTGAATGACTAGAACAAGCAAAATTATAATGGACCAAGCTAATTAAATAATTACAAGGCTGAAATATATTAAGTTTGAATGTCTACTGAATTTACATTATTGAATTGATTATTGTATGGAATACATTTGAGTACATGTAAATGTGTTTTGAAATATATATATAATAGAATATTAATATTGGCATTTAATATAAAATAATTTTTAGAAACTAATATTAACTTCTAGCACCATCTTTTTATTAAATTAATTATCTATCTTATTCCATTTTTGTCTATTAGAATTTGCTGGATAATGATGTATTATGAGATAATTGATTAATTTAATAAAAAGTCAGTGCTAGAAGTTAAGATCGGCTTCTAGAAATTATTATATTATATGTATATTCATGTGATATGAGTATTATTAATTCCTAAGTCTAACTGATTCAAAATAGTATCATTTAATATATAGGATGTTAATAAATTATTCACCCATGTAATCTTCTCATATTCATAGCCATTTGATTCCAATCCTTTGTATGGATACCTGATATCATGGATAATAGTAAACCCAATGCCTGTAATACAATTTCATTTAAAAATTATATACCTTTAGACATTAACTGAAATAATGAACTCAAAAATAAAATAATATGGTGATGGAAAAGATACTACAATAATAAATTTAAAAAAAGAAAAAGGACTTTTACATACACATAATCTCAAATCATTGTACATTAATGTGTTTACTGTCTTCTAGTAACAAAAATTGATGATAATAAAATGTAGAAAATTAAAATCTTTAATCATAGTTATTCTATTTTTGAAATGTATTCACAATTGTTTAGTTCCAAAAATATAATAATAACTTGAGGCTTGGGGGGGTGAGGGGGAGTTGGAATATTAAAGTCCTGCTAATAATAGACTGTACCTAATTACTTTAAATTTGTTCATTATGAAGATAAAGCTGTTAAGATTGTATTTTTGCTTTCAAATATCTTGTTTACATATTGAGATAAAGTAAAATGAATAATATAGGCATTGTGACTTAAAAATTAAGCTGTGAATTTTTGATGATATGCCAGAAGGATCATCTGCCCAGCTTCTTTCTCTCTTTTTAAGCAATTTTGAATAATATTTGAAGAAGACAAAATTAATATTTTTTTCTTTCTCTTTTCATTGTAATGGTACTTTTTTGAAAAACATTGTGATAAGTTATATGTCTTCTTTTTTAACTCATCAAAATAGTTGGTATTTGTAAAGTATTCACTGTACAGCCTTTGGTGGCACTGTTTCTAGTTAAAAACAGAGCGATATAACATTACCAGGCCGCTAGATTTTTTTTTCTCTAATATATTGTTTAGTGATCAAATGTATGACTTTAATTCTGTATTTTATTGGTTTACTATAAATTCTGTGTAATGATGCTTTTTATCCTTTTTTCTTTTTTGCTGATGAATTCGTAAATGCTAGTAACTTTTTATCTATTAAAGCCTCATTATGATCTTCAATATATTTTTCTTCAGTTCCTTCATCAATCATTTTTACAAATTCATCTTTCCAAAGTTCATATTCTGCTTGAATAATTTTTTTAACTTCTTCAATCTTCAGAAAGCCTTTAAAGTCATTGATGACCTATTTTATATAATTTTTCAACTTGTA
This sequence comes from Epiperipatus broadwayi, assembly GCA_028023455.1. Taxonomy (NCBI): domain Eukaryota; kingdom Metazoa; phylum Onychophora; class Udeonychophora; order Euonychophora; family Peripatidae; genus Epiperipatus; species Epiperipatus broadwayi. The sequence goes on along the minus strand of JAQFVV010000009.1, from coordinate 984,085 downwards.
TTTTTAGTTTTGGATACTAATTCAGTCACTACTACTTTTATAAATATTACATTTGCAATAGTGAATGATTTCCAACTTTTCATCAATTGAACATTGAATTTAGCTCCAAGGGTTTCAATGAATCTAATCCAATAATTGATGGAGATGTGGTCTTGACATACTGAATGACACTTTGATCAAGAGATTTAAATAAGGCAAAAGTACAATTTTAACATTTTTATCTTTATAGTGAACAGATTTAAAATAATTAGGTGTATTGTGTGTGTCTATTATTAATCGGACTTTAAATTCTAACCATTTCAGCCACAAATATTTTTTAACTTCTGAGATTAAATAATTGTAGAACAGATATTTTTTTATTTTTGAGAGAGAAAGATTTTTAGGTTGATAAAGGACTTTTGATGTAGTCACATGTGCTGCAGCATTTTCATATAATTTCAAAATCTTTTGCTTGTTTTACCTTTTTGTGAATATATGTTTAATTTCTCATTCTTTTACAGAACAATTCAGTTCTTGAAAATATCCCTTTTTTTTTAATTCTGGCAGTAATTTCCTTATTGGAAGATGCAATAAATGTATAGCAATTTTTTGAATCTAAGTAACCATTCCTTACTTAAAGTAAATGATTTAATGCACTCTTTTCAGTGTATTGTATCATTGTTATTTGATGTAATATATTATTATGTACCAAAATATTCTATTCATGTCTTCAAAAAGTTACAAATTTAATGTTTTTTCAAAATTCACTAAACATGTTACACACTGTGGATTTACCTTTACCAAATTTATGAGCACAATTAATATTAGTACAAATTTCTTATGTCATTATTATTTTATGAGATGATGATTTGTTCTCATTGAACATTAGTCATGTTTGCATATGATTTTTTTTTATTACTAAATCAATTTGAAAATAATTAATTTAAGGAAAGCACTTCAAGATTTATTCTAAGCTTACTTTGCACTAATATACAGCAGCAATACAAAGTAAAATAATAACTTCAATTTGATAGCAATCATATGACTGAATATTGTAATACGTGTATGTGATGAAGAAAGTAGCCAACTGAGAAAATTTATGATATTGCTCATACTAGCTGGAGTCTGCTGAAAGTTATGAATTCAATTTTTTTTTCAAACCTGTAGAGATAAAGAGAGACTACTGTAAATTGCTTTACAATTTTATTACTAATAACGGTCATAAATTTAATTTACAGTAATTAACAACATAGCTTAGAAATTTTTGATCTATTTAATTAGACTATTATAATTCTGTCATTCCTTCATTAATCTGAAATTTGATAAATTCTCACATCAAGGCAATAAACATATCTTATGAGAGAGAAGCTAATGTCTTTTTAATCTTAATGATGTTATAAAACTTTTTTGTGTTTTTTGTTCTTTAATAGCCTCATCAAAAACCTACTCATTGAGATTTGTTATTTGGTAGAATTTGTCATTTTAATTTATAGATTTAGTTTCAACTTCTTATAAACCACTTACTTACACATTTGAATATGATATTTGCAGTCTAAGTTTATTATTAGCTTCTCTTTCATAAAATGTGTTTATTGCCTTGATATCTACCAACAAGATTTATGTGAAAATTTATCAAACTTCAAATTAATAAAGGAATAACAATATTGTGATAATCCACTTTAAATAAATCAAAAATTTCCGAGCTATATTATTAATTACTGTAAATTAAATTTATGATAATTATTTGTAACAAAATTATTAAGGCTTATAGAGTACAGGTCTAACAAAAAAATGAATTCATAAATTTCAGCAGATTCCAGCTAGAATGAAAAACATAAATTTTCTCAGTTGGTCATCTTTGGATGACTAAAAATCTTTCTCATGTAGCATATTGTTTTTTTTTTTTTAAAAAAAAATTAAATTATTGCCTGAAAAATTATTTTGTTTGGTAAAGTTACATAAATACAATTGTACCATGTAAAAATAACTATTCTAATAGACAGATCACAAATTACATATTTATTACAATATTGTATGTATATAAAAATGGCAAGCAATTATTCTGCAGGACATATGTTTCAAGAATAAGGTCATCCACTGCTTTGAGTGATGCAAATCTTCCATGATATACAACGATCATGTTCTATATTAATGCCATATTTGATAGTAAAGGATGAATAAAGCACATAATGTAATTTTATATATTAAAACCTTCAACTATATGACCATCTGTATTGGATGTGGTAAATTAACTTAGTCACAACAGACAGACACATTGGGTTTTTTTTTTCTTGTGATTTTGATTATGTTCTGTAAAATAGGAAAAAAATTTGAAGCATTTCGATAATTATCATAAATAGCCTTTGTAATGACAAAATTATTAAGACAATATGGAATGAATAATTATAGACACCCATATAATATGTGAATATTATTTGGAACAGTCTTTTTCTACAACTCTAGTACCTTCTGTTTCAAAAGTATAATGGATCTTTTTTCAAGAATTTCTCATAGTATTTTCATATGGATTTTTATGGCAGCAGATAGCCTCAAAACAGTTCTGCTATACATTTGAAATAGATTTGTTTTGGTTTCCAATCTCATACTGTTTTAATAAGCAATAAAGCTGTTCAATTACTTTTTTAAAAAAAATATTTTAGGTAAATTTGTTTTTTTATACTGGCTGTGAAGCTAAATAAAATAATTTTTTGTTGTCATTTAATGCTTGAATCAGTTAACTATAAAGTAGATATTTGTCAAAATGTTTTGATTGGATAAATGATATCAACTTTTTACTTTTCTAGGTTTAGCTATCACTGCTTATTATGTTAAATGTGAAATATAAAAGGCTCTAATAGTTCTACTAATTAAAGCCATATTTATATAATAATCTGCAAGTTAAAAGGATAACTGATTTTAAAATATGCTAGTATTTTTAGATTTATAATAAAAGCATTTAACATGCCATTCTTTATATATATTAAACAAACGACTCTGCAGTAAAGTCTACAATACTCAAAATATAAAACTATACTATCCTGAGTAGCCGTTAATAATTAAAATTTGAAAAAAAAAAAACAAATCTTATTAAAGTCACACATTAACATTTCCACTTGAATGGCCAACTTTCCATAATTTATATATATTAACACGATATTGTTTATTTAATAATTTGTCATATTTATAAAATATGCCTCTTTGATATTTATTTCTTCAAGTCATTTTCCATATGTTAAATAGACCCAGTCAAAGGGGAAAAAAATCAAAGAGACATATTTTATAAATTTGACAGACAAATTAAGCAAAGAGGCATATTTTATAAATATGACAGATAATTTATTAAATAAACAATATGACTGTAATATGCATAAATTATTGAAAGTTGTCCTGTGGGAACATTAATGTTATGTGACTTTAATAAGATTTTTTTTTTTTTAATTTTAACTGTCGCTATAGGCTGACTCAAGCTATTATTATTTTTATATATACATATAGTTAGTACATTTATAACAAACGAAACTTTAAAATTTTATTTTGATATAATTTTATTTAAATTACACTAAAATTCTGAAAGTAATGTTATTTTTTTTAAAATTCTGTTTGTAATTCTCTTTTATATATATATTGTGTATGTTATTTTTAAATGATTATCAAATTAAGCATACCTAATTATAAACGAAAACGTTTTCAGTCTTTTTTTTTTTAAAAAAAAAAAAAAATTATGTCAAGCATTGGTGACCTAGCGGTTAGCATAACTGCCTTCCAAGCAGCTGGCCCGGATTCGCTTCTGGTCAACGCATTTGACATATGAAAACAAAAATTTGCAATAAACAATTTATAATAGAAATACTTTTAAAAAAAATATTTGTAGGAAATAATTTTTATAATGCATTTTTTCCTATAATGGCAAATTTTTAAATCATAATAAATTACTATCATTCTTCTTGGGGGGGGGGGTAATTAATACTCTTATTTTTCTTTTGATAAAAAGGGGATTATTTACTATGTGATTTAAAAGACTAAGATTATTGTACTGTGGCATTTGATTCTGAGATGACTTTGGATAATTTAAATTCATGGAAAGTATCAAATGCTATATATAATTCATTAGCAATATCTGTACAGATACATTGTTCAAACTAATATAGTACATGCGTATGTATTTATGATATAAATTCCAAATAAAAAAATTAGGTAGTGAACATTAAGAAATCCAAAACAACTAGCAAAAAAATTACTTCTAAATTTTCATTTTTAAAAAATGTTTCAAATAAAATATGTCTGACAAGAAATGAATAATACAAAAGGGATAATCCTGTCTAGAAATTGCATTATGAATTTGAGAATTAAAATCTTGTTATTAATAAATTTATAATTTTTTATTGTTTTTTTTATTTATTTTTTAAATCTTGCATAAATGAATCAATGGATTTTGAAACAGTGGATTTATGATTTCATATATTTATTTTCTGCTAAAAATTTTTTTTGAAAAGAATCAATTGACTGCGGAAGTAAAAAAATATATAATAATTTGCAGTCCTTATAAGTACATAAGTCAATTTTTTCAAAGGTGATTTTTTTATCTTTTAAAACAATTTATCAGAATATAAAAAATGAAGGAAAAAAAGTGAATATTTAAATACAAATTGTAATATTCTGATAGGGTGAAATCTTAAAATAGTAGTTAGAGCATCTGCCAGTCCATACCACCAGATTAAATCAATATAGAACTTCGAAATTTTTTAATAGCTAAGGATTTTTAACTAGGCTCAGAATTTTTTTTTTTTTTCTGATAGCCAGTCTAACTAATTATTCAATTATTGGTCACTAAATAGATATTACTATATAATAAAAGGAGGAAGAAAAATATAAAAACATAATTTGACAGTTCATTAGTCTAGCAAATATTATCTTTATTATTTCTCCATGTATGAATTTAGAAAGGCCTGCATCTGATGATTAGTTATTTAAAGTTATTTTATCTTTATATAAATATGGTTAGTGATAAGATGATTAATAAAAATAACTATTTTCATTTTGATCATCTCATAAGAAAATAAATAGCATAGTAACAGTAAATTATCCAGTTATTTTATAGGAATTTTATTAAACTGATATTTAGATAGCATGTATCCTGTTTATAAATTTGTTTATATATGTTTAATTATATATGTATGTGTATATGCAGGGAAAGGAATATGTAAAAATGTACTTTTTTATTTCATAAAACAAAATAATGAAGATATCAGTTATCACAATATTATTAAAATTCTAAAGGGATTAATTCAAGGTTGTTGTTTTTTTTGTAAATTTATATATATAATTTTAATAAAGAAATGATTTTGTATTTAGGTAAAATACAAAAAATTATATTGGATACATTTTTAGATTTTTTAACATATTTTCCAGAAATATACAATTTTCATAATAAAATTTATTTTTAATTATAAAATGCCTTATATAATTATTATGTTATTAAAAAATTATTTGAATGTATGTTGTATAGTTGATTCTGTGTTGCTCATTTATTATTTAAAATTGAGATATGGTTACAATCCAATTGGTAGCAATTTCAAGTTTTGCAGATGATATTCTTTTTGTTATTGACAAAGAAATAAATATATTACTTAAAATGTATAGCAAAGAAGAAGTAGGTATTAAATTTAATAAGAGAAATTCTTAAGATATTGATAATTAATAATAGGATTGAAGCAATATATAATTTTGGGAATAAAAATTAACAATAAAAAAGAATGCTCATTAGAGTAGGAGATGATAAAAGTAAAAAACAAAAACAGATGAATTAAGAAATTGGCATTATTTGCTTATAATATGCACATTACAATTAGAATCTTATGGCAGGAGTGGTTCCATTTGGTGTCACTTATAGAAATGATACACTTCTTATTAAACCTTTGGATAAAATGCAAAAAGAAGTGGGAAAATGTACATTAGGTGAAACATGGACAACAAATGAAACTCTGTAAGTTGAAATGGGATAGTCATTTTGTAAGAGAAATTCCAAGATCAAATTTTAAATGTTTGTAAGATTATAATTGATTAATGAAAAAAGAATTTTTAATTGAAACAGTTTTAAATAAATTGATTGAAGCAAACATAAAGAATGCAAAAGAGTTGGATGAAGCTTTAATTCAATTTACTAATACAAAAATTAAACTAAACGAATACATAGAATATTAGACAGATAGTGTCTTAGAAAATGATAAAATTATTTTAATAAGTAAAAAAAATGAAGTTTTATGAAAATTAAAATTGTCAGTAAAAATCACCTATATCAAAATAAGATTAATATTGAATTGAAAATATAATAATCATAGAGGAAGGTATTTATTATTGAAGATTATAAATGTAGAAAGGATTGCAATTTGGCATGTGATTTGTGTGGGAATAGAGTAGAAAAAGTTGAACACGTTTAGAGTGTATAGAGAAATTTTACAATAGGTGAGAAATAATCAAGAAATTATGATTAAAACAGTAAGAGAAAAAATACCAAAATTTTTGAAAAATGATATGCAAGTTATATAATTAAAATTGATATTTTATATGATATATAGTATAACAGTAGCTGGGTTCAAACCCTGTTACAAGAAAGTGAAAAGCACGTACGCATTACCCTCAATACAGGTATATATTCAAGCGGGCGATAAAGGGTTAAAAATACATAGAATTATACATATATATATACATGCGTGAAGTAAATTTTAAACTCTTTCTTTATTATTTTTTTTTTGTTAGAAAATAAACGGGGAAGGGATTGATTAGTAAGCATTATTCATTGAGAATGTTTTACTTTTAAAATTATTACAAATTGACAAAATTACAGTTGTGTGCAAATATGTTATATATTGTTTAGAATATTGATTTAAGTTTCAATTATATTTCAAATTAACGAGGGTAGCGAAAAGGAAATATTGTTTGTGCCTTCAAGCAATTCTGTGTTTGAATCACAATCGCTAATTACTGCAAAAATAAAATTCTAAGAAAAAGCCAAATAATGTTTGACCAAAAAGAATAGATACCAGGAATGATGGCACCACCAAAACAATGGAAATGTAAATTTAAAGAAGTAAAAGTAATTTGGAAAGGAAAACCTATTCAAAGAAAAAGAATTAGATTAGAGATCCGATAAAAAAAATTCCTTTGTCTGAGAAATGAAAATTAATTAGACAAAAAATTAATTAATGAGAATTGGAGAAAGGAAAAAGACAGATTCAGTTAGATTGTGACCGCTGAGTGAGACAGACTTATAAGATATATAAAAAAAAAAATTTAACATGATGGATAAGGACCATACGTAAAGGGCTTCATCACCCGCAGCCGATGTGAACTGACTATAAACCGCCTGCCGCCGAAGAACCTAGGAACCTCGCGAATACTCTGGATTGCTGAACATAAAATGAAATAGAAATCGTACGTCCCAAAATATGAATTTATTTGATTTGAAAATTATATTAGACAAGACTCCACTTACAGCTCCGCCATCACTTATGGACATCTAAATATCGGACTCTGTAGAAAGAAATTATATATTGCACTTTCATAAGGCAACTTCAAATACTACTAGATCACGGAAACCCACTTGATATGCTTCATTACATTCTAATCCCATATCCCGGGGTTTCGTCAGGTAAAGTGAACTATGTTTTTATATAACTCAGAACTGCTTATAGTTACCCTCGAAATAACAAACTTTTTTAAATTATTTCATAACATAAAATTATTGCATACAACTATATAGTAAAAATTTTTTTTTCTTATATATATAAATTAATATGTATTCTAAATTAAATGTTTTATTGTTTCATTTATGATTTGGGAACTTATATATTTTAAATGGGAGGGATAAGAATTGATTTACATAGATAGCGTTTAGATATTAATAATAAAATTTAGTACAGATTTACCTTTGCGTTAGAGTTATTCAGTAATTATCATTTACATTTTCTAATTACTTCATTTGCCAAATAAATTCCAATGATTTAAATATGTCCGAGGTAAGTAGATATGTCTATGAGTGCATTATAAATTACAAACCTATATTTTTTGTGTTATTATCTCCGTTCATCCGATAGGTTTTCCTCTCCACCCTGGGAGTGAGTTAGCTTGGGTCAGGCACCTCGTTAATTGGGAAATATAATTCTCATCATAACAGTGAGTTTGGCACTTGAGATCATTGATAAATTGACGCTCATAAATATATTCTTCCGTAGAGATTTTTTTTATATTTAGATCTTATTCAAGATACAAGGGCAACCGGAAACTTTTATTCATTTATCTTAAATCCTATTTATGCAACACTTACGTCAAGTAAACAATACTGGTATAACTAATTCGTATCAGAATTTTCTTTGGTGGGTAATATTTAAACATTACCTACAAGTGTTATGGCGACTAGACAGCCATAGAAATTCCATCTAGTCTTCGGTTAGGCTCACTTGTCCATTTCTTGAGATCTATATTATTTGGTTTAAGTTCAATGTCGGATAAGACGTGAGAAAGGGGTTGCCTGTTAAAAAGGTGCCCAACGTGGGGCTACAAAAGTAGGAGAATGGCAGGTTAATAAAAATAAATTGTATTTGTTTCATTTTTGCGTGAGTTTAATTATTGTGCCTCGCAAATATTGCTTTAGAAAATAAAGCACCAGACAGGGGAGAAAATAGGAATGAGAGGTAGAGGTTCGATAGTAAGGCAGGTAACGGTCAGCATAGTATTTTGTGAGCTGGGGTGAGGAGCCCGGCACATATATATATATAGAAAACAATTTATGTATCTCAGCACCAGACGGGAGAAAATAGGAATGAGAGGTAGAGGTTCGATAGTAAGGCAGGTAACGGTCAGCATAGTATTTTGTGAGCTGGGGTGAGGAGCCCGGCACATATATATATATAGAAAACAATTTATGTATCTCAAAGGTAAAGTAGGAGAGACAGTCAGTATAGATATGACAATAACAAGATTACAGGAGATAGAGGGGATGGAAATGAAGGTATTTAGAGGAAAGAAGGAAGAGAGCCCAAAGGAGCATATAAATAGCTTACAAAAATATTTTAGGAGATATGGGATACTGGAGGAATTCAAAATAATCTTAGCACAGGTCCACCTTCTAGGATATGCAAAAATGTGGTGGGATTCTATGTTACACCAACCCCAAACATACCAAGAGTATGAAAAAGCCCTGAAGAAGACGTTTTGGAATGAGGAACAGCAGGAAAATATCAAAATGCGAATCATTAATCAGAAGTTTTCAGAAAAAGGGAAGGACAACCACATACGATTCTTCAGACGACAAGTGGCCACACTGAAGACATTAGAGAGTGAGAAGCTATCTGAGAATCAGATAGTAAAAATCATTTATCGAAATTTGCCATTAGAAATAAGATACCGAATAGGGATTAAAAGTAGATCAACCAAAGAAGTTGACAAAATGTTAAATCAAATTGAGGTAGATGAACAAATAAGGGAGATTTAAGATAAAAGATTCAGGGATCAATGTCAAACGTATATGGCAGAGGAAGAAGAAATGACACATGAGAAAAAGGAAATTTGGTGTGTTCATGGGATGATAGGGTTCCTCAATATGCCAAACAGGAATGCCCAAATATTCATATGGAAATCAATTAAATAGAAATAGAAACTCATCGATTCGGGGAGTCCAATCTCTGTGATGTCAGAAACATGATATAAATTGATTAGGAAACAACCTGGCATATGGACCCTTCCACTGAAGGCCACACAAATGACAATGGCAAATAATAATAGGGCCAAAGTAGAACCTAAGCAGATATGGGTAGACCTATGGATAAATGGAAAATCTTTTGCTCATGTGTTCCTTATTATGAAGGACTGATTCACGAGGCCATATTGGGATCAGATTTCCTTCACAAATACAAATGCGTCTTGGACTACGAAATGGAAACAGTTACCTGGGAAGAAGTAATTAAATTTCTGGTGCCAGACCTATACCATTCAATTGGGGTCATGAAAGTGGAGAAAGATCCAATGGATAGAATAATAGATGATAAAGTTAAGCAGGCGGGTGTGGCCAATCGAGAAGAAGAGCAGGCACTGCAGAGAGTATTGGAAAGGTATGGCCACATTTTTTCAGATATACCGGGTGTAATACAAGGATTCGAACAAAGAATTAAAATAAATCAGGATCAGTCGTTCCAGTCTAGGTCATACCCTGTTCCGCATCAATACCAGGATGATGTGAAGGAACAAATCAACCAAATGATAGAATGGGGAATTATTTCAAAATGTTCCTCTCCGTATTGTAATCTGCTAGTGGTTGTCAAAAAGAAAGATGGGTCAGTCAGATTGTGTTTGGACACGAGACAACCGAATAACTATCCCAGATTGTACTATTCCCCCTCCTATGCAAGAACTGTTAGGAAGATTTAAGGGAAAGAAAATATTTTCTACCTTTGATTTGACGGGCAGTTACTGGCAGATCCAACGCGAGACAACCGAATAACTATCCCAGATTGTACTATTCCCGCTCCTATGCAAGAACTGTTAGGAAGATTTAAGGGAAAGAAAATATTTTCTACCTTTGATTTGACGGCCAGTTACTGGCAGATCCAACTCCATCCTGAAGACCGCAAATATACCCCCTTTAGATATGACGGGTATTCGTATCTATTTAACCGTATGCCATTTGGCGTAATAAACAGCGGTGCAGGGCTGCTCAGATGTTTGGACCAAGTGTTGTCTGAGGAAGTGAAAAAATTGGTCACTGTGTATGTAGATGTATTAGTGGCATCGGCAACCACCGAAGAACATTTTAGGGATATAGAGATATTTCTTAAAGAATGCCAAGAGAAAGGAATCAAGATTAATTAAAAAAAAAAAGCATGTTATGTAAGGATGAAGTTACGTTTTTGGGCCATGTGGAGGGATCCCAGGGGATGAAACCCCATCCAGACAAAGTCTTGGCTATTAGAGAATTTCCTCAACCTACATCACGGAAACAAATTCGATCATTCCTGGGCCTCTGTAATTTCTACAACAGATTTTATGAGGGATTTGCAGGACAAATGGAGCCTTTGGTCAAGCTGACAAGAAAGAATGTCCCATGGAAATGGGCTCAGGAACAAGAGGAAGCCTTTGAGAATATAAAAAGAGGTTTCGAAAAACGAGTCATGTTGGCATTTCCAGATTTTGAGAGGCCATTCATTGTACAAACAGACAGTAGTGGGTATGGTCTAGGAGTTACGCTATCCAAAAGTACTGTACTTTATAAGCCGATTGCTTAAAGGACTGGAGCATCACTATACTACTAGTGAAAAGGAAGCCCTTGCGATTGTCTGGGCCTTCCAGAAGTTCAGGATGCTATTGTTGGGATCAAAAGTGGTTGTCATTACTGACCATCAAAGCTTGGAGTTTTTGAACCATAGCTACCTCACCAATAGCCGGCTGATTCGATGGAGTCTATACCTCCAGGAATATGATTACACTAAAATATTGCAAAGGGTCAGAGAACATTGTACCAGACATATTGAGTCGGAATCCCACTTGATCCCAGCCATGCCATTTAAGTGGAGAACTTGTATATCGCCAGTGTAAGCCTGAAGGTGAATGAAGCAGTGGAATGGGACCTGGCCCAACTATCCGACCACCAGTGGGAAGATGGACAACTGAAGACGCTGATTGAACAGTTAGAAGAAAAGGATACAACAGACTTAGGTTGGGTGGGAAGCAAGGCAGGGGCTATCGAATGAGACAATCGATACTGCAATATAAAATTCAAGAGGAGTGGAAACCTGTCTTACCATGTCAGATTAGGGATGTGGTTATCACCCATGTACACCAACTTTATGGCACACCCAAACGGAGCGTTTGCTCCAGGAATGGTTTTATTGGCCAGGAATGCACACTAAAATCATGGCTTGTGATAAATCAATGTGAAATATGCCAAAAGGCAAAGCCAACTAATAGGAGTTATGTAACACCTATGACGTCCATGATTCCAACTAAGCCTCGGGAAGTGATGGCATTGGATTACTATGGCCCATTGCCAGCTTTTAATAAGAAGTATCTCCTCGGGAAATGATGGCATTGGATTACTATGGCCCATTGCCAGCTTTTAATAAGTATCTCATTGTGGTCTATGACTTATTCTCGAAATTTTTAGCCACGTACCCGATATCACAGGCCAATACTAAGAACACCATAAAGATGTTAGAGAATAAACACTTTCCAACGGTGGGAAAAACAAACATTTTATTGTCCGATCATGGCCCTCCCTTCATATCAGGGGAATGGCGTAGGTGGATACAATGACAAGGAATTAAGCACATATTGACATCCATCCGTAATCCACAATCAAAACCATGTGAGAAGGTTATGCGGGAACCGGGTTGGTTGTTCAGAACATCTCCCAACAAATCATCGAGGGTGGGTCAAGCAAGTTCCACAAGTCGTCGACTATATTAATTGGTCTGTCAATGAATCGACCGGGTTTGCCCCAATACAGCTGCACTTAGGAAGACATGTTCCTCGATTGATAAAAACACCCTTATCTGGGCTGGAGAGCACCCAATAGATGTAGAAGCTGACAGAACTCAAGCTTACCAGGCACTTAATGAAAAGAAGTCAAAGAGAAATAAAAGAGCATCAGGCACTCGGCACCGATTCCAAATGGGAGATACCACATGTTAGCGACCCCGGAAAATTCATCTGTCGCAAGTTCTGTAATTTATATGAGGGTCCATTCACTATTGTACGGCGACAGGGAAATAATGCATTTTGGGTGGACACTGGGTCAGAGATTAAAGGATCCTACAATGCTAGGGCTTTAAAACCTGCACTATAATGAATCTATTATCTTAGACCTCAAAATAGGGAAATCCCATTTTGAAGTCTTTCCGACAGGGGGGCATTGTAACAGTAACTGGGTTCAAACCCTGTTACAAGAAAGTGAAAAGTGCATACGCATTACCCTCAATACAGGTATATATTCAAGCGGGCGATAAAGGGTTAAAATATATATATAATTATACATATATATACATGCATGAAGTAAATTTTAAACTCTTTTTCTTTATTATTCTTTTTTTTTTTGTTAGAAAATAAATGGGGAAGGGATTGATTAGTAAGCATTATTTATTTAGAATGTTTTACTTTTAAAATATTACAAATTGACAAAATTACAGTTGTGTGCAAATATGTTATATATTGTTTAGAATATTGATTTAAGTTTCAATTATATTTCAAATTAACGAGGGTAGCGAAAAGGAAGTATTGTTTGTGTCTTCAAGAAATTCTGTGTTTGAATCACAATCGCTAATTACTGCAAAAATAAAATTCCAAGAAAAAGCCAAAGAATGTTTGACCAAAAAGAATAGATACCAGGAATGACGGCACCACCAAAACAATGGAAATGTAAATTTAAAGAAGTAAAAGTAATTTGGAAAGGAAAACCTATTCAAAGAAAAAGAATTAGATTAGAGATCCGATAAAAAAAATTCCTTTGTCTGAGAAATGAAAATTAATTAGACAAAAAATTAATTAATGAGAATTGGAGAAAGGAAAAAGACAGATTCAGTTAGATTGTGACCGCTGAACATAAAATGAAATAGAATCGTACGTCCCAAAATATGAATTTATTTGATTTGAAAATTATATTAGACAAGACTCCACTTACAGCTCCGCCATCACTTATGGACATCTAAATATCGGACTCTATAGAAAGAAATTTATATTGCGCTTTCATAAGGCAACTTCAAATACTACTAGATCACGGAAATCCACTTGATATGCTTCATTACATTCTAATCCTATACCCCGGTGTTTCGTCAGGTAAAGTGAACTATGTTTTTATATAACTCAGAACTGCTTATAGCTACCCTCGAAATAACAAACTTTCTTAAATTATTTCATAACAAAATTATTGCGTACAACTGTATAGTATTTTTTTTTTCTTATATATATAAATAAATATGTATTTATTCTAAATTAAATGTTTTATTGTTTCATTTATGATTTGGGAACTTATTATATATTTTAAATGGGAGGGATAAGAATTGATTTACATAGATAGCATTTAGATATTAATAATAAAATTTAGTACAGATTTACCTTTGCGTTAGAGTTATTCAGTAATTATCATTTACATTTTCTAATTACTTCATTTGCCAAATAAATTCCAATGATTCAAATATGTCCGAGGTAAGTGGATATGTCTATGAGTGCATTATAAATTAATTACAAACCTTTATTTTTTTGTGTGTTATTATCTCCATTCATCCAATAGGTTTTCCTCACCACCCTGGGAGTGAGTTAGCTTGGGTCAGGCACCTCGTTAATCGGGAAATATAATTCTCATCGTAACAGTGAGTTTGGCGCTTGAGGTCATCGATAAATTGACGCTCATAGATATATTCTCCCATAGAGATTTTTTTTATATTTAGATCTTATTCAAGATACAAGGGCAACCGGAAACTTTTATTCATTTATCTTAAATCCTATTTATGCAACACTTAAAATTTGCATCAAGTAAACAATACTGGTATAACTAATTCGTATCAGAAATTTTCTTTGGTGGGTAATATTTAAACATTACCTACAGGTGTTATGGCGACTAGACAGCCATAGAAATTCCATCTAGTCTTCGGTTAGGCTCACTTGTCCATTTTTTGAGATCTATATTATTTGGTTTAAGTTCACCAACGTCGGATAAGACCTGAGAAAGGGGTTGCCCGTTAAAATAGCAATAATATCTATTAAGGATGATGCCCATTAAGAAGTAGTTACAATACATCACATTTAAAATATTGGACAAATTTTATCGTATTTAAAAACAAAATTAATATCAGTAATAGATCTGTAAATTTAATACTATAAAGCCACAATTTTGATATTAAACTTATGCCTTCATAAAGAGATAATGCTACAAATTCCAAAACATTTTACAATGCATTCTAATACAAATAATTTTACAGCTTGCAAAATATCTTTATATAATATCATTTCTTATGATAAGATAAAATACAGTATTTTTTTTCTATTGATGGATTGTCAGTTTGTGGGATATGTATTAAATTAATTTCAATCGATCAAACATAGATTGTAATATTTTATAATTTTAATTTTCTATGAAAATTGTGTACATTGAATGCATATTTTGGTTTTAAGAGTTTTTCTTCCTGGTAAAGCAATAAAGTGGCATAAAACTTCTACACTTATATAAATATCTATTTGTTCTGAGTTATAACGCATTTTATTAATGAAAATGTTTTACTTTAGCTAGTACTTCCAGAAAGAACATCTTTCTGAGTTGTTCTTGAATACTTGATATAATAGTACTATATACAGGAAGTTGATCAATATTTAATCATGCCTCATGTTGGTTTAAAAGTTTTTGCTAGAAGTGATTTATCACACATTGATTCTTTCAAAAATCATTGATCAAATATAGATTATCTGAATTATATAAAAAAACGTCAAAGTTTTGAATTTTTTACCAATAGTGACAATTTGGTAAGTTTAATCAAAGCTGCAATAAAATTATTATCTAAATATTTTATGTTTATTCCTTTTGAAGAATATTTTGGCTACAGGATTACTCCTGCTGGTAAAGGAAAGAAATTCAGTAATCTGAAATTTTTACAATTATATTGTACATTAAAAAAAAAATCATTTATTTGTTTTTGAGATAAAAGACAGACACTTTATATGTAAAAAAATAATAAATTATTAATAATTTTATATTTAATAAAATTAATTATATGTTATTTTTAATACTTGTTAATTCAGAATTGTTGAGTTTTTTCAAAGTTTGTTTTATTTCTCTGAATTTATATAAACTACACAAATCACCAAAAGTTTATATAGGTTATTGTAAAATACTTTTAAATATATAAAAATGAAAAAAAATCAATAAAAATAACACAATCTTTCAAATATCGGTGTATTTTTAAAAATAAATCAAAATTAAGATATAAACTGATATTAAATCTAAGAGACAATATATATTTTAAATGATAATGAGTTCATTCAAAAAGAATGGAGCAAAATCAGAGTATATCAGAATTTTAATTTTCCAAAAATGGAATAAGTTGAAATACAAGATCCAGTATAGCCAATGGTACCAGAGCTGAGAAATCAAGAATCAGATTCACACATTACAAAAAGTGTCAGAATAGATGCCAGGCACATTTGATATGAAAATGTGTGTATTGATCAAAAATATGGACACAAAATTCCAAAATATGAATAATATGGATTCACAACCCCAAAATACGCGGGAAAAATATGAGTGATGTGGATAGAAAACTTCAAAATATGGAAACAAAGTATTGATAACAGGCTACAAAATACTGAAGATATAAAGAACAAGAGGGATGAAGTGTTTAAGAATATGCAGGAAAGCATGAACCAAAAAATTCAGAACCTGGAAGAAAGATAACAAAGCTTTGTTGTTAAGTTAAAAGAAATTAATGAGACAGTGTTGAAGAATGATGATAAATTCATGGAAATGCAAAGAGTCAATAAGAAAATTCATGGCATAGAAAAACAATCATTAACAAAATGTCAAATTGTAACTTTGATAAAAGAAGGGCAAATAGGGAGGATGGAAAAAGTTGAAATCCAAGTTTTAGAATATGAAAGGAAAAATGATGGAAGTATGGCAGGAATTCATAAAAGAAAAGATGAAGTTGAGAATAACAGCATGAGAAAAAGAAATAACAGAAGCAAAAAGACTGACTAGATGGGGTGAAGAAATTCAGAAAGTAAAAAATGAACTCTGGGTCAAAATGGGAAGGAAATGATTAAAAATTACAACTTAGAGCCATTTAAGGAAAGAAAGAAAGTTATGTCAAACATCCCAATATGAAACAGTTTTTAAAAATGGGATATTCGAAGGTCAAATCTGATGAAGCTCCTGCAGAACATCTAAAAAGTTAGAGAAACTATTTCCATCTTAATCCTAGGTTCAAAGAGAACAATAGCATGCAATATTTGCAAGAGAAAGCTCAATCTTGATGGGACACTGTTTAACAGATCAAAAACTTCTTAAAGTTATTGAGAAGTTTTGTTGAGCAATTTCTGGACTGAGGAATGTCAAGAGATCATCTGCTACCAAATAATACAAGAAAAAATTAAAACTGATTCTGGAGAAAATTATTCAGTTTTTCAGGAGATGAGTGGCCAGTCAAAGAATGTCGAATATCTGTAATATGACTGGTTAGATTATTCAGATAGGCACACTTTGCCTTTGTGAATAGAATAGATGTTAACCATAGATAAAAAGTACTGAACAAGTGGCAGAATTATTAAATGTTGTAGGCATAAGCTTTCAGAGTCAGCAAAATAAACCATCACACAAAGTGAAATAAATTGTTAGTATCAATGCTATGGAAATGTGGAAAAAAGAGGTAATAATGAAATGGCCTATTAGAAAAGGAGCTAGAAGAAGTCAAGTCCATAACTATTAATGGAAAGAAAACGAAAGGGTAATAATTAAGTAGACATAGTTAAAATGAGCCTTGATTACCAATACCCAAGTGTTGTAAAACATCTTACGAGTATCACAGTGTCTTTGTAAAATTTTCCTGTGTTTCAAAATTCTGATATGATCACCTACTTCTTGTGACTTAAGGTAATAAAGAAAAAAAAATTGTCTCAAACAGAATAATAATTGTCACTATAAAACATACAACTACATCTCAGATTAAAAGAATTATTAGAAACTAAAAGGTTGTGTGATTAATTAGATAGATACTAATCTATAATAAGCAATGAAATAAGTTTGAATGGGATATTTAGGAAAACAGAGTTATGTTTGCTTGGATCTTGTATACTTCCTGTATAAATTAATGAGGATTTTGTAATTGGTTTGAGACCCATTTGTAGTCAGAATATTCTGTGGCACTGTTGCAAGTTTTCCATCATTTCTCTATTCATAGGCATTATTCATATAATCTAAAATGAGCAAAGCTCATTTGGCTTAGTTCCTCATCTTGCATTCATGCAACAACCAAGAAAGTTGGCAAAACTAATGGTTTTTGATGGATAAGTCATTTATTGTGTTGATGCTAAATAGCTTCAAATTATTCATAGGCAAGGTTACATCTATTGTAATGATGTGAAGGTTGCACTACTTTACTGCAATGAATATCAGTAGATTCTTGATGAAATATCTTTATGCCAATGATTAAATCTTTTCTTTCTGAGACAGTGGTTTAACAATTGTGATATAGCCTAGTAGATAAATTTTCCATAAGAAAATAATATAGTAATATGTTTCATTCGACCCTGAAATCTCTATAATATAAAATTAAGATATCCATGATTCCTTCATATTGATGTTGATCAAATTTCTCCACAAGTTTGTTACCATCTTGCTCTTTCCATAAAATTACCTACATTCATAAAATGCATCTAGATTTTTTTGTAAATAAAGAATCAGAATATAAAGTGGAAATAATATTTATGTCTGTAGATTTATATAGGTATACACACACATGATTATTTCCATCATTTAATTTGTGTGTTGAATGTCTTTAGAAAAGTTTACTTTTAGTTAAATTTTCCAAATGCATTCAATATCACAGCAAACAGGTTAGTATATGCACCAACTGTTAGTAATATCACAGCAAACAAATGTTAGTAATATCACAGCAAACAGGTTAGTATATGCACTAACTGTTAGTAATATCACAGCAAACAGGTTAGTATATGCACAATGTTTCGAGAGGTATTTTTCTCCCCTCTTCTTCAGGTGTTGCTGGCCTGACCAGTGACAGTACTAGCGTGGGATTCGAACCTGGGTTCTTAGAATCTTGATACTTGAATTTTAAGGTAATGCTCTAACCAACTGAGCCATTCTGCCAAAGGCAACTATGTAGTAATTTCATATACTTATCTATGAGGTTCCTCCTGGTTTCTCCACTTTTTCCTCAGAGCAAAGTTGATTAGAGGTTTCCATACATTATGTATAGTCACACTAGGTTGGCTTATGGGATTTTTTGCCATTGTCATGTGAGCAGCTTCTTTAAATTTTCTTTGTACCTTTTCTTTGTCCAATCTTTTTGTATTTTCCCAATTGAACATATGTTCATTGGTCCATACATGGGCTGCTACCTTATACACATCTGTTTTTTCTCTTCTAATCATCAGTTTATGTTCTTGCAAGCACTTTTGAATGGGATGGCTGGTTTCATCAATATATGTTCTTCCACATTCACATGGTATTTCATAGATGCAGTTTTTTCTTTGCAGCATTTTAAGTTTAGGCTTTGTAGATGTTAGAATTCCTCATAGTGTGGTATGGCTCTGGAAAGCTGTTCTGATGTTATACTGTTTGCAGATTTTCCTTAATTTGTCTGCTATTTTTGAAATGTATGGATACACTACAGTACCAATAATAGTCTCTTGATGGTTCTTTTTGTTGTCTATTTAATGTTTTCTTAATAACAGCTGCTGGATAACCATTTTTCTTAAGAATTTGTTCTATATAGATCTTTTCTTTTTCCAAATCACCAGTTTCTGAACAAACTTCTTTCGCTCTGTTCCACAGTGAGGGTATAACTCCATGTTTTGTGTTTCTGGTGTGATTAGATGTATAGGCTAGGTATTTTCCTGTATGTGTAGGTTTTCGGTAAACTAGTTTTGATTTTGCCATGATGCAGTCTTATCACAAGAACATCTAAGAATGCCAATTTTTGTTCTTGTTCTATTGTAAATTTAATTGAAGGGGATATGTTGTTGATGTGTGTCCAGAAAGTTTGTAACAATGCTTCACCATGCGGCCATACAACAAATGTATCATCCACATAGCGAAGCCAAACTTTAGGTGGATAAGAAGTATTTTTTATGGCTGTGGTTTCAAGTTCTTCCATGTAAATATTGCTAATCAGGGGAGATAATGGTGAGCCCATAGCCATTCCTTGATTTTTTTGGAAGAATTCTGTGTTATATTGAAAGTAGGTTGTTTTTATACAGAATGTTAATAGTTCCATTATGCTATCAATAGGAAGAGCTGTTCTGGTTTGTAAACTATTATCATCATTTAATCTTTTCCTTACAATAGACAATGCTTCTTCACATGGTACATTTGTGAATAAACTTTCCACACCAAAGATAATTCCTAAAGGTTTGCAACTAAAGCCTCCAATTCACTCTCAGAGAGCTGAGAAAATTACTCAGCAAGTGAAGCTCTATTAAGAGAAAGAATAAATGCTCATTCTAAGTATCAAACAATGCATTCAATTAATAATGTAGAATGTCTTCTAAAAAATAAACTTACTGATGATGATTACATGAGAGTTTTTCAAGCAGTAAGAAGATCATGTTCTATATTACATGAAAAAATAAAAGAATGTCATAAGAAATAATGTAGAATGTCTTCTAAAAAATAAACTTACTGATGATGATTACATGAGAGTTTTTCAAGCAGTAAGAAGATCATGTTCTATATTACATGAAAAAATAAAAGAATGTCATAAGAAGAAACTTGCTAACCTACATGGGCATATCAAAAATAATGTACCAAGCAATGTAACAGCATCATCTGGTAAAAATCTAAGTTCTAAACATCTAATATACTGAAATTTCTGTTCTTGAAAGAGATTTAAACTTTGCTATAACACCATCTAATATCCTCTTATTATGGCAGACTCTGAGGAAGTCACTCAAAAATTGCCTTTAGAAGAAGCAGCAGAATTATGCTGGAGAATAAAAAGAACACTTGACAAGCAACAAAAATTGCAGTCAAACATATTCTATGGGGAGAAGAAAGCAATTAAATCTCTCAAAGCAGATAAATCTAATTATTTTTCCTGCTGATAAAGGCAATGCAACAGTTGTAATGGATACAACTGATTACGACAACAAAATACAAGAACTCCTCACAGCAGGCCAATATAGAAAAGTGGCAAAAGATCCAATACCAAGTACGGAAACAAAATTACAAGCATTACTCAGAAAGCATTGCAAGTACTTCACGGATTCAGAAAAGAGTAAAATAACATCGTATTTCAGCAAAATTCCTCATCTTTATGGTCTACCTTAAATCCATAAGGATCATGTTCCATTATGACCTATTGTTAGTTCTAGAGATTCACCTTGCCAGAATTTGGCAAGATTTCTCCTCAAAGTTCTAAGTCCCTTGGCATTCAAGACCCAATCATTTGTCAGGGATTCTAGACACTTTGTAGAATTAATCAAGAACATGAAAATTGAAAGAACTGACTTACTGGTAAGCTTTGATCTGGAAAGTTTATTCACAAATGTACCATGTGAAGAAGCATTGTCTATTGTAAGGAAAAGATTAAATGATGATAATAGTTTACAAACCAGAACAGCTATTCCTATTGATAGCATAATGGAACTATTAACATTCTGTATAAAAACAACCTACTTTCAATATAACACAGAATTCTTCCAACAAAATCAAGGAATGGCTATGGGCTCACCATTGTCTCCCATGATTAGCAATATTTACATGGAAACTACAGCCATAAATAGTACTCCTTATCCACCTAAAGTTTGGCTTTGCTATGTGGATGATACATTTGTTGTATGGCTGCATGGTGAAGCATATTGTTACAAACTTTCTGGATACACATCAACAACATATCCCTTTCAATTAAATTTACAATAGAACCAGAACAAGAACAAAAATTGGCATTCTTAGATGTTCTTGTGACAAGACTGCCTCATGGCAAAATCAAAACTACAGTTTACCAAAAATCTACACATACAGGAAAATACCTAGCCTATACATCTAATCACACCAGAAACACAAAACATGGAGTTATACTATCACTGTGGAACAGAGCAAAAGAAGTTTGTTCAGAAACTGGCGATTTGGAAAAAGAAAAGATCTATATAGAACAAACTCTTAAGAAAAATGGTTATCCATCAGCTGTTATTAAGAAAACATTAAATAGACAACAAAAAGAACCACCAAGAGAAAAGACTATTATTGGTACTGTAGTGTATCCATACATTCCAAAAATAGCAGACAAATTAAGGAAAATCTGCAAACAGTATAACATCAGAACAGCTTTCCAGAGCCATACCACACTATGAGGAATTCTAACATCTACAAAGCCTAAACTTGAATTGCTACAAAGAAAAAAATGCATCTATGAAATACCATGTGAATGTGGAAGAACATATATTGGTGAAACCAGCCATCCTATTCAAAAGTGCTTGCAAAAACATAAACTGATGATTAGAAGAAAAAAAACTGATGTGTCTAAGGTAGCAGACCATGTATGGACCAATGAACATACGTTCAATTGGGAAAATACAAAAATATTGGACAAAGAAGAAAATTTAAAGAAGCTGCTCACATGATAATGGCAAAAAATCACATAAGCCAACCTAGTGTGACTATACATAATGTATGGAAACCGCTAATCAACTTTGCTCTGAGGAAAAAGTGGAGAAATCAGGAGGAACCTCATAGATAAGTATATGAAATTACTACATACTGTTGCCTTTGACAGGATGGCTCAATTGGTTAGAGCATTACCTTAAAATTCAATTATCAAGATTCTAAGGACCCAGGTTCGAATCCCATGCTAGTACTGTCACTGGTCAGGCCAGCAACACCTGAAGAAGAGGGAAAAAATATCTTTCGAAACATTGTGCATATACTAACCTGTTTGCTGTGATATTACTAATATTTGTTTGCTGTGATATTATTAACAGTTGGTGCATATACTAACCTGTTTGCTGTGATATTACTAATAGTTGAATGCATTTGGAATATTTAACTAAAATTAAACTTTTCTTAAGACATTCAACACACAAATTAGATGATGGAAATAGTCCAATATTAAAATACAGCTAGAACACCAGCATCACAAACCTTCAGAAAAACACACACATGATGTTTATAAGTTTTTGTTAATATAATAAAAATGTATTACTCAAATATATTTTGTATGTATGTGTGTTGCCCGTGATTTACAGAAAACTATTACTATTTTAATCAATCCACAATTAAAAATTTTTTTTTTTTTTTTATTAAATAATGTCAGAATTTGATTAGAAGTTTTAAAAGTAAAAATTGTTGAGGATTTTTTTACTTTATTTGAGAGAAAGGAATTTTGTTTTTCTCCTAACTATGTCAATGATTTTGAAAATATTGATTGATTAGTTTATTTTTTTCAGTGACCTGTAACATATTTGTCATTCTATTATTTAGATAACTTATTAGGTAAGTAAACATATAAAAAGTATAGATAAAAACAAGGGCAGCAAGTATCTTTTTCATGTTGTTATAATAGGATTTTAAAAAAATAAAAATTGAGTTGGTTTTTGAAATTTTTTTAGTCAAGATAGAAATATTTCTTGGTGATTTTTTCCAGAGAGAAAATGGTAGATTGTGTTTTAACTCTTAAAATACATGTGCTTCTTACTAGAAATTTGGATAAGAAAGAGTTTCAGTTGAAGCTCTAAAAAAAAACTCTAGATCATTGGTAGTGTAACTTATAACTATAATTAATCATTGCAGGATCAACCCCAAGGAGTAAATTTTATTATTATGTGGAATGTGAAGTATTACATAGACAGAATGCTGATGAACAAGTTAATAAAAGAAAACCATATGGAAGGATTTCTAGAGTACCTTATCCCTCTCATAATCATGTGATTCTATTCCTGACTGCCTGCTTAAAAAAATACCTGACTGTTGAAAAGACGCTATGAAGATATCTGTATAAATGGAGGAAATCCTTGCACCATCAGAAGCCTGTTTTTTATGATTTTTACCCGTAAAGAAGATGCTTGAAGTCCTGAGCCTGTCATCAATAAAAAGAGAAGAGTAAAAGAGGCAGAATGGATTGGAATTTATTTATTTTTTAAAACAAACTAACTATAGATATTTATCCACTTTTATCATTTAAATGTGTGTCAAAAAAAACTGTTTACCTGGAAATAAGATTTTTTTTTTAATACGAAATTTGACTTAATATTTGATTGAATACAAGCATAATTTATATGTTTTGGAGGATTTGGGATTTCATCATCAGATTTTCAATGGTATGGATGGCGGAAAAGTTAGAGGGTGGAGTAGATTGAAGCCTGTCCATTAAAATTAGATTTGCTATCTTAATATAAACTGAGTACTTATTATATATGTTTGTGGGAGATGATCTGGACCAACTAATTAATTCTGGTTCAGCATGAAATACATATATTGAAGATCATTTATCTTTTTCACATGTGGGTGGTGGTGTGTTTGAATTGTATGAAATAGGGCAGATGGCTGAGGGTTGAAAATCTGTATTTAAGTCCCTTGTAATTTACATCTAAAATTTGAATTAATATAAATATGTGTATAGGTAGTGACATTTTAAATTTTTGATGGAAATATATTTAATCTCTTGATTTCATATTTTAATTATATAAATACAATTGTTGAATTCATTATATGAATATACATGTGTATTGTAGAAACTTTATTAAAAGAATCTTGATTTTAAATTCTTTTTCAAATAGCTGTGTGTACATATGTAAGTAAACATATATCTTTTTGTAAATAGAAAAAAAAAAGGGGGAGAAGGTTTTCATCTATATTTATATATTATTTTCCTGTATTTTTTTATTATTTTGTTTTAAATTTGTGATTGAGTTTTTATTGACATAATATATTTGTTATGAATAAATTATATTAAGTTCTAATCTATTTAGTTCAGTTATCTCCATATCTCACTTCTCACAAATTTGAATTATTGATTTTGTTTTTTTGTTCACCACTTACCCTGAGAAATAGTACTGAGCAAGTGTATATATATATATTATAATGGTCGGGGTGAATTGGAAGTTTAAGTCTTACCGTATCTGCTGTACAGGGCACCACCAGGCTATTTGAACCTGGAAAATTTATATAGTAGGCAGATACATACTGTTAAAGATCCAATTTTTATTTTATTGACCATCAACCCTTGCCACTAGCTCATGGAGTAGCAGAGGTTTAAAACATATTTATTAAAATATATCTTTAATAAAGATTAAAAAAATAAACTAGATCACTGCCAGTATTAATAACACAAAAGATTTTATTCGTGTATATTCTAATCTAATAAAACGAAGCGATAATTCTATGAAATCCACTCGGAAGCCTATCCGTTTCCTTATAGGAATGGTAAGAGAATTCGTATATTTTACCTAATATAGCTCGACGTGTGGTTAGTTATAATAATAATTCAGCTACAGCGATATGCAGTTCAGACAGAGATAGAATTAAAAAAAATTTATCATTAATAAAATAAAAAAAAAAAAAAACTAATATTCTTTCTCTATCCAAAACACATTCTCTGAGCTGTAAGTACTTGCACTGTTCGACAATGATGATGATGATTTCATGTCATTGTTAATATTACTGACTAAAACAAAACATTTATTAATTTGCCAATATGCTCTCAATATTTTATTATTATACAATTAGAAGTTTCAATCTCTTAAGCCATGCCACACTTGTAATATTGATCATAATTAATCAATTCTTAATTTAAGAGCACTTATAATAATGACACTAATCTCAGGGTTCTCTGTTATATTTAATAAAATGCTCGGCAGTATTGTGTTGTCGCATATGACTGACATTCTGGTCGGCTATAGGAAACATTTACTTTACTTAAATTCCAGGTGTCTTCATCCACATATCAACTATTATAATATTTAACGAGATGATAACCATATTCAATAACAACGCATAATTTTGAATAATACAGCCCCTTTTAATCCAGAATCTCAGTCGGAATGATGAAAAGACAAGGGTGCTTTTGTGTCCTTCCATTATCCATGACAACACAATAATTTCACTAAGATTTATTACTTAGACACTTCACTTAAAGGTGTACTTAACAATGTGCAACCAAAGTTGGTAGTTTGGGAAGAAAGTGATTTTACACACACATAAAATAAAATGTGTTGGTCTGAAGTTTTCAATTCCATAAATAATTCTTATTAAATTAAAATATACTGAAATATTCTGATCTGCTTACAATTGTCTATCTGGTGTATTGAATTTAAGATTTCATAAATGATTTTGGACTCAAGAACGTATTGCAAGTATTATGCAAATACACTTTTATTTAGCACACAAGAAAAATGACTCAAAACAACTTGTAACAAGACTATAATTTATTATTAAATTTTAACAAGATTCTAATTTATTATTACAGTTTAACAAAACTATCCTTTATGATTAACATAATAAACAAACATATACAATTTATTCGATCCCATATGGATAAAACAAAATATAACTAACAATTCGTCTATGCTTTTAGACCTGGATTCGAACTACTTCTTCATCTTCTTTTTACATTTATGCAAATTGAATATAACAAAATAAATATTATTATCGATACATCAACTCATCCGTTTAGTGTATCTTATATGAACGGTTACTTAACTTTATTGACTAACGATCTGTTTTAAAACAAAACAATTTGATTCTAGGCAAGACGTACAAACGATTTTTATTATCATATCTTTAATTAAATGATAGTTTTTATTTAGATAACTTATTATAATTTATGGGTTATTTATCAGAAGTTACACTTATTATTATAATGTTTACCTTAATAACACTGAAGTTGTTATACACATTGTATTTCTCAGTATAAGTTATATTGTGAGTGCTACTTAATCATTAACCCGAATTAAACCTAGTATTTGAACCCTCCATTGGCAAATAAAAATTTCTAAATCACGCAATTTTAAACTTACTCTCTCCATTGACTTACGGGTGGATTACCAGCACTATTCCGCCGCACAATCCAGACATTGATCATATATACTAGCACGCTATTTTTACTAAATGGATCTTGAGGAATTAACCTCCAATATACCCGTTATCTTGCCATAACTTTCTAAACAAAACACAATATTCAACACCTTCCGTGGTGGAATTATCTCTATTTTCTCATGAGGAATATGGAATAACACTGAAGGTCTGTAGAATTAACTACTACATTAAAATAGTTTGGTGGGTCCTTGCCTCTTACTTGGGCATAATAGGAACACACACCAAATATAATCCTCTCCTGGGATTTTAACGAATGAAATACACTAAATACGATATAAATTACTGATCGTCCTAACTCTGAGAAGCGATCACTTGGGTTATAAACATACCCGAATCCTAGTTTTATCTATTCCCCTCATGGAAAACAAGCTTTTGGGGAGATCATTTTCCATCCCACAAAATAAAGATACATTACAATTATTACTTATGCGAATATTAATCATATACTGATGCTATATCAGGGCAAGACAAGCAAATACACTAATTATTCTAAATTTATGTTCCGGGGTATACTTAGATCAACGTCTGAAATCAATGGATAACACAGAATAAAACATAATCATTTTCACCTTTGCCAAAGAAACATTCAATAAGTAATTGGTAGTATAGTATCTTGAACTAAATCAAGTGAATGCGTTAATAAAGAATAATTGGGAATAAGTTCTTCAATTAACATAGTATAAATTTGTTTCAAACTTTAAATAAGTAATATCCTGTATAGCACTTCTCTTTAATTACTTCTGATAATTTTAACTAAATATTTTACCTATTAAGTATCTGAATTTTTCTTCTTTTACGCATCTAACATATAAATTTATACCCATAATGCATATCATAAGTAAACACATTTTATAAAAAAAAATTTTCATGTTGAATATAAATTTAACCTAGAATAATTATGTAAAAACATACCTTTATGATTACAAGGTCATTTAAATATTACTTGACTATACAGCCTTTAACCTGTTGATATAAAAAAAATATACACATAATTTTACAAATTAGTAAAAAAAAAAATCATTACTTAACAAGTGCTTATTGTCTCACTAGAAAAATGTTTTCCGTTGGGCAATTTATCCAGATGAAGAACTTGATCCATTCGTAGTTCACGAAGCAAAATTTTAAAATAAGAAACATTTTATTATTTCATTTCTATAAAAGTTGCCTCCATTCTGGTGCACTTAATAAATTAGGCAAAGAAAAAATAGCAGCGTTGGATGTTAACTCTTCCTTGAATTAACTGATATAATTTTGGGATCCAAGAAACAATACATATTTTAACATGACGAATATTTGACGATAGACGATCACATATACAATTCTTTTCTTTTTACTATTGGTG
The DNA here is from genome assembly GCA_028023455.1 of Epiperipatus broadwayi. Taxonomy (NCBI): domain Eukaryota; kingdom Metazoa; phylum Onychophora; class Udeonychophora; order Euonychophora; family Peripatidae; genus Epiperipatus; species Epiperipatus broadwayi. Next base: position 955,967 of record JAQFVV010000009.1, on the reverse strand, counting down.
ATACGTATCATTTTTAGCTAGCTGGCTTAGGAATAAAACTAATATGCTAATTTTCCAAAATTACTATTATTATAAGGACTGCAGCTGACTTACGTGGATATGAAGTTTTAACGACTCCAATTGATGTATAATATAACATATTATATTATGGTTATAATTAAGTCAATAATGTTTGTAGTTTTTTATTCCTACTCTAGGAATTGTAATTTTTCTTTAATAAGGAATTCTCCGTAAAATGCACACATACAAATTTTCCGATATTTGCCTTGAGAAAATTTATATTTTCTTTGTTAAAAATATACAGGTGCATAAGTAAATATCCTTTATCATTAATATTATTTCTAGATAATTTTCAGTGAATAAAACATATTTTAACGTGGGGAACTTACATTATTTTCAAAAGCAGACAATTTCTTTTAGAAAGAGCGCAAAATTTTCTAGTTAACTTTCCTTGGCTTTTCTAATATGTCTTTTTAATTATAATTTTTCTTTTATACCACGAAAAGATTATTAAATAAGGTAAAGTTAACAAATAATTGATGATTTCCTGGAAATTACTTATATTGCTTAATTTAAATATAATGACACTTTCCGTGATTGCTGTAGTTAATACGGTCATTTTGAACTTTAGCATAAGATAGTACATTTTTGCGTATAAAAAGCTTTAAAATAGGTAGATGGCCACAGAAAACAGAATATCTTATCAAATAGGATTAGCCACGCATGATATTATTAAAAATTTACTGGACTTATATTTATTTCTGCAATAAAAAATATAAAAAAATTTGTTACCGAATTTCAGTACTGCTTCCTCCTTGTAAAACTAATGTCAGACTAAACTTTCTTCAAAATTTGGCGGTCTTCTTTTAGCGACCTCTTACAGAAAAATAATCATTTAATTATACATAAACAAAGGAAAGGAAAAAAAAAACTTATTATAGTCATATATTTTTCCATATGATTTAAATGGATTACAAAGTAATTTGACAAATAATGAAAAATAATAAATATATTTAATTAACAATGCTTATTAGTGATGTATAATTCTGTATACATTATTATCTAAAATAATTTAAAAACTACCAGAAGTTATTGTGCTTTATGATAAGATATTTATCTACTCTCCCTCTACCCATCCAAAATCAATTACTGTTTATAATATGTGCTTTTATACTATATTAAATTGCTCTTATTGTTTATATTTTAATTAAATTATTCATGCTCTTCTTCAAAATGACATCAAATTACTAAATTTATTAGTTATTTGCTTAAAACACGTTACAGTGAGTAAATAGCATACTTTATTAATCACTTAATATTATTATTATTTTACTTTTTTATTTCCTAGAAAAGGATAGCATTGTTTTCCTGTGGAAACAATGCCAAATAAACCAAGTGTCAATAACACAAGGTTACAATATATATGTGACAACCCACAAACTTGAAAAATAATTACTACAACAAAAAAAAAATTATACTTTATGTTTCATTCTTCTTATAATTATTACTTTAATTTTTAATCTTAGAATGTTGAGCATAGATAGGCTACCTAGACAACACACTTAAAAGATTTTCAAAACATTTGACTCCAGGCTAAAAATCCGCAGCCACACCAATGCTCGCTTCCCAATATATATCTGCAACCAATACAATGTGAACATGGTAGCACAGAAACATGCTGACAGGAATGTGCATCTGAAAGTGTGATATTATTTGAAGAACATGACCTTTGACCAGTACAGGAATGTACATCTGTCTGGTGAAGGAATCATGCATATAAAATAATAGAGAGAAAATGCTACATATGGATGGAAGAGCGGTCTATTTTACCAACTTATAATCCCTATCCATAGAGCTGAAAGGGGTCAATGTCTTGGGAAGTACTCCATGTCCATTTCAACGCCATGACTACTCCTTTGGGGTCGTGCATTCAGTTGGGCACATTGCCCTAAATGCTAACATTACATTACATTGATATAAACATCCATATATCCCTCCACCAGCATTAACACAACTACAAAACAAATAGTTTGAAATAAAAAACCCTTTAAACTAACATACTTAAACGAGTATAATTGGCCATCTACACTCAACTTATATTTAAGTCAATTTACTAATCTAATTTATTACAAAAAAAAAATATTTAGTTTAGGATGTTTAACTTATTTTAAAATTACACATTGTATTCAACTTATTTTTACATCAAATAATAGATTTGCCCTTTTTTAAAAAAAAAATCTAATAATGCACAAATAATGATACGTGTTTGATTTTATCTTTAAATTCGTTTGCAATCGCAAACTCCTGCCCTATTACAAGCAGACCGTATACTAAGCATAAATATAAAAAAATATAATACATATTTTAAAAAAGATTAGTTTAAATTTTAGATAAGACTTTAAAATTGCAAATATTTAAAGTTCGGAGATTTTAAATTGAAGAGTTTATATTTCATTTTTATCATTTATAATTTATACTTTCCTTTCTCTGTGCTCGTTCCTTCGTGACGAAGATCTGAGTTTATGCAAGGGCCATTTCTTGTGGATGATGACGATTTATGAAGATTTCTGATGATTTCTGAAGACATTACTAGTGGTTCGATCCTGGGATTCATGGAGATGAAAGCTGCCTTCGGCCAGCCAGTCCGAGGGAAGCGCGATTAAACAAATTACATTTTTAGTAATGGCGACAATAACTTTTTTAAATTTCTTTAGTTTTCAGCAACGACAAACGAATTCCAAATTCTAATCTTCTCATTAATTATTTTTTTTGAATTTTTCCTTTTATAGTCCTGAGGCATCTTATCTAGGAATGTGTGGGTCCATCAAACATATTCAGTAGATTTTCCTCTGTGGTCTGTGTATATCTTGGGTGGGAAAAACAAGCCTTTTGTTTCTATTTCTCGACTCATCTATTTCATAATAATTTTTTAATGGTCATTTTGCCCCAAGGATCTGTTTGTAATTTTATTTTTGTTAAAAACTCTCTTTGTTATTTTTAAGATTAAAAGGTTTTTATTATATTTATTTAAAAATTAGAATCTTTGCTTCGATTCTATAATTTTTTTAAACTTATTTTATTTCAATATTTAAACTAAACTTATTAATAAATTAATAACTCATTATTGGTGCATTTCGAATGTTTGTGCTTTTAATTCATTATTAGATATTTCCAACAAAAAAAATTTAAGTACTAAAATTTAAATGTAACGTATCTATATCCCGTTACAATATATATATATCAGAATTACAATATCGTATTTTAAATTGATATCTCTGTAAGAACTTTATCAGAGCATTATTTCTAAGAAAGCAGCCATAAGGCAAATTTGAATGAGATCTTACAAAAATGCTCTATTTAGGATAGATTTTGCAGATCATTATAGCTATTGATACACAGAAAAAGATCTAGAAATATAGCTAATAATTATTAGTTTGAACTCTTTCTTAATAAGACAGGATTTTGTACTAGTATAAATCTGCTTATTTATCTTTGCTTGAAATAATTCCACATCGTTTGCATACTTGATATTATTTTGGATTTGTGAACACTGCATATCATGCCTGAAATAGAATAATTTTAAGTAAAATCAAAATATAGATTTTATGGTACAAGAGTTTGAATATACTGAATAGCTACTCTGTTCTGTAAATAATGGCGATTCAAATGGCCTAGTAAAAGTAATATTGAATAAGCTTCCCGGTACAGTATATATATAATATATTTTTTGCACTCATCCATATATGACTTTTTATTATAAATATACCAATGTTTTTGCTTGATCGCACAAGCCATCAACTGGATGACGAATAGAATACTATAAAAATGATTGCAGAAGTGCTGTAAACCTTTGACTTATAACAATGTTAAAGCTCCATCAATAGAAAAACAGATATATAAAATTGAAAAGAAGTCAGAAACTATTCAGATTAATGCGTTTTTTTTTTAAAATATTTTTCCAAATAGGAAAACGTATGCATGTGTCATCATGTTTGTCGATTGAAATTTGGCCTTTTTCAGTATCTCAACAGCTTCTCTGATCTTACATTGGTGAAGGGTATCACTTTTGGGTAGGATCATAGTGTTAGGGAAATTAATATTGTGATCTGAATCCAAAGAATGGAGTGAGAATGATGATGAATGATGTTTAACTGCATTAGCATACTCATCTCTTCTAGTAGTCATGCAACCATTATTTATACCTACATAAGATTTATAAATGCCATATGAAATTTAATAAACGGAGCCTTAAGAGGGATTGAATCTTTAGGTTTGGATAGAATGTTAATTTTTTTGAAAGTAGTATATGCTATTTTTATATTGTAGTGTTTCAGAATATATTCAGGTGATAAGTGCTGGTTCATTGTGAAATGTGCATCTTTGGGATCATAAATCTTTTTCACATGGCTTTGGTTATATGTATATGATTACCTCCCTCCACAAGATGTTAAAAGTGGATGGAAAGCAATATATCCAATATTCTCTCTTTTTTCCATTGATGAAATTTTAACATTGCTACGAATCATTGTTTACAGCACCTCTACAATCATTTTTATAATATTCTAGTCAGTTGATGGCTTGAGTAATTAAGCTGAAATGTCAGTATATAATAAAAATTATAACTGGATGAACTAAAAAAATATATCATTTATATCTGTAATCTGAAAATTTCTTAATGTTTGAAATGATTTGATATGATATTGTAACATATATTCTAATAAATAAAATTAAAAATAAAAGTTCGCAGATAAAAACTCTTTTTTTTTTAAGAATTAAAAATTGAAAATTAAGTCATCTAAACTTTATATATATATAAAATGGCACAGATGAAAAATTATTAAAAGAAAACTTTATTAAAGAAAAGAAAGTATCTTAAAATTAAATTTTCAGAAAAAAAAGAACTTAAAAGATTTAAAGATAAAAAGAATGTACAATAATCTAATTAATTCTATTGTGCAAAATGGAAATGATTATTTTAATTAGTCCAAGTGAACTAGCCTTTGGGCATTTCAAAATGTATAATTAAAGGTCAGATAGGACAGAAAAAACAATAGAAACTAATAGCCAATAAAAGAAATCCCTCAGGAAATGGACCTCAACAAAAAGACCACCATCATGACATAATGTCCACTTGATCCGAAAGTCTAATATAAAAGGAAAAAAGTTGGAAATAAAAAAAGAGAGAAGATAGAGATGTGATAGAGAGAGGGGTGATATGTGTTATGTCGGAGAGAGTTGAAGAAGAAGGGATTGAAAGATGCACTTTCAATTCCTTCAGTTTTAAAAAAAAGAAATGACATTGTTTTCCTATATTGCGGACCACAGGACATCGGGGGAATTAATGCTGGATCCCAAACTGCAAGCAACTGTTAAGGATGACCTTTTTAAAACAGTAAGAACTATATAACTAATGAATATTTTCAAAACAGTAAGAACTTTAATTCCAAAACCTTTTCAGTATTTAACAGGAATAGAATCCTATCTGACCAACATAAATTATTATTAATAATTAATTTTATTTGATGTAATTTTTTTTTAAATCATTTCCATTAAGTTATTTTTTTCATTCTTTAAGTTATTATGATTTTTTTTTCTGTTAAACTAAACTTTTAATAAATATAAGTTGGGCATGAAGGGCTGCATAGATTTGTAAAATTATATTAGTTTAATTAAGGGAGGGTTAATCTTAGGTTATTTGTTTCATAGTTAAATTGGGTTAATCAGTTGGATATATTGGTGTAATTAGTAAATGTAGTATGAAGGTCCACTACATGCAGGATCATATGATATGCCGCACTTGGGCAAAATAAGTCCCATTTTGTTCTGACCATCGGAAGCAGACGTATTCCCTACTCCTTGGATCACCCCTTTAGCCTATGGAATGGGATAGTAAGATGGCAAAAAGGACCGCAATCCCTTCCTATGGAATTTTTTTATTGTTCTCACCAGACAGATGTAACATTCCTGTTCTGGACAAGAGACAATTTCTTCTCTATAACCATGCTGTTCAGATGTGCATTCCTGACAGTATGGTATTGTGCTGTCGTATTCATGCTGCATTGAATACATTGATGTATCAGATGGATTGGCTTGGTTTGACTGTGAACTTTGGCCTAAGTTTAAATCAGGGATAGACTATTTTCTTTTCAAATGCAATCTATGTAGTCTATTCATACTTGACACTAATAAAATATTTAAATTCATCTGTGCGAATTTCTTAAATAAAAAGTTAAAGTGTAAATTAAAATCTAAGGTAAAATTTTAATGTTTTATAAAAAAAAATTAAAGTCAACATAGTAAAATAATTTCAAATTTATATATGTTTAATAAATGTTTGTGTGTGTTATTACTAGCATTGGCTTCTTTTTTTTTTTTTAACATTGAAAATATTTTTAGATAAGAATTCATATTTTATAAATCTCTACATCTCTCTGAGTTAGTGGCATGGGCTGATGGTCAGAATAAAATATATATATGTAAAAGTTAGATCTTAACAGCGCATATCTGCCTACTCTATAAATTTTCCAGGTTCAAATAGCCTGGTGGCGCCCTGTTCGGCAGATATGTAAGAGTTTTCATGATCACCCCGACTGTTATAATTGGCGCAGATATGGTAAGACTCTTACACCTCCGACCGATATAATATATTGTAACAGTAATCACCCTTTTTAACAATGGTAATTGATCAAAATAACTTGTAATATTTGCAAATTATTATTATTTTTTAGTCTAGGTCTGCAAACTTTTGAGACAGAAGAGCTAAATCTGACACTCGCAATAATTTAAAAATTATTCGAGAACTATGAATATATTTTTACAAATAAGGAAAGTTAAAGAAATACTGTAACAATCTATAATATTAATTACATCTTTATTAAATGTAGATTAAATCATGTGGAAAATTTCTAGCATTGGTTTTAATCAGTGTGAACAATGAGCTTGTATTTTCTTATAAAGTTTCTGCATGTCCAGTTGGTAACTAGTGTTTTTTAATTTAAGACATGATTCCAAGTTAGTATCAGTAATATGTTTCCTCAATTTACATTTAATAAAATGATTTTACATATAAGTATGTAGATCCAAAGATACTGAGAATACCAAATGCAAATTTTTCAACTCATGATATGAATCTGGAAGACTATTCCAGGTAATAAAAATTACAGCCTGCCTTCTGTAGGTTTTTTATAGCACTCTGCTGGTTCTGTGAAAGCAGACTACATTTTTCTTGTTCCAGTTCTTCCATTTCAATACCAAGGCGAACAAATTTGGAGCTCCATATATCTTTGCTTGTCAAGTCCAGCAATTGTACTTCAAAAATTATCCACATCAATATCAATCAAATGGGGAAAATTTTAATTATCTCACATTGGCATTAAGAGGATTTGTAATAAAAGCTAGAGTTGCTTTATTATTTCTAAATTCCTGAAACCTGTTTATTAGTGAGATTAAGTGGAGATTGGTTATCACTATGGGTCATATTATAAACCTGCCAGTTAAATATTTTTCCAGAAAAGGTACTCTGATTCAGATCAATATAAGAAGAAATGTATTGGATTATAGATTGAAAACATACCACTACTGGGTGGCTGTGTATCAGTAGGGTTAACAAAAACAAATTTCAGAGCATCTGTGTACTCAGAAACAAGTTTAAAGGCAGAATTAAATGACCTCTAAAAATAAAACTTGGGATTGAGTGAAGAGCAAAGCCATTATCCTTGGTATGTTTTTGCAGGATTCTAATATTGATCGCAACAGATTTTTTATTCCAAATCAATTTGGAACAAGATGAACTTATCTTTTTCTTAAATGTAGTCATATAATAGATAATTAGCATATAATAGATAATTTTTCAAAAAATCAAGATGTTAATAAGAGAGGTTTTTACATGCAGAGAAAGGCATGCTCTGGATAGAGAATTAATTATATTTTCCACAGATGAGAAAAGAGAGTTCTGAACAGATGTTCTCATGGCATTTATTGATTTGTAATTGAGAAAGCCAGGGAAATTATTAGATGGTGCAATGAAAGGAGATGAAATACTCTTGCCAGAGAGTATTTCCATGTGGACAATTTGTTATGGTTAAATTAAAGCTTAAACTGAGTAGTATAATCTTCATAATGGAAATAAGCAAAGGAAGATACTTCTTGGAGGAATGCTTTATTAATCAATGGAATATGAATGCCAAATAATTTCTCTATTTCAAGAAAAAGAGGGTTAATATAAATAATAAAGATTAAGGCGCATAAAGGAGAACTTTGTGAAATTGAATTAGATGGCTTAAATCCCAAGGACACTTTGCCATTTAGGATGATAAAAACTCTATTTGTTAAAAGGTTAGCTAAAATATATGGGATAGGAAAAGGTATGTTCAGAGATTGTAATAACTCAATGAGAGAGTCAATAGGTACAGAATCAAAAGCAGATGAGATTTCTATCTGTACTTCTATAGGGTTGGCTTTTTTAAAAAATCTGACATGATCAATAACATTTTTATAGCATAATGGCATCAGAGGTGGATGCAACTTTTTTAGTAAATTTGATAGTTTGGGATTGAATGCAGGTTAATAAGCTCATATTATTCTTGGTGACAGAGTTAATGATTTTAATAAACAATGGGGACTTAGAGAGATAGGATGAAAGGTCTATAGAGGGGAGGGAAGAGTATTCAGTTTGAGAAATAGAACTAGTGAAACTGGATACAGTCCATCCATGTAATAGACTTGCTTAGACAAAAAATTGATGAAATTCATAACAGATAATGTGAAGAAGTGAAGATGCAAGTGAAGAAATTTAAGAATTGCGTTAGACCCAGGATAATGTCAGACTTTGTAATGCCGTGATCTTGATGACTTTCACCAAAGGCATACACTGGAAATTCAGGATAACTGCAAGTTTGCAACTTCATCTTAAAGTGATAGTAAATAGGAGGCAGTATATTAAAACCTGTGCAAAAATTCTGATTTACAACAATTGAAGAAGTAATAGATTTTTTGGTTTTATATGAAAAGGCTCAGTGGATGTGCCCCTTTGACCAGTTATGAAGAGAGCAATCAATAACCCACATTTGTAGAATGTCTGAGATAATTTTTATGATTGAATGAGGTATCTCATAAAAACTATTTTGAATTCACCATAAAATTTTTCAATAAGTTGAATTAAACTCCATGATAAAAATAATAAAATCAATATATATATATATTTGTGTGTGTATGTGTAAATGACGAATAAGTGGAAACATGTTCCTGTAATAAGAAAATTTGTTAGCAGTGGTGTTTCTAGGTAACTATCAGTTATTAGTGACTATTTGCTCTAGTAGTCAACAATGAGTCTTTGTCTTGAGATTTCTTAGAAATTTTTTATTTTGGAGTTTATTTAGAAATTTTCTAAGTAAACTCAAGACAAAAAAGTAATTGTTGGGTACTACAACAAGTAACTTAGTTCGGTGGCTGACAAAAGCAATTGGCAGATATGTAGCAACAATACTGCTAATATATATGTCTTTAGTTATTAAATGAAAATATCTCTTATTTTTTTTGATTATATCACAATCCATGGAGGGGGGTGGGGTGATTATATATATATTCCCATCACATTTTTGCCCAGGTCATTTTTTATACTTGTTTGACAGTGAATAGTGTCAATAGTATTTCCTGATTTTTTGAAGTCATGCTCAATCTCTACTAACTACTCATCTATAACAGGAAGCAATCCTTTTAATAAAAAAATTAAAGTATTTTTGCTATAGTACAATATTTTCTATTCTTTGTTTTTTTTTTAAAATTAGAAAAATGAAACATCGTTAAGATAAAGTGATAACTTATTATTTTCAATAGTTTATTTTAAAACTTCTCCAGTTATCTCCTTAATATCTGCTGCTTTCCACTTTTTAAGATGACAAAGGCCTATTTTGATTCAACTCATTTAGATTTCGAATATTTTACTAAAAGGGATTATTTAAATTTTTATATTATTATTTAAGAGTGAGTTAAAATAAGAGATATCCCTTTGTAAAAAATGTCATTTACTGATGAAATAAGATTGTGATATCATTTCCCAGGACCACGTGTTGTTTTCAATGCTTCAAAAAAAAGAAATAGTGATATAGGTCAGAAAATGACTATCTTTTTAATCAAAAACTCTCCAGACTTTTTACTTATTTGTGAAATTTTGCCACTAAATTCCTATATTGCTTGTGAAACTCTATATTTATTTTATTATTAACTCAAGAGCAGACTTAGACTCATGTCCATAATGCACTTCTAAAAGAATTTCATGTCATATAAACACGATAATCTTGAAAATTCAAATTGAAAATTTTAATGTTTAAAAACTGTTTGTATGTATAATTATTGCTTTTAAAGAAAAGACATAACATTAAGTTTCCTATTGATATGCTTGAATTACAATCTAATTTTAGATATATATTAACTTTAGAAATATATTAATCTATAGTATGCCTGATAATATTTACTTATAATAACTTGCATAATGTTGACCTCTTGTACATCTGGCTTCTGACTATATTTATCATCCATATTATGACATTGTTTTGAATATGAATGTGATGGTTAATCACCATGTTAAAGCAAAAATTCAATAATAACAGGTTATTAAGTTCACAGACCCAACCTCATTATTTCTAATAAATCTGGACTATAGTTTCCTGCTTAAAATTACACACGTATTAAAGTCCCAAAAAAAAAAAAGTTTTTTAATAATATAAATGCAATAACACTGTTGAGAAAAAGTAATAGTCTTTTTTTTTTAATTTCAAATATCATTAAATTTTACTGACATCTCTAGACATTCCAATAATGCAAGACACCAAGTTAGACCTTGAAAATAGTCTCCTTTGATTTATGTATTTACTATTTTTTTAAAAAATTTGTAGCTATCTATTCATTTCATTAAACTTTTCACTTTCAGAAGATAAATTTCACTAAAAATGATATATATTGAAATGGACAGCAGGTGCATTAATAACCATCACCGGAGGCACTATTATACATATAGTTTAGAAAATGAGAGTTTACTGGTGAGGATATGAAGTATAAAGGTTATCATGGTTGTATCATCACTAACACATTTAAAATTGCCTCTGGATCATGGAGAGCAGAGATTCTTATGGAAAAATTAATTGGAAGAGTAGACAACAGTAAACAAAATGCTGAAACAAATCTAGCAACAAAACAATGTGCATTTACAGCATAGTATAATACAGTTCAATTACTACAAAACTCAGATATAATAGAATTCAAATACAGTGCTCAATTATATCAGAATTTAGATTCTATAGTTCAAACATATCAGTTTAAATACAATAGAGTTAAAATACATCAGAGTTCAAATACAAATGCATCTGAATAGTAATGAACTCTTTTCATGTTATCATGGATTGCACTTGATAACTGGTCACTTTAAATATTATACTTCACAAAAATGTACTTATATTGTATTATTTCAAAAGTGTAATAATTATTCTGATTTATCAAGATGTGTGCAGATATATATTTCATTTTGCATTAAACAATCCATAATTTAACAGCCTTAATCCATTACATACAGGCCATTACAAAATTAGTCCAATACACTGTGCATGTGATCTCACATCACTAAAAATATATAAAATAGTTTATAAATTAAAGGTTACCTTGAGTCCAAGGAAAAGATATAGCTAATTTGATATTATTTTCTAGAAAAACTGAGGTGCTGATTTAGTATGCGCTCACGGCCGCCATTTTGAATTACAAGAACCACCCAAGCCATGCTGAAACATCCAACCGATAAATGACATCGCTCAAAATGGCCATTTTCGTAGGGAAAAAAAAACAAAAATCGGAATTTTCATATTAGTCAATCACGTGATTAAAATATTAAAACACAAAAATCACAATTTTCATTAAAAAATCACGTGATTAAAATATTAAAACACAAAAATCACAATTTTCATAAAAAAATCACGTGATTAAAATATTAAAACACAAAAATAGCAATTTTAATAAATAAAAAAAATCACGTGATTAAAATATTAAAACACAAAATCGTATATGCCAAAAGATTATAACTTATAAAATCTGAATTAAAAATTAAAAAATAATATGAAAAATTTTAAGCAATAATTATATTTTCATTCACTTATAAAATGGAATCACGAGACCAAAAGCTAAGATCTTGAATAACTTATCTAATCAATCTTTTTAAAAAAATCATAAACTATAAATCAACATTATACAAATCTCAAACCTATAAATCACATTAATAAAATCTCAAAAATTAAATCTATAAACTACATTGTAATACAAATCTCAAAAATTAAAAATCTATAAATCAACATTTAATACAAATCTCAAAAAATTAAAAAATCAAAAACCTATAAATCAAATTAATACAAATCTCAAAAATCAAAAATCTATAAATCAACATTATAAAATCTCAAAAAATTAAAAACCTATAAATCTAACATTTAATAGTAAATCTCAAAAAATCAAAAACACTATAAATCCAAATTTAATAGTAAATCTCAAAAAATCAAAAACACTATAAATCAACATTAATAGTAAATCTCAAAAAATTAACTATTTACCCTTTAAAAATAAATCATAAATCTATTTCAAAGAAAGCTATCTTCTTCAACAGTATATACTAAATCGTATTTTAAAAAACAATATTTAAAAACTATAATTATAAATCAGAATTAACAACATTAAACAGCCTAAACTACAATGAAAAAAGGGAAAGAAAAAACAAAAGAGAAGCTATATTGAAAATTAAAAAAAATTAACAATCCTTAAAATAAATCAAAAACGTAATTTATAGAGTGATAATCAAACATTGTAATTTAAATCTCAAAAAATTAACTTATTTAAATTTTAAAAAAATCTAAATGATATTTACAAAAACCCTTTAAAATATACGATCACTAGAAAAATAATAAATTTATTTTAAAAGCTCAGTCCGGTCTAGCAACGCTATATACTAAATCAGTATTATAATTTTAAAAAAACAATATTTAAAAACTATAATGCTATAAATCAAACATTGGGTTGTAATGTCACATTAAATAGCCAAAGGTTATACTATGGAAAAAAGTGCGGGAAAAGAAGAGGAGGTGAACATTGAAAATTAAAAAATACTTTAAGATAAACCAAAAATGCTAATGTATATAGTGATGAAAATCAAATATTGCAATCGTAAATATCAAAAAAGAACGTGTGTTAAGGCATTTTTAAAAAAGTCGTAAAACCTAAATATATATACATAGTGATAATTAGAAAAAATGATAAATGCTTCTATCAAGATTACTCTGATCTTTCAACAGTATATACTAAATCTCAAAAATCAGTATTATAATTTTAAAAAATTAAATTGGTAAATGTGAAATGGCGGGAACACCCTCACTTTCAACACTATCAACAAATAAAAAACCTAATTAACTTATTTTTAAAAATATAATATTTTACATTTGACTTGGGATTATCCCTCTAACTAAGAGTTATAATAATGAATCACAAATCTGAATAATAGACAGTTAGCATTTATTTAAGTAATTTTTTACCAATATTTTAAGAATTTTAAAAAAATTACCAACATTCTCAATCGGATGGATGGTGTCGCTCAGGCTAAATTTGGTTTTAGGTTTATTACTGTAAAGAAGATGCCAGTAAAATTAATTTATTCAGGAAATATCGTAGCTTGATATGGTCTCTTTCAAATTTATTTTTAAAACTGTGTATTTAAGTCTCACACAAATAACAGCAGGTATGTATGACGTAAGATAATTTCCAAGAATTAGAGTTTAGGATGGGCCTTTGTCTTACTAAGATAAAAGTGTTAAGTTAAACTTTCAAATTTAAAAAAACAACAACTGTAAACCAGCTAATGGACTTTTATGCTTCAAGCCTAACATCATTACGTATGTAATCTTATAATAATGTATTTTGATGTATAATAACGTATGTGTATGTGCACATAGAATTCTTTAATGGTTTTACATGTTAAATCTCTTCAATTACTAGTTTTCAATCTTGTAAAGAATTGTCATGAAATGTTTTTTAATATTAAGCATATTTATTGAATGGAATATTTCAAGACCATTGTTGTCATGTTCTTGGCTCAAACTCAGCAAGCAAAGTTGGACATCAAATGGCTATAGGTTACATACTTAAAAAGTAAAGTTCATTCAAGTGGTGGTTAGCAAAATATATTTATTCTTTCAGTTGCTGGTAGAAGTTATGTTAAATGGGCAAAAAGCAATAATCACAAGAAGAATGCATGATCAATGACAAAAAGAAGCAAAATGATCAGAATAATTCTGAGCTGATCTTTTTATATAATTAACTTTCACATTCATTTACCTTTTTTTTAATTAACAAAGCCAATAATTACCTGTTTACACAATTCGTTAGTTAAATAAACCTGTAATTATTTTCACTGATTTGGTTTACAAATTTTAAATCAAATCTGTTTCCTTATAGATGACACTTAAAATATTATTAAAATCCAACATTTTCAAAACCAGGAACAAGACTTAAAAAATGATTTTTCAAAAGCTTTAGCGATTAAAATAATACAAAATAATCGAGAAAATTTTTTATAGATTATTTAATAAGCATTGTTCTTTTAACATAAATTCTAAAACAAAGTTATTTAAAATAACATTAGTTAAAAAGACAAAGAATTTCTTTATCTTTTTAAAATTAAATAAAATTGACTTAAATATATATGCAAGCCTTTATCAATGTGTGTGCATATACAATATAAACCTATATTAAAAAAGCTTAATGAAATTGAAATTTGATTCACAATTACCAACTGCTATATTTATAAAGTAAATTAAAGATTGAGATAGAAGAGTTATTATCTCAATACCTTTTTTCTTAAGGCAAAAAAAAAGTTGACATTTAGTATTAACTTATTGCCATAAAGAAATTCACATTTTTAAAATTACAATCGAATTTATTTAACATTGTAATGGCTATCTGCCAACTGGATGCATTCTCAAATATTAATTTTAGAACTTGGATTCTCTAGTTTGGGGTCATACATAAGTTTTCTTAACAGGTTGGATCTTATCTGGTGGTTCTTTCTTTCATTTGTCCTCTTCAACATTGTTTCAGAATATGATCAATTAATTTAACCAATTCATCACCTTCATTATGCTTTTCAAGTTGATCTGCAGAAATTTCATCTTGAATTTGCATTTCATGACTTTTAAAGCAAGCCTTAATAATTTCAATATAAAATATAAGTATTCTTTAAATAGCTGGGTAAAACCAGTTTTATAACATAATGCCACTATTTGTTATAAAGTATTGCAGTTTTCTATTGCAACTGTTATAGATAGAAGTTCTATAGAAAATTTTCTTTCTGAGTTTGTATGTAATATAAATATGCGAAGATATTCTGAAAAATTCCTTTGTTGCTTGTACCAAAGTCTTTGAACTATTCATGGTAAGCTGTCTGATTTTTCACCTAAAATGTTGATATAATCATTCATCACATTACATTTTGTACTATGATTTCTGGTCATGTCAATTCTAGAAATATGATTTTTTAATTATAGAAGCATCTGCTATTCTATGCAATAAATAATCAAAGGTTTATAAAATCAAAAATCTGTTTCTTATATGAAGCAGATTTTTTTGTAAACACAAAAGTTCATTAGATACATCCACAAATAATGTACTGATATATTATGCTTTTTCTTCAGACAATGCTCTGAGTCAGACTTTAAATCATCACCACTCACATCCACTTTTTTCATTTAATTTCTATTATTTGTTCCCTGTTTCATATTTTTATCTGATTGTTTTATACACTCTTCTATGACACATTTAGTGGGATTCATATTAACTTCATCTCTGTCTATAATATTCTTAATATCATCAAGAAGCTCTTAAATTTTATTTTATCTTTCTCTAATTTTTCATTTGAAACAATGTCGCTTTTAGTGACTTTCACATGATCATCTTTTTTATCTTTAATGTTATCCATTTTCTTTTGGATCTTTAATTTCTCTTCCATTGAATGCAGACTTTGTTTAAATTATCGCATCGTGTCACATTTACTTTGTTCTCATTTTTGCTCCAATGATTGTTGATTTTCTTTAAGTTTTTCTTCATTGTTGTAATGAGCACTGATTTCATTTTAATTCTTTTATTGAGTGCTCATTTTGATTAAACATTTGTTTAAGCTCTTTTATTGAGTCCATCTTTTACATCATATAATTGATCATGTCCTAAATGATTTCTATGCTGTCCTTGCTTCTCTGATATGCCCATTTCCCTTGCTTATATTTTCTTTCAATCACCTCTGGGTTTTAAATGACACAGGATGTCTTCTTCCTTTGACACCTTCTCAGGTGTTAGACTTCTATTTTGATTCTCTGCTTCCATATTGGAGAAAGAAATCATCTTTTACTTTTGATATTATATAAAACTTATCTGTTTCTAATATGTTAACTTTTTTTGCTTCTACTTTATATTCTATCTGTTTATGTTCAACTTTATTATTTTTAAATATATCAAATCTTTTATGGTTTTATGGACTTCATAAACATCACCACATTCCCATGAATGTCACTTCACTTGCTCCATCCAATTCCTTTTGCTGTTATTTCTGGCTCTATTTTGTGCCAACCATCATCAACTAATTAAATTTATAATATATTCTGTCAAACGTTTTTTGATATCTCAGGGTGTATTTTGTAATCTGGCTTCAAATTATGTGTTAACTCAATCACCATAAGGCCCCATAGTTGCTTACACCAAAAATTAAATAAACTTAATATGTAATGAATAGCAGGCATACTAATAGTTGATTACACCAAAAATTAAATAAACTTACTATGTAATGAATAGCAGGCATACTAGTATCCCTCACCAGAGGGTACCACTAGACATATAATCTAGAAAATGATGGTTTACTGTTGAGGATAAGAAATATAAATGTTTGCCACAGTTGTATCACCATTTAGACATTTAAAATTAGCCTCTAGATCATGGAGCTCAAGAGATTCTTTGCAAATATTAATTGGTAGAGTAGACACCAATAAACAAAATGCTGAAACAAATCTAACAATCAACAAAATAATATTTATAATATAGTATAATATAGTTCAATTACAATGAAGCTCAAACTTCTCAGAGTTCATATGCAATAGAATACAAATGCATTTGAATGATAATGAACTCTTTTCATGTTAATGTGATATCTGTAACTTTAAATATTATGCTTCACAAAAATTTACTTATAATGCTGTATTATCTTTGAAACTTAATAATTATTCTATGGTTTATCAAGATGTGCACATATGTATATTTCACTTCTGCATTAAACAAACAATCCATGATAAAGCAGCCTTAATCTACTATAAATATTTACACGCAGACCATTACAAAATTAGTCCAATGCAGTATGTCTGTCACCTCCACACTACTAAAAAAATATATAGAATGACAATAAATAGGCCTCTGAATCACCTGTATTATAAAGCAAAATATATATAATTCATGTGGAGAAATGTCTACTAAACCCAATCACCTATAAGCATGTAAAGTGGCTGCTATACATATTATGAAATGCAAGAAAACAATATAGTGAATAAATATCCAGGATTATTATATACAATGCATATATATATATACTAATTCTTTTAACTTCAGATGCATGTGATGCAAACAAAATAAACAAGCAAGACTACTAACAAATTAAATCAGCTTATCAAATGATTTATAATTACATGCATATCACATTAGACATACATATATTAATGATTTTTGAATATCTTCAAAGTGACAATCAATTATTAAATATAAACTATAAAATAAATAACAAAATCTATTTATTTTTTTAAAAAAACTTTTTTTATTTAAAACTTTTCTTTTAAATCCCTTGTGTCCCTGAAAGCCCCTGTTCAAAAATTTAGAGTTTCAACTGAGTTTGCATGGAATCAGTAAATTGTACCCTTACAGCTCTCAGACCATTCGATCCGCCATTTTATTATGTTTTAAATGAGCTTTTTTTTTTCTACAATAAAATTTGGATTTTTTATGATTTTTTTTTCTAAAATACAATTTTTAATTATTTTTTTTAGATTTTTTTTTAATGGGAAATCTTTTTTACAGCTGAACTGCATTCTCTTACTACTTGATATGGATATGAAAGTGGCAACATGTATTTGTAAACCCTTTTGCTAGAAGTTCATTTTCAAGCTATTTGGAATCTGCAATGTAAAAAAAGGATTTGGAAGGTGTAATGTCAAAAAAAAGGACTGGAGTTATTTTTTATCTACAATGACAACTGTAGATATCATATCTAATGCCTCAGGAAATTTTAATTTGAAACGGATGCTAACTAGCCAGGAGTCAGTGAGTATTCAATTACTTTTATTACTTATTTTTTATTACTTTTTTATATAATTAAATATATATAGAAAAGAATAAATATGCTATATAATTTTAGACAATACATTTCAATGATATGAAAACATCCACATCCAGACTCGATAACATACCCTCAGCCATCTACTTCATACATTATCTCCCCCACACACATATAATCAGTGCTCATAATAAATTTGTTTATTTTGATATTTGTTGAGTTTACTTAATTTTTATTCATTTTATACTTAAAGAATTTTTTGTTTGATATTTATTTTCTGAATACACTTTATTTACTTGAAAAGAATACATAGTTTTATGTGCCCCCCCCCCTTCCCCAATAATATAATAATTAATTATACATTAAAATATATTACAATTTACTAAAGTTCTCTTTGCATAATATCTCATAAGTTGTTTTTATTATGTGATATTTATTTGAGTACACTTTATTTGAAAAGAATACACATTTTAGGTCACACCCCATTTTTCATTAATATAATATAATAATTAATATATAATAGTATTATAATATAATATAATACATTATAATTTACTAAAATTCTTTTTGCATAACATCTTGTAAACTATTACTGTTATTTTTCCCCACTAAAAACCATACATATTTCTAACAGATATCCTGCATGGAAGGACAACCAAATTCCCCACTAAAAACCAAACATATTTCTAACAGATATCCTGCATGGAAGGACAACCAAACATTTATAGCAGATACCCTGATATGGAAGGATAGGATCTGTGTCAGCTAGTAAAAATGGAAATTACCAATCACATTATTTTAATAATTTTTTCACTGAAAAATTACTTTAGGTAAGACATATTATATATCATTTTTCCATAATTTTATGACAAATGTGATGCTTTCTATGAAATTGTAATTTTAACATATATCTTTCAAAATTTAGAATTTGTGAACCAATGTAAAAGTAAATATTTTTAAAAGTGTTAAAAATCTCATTATTAAATTATTATTATTAGATAATGACTATTTTATCAGCTTTATTATATTCTTTCATATTTTCTCTTTCTAACAATGCATATATGTTTATTGTAATAAAATAGAAAATATATCAAAAATTATATTTTTTGTTATTTTTTTAAAATTAAAGATGGTGTCTTAGAATTTAATGGGTTAAAAGGAACATTGATCTAAAACTACATCATAATAATAATGACAGAAGCAATTTTACTTAAAAAAAACTTTATAGAGGAGGGGAATTAATATGTTACTAACAAATTGGTTTCCTTTATTTTAACTATCTTAAAGTAAATTTACTATGCTCTATAATATACATAAAATTAGATGAGATGTTATCAAATATAAATATTAAAATTGGTTTAATAAAATAGATAAATGCATAAATACATGAAATTATATAATTTAAATTATAACTATCACTGATTTTTTTCATAAGTAAATGTTTTATAAAATAGTTCATAAACAAAAGGTTACCTTAAGTCCAGGGAAAAGATACAGTTGGATTGATATTATTTTCTAAAAAATCTGAATTCTATATATACATACATATGAATGCAAATGGATTCCTTAGTGGTTTTACATGTGAATCTTCATTTGCCAGTTTTCAATCTTGTAGACAATTTTCATGAAATTTTTTCTTTAATATTGAGAAGCACATCTGTCGAACAGTATATGTGAAGACAGTAGTTGGCATATTAGCTCAAATTCAGAAAGCAAAGTTGGACATCTTATGGCTATAGGTTACATACTGAAGAAGTGAAGTTCATTTGAGTGAATGTTAACAATGTATCTTCATTCTTTCAGTTACTGATAGAATTTATGTTAAACAGGAAAAAAGCAATAATCACAAGAAGTATGCATGATCAATGACAAATATCAGAATAATTCTGAGCTGGTCTTTTTATATCATTAACTTTTTTAATTAACAAGCTCTCTCATTTAGACCAGTAATTATCTGTTTAATAATGCTCTAATTAAATAAGCCAATAATTATTTTCATTCATTTAGTTTACACATTTTTTAATCAAATAAATTTGCTTGTTGAAAAATGACACTTAAAATATTATTAAAATCCAACATTTCCAAAATTAAAAATAAGATTTAAAAAATTGATTTTCCAAGAGTTTTACCTGATTAAAAAATATGAAATAATTGAGATGTGTTTTATAGATTATTATTTGATAAGTGTTGTTCCTTTAATATCTATTCTAAACAGAGTTATTTAAAATAACTTTAGTTAAAAAGATAAAGAATTTCTTTGTCTTTTTAAAACTAAAATAAAATTGATCTAAATTAATTATATGTGCAGACCATTATTAATGTGAGTGCATATATAATATAAACCTATATCTTAAAAAATTAATGAAACTGAAATTTTATTCAATTTCTAACTGCTATATTAAATAAATTAAAGATATAAGAGTTATTATCTCATATATAATTCAGACAGCTTTTTTACAAATAATTATTCTATATTCAAGTCTTGAATTCCTATTAAAAAAAATTCTCAAATTTAATATTGTGGTGGGATGATGATGATCAAAAGCCATCACAAATTTGTATCATTAGCACTTTAAATATTAATACAAAAATGAACTAAAGAAATATTTTAAAATTAACAAATATAAATTTGTATTTTAAAAAATCGATGTTTGTAGATATAATTTTATATACATAGATGATATGTAAAAGCTTATTCTTATTTTATTTTTTTTGCTAAGAAAAATTTGTATATTTTATTTTATCGGTAGAAAGTTAAAAAAAGAAAAACTTAAAATTAAGTTCTTTTTCTTTTATCTTATATAAGTATAATTAATGAAAAGAGAATAGAATTGTAAAATAATTTTTCTCTTTAATTACCATTTGATAGCTTTTCTTTTGTAAAGGAATAACAAAAATTTGTTTTTTTTTCTTCTTATTGAAGCTACAGATTTCAAAAAAATATTTATTATATATATTGATTAGATAATTTATTTAGTTTACTAGTGAAAAGGTTTACCTGCAGATTTAATTAGAAATCAAATAGTGATTAAAAAAAATAGGCTGTCAGCAAATTTTATTTTCAGGTGTACTGCTATAAATTATTTTTTAAAACTAAAGTATAGTGTTATTAGAGATTTGTTCTCAGATTGTAGCAAAGTGAGAGAAGTATACTTTATTGCTGGAAAAAACATTGGCTGAAAAAAAATTAATAGAAGTTTGGTCCTGAAACTCTGGAACTTTGCAACTATAATCATTATGAAATGCTATAAATTGCTTGCAGGGAATAGATATTGTTATTGAGTGTATTATGAATTCTTGTTTTGCAAAAATGTTATTCCTTAGAATGGGCAAAGACAGTGTAGAGTAAAGACCCCAGTTAAGTACACCAATCTTCTTTTTCCCTCATTAACATGTAAGACAGTATGCCATTGCTCTGTCTTATGAATGCCTGTCTAAGAAAAACACATTCCTATACTGAATATTAATCTAAATTCTGATGCCCCCTGTTTATAGTATGTATGACTGAAGAGAATGCTAGAAGCCTGGGACAAATGTATCAATTTTTTTTTGTAAAAAAAAAAAAAAATGAAAAAATATACTACCAAAGTAAAACATTTTTTTTTATTATAACTATTGAAGAGAACTTAGCTCCGGATATTTTTTTTATTTTATCAAATCAAAGTGTTATAATGGAAAAAACCACACCCACCCAGAAAGAAAGATTATTATTATTATTATTATATTTTGAATCTATCTAATATAGAGCATTGTCTTTATTTTTCTTATATATTAATACAATTTGTGAAATGAGCAATACTTATACATGTGTATGCATAGCATGTGTGTGGGATCCTATAATTGTATTTTAAAATCTACCAAATTTATGACTTGAATTTTATTATTGTAAATGCAATTGATAAATAATTACACATACTTATGTGTGCTAATTATTTCATACTTTTATATAACAATATTTTTTAATCTTTTGAAAAGTCCATATCCATATAACTATTCTTTTTTTAAAGATGTGTGTATATAATTATATATCTACATGTAACGTGAAGAATAGAGGGAAAAGGTTTTTCACTTATATTATAATATTATAATTCTATAATGTGTCATTTGACTTTAAAATGATGATTGGGATTTTTATTTATTTATTTAATATAATAGATTGGTTACTAAATAGAGTCAGCATTTGATGTTCAATTTATCTGCTCTCATTTCACAGTAAATATAAATTATAAATTTTAAAAATTTAAGAGTTTACTGAGCTTGAATTTGGAATATGCTGTAGGAAACAGTAGATGGATGCCTCTATAAGGACCTGTTTAAAATATTCTTTCTCTTGATGAATGGAAAAAATGGCACATGAAATTCATGTGATTCAGGTTTTATAAAGATATTTTATTGATTGCAAGTTTTTTTTTATTCTTATAGGAATTGATATGAAAAGGATGATTAGGAAATATAACTAATGATTATTAGTTTGATCTCCTTTTTAATAATATAGATTTTTATGTTCAATGTATCTTTTTTTAATGGCTTAAGATAATACTATGTGTGAATGTGTCATTAAATTGATTTGGATTCTCCACATGTGAGGCTTATAGTATTGAATTTAACTAAGATAATTGTGGATTTCACTGTTTAAAAATCTATATCACCCTACATAGGTCTGGAGTTAGTAATATAAAGTTACAAGATAGAATGAGGTGGTGAGGTGACTGAGGAAGGTTCCTGGTTAAACATATATACATATATGTATTAAAAAATTGAAGTACATTTATTATTGTTATTATCATTTGCTTTGTTATGATTACCATCCTTGATATTACAATACTTTTTACTACTTAAATGAATGAGAAAGTTTTTTTCACATTTGTGAAGCAGGATTTCTAAATAAAATTATTTAAATATATAATTATTTCAGTTCCAAAATGTCTCACTAATTATGTTGTCTTGTATAAGATCACAACGAAGGGTTTCCAATCAGTTAAATCTATTCTTAAGTCCAAGGTTTTTGCATACTTTATACATTTAAACTTTTATTTAAAAGAGAATTTATAAAAGATGGCAATTAAAATTTCTGTAATTTCATAAATGCATAATCTTAAATAACAGTGAATCAAAGTCTTAGAATAGTATCTTATCTATAAAAAAAAAAAGTTTTGGCTGCACTTCTATTAAGTTCTTTTGAGTGAAAAAAGAGTCTTGGCTTTTTCAGAGATAACAGACAATCTTTTGTAATAACTACTGTAATTCGATAATATTTTAATAACAGCTAATGCAGAAGAAGAGTTATATTAATGTATAAAGAGGGTCTGTGAAAAATTGAAAAATTTTGGGATTAAATTCAACAACAAAAAATAAATATCAAAACCTCAGAAAATAGAATTCTTGGATCATCTGATAAGTGAAAAAGAAGAGAAACTATAATCCAACAAGGTAAAAACATTGATAAAGGTGAATGCTCCTTTACAGTAAAGAAATTAAAAGCATTTATGAGCAGCATAATGATAACATCCTTAAGCAAAAAACTAGACCATTATTAAAACTTTTAAATAAGAAATGAGAATAAACATGAAAATGAGCTCACAAAAAAGTGTTCCAGTAAGTGAAGTTATTACTCTCACTCTCTCTGATAGTTTCTTAATTTCATTGTTAGAACGACTTTGAATTTGGCACTTACCAGTGATAGAGCAGCATATAGAATAGGAATATTTATAAGACATAATATCAATAAGAATAAAAGGCTGCAATGTATTCTATACAATACAATATATATATACAGTCAACTGAATAAGGAGACTTTGAATATTACTTTTAGCATTGAAAAATCTCAACATCTCTGTGAAATCTATTATAAAATGGTTACTGAAACACAAGGACTTGGTAATATATTGATAAGAGCAAAGTTCTTACCAGAGTTTTTTTTTTTAATTTATGGTATATGTTTATTTTAAATAGTAGATCTCACTTTTAAATATGTACACAATGTTTAATATCTGTGGTGTGGTCTTAAAATGTTCTAATCTTTATTATTTTTTAAGTTAGGTAAATAGTACATAAAAAAATATTATGGAAAGTATTACAAGTAAATATTGTTTAGCAACTTTTACATTTTATAAATAAATAAAAAAGTATACTTTAATTATGATGAATTAAATAAAATAGATAATAAAAAATTGTCATTAACATATATATACCAATATCGACATTTGTATATATACCCATATATGTGCTTGGATATTCATATTTTTTACATATGATAAAAATTTATAACAATTTTTAATGGGACAAGTTTGTTATTTAATTTTATCTCAAGAATTACTATATTCTTTTACGATCAATAAAAAAAAAAAAGTTGAATTTCTTTAAGTTATTATTACTTTTGTACTTTTCAGTTCCATTTATTTTAATCGAGATTTTCTAGCAATTTCTGGATAATCGTTTGGAATTTGATCCCATCTTATATTGTCTCCAGAATCATCATAAAAATTTAAACCATCTTTAATAACAGAATTGTCACGAAAATTCTTTTCAAAATTAGTTCTTTTTATTGCAGTGTCTCCACCTGGTGATTTAAAGTTAGCAATTTGCATTTTAACATGTATTGTGATATTTTCTTTCTTTGGGTTAATATTCTTTTCATAATCATTTATATTTTGCAAAGAGTACAGACTTTGTGATTTTTTCATAACATAATCATTATCGTCGTCCTCAATCTCATAGTCACTTTGATCAGAATTATGACTACTTCTGTCGTATGCATCATTTTCAAGCTCAGCACAATTTGTTCCTATTCCTCTCAAAGTATTTGCCATTTCATATCTCGATTGATTTACTTCTGCATTAGCCATCCTGTAATTCAACATGTTTTTCATTTGTTGTAACTCGCAATTCTTTGTCTCTTGAAGGTTATCAATTGACCATATATTTTTTTTGATAGGAAGACTATCGACTTTCTTATGCGACATGATACATTTCATATGGTGAGCATTTTTGTGATCTTTTTGCCAAAATTCATATGTGCTATTAAATACTTGTTTCAAGCCTGAAAAAGAAAAAAAAAGTTAATTTTATTATTCTGCAATTGTTTAACAGTTTTTTACTTTTATGTGTCACATTTTTCACATCTCTCTCAGATTATTTGCACTCACAAATATATATTGAATAAAGAGAGTAAATCACCCCCTCCCCCAGGCAAAAGTAATCTAAATGATGTACTCCCTTTGTTTACATACATAGTAAACTATATTTAATTTAAAATTTAGACATTTAGTGAATAAATCACTAATTATTTGTACACCTTATTTAATAAAAAGTTGAAAATAAAATAAAAATATCTTTTTACGAAAAATAGTTTAACATATTAAGCAGGCAAAACTCTCCATACAGTAGTGCCACTCTGTGCCAACCAGAGTAATCAATGGATGCCAGAAGGCTTGTGCATAAAATCCCCATCTAGTGCCTACTCATCCAATATCTCCAGACTAGTTTCTGGCTTGTGGCTTTTGCCAGTGAGGAGCCTTGGATCAGAGAGCACTGAGTTTTGCCTCTTTAATAACAGTTATGTGCTAGCATAAGAGATGGTAATCATGTGATGTTTACTTTAAACTTGTAACAAAATAAGAAAAGTTGGGATGGAGAAGTTAAATCTTTTCTAAATGTTCAAAAAAAAAGGATGATATAAATAGTTATTATATTTATAAATTATAAGATTTAAAACATAAAGAAATAAGATTTATTATTATTAACAAAATATAAATGTTGATGTGGAGAATATTGGATTAGGACTCTGATTTGTCAATGAGAAATGGCAAAAAAGTTTAGAAACCAATACAGTATATGCATATTTCTGTATCATGTATTTCTGTAGTGTAAATTTCACTACACCACTCTCACGCAAGGTGTTAAAAATTCATTATTGAATAATCTCTAGTCTAATGAATGACTAATAAAAATTGTTAATGTATTTCTATGGTTCTAATGGATACTAAAACATAGTACATATATATATATATTCTGAATTGAAAATTTATTACATCTGTAGTAGTATTAACTGAAACACAGGCTTATTATTTACCTATGTCTATATATGTAATATATAGGGCATATGAGCACAGACTTTCACACCACCCACCACTCTATCTCATAATACTGATACACTTGAACACATATATGTCAAAAGATAAATAATCACCAATATATGTATTTCATGCTAAACCAGCAATCATCAGTTGGTCCAGATTACCATTTCTACACATATATGCTATAAGTGCTCAGATATATATTAAGATAGCCAATCTTCATACTTTAATGGACAGGCTTCAATCCACTCCTCACTCCATCTCTTCAACCATCCATCCAATTGAAAATCTGATGATGGAACACTCAAAGACCACCTTGAGACCAAGATTCTTGTCACACCCATGTTAACCTAAGGTCAATCTGACCCCTCATGTACAGGATATAATCCATTTAATACATATACAAGGGATGGGCAGACATCTCTACTATGTAATAACTGAAACACAGGCTTATTATATACCTGTGTCTATATATGTAATATATAGGGCATATGAGCACAGACTTTCACACCACTCTCCACTCTAGTAGTATTTTAAATTGAGATGGGGGAGGGGAGAGAGAGTATCATTAATATAAGCTCATGTGCATTTCAAAAAAAGGCAATATAAAAAAATAATTGGTAAATATTTCTTTTTTACTTGCTGTGATATTAAAATAGTCATTTCATAGTTATCATTTAAATTTTGTTTAATAAAGCAAAGGGCAAAGACATTAGTTAGTAAATGTTTATTTATTTTATTATTATTTCTGCTGTACTAATATAAAAATATGCATACATTTGAAATGGTTTTATATTATTAAAAATAAATGTAATATATGGAATATATATCTAACATTATAGATACTAAAATCAATAATTATTATTTAATATTTGTTTATATTTTCAACAGTATATGGGTGCTCTAAAAACATAAAATATTTATGATTAGGCACAAGAAGTGCATTAATGATTTAAATTCTTAATTATAAATACTTTGGGATTCCATTAAAAATAAATACTAATAAATATATGCTCATTTGAAACAATTCAAAAAAAAAAAAGAGAGAGAAAATATTACAGTTAATGTTACATTTAACTTTTTTAAACATAAAATATCCCATATAGATTTTATATTGTTTTCAAAATTCACAAAGAGCAATGACCAGAAAGTCTCATTGTTTTTAATATCAATTGATCCATTAAAAAGTCCTCATTACTAGATGAGTGTATTGAATATATTTTTTCTAACTATGGTTCTTACTTAAAACTCCTAAAACATTTTTCAATTATTTTAGGAAAGTTATTTATAAAATATGAGTTCATTGATGTTACATTTTTTTTACAACATTATACATGTTTATGGAATCAATACCATTAAAACAGAAATATTAATTAATAAACAAAACTTTATTACCAAATTTTATGCTTCAATATATGATTTAATGTCTTCCCTATTTCTTTATTACTCAATTTAGTGTAATACACCAATTCTTTTTTTTTTTTTTTCAATTTTCAAAGCTATTTAATTTCATTTTAATTATTTCAGCTGATCCTGCACTCTTTATAAGAGAACTATTTAATGTTTTATATGATT
The DNA here is from genome assembly GCA_028023455.1 of Epiperipatus broadwayi. NCBI lineage: Eukaryota > Metazoa > Onychophora > Udeonychophora > Euonychophora > Peripatidae > Epiperipatus > Epiperipatus broadwayi. The sequence goes on along the minus strand of JAQFVV010000009.1, from coordinate 927,935 downwards.
TCTGATAAAGACTCAAGTTATAGCTGAAACAGAAAAAAATAAAATTGCTTTAAAAATGCAAAAAAGAAAAATAGCATACAATATATCCAATTTTATGCCCAAAACTAATTAATTAATTTAAATTCAATTATAAATATTATTGCAATTAAAGGCTACAACAATAAGAATAAAATGGCATTCAATTATGTTAACACATATAGAATGATAAAAAACAAAGATACTAAACAAAATTGCTTATAAAGCAGATGTTTTAGATTTATCAAGAATATTTTTATAATCTGACCACATTCAACAATTGGATGATCATTGTTACTTGACTATATCATAATTCTTTTCACTTAATCATTATTCATCGAAAACTATTTCTGCACATAGAGCAAATTTCTGGAGATAGTTGCTACTTACAAATAATCTGCAGTCATTAGAAACAATTACATCTGTGAGATTCAAATACCTGTAAGCTTAGTGAGAGGTCAGGGATTCAGACCTAGATCTAAAACCACACACCTTATAATCTGGAAATCTACAGTACATGTCTTCAAACCCACACCAACCAATAGCTATGGGCTGATAGACTTCAGCCATCCATAAGTAGTAGTCAACAATATAAATGCTAGATTTTCAGAGACTATAGCAAAAACAACAACAGACACAACCCTTAAGAGATAGGCATACTAAATTGATCTATACTTTATTTTACTATTACTCTGCCAAAAAGAAATAGTTATATTTAGCAGTTCCAAAGTAAGCATGTCAAAATAGAAATATTTTTTAGATTATTACTCAGAGCTCAGACAAATCTAAAGTAATGATGGCATTTATAAATAATATGTAAACACACTATACTGAATTTTATATTGTCACTATATTTAAAAGTTCTCAATGGATATTAGATAGCATAATGCAGTAATATATCAATCTGGGAATAAGGATATTATAACACTATACCAGTTAGTGTTGATTGATTCTTCAAACTCACAATAATTGATTAAAGTAGGATAAAGAATTTTGCTCTGGTAAACATATGAGAAAGTTATGCGATATTATTGTTGATATGAATTTAGACATGCAAAATTTTCTAACTAATTATATAACTCTATTTTTTAAAAAATAACTTTATATATATATTAAAACAAAACAAATGTCCGCTGATATTAATAATACAATAACGAAACTTAAATATTTTTTCCAAACAATGGTAAACAATTTTTAATATAATATAAATAAAAACTCATAAAGAAATATTTTCGATTATATTCATAATCAGTTTCAACTCATCTCTCAAAATGGAATCATCTATTACCAACCGGAACATATTTAAGTTATATATATATAGTAACACAACAGGATTTTACCTTGTATAATAAGATTAGCTAAATCATTACAGTGGGTAGGAAAGTTACCCACATACACTTTGATATCATACCTGAGAAATGAGGGATTAATACTTAAATAGATGACCAACTATATGTACATACTCACTTCATTCTTACCATTTTTTATTTCCAGGTTTCAGACTCATGGAGAATCTGCATAGTCCTCAAGTTCAGAGCATATCAATATCACTTAATACGTGAGTATGTGTAAACATGTGTGAGGGTATGAGGGTATGTGGAAATGGATAAGAATGTATGTAAGTGTGTAAGAATATATAATAAATTGAGAACTAAATATAGGAAAATATGATAACTTTTGATTTAAAGGTATATATATTTAGCAAGTATATTTACAATAAACATAAGTTTAGTAATAAAATTTATAACAAAATATAAACTATTTAATTTAACATTGATGGATATTCTTTTATTATGTTTATTTCAATTATTGCTCCAATTCTTTGTTTCCTACAAAGAATAACCATTTGATGTCCTTATAAACACAAAATTAAATTTATTTTCTAACTTATGATTATTTAAATCATTCTTGCTTGTTAAATTATATTAAAATGATAATTTAATTTTATTTTCATTAACTTGACAGACTACTTGTATAAATTATCTATTGATAATATGGGACCTCCCCCTGCTATAATGTTTAATTATGATAAAGACAGGAAAGATCATTTATACCAGAAATAATTAGACAGATACATGGAAAATATTTAATTAAAATATTAATATTAACAAACAAATATATATAAGTAACAATGTCATCATAAAAATGTTGGAAACTCATATATATTAAGATAAAATCTTATCTTTCCTTTGATGATGATTGGACTTGTAAGCAAGCAAGTTCTCATCATAATCTATATTTTAATTTACAATAATGCAAATAATATTTATTCCTTCTATTGCATATTGACAACTTATGTCCCACCTTTTCATTCATATTAAAGGAAAGAGATTAACAAAGATATTTACACAAAATATATAAATAAATAAAATTTATGACATTAACCTAAATGTAATTGAAAGTTCATAATGAAAATGTCCTAGTAAAATATTATAATCATCTCTATTAATCCATTCTGGGGATAGATTGGTAAAATTTGGGTATTCTAGAACATCCATTATGTCATTATAATTTTTCTCCTTAGAAATCCTGCTTTGAAATGTAGAGTTATTCGATTCATTTATTAATAGTAAATTTGATATTTCACAGTATAAATGATAAATGCTAGGTCAATTTCACCTCAGTTTTGATAATTATAGTTTCATGGGTGACTACTTTCTTCCCCGATGTCATTTTGCAATTAGTAATGCATAGTTGTCTATATTGTTATTTTTATATTAGAATATCTTGAATGAAGTTAATTAAAGCAATATTTTTACTGATAGATATCCTTAATTAAATTAGTTCAATCTCCGGTTTAAAATTAGAAATACTTTGGAAACGTTGAATAATTTGAATTTAATTTTGGAGATTTCACTTTCGAATCCTTCAGTTCACTAGATTTGAATCTATGTGCTTTTTATTCCTTTTCTGAATGTCCAAAGAGTTATTTCTATTAATCTATCACCTTAATGTTGGGTGGAATTTCTATTTGGACTGCGAGTGCAATTTCTTTGCTAAAACTTTACACAGGTTGTTCAGCTGATGAGATTTTTTTAAATCTCTATTTGGAGAAGCTCATTGGTTTTATACTTTTCCTATTATCAAAATGAGGATGTTCTATAGAAAGTAATTTTTGATGACTTTGAATATCAAGTTTGTGATTATGATTTAGATTATTTATATCCTGCTCGTGTCTAATCTCTCCGATGATATTTCCCTCATATTGTTGTAGTGTATAGGCATTATATCACAATTAATGAGATGATTTTAACAAAGGTTAGTTTTTGTGTATGCGTTTTATAGTTTAATTAAAATACATATTTATTGTAAGCTTAAATTAGGTGTTTAAATGGATAAAAGAATTATTGGTTTCTCAATTATAGTGCTTGCATTTAATTTCAGTCTTTTTTTTTATTGAAATGAATTTTAATAAATCTTTATTTTCATTAATGTGGTTGTTGGTAGAGAATGTTATTATATTGGGACTTGGATTCGAATTAGGTAAAAAGGGTGTGTAAATAATATTGGAAGAATGTAAGGCTATACCTTACAATATATATATATATTGTAATGATATACTGGTAATCTGTTACATCACTTTTAAATAAAAGGAAAAAAGATCAATAAATAAAATCGCCCTCAAATAAAAATATAAAAATTAAATAAATGAAATCTATTTAAATCAATATATATACAAAGTGCACAGATGGTAAACTAATTAAATAATTACTTAAAGTAAGTTAAAGTTAAAAGTCTAAAGATAAAAGATTACTTGAAGGAATGTAAAAGAAAATAATAAAAGCTGTTAATTTATTTTCTGTTAAAAGTTATTTTTAATCTTAGTAGGATTGAAATGATTTTCTATTAAAATGTAATGATGTAATAGCAAACAGGCCCTTGGGGCATTTAACTGATTATAAGTCAGATAAAAGATCAATTAAAAATTATTAGTAATAAAATCTGATGTTCCCACTCTAAAGCAAACTGGTCAATAACAATGCGAATGGACACATGGTCTGCATAGAAAAATCATCACCAATAAGAACAGCAGCAAGCCAGGCAAGATTGATCCTGGAATTTAATGATAAGCAATTCGAAATGATATAAAAAGAAATAAAGAAAACTTTTGCTAGATTCTTTAGATTGCTCTTGCTGATTATATGTTTAATTTAAAATATTTGATTAATGTATTGTGGATCTCCACAATGTAGAGGTCATGTAATAAATTTTATTTCCCATATTTGCACTAACTGAAGTGGCTTCCAGAGTGATGGTTCCTGAAAAATGGCAAGTAATGGATTCATCTCCACTATTATCAATATTAATATATAATGGACAGAACTTTGAACTAAGCGATGTGGTGCATCAAGAACCACAAAGATGGACTCTAGTAAATCAACACCATAGAAAGTATGAATGTTTTTCTTTAAAAATGAGATTTGGACTTTTAAATGAAAATATGAACTTTTCAAGTACTAATTTTAAATGTCAATTAACTCCTAAAAGAAATCTCTTGTCCAACTAAATAACTTCTAAATTACTCATTAATATTTTTATGTATAATATATTTGCTACTATTATTTCCATTCTTGGTAAATTAAATTAAATTAACCAATTTAAATATAGGTATAAGTGGCTGCATAGATTTGTTTAAGATTATGTTAGTTTAAGTATGTTAATTTTGGATTAATTGTTTCATAGTTGAATCAGTGTTGGCGGAGGGATGTATGGGTGTTTTATGTCAATGTAATCTGGGGAGATGAATTCAATTTTCATTTCCTTGTGCCACATTAGAATACAGGGTATATCACCCAAATGTATGCATGACCAAGTAAAATGGTAGCCAACATGTTGCCAATGATCATAGACATATTTCCTATGCCGTTGATTTCTTATACTCTGGTTGGGACAGTATGCTGGCTAAGACCACTATTCTCCATTATAGAGCATTTCTTTTCAAATATATTTCAGATGATTATCTTGCCAGACAGACACTCATTCCTGTACTGGATGAGGATCATTGTTTTTCTAATGATATTTTGCTACATGTAAATTCCTATCAGCATGATTTTTTATGCTAACATTCTCATTTTGTATTGGTCACATCATATATCAGTAAGCTAGCATTGTTTTGGATGCAAACTTTTGGTCTGGAGTTAAAATATTTGAGTCATTTAAATGTGTGTTCTGTGCAGTGTATTTACACTTGTCAAAATACTACATATACTGAATTCATCCATCTGCACATGTAACATAAATGAAATACATTTAATAGTTAATTTAGTTCTCAGAATTTTTGGAATGTATGTGTGTGTTATAAAAAATGTTTTGTTTAGTTTTAGCAGTGGCTTATTTTATATTTGTTATTAATAATATTTTGAAAATGAAGAATTAGAAATTTTAAATTTACAATGTTATATCATTAGGCTTTGTTTCTCCAAGAACTTGAAACTGGGGCATTTAGTTAGATAAAAGATGGACTTCAACCATATGTATCTGCTGCCTTTATACATTTTTTTAGACTTCAATAACCTAATGATACCCTGGCATGGCAGATAGGGTTGTGAGATTTCTTCTGACCATTATAATATACATAATCTAGGTACTCCATCATTAATTCTCACTTTTAGCAATAGTCTATCTAGTAGTAAAATTTTATGTAAGCAACTTTAACATCTTGTAATCTACAGATATTATGAAAAATATTTTCTACCCCAATTATGAGAGTCTATTAGAAACAAAAACATAGTTAAAAAATATTGGTAATTCCCAACCAATTTTTCTAGTAATAAAATATGCATTATCTGCATACATCTTTGTTCTACTTTAAAAATATGAAGTCCAATATAGTTGAAACATTTAAAGTAATTGCTCATGTAAAACAGATAATGTATATTACCTCATGCAAACCTTTAAATGCATCTATGCTATATGTGTTAATTATAAAGTAATCTAAACATGTTTCACAGTCTTATAATTTATCTGCCCATTCAATTTTAGATCCTTTATAATCAGAGAAAATAGGTTCTTTTCAATTAGAATAAGAGAACAAAAATGTAAATAAATTCAAGCATGCATCTGGATCTAAATATGAATATATCAGTATAACGACTGGTTTGCAACAAGTCATTTAGATAACAGCACATTTATAATTATCAACTCTTAATTTACATTTTACTTAATGTGACATATTGTTTCTTTAGTCAAGTTTTTATTCTTTTTTTTTTTACAGTTTCAAAAATATTTAAATATATGTGATTACAGAGAAATAGTATACTATAATTATATCTAAATCATACATAATTCATATTGTAATTACAATTGTACAAATTTACTTTTATAATTATATTAAATTTTACACTTACATTTTTTGTTTTACTTAATAATTACAATATATTATTTTGTCTTATAATATTTTATATATAACATATTTAATAACCAATTTTATACTTTTTAAATTTTATACTTTTTAATTATTTATTTTTATGATTAAAGCTATTTTTAATTTAATATAAATTTGTGCACTTTAAACATATTATTTATTCATTCCTTATATTTTAAGTTAGATCTTTCTGCTAGTTTTTCTTCCAATTATCAAAAGTTTTTAAATGTTTACCTTATTTTTACTTATTATTATAATTTCTTTTATGTTTATTTTTTTTAATTAGTACTTTATTTTATTTAGTTATTTATTGGTTTTTAAAGGAACTTTATTAAAAAATTTATAATAGGTTACAGATCAAATATTTACATATATACAAAGACAATTATTGAGCATTGCAATGATAAAAAAAGGAAGTACAATGAGAATATATATATAAGTAAACAAAAAAATTGAACATTATAAAGAAAAAATATGTATATATAATAAACTATGGTAAATAATAAATTATCATTTCTGGTATTATTGTTTTTATTTTTAAAATTATTATAAGATAAATGGTAGAGACTTAAACATTTTTGTTATTATATTATCATCATCATCATTATTGTTATTTATTTTATTATATTAGCAAAGTTTTTTTTATACTTATATCTTTATTTAACCTTGGTTTAATGTTTTTAAGTAATATTGTTTCTTTAATTATTTTTCTCTTTTGTTAATATATTAAATCATTTTTATATCTTTTTTTAAATTTATGTTCTATTTCTACTGTATATATGTATATAGGATATCTTTTATCTCATATAAATTCTTTCAATCTTATAATAATTGATTTTTTTATTTTACATATGTAATTGCTTTTAATATTATTTCTCTGATATTTTTTACATTTATTTTTAAAATCACATTTATGTAATTTTTAATATTTTCATTATTATTTTTATTTATTTATTATTAATCAAAAAAATTAAGGTTTTAATAAAATTCTAAAATTGTTAGCAAATAATATTTTCAAAAAATGTATTAAAATAATTATAGGTTCTTCCATTAAAAACAACAAAGAATTAATAATAGAAATTATAATGTAGTTAAAAAATATGAATTATAATTTAACATTTGATAACATGGATATTGTATCAGTGTATGCTAATATTAATGTGTAAAAAGCTATAGAATTGGCAATTAGAAAATACTTAAAAGGTAAAATAAAGATATAAAAATATCAATACAACAATTAGTAGAAACAATGAAACTAAGATATAAAGAGATAACTTTTGAATTCAATAGCATTTTAATGTAGTATTAAGAAATGTATATATAGATGAATTTGAAGAAAATATGTTGAAAAATAAAAACCCAGCCAAAGGCAGATGAATAATTTTATTGAAGAAATAACTAAAATATGTGAAAATCATAATTGAACATATTGTTTGTTTAATCTTACATTAAGGAAATATCTGAACATATATATGTATATTTAAAAAATGTGATTTAGGTAATAGTATAATTAACTGGTGTTATAATACAAGCAAAAAATATAAAATTAATAGTATAAATTTTGGAAAGTATAGTATCATAATTATTGCTCAAATTCAGAAGAATACAAGAAAATAAATAAATTTAATAATACATAAATTAGAAAATAAGAATTTCTCAATAAAGATTATAAAAGATAATATAAAATTAATACAAAACAAAATAAATGGTAGTAAAAATAAAAAAAAGTTATAAATGGAAAAAAATATATAGAAAAAAATATATAATAATAATATAGCAAAACATATATATATATATGTTTTATTAATAGGTTAAATAGAAAATGTAATAAAATAATAAATTTTAAAGTAATAAATAAAATAAATAAAAAATATGCTTCATATAAAGATATATATAAAATAATAAGAAAAACATTAAAACTGTATAAATGAAGGTAGTAATGAGATTAAATACAAAAAATATCAGAGAAATAATATTAAAAACAATTATATATGTGAAATAAAAATTTCAATTATTACAAAATTGAAACAACAAAAATGGAATAAAATATCTGCTATATACATGCATGCAATAAAAACAAGTCATAAATTTAAAAAAAAGTATAAAAATGATTTACTATACTAATAATAAAAGAGAAAGAAAAATTAAAGAAGTCATAGTAATTAAAAAAATTAAACTAAGTTTAAATAAAGAAGTAGATATAAAAATCTATTAGTATAATAAAATAAAGATGATGATGATAATAATAATAATAATAATAATAATAATAATAATAATAATAATAATAATAATAATAATAATAATAATAATAATAATAATAATAATAATAATAATAATAATAATAATAATAATAATAATAATAATAATAATAATAATAATAATAATAATAATAATAATAATAATAATAATAATAATAATAATAATAATAATAATAATAATAATAATAATAATAATAATAATAATAATAATAATAATAATAATAATAATAAAAAAACAAAGCATTAATTACAAAAAAAACTAGAGAGAGAGTTATAGAGTAGAAATAATTTTAAAATTTAAAAACTTTTAATATTTGGAAGAGAAACTAATAATAGAAAGTAGATAATTTAAAATTTAAAAAATAAATATATATATATATCTTAAGTACATAAATTTATATTAAATTAGAAATAGCTTTAATTAAATAATTAAATTATAATAATTAATAATTTAAAAAATATAAAATTAAAAAAATAAATATAAAATGTGCCATTAAATATAAGTTATATATAAAGGATTTTTAAGACAAAATAATAGTTCAATTCAGGCCCTTTCGAGTACCTATTTAATAAATGCAGAATTTGGAGCTTTTGTAAATCATCTAATTGGTATAAGATTACTCCTAATCCATGATTATTACTGTCAGTTTACAGATAAAATAGCTCTTTCTAAGAATATAATCTTGATCTTGTTGAATTCTAATATATGTTCAATATTTTACTTCCATTTCTCATTCTTTTTTAACAATACTGACAATAAAACAGTATCACAGACAAAATTTCTGTAAAACTTGTGATAATAATGACATAGACTGAGGAATGATTTAAGTTGTTTCTTGGTTTTAGACATGGGAAAGTTCTGAATGGTTCCAATTTTCTCAGAATGGAATTTGATCCCCTGGTCATTTATTAAATGACCTAGAAAAGTTATTTCCATGGCAGCAAAAGTACATTTTTCTATATTATTCTTAATATTATTTACAGAAGACTCATAGAAAAATAACTTTAAACTCTAGATGCTCATTCACACTTTCAATGCGATAATAATATCGTCCAAATACATAATGATTTTTTCTTTTAATTGACTGGAAAAAATCATATTCAAACACTTGATTGTTAAGACAGCTCCACCCCTCAAAAATATAAAACTGGCCTTCATAACTGAAAGCAGTGTACTTTGGTTATCAACATGCAGTGGAATTTGCCAATAACTGGCAGTTAAATCAAATGTTGTAAAAGTGGTTTTATTTCTGAAATTGATCAATAGTTCATGGACAGGTGAAATAATATCATGCTCTAGAATAGTCAATTGATTCAGCACATGAGCATCTAGGCAAATCCTGACAGCCATTTTTTTACCTTACAATAACAAGGGGATTAACATAGACTGAAGAGCTTTTCTTAACAATATGCCATTCAATTATTTTATTGATTTTCTGTTGTGCTTCTGCTTGGTATTGATATGGAATTGAGTACATTTGCTGTTTGGAAAGATACTTCAACTTTTCATTTTATCCAATGGATATAACCTTTTACTATGCCTAGTATTTTTGAAAATATATTTCTGTACTGAAACACCAATTGATATAATTGCTCTTTACAACTAAATTTAGAACATTAGAACTATTTAATTTAATTTTTATATTTAACTTAATTTCAGCTTTATGTACACACATAAAGTGAGTTTAATGAAAACCTACATTATCACAATAATCACATATTTCATTCTTCCAAGTAAAAAGTTTATTTTTAAAGTCAGAACCAATTATAGTTTCATGAATAAAATCAGGCATTATTAAAAAGACCTGCCCAAATTCAGATTTATTGATATTTACATTAAGCCAGATTTACTTGTTTGAAAGCTTCATCCTTTTTTCATTTGCCAATGTAACCTGAATTTGTTTTACAGGTAACAAAGACTTATTTGCACTTATAACTATCAGAAGTAATTGAGGATAATATTGATGCTTGATTTTATGACTTTAACAAAGCATTAACAATAACACTCTCAATAGAAACTTTAATAATGGAGCAATTGTACAAAATAGGAGGTTCTAATAAATTTATAGTACTTACCTTCCACTATCATTGTTCCTTAAGTTAGTATGAGGCATCCACAGTGAGGAACTTTTTCATGAGGCCTTCTCTACTATGCACTCTTTTTATATTAGATATTTTAATAATTTTTTTGGGAGTAGTTTGAACCACACTAGTTAACAGCTTACCATCACTTAATCCTTACACAACATTGGAGTAATTATTAAATTTTGTAATAAGGGGCTGATTGTCTATGTCTTCTACTTTGATGTATTCTATTACAATTAGGTTTCCCTATAATCACAAAATTAATATTGGCAACAGGGTAACTATGAGAATCTTGAGCATCTCTTATACTTTTATATCTAGTTTCAGAGTTATGCTCACTTGTCTCAACAGCATCCAGGATCTCAAACACTTCAATAGTATATCTATCAGCAACAATTAAAATGTTCTCAATTTGCTGAGGCAAGTTGTGCCAGATAATCCTGACAATCTGATGCTCATATAAGAGAAAAGCTGTCAAAGTCTTAGCTTAACTGCCTGATTATGGAAAAACAGTGTGTAACTACCCTTATGTGTAGCATACTTTTCTAGGGTGATTTGATAGCATATGTTATCCTGACAATCTTCACCCCAGAAACTATTTGAAGTCTCCCTATATTTGAGAATGATCAACAGAAACTGCTACCAGTCCTTTGCAGTGACATAAAGGTGATTGCTAGATATGACAAATTTCTTTTCTTTATAAAGGAGCATATAGCAAACAGTATTTCAAGGCTTTGAAGAAACTTTGAAAGATTTTCCAAATGTTCCCTCCAAAGGGGCTTAATTCTCAAATTTAAAAACCATTGAACTACTCACAAGTACATCCTCATTCTTTATATTCTGGACTACATAACTATTCTCCATTAATAACTTGGCAAACACTTGGTCCTGACTGGGAGTTGTAGCATCACTACTTAATTTAAATACCTCTTTAATATGTATCTCAGTTCTATGTACATAAAATCTAGAATCATAGCTCTTTCCCTTAGCAATCTGAATTTCTAAGACCTTCTACTAAATATCCTGAAATATAGCCTCTAACTGCATTTCCTTGTTCATTCTCAAACTTTATCCAATTCATCTAAAATGCCTAATCTTTTCTCCTTTAATTGATCTGGACACTCTTGGCACTTTATCAGTACTTCCTTCATTTCCTTTTGATTTTTTTAAATTGCCACTAAGTTTTGCATTGGTTTTTCTTGACTCCTTTATTTCAGCCTTAGATTCATTTATAATCTCAGCCATTCCTTTTCTAGTCTCTTTCAATTCAATTTTGCTTTGGATTTGATCCTCTTTGGATTTAGACATATTCATCTCAATGGCCAAATGACCACTAATATTCTTTAATTTCTAACTCCACTTTAAAATGATTGATGAACTGATTTGACTGTAGCTCTTTATTTTAAAATTTGTAATTTACAATACTAACCTGATCTGATGTTTGTTTGATTCTATCATTTTAATTTCTAGTTTTTTCAACATATCTTCCAACTTCATTCTATAACTCATAAAACTATCTTTTATCTCTTCCAATTTTTTATCTGAGTCCCTTTTGTCATTTTGATAATTAATTTCTAATCTGGCTTTCTCTATTTTAGTTTCTAAAAATGCCTATGATCCAATTAGCCCGTTTTCAAAAGATACTTGAAATTTGATCAATTGGCTCTCAATAATATCTAATTTATTCTCAAAAGATTCCTTCATTTCTTTAAATTCTTGAGATTGAGACTCCTTCATTTTTTTTAATTTCTTAAAATGATCAGCAAATATCCTCTCAAAAGATTATAACATCAGCATAAGTCAGGCTTGAAAACTAGGAGTTGCCATTTTTTGGATCTCCTCGAGATCATTGATTTCTTCGGCATCACTCATCTTTCTAAATAACTATGATAAAATTATATTCATAAACTATCAAAACCTTATAACAATATTTATAATTTATAATATATCCAAGCAAACCAATCTCCAAATTACTACTATATACAATAACCCTCATATCTACATCAAGTTAACTGGAGATAAAAATACATAGTTTTTACAACTATAATTATTGTAATATTTAAACATCATTAAGCTGTTGCACATGCACTTTGAAGATTTTAACTATAAATGAATGAATACTAACACTTCAAACACATGATAAAGTCTTTGGAAAAGATAGTATTCATTCATTTATAGTTAAAATCTTCAAAGCGCATGTGCAACAGCTTAATGCTGTTTAAATATTACAGTTTATAAACATCGCGCTATATAAAAATAAAATGAACTATAATTTAAATTTTTGCCATCACAATAATTTATGGACTTCTAATAACATTGGTGTTTTATACATTAATTACAAAAGAAACATATTATTACATTATTGGAATATTACCATTGTGGAATATTACAATTGCCATTGTCACCAAAAAATTTTATATGAAATATTTTGAAATTAAGCATAACATTGAGAAAGAAAAACAATTTAATGTTTTATTATTATTACAGAGTACAAGTCACATGATCTATTTCATATTTAAATAATACCATGTAAGTATTCATGCAATTAATAAATTTTAATAGATGTTTTTAAAATTGGAAAAAATATATTTTTAAATAAATTGAAGACCTAAGTCATAACCAACTAACAAGATTCATTTGCAGCATTAAATCCATAAGGATATATTATCCCTAAGCAATTAATCATGCCCCATGTTGGGCACAACCCACAAATGTAACCTTTCAGAAGGTGACCACGTAACCATCAAGCAAAAAGTATATGTCTAAACTTAGGTCTAAACCAGCATAAAGATCTCTAATATAACCTCAGGTAAGCCCCCTCATAAGGTTAGAGAATAATAGCTAAGTAAGTCCTCTCATGGACTAAGCACACAGTAATAAATACATTCTTACAAGAGGTAGATAGACCAATGGTTGATTTACAATTCATAGTTAAATTCTACAAATGATAAGTAATAGTAATAGTAACCTCAGCCTCTTAAATATTAAATAATTCTGTTGTAAAGAATTCTAACTTTGCAATGATAGTCTAAAATAATAAAATAATTTGCATTTTTTTAACTAATTAGCAGCAATAACAATGAAACTTTTATTTTCTTAACATCTTTCATTATAATAAAGTACAAATATATCTAAAGATGCGTTTAAACATATTGGCCAGCAAAGAGTAACTCTTTTTTTGTTGGTTCTTAAATCTCTGGCTAAACAAAATCAAGTTTTTTTTAATCTAAAATAATTATCTGACAATAGTAAAGCTAATGTGATGAAGTAGGCAAAAGGGCATTTTGTTGTATTAAACACATCTCTAAGTACTCTAACAGCAAGCACATCAATAAAGTAATCTTATATAAATCTGTTTGAATATTTAATGGATTGCATGAATTGTATCAATGGGACAATTTCAAAAATAATATGTATTCTTATATACACTTTAAACATTTTTATTATTTAAATGGATTTTCTGATATATGAATGTGACAGATGGCAATAGACACAGAGATGTAATCAAAGGATAAAATCAATATTTATTACAATGGCTAAATTTAGTTTCCTTTAGTTTACAACTTAACAAATATATAAATTATTTACTACTACTATTTACAATAAAAATAAATTAAAAAAACCTTTACATCACTTAATACACCAGTTAGATATAATATATTATACGTGTGGTATATTTAGGTCAAGAGTTGCCAAAGTAGTCAGTATCAATACCCTGGGATCAATTTGAACTTTCTAGGGGTCAATAATATCAATAAAAAAATGTGGGGATCGATGACAGCAAAAATAGACCTCCTTACTACTTCTATTTGTTTGTTACTTCAAAATATATCTATGACTCAAAAAGATATCTAATTAAGAAATAAAATAATTAAGAAAAACACTTTTTTGCTAAAAACACATTACATACCAAACTTGCAAATGAAAAGATTTGAGTCACATGTAAGAATGCAAGAAAATACATGTATCACAAAGATGTCTGTGCATCATCTTATTGAATGTATCTATGCAAGTGTTGACATAAAAAACCATTGCATATCCATACTTGTTCATGGTGGGATGAGACGATATTCAATATTAGCAGAATTTATCAGTCTTATGTGGTCATGCTTGCATAAAACATTTTAAATTGGTTCATTTGATGTGATATGTATTTATTTGTAATTTCAACTTTGAATATAATTATTTATTGAGGAGCAGTACTATGAAAAAGAAAATCAGAAGACAGTTTATTCATTCAAGTTTGAACAAAAATCTTCTGTTTCAAATAAATTCATAGTGTTTTTTTTTTTCATTATAGAGGCTGTGGAAATTGTTTGTTAATAAAAAAAAGTTGTTTCTTATGCTAATAATATGACTGAACCAAAAAAGAAATGTAGACAGCACAGCTTGAACTATTTGAAGCTAGGATTTGTTCTATCTTTATCAAACAAACATTTACCAATGTGCCTCTTATGTGAAAAAGTCTTTAGCAATGATGCCCTGAAATGATCAAAATTAGCAGATCACTTGAATAGAATTCGCTCTTACAAAAAAGAAAAAGATTTGTCATACTTTCAACCACTTAAAGATAAAATTCTGAAGAGAACTATGATAAATAATATGTTTGTTTTATTATCAAAGCAAAATGATGATAGTTTAAGGGTATCATACAACATATACCTACTCATTGTGAAGTCTGGCAAGTCACACATTATAGGGGAGAAACTGATTTTACCAGCTGTCATTGAGATATTGAACACTGTACTTCACAAATCTGCACAAGATATTATAAAAAGGATTCATTTGAGCAATAACACAGTTCAAAGATGTATCAATGAAATGAGTAATGATATGGAAAACTGTGTAATCATTTGCAAAAAAAAATAACATTTTTTCCCTCCAATTGGATGAGTTAACCTTACTCGGTAATGAAGCCTTGTTGCTGGCATACATTCATTTTATTCAAGATCAGGAAGTGCATAAAGAACTGCAGAGGCAAATATTTTTTTAAATTTAATGGAGCTATTTTTCAGAGAAAAAGTGATTCCATTGACAAATATATCTGTTGCAACAGATGGAGCACCTGCTATGGTTGGTTGTTATCACAGTTTCATAACTTACCTGAAACAACACATACCTGAAGTTCTTGCAGTTCACTGTATAATACATAGGCAGCATTTAGTAGCTAAGCACCTTAGTGACAAATTGCATCAATCACTTCAGTTTGTCATAACACCTGTGAACAAATTTGAAGTAACGCTTTGAACACTAGACTGTTCTTTCAATTTTGTGAGGAAAGTGATAAAGATTTCTATTGATTAGTTCTTCATACCAAAGTCTTCTGGCTTTCAAATGTTTATGCTTGGCAAGATTTTTTGCACTTTTTAATCTGTTTTAGAATTTTTGGAAGACGAAGATTCCAGTTTGAAATTTTTTTTACTTAAGAATAAAACAGATATTGCTTATTTAACTGACTTATTTTGGCAAATTTAATGATGTTAATTTACAACTGCAAGGAGACAATTTGAATCTCATCAAAGCAAAATCAGTCATATTGGCTTTTGTTGCCAGATTAATGTTTTTTAAGCAAAATATTGTAAGATCTGAGCTAAGATAGGCACAATCCAAAAAGAAAACTTATTGCTGTACATCAACCACTTGGAGGCTCATCACTTAGATTTCAAAACTAGGTTCAAAGCTATTCTATCATTGGAAATACTGGCAAGGATAATAAACTCATACACTACTAATTCAGAACCAAATATAATTTTGCAAGATGAGCTGATAACCATCAGTATGAATGAAGATCTCAAGGCACAATTCAAACTGAATTATCAAAAGTTTTGTTTGCAATAAGATATTCCACTTCTATACCTGGCTTTATGGACTGTAGTACAAAAGTATTTGTTGGCATTTCCATCATGTCATATCTGGTAGAGAGAGGCTTTAGTATAGTTTTAAACCTTCTTCAGAACAGATATTGATGGCATATCACTAAACCTGGAGATTTGAGAATGCAACTCACTAATTTAAAATTGGACATAGATAAGCTGCACCCATCTCATTAAATTCAGTTTTCCAAGCTAATTTATTTGGTTTTCTTATTTTTATAATTCTGATTAAAACCATTTGTTGTTGTTTGATATTTAATTCTGTCTGAATATGTTGATTTTTTTCATTTCATTTTTATGTTTAATAAAATGATTTCAATATTTATACTTATTTTGAATTTACATATTTATTTCATAAATGTCAAAAATTAAAAAACAATACTGCTCGTATTTTTTTTGCTTTAATTTCTGTTAGTGCGGGTTTCGATATTAAATGTTGCACAAGATAATCCCATATTCCGTAGTCCTTTTATCTTTTTCAATCATTAATTAGAAGTGATTAAAATGAAAAGTTTGATATTTAGTGAAATATTTTAATATCGAGCACTGTACAAATATATTAATTTGAGTAAGTAAAGTAAATGACTAAGAGGTCAATGTTTTAAACGTTTTTGGTAAAGGGGTCGGCAACCGAAAAATAATCACCAGTTAAATAATCAGTTTATATTTAGACAGCAAATTTTCATACTTTAATGGACAGGCTTCCATCTATTCCAACTCTTCAGCCATCCATACCATTGAAAATCTGATTATATATATATATGTGTGTAGGAGATGGTGATTTGGACCAACTGATGAGTGCTGATTTAGCATGAAATACATATGTTGTTGATTATTTAGCTTTTCTACATGTGAGTGGTCATGTGTATCAGTGATATGAGATAGGGTGGATAGTTGAAGAGTGCTTGAAAGTCTGTGTTCAAATCCTCTATATTTATAATTAAGCTCCAGGTATTATATAAATAAATAAAGAAAAAACCTCTTGAAACTTGGATTTACTAATCAGTGATATATACTAGGGGTAATGATTGCTTCTGAAAGGAATAATAATACGGTTGTAGCAAATAATATAATAAGATATATCTACATTGAAATTAGCACACAATTTCTTAATATATGATTTATAATTTAAATAATATAATACAAAGGAGTACATTGTTATTATTCTTAGATAACTAAAGCTTGGGGAGTAGAGAAATACAAACTCAATACTTTATTCAACACATAATCATTTGAATATATATAATAAGAAAATAGGGGAGTATAATCATACAAATCTTGTTTTCTTATTCTATTGTCACTAACACAAAAATGCAATCTTAAAATTAAAATAAATTTTTATCTCTTATTTTTCTTAAAAGTCTACTTTTTTATATTAACCTACTTTAATTACTTTGCTTTTAAAACAAACACATACCATCATAAATTCCAACATACATTACATGATCACCATTCTTTATGCTTACACAAGCTGTTTTTCACAATGGCAAAACTCTCCATACAGTAGTGCCAGTCAGTGCACTAGATAAGCATTAGATAGGAATTTTATGCACAAATTTTCATGCATCCATTGATTACTCTGGCTTGCACTTGGTGGCGCTACTATATGGAGAGTTTTGTCTCTGTGTGTCCATCATACATTCTTTTAGATATATATGTTTTAATTCTAAATCTTAATTTCTGATAAGAAACTAGCTACATTATTTTAGTCTAATTTATAATTTATTTATTTTTTTAAATTTAAACCATTCATATTTTAATAATAAAACCTATTACATTATTATTTCTAAAAAATTATTTTGAAATATTATTTTTAGTAACCCTTATATTAAAGAATTAATGTTACTGTTTATTATTCAGCCTCATAATTACTGTTAACTAGCTCTTACCCATGTCTATAACCTCATGGCTGACCAAAAAATAGATGACATTTTCTATGTCAATATGTTAAATTAGGAAAAGATAAGAATATTAGACAGAGAGGAAAAAAAAATTAAAAATGCAGCTCACATATAATCAACAAATAATCCCATAAGTCAGTATAGTGTGATAATTCACCATATTTGGGATTCATTTATTAACTTTGTACTTAAGAAAAAAAGAAATCAGAATGTCTTTCATAAATAAATATATAAAATTTCTACTGACTTTTGCCTTTGACTCAATAGCTTAATTGATTAGATCATTAAGTTTCTACATTTGATTTTCATGCTAATACTTTCACTGGTCAGAAGAAGAGAGAATAAGAACACTCCAAACATTGTGTTATATACTAACCTATGTGTTATTACTAACAGCTGAATGAATTTGAAAATTTAAATCAATATGAATTTTTTTAAAGTCATACAACAAGTAATTGTAGATGACCAAAATAGTTGAATATATAAGTGAAATACCATCATCATAAACTTTCAGAAAAGTATGCAGATCTCATTGTTTAATTCCATCAATCATAGGTATATTTATTTACAAGATAAGCATTAAAGTATTTTCTTGCTGATTTTCAATATTAAAAAATTCTATATTTTTTGTAGTTAAATAATGTTATGAATTAGTTTTTGTAATTATATTCAGAACTGATTTGTAATGTATTAGCATGAATAGTTTTTATTTTTGTAATTTATTAGAATTAATTGTAGAAGTATACATGCAAGAATTAGTTTGTCTTTTAAAAAAAACATCCTGAAAGCAGAATTAAGAATGAAGCCTGTTTGTATTTTAATTAAAAGTGACCATTGATATAAATTAATATGGAAGATGTTATTAATAAATTTTATACTTGGATTAATAAATACTTTAAATTCTAAAAATCGTTCACAATTATTAAAAATAATATTTCTCAAAAAAGCAAATCTTGTATAGTAGAAATTCTATCTATGGTTCAAACTTGGCGAAAAATATGTAAACAGTTTGTTAGAATGAGTTGCATTAAAGACTTTAACTTGTCAAATGATCCCTAGTGAATATATTGATATTGTTGTTCTTATTATTTGAATAACTCAATATGGTAACAGATATTATAAGCAGAATTGTCAGTTACTATGGTTAAATTGTTTTTGCTAACTATTACATTATTTATGATATTAAATGAAAATAATATTTTTTTGTAAGAGGGATCATGACTCTGATTCTGATCAGTCATTTGGATTTAAATTTTAGCTTTATATACAAAAAAATCTAAATTTGATTTCTATTAAACTGCTTAACAGTTTAGAAAATAGGTCGCAAGTTTATATTAGTTAATACAGTAATTTTAACATTTTTGGAGATAACTCAAGCATAAAATTTGTCACTAATAAATAAAACCAATCTAATTTCTTTTATTTTTCATAATAAATAAATAAAAAAAAATTAATGATAAGATTATTTATTTAAAAAAATTCTAATAACTAAATATAATTAATATTAACTTCAATTTTTTTAAATATGTAATTATTGTCTAAAAGTTATATATAAATACTGTACTCTCTCTCTCTCTATATATATATATATATATTGTGTGTGTGTATGCATTCACATTTTGCAAATAATAAATAAATAATATTTTTAATTATAATTTCTAAATTGTACTAATTAAATGTAATTGTTATACTTCAAATCTACTGCATTTCAGTGAATAATCATAAAATTTATGTTAGAAAGGGTTAAAAATTACAGAGAAAGGATGGTAAAAGAATATTTTTACATAAACAAAATATAATCCTATTTTAAATAGAATTAATGGAGTAGATAAGGAATGTAAAATAATGTATAATTAAAATGGAATGTTTAAATGGGTTTAGGTAAATTGTTGAAAGTTTTTTTATATATAAAAAAAGATGTTTATATTTGTTTTATATACATTTAAAGCTATAGATTAGGAATGTAGTTTTGAAATGGGTTTTAGATAAGATTCAAAAAGGGGGGGAGTCATTTGAAATTAGGGTTGGTTTTTAAATTTATATAAAAAGTTTCTTGGATGATTTTATGATTTGTAATTAAATAATGTAAAAAGAAGTGTAATAAAAAAATAGTTGGAGAGAGATGTAAGTAAAAATATAATTATGTATGATTAATATGTTTGTTACTGTTTATGTTGATGTAAGATGAGGGTATTTATGTAATTGAGGTTTATTTATAAATATGTATTTCGTGTTGTTGTTGCAGATCCTTGAAAATGACTGTAAGAAGATAAAAACAGTTGAAACATTGGAGTTTGTATTATATATATATATATATATGTTCAGTATTGATATAAGAAAATAAAGTTTTTGAAAAGAAAAAGAATTTTTTTTTTTAATTTGTTGATATTATTGGGGAACATATATATTGTTTTAAAAAAGTGATTGTACATTTGCTGTGTTATAATATATGAAAAATTTATTTTTATTTATAATTTTTATTTGGCTCTCATTCGATTATTTTTACATATTATTTATACTTCAAGGCTTTTTGAAAATAACAGATTCAGGATTTATTGTAATTATTTTTTCAAATTATCAAAGTTATTTTGTCACTATTTTCTATGAAAAAATTAAAAATCTTGAATTAAATAGAGCCATTGGATTAAGAAAAATAAATAAAATGGTCCTCATTTCAGTTAAACTTATTACAACTATTTAATTTGCTTAATGATTTACCTTTAATTTTATTTTTAAATATGTTTATATATTTATTTATTGTATCATATTCATTTTTTTAACATGTGTATATCTAAGATTAAATAATAATAAAAAGTTATTTAAATGAATTGCAACTTTTGATAAAGTAATAGTCTGGTGAAAATAAAATTTAAAATTCACTCTCATTGTTTTACCTGGTTATTAGAAATTGGTAAATTAATAGTTCAATTAATGGCATTATATCTATAACATATAATTTATATTCAAGAATAAAAATATGATAATCATGCATTTATAAAATATATCATGTTTAAATTAAGAATACTGGGCAAGACAGCAATGTCTTAATTTCATTTGAATGACAATGTCAAAATTTAAGAGTTAATAATACTAAAAAATAAATTTATTATCTATTGGGAATATAGAATACATAATTAAATAAATAATCAAATGACTAATTATTTGCGAGAACATGTGATATTCGAGCATCAGAAGTGAATATATTTATAAAAAATTTGCAAAAAGTGATAAAACATATATATTATATTTCCTGTTTTCTGCAATACAGTAGGTAAATTGTGATATAAGATTTAAATTTGTATTTTCTCTATGTAATTTATTATAGTGGTTGATATAAAAGCTAAAGATTCTTGGATCAAAGTTTAACAGGTCACTCTGGTACTCAAATGTCACATGACTTCCCATTTCCTTACACCATAGCTATTTTAAAACTGTGCATTTATATTTGACTTTTATTAAATACTACATTTTTCTATGGTTGTTAAAGTAGAACTAAAATATATCTAACTTATTCAATAAGTTTAATTGTACATTATTAAGTTGGACATGATAATCATTATTAGTGTATAATTTTTGCCACACTTTAAAATAAATTGTATATTAATATATTTATATAAAAAAAATACAATTCCTGCTGTGTCGTAAAAATCAGTCATTTATTTATTTAGCTCATGATTTTTCCCTATGTTTATATAACTTAAACATCATAAAGGAATCTGCAGAGATTCAAAATAAGGAGATAAATTTAATAGTAGCTTTCTTAAATACTGTGACTTTACATTATGTGGTTTGTAGTTTGTGTTTGCCTCTACATAAGTCAGTGACTGTTAAACTCCATTTATAAAGTGGCTTGTCCTGAATCCATTGATGAGATTCTAGTAATATCTAGAAAGATCAAATCCAGTTATCTTTATTGTTCTATCTGGAAAAAAAAATCAGTTTGGAATCTCATAAAAAGTCCATTTTTTATGCTACAATTTATCAGATATAGATTCTTAATTGAACATCTAGAAATCTTGATTTGAGATGAATCTTAAATGGAAAAATTATATCTTGAACTATTGCTGTATGATCTACTTAACATTTTTTATAGATTTTCTGTAAAATAATTTTTTTTTCTGATATCTGATAAAGAAATATATAAATGAACAGGAAACTGCTATAAATAGATTTAAATGTGTCATTAGTATTATTCATGATAATATTTAATTGAGAATTTAAAAAGTTTTGTGCAGGCATTTTTCTACAAATGGGGCATAATAGTCATTAGTAGAAAGTGCTAGTACTAAGGAAGTTACCTGTCAAGTATTATTGCATTATAATCCAAGTCATATAAGGGTGACTTTCTGTGGAGACTATTTTCAGAAATTATTTAAATCTAACTTGAGATAAATGAATGAAATAAATTAGATTGTATTAATCTTAAGCAGTATGGAGTAGAATTAAATATTTCAGTCAATTAGTGCAAAAGATGTTTGGATAAAAAATTACTTTCAGAATATTTTATGAAACACAGCTAACTTGTAACAACTTTCCAATGATTTTTTTTTTTTTACATTTGTATAGTAGAGGGTATATTTTCATCTTAGTATATAGTTATTTCAAAAATATACATTTACAATCACATATTTTTATATAATAAAATATGGTAAAGATTTTTTTTTTGCCTTGTTCAGTTTGTTTAATATTACGTTATTAGTTTGTAAATGTATGATTACAACAACTTTCATGTTTTAAAACAAAGTGCATGATGTTGCAATATTTATATAAAATTGCGGGCACTAATTATAGTGGGCAATAGTCATTGTGCTAGCAATGCATCTGATGAGATAGTATTCCAGTATCAAAATGCTTTGCACGTTATTATTTTCACTCTTTGATTATATTCTATTCTGCTTGTCAGAAGACATTTTGTTTTTATTACATTATAGTATTTTAAAGGATGCCTTTAAAATCAACTTGAAAAGTATATAATTTATTTGAGTGACCTGGAAAGTTAAGTGCGAAAAAAATTGCACTCGTTCATTAAGAAAAGTTTATCAGAGAATGCATATATATGAATGTGTGAATATAATCACAAATACATTTGTTCGTATATAAAATTCGGTTTTTTTTTCCTTATTAATGAAGTTAATTTGCGTGAACCCAGTCACACCTAGCCCTTATATACACAGGAAATATGTAATTTATGGTTTACTGGCTTCTATCAACAAATTTACTTAGAACTGTGCGTGGCTATGCATTTATTAAAATTTAATGAAGATAAAAAAAGAAAGAGAAAGAAATATGTTTTGAATGAAAAAAAAAGAAACATTTTAGACAGTATTTAAAATTATAGTATAATGATCTGGTTTTAATCATTTATAATGAATTTAAATATTAATCTGCTTTGTTTATATAATTATTGAAGTTACTGAGGTACAACATTTTATTATAATTTATTGGGATTGATGATTATTACGAATCTTGATTATAGCATCCTTTTCTAATATGAATTCCGTTTATAATTGGGTAGGAAAAATTTACACTCTACTTATAATAATTTTCTGTTTTATTTCATAATAATTAGTTTTAGCATAATTTATATCCAGGTAATGAAATAAGTGGACCATGGGCTTAGTGCTAAAATTTTTTGGTAAACTGCCCTCTACTAATAAAGAAAAGATGCTCTCAATGCCAGAGATATCTGATGATGCCTTCTATAAATAACATAAAATATACAATAGATTCAATGGCAGAAATATATAATAATATCCTCAATTAATAAAGTATATTACCTGTTCAGTAAATAGAGACATCTTCTGACATTCTAATCATATTTCACTCATGTTTTATTATTATTATCATTGATTAAACATTTACATAACCTAATTTGAATCGCATTTTGTCCGTTAGTTAAAAAAAAAAAAGAAGAAAGGAGCTTCTTTTACTGACCAGTGCTCTAATTATATTCTGGAATTGATCCCTAAATCATGCTTTAGGAAACTTAAATGGTCTAATTATTACATTATGGGGCCTTTCCATTTATTAAAACTTAATACAACTATACAACCATCTACAATCATGAGTATTTCCAAAACACATTCTGATTTTGAAGGGAATTATATTTGAGGATAATTTATGGAAGTAATAGTTCTTATGATGCAGTAGTTAGAACTGCTTTCCAAGACT
The DNA here is from genome assembly GCA_028023455.1 of Epiperipatus broadwayi. Taxonomy (NCBI): domain Eukaryota; kingdom Metazoa; phylum Onychophora; class Udeonychophora; order Euonychophora; family Peripatidae; genus Epiperipatus; species Epiperipatus broadwayi. The sequence continues at coordinate 903,268 of JAQFVV010000009.1, read as the reverse complement.
TGGGATTAAAATCCAAACACTAAATTAAAAATTTTTCAAAGCACAGGGAGTTTAATAATTTTACTCAGGTAGATTAAGATTGTTATAGTGTAATTGATGTGATGTCTGTGTGAAGTGTTGTGAGGCATAATGGATAGAGGTGTTAATAATAATATTGGTTGAATTGGGGTAATGCAATAAAAAGAAATGTTAAATTGTAATAAATTAGAGGGAGAGATGTATAAAAATTGATTTAATATGTAATAATTATACTTTTAGGAATAGAAATTAATTCTAATTACTACAGAGCCATCTATTGTAAGTTTAATTGCTGAGCATTAGTTAGGAGGTTGCTCAATTAATTATTTTAACTTACATAAGATAGCTCTGAAATATTATATATAGAGCTCACAAAATAAGCTCTTAACAAGCTTTGAGAATATCTTCAACTCCAGACCGGTTTCTGCTTCTGGCATTGTCAGTGAGGTGCCAGGATATTTATTAGATTAAAAATACTAGGACAAGCCCAGCACTTTATCTAATGTGTAACTACTGAGAAGAAAATCTGAAATTTTCAGACATCCATATGTCTAAAAATCCAGCTATCTAACTCAAATAACCATATGGGACTGATGACACATTAGAAGCAGAAACTGGTCTGGGGTTGAGGATATTCTCAAAGCTTGTTAAGAGCTTGTTTTGCGAGCTTTATATATAACATTTGTAAGTACAAGCTTTATTAAATCATGTGACATCTGACTTGATTTTTTTATCATTTTATTTTTTGCTATTAAGGTTTTGGCAATTTTATATTGCTAAAGCTATTAATATATGGTGTATCTGAACTTAGTTCAGTCCCATAAGACTATTTGAGTTAGATAACGGGATTTTTAGATATATGGATGTCTGAAAATTTCAGATTTTCTTCTCAATAGTTATACATTAGATAAAGTGCTGGACTTGTCCTAGTATTTTTAATCTAATGAATATCCTGGCACCTCACTGATGATGCCAGAAGCAGAAACTGGTCTAGGGTTGAGGATATTCTCAAAGCTAGTTGCGAGCTTGTTTTGCGAGCTTTATATATAACATTTGTAAATACGAGCTTTATTAAAATTAAGTCATGTGACATCTGACTTGATTTTTTTTTATCATTTTATTTTTTGCTATTAAGGTTTTGGTGATTTTATATTGCTAAAGCTATTAATATATGGTGTATCTGAACTTAGTTCAGTCCCATATGGCTATTTGAGTTAGATAGCTGGATTTTTAGACATATGGATGTCTGAAAATTTCAGATTTTCTTCTCAATAGTTATACATTAGATAAAGGGCTGGGATTGTCCTAGTATTTTTAATCTAATGAATATCTGGCACCTCACTGACGACACCAGAAGCAGAAACCAGTTTGGGGTTGAGGATATTCTCAAAGCTTGTTAAGAGCTTATTTTACGAGCTCTATATATAACTTTTGTAAATACAAGCTTTATTAAAATTAAGTCATGTGACATCTGACTTGATTTTTTTATCATTTTATTTTTTAGCTCTGAAATAGAATAATACATAACTAAATAGGGAAATAGTTTATTGTTAAGGAAAGTCATATGACATTTGAGCATTGGAAAGTGACTGAGAATCACTGTGTTACTGCATTAAATTTGCAGGGCAATAATTAGAGTGAATTACCATTTCTAAAAGCATGAAGTAAATGTAAACAGAAATTCATATGATGTTTTGTTGTTCTATATTTAAATATCAGTAACTTTATAAAGTAACTTCATAGAATTTATTTAAAATTCATATACTCACTGTCCCAATTAAAAAGTAATTGTTTCTCTCTCCAAACTGCTTATAATGCCATCTCTGAATCAATATATGTGTTACATAGTGATATGTATAATTATTTCCCAAAAATATTTTAAGACACTAGCTTGTCTGGATCCCAAGTTATGAGTTTAAAATGTGACATTGTGTTTCATACCTTTGTAGAAATGCCTTTGTAGAAATCCCACTATGGAACAATGCACTAGCATTAAATTTTGTTTAAATTGGATAAAACTGCTGATGGGTTGATGCAATGATTCAAAATCGATATATGTGTTACATTTTTACAATTTTAAAATATTAGTTTGAATGATTGCTATTAAGATAGTAATAATATAGAAATCTTTCTACTATTTTGTTTTAACTTCCACTGAGAAATTAATATTAGAATTAAAATGAGCAGTTTTTTTTTTATTTTATTGCTATCATGTGGGCACTTGAGTGATCAGTAACTATTAAATGCATATAAAATTTCTATTCTTAGTATTTGAATCTCCATCTTCTGTTCAGTTTTTGGCATCACCTTTATCAAGAAGATTGCAGATATATACATTCAGCAACAAAGTTTAATTTTATTTTATCTATCAAAGTAAATTTTGAAATTCAAATCAGCCTAAGGTTTTGAACTCATCAATCTACTTGAACAATTTTATGAATTGGGAACCAGTATACTCTAGTACTTTCAATTCTTCATTTTAGGCAACTTATTTTCCTGGCTAAAAATGTTAATAACAAAAATTTTCACCAAACTATCAGCTTAAAACAAATTGGTAATCATGAACAGGTTTTTATATTAATACCATCTAGGTACAGTCTGAGAATGGGGATTTGAATGCAGGGTCAGGGATATTATATGTCACTGATTTCTTGGGCTTACATTGGATGGTACTATAATAAAGACTTGCTCTTGTTATACATATCAATTAGGAAATATAAAATCAGTTTGAGTTAAAAATGGGGTGGACTAAGACAAGGATGACTTATATCACCTATTTTGTTATAATTGAGAGAAATGGAAAAAGCAATAAAAAGACTAGGAAGAGGAGTAGAGATATCATTAATAGATGACAAGGGAGTGTATACATAATCAGGTCTCTTATTTGCTAATGATATTTCCTTTTGCATAGAAAATAGGGAAGATATGGCAGTTGTGCTTAAGACTTGTAAAGAGATGGGGATCAAATTTAGTGAAGAAAAATCAAAAGTAATGGTGATAAATACTGGAGAAAGAGAAGAGAAATAATTTTTCTTTGGGGATATAAAGATAAATGTGGTGAATATGTATAACTATTTGGGAATCATCTTAATTAATCAGAGGAATTGACTGGATGAATGGGAGAAAAAATTGATACAAAGAAAAGAAAGGGATTGATAAAGAAATTAATAGTATTTTCATATAATAAATAGATGTAGCAAGAATTGTATGAAAGGGAGTGACAGTAGGAGGGCTAACTTATAATACCGATGCATTATTTATTAGCAAAGAAGTATTAAATTACTTTAAAAAGTACAAAGGGAAGTAGAAATATATGCACTAAATTCAGATGTGTGGACAGCAATGGTTGCAATTCAAGAAGAAATGGAATGATCAAGTTTTTATATGAAAGATGCAAAAATAAAAATGAAAATGCTCAGCAAATTACAATTTATGAGTGGTAAGAGAATAGTCAAAATTGTATTGAATTGGGTTATGAGTAAAGGACAGGCAACAAGATGAGTGAGAATGATAGTATAGTATACAGAAGATTTGGATAAAGACTACATCAGTATACTTGTACAAAATGTGGGATGATTGTGTTAGGATTGTTGATTGTTATAGAGGCAAAGAATGGGATAGAAGAATAGATGCATTAATAAAAATAGAGAGCTGAGAGATAGAGAACTAGTATGGAGAATGAAAAGAGATCTAAATATATATAGAAGTAAACAAAATATTGGGTGTGAGTTAATTTATGATAATAGCAAGGAAAGTAATCTACTGTTTAAGGCTTGATCAGGATCATTAGATACTAAGGCTTGATCAGGATCATTAGATACAAGGAAATATACAAATAAATGGAGAAATGTGAGTGATTTAGTCTGCAATTTATATAAGAAAGATAAGAAAAATATTAGGCATCTGTTAATTGAATGTAAATGATTACAAATAGAAAGGATACAAATAATAAAGTTGTGAAAGAATAAATATAAACTAAGTAATTATACATAAAATGGATTCTTGGTCTTTTTGCTGGGCTTGAAAAAAAAGATAAGGAGGGAATCTAGATATAAAGGCCATGGAGTGGACAAATGTGATGTTGTGGAAATGGGCTACAGCAAGATGGAGAAGGATATGGGAAAAACTTGGCAATTGAAAGGGAAGTAAGGTGGCTAACATGTCATTCTAAGTATAGTGGCTGAGAGATTTCTGACTTCGATAAAGGAGTAGCCATTTCACATCTCATCACACCAGCTAGTTTGATGGTAACACAACCAGATTAATATAATAATATTCTGATTAGAAAAAAAATTATGTGATGTAGCTTCACTATCGATGAGGGAGAGGGAGATGGCTTTTTTTGGATAAATAATTCCAAAATACATTTTTTAAGACAATAAGTAAATGACTTTCACACTTTTAGTAGCACCCCTCCCCCTCTACATGTTATTAGAATTTGATCTGGATTGCTGCATTTATTTTTTAAAAAAATAAATTCTTTGGAACTAAAAATAACTTAATATATTAATTTATACAACAGAAAGAGAGAAAAAAATTAAATAAGTAAACCAAGAGTTTCTTTGACCTATAATGCTTTGACATTATAATTACACTTCTACCCTGATGTTTTTTTTTTCCTTCATTTTATTACTATGATCTTTCAACTCAGCTTTTAGTATAATTAGGCTTAATCTTTTATGGGAAACGAAATTACTTTAGAAACTTAAAATATAATAAAAAGTTAATCAGTTTTGGAAAAAAATATGAAAATATCTTAAATCTATACGTAACATTTATCTTTAAACATACACATCCATTTCTGTTTATATGTTCATATACTCTGCATCTTAATAAAGTAAAGAATTTCATTATTTTGAGTTTTAGTTCCAAATATGAGATGTTGGAATAATTTATGTTAAAGGGCTAGCAAGCAATGGCAAATTACAATCAATAACAATTGGTTTTATTTGATAGTATATACATACATACTGATCAAAATAATTAAACTAAAATAAAAATACTCTGAGATATCTTCACCAATGCTTTCACTATGACACAGTCTATTACATATATATGGTAACAAAATTATACTTTCATGAGGATTACAGTTGTTGTTATTTTAATTAAAAAACCAAAACAACATTACATGCTTTTCAGGAGCAACTCTGTTCAGTTCACTTGTGTTGCCATGTGTTGTAGGCTTGAATAACTTGTGTTGTCATATATTGTGAGCTTGAATAATCCATAGATAATAGTGTTTACCAAATCCAGATCAAATGTTATTCCATTCATATTCCCAAATGATAATGACATTTAATAAATGTACTGAAATGTTAAAGATAAATATCTGCCAGAAAAATAGTGCAAAACATTTTTTGAATGAAAGCTGTTGAAAAGCTAAAACTGTAGAAAAGAAAGCAGAGATACATCCTTAAGTGTTCACCAAAAAAAAAACTTGGCCAAAGACTAAAAGAATTCTTCAGCTCTCTGACAGTACCAAAAATAAGGATTAATAAAACAATGGTAAAAGGAGTAAAAGTTTGAATAAATTAATTTTAAAGTGTTTTAAAACAATTATAATAACCTTTACAGTTGCCATATTAATCAATTTATAGGCAGAGTTATTGAAATGAAAATAAAATCCTTCAAAACAAATATCTATACTTTAAAAAATTAGTTTTAAAAATAATATCAAATAGTCACTCTGAAATTGTTTTACTGTTAAAACATTTCTCAGAGTTTCTTTTCTGTTATTTGCTTTATCATTTTCATTTTATATGACCAAAACCTTGTAAAGGACCCAAATACAATCATTAATAATCTTAAGACAATAAATTGTCATCAAAAATTGTTCTCCATCAGATTGCATAATCAGACATGGGGCAGGGTAAGACTATAAATGGACCTCTCATTCCCAGATACTGGAACAATAATGCTTGGCCCCCTCTTTCCCTTCAAAAAAATATTTTCCTTTATTGTAAATATAATCTTATTTTTTAAGATTATTTGAAAATTCATTATTTTTACAAAACATTTCCTATCTTTATATCTTTTTACATTGTAGAGTAAGTATTATAAATTATTTATTTTCTTGAAATATATGATTGTTAATTTCCCAATTTTTCTTGTCAAAAAAGTTTTTAAATGAGTGACTATTGTTCTGAAAATACAAAGAGGTATTGAACTTCACTTGTCTTTTATCATTCTCTAATACTTAAGACTTTCATTTGAGTTGAAAAATTAAAAAAAAAACATTCGCATGACATCTAATTTTGATAATAACATCTATGCTCATAAGACAACCCACATGCCTGTAATACCAAAAAAAAAAAAAGCATAAAAGTGGTGGTTCTCCCATAAAAGAGTATCTAACATTTGAAAAAGCTGACCATAAATATTTTATCTTATTTTCATTTTAACAACAGTGGGCATATGCATTTTGTCATAAATGTAAATAGAAAGCATCACATTGTAACTACTGCTTCTTCTTTCCTATATAAGATAGAAAATTTTAATAGTTTCACTATATTTTGCTCGAAATTATTAATGAAAACAATAGTTTTTCAATATATCATGAATTCAAAATTTTAACAGAATTATATAATGTACAAAATGTTATCTGCTTTTCATTTTGAAAATACTGGTACTGAGCTTGATTTATAGCATGATGAAGCTGATCTGAACACAATTGACATGTAATCTTCATTATTCTTGATGTATTAAATAAGCTACTACTGTTGATATTTAGCAACTGAGAGTTAGCACTGGTGATTTGGGTTCAAAAAATGAATAAATTATTGCTGACATTGAATTAGGAGCTTAAATCTAAGTGGAAATAACAATAAATATTTTCACAATCTATATTTTGCAAACATTTATACTACATCTGAAACAAGTCACCTGTTAAATCATCATCTCAAATTAATAAACTGTTCAAGCAAACTATTTCATTATTTACAAACAGAATTATTGAACAAAAAGTTTCTATACTAGCACATCTTTAACCTATTCCTGCTTTTTATATTATAGAATCTTTAGTAATTTAGAATTGTGATGAGAGAAAAAGATTAAAGAGGCAAAGATTACTGATCAATTTTGAATTAAGAAAAGTGCAAAATATGCTTGTTTTTAAGCTAGGCATTTTGGTGCTCAAATATCATTAACTTTCTAAGAAACTGATCATATAATTTGTTTTTATTTTATTTAGATACAATATTTAATAATATCTTTTTCTCAGTGCATATGTTCTAGTCATACCTAATAATTTATTTGTGGATTTTGTTAACTTGTTACTTTTGTCTGCAATGCTAGAACATAAATTACAATAACAATATGTTTTTATATCATCTATAGCCATCATGCTCATTTCAATCACTGATTTATTTGTCCATTTTGTTTTATCCAATTGTTATATCTAGTCAAACCATGCAAATATCATGCTACCTATAAAGATATATATTCTAACAATGGCATTTTCCCATTTCTTTATTACAGACATATTTCACATAACATCTGAGATAATGCCAGGTTTAATATTAAAGCATTATATTATAGTATAACTATTCATAAAGCATTATGCTATAGTATAACTATTCATAAGATGTGATATGTTGGACTATTTCCATCATTTATGAGTGAATGTTGAATGTATAGAAAATTTTAAACTTTATTTAAACTCTCCAAATACAAACAACTTGTTAGGAATAACACACAAATAGACAATAAAAAAAAACTAATTAGCCTTATTAAAAAAAAAAATTGAAGGACTCAGGTGGATTTGAACCAACCCTCATATATAAATATAACAAATTTCTACTATATGTTGCCTTTGACAGAATAGCTCAGTTGGTAGAGTGTTTGCCTTACATTTGATATTCAAGAATCTAAAGGTGAGAGTTCAACTTCTAAACAAATATTGTCACTGTGCATTATCCATTTGTGTGTTATTTGTTTCTATTTGAAAAGTTTAAATAAAAAATCTTCACCATGTTTTAAAACATTCAGTGATGATTAAGATTTAATGATCCAAATCAATATACTTATATGTCTAGAAGCTACAATTTAGTAATCTGGAATTTTATAAAACCTCAAAAGTTTTGAGTTGCTGTGATTACATATTTATATAGATCTGACTGGTAAGTTTCTTTAAATTTTGGAAACTTTAATTTTATTTCAACTAGAGGTATTTTTTTCTATCCTTTTTCTAGAAATATTAATGAAAGCATATGAAAATGTCATGTGAAAACATTATTTAACCTGACAATAAATTTTTCCCATATATTCTGTCATCCTTCAAAATAGAATTGTTTAGATGGTGAATGAAAATGATAGGTCTATATGCAATCTTTGTAGGATAAATTTAAATATATTCACAGAACATAATAGTCTGAATATATTATTAAGATAATTCACAAATTAGATTCTCAAAGAATCATTTAAATGAACTTGCAAATAATTCCCACCTTTTATTATGCCAATGTCAATCTATTTTGCCAGATCAAAAATAAATGGGACTCCTAATGTATTTGAACTAGTTTATTACATAAATAGGTTTACATTCTTAGTATTACATATCTGATAGGTTGTAAAAAATTGTAAGTGCACATTAAAATCATTAGAGTGAATAAATTTTTATAATGCAATAAAAAAATTTCTGCATTTGGTAATAAAGATAGAAATATTCTGACAATTTAAGATATTAACTTGTGAAGACATAGTTATAAAAAAAAATGGAGCCTTCCACACCATATTAATATCAAACAACATTTATGATTTTAGTTGCAAGTTTTTGGTATGAATCCAATACACATCACATGATCACATTTCTTATGCTTGCTCTTAACTGTTATTAAAACAGAGATCCTAAGATCTAGGTGCAGTGCTCTCAGATCCAAGGCTTTTCACTGACGAAGGCCGTAAACCAGAAACTAGTCTGAGGATATTGGATGAGTAAGCATTAGATGGGGATTTTATGCACAAGCCTTCTAGCATCCATTGATTATTCTAGCTTGTACTGAGTGGCAATATGTATAGAGTTTTGCATGTTTTAATTTAAGTTTTTGGTATATTGTTGCTTTCTTTTTTGCTTGATTATTAGAATGAAATTGACTGTTAGTCATTTTATTATAATTACCATTTGAATGCTGACTTTTCATATTTGAGGTAAAAATCTTTTTTTATATTAAACAGGATCCAAGGATAAAATCATTGTGTGAAACAATGCTACTTCAAAATTTTACTAGATCTGATTAGTAAAATTCTTGCCAGAACTTTTATCAAGCTTCCATACTCTTCTTATGCTGCATTGTGCAATTATTTGTGCTAAATGTCAAAAATTTTGAACTATTATGCATTATAAATTGACTTTAATTCTATCTTCTTTATGACATATTATTTATGTTAACAATTTTTAAATTATATAGTCAATATAATGAATAGCTCTAAAAAAAACTTCCGTCAAGACATAGAATACTAGTTTTATCCTTTAGCTACTTTATAATTTAATCAATATATAGATTCATTATTTAAATGTTTAGAAAATCCATACTTGACTAATCTTATCAATTTCTCGTGAGATATTATATTCTTAAAAATCAGTAAGACTTTTTATTATTGAGATATTTCAAACTTTTTAGACAATTAGCCAGTATTCCTAGGTAAATTATCTGTCTAGCAGTAGTCATTAGGGAAAAGACTTTAATTATACCATCAGTACATTCATCAGCATTTGGATAGAGAAATTATAAATCAATCCACATTTTTTTTTTGTGCATATAATGTATTATAATATATTCAAGTAATAACAACAATAATAATCACTTTTCTCATGTGCAATTTATTATTTTCAAATGTAAAATGCCAGTTTCAAATGTTTAACAATGTTTTTCAAATCTTATGTTTAGCAAAAAAAAAAAAAAGTGTTTGTTAAACATAATTTCTGAGGAAGGTTGCTGAACAATCAAAACTGTCAGTTTATAGTTGGAAATAATAAACAAATTGCAAGTATTAAATATGATTACCCTCAATTTTCCCCCTGATTCTTATATCAGACAATATAACCTATTGCAAATAAGTTACAGTCTAACAATAGTTTGTTAATACTATACACTATGCATCCAGTTGTTCATACTAAAATCAACAATGCTATATTAAATTATTCTGGATTACTACAATTTTTGGTTATTGATAAAAAATCAAGTCAGATGACCTAATTTTAATAAAGCTCCTATTTACAAATGTTATATATAGAGTAAGTTAAAAACAAACTCTTATGAAGCTTCAAAAATACCCTCAACCTCAGACCGCGGTTTCTGCCTCTAGCGTCATCAGTGAGGTGCTAGGGAATAAAAATACTAGAACTAGTCCAGCATTTTATCAATGCCTAACTATTGAGAAAAAAATCTGAAACTTTCAGACATTTAAATGTCCAAAAATCCAGCTATCTAACTCAAATAGCAGTATGGGACTGAAACTAAGTTCAGATCCACCATATATTAATAGCTCTAGCAATATAAAATCGCCAAAGCATTAATAGCAAAAAACTAAAATTAAATTGATAAAAAAATCAAGTCAGATGACCTAATTTAAATTTTTGGTTATTATTAACTAGTATTGTTGTAAACCACATCAATGCACGTAAAATCAAATAATCTATGTATTTTTATGACAGTGGATAAAGTTTCTAGCTTATTAGCAGTTCTAGTGTTGAAAAAACATGACTTCTCATCTAACCATTCAGATGTTTTTTTCCTATCAATAAATGCAAAACTATAGATACAAAATTGTTTTTCCTGCAGTACATATGGAAATAAATAGCTTAAGAATAATATTCTTTATTTGCATTCCAAGATTCAAACTTTTAACAGCACACTTCTATTCATAATAATTTTGATATGATTTAGGGTTGTCGTCGAATAGCTACTATATCCCACTCGTTGGCGCAGTTTTCACGCTTAAACTATAAAATATGATCATTCCCAGGCTGTTAATTGTAATCATTTTGATGTGTTTTTTGTAATGCGAAAATAAAAACAAAAGAAAATCGTCTTTTTTAAATATTATTTAATTTTAAATATTATTTTTTATTAACGTATACAAATTAAATGATAATAATAAATGTAAAATAAAATAAATTACAATTTGATTCGTCTTTTTTAGTTTGCTTTTTATTAGAAAAATCAATTTTCTATTGGAGATTTTTACGGCTTTTTTTTTTTGATGTTGTTTATCACTATTTCTTATTTCAAATAGAATGACAACTAAAAGTAAAAGTTGTTACGGTTAGGTTTAGGGTTATTTTTCTGTTGTTTGTAATGCTAAAATAAAAAATATCAAAATCGCATTTTTGTAAATATTTTTTTTTACTAACATCTATAAAATAAATGATAACTATAAACGTAAACTATATTCAACAAAGTATAATAGTAGTCGGAGAAAAGAAAGAAACTAAAACTTTTTTAAACAATGACAAATATATATATAATAAAATGTTTATAATATATATTTTTTATGACATTTAAAAAAAACCATGTACAATTGTACTTTTCTTACGGGAAATTTTTGTGTTAACGCTCTTTTTTATTTCAAAAATATACACACATTACAACTTCTTTGTTTCGTGGAATGTTACGAACAGTACGTTACTTGACTCATTATCTAATTCCAATTCACTTTATACATATATCTAGTCAACATTTACTACTTAAAACTTCAATACACTATGGTGTAAAAAGTCTGTTAATTATTACTTTACAAAATCTGAACATTTCAATACTTTAAAATAAAAAAAAATCCAATGAAAACAACATTTCCATCCAATTAAAAAAAACACACCCTCTCCCCAAGCGTAACCATTTTATAAACCGTGCGAATTCGGAAAATGTATTTGCTGCGTAAAACATAAATGCTGTACTGCGACGCAACATAACAGCCTGCAATCTGCAGCACAACAAAAAAAGTTGTTTTATACAAAATGCAGGTTCAAATGTGTCGGCTGTGGAAATGGCATTTTTATGTGTTTTAGTGTGAAAACGGTGCCATCCAGTGGATATAGTAGCTATTCGACGACAACCTGATTTACTTCAGAACATTATTCCAATACAGATAATTTAGAATTTTCACTTTTTGGTCTTATAAAAGAGATCAACTAAAGTGCTTACAGTACATGATGTACACATTGTATATAAACATGAATTTACACCCAAATATTCATAACTATATTAAAAATAAAACTTCTGTTGCAGCTTTCTTAAAATTGCTTTTTTTAAATATCTTATTTGTACTTAGGTTTGGCCTTCCTCAATCAGTTACTTCATATTTGGCATATACAACCAATATTCTCTTTCTGATGAACAACCCAAAAATTATTATTGCCTTTTTTAAGAGTTTAGTAGAGTTTTAATTACTTTATATATAGTATGAACAAACCACTATAGTTAGAACTTTAATATACACATTTAAACCCACCTGGATTACTAATTACAATTAAATATTTGAATGCATATTGATATTTTAAGGATTCTTATAATGTTTAATATGTTTCTTATTTGAAGATTGAAATTTTTGCCCCAAGAAGTTCTTGCCCAATTATATTCTATGGTGCTATTTTTGAATCATATAAGAATAAAAAGCAACTTTGATTTTATGTATGTTATCCTATAGATATGTTATATACAAATATTTTATGCAATTCATTTTATAAGTAACTTTAACCAAATAAAATTTTATTTAAAGAAAAACAGAACAAAATTACAGAATTACACAACTAATAGAAATTTATAGTAAAAAAAAATGTTTGGATTTGTTAGTGTACTATAAAAAGATATGCTTAAGAATTTAATTAAATGGTAATTCAGTTTATAAACTGATTAATAATGCAGAGATTATGATTAGAAAATCACTGCATTGTTCACATGATTATTTTCTGTTATTTATTATATTAATATGAAATGTCCCAAGAAAGGATTTAGCTAAAAATTGAATCAGATATGGATTCATTTCAAGAGTTGATTTATAAGAATCGAAATGATGGTGTTTTAATTCAATTTATTAATAATAGAATAATTATAATTAGAAAATTGTTGTATGTAATATGATTGTTTTTTGTTATTTTGTATAGTGGCATGAAATAACTATTGCCTATATTTTATCATTTCCTTTATAATATAGAGCATTGATAATAGTAGTTAAATATTCAATGAAATAATATGAGAGAATTATAATTCATTCAGAAATTAATACTAGAGCCTTGGTCCAACTTTAATTTAAAAGATTTAATATAATATATACAAACTAATTAGACAACTGTTCCATTGTTTTAAAGATAAAATAATAGATCTCATAATGGTAAGAAGTAAAATCCAAGTTTTATGGATCGATTGCCATTTGAAGAATAAAAATATGAACTTCTTTTGACCTATTGAACAATTCGTTATGTAATAAATAAATATATCATCATTTTAAAATTTGTTATTTTTTCCAATACTAAAAAACCTGCATCACATCTTAACATGGGTTATATTTTTAAAATATTAATATTTACACTTAACATTATAATCATAAGTAATGTTCAAATTAAAATAAATAAAACAGATTTTAGAAATGTTCTAATTAATAATAATATAAAGAAAATTCAGATCTAATTATTTTTAAATTTTCCAATCTGTAAAACAGGGATGAAATATATTTTTATAATTATTCTTACATGATATTAGTTATGATAAAGTTTCCACTTTTGAATATTATTAGTTCAAATATATCTAGAAAGATGTTGAATTATAATAGTCAATTAAAAAGATATTCAAAAAATTTCTTTTATGTCTTAATAGATTTAATAACTTGGCACAGTCTGATATAATAATAGTATTTGGCAGTGCATATATTTAAAAAAATTGAACATTTCCTATTCTGTCTACACATATGACAAAATAGTGGATTTAATTTGAAGATTAGTAGCTTTACAAAAGTAATATGAAAATATTAATATGTTTTTGGTAAATAAAATGAAGGTGTAAATAATTTAATGCTTTGGTTTGCGAAGTATCTGTTTTTATCTTTTCCAAATACAAAATTAAACTTCATTGGAAAAAAAAGTTGCTATTTTGTAAAAATCCTATAAATTTCAACTCAAAAAAAAAAAAAAAAAAAATTAAATTTAAGTAAATAAGTAACTAGAAAATATTTATGAAAGAATATTTTCATTAAAAAATTTTTCTAATTAGTTGTTTTTCTTACTAAATATTATTTTTATCTATCTTCTTAAACTTTTACACTGTCACATGAAATTTTCTTTCATGGATGCAAATTTATATTGTATATCACATTGATAATGATGGCTTCTACCATGAACTAAGATTTAAATTTGGATGAGACATTTCTTAGACAGATTATAATTTTTAATCAATCTTAAGATTTGTCTTTTAGATATTCAGTCCATGGTTGTTCTAGATAGTTATCAAATTGGTTGGTAAATGAATTCTTATGTATAATTAGCTAAATGATAAGCAAGTAAGATTACTCGCAAAAAAATCTTGACCACCCAGTAATTGTCTAATGTGATTAGTGCCTTTTTCTTTATTCCTGAGTAATGAATCTAAAAGTGAGCTACATTAAACTCATCTACTCCAGTATCTTGATAGTTTAGGTATTGATGTATTTTATAAAACTGAATATATAGATTCTCAATGATCTATACTAATAATTAGCCACCAAGCAATCCAATAATGTGTTTATTATAAAATATGCAATTTTTTCTAATTGCGTTAAAGCATTAAAATTTTCCAATTCACAAATAATATTTATATTTCTAACAAAAAATAAATCTTCAGAAGCTCATGACTATTGAGTTTGATTAACATGAAATGCCTATATATCTAATAAATATACTGAATTTTATTTTGCTTCTAAAAATTCTGTATAAACCATGGCTTTTTTCTTACTGTCTTCTATCTTGATTTGATTGCTTCCACTTCATTTTTTTAATTTCTAATATATATACCTGGTAACAGTATTATGGCATGTGATGGCAGCTGATGACAACCATATAAAAACAAAACTTCATTTCGAACTTTACTGAAGAAAACAGTTACAACCTATTCTTTTACACTATGTCAAAAATGTTATGGCAGAATGCCATTTGTATAATTTTAGGAGATGATATTTTAAGAATCTTCATAATAATAATGATAATATAAGTTGAAATTAATTTTCCAAATACTATTTAATTTGAACAACAACAAAAAACTACATTAAACTCACGAAAGTGAATGAATAAAAGAAATTGCAAAAACTCTAATTATAAAATACTTCATTTAATTAAAATATAGGGAATTTGAACTCAGACTTTCAAGCAACCTTCAACTATCCACACTATCTTATACTATTGATACACATGACCATACACATGCAGAAAACATAAATAATCACCAATATACATATTTCGTGCTGAACCAACACTCATCAGTTGGTCCAGATTATTATCTCTCTCTCTCTCTCTCTCACACACACATATAATCAGTGCTCAGTTTATATTAAGAGAGCAAATCTTTATACTTTAATGGACAGGCTTCAATCTACTCCAACCTCCAACTCTTCAGCCATCCATACCATTGAAAATCTGATGATAGAATGCCCAAATCCCATGCTGATGCCAATAATTTTGTTATGCCATGTTGACCTCAAGTCACTCATGTATAGGACAATATCTATTTAAATATATAGAAGAGGGATGGTCAGAATGCAGGCTTAATGTGTAAGATTTGAAATACAGGCATTCTTATACCTGGAACTTATTTGAATTGTAAATATAGGGGATTTGAATTCAGACTTTCAAGCAACCTCAACTATCCACACTATCTCATACTACTGATACATATGACCACACACATGTAGAAAAGATAAATAATCACCAATATATGTATTTCGTGCTGAACCAGAACCCATTAGTTGGTCCAGATTGTCATCTCTCACACATATATATAATCAGTGCTCAGTTTATATTAAGATAGCAAATCTTTATACTTTAATGGACAGGCTTGAAAATCTGATGATAGAATGCCCAAATCCCATGCTGATGCCAATATTGTTGTTATGTCCATGTTGACCTCAAGTCAAATTACCATTATAATCCTTAAAAAGTCTACAGTTTTTTGGTATTTTTTGATTTGTATATTTTTATTTTATATTTAAGATTAATTATGTATTAACAAAGATTTTAGAAAATAATCTAAATATTGGTCATATATTTATACTTGCATGAAGTTTAATCCAGTAAAAAAAAAAACATGTCTTTTTAAAAAAGTTGTTTTGGAATTTTATATAATAACATGCACTATTCCTGTCATTTAAGTCCACACTATTTTATTTTGCAATATTGTATTTAAATCATCAAATGTCTTAATCAATAATCTTATATGAATTTTGTCAATCAAAATTATATCATAAGAACCATTTGATAAACTTTTTAAAATTATATTTAATGTTTTAACAATTAATATTGAATTATTTATTTGAATTACAAGAGGATATCAATTATGTTAATTCAAAAAATCAAATAATTTCGATAATAAATAAAAAAATAAGCAGTTATATAATTATGTAACATCGTCACAACAGTATTTTGAATTAAAAAAATAATTAAATATTTTTTAAAAAATAATTTAGAAATGGTTATAATAACCAAATTATTATAAACAAAGGCAAAACTCTCCATATAGTAGTGCCACCCTGTGCTAACCATAGTAATCAATAGATGCCAGAAGGCTTGCACATAAAATCCCTATCCAGTGCCTACTCATCCAATATCCCCAGACTAGTTTCTGGCTTGTGGCCATCATCAATGAGGAGCCTTGGATCTGAGAACACTGCACCTAGATCTTAGGATCTAATGCAACCCTCCAGCAGCCACCTCTTAACTCTACTTTACTACAAAACTATGAGAATGAAATTGAAAACACAAAAATATTTTCAATTTAAGCTCAATAGCTTATATAGTCATATGGGTCTGAACTCAGGATCCTAAGATCTAGGTGCAGTGCTCTCAGATCCAAGGCTCATCACTGATGATGGCCACAAGCCAGAAATTAGTCTGGGGATATTGGATGAGTAGGCACTGGATAGGGATTTTATGCACAAGCCTTCTGGCATCTATTGATTACTCTGGTTAGCACAGGGTGGCACTACTATATGGAGAGTTTTGCCTTTGTTTACAACAATTATGTGCTAGTATGAGATGGTGATCATGTGATGTTTAGTGGTTTAACCAAAATATTATAAAGAAACGCTGTTCTTTACATTTTCATTAGAACTAAGATGCTTTACAAAAATTAAAATACTGACAAAATGATTGTATTGGAGTTAATTGAATCATGGATATATTTTTATAAATGAAAATACAAATACATTAAAATAAAACTGAGGTAGTAATATTTTCTTGAACAATTCAATATAAAATTATATTTTGTAATTCTAAAAAAAAATATATTTTTTATAAATTGCAATAATAATTGTATTTTACGTTGAAACTTTCTAAAATACTTTGATAATTATAAGCATTTTTTTTTCCCGAATAAATCCGTTATCAAATCGTTTTGTTGCATATAAATGCATTAAGTAACAAAAATAATGTGCTTCAATATAATAGACACCTCACTAAGATAGATAATTTAATTTTAGAGAATGCAAAGTAGCAGTTGTTTGAATAATTAATCACACAGACTTCAGATAATTGCTATCTTGTACTATTTATTTGTTATTAAAATTAAATAATTATTTATATTTTGAAATAATGTAATTTACTTGATTCTTTCTTTTATTTTAGTATAAAAATTTGTCTAAAAAGTCATATGATATTAAAGCATCAGAAATGATAGGTCACACTTCAATCTAAAAACTTTTGGCTCTCAAATCTGTCACTTTACAATTCACATCACATGATCTACCACGAACCTTCTGACATCCATTGATTACTCTGGCTTGCACTGAGTGGCAACACTATATGGAGAGTTTTTGCCTGTTTCACTTTACAATTATGTTAAATTGCATAGTACTATTGTTTAATACTTTATAAGTTACTAAGAAATCTTTAAAGTGATATATATATATATAATTAGTTTTCAACCAGTAACCACCTAAACATTCACAATAAATATAGCAACCAATATTTGATAACTGCTGTCAAAGCAACCTTCACACCTTTTAATAGCAAGAATGGAAATATATATATACCCATTTCATATTTATTTGGTTCTGAGCCTTTGGAAAGATGCTTAAATTCATGGATAATACCCAATTATATTTATGTTTTTACTTTATATACATAAACTTGTTATACAATTTTATTTAAAAATTATTTATATTAAGACATAATGAAAGTAATTAACTTAAAAATAGAATATATAAAAACTATACTGTAATAATATTTAAATATGTGTATATTGTCTACTTTAAACTTAATGTAATTAGAAGGGACTTGAACTCAGACTTTTAAACTCCCTAAAACTATTCACTCTATTTTATACAATTGACACACATGACCACATACCATGAAAAAGATAAATGATCTCCAATATATGTATTTTGTGTGGAACCAGCACCACTTTTAATCCCTGATTTTCCATCCTATATACACACAAAATAAATATTAAAGTTAATATTTAATTATCATTTTCCATTTCATTTAATATTTTTTAAGTTTATAACAGTCTGTAGTGACTTGTTACAAGAGATATATGATAAAAAATAAGAATATATTGTAGAATTATTTAATCTTATAATATCATTAATCCAATAATGGCCAAGAATCTAAACACTCTGGATTATAATAGAAATTTAAAAAGCTTTTAAAACTCCAAACATGTGATTAAACTTAGCATTATATCAAGTCTATGACTTTTATAAAAATGTTAAAATATTTAAATTTTAATATATAAAAAATAGAAGTGGTATCTAACATTAATTTTTTATTATTAAAAAAATAAAGATATACTTTATTTTAAAGCAAGCAATTTTAATACATTCTTCTATCACCTATTTACAAAAAGAGTGAAATATGAATTATTCAATCTATTTTTTCTTATGACAATAGTTTAACAACATATTTGCACTAACTCAAATCAATGACTTTTCTAGATTATATTTAATTTGCAAATAACATCATTAATTCACAGTCTATCGTTTCATTCATGGATCACCTATGTCAAAGAAATCAATGAGTACCAGATAAGCCAAAAACTGATCTCTGGAATAGTTTCTAGATATTTACCTTTTTTTTTTTTTTTTAGCAAGGAGTACATTACTTTAAACTGTGTAGTGTAAGGTAATTGCTTATTGGCTATAATACAAAACTGTTCTTTACCAAGAAACTCCAATAGCTAGAAAGTAATCCATTTAATCTCTGTCACTTACAAGTTGGTTCCCTGCCGTGGAATAGATTATTGTTGTTGAATATTTATTGATACTTTTTTCAGTTTACACAAAATAACTAAATATTTTTATTTATTTAATGAATTGCTCTTATATATTTTAAAATGTATAAAAATATATATTTGATTCCATTACTAAAAAAAATAACCAACCATTCTGCATGCTACATGTATTTGGGGAATAACATTCCACATCAACTGTTTGTTGTTGCACAAAATGATTTTATATTACTCTGCCTTATTTATTGCTTAATAGAGCTAAAATTTCTGATTTTACAAAAGATCATTGAATTGATTATTGATTGAAGTCAGTCAAATTTACATGTTCTTGATAAATGAGGGATATATTTATCTTGAAATATAAATATTTTGAAGAGCTTGTATTGAGTCAATATTTTACAAACACTCCACCCCCTCCCTCCATATACGTATATAAATATTGTGTGAATATATGTTGTTTATAATTTCAGGATATTAAAACTAGATTATTATTCATACTAATTACTTAGTTATTATCTAACTTACTAAAAAGGTATTTGGCCTATTAATTGGTACTTTGTACAATAATGTAATTATTAAATTTACAATTAAATAATAAATTTGTTTTATTAACAAATAGATTTGTTTTCTTCCAAATGTGTGAAGCAGAATGAAATGTTTCAACTTTCCTATCTTGCAAGAAATGTTTGATAACGAAATCAATGTTGGGCCCTCTTTGCTCTTCAATAGTTTAAAAATATGGAATTTGTCATATTTAATTACACATTGTGATAGCTTTTTTAGCTTACTTGTGACATTCTATTGAGATCCTGAATGCTTATAAACTAGTCCTATATATATTTTATATATACACACTCATACTTACTACACTATATTAAATTATTTCATATTCAGTTTGAAATTATTCTCACAAATAGTTTTAAAATATGTATAAAGTATTTCTGCTACATGAGGATTAAAGCTTAGTTGTATTGAAAGAAACTTTGTTTATAACATAATCTGATTTAAAGGTTAACCCTGATAATATAATTCCAATTTTATAAGATCTTGAGTTAGTATATGTAAATAATCATTTACAGGTACTATTAATTTGATAAAAAAAAACAACTGATACTTTTTGTGATTGAACGTGAAGAGAAATTTGTTCAAATTAATATTTATGTTCAACTTACTACAGTGTATTGTCTGGTTTATTATATATATATAGACAGATAAACAGAGAAAGCGAGAACTAACACTTGTCTTATTATCATTCAACTCAATTAATTTCTGTAGCCAGAATATTAGAAGATAAAACAAAATCTTATAATGTTAGATATATTTTAAAGATGTTTATATCATCAGAAGCTATTGTTTAGCAGTAGTTTTAGTCACAAAAGTAATTTATATGGTTTTTATATAATAAAAATGTTATTATGACTATTTAGAAATTAAGTCTCTTTGCTTTATATAAAAGGAATTATTGACAAAACTGATGTTTTTTTTAAAAAAGTTAGTCAAGCGTTGTTAGCCGAGAGGTCATCGCAGCTACCTTGCAAGCAAGCAGTTGGTGGGTTCGCCTCCCTGCCGATGCTATAACATATGAAAAAAAAAGTAACATATACAGACAAATGAAATCACTTTGCAATATCGGTTCCTTTCCACACCAATTGCACAATAAACATCAGAAATGAAGAATATATTTATAGAATTTTAATGAGATACATATTCTAGAATTATGAATAAAAAGTGTAAACTTAATAAAGTAAATGCAATTTTGAAAAAGTTATTAGAAAAAATATTGTTTACCACTTTCAAAATAATAATTTTGAGAATGAGAAAAAAGAAGAAATTAAAGAATTTAAACACACATTTTTATAAATTTTAAAAAAAATAAAGCTCTGAAAAAAACATATTACAGTTGCATTGAAATATCAGCCATATTTTAATTAATTAATTATTTTCTAAACGTCTATTTTATGATCAGAGTAATAATACTTTGATAGAAAAGTTTTCAGTCAAACCTAAACAATACAACAACAACAAAAAAATAGAGCAGACCAATGTTATTTCATTAAGTCTAATCAAAGTAATTTTATACCAAATGTGTGAAGTTTCTTATCAAACAGTCTTTAACAATCATCTTTATTCATAAAAATATTTGCATGTATATATCGCAGAAAAAAAATTATTAATTAAAACATTTGAAATTATATGGTTTTTTAATTGATGACACAACTATCCCAATCAGTTGATCGTTGTTTGATCACTGATGATTTTTTTTTCAGACAAAACAATCTGACAAAGTTGTATTTATATATTAGATTATTTCCATTATCTAATTTTAAGTATTAAATGTCTTTAGAAAAATTTAACTATATTTAAATATTCTAATTACATTCAACTCTTAGTAGTAGCACACAAGTTATTATATATAGAACGTTTCAAGAGATATTATTTTCCTCTTCTACAGGTGTTGCTAGCCTGAGCAGTGATGGTACTAGCATGGGAATTGAACTTAGATCCTTAGATTCTTGAAATTTTAAAAAGTAGTGCTCTGTTGGTTAGAGCATTACATTAAAATATAATATTCAAGAATCTAAAGGTCCAGGTTCGATTCCCTTGCTAGTACTGTCACTGGTTAGGCCAGCAACACCTGAAAAAGGAGAATAATATCTCTTGAAACATTGTGCATATACTAACTTGTGTGCTACTACTAACAACTGAATGTAATTTGGAATATTTAAATATAGTTCAATTTTTCTAGACATTCAATACTTAAAATTAGATAACTGAAATAGTCCAATATATAAATACAACTAAAAATCATCACCACAAATCTTTAGGAAAACAATCTGACAAAATGTCATTCATAATTTTTTCAATCAGTAATATTGCACACACATCAAAGAGCTGGTCAACAGTAATTGTGGGGCTGGATAATAAAAAATAGCATTGTAATTCTTTATTAAAGAGGTTATTAAAATAATATTTTATAATAATTTTTTTAAAAAATAAGATAATAGATTTCATTAGTAAAAAATGAAAAATTAAAGTTTTAAGAAGAAAAGTAAATAATAATATTTCGCAATAGATTAAAATAGTATAGCTTGTTTTTCTTATTAGAAATTAAGATTTTTTAAAAAAAATGTGTTTTTAAAAAAATGTGTTGAATTTCTTGGTATGTGTTTACTTCAAAATAACATAATTAACATATATTAATAAAATAATAATAATAGATCTATAAAAAAAAAAAAGGAGAATAAAAAGATTAAGATTTAATTTTAAGGTTGCATTTTTGTGTTTGGAAACAATAAAATAAAAAAAACAAGGTATAATTAGTACTCCAAGATAAAAATTTAATTAATTAAACAACTAAAATATCTTATAATTAAATGTAATTAAGGTACATCATGTATTCTCACACAAAGAAAAATTTCAATGTGCAGTGATTTTGGATTATCAAATAAAATCTGGTCATAATTTCAATCCCATGGAGTATTAAAATATTGTGTGCAGAGTACAACAATTAGAAAAAAAAATTTAGAGGCATTGTTTTGTTTTTCTCATGTGTCATAGCATCAGCCGGGAAGTGAACCCGCCAACCCAGGACAACCACTTGTAAAGCAGCTGTCGCTGACCTCTCGATCACTAATGCTTGACAGAGGCATTGTTTATTGCTAATAACATCCACATGATAAAAAAAGACTCTTGTAAAGTCTTGTCCTGAAAGTGGGATAAATTACGAACTTACATATTAACCATCAACATGTTTTTTTCTAAGGTTTTAGCTGATAGCTTTGAGCACTATGATTATGACCTTCCAGGTTGAAAGCACTGTTCAGCAAGTTATTAATTACATTGTGAAATAAACTTTAATCTTTTCTTTGGAAGCATATTAACACTTCTTATAGAATTATATAGCTAAAGAAAAAAAGCAAAATTAGATTATAGAATTTTATGAATAAATATAATAAGTATAATACAGCATTGAAAATACTAAAAGCAATAACTGTCAGAAGAGAAAGAGTCGAATTTCTTGTGAAATGTTTTCTGATCAAGTCTTGGCCATTGTTGTAGTATACATATAAGTCAATCTATACATCAAAGGTAACATTTCTAGATTATTAATAAATATAATTAATTTGAGGGATTCTTCAAGGGTGTAAGAGGGCCCTGAAAACAGAACTATATAGAATGAAGAATATAGGGAAAAGTTTTAGTATCCCTGAAAGCTTAAATAAAAAATGCCAAAATATAGCAAATAAGTTGTGTATAAAATATGATAAATTTTTTTTTATATTTTTGGCAAAAAGGCAGGGAATGGTAATAGATAATGAAACCAGTGTAAAGTGTATTAATTTAACAAACCATTATCTCCCCAGAAATGTAAAGCAATTGCTTAAATTCAGTCTAAAGTTTGTTGGGGGTAAGGGTAAAACCCTTGTATGGAAGTAATAGCTGACATAGAGGCTAGTTATGAACATAGTTTTTTTAAAAGACGGTTTGGAGAGCAAAGTGATACAAGCATTTCCCCATACAACTGAAACTAAAGAAAACACATGGATAAAGAATATACAAACAATTAAAAATTACTTGCAAACTAATCAAATTAGATGTGTGAAAGAAGATAAGGTGAACGATTCATTGTGTTAACTAATGATTAATATAAGTTTAAAGTCAATTAGCAAATTGATAAATTAAAATTTAAACTAATAGAAACTTACAATTTGAAATAAATGAAAGATAAATTCATAATATCCATATTGAGAAAGCATCAGAATAAGACTATCAGCAAAGCAGAATATTGTAGGATTTACCCAATAGCTGCTATTTCCTCTAGAATTTTTGAAAATGTAAAAATTCACAAAGTAAATAACTCCTTCAAACTGTTAATAGATTTTGGAGTGCTTATTTTTACAAGACAGTGAAACTGATAGCTGAATGGCTCATTGTCTATGCTTCACAATTAAACACTTGTTTATGTGTGACTGCTAAATGTACACAAACTGAGTTCTCAGTCTAAACTTGCTTTGCTTGATATAGTTGAGCCATACAGTTGAATATCATGCCAAAGCTCTATAGATATACTCCACAAAGTATTAAGAAATTTGGGTTTTAATCAGAGCAAGACTGAGTTTGTTACTGATGCCCTGAGTTGTATTGATAGTGACATACTGTGCTATCTAACAACAAATTTGGAGCATGGCTGGCCTATGATGCTACTCTATAGCATAATGTTAAATAAATATGAAGAAACAATTACTCCCAAATATATTTCTTTGGTGAATAATTCATTTTATATGTGCTATGTAGATAATGTATTAATTTGCGCATCAGAGGATAATATTAATAAAATATGAAATGATTTAATGCAGACGCATTTTTATTATGGTCTATAAAATATAAGATGAGTGCATGGAAGTAAGATTCTTGGATATTTACATTCAAAGATCTGGCAATGAGATAAACTATAAAATAATGATCAAACCTTTTATTATTCATGAAACAGTATATTCTCAGTTGTGCAATTTCATCTCACACCAGCTGGCTGATTTTATAGGTTTCTTCTAATAAAAATCAAATCTTGTGCAAGTATGAGGCATATTGAAATAATAACATTGAAATTTACATTAAAGATTTGCTTAATATAGGCTATAAGTATAACATTTCATTTAAGCTTTTAAGAAGTTCTATTCTACATTAAATACACACCCTCCAGAATATGACAACATGATTAAGTGGATCTCTCTCCATGCCTAGTTTATCATGATGGTTAAAGAATATATGTGCTGATTCATTTAATGTCAGCTTTAATATGAAGAACAGATTGTCTCCAGAGCAGCCTCTCCAGATTATTTTACAAAAATCATCTGCAATAAACCTAATTGCAAAGCACTCTACTATGGGAAATTGCATATAAACAATGCCTTTAGGCTGGTACAACATCAGTATATGTATTCTCATAAAAAGAAAGATTCCAATGTAAAGTCAGTGTTTCTGGAGTATCAAATGGAATCTGACCATGATTTTGATCCATGGAATATTAAAATAGTATGTGCAGAGCACAATGATTAAAAAAGAAAATTTAAAGAGGCATAGTTTATTGCTAATAACATCCATGTAATAAACAAAAAAACTCTTGTAGAGCCTTGTTCTGAAAGTAAAATATGTAAATTATGAATTTTCATATTAACTATTGAGTATTAATGTTGTGTTTGCTCCTAATTATTAGTTAAATTATAAAATAAAGTTTAAACATTTGTTGGGAAACATATTAACATTACTTATAGAATTAAGGTATCTATAATTATGAAAAAAAGAGGTCATTAAGATTATAAAAAACAGAGATCATATATATATATAAAAGTAGATTTTCTTTAGAAAATCATTCCCAATTCTTAACTCTTGATTCTACTTTATGAATGCTCTTTGAACTTTGATTAAGTTTAGTGTCTAAAAAAAGCCACTGATTACCTGAAGTCTATTTTGGATCCAATATTTGTATTAACTTGAAATGCTATTTTTTAAATTTTTTTAGCTCATAATAATAATGAACAAGCCAGTATTTCAGCAATGTACATTAACAAAACTATAAGCTAGAGGAGGCCAAGGAAGCTTATATATGACATTTTATCTTAACATTAAAAAAAAAATGAAATAAATAAAGTACATATACATATCTTTGAAATATCATCCCAAATTAAGAAGCTCCTCATAATGGAAAGAACTTTTGCTAAAAAATATTCTGCCACAGTTATATATATTTATGTGATATGAATTAATTAAAAAAACTTTATAATTTAAATATATTACGAATATTGTTTTTAGATGCCTTCTGACTATATATTATCTTTTGTAGATAACTATATATTATTTTTAAATTTATGTCTTTATATTATAAAGGATTTGAATACAGACTTTAAAGCTCCCTTCAGTTATCTGCTCTATCTCATTCAACTGATACACATGGCCATACACATGTGAAAAATAAATAATCTCCAATATATGTATTTCATACTGAACCAGCCCTTATCAGTTAATCCAAATCATCATTTCCCTCACACACATATATAATCAGTACCAATTTATATTAAGATAGAAAATCTTCATATTTTAATGGACAGGCTGCAATCTATGCCATCCTTTAACTCTTCAGCTATCTATATCATTAAAAATCTGTTGATGAAACACCAAATCCCTTGTTGTTGCCAATATTATTGTCATGGCCATATTGCCTTAAATCACTCTAAGATCAATATGGGCATGACAGTAATGTGGTATCAAGAAGGTACTTGGGTGTTCCACCATCAGAATTTCAATGGTATGGATGACTGAAAAGTTGGAGGGTGGAATAGATTGAAGCCTGTCCATTAAAGTTTGAATATTTGCTATCTTAATATAAACTGAGCACTGATTATATATATGTATGGGAGATGATAATTTGGACCAACTGATAACTGCTGATTCAGCACGAATTACGATTATTGGAGATCATTTATTTTTTTCACATGTGTGCATCATTGTATAAGATAAAAAATATGGCTGAAGAGAGCTTGAAAGTTCTGTGTTCAAATCCATATTATACTTGTATTCAATCAAATATATTTATATTTTATTTATATTTGTAAATTTTTTAAATCATGAAAGGGGAGGTGAAAGATTTGTAGGTTTTCTTCTTTTAAATTAATTTTAAAAAAGTAACTTTAATTTCGACTTAATTTATGTTAGCATTAATTTTAATTATATAAGAAAACAGATCTTGTTTCTTCTTTTTAAAGAGTTCGTTTAAAATTTGATTCGGATTGAAAATATGTATTTAAAATTGTTTAAATGCCTTCTTTCAAATATATAAATGAGTATAAAAAAATAATTAAAAGTTTCATTTAAACAACAAAAAAAGATTTGGTAATAATATTTGGATTGTTATATACTATTTGAATTTAGGTAAATTAAATAATTGATAAATGGTATTGGGCTATGGATATTAAGAATAAAAAAAAATACTGTATATATTGTAATTATTTGACTGTTTTTAATAATATTTTAAATTATAGATTTAATAATTTATTTTTCAAGAATGGAAATGAAGAATGGTAGAGAAATCTAGCTATTTGTAAAATAGAATTAATTATCTACTTTATGTAATAATCAATGAATTTTACTAGCTCAGTGTTTAGATTGTAATTAGATAGAAGGTAATCATCCCTTCCCACTAGTGCCATTAAACAGTGATCTTAAAACTGCAAGGATACTCTCAGGCCAGTCATAAAATAGAGACTTTGAAAAAATAAGAAAGACCATCTTATTTTCAAACTCAAATGATTTATAAATTTACACTCTCATTTCTAGATACCTAAGACTGGTTCATATTTGAGTTTGAAAATAAGAGTCATTCTTATTTTCTCAAAGTCTCTATCTTGTGATTGAGGTGAGAGTATCCTTGCAATTTTAACATAATTGTTTAATAGTGCTAGTAAAGAGGGATGATTACCTTCTATATAATTACAATAATGTATTTTTAAAAAATGAGAAAACTAGGTAGAAAAATAAATGAGAATCTTTTCAAGGGCAAGACTGATACTGGTTCTTCTAAAAAGAGGCATAATGAAGGAATCTGAAAGAGTATTGTCCAATAGTGATACAGTAATGACTTAATTAATTTATGGATTCTCTCTCAAGATTTTATTTTGATTTAAATCTAAAAACCTCAATTATGGTTGAAGAAACAATTATTTTTTTACTTTTTAATGCATGGAAAATAAAAGCACTTAATATTAAAAAATTCTTTTACTTCTATTTATTTTTAACTTTTTAGTATTGGCATAATAAATAAAAATGTAAAACTATATTGTACTTTATATCAACTTGATGTTTATATTTGTTCTGCTATAAGTTAATAGGTACCTTCCTTATGTATATATCATATTTGGTATGTGTATATAATGATATATGTTTATAATAAATCATTAAGTGACTAAAAATATGAAATATCTTTTTATATGAAAAATGTTTGACATTTTTGCTTTGATTGGAAATTTTTCTTTTTTTAAAAAAAAAAAAAGCTTACCAAAACTATATTGTGAATGAACTTCACTTAATATGTATGGTTTTATTTTAAATCAATTTGATATATCATTAGATATTTTTGCCTTAAGTTAATATGTGTACTCCTTATGCATATATCATATTTAGTATGTGTACAAGTTTAAAACTGAAATCAAGAAAACCATGTGAATTACTTAAAATATATTGAAATTCTAAAAATAATTTTTAAATTTGATATTTTCCCATCCAGTGCTCCATATCTAAGAAAGTTGATCACCCATCTAAAATATTATAATGCCCTATCACTTTGGTAGTGATTTTAAAATTTGTACAAAATTTCAACAAATTATGTTGAATTTAAATCTATTGAATCTGGATTTTAAAATGTTACTACAACTTTAAATTGAAACCAAAAAAAATATATACTGTCCTCTTATAAGCCTTTCTTAAAACATATTAAAATTCTAAAAATAAATTGTAGATTTGATATCAAAATTTCTATGCCCACTGATTGAAATCTAAGAAACTAGGATACTTACCTAAAATATTATAGCCCCATATTGTTTTGCCAGTTATTTCTTTCTTATGTACCAAATTTAAATCTCTTAAAGCTCTATTTTAAAATTTTATTTTTAACTATGAGTTTACAAACAAACAAACCAAAAAACAGATATTGTAACTTAAATAAAAAAATTTAATAGAAAGGATATAAGGTGACATGTATATAGATAAAAATATGATAAATAGTAGCAAAAAAAAGAATATGAAAATTATAAAAAGATACAAAAAATACAAATGAAAAGAAAATGCATTTATGTAAATTATTGATAATATTATTTTCCTTATACATTTTAATATAAAACAAATAAATATTAAAAAATAGATCAATAGGTAATGATCAGAAATTAATATAATAAATAAATAAAAAGATACTGATTTTAAGACTATTTGAGAAAGAAAATGTTAAGGAAGCTTAGAAAAATATGAAGAAAAAAAACACAAAATAAAACAAATAACTTGAAAAAGATATAACTTTACAGTTAATATTATAATGTTAAGTTAAATATTTAAATATATAAAGCACTATATGTTAGGGAGTAATAGCTTACATATATTCAATACTACTCAGACACTTTTTTTATTTATAATTAGAGAATGCATTTATTTTTATGACTTTCAGTTTCGAAAAATAATAAATTTATTGCATGATTTTGATTAATTAGTTACTATATTTTTTAAGCAATAAATAGAGAAAAAATATTCTGTGAAAACAACTTTTATTAATATGAAGATTCTCTGCTAATGAATCATATAAACTAAATCAATAATTTTAATTTTTTTTTAAATCATGTGATAATTATAAATATCAATGATTAATTAAGTTCCAAAGAAACCATCTTGAAAAGTAGTGAAAGGTTTTACAACTTAAAAGAATTAAAAACATTATTATGCAAAAAAAAGTAAATTGCATTCACATCCATAGTGTATAAGCACATATATGTCACATTAGTATTTTTTTCATGATTTATTATTGGAAAATTCGGTCCATATCTGCAGCCTAATTTCTGAATTATGGCCTTTGTCAGTAATTCAGGTGCATTACATACAAGATCAAGTTTTTATTGATTAATATCATACATCAGAAACTAGTCTGAGGATATGGATGATAGTACTGCATATTGACTTAATAGCACTACTATCTGCCAACTACTGATTGCTCAAGCATACATTAGATGGAAGGATTAGAATAGAATAAACAGAATTTGCTTTTAAACATTATTCTTTTTAATTTATAACACATAAAACATAAGTTAAAGTGTATTACTTAATTTAGATTTTAAAAAAAGATGTAAAGTAATTTAAATAAATAATTAAAAAAATTATTATTTTGAAAGTTGTTTTCTAAATAAAAATAAACAATCTTTTAAGTTAAATCTCAACAATTGTGATTCATGCTAATTTCCAAGATTTTTTTGAATTGACTGAAACTTATGCTGAAAATTATGTGATTGTAAACAATAAGTCAATTGTAGTCAATAAAAAAGTCATATATCACATGACTACATTTCTTTTTTTAAACTTGTAAAATATAAACAAAGAGCTTTGCTAATTGCTCAACAAACTTTGTGATAAATGCTTAGCAAGAGAAAGTATTTAAAATATCTCTATCAAAAACTACTCTCAAACTCCTGACCAATGATTTTGTGCTTTGGAACTCCTCAGAGAAGTGTTAGGATAATTTCAGGCACTAGAAGCCAGCATTTATCCAAGAGTTAACTATTGAGTAGAAAATCTAAAATTTTCAAAACTTAAATGTCTTCAAACCCAGCTATCTAACTTAAATATTTATGTGGGGCTGAGAGATCTTCAGCCAAACCATATATTAGTAGTCTTAGCAATATAACATCACTTAAGACTTAAAGCAAAGACACTATAAACAGTCAATAAAAAATAAAAAAATAGAGTCACATATCACATGAGCATTTCTTTTTTGAGCTGTAAAATATAAACAAAGAGCTTTGCTATTTTCTCAACAAGCTTTGTGATAAATGCTTAGCAAGAGAAAGCATTTAAAATATCTATATCAAAAACCACACCCAAACCCCTGATCAATGGTTTCATGCTTTGGCATTCCTCAGAGAGGTGCTGGAGTAGTTTCAGACACTAGATCTAAAAAACTACTCTAGCACCTCTCTGAGGAGTGCCAAAGCATGAAACCATTGATGAGGAATTTGGGTGTGGTTTTTGATAGAGAAATTTTAAATGTTTTCTCTTGCTAAGCATTTATCACAAAGCTTGTTGAGCAATTAGCAAAGCTCTTTGTTTATATTTTACAAGCTTAAAAAAGAAATGGGGGTCATGTGATATATGACTCTATTTATTATTGACTATTTATAGTTTTTTCTTTAAGTTTTAAGTGATGTTACATTGCTAAGACTATTAATATATGGTTTGGATGAAGATCTCTCAGCCCCATATAGATATTTGAGTTAGATAGCTGGGTTTGAAGACATTTAAGTGTCTGAAAATTTCCGATTTTCTACTCAATGGTTAACTCTTAGATAAATGCTGGCTTTGGGTTGGTATTTTTAGATCTAGTGTCAGAAACTACCCTAGCGCCTTTTTGAGGAGTGCCAAAGCACGAAACCATTGGCCAGGAGTTTGAGTTTGGTTTCTGATAGATATTTTAAATGTTTTCTCTTGCTAAGCATTTATCACAAAGCTTGTAGAGCAATTATCAAAGCTCTTTGTTTATAATTCAATTGTTTTTTATAACAATGAAAATTTTGGATATATATCTTAGGCAATGTCTTTAATGTATGTTATTTTTATATTTTTAAATGTTTCAAAAGTTTATTTCAATAATAAAAAGTTTGTATTTAATTAAATTATAATGAGAAAGAGTTTTAAAAATAAAATAATATTATATGTTCACAATCAGTACTACATATATATATGTAAGCATACTATTTTATATTTTTTCTTCCTTTAAACATACATATATGTAAATCGTGAGAGGAAACCAATGTTTCAGATGTGCATTATTAGTATTACTTTGCTGGCACACACACACACACATATATATATAATACACACATTTATCAAACATGTCAAAGTAATATGCTATATGTAGGTCATAATATAAAGCTTACGTTGTTTATCTGCATTACAAATTAGTTTCTAAATTGTAAAATACAATTCAGGTTTTGATAATATTATGGATTCCACAGAAAATTCTATCTCATTAGTGCATAAAGCTCAAATAATAGTTCCTCAGAATCCAGTAACAAAGCTACATTATATATATTGTAACGGGCACATACGTATGTTACATTATTTTTTATTAGTAAACAAAAAAAAAAAGTTCGCCAATAAAAATTTCTTTTTTTAAGAATTAAAAACTGAAAATTAAAAAATCATCTTAAACTCGCATATATATAAAATCGCACAGATAAATAATTATTAAAATAAAACTTTATTAAAAAAAGAGTAGTTTAAAACTAAATTTTCAGAAAAGATTTAGAGATAAAAATATATGTTTAAGTTTGAAAACAAATTAATTAATCTTTTGTAAAATGGAAATGATTATTTTAATTAGTAAACTAGCCTTTGGGCATTTAAAAGTATAAGCATCGGTCAGATAGGAAAACAATAGAAACTTTTAGCAAATGAAAGAAATCCATCGGGAAATCGGACCTCAACGAAAAGGTTTTCACCATCATGACGTAATGTTGAGTTAATCCACAAAATTATTATAAAAGGAAAGGTTTGAAAATAAAAGAGTTAATTAGTTATTACGATGTGACTATATGTGTTAGTGTGGAGTTGAAGGAGAAGGGATTGAAAAGACGCACTCTTCAATCCCTTCAGTTTTGTTAAAAAAAAAAAAAGAGAAATGACATCGTTTTTTTTTCTACATTAAGGACCAACTAAACTAAAAGACCTCCGGATAAATAAATAAAAAAACAACGGCTAACTCAACCAATCTTTTTAGGACGGCATGGGAATTCATGTTCAAATGGCAAGCAACAGATAAAGATGAACTGTTTTAAACCGTAAGAACTTTATAATTAATGAACATTAAATTAAAAACTTTCCGTATTTAAAATAATTAAGAAATAGAATCCTATCTGACCAACGTTATTTATTAATTAGTTATAATTTTATTTAATGTATTTCTTTTGTAAAATCATTTCCATTTATTTATTTATTTGTTCTTTAAGTTTTATTATGATTTCTGTTTTTCATTAAACTAGTTATATAAATATTAAACTTAAGTCGGGCGTGAATGGCTATATAGATTTGTAAAGTTATATTAGGGGAGGGTAATCTTAGGTTATTCGTTTCGTAGTTGAATTAGGTCAATGGATTGGATATATTGGTGTAATTAGTAGATGTAGTACGAGATTCGCTATGGGCAGAATCGCTATTATACACCGCACACACTCGTTTTGCCTATGGGAGGAATTATAAGATGGAGACTGCAGTTCCTTCCTATGGAGTTTTTTTTATTGCTCTCATCGTCAGATAGATGTAATATTCCTATCTGACGAGAAGCAGTTTCTTCTCTTAACCTAATTGTGCTGCCGTATTCGTATTACATTGAACACATCGATATATCAGATGGATTGAAGTTTGGTTTGACTGCGAACCTTTGGCCTAAGGTTAAACAAGGATTGAATATGTTCTTTTCAAATGCAAATCTATGTAGTCTATTCATACTCGACACTCTAAATAAAGATGCATTAAATTTAAGTTGGGTATAGACGCTTGCATGGGTTCGTTACCGGTTGATTATGTTTTTGGTTTTCATATTCGATCAAAATATATATAGACATTCGGTAAATACTGATACCTTACGGTGAGTATCTAAAATGTATTTATTCGGATGTCTTTTAAGTTATTGGTGTTAATGCAAGCATCTTATGGTGAATGCTATTGGGTTACTTATAAATTTCCCTCTGCAATTGACGGTATCAATGATTTTGTATTTTGATCGTTTATGTTTATTTTGAAATGTTTTTGACCGTGGAATCTATGTAACCGATCTATACTCAACATTTTTAAACAAATCTGTGCGAACTAATAATAGTATAAAATTTAAAATGTAAATTAAAAATCTAAAATAAAAGTAAAAATAATGTTAAATGTTAAAGTAAACATATTAAAATAATAATGTTAAATCTTATATATATATGTGCGTAAATAAATTTTTGTATGTTAATTACTGGCAGTGGCTTATTTTATTTATTTTTTAATATTGAAATATAATTAGATAAGATATTATATTATTAAATCTCTGCTACTCCCTGAGCTAGTGATTTGGGCTAACGACCGGATATCAAAATATATAAATAAAATAAATAAAAAAATTTTTTGACTTACGTATCTACCTACTTTATAAATTTTTCTAGGTTCAAATGCCTAGATGGCGTCCTGTAGTGCAGATTACGTTAAGTCCTTCTCTGGATCGTTATAATATATATTATTTATTTTGTAGTCAGATTACCATTCACTAAAGGTATTATGTTGCTAACAATAAATGCATTAGTAAATACAAAAAAATCCAATAGAAATTATAATTCTATTTAAATAAATCTTTCCAAAAATTTAATAAATAATATGTAATTTCATTTTTAATAGTGAAAGGAAAAATGAATAAAAACAATTGAACAAATTGCTAAATAAATCTGTGATGTTTTAAGAACCAAAAAATAGGTGGAACTTTGTTTCAAAAACTTTTGACAATTTAAGTTTATCATTCTATAAAAGAGCTAAAAAATCATGTGGCAGAGATGTAATTATGAATAATATAAAATAGAATAATGATATAGTGCTTGTTATTAAGTTTGCAGACAGTCCAAATAGCAAGAAGAGTTTTCTGTCAGAGTCATGGCATTTCAAAAGTCCTGATTAAACTTTTATGATACAATAACTATCTTGCAGTGCAGTAACACCAGTTTCGTATTATATACTATAGATAGCATATTGTTTCATATTTTGTTATAATTATTTATTAGTGTATTTAATAATTTAATTATATATATTCTGTTTATTGACAGCACACATAAACTTTCATGTCCCCACTATTATAAAAAAATCATTAAAACATTTTTTTACACTTATAAAATAATTAACATTTTATTAATACAATAATTTTCTAACCATTTCATGAAATGTTTTAACCAAAGATTTCAAGCTTGAAATAATTGTATATGAAAAAAATTCTGTTGCGCCCTAGTTTATTATTGAAACACCAAAATGATAAACAAATTTACTATTATTTACTAGTGTTCTTAACATTTTGTGTATCCACATTTTCTACCATTTTTTTTATAGGCAATCTTCTAAATGTAAATGAAATATTCTGCAGCTTCTTATTTGAGTCGAAATTTTACAAAATTGTTTAGTATTTAACATAACTATAAAAATAAAACTTTTTTTTTTTTTAAAAAAAATGAAAATAAACGTTTACATCACAAAAGATATTCACAGAGTATGAGACAAATAACAATTGATAATTGTCTTGATATGATTTTACTATTATTATTGCATTTTATATATGCCAGGAAATATTTATTTAAGTCTGGATTTATATAAGGTGATTTTATTTAAATAGAATACTATCTGTATGTCCACAACAATTGGGTCTTCAATCTTTTGTGTGTGTGCAGATGCCAAAATGTATAAAATATACTATGTCATTTAAATATAAATAAAAAGTTCAAATATAACTTATCGAAAGGAGATTAGATAATAAGATTTGTAAATTTATAAAATGTTAATCAAATATGCTTTGGAATCTATCTTTATTGCCATAAATAATAACAAAAGAAAATACTCTTTTTTTTTTTAAATGAAAAACAATAAATCTATTAAAATTTATTAATAAATATTACAAAAACATTTTAAACCTTCCCAATAGCAATTATAAATTATTGTTAAATGTTATTTCTTTGATATATGATTTTATATCGGATCAAATTTTACTTTATGAAGAAAGGTGAGAAACATAATAAAACAGAAATTTGCAAACAATAAAGTATACATAATTTATGATTAAAAGTCACTTATAAAAATCTAATAAGTATTTTTAAAATCTTTTGCAAACAACTACTCGATGTAATAAATATCTATCTATTTCTAAAGTTAAATGCAAACATATAATCATACTAATTGTAATTAAAGAATCTATTATAAACAAATAATATTTATAAAAGGGTAAATAATGCTTATATCAATTTTTTGATGGCTGATCAATTTGTATAATATGGCTATTTTAGTTATATATGTATATAATAGATATTGTAATCATTATAAAAAAAATTTATACTGCAACCTTAATTTTGAAAAGTTAATCTTTAAAATTCCACTTATAAAGTATATAAATAAATTTGATTTTAATCTTAAAGTAGAATATTTCCCTACTGAATATTTGGAAAAAAAAACAACAACATTAATTTAACCCTATAAGTTTTATATATTTATAGATATTTTAATTTGATGTATAATCCAATATTCCTATTTGTTCTTCTCAGTTGATATTTTGTACAAAAGTTTTACATATTATAAAACTTTTCAACAAAATATATTCAACTTTCACTTTTTTCTTAAAGTAAAATGAAGTCTAAGATATATTTTGGTCATCCGTCACTGTGGCCGCAACTTCATGAAACTGAAAAATAAAAAAAAGGAAACATTAAAAATATAAAATACAAAAAGGCTAGACAACTAAGAATTATATATGTATAGCATAAACATTTATATATACAATGCTTAGTCATTTAGCTCAATGTTAATGCTATCTGCATATAAAGCAGTTTAGCTTAGTTTATTTAACAAATGGTGTATATTAGTGATGTTCTGTCTTTGTAGAAATTGTGTAAAGACATTAAAAGTGTATGCTATTTACAAAATTATTTTCTCACTGAGTTCTGTTAATTTAAAAGCAAATTATTACACACATACACGCACACATGTAATCATAAGCAAAGCCTCTACTGTCGTGTGTTGGTTTAATTTTTACAAATATGGCTCTAATGTAAAAAGTTGTGTGGTGTCACGGACAAGTTAGTTTAGGATTGTTTGAAATTTATTATGTAAATAGTATTGTAAAATTAAAGGAATTCATAAATAAGTAGAGAATTGTATGACTAAATAATATTAGAAGTGTATAACTAAATAATATTGGAATTATCTAAATAATTATCTAATGTAACGATGTCATGTAGAAAATAACCATATATGGTGTGAAGGTTTAAGTAAAATTTACCACCAAAATGCCTCACCTTATAAGGTGAAATTGGGGATGAATCAAAATCCATAGGGATTAGTGAAGGCTCAGTTAGCAGACCATATAAGGAGAGGTATTTATGGAATTAGAGATGTTTTGTTTGGACTCCAGAATTTGGGTATATAAGTGGGATGTAGAGGGAGAATTGGGTAGTAAAAAGTTAGAGACTACAGTGGCCTAACTAGCAGAACTATGATACCCAACTTTAAAGGAATGCTTTACTGACGTATGTAACAGTTATATATGTAACTGAATTTTGCTGGAAATTAAACTAATATTTTAACTCACGCAATCTGTTTAAATTTCATATTTGTTTGATGCATACAGGTCAAGTTGTACTGAAAATTATCTTTTTTAAAAAAATGATAAAATAATGTGTGCTATTTACTTCCCTTTAAAGATATTATGCAGATTTTGGAAGTTTTATAGTGTGTACAATAGATAACATTAAAAAGTTTTACAACGTGAATTAAACTACAATAATATTTTAGCAAAAGAAAGTACATGTGGGTCTCGTTTTACGCGATAGATAGGTTCCTCAGAAAACACACGCAAATGAAATCATGCAAAAATAGATGTAACTTACATTGAAAAAGGGGGGATGCAGTCTGTGATTTTTCAAAATTCGCATAAAAGCAAAGCACCAACGTAAAATTACTTTAAAATTCACGCAAAAAAAAAAAATAAGGAAATAAAATATGACTAATAAAAAAATTCAAATTTGAAAAAAAATGATACAAGACAAACTTTTTTTAACTATAATATTTAATTTTATTCAAAATAATATATTTTTATGCATAATTTATGGTACAGTAATTTAAATTTTTTTATACACGTTTTAATTATTATCGCTATTTTCCCAAAAAGACGTTCGTTTGCAAACTAGTAAAAAATCAGATTCTCATGTGATGTGATGTGATGTATTTGGCTTCTCCTTAAACGAAGTCAAGAATATCTCAGCAATTATTCTCACAAGAGGAAATACAACTAGCACCAAGTTCACTCTCATGTTGTGTTAATGGTTTTCTGTTGACAACGACGATGATTTTATTAATTGTTTATGAACTTAAGACTTATGATAATAAAAAGACATTTATTCATCACTGCTGGGAAAAATTTAATTAAAACTAACAACTAAAAATTAAATTCTTATTTTTGTCTTTAATTTTCAATTCCGTTTAAAAATCAAATTTCGTTTTACATCACATTAATTTCAAGTCACCCGTAAGTAATTTTTAAATTGTTAATTACAATTAAAAATCAGATTTTAATTTTTAATTGTGCCCACTGCTATTACTGACCTTTTAAAAATAAACTTGTGGACACTAAATGATTAATAATTGATTACGTTCTTTTTTAAAAAGCAAAAACAGAATGTGATTTAAAATGCAAAATTAACATGCACAATGTTTGAACAAATTTATATTATTGTAAAATTTAATGTGTGTATACATAAAATGTGGAAATCATGATTTTAATTTCATTATTGCATAAAATCTTACTATTATAAAGCACTGAAAATATTAAAATTACTAAGATGAAAGTCGAATTCCAATAATGTGCTATTACTTTCAATATAACGTAAGTGCATGAAATTTATTATTTAAAGTAATAGCGCATTATCAGGCTTCGACTTCCGGTGAAAGACGAATCGCGTAACTTCAAAATCGTGTTAAATAAGTTCGCGTAAAAAGAGACCCAGGTGTAGTCATTTGTATTATCTTACACGATTGATTACCACATTTACGATTGCAATAATAACTTTTTTATTTTTTATTTTGTTCATTGAATTTTTATTTCTGTTGTTCGAAAAATCCTTTACATCATTTTTCTTATTCTTTTATCATTTTTTTTTTCTTTTATCTTGATTATTATATTTCAAAAACCAAACATTTAATTCCCAAATCAGTAAAAATAAAACAACTTTAATTCTTTCCCCCTAAATTTAAAATTTCAATATTTTTAATTAAGGAATTTTCATATTAATAACTTATTGTATGTAAGAAGATTTATGATAATGGCATTTTACTTATAGTTATACGTTAGACTATTTCCATCATCTAAGTGAATTGTTAAATGCTTTTATAAAAATTAAAAAGTTTATTTTAGTCCACTAAAGGGAGCCAAGGACTCCAGTTGACTCTGTTACTGGCTTCCCATTTTAGTTCCATTTTTCCTAGTTTAGGGAATTAAATGTACCTAAAATTATTTTTATTTAAAAGAGTAACTTCTTAGCTCTCTTTTCAGATATAAATTATTTCTTCAGATGACCACAACATTTGATTATCACCAACAGTAAATCATATCATGGATAAAGGCAGCAAAATATTGCAGTCAAAACTCAATCAGTCATTTTAACTTCTACATCACACTATATAAATCAACAGTTGATTTCTAAAACTTTGAATTGACTTTCAAATGCCATTCATATTTGAATTCTGGAATTGATAAATCATCCTGAATTCTAACATTGGATTACTATCAACGGTTAATCAGCTCATAGATTAATGCAGCAAAACAATACTGTCTAACCGCAATTTGTCATTTTAATTTTTACATTACACTATGTAAATTAACAGTTGCCTCTCTGATCTTTAAATTGATGGTTGTACAGCATATAAGTGTATATTTCCCTATATGTATATATATATATATTACAGCATTGTTAATTGCAGTTTTAGTGCTGTTGTTTCAAACCGAGTATTTTTCAACTTCATATATTTTTTCTCTCAAAATGCTATTTATTTTTTAATTCTAGAAAATCATCTTTAATTGTAGCATTTGATTATTACTAACAGTAAATCATATCATTATGGTCGAAATTCAATCAGTCATTTTAACTTCCACATTACACTATATAAATCAACAGTTGCTTTCTAGAACTTTGAATTGACTTTCGAATGCCATTCATATTTGAATTTTGGAATTTATAAATCATCCTGAATTGTAACATTAGATTATTGCAATTTGTCATTTTAAGTTCTACATTGGTGATCTTTGAATTGATGGTTATATAGCATATAATATAAGTGTGTATTTCTTGATTTTGATAACAAGAGGAAAATTTAGTTGCCAGCCCATTTAAAGTTCTGGTGATTTTCACTGTGATTTATGTTGGGATTGGGATGGGGTTTCACTCATCCTTCCCGCTGGGGTGGGTGAGTCTTGTGGTTGATTGAGAGGGTCTTGGAGCCTTGGGCCCCAGCAGTTGGGAGGCTGGCTAGGTTGTGAATGCTTTGGGGATCGTTACCAGCATTGACTTTCTCATTTTGGTGGGGAATGATGTGTTTCATTGCACTCTAGTTTCTGCATTTTGTGGTGAGAATCAGAAGTTACTTTATAACATTGGAATTCTATCAATAGTTATCCATCTTACAGATGAATGTTTCTAGATTTCACTGGATAAATTACGGATAAATTCAACCTGTCAATTGGTTTTCTGCAAAAGACTTTGTAAATCAACAGTTACTGTGTAAAACTGTGAAGTGTTCTTCAAATTGAATATAATGTGTGCCAATCATTGAAAACTTAGATATTGCTGCTGTGATTTTACCTTTTGTTTAACACCACTGTTTGATTTATCTTTGTTGCCTGGGTGGGGGAGTCTGGTGACTGGGAGGGTCCCTGGAGCCTAAGTTCTAGTTTTTGGGCCAGCTGGGATAAGAGTGTGAGGGGAATCATTATTGGCGTAGATTTTCTCATTGCTGGAGTAATGGGGGTGATGTTATTTATGGTGGTTGGAATTTTGTATTGCATTGTATCTTGGATTGGGACCATAGTTTCACTCATCTTTGCTGTCTAGATGGAAAAATCTGGGGGTCTCTGGGCCTAAATCCTAACACTATGGGGGTAACTGGGATGAGGGGATTGTTTCAGGTGCTGGTTTTCTCCTTCTCTGGATGAGGGGGGATGATGTGTCCATTGTGGTTTCAATTTCTCAGTTATCGTATGTGAATCAACATTTGCCAAGTAAAACAGTTAGTTAAACTTTGTGTAGCACATGATATAATCATGTAAACTCGAAGATTTGTAGCAAGATAATAAACATCATCAAATTTTTTTCTTTTTTGAATACCATTTAATGTATCCCATTTTTAACCTTATCATATGAATTGTAACCAAATTACAGAATAAAATTTCCTATATTTTATATATAAAAAAGCTTTATTTATAATTTTCTAAATAAATTAAGCTGTTAATAATAACATACAGATTAGTGTATAACAATGATTTCGACTGGTATTACTTTCCTGTTTTTTTCAAGTGTTGTTAGCTAGATTCAGTAACATTTTAACCTGGGAATTAAACTAGTGACCTTTAGATTAATGAATAAGTGAATTTAAGGGGCACTTCTAACCAAGTAAGATATTCTACTAAATGTATTCGGAAAAATATAAAATTTATTTTTTCTAAAAATAACAGTTCATTATGATGAAAATAATTCAATTTATAGTTACTAATATCTTACTGACTTATAAGTTCAAAATATTATTTAACTACATAAAACATTTAAAAACAATACATAATATTATCGCTGCAATTACACACTGGAAATTATTTAATCAATATTGTTTTAAATGACTTAAACTTTGGTTGTAAATGTATTTGTCAAATGATATTGTATAGTATAAATTCAACATCTATTCCATGATTAATAAATAATTCTTTAATATATGAACTGACAATAAATATTATGTTGAGTACACAAATTTATATAGCTCATCTTTGCACAATATCTTATATCAGAAACTTCATAAATGGAATCTCTTGTGTGCAGTTATGGTTTTAGATTCTGCTGAGATTGTAACAATTTGGATAAAATATTACAGCAGCTGTAAATGAAATGATAAATCCTATCTTTTCTTTTAAAATAGTTTTATTTTCAATAACATTTTTTTTTCATTAATTGTTACCAACTATCTTTTCCAATTTTCATACCATATTTATTGTATATTCTTTTCTTAATTTAGTTCACATCTTATTTTTAGCTTTTCATTTCTTCAACTTCTCTTTTGTCATTTCCGGCATTATGCTCATACTTTTTGATTTTCTCGTTTTTTCAAAGTCAATTATTTTTTATTTTACAAGCAATATTTTTGATTCTATATTTTTAAAAATTTGTTTTGAATTTGTCTTTAATGAAACTTCTTTTCAGCACCCTCAATTATTAACACTAAAAAGTAACCATTAAAAATGTATTTTTTATTATATTTATTTTTTTAACTGCTTTAAATGTACAAATTGTATATATATTTAAAGATTTGCAGTTTGAAATGTTGTGTATCTCAAGTATCTATAATTCTACAATTTAAAAGGATTTGGATTAACTTAATACACTACAAGTTTTTATTTTCCATAATCAGTAAAACATTTCTACTTTTACTATCAATACTTAAAATTGTTTAAAATTGTTTACATATTTTTGCATTTACAAGCAGTGATAAATGTTATAATATATATAACCTTTTTTAAAAAAATTAACAATACTATCACTTTTATTATTACTTCAACAGAGAATGAATGTTCATAAAATACTCTTTCCAAGGTTATGTCAGATCTACTATAATCTATCTATCTTCCTATTTTGCATTTTTTTCATTATTATTATTTTACTTCTAACATTTGACCGCAGTCACACCTAGATTCAATTATTAGTCATATATGTGATAAATCAATTTATTTGTAATTATTACTTGAGATATTAATTTGTATATTTTTAAAAACTTATATAAAGGAGCACAATTTTGTTGCTTACCCCAAGGAAAGCTAGCATGGATCTAAATTAAACATATTATACTTTGAATTATAAAACAAGTTCAATTTTTTTCATGAATGTTTTTTTCAATTGTACAGCATTTTGATTTCTTAAATCATTTAGTAATATATTCAAAAATATTGCAATTAAAGCATTTAACTCCAATTTGTTTGTGGAAAACTTGTATTCCTCCTAGCATGTGCATGCACACATGATTTAATAAGCTTGTGCACACAAAAATCATTACATAAACAAAGACTTAAATCTTCAAAAAACAGTCCATACTGATAGCCATTGTTCAGAATGGAATTTTCTTAATCTATCCTGTTAGATTCCTGGGAATAAGATTTGTTTGTTAATGAAATTAGGAATAGCGTACAATATTGACAATTTTTTTCAGGTATTCTATCAAAATCTTTCCATTTTTAAGATTATAAAAAATTGTTGTAACTTCTTTACTTTTTTCCAAATTCAAATGAGTAGAAAAAATTGATATATCATCTGAATTTTTGTATTATTATTTAAAGAGTGCCCTGCATGGCATATTGTAGTAATAGAGTGGCAGATTTTGGAACTCCAGGTCCATGGGTTACTAATCCAGTTCTGTCACTTCCAATGTATGAATTTCTTATGAATTCCCAAACAATAATTCATTCAATTATTTTTTGCCCTGTATGACTTAATGTAGTGGTAGAATGATGAACTCTCAAGTTTA
Organism: Epiperipatus broadwayi; assembly: GCA_028023455.1. NCBI lineage: Eukaryota > Metazoa > Onychophora > Udeonychophora > Euonychophora > Peripatidae > Epiperipatus > Epiperipatus broadwayi. Next base: position 859,559 of record JAQFVV010000009.1, on the reverse strand, counting down.
GGATCTATTGTTTATGGATTTAGCTTTGTCATTTTTAGTACCAAACTTCTTATACATTCCCAAGCAATAAACCATCCAATAATATTTATTTAAAAGATGATCAAAATATTTTCTCCATATGTTCAAAATATTTTCATATACATCAATGGATTTTAAATGATTATGATGACATTTTTTAGTTCATATATGTATGAAGCTCCACATTTTCTTTTTATTGAGTCTGAGAATGAGCTCATTTGGAATCCCAAATCACTCCTTAACACAAAAAGCTTAAAATTTCAAATTGGTAATTTTATTTTAATCCAAAAAAATCAGTTTATAAAGTTGTCATATTATTATAAAGTGGATTTCAGTTTCTTTAATAAATTTTAAATTTATTAATGATAATTTAATTTAATAAACTACATATGTGTGCAATCAGTTAGTACAAGAATATATACTATGACTCTCTGAAGTCATTATGGCAATTTTCATTTTTATAAGTAAATGTTCAAACTTTTTCAAATATTAGTTACACTAATCAAAGCAAAAAATAAAATTTCAAATATTCTGCAGTCACAAACCAGTTTTAAATGCCCCTTTTAACATCTTAGTGTTAATAGTTTAACTTTACATAGAAATGTTATTATGAAGGCAAGATGTGGTTTAACATTTGTATTATCCTAATTATTATCTTCAAGTTAAATAATTATACAAAAAATGAAAGTTAAATCATTTTATTATAGTAAGCTTTATTTGAATATACATATTATATCATTCTGAATTAGATTTAAATAGACATTATATATATATTAAAATTTTAATGTCATGATTTTATATGTTAATAAATGTTTAAAATCTTCAAATGATGTTTATCATGAAGTTGAAAATTATTATAGACATCCCAAATACAAACTAGCAATTTGTGATTTATTTTTATTTTTAAAAAATAATACACATTAAACTTAAAATCTTAAAGACTTATGTTTAATAAAAGACAATAATGTTTTGTCTATCTACAAATTTTAATAATAATAGGTTTAGGTAAATAACAAATTACATTCTCATGTGTGTGTGAATATATGTGCATGTATGGATTATTTGGGTAAGTTTAAAATCACACATATATTTTGAAAGATCTTTTTTTGTTAAAACAAACAAATGTATTTTTATTTTTTAAAAAGAAATTAAAAGTTGTTATTGTTTTATTTTAAAATACTTTTGTTATTATTTTATTTTAAAATATTCTTCTGTTGAAATTAAAAGAAGATATTTTATTAGAGATGCTCGTTTGTACATAAAACTCTGGTAAAGAGAATGATAATTTTTTTTAAAATAAAAGAGATGAATTCAAGTTACATGTTAACAACTGCATCTAGATCAATGACCTCATTACTATAGGTAAAGAATATGTAAACCTATGATTTAACTGGGAACTATCTCTTACTTATTTTCCTCTCTCTTTATATATTATGTGCAACAATTATTTTAATTAATACTGTTTTACACAGTAAATATTTTTGTTTAAAAAATTATATGTATTTACTTTAAGAATGTTTTATATGAATAATATTATGAATAGCTAAACAAGAAATGACACTTACTTTAAAAAGAACTGATATAATCTTTTGAGAGATACTTAAAATAACAACTAAAAAGAATTTATTTATTGGAGCATTCTAGAAAAAATGTTAAAATGCCTATTTAAAACCCTGTGAGTCAATATATATATATGTGCCTGCCAACAAATCAATTATTTGTCAAAGATAAAATATAATCATAATTTACCAAATGGAAGAATTATAAGTTTAAAAAAATGCTGGAAAAGTTTAATTATACAGATTAATTTATTAAATGCCTATATATTTGAATGCCAAACAAGAAAATAAAAATTTCACTAAAGATTATAATCTCAAATGAGATAATTATCATGTTAAAAGGGATAATATTTTTTAAATAATGTCAACTACCATCTAAAAAATTTTCAAAAATTATTAATAATTAATTTGTTGAATAAACTAAATGAGCTTTTGGAATTGTACTTTAAAATCTCATTATCTTATGGATTTTCTCCATGCAAACTTTAAAAAGGTGATTTAAAGACTGGAGAACTCTTTATGATAAATATTGATCACTGTTCATGCAGATTATATATTTTATTTATGTAATTATATTTGATTTAATATTGCTTTGAAAAGGTCATTTAATGTATATATATGTGTGTGTGTGTGAATGAACATATAAATATATAAATTAACAAACTAAAATTTTAATAGATAACTTTAGTTTTACATTTAAATAATCATAATAGATTTTATTTAATATTTTTTGTTTGCTGATAAATGGTTAGTAGGCAAACTGCAACAAGTTAATATTTTCTTTTATATATTATGTTGTCAATTGGAGACAACAAATAAATAATGCTTTCTTTATCATTCTTTTAAAAGTGTATAATAATTTTGCACTACCTTATAATTCAAACAGGTATATTATTTTATAATACATTGATTTAAATTATTAAAACATATTAATTGTCTTGTTATTAAATAAAATTGTTATTATTTATTAAATTTGAGTTAATAGTCATATTCAAATTAGTAGATATAGGATATCTTAATCATAATTTAGAGTCTCATTGCAAACATAAACATATAAAATTTAATTAACAAAATAAATAAATTTTATTACTGTATTAGAATTGAGTAATTATTAAGAGTGAATCTAATGTTTTATTAACAACAAATGGTATGATTCAAACATAAAAGCTAGTCAATAAATTATAATATTTTTTTATATATAATCATCAAGCTTAAATAACTTTATTCATTCTTGAATATAGTATAATTAGCACTTACTAATAAAAGGATATTATTTATGAATGAATATCAATATCAACTATTAATTATGTCTGCCATAATTTTCAAATTCACTATTTTATATTGTGTATATACAATCTTGACATCCAGTCCTGTTGATTTTCATTTAATATATAAAATATTATGAATAAATGTTAAACCATTAAGCATCACATGATCACATTTCCTATACTAGCACATTAATTGTTGATAAACAGAGCAAAACTCTCCATAAACAGAGTAATCAATGGATGCCAGAAGGCTTGTGCACAAGCCTTCTGGCATCCATTGATTATTCTGTTTAGCACAGGTGGCAATACTGTATGGAGAGTTTTGCTCTGTTTAATAAATGTTAACTTCATTCAATATAGATTTTGGATTACTTTGTTAAAAGAGCTTGCTTTATTCCAATACCAAATTATAGATTTGGTATTGTATAATTAATATTATTATAGATTTTGGCTTTATTCAATTTATAATCCATATGAAAGTAAGCATTCCCATATGATTGATTTATTCCATTACAGATTTTAGCATTCATATGTATTGGTATTTTATTATAAAAAAAATTAATCAAATCTTTCCTTATTTTGTACTGTTACAGATTTAGTTTGCTCAAAGACTTGGGATATTAATAAGAGAAATTCTTATGCTCTCATTTTTATACTGATATAGATTTGACATTCAAAACTGGGGTATATAAATAGAGTCTCTTATATCTTCTTCATTTTTCTTCCATTACAGATTTGATACTTAAATTTAATGGAGCATAACAAAGACTCTCCCACTGCTTTCATTTTTCTTCCATTACAATATATAACAGTGCATTTATAATCTAATAATAAATGCTCAGTACCATGAAGTTAATCACTTTGAGTATGAATCTAAAATGTCAACAGGATTATATAAAATGGCTTGCCAATAAAAAAAATTTAAATCTTATATTCTGCTTTGACTGATGTAGCAAGTACTTGAAATACTTTGAAAATTCATTTATAAAAGTGCATCTTGACATAATGACTTCAGATAATGACAATGTGTGTTATGCAATGAAAATGTTTCTACATTAGCTAACTATATATACGCAGATGCACATAAAATGTTTATAATTATTGCATTATTATATTTAATATTTCTGACTTTAAAATCATCTTTGGAAATTATATAATTATATATTAATTATATAACATGCACTAATGGTAATAAGGACATATCCTGTAAGTTAATTGTAATTAAATATTTATATATAATCAATAATTGTTATAATAAATATTGCGTAGTGTTCATTTATGTTTTATTATATATATTTTACTGTTTATTAATTATGTAAATAAATATTAAAATACACCTATTTATAGAATATTCACTGTTATCACTAGAAAATTATTTATAATAAATATATGCTATTTAATTGATTTTGTATAATTAATGTATTCATGTAATTAATAAATAATATAGTAAATATTTTATCTTTTATTATATTATGTACGTTATATATCATAATATGCACATATTGTTCTAAATCATATAGTTTAAAATGTTTTGTTTTATTTTGAAAAATATCCACTAGAGTGACAAAGTGAATAACTGTATGAAGTGAAACACTAATTTGTCAAATTTTAATTTAATAAAAAATTAATTGAAAGATGATATTTTTAAAATTAAAACAAAACTTTATTGATCTGTATGATTACTGCAAACTATTTAATATATCGTCTAAGTAAAATTGATCAGTTTTCCCCCCAAAAATGCTCAAATAGTAGATATGTTGTATCAAAAATATCCAGTATATTGAGTAATAAGCAAAAATATTTATGTGGAGATCGTCAATTTTATGCTTAGTGCATTGTTGTTTCTGATTTTTATAAATGATCTGGCAAATATTAATATTGAAGGATCTGTATATGAATGACACCATTATTATGAGTGTAAACAACAAGAAAGCTTAACAAAATTGTCCTTTGGTGCTTCAAAAAAGGAATTTATATAAATTGAAAAAAATAAAAATATAGAAATACATCTACATTTACATGCCTGTTTATATTGATACTAATGCAATATGTAATGATGATAAGTGTAGAAAAGTAGAACAATTAAAATATGTTAGATATCTTGGAATGATAATAAATTTAAAAAATGTTTTGGAAGCATCATATTAACATACTAATTAATACATTTAAATATTTTATAACAATGTTCTATAAAATCAAAGATATTTTATGTTTAAATATTCATGTTATTATGTATAAATCTTTATGTGAATTTTTATTGAGATACAGAACAAGGCTTTATGGTTTTGAAACTTTACTGCAAAAAAAAAAAATCTAATAGAAGAAAATTATATATAAAAAAAGAAAATAATATTTTATTATTCAATGAAGTTTTTGAATATATAGTTATAGAGGAAAAAGTTTTTGCTAGTACTTTCAAAATTTTTTATGTAAAACAGTTTGAAATGTGTTTTTAAAAAAACTGATGTATACATAGTTTCAAAATATTGTAATACATATGGAACTAAAATAAAAAATCACTAGTTTCCTAAATTATTCAATAATTTACCTATTGAATTAAATTATTCAAAGGAAGTCAATCTCCGATAATGTACTATTTTTTAAATATTATAAATTTCCACGTACTCACCTTGGGTAAGAGTTTAAAAAACTTAAGTGAATCACTTAAGTTTAGAGTGTACATTGTATATACACCAACTCTTACAGACCATGCTTAAATCAGGGCTTGAATCTATTGTGTGCCTGATATTATAATTAAATATTCAATTGTACAAATCTAACCCATCACAGGAGAAAGACAGTGTCTCATTTTTAACCACTTACGATTAGACAAACATGACTTATAAATGTAAACCTATTATTATAAAGCACTGAAAACTTTGAAATTATTCAAACAGAAGTCAATCTCCAATAATGCGCTATTTCTTAAATATTATAAATTTCCAGGCACTCGCCCCGCAGCCGATAAGAGTTAAAAAATTTAAGTGAATCACTTAAGTTTAGATCATACATTCTATATACACCATTGAATTAAAAAGATTGCAACATTATAGGGAAATAAAAAATCAAATTAAAAAATACATTAAAGGGGGAGAGGGGCTTAGTATATATGTAATATATATATATAATTGCAAGGAAATCAAGCCATATATCATGTGATTTTACAATATATATATATGTATAGGTATATAATATGCTAGAACAAATATTTTTGTTATTTATAATTAATATATTAATAAAATGTAATTTAGTATCATTAGCATATTTTTATTATATTTAAAATCTAAGAAAATGTAAATATATAAACTATTATGAAAATTTCTTCTGTATAAAAGTGCAACTAAAACTTAGTAGGAGAAGAATAGCATTTATGTAAATATTATTTAACTGTATTTAATCTGTACAAATGAAGGAATGAATAAAAAAATGACACACACATATATATGTATACAAGAAATTATTAGGGCTATAACAGGATAAAGCATTTATCGTAACTTAGAATATATATATATAATTCCCTCTTCTCCCCAGGATTCACCACTAAATACTGTATGTATACTTTATTGTTTGTCAATAAGTTTAAATTGTACATAATTTTGAATTTTAAAAAATCACTTAAAAAGTAATATTAATAATAACAATAATAATAGTCAAAAATAGTAGAACATACCTGTTAGAGCATCAGCAGTTAGTGAAAAAAAAGCACCTGTAGAGAGGCAGTAGTTACAAGAAAATATCGCAGAAAGCTTGCAGATAATAGCTTGTTAATGCAGTAAGCAAGCTTGCAGATAATAGATTGTTAATGCAGTAAGCATATATTTAGAAGAGTATCTTAAAAATTCAGATGTTAATACATGAAAAATAAATATTTAAAAGTAAAATGAACTCCATCGGCTTTATGATTATTGATCCATTGAACAATAATTAAATAATGTTAGAAGCCACCAACAATGAAAAATGAATTTTATTTTTTTGCTTTTTTGAAAATAATAATAATTTGGTTTATATTTAAATAATTTTTGTTTTACTTTTGATCAAATGTTCATGGATAAGTATATGTGTATGTGTATACATATTATGATCCATAGTAGCTTCAGAAACAACTATGAAAAATATTAAAATGTAAAAATATCCAAGTTTCATCAAAATAGTATTTATCCTAAAATGGATAAAGATGTTTTTAGGAAACTACTAGAAATTATATTATTTATTTCATCCTATGAAATCTTTATTTGTGTGTACATACATACATGTATGTGTATGCAATTAATAGATTAGTTACCTTGAAATATATGTAAACAAATCTGAAGTGATGACATAGCTCAAATCGCAGTGCAAAAAATATTATTCTTGATTAGCAGATTTTATAAAAAAAATTAACAAATTCATCTGCAGTATAAATACATTTTGGGAATCTCTTTCATCTATTGCCTGGAGAATCATTCAGATAAATATATCTACTGGACTTTTTATAATTTTAAAGACAGATTGACTGATAAATTAAAACAAATATTCATCAATGCAATCTTTTCATGAATCAGCTTCTTCTAAAATGGCTTAAATACTAACCAAAACTCATTATATTAATTTACTTTGATCAAGAATCATTAAATAAAGAAATTTACTGAACAAAAAATATATATGTTTATATTTCTTGATATAACCTATTTAACATTAAGATATAAATCTCAGTTCAACATCAATTTTTCAAAATGTGAAAACATAAAACTTTGTAATCACAGATGCAGAATATAGTTGATGTTCACTGGAGATATTTGTTTTCCTTCAGCAATATTTTAAATTGCCTAGGTAATCATCTTATCATTTTCATTTATCCTTTGAAATCTTCTTATACATTTTTCTTCTTAACAGATCCTATGTCTATTCTCTCTGATAACTATTAATAAAACTTCATTAATCATGAGTCTCTATAACACAAATGCTCACTCTGTTGTCAGCCTGAGGTCTGTATATGCAATGTTTAACACCCTCCATATGTTCACATTTGTAATTGAAAAGTATTACTAACCATAGACAGATATTTTCATTAAAAAAATTAACATTCATATTATATCATTCAGTTTGAATCGGAGAAACTTTTTCTTTCAGTCCTTCAAATAGTTCTACATTCAAATTTCATTAAACTGAACTATTTTATAATAATAAAATATTTTATCCCTAAAAATCAAAATATGAAAATAGACTTTAAAAATAAATAAAAAGTTAAATCTATTTAACCTTAATCAAGAGAAAACATTAAACTAAACCAAAATATAAATCTTCTAAGAGTGAAGCAAAATAATAAAAGTTCAAACAAACTACTTAAAATCATATCAAGTAAGCTATTATTTTTAAAAATATCTTAGAATAGTGATGTTTGAAAGCTTTTCAAATTTATATTTTCCAAATTGACATTACATTATTAATTTCATTTTAGCTTATATATAAAATCTGCATTTTATCTGTTATTTGATTGGTGAATGAAAGTTTGTCCAATGTCATGTGTCAAAATGACAACTGTTACATTTATGCAAAGGAAGTAAATCCATTATTAAATAAAACATTCTAGGAAAAAAATCAGTATGAATGCTTTTAACTACAGAGATACAATATATATTTCATGGTAAAGTTCCCATCCAGCTTCAGAAACAGCCACAAATGCCAATTTATAATTTGACATTAAGGCACTTCTTGCTTTAGCAAGGCTTAACAAACTTTTATAAATTAGAAATGTTTAATAAAAAAACATATCTACATTAAATCTTAAAAAAAAATGTTATGTCAACCAATTAAAAAAAAATTACAAATATTATATTTAATAAAAAAAAATATTACACAAACAACTGGCATTTTGTACCCTGACATTAATAGATGATAACTATTAATAAAGTTAAATAAAACTTAAGATTAGTTGTGACCAATCAAAAATAAAAATCAAGTTTTTTTATTCAGAGTGTGCTCTAGTAAATATCAAATATAATAGGCATATTTTAAAATATAAATTTTAATTTAGCTTTATTAAAACTCAGAAATTCATTTATATAATATTTAAATGTTTTGTTTATTTTACATTAAATCTTTTTAAAAATTGTTAAAGCAACTAATTATTACAAAAATGACAGGCTGAAGACCAGAGTTTTTGTATTCCACAGTAATGATGCTCTCCGCCATTTTAAAAATGCTTGGAAAAAAATATGTGCGTACACTACATAAATTCATGTTTGAAATGTGATATTTAGTGAGGAAAAAAATAGATACTGTAGTAAAAATATTTACATTTAGTTTTGGTTAGTGCATTATTATGTTTATACGAAGAATTAATAAAAAATGCTCAGGAAAAAATTAGTATAAGGGCTTTAAGTACAGAGGTATAGTATTCAAATTGCAATGAAAATGTGATTACAGTACATAAATTCATGGTTGAAATGGGATATATAATGAGGGGGGAAAAGATTATGTTTTAATACCATACTTATATTTAGTTTTCGTTAGCATGTAAGTGGAGTCAAAACAGTGACCTTTTAGGATGGCTACATTTCTGATGTTTTAATATATAATATTAAAATCTTTTGTTTAATTTACATTAAATATCAAAAAAAAAAATTTGGTAAACCAATCAATTAAAAAAAAAGTGGGTTTTACATAGTCCAGGTGCAGTCTGGTTATAGTATATTTTATCAAAACAGGTTTTACTCCAAGATATCAGTTTAATATGGTTTTATTTCAGCAATGAATTTTTCATCCTACTTTATTATTCACATAATAATATTGAATAATATAAATTCTTCTTTTAACAAATATGAAAAATAACTTTTTTTTAACCAACTGCCACTTTTTTATATATTACAGCTTTCGGTCATGCACCCACAAACGCACACAGAATTGTATATTAAAAAAAATATATTTTATTATTGTACAAGGTTTTTGCTAATTCTTAAATTCATTTGAAATAATTCCTACTATACATATGCTTATTATAAAATATGTTTTGTAAATCACCATCCATGTAGTAAAATTCTTTTATTATCATAATTTATTGAAAAGATATCAAATTTACTGCACAAACAACAATGGCATTACTCTCCCTAGAAAAATATCTAAATGAATATTACTAATCATTTTAGACTAAAAATTATCATAATATTTTCAGCCAACTGACAAGTGCAGATTGAACAAGAAAAGCAACTTGAAGTTTATATGTCTTTTTTATATGTCGTTATATCATTGTGGTGAATCATACTGTCGAATCTTTCACTTTCTGATTTATTTCTATTTTTACTATATAAATGTGATATATTTTCACTGAATAACAATTACAGTTAATCAAAGATTTACTTTAGCAGTCTGTTTATATAACTAGTTTTTTTTTATAAGTGTTCTTGTTTTTTTTGTTCAATAGATATCTTTATTTAAGGATCATTTAGAAACAACAAGATTCAGAACTATATGCCTTAAAATAATTAAAATAATAGGTTTTTTTAAATAACTAGTTGAATAATAATTACCTGAACTTTTCAAAGGTGATGAAGAATTTGTTATGCAATGGCTTTCTAAAAAATAAAAAAATAAACTATGTATATATGTTTATAATAGAGACTACTCACCCAATGCTACTGTTATTAAGTAGTTAATTTACTCACTGTTTCTGTTTATATAGATGATTATTATGAATAGATTTAGCCAAAGAAGTGAATTCAAAATAAGTTGGATAATTATTGAAAATGTTTTTAAATCGATCAACTATTTAATAACAGTAGATTTGGAGAGCATTCTCCATTATTTACAAATACATTCAACAACATATTTATTTAACTTTATATATGTGTGTGCGCATGTGCTTATACTATTTCATGTAAACATTACTCCATATTAAAAGCATACTAATCAGAAGATATAAATCTATAGATAATATGCATGTCATAAAAAGTTGGCTCCAAGCATACTGTGTGAGTTTGAAAAATATAAGAATTCAAAACATTTGAGAAAAATCACTTTAATATCATGTTTAAGTTGTATCAAACAATTTAGCAAAGAATTCCATGTTGTTATAGCTAGAAATACTTTTTCAGTAATCCTATTAGTAACTGAATATGTTTAAGAAAAACAGTTGTTTGATCTATGTATCAAATCTCACTTCTATACATTAACGTTATAATATGGTTAAAAGAATATAGGAATAGTGATTGCAGAGGCACCAGAAATCTCTGATGCAGTCATATGAAGTTGGATAAATCAATGGGTTCATGTAAAGTGAAGATCCTGTTAATGCAAGAACAACGTTAATATAATCTCTGTCATGAATCAAATAATGAAATAAAAATTAGCCAGTATTGAGCTTCCAGTGTTTTTTGTGTTGGTTCATAATATACTATCAAGTTTGATATTAGCAGAGACACATGGTAACAGAAATGGAATCATAGGTACTCCAATGTGTAATATTTTCTCTGTTGAATCCATTACAGAAATAATGTAAACTAAGATTATTTTAACTAATATTCCCAAATCAACCTATTTTCTCTAAAAATTATTGTTGTGCATTTTATACAATTAATACCTGGTTATTTTTAGTGATTATATGACAATATCTGAAAATAGTTTTAAAAACTATTGTTGGCTTTTTAATAGCAATCTTATGTTGACTTTTCAGTCTTTCCCAAAAAATTCAGAAGATTTCTACATTAATCTTTCAATTAACTGAGAACATTTAGGTCCTGAAAACATAATCACCATTAAAAGTTTTTATTAATCCATACTGCACCATGTCACACAATGACAATCACATAAAATGCACATGGCTTTAATATGATTCTGCCATCCATTTAATTAATGTATATCTTTGTAAATTAAATGATATTATTGAGATGCTGTTCTGTATGATGAATTTCAATTATCTGTAATATTTATTCTCGGTAATATAATTCTTATATCAAGAAGTGTATATATTTGTGTGTATTAATAAATTAATCAGATTTTTGTTCAAATACATTACAAAATAAAACTTCTCACTGGAAATACAAGTTGATATTATTTTTCAATGTCAAAATGTAGTAGAAAGACTATTTTGATTACAATTATGTTCAATATGATTACTAAGTTAAATTATCTTTACATATATTTTAGTAAGAAATCTTTTTAGAAAAATCATTAATATATTTATACATATATTTTGTGACATTCAATTCTTATTGTGGAAGTGTAGATTAAGTGTTGTGATGATATATTTAAAAAATATATATAGTTTATTTTCATGCAATAGGACTTATTGCAATAATAGTAATTAAAGTGCATCTGTAATTTATTAGTCATGTCATAGTTGTTATTATAAGATAGTATTAATTTAAAAACAATCTCATATAAATGTGTTCTAATAATTTTTAAATTTGTTAATTCAAATTCTTTATGATTATAAGTGATTGACCATAAATCTCAGCTTAATTGTTGTATCCTTTTATCAAATTAAAATGTTATAAAAGAATTCTAAAATAGGTTTAAAATTAAAAAAAAAAAAAGTCTTATATATTTAAACTAGTTTTAAATAAAGTGTGTAATCTATTTTAGTGATGTAGCTAATCCATTTACAGCTTAATTAAAAGTTCAGTTATAAATGCTACTTTATAATAGTATTCTAATCTAACTTTTATTTTAAAAATCTTAAAAGTTTAGCTGATTAAAAATTTAGTTTTCTTTAAATCAATAGTTAGCTAATGTATTTAAATTACTATTCCTAGATAAAAATTAAATAATATTAAGTGTGAGTGCATGCATGAGATTTGTTAATTGTTAAAAATACTTTCTGATTAGACAGTTAATGTTTAAAGTTAATTTAATTATCTATTAATATATCTATTGTTAAAAAAAAAATACAGTATAAATCCAATCATCTTTCTGAGAATTTAAGAGGAAGAATAAAATGTATTTTATTTTTAGGTTACTATAATTAATTTTATTTATTAAACAATCTATTAAGCATCACATGCTTTGTTTATTAAACAATCTCTTAAATAAAAATGATGTAATAATTATTTTTGTCTGGAATATTTTCCAGAGTATTTAAAAAAAAGTTATTTTTAGAATCTATAGCATAAAAATTAAAAAAATCTTAATCTTTTAGTTAATTAGGTCATCTGGGATGAATATTTCAGTTGTCAATTATAAAAATTTAGTTTATTAAACTGACACAAACACCTGATTTTTATTTAGTGTTTTCAAATTATAAGTTTTATAATTAATTTTTATTTGCTGCTGCAATGCTAAAATAATTATCTATTCAAGTATTCTTTTAACCTAGACTTTCAATACTTCAAATTATTTCAACCTCACTCCTGTATACATTTGAGGAAGTGAAATATTATCCCATCTTATTAAGACTGCTGTGTACATTCTAAGAACTTTAATTAATTCAAATTTATTTGCTTTATTGTATTCAAACAATATTTTAAGAAGGATATTTCCTAAATTAAGTACTAGAACTTTCAAACTATTTTTTATTAATTCTGAGAATAACTTATATGCTATTTTTAAAAGAACTTTAGAAACAATGCTTATTTGAATGTTGAATGTCCCTATCATTTTCCAGATCATTCTCTTTTGGATTAATTCAATATTATTATTGAATTTGAACTTTTATCCAGAATAGTAGGACCCAGAAAATGATAGAAGAATTCAAAAGTATTGATTACTAATACATAAATATTTATTAATACTCATAAATAAGTTGTTCATCTACTTATTTTAAGAACGCTTATTTTTAAATGCATACTCATATTAAAATTATTTCAAAAAAGGGGGGTGTTTGTTTCTTCATTTGTTATATGCTATATTTTTAAATATTATAAAATATTTGCTATTAAATATATTATTAATATGAGACATTATTTATGCATTTTTCTATTAATGAAGTTTTCATGGTTGAATGTGACAGTGAAAATATCTTTTTTTATTCGAAATTAAACTACGCTAAAATGGTAATCTTAAAAATAAAAATATAACTCGAATTTCACTCTGCATACATTAATAAATACTTATAGCTATTAAATATGCTATATTATTTATGAAGTGTTTGCTTTTAAAAAAAATATGAAATTTTATTTATTGTTGTTCATTTTTACAAGAACTTATTCTTTATTTGTCCACATATTTCATGAATGCAAATTTTATAACATCATTATTATTGTGTTTGCATTATTTAAAAGAACGAAGTCTATCGTAATATGCTTGTTCCAAGTTATAAAATATGTTTGCCCTTCAAAGTATATTTTACTTCATTACTATGCCCTATTTGTTCTTCAGAAATATTGACTGAAAGCTTCTCACCATGCTTCATTTTCAGAATATTTAATCTTCATTTATATTAGTTGGAAAATTATAAACTATGCTCTTCAAAAGAAATATTAATCTCATTTATGCAATGTATTACTTAAAATTTATAATGCTCATTGTATTGTTATTTTACACACTATTATAAAATTATGCAATGTTCATAGTATTCATCATTCTATTTATTTAATCTTCATTAATTAATTTAGAATGGCTATATTTTCGTTTGTGTCAAAAACTTCAAATTTCTGCTTGTCTCATATTTTAATTTGCTTATATTGTCTAAGTTGATAACGTTATCTATATATCCTATAGAAACTTTAGTGTATCCAAGAACTTTATTGATTTTAACTGGTATAATGATATGAGCATCAAGATTTAAGGACTCTTTATTTTATTGGTAAATAGGCATAAATATTTAATTTACTATTTTTTTTTATATGCATTATAATCATTTATGTTTTTCTAAATGATTTTATATATAGATTTAACATACATTTTTATGTTAAATTCTCAGAATATTCATATTGTATCAAATATTTTAGAATGTATTATACCTGTCCCTTTTTATTGTTTTGAATGTACATAAATGCTTGACAGAGTTTGTGAAGCCGATGTATATTTTTATTATTGAATTATTTTGCCACAATTTTAGATATTTAGCTATATTTATTATTTTATAATTTTTACATATCACTTATTTGTTATTTTAAAAAATAATACTATTTTTCTCTCTCTTATAGATTATTGTATTATGTCAGTGAGTTTTATTATATGTTTTTGTGATTCTCAACATACAATGCTATATTTAGGCAAACCTCTCTCTTTTGATGGTTCATTCTCATATTTCATGACTAGAGACAAAGTTCTAGCTCTTTTTTCCCTCATGTGTAGTTCCTTATTTGAATTCATGCCATCATCCTAATTTGTGTTTGCTTTCTCAATTCCTTAATGTGGATCTCAATGATATTACTTAGTCATATGTAATGCATAATCATATCTTTATCCTGGTATTTGATATTTTTGAGGTAATGAGTAATGCCAGCCATACCTTCAGTTGCACTCTTTGTATATCAGAGTGGATTTTGATGTGCAGGTCTTGTTGATGTGCCTAGTCAGCATATCCAGATGTCTTAAAACCTGATAAAATATTTGATATTAAATTTATAATTGTTCATGTGGCTATATAAAATTTATACATCTTCTTCAGTATTCAATGCTACAAATGGATGATAAGATTTTACTTTATTTAGTTTTAATGAATACATTTCATATAGGGACTATGTAATAACAAGTGAAATCATTAAAAGTGAGAACTTGACTAAACCTATAGGAAGTCATATTAAAAGTTCTAATTTACTAATAATTTTGTTCTATTTTTAAATTGTAATTCAATTTTCTTTTATATTTTATTTTATTTTGTGGATTTTTTGGTAATTTATAAAGTTTGTAAAATAGCTTGATGTTTGCCTATTCAACATTATAAGTAACAATAAATGTTATTTTAATTATTAATGTTTGCTTCTCTATCTTTATTACCACCATTTGCATCTTTCAGAAATCTAATAATACCACACATGTATTTATTTATTTTATGCATTGAGAGTACAAGAGTATGAGAAAATATGATATGAGTCACTTTATTAAAATTGTATTACTGATGTTAAGATAACATCTAAGAAGAAGATTATTTTATTTACCTTAATGAAAAGATAATTTTATACATCTATTATAAGATCATTTTATTCTAACTTATTTATTTTTGATAAAATTATCAGATTACTTCACTTTATTCATCTTGTGTAAGATCATAAGATTGCTTTATTTTTATTTTGGTAGAAGATTAAAAGAATACCTGTTGGTGTGATGTTTTGGGTACAACAAAAACTTTTTCCTACTCATAATATCATGAATATCATCATAGTGTGTTATAGTTATTTTTAATATAAGAGTTTTTCTTGTTAAGTCCTTGTTTGATTCAATAAGATATTTTAAAGGTAAGATCATATCTTATTGCCATTATTTTTGTTACTAGGATTACATTATTGTTTGTTTTTAAAAAAATATAAAAAAATTAAGATTGTATTGTTTTTGAAGAATTCATTATTAAAAGAACCCTGAGATTTGTTTATAAAATTATTTTAAAAAGAATCACTATGCTTAAAATAAAAATTATTCTAAGAAAGAATTAGGTGGCATAGAAGACCTTAGTTTTTACTATACCTTAGACCTGATTATTTAGAAAAATAGTTATGATTATAAGATTTGTTCATATTTTAGAAGATATATTTAATAAAGAGTATTACAAGTAACCTAACTCTTTTATGTAATATTCTGCCTAAGATTTTAAAGAGTTATATATATTTTAAAGAGAGATTATAAAAACTCTTCTCCTGATTTACATTTTCTCTTATAACATCATAATCAGAGCTAGCCTATATATTTTTAAGATAATTCTAAGCTTACATTTTGGTTATGATAATTTGGTTGTCTTGACTTTGTTGATTATAGTTTTGGTGTGCACAATGTGTTGGCTTCGATCAATTAGGGTATTAATTGATTAGTTGTTGTGGTGACGACCTTCTCATTGGTTACAATATGTATACTAACAGTTTTAAATTATTATAATGGTAAATAATAAACAACAATAATATATAAATTAAGCAGAAATACTTTCAATTATGATGTAATCATTATCAAAATGAAATTATGCAGACAAAAAGAAAAAAGGCAGGTAATCATGTAATTTAAAGATTGTATAATAAATAGACAGTCAGCTAATATCGATGAACACTCTTCAGTTGATAATGATTACAATGTAATCAAAAATATTTCTGTTTAATTTATATATTATTATTGTTTTTGTTTACTGCGACTATAATTAAAAATTGTTACATATATGTTTTTAATGGGTTACTTATTATTTTGCATATGAGTGTGTATATTTATTATAATTGAGAGAAAAAAGGCACACACACATATAAATAATATATTAATGGTGGGTTACTTGAAATAAAAGGAATCTAAACGTGGTAATATAATGATGATGATCACTTATATATCAATCTAACCAATTAATGTTATGAAATGTGTGCTAAGGTCTTAGAAATGCTATAGAATCTTTAATTTCTAAAGTGATTCAATTCCAATGTACCATTAAAAAGAAAGTGAATGACTTTATTGTTTGAGAATTCATGAGAAGTTTGAGTGCTGGAGGTTCCAGAAATGGAATTGATCAGAGAATTATAAAAACCAGAATATAAACATTCTATCATTGCACCAAACCATAGTGGGCAGTGGACCTTTTATATAATTCTAAAGAGAATTGTAATCCTAATATAAAATTCATAAATACACTAAATTTCATTACTGCCCAGTATGAGCTTCATGGATAGCAAGAGACTCTGCAGAATATATGTATAAGACTATATGATAAATGACTAAACTAATTCAATTTGTTATAATTCAAAAATGAAAATTAATACTTTTATTAATTGGTAATTATAATAATAAAAATGAATGACAAATCTAAAAATAAATTATATCTGATTCTGAATGACTTATAAATAATACTTAGATCTTAAATAGATTAAAAACAATCGATGTACTAATGATGTTTAAAGTGAATGTCTATCTGATTTACATATATAAATGCTAATGTTGTTATATGCAGACATATTCATATACCCACATACATTCAGTAATACAAAAATATATTATGTTGATTTCATTATTAAATGATATTATTTTCTAAGCAATGTAATTTCCTTTGCATATGTGTATTTATATAAAGAAAATCTAAGATTATTGGTTATTATTCAAAGATTTTGGTTTACAATTTATCGTCTAAGATAAATAGGGGTTTGAACTCAGACTTCCACATGACCCTCAACTATCCACGTTATCTCATACTGCTGATACACTTGATCACACACATGTCGAAAAGATAAATAATCACCAATATCCGTATTTCGTCTTAAAGCAGCATTCATCAGTTGGTTCGAATTATCATCTCCATACATATATGCAATCAATGCTTACCGTATATTAAGATAGCCAATCTTCATACTTTAATGAACAGGCTTCAATCCACTCCACCCCACAACCCTTCAGCTATCTATTTCATTGAAAATCTGATGATGGAACACTCAACGCCAACATTGATTGTATATATGTGTGGAGATGATAATCTGGACCAACTGATGAGTGCTGGTTTAGCATGAAATATGTATATTGGTGATTGTTTATCTTTTTTACATGTGTGTGATCAAGTGTATCAGCAGTATGAGATAGTGTGTATAGTTGAGGGTCATGTGAAAGTCTTAGTTCAAACTCCTATATATTACATATTGGAGTGGAAGCATGAAAAAGCATGTACTGTAGAAAAAAATCATAAATTAAAACATAGTGCTGTAATGTCTGCCTATCTGTTGTATATGTATGTAAATGGATTATGTCTTGTACATGAGGAGTCAGAGTGACTTATGGTCAACATGGATAGAATGAGAAGATTGGTACCAATGTGGGCTTTGAGTGTTCCATCATCAGATTTTTAATGAAATGGATGGCTGAAGAGTTGTGGGGTGGAGTGGATTGAAGTCTGTCCATTAAAGTATGAAGATTGGCTATCTTAATATAAGCTGAGCATTGATTGTATATATGTGTGGAAATGATAATCTGGACCAACTGACAAGTGCTAGTTTAGCACGAAATACGTATATTGGTGATTATTTATCTTCTCGACATGTGTGTGATTAAGTGTATCAGCAATATGAGATAGTTGGATAGTTGAGGAGCATCTGAAAGTCTGAGTTCAAACCCCCAATATATTATATAGGTATAAAAAAGCCTGTACAGTAGAAAAAAAATTATCTAAGATAATCTGATAGTAAACACATCAAAGAACAACTTGTATTTACTAATTATATTTTTCTAAATGTAAATTAATCAATAATCTTTTAAAACAAAAATAAAATTTTGTATAATAAATAAACTTAAAAGAGAGATCCATATATTATTTCTACTTTCAATTTTCCTCTGAATTTCTGGATCGGTAATTCTTTTAGGATATACCTTATAACTAATGGAAATAATGCTTTATCATAAAATGAATTAAAAACTTTTTTTGGAATCCATTCTGGTTTTCAACAATATGACAAATTAATATTAGTCAGCTAATATTTATTGGTAATACAGCATCGATTGATCCATGCCATAAGATGGCGCTGTTGCTAGTGAAAAACAAATAGATATAATGTTACCGGGCTGATTTGATTATTTTGTAATGTTATCGTGTTTTTTGGGGGTTTGGATTTTTTTTTGGACCGTATTTTCTTTTTTTTAAAATAAATAAATTGATTCAAAAGTGAGTTTTTTTCATACGTTTTTTAAAACCTTTTATTTTTTTTAAAGTAACTTTTTTTTTTTCGCTTTTGATTACGGTCTTTTTTTTTTAAAGAAACTTTTTTTTCTTTATTTTTTTCGTGCTTTTTTAAACAACTTTCATATATTTCATTTTTTGGGGGTTCATTTAACGTGTATTTATTCAAAAAAACAACAATTACCTCAAAAATTAATTTTCTCATTAAACTACCACCACCGCATCTGCTTCTGTAGTAGGCAAATCTACAAATCGAAATGCCGGACAATCGTCTGCCATTGAAATGTTTTGATCTCGAAAAAGTCTCGGAAAGTGCGCGACTTGATCATGAACTTTGCCAAATTGTGACTAATATTCCTCATTTCCTGAATTCTGACCCCTGACAACGAAACCAGGGGCAATTGGAAAAGCATTACAATTTTTACAAACCAAACTAAAAAAAAAATACACCCAAGCCAAAAAAAACCGTTATAATATACTTTTGGTCATTCAAAATAAAGACACCTTCACATCATACGCTGTACAATAGTTAAGAGTAATGTCTATAGAGAGTCTTGCATACTCGTTACTAATAATGTTCGACATACTAGAGATGTTGGGGTAATGGGTGCACTTCAACATCTTTAGTGGTTGAACAGTTTACAGGCCGCAAGGCCTTGTAAACAGCATATTTATGTGATTTAGCATAGCAACAGCGCCATCTTATGGCATGGATCAATCGATGCTGTATTACTTATTTATTTTAGTTGGCAACTAATTAATTCAAAATTATTTATCTGTCTAGGCAAATTGCAATGATATTAATTTTTCTTAATTTTCTCTGTAATCAATTAAATTTTTCTTCGAAAATAATTTAATATAAGTAAAGTATTTTTTTTAGACAAATAAGCAAATGGATTTTTTTTCTAATAGTACAAGTAAAGTATTTTTCCCCATAGAAATAATAAACTTTCTCTTAACAGTGAATTTAATATATTCAACACATACATACACACACACATATATATTGTAATGATCCGGAGAATGCGAGTTAACGTAATCTGCACTACGGGGCGCCATCTAGGCATTTGAACCTAGAAAAATTTATAAAGTAGGCAGATACGTCAGTCCAAAAAAAAAATTTTTTTTTTTTTTTAAATTTTGATTCCGGTCGTTAGCCCATGTCACTAGCTCAGTGGAATAGCAGAGATTTAATAAGATAATCTAAGAGTATATATAAAAAAAGGAATAAAATAAGCCACCGCCAGTAATTAACATACAAACATTTATTTATGCACATATATATAAGATTTAAAATTATTTGAGTATTAGTTTACATTTTACTATTTAACATTATTTTTAATTTTACATTAGATTTTAATTTACATTTTTAATTTCTAGTATATTATCAGTTTACATTTTAATTAAGTTCGCACAGATGGGATTATAAAAGCTTGTTTTAATATGTTGAATATAGATCGGTTACATAGATTTCACGGTCAAAAACATTTCAAAGTAAACATAAACGATCAAAATACAAAATTATTGATTACTGACAATTGCGGAGGGAAATTTATACGTAACCCAATAGTATTCACCATAAGATACTTGCATTGTCACCAATAACTTAAAAGACATCCGAATAAATACATTTTAGATACTCACCGTAAGGTATCATTATTTATCGAATGTCTATATATTTTGATCAAATATGGAAACGCAAAACATAGTTAACCAATAAACAATCCATGCAAGCATCTATAAACAACTTAAATTTAATGCATTTTTATTTAGGGTCGAGTATGAATAGACCACATAAATTTGCTTTTGAAAATAAACATTCTATCCCTATTTAACCTTAGGCTAAAATTCGTAGTCAAACTGGCATCAATCCATCTGATATATCGATGTATTCAATGTAATAAAATACGGCAGCACAAAAGGTTAAGAGAAGAAATTGCCTCTTATGAGATAGGAATATTACATCTATCTGCAAAGAAGAGCAATAAAACAAAAAACTCCATAGAAAGGAACTGCGGTATCCGACTTATAATTCCTTCCATAGGCAAACGGAAGTGTGCGGCGTATGAAGCGATTCTGCCCGTAGCGAATCAATATTACATCTACTAAACACACCAATATATCCAATCCATTGACCCAATTTAACCACAAAACAAATAACCTAAGATTACCCTCCCCTAATATAACTTTACAAATCTATACAGCCATTCACACCCGACTTAAGTTTAACATTTATATAATTTAACTTAACGGAAAACAGAAATCATAATAAAACTTAAAGAACAAAATTAAATAAATGGAAATGATTTTAAATAAATAAATAAAAAATACATCAAATAACATTATTAATAAATTAAGTTGGTCAGATAGGATAATATTGCAATCATTTAGATATGGAAAATTTTAATTTAATGTTCATTATTTATAAAGTTCTTACAGTTTAAAAAATTCATCTTTATCTGTTGCTTGCCATGAACGTGAATTCCCACGCCGTCCTAAGATTGGTATCCATTTAGCCGTTGTTTTATTTATTCATTCGGAGGTTTTTTAGTTTAATTGGTCCTCAATGTAGGAAACGATAGTTCATTTCTCTTTTCTTTAACAGCTGAAAGAATTGACAGTGCGTCTGTCAATTCCTCCACCTCCAACTCCGTACTACTACATATAGTCACATCGTAATAATCAATTTCCAATCACTAATAATTTTCAACCTTGTCCTTTTATATTCATTTGAAGGATTGCATTTACATTACGTCACCGATGCGATGGTCCTTTCGCTGCGGTCCGATTCCATAGGGATTTCTTCTTATTTGCTAACAGTTACTATTGTTTTCCTATCTGACCCATGTTTTTACATTTAAATGCCCAAGGCTGGTTTACATTTGACTAATTAAATTTATCATTTCCATTTCTGATTAATTAACCTGTTTTCCAAATCAAAGATATATTTAAAGATAAATTTAAAGATATAATTTTATCTCCAAATCTTTTTAAGTTTTTGTTTTTAAAATACCTTTTCTATTTTTAATACAGTTTTATTTTAATAATTTTTTATATCTGTGCGATTTAATATATATACGTGTTTAAGATGATATTTAATTTCAATTTTTAATTCTTAAAGAAAAATTTTAAATGCAAACTTTTTAATTTACTTTCATGTTTAATAAATATAAAAAAAACAATGTAACGAACGTCTATGCTCGTTACAATATATATAATTAGATTCCTCTCTATCGACAGATTTATTTTATCTGTATGTGTATCGTATATAAATTAGCATCATAAATATAGAAAACCTTATACAAATATATTGGTTATTAGATATATGGATGAACAACTGTTGATGGCTTATGTAGCTGCAAGATTGTTTGAGTTTCAGACAAAAAGTAGTGATTACAATGCATAGTGGACTTTGGGATCAATAGAGAACATCAGCATGCATTTCTATAATCACAAACTCTGACCAGCATAGAGTTCTGCTATCACCAGAACTATACTTTGTAAAATTCTGAGTTAACGTGTGTCACAATATTTATAGGTATTTGCTATAGATTGCCTAGATGGTTAAACGGGAAGTTAAAGAATTAAATATTTTTCTTTTTTTTTAATTAATAAAAATATACAGTGATCCTGAAAGACAATAGTTTTTTTTTCTTTTCCACAAATAAATTTTTCCTTTAATCTCTTTTGATACATAAATATATTTAAATTAACTTTTGTAATATATGTATACATCAAAATACCTTTGATTTCTTTATATAACATACTATTTTTTCTGAATATAGAAATAATTTTATTTTTGTCAGACTCAAAAATAAACAATTAATTTACTAAATTGATTTTTTATTTAATTTTAAATAATTTATTTTGAACTATCAAGAATATTATAAAATTATATTTATAATAATATTGGATTATTTCCATCAGCCATAATTAAGTTTTGAATGTTTAGAAAATTTTAAAATTTATTAAACTTTTCCAAATACAAACAACTGTTAGTAATAACAAACAAAAACAACACAGGTTAATAGATTATACAATATTTTGAGTTTTGAGTGATATTATTCTCAGCTCAACTCAGACTGTTGCTTTAAAATTTGACATTCGAAAATCTAAAGGTGTAATTTCGATTCCTATGCTAATATTGTCAGTGGTCAGGCCAGCAATATCTGAAGAAGAACAGAGAATATTATAACTTGAAATTTGAAATATTGTGTAATCTACTAACCTGTGTTGTCTTTGTGTGTTATTACTAACACTTGTTTATATTTGGAAAAGTTGAAATAAAGTTTAAAATTTTCTAGACATTCAACATTTAATGACAGATAATGCAAATAGTCAAACGTATTATCACAAATAAAAGTTTTATCAATAAAGTTTTTTTTTTAATTTTTAATCATTCTAAATTTTTATTTGTTTTTATATATATGTAATTTAAGAGTATATTTTTTGCTCTTTTTTTATATAAAAGTACACACACTATAAATGTTACTGCCTTGTGTAATTTAGCACAGTAGAAAAATATAAGATATGGAATGTGGAATCCTAAGATTGGTTCCAGTATTGGCAACACTTGAACAATAAAGCCATTTAAATATTGTTTTATCAGAGTTATCAGCTACTGTGTTGTGTGTGGAAAGACATTACAATATTTATTGACATGAATGATTATGTATCTCATGACATACAAAGACATAGTGATGTGTGTGCATGTATATATATATAAAGTTGGATGGAAAAGCAGAAATAAACACAGACAACATTTTTTTGTAGAACAGTTAAGAAATAAATAATTTTGAATTTAAATTTTTTTATTATAAATTAAACATTTAAAAAGGTCTAATTAATATTTTATTAATTCTGATTTTAAAATTAAAACAAGTTTTTATGTTACAATAGACATACTAGTACTATCTACTTTGATTAGATTAATGTTTTTAAAATTAAAGTTTGTAAAACAATTTTTTATCCTGAAAAGTTGTTTTTGAAAGGATTAATGTAAATTGAAAAAAATAATTACCTTTTTTTATTCCAGCCTGACTATTAAAAGGTTAGAAAAAAGATTAGAGGAAAGTTTTTGGAGTTTTAGAGTTTTACAGATTGTGACAGCATGATGATTACCATGGAGTTATAACTGAAGACAAGAGACAATGCAAGTCCAGCTTCTGCTACTAGTTCACAATGGGAGTTTTGATTCACATGGAAGCAAGCTCTAGATTTTATGTAATTCATAGCCTATATATGTGTGTATTAGATAACATAGAGACTAAAAGGAGCTCACTGCAGGCCAACAGTTACCATATTGTAACTTTCCCAAAGATGACAATATTCCAGTCTACTGTTTAGAAAGTACTAGCTTACCTAGAGAGTCCAGTCCATCAGCTTACTGAAAAATTAGTTTATACATATGCAGTTTTAGCTTTATGCAGAGAGGCACTGATAAAGGTATTGCATTATTTATATATATATAAAATACAATTGGTAAGTTATTTTAAATAATTTCTTTAGTAAAAATGACAGTTGCAATTTTTAAATTACAATTTTTTTTTAAAAATAAATAACTTTATTCAACAAAAAGTAAGATACATTTCCCATATATTTTATTAAAAAAATAAAAACTCCAAAAATCTTAGATTGGAAAACAAAGAACTTGCTGGACTAGTTTTAAAAATGTTTAGAATTAATCAAGAGTAACCAGTTGAAAAAGAATACTTTTATGAAGGTCTATCAAAGAAGTAATGTTTTTTTTTTTAAAAAAAGTAAAAATAAATTTTTTTTACCATTAGAAATAATGAATTAATAACTTTGATTCATACAATCTTTTTTTATATATTCACACATATATGTGAATTTTATGTATATTTTCAACATGGAATTAATTGTGAAAAATATATTTTTAATACATTTATTATTTTGAAAAATTAAAATATATGATAAAAACATCAGTGTATGCACACATTTCCATGCATGCACACATATGTTATAGTCATTAATTATGTATTATAAAAATGAATTTCATTTATAGATTTATGACAATTCAAATATGTTTATAAATTATACTGCATGTCTGTATGCTTATATATAGGGGCATTTTATGTAAACCTATTGAGACGTATATGTAAATTATAATGTAATAAGGGATTTCATTTTGGTATTAATCAAAATCAAAAGGTTTAATTTATGTGTATAGCTATATTCTACTGACATTAATTTCATTTTAATTGAATTATTATTAATAAATATATATTTCATTGTTTAAATTATTACAGTGAACTTATTTAATCCTAAAATATTATAAATTATTATATGTTATATTAATATATATATATATGTGCTCTGCGCACAGGTAATGAAGCTATTAATAAATTGTCAAAATTTTTACTGCCAAGCGCTTTCGGGACAGTCTACAGTCCCATATTCATGGTGAGTTATTCTGTTAATAACTGTAAAACTATGCAAATTTTATGCAAATTTATATGCAGATGTTACGTGGACCATTTACGAGATAGGGAATAGCAGGCCTCTCTTCTGTTGATTGCCGATGGGTCAGCCGCAATGAAGTAAGCTTCCCTAACTTTACGTTTGGTGTCGTTTGTTTCAGAGCAAATGACACTGGCTGTGGTAGGTAGAAAAGCATGTCCAGAGTTTCTCTTGTGTTCGACAAAAATTGAATTACCTTCATACTTTGTTTTGGTTTTATTGTAAAGGTATCGGTGTTGAGCTACTCTGGTGGCTATGTTAGTTTTGGTTTTTTCATAATATGTTGCCGTACAATTTCTTTGGGGGCAGGTAATTTTGTACACAACTTGAGGGGTGAGTTCAGGTTTGATCCTGTCTTTGGTATTATTTATCAGTCTATTGGTGTTGGGAGGTGAACGGAAAGTGACTTCAAAGTCACATGATAGTTGATTGATAAGGCTTTTAGCTGTAGAGTGAACGTATGGGATTAAGATTCTTGGTTTGTTTTCTTTCTTGTGGTTGTGGTTTTTTTTATAGAAAGATTTGTTGACTTTTCTGTTGATGGATGAATAAGTGTGTCCAATTTTCCTTAAATCAGTTATATAATTGATGAGATTTTTTTTTCTTTTATCTGCCTCATATTTGCACAAGTTATGGTTCCTAAACATGAATGGAGGGCTGCAAGTTTGTGTGAGTGAGGTGCATAAGAATTAGGGTTTGTCAAGCCTCTTACTTCCAAAGGTTTGACTACCATTTGGTAGTCCAGCTTATCTATATTTTTGCTAACACATATGTCAAGGTATTTGACCTGTTTGTCTTGGTTTTCCCAAGTAGTAGTAAAAGTAAGCTTGGTATTATTATGGAGGCTATTGTGAAGGTTAGAGATGATGTTTTCTGGGCAGCAACGAATATGTCATCAATGTAGTGCATATATATCATATGTGGGGTTGACATGAAGAGTGCAGATAGTATTAGTTTCTCGTAATGGTCAAGTACAATGCTTGCCATTATACCACTAAGTGGGAGGCCCATCAGCCATCTGTTGTTCATACGAAACCACTTATCTCTGAAAACAGCAATTATATTTAAATCAAGCCATTTTAAAAAATCGATGATGAATTTGGCATGTGTAGGTGGGCAGTTTCTTGCAATTAATTTATCGTTGACTATTTCGACAGATTGTTTACAGTCAATGGAGCCATATAGCTCTGCCACATCAAATGATGTGATTTTAAAATTAGCTGGTATAAATGTGTGTTTAATTTTTTCTACAAACATGAAAGATAATTTAATGGTGTAATCGCCAAAGCCTAATATATCAATAAGCCAGCAATTGACCAAAACTGCCATGTTGAAATAGTGTGCCTTGCCAAAATCAATCATAAGTCTCAAAGGTTTATCAGGCTTGTGCAGCTTAATGTTAGCGAAGATTCTAGGAGGAGAAGAGGTTGACGGGTATAAACGATGGTATTCGGTTTTTGTAAAGACACTGTCATGATTTATTTGTAGTATATTGGATATAAATCTATCTCTGTTAAGCCTATTGTTGAAATTATTTAGATTTACAAATTTTAATTTTTCGATTTGTGTATTAATCTTAATATTATATTCATCGTCATCTATCAATACAAATCTGTTCCCCTTGTCTTCTTTTAAGCAAATGATGGAATTATCTGCTAGAAATTGATTTGTGTTAGTAATTTTCTTGTTCCAATCATTAGGATAATTGTTTAGCTGCTTAATCTTGATAGTTTTTGCTATCCGTGCGATAATTGGTTTCTTTAGTGGGTTGTCCATTGTTCCTATCTCGTAAATGGTCCACGTAACATCTGCATATAAATTTGCATAAAATTTGCATAGTTTTACAGTTATTAACAGAATAACTCGCCATGAATATGGGATTGTAGACTGTCCCGAAAGCGCTTGGCAGTAAAAATTTTGACAATTTATTAATAGCTTCATTACCTGTGCACAGAGCACATATATATTAATTTATTTAAGCATTAATGAAGTAAAATCTTAACTATATGTTGTATTATATTTCTTGATCAGAGAATCAGTTATATAGCTTTCACTCTCTGAGCAGGATTCATGTATAATGGTCTGTTATATAAAAGGGTTTATTATACTTAGTGTATGAACATCCAGATGATGATGATACTGATTGGTACAAAGAGGATATCCTTTAAAGTTTATGCACTACATTTCATTTAATTATTTATTTAGAAATTAAGCTTATAGTTGACAAGTACATTAATGATACTAAGTGGCCAAAGCATTGATGATTATTAGCATGTTTTAGTGTCTTAGCACTATTGTTTTTATTGTTATATATTCTGTTGGATTAACAGTTAAGTTCTTGCATCCAAATTAATATTTATGTAATCTGCCTCAAGCTAGCAAGGGTTAAATAATTAGCCTGGTCTATAAAAGACCCATTTCAAATCCAGTCACAAATTTTTTTATTGATTTATTTATATTGTTGATCATTCATGATGATGAATGATTATTACTTTTGTGTAATCCTGATAAACTTATAGTTATTTATTAATTCTGTGCTGATCTTTCATGCTCATTCCTTTTATATTTAATTTTATATTTAAATTTCGTATTTACTTGGGATTGATGATAATGAGTCCCATCACCCCATATTCTTCCTTTGTAACCCCCTATTTTCTATATCATTACAAATATATACCCAACTGTGATTCCAATAATGAGCAATTACTGAGGAGCATTAGTATAAAATTGCCACTCAACTTGAGCTCAAATATAACCACATCTGAGAAAGAAAAAAGTATGTATTTTATAAGAATTAATTTTAAAATATTAATATGAAATATGTGACAAGAGTATTGATAATTATAAATTATGAAATAGTAGTTTTAATGTATAGTTACAATGATCATATTTAGAGTGGAATGGAAAATCTATTATTTTGGAGCTGGATTGGATGTTTGACTGTTGGAGTTTATTTAGTTGTACTTTTAATTTTGATGAAGGATGGAGGATTTTTTTATTGGCTTGAGGATACAATGTTTTTGGGCAACTCTGAGGTGTGTTCCATCATTGACATTGCTCCAACCCACTTTCTGATTTCCTATAGTTTATCATGAAACAGTTAATATAGTCTTGCCATGATCCCAACCTCTAAGTCTCCAAGACTAGGAGCAAGGCATAATTTTGTATTTTCCAGCCCCTAAGACTCAAAGGAGATTTTTTCATTTTTATTTCATATCAAGGGTTGTGGTAGCTTATAGTGTCTAAATTGAGGTAGCCATCTTAGTGGTCATGATGCACTGTCTACATATAGTCCAGTGGTTGAATTCTTTATCTATCTCAAAATTGCAGGTCATTATTCATTCTGTTAACTATCAGATACCTGTTAAATCTCTAAAAAAATGATGTGTACATAGGTTGAGATATAAAGTTTGTGTTAATTATACATGTATATCATGTAAAATATTGTTAGGCTGGTATTTCACTTATCTTTTCCCATGAAGTAGGGATATGAGACAGTTATGTATATCATGGCATACAACAACATTGTAGAGTGTGTGCATATATATATATAAAGTTGAAAGGAAAAACAGAAATAAATACAGACAAAAAAATTTTTGTTGATAAGTTCTATATTACACTGGAATAACAGTTAAGAATTAAATAATTTTGAATTAAATTTTTTTATTATAAATTAAACATTTAAATTTTTCCAATTAATATTTATTAATTCTGAATTTGAAATTAAAACAAGTATGTTTGATTAGATTAAATTTTTTTTAGTTAAAGCTAGCTTGTATAACATATTTTCATCCTACAAAGTTGTTTTTGAAAGTAAGGCAAATTGAAAAGAGTCATTAATGTTTTTCAATCAAGATAAAGAAAACTTTTAATAATTTTTTTAATTCCATCCTGATTATAAAAAGGTTGAAAAAAGTTGAGAGAGATGATAGCAACAAGGTTACTACTATCATAAAATTATAACTGAAGGCAAGAGACAGTGCAAGTCCAGCTGCTGCTACTAGTTTGATTGTAGAGTTTGAATTCACATGGAAGTAAAAGACCTGTTTTTCTGTATTACATGGCCCATGATGTTTACTAGATGGCTGGCTTAGCTGAAATGTTAGACAATATGGGTCTGATTGAATGTACAGTTACCAGATTATACCTTTCCCAAAGATAACAATAAGCCAGTCTACTGTTTAGAAGGGTCCAGCTTACCCAGAGAATCCATAAGATCACTGAAGAATTAGTTTATATGTATGCTGTTTTATCTATATGCAGAGAGGCTTAGATAAAGGTACTGAATTATATGTATAAGTACAGTTGGTGAATTATTTTAAATAATTTCTATAGTGAAAATGACACTTGTAATTTTTAAATTACAAATTTTTTAAAATAATTTTATTCAACAAAAAGACATGTTTTCCACATATTTTATTTTTAAAAAAATTCCAAAAATCTTTCTAGATTGGAAAACAAAAGAACTTCTTGGAATATTTTTAAAAAGTTTATAATTAATCAAGAGTACCCAATCAAAAAAGAAAAAAAAAATTATGAAGGACTGCCAAAGTTGTAATGTTATTTTTTTATAAAAAAAATATTAAAAAACAACAACTTTTTTTACCATTAAAAATAATGAATTAACAACTTTGATTTATACTATTGTTTTATATATACACATATGTATGTGCGAATTTTATGTATATTTTCAACATGGAATTAATTATGAAAAAATATATTTTTAATAATTTTATTATTTTGATATATCATGTGATATAAACATCTGTGTGTGAACACATTTCTATGCACACTCACATGTATATTAAATCAATTATTAATTATGTATTATAAAAATGATTTTCATTTATAGATTTATGACAATTCAAATATGTTCATAAATTATTATACTGCACATCTGTGTGCTTAAATATATATTTTATATAAACCAATTGAGATATATAAATTATAATGTAATAATGGATTTCTTTTTTGGTATTAATCAAAAGTAGAAGGCTTAATTTTTATATATAGCCATATTCTATCAATTTTAATTTCAATTTAATTTAATTATTATTAATAAATTTATACTTCATTGTTTAAATTATTCAGTGAATTTAATTAATCCTAAAATATTATAAATTATTACATTGTATTATATCTCTTGATCACAGTAACAGTTATAGCACTTTTGCTCTCTGAGCTGGATTCGTGCATAACAGTCTGTTTTATAAAAGGGATTTATATTTAATGTTTAAGGACATCCAGTTGATGGTGATACTGGTTGGCACAAAGGGGACATCCTTTCAATCCATGCACTATATTTCATTTTAATTATTTATTTAAAAATTAAGTTTATAGTTGATTGGTACATTAATGGTATTAAGTGACCAGAGCATTGATGATGATCAGCATGTTTTTGTATCTCAGCTTTATTTTTTAATTGTTATATTCTTATGGATTAACATTTAAGTTTGTGCAT
Source organism: Epiperipatus broadwayi (assembly GCA_028023455.1). Classification (NCBI taxonomy): domain Eukaryota; kingdom Metazoa; phylum Onychophora; class Udeonychophora; order Euonychophora; family Peripatidae; genus Epiperipatus; species Epiperipatus broadwayi. The sequence continues at coordinate 828,077 of JAQFVV010000009.1, read as the reverse complement.
CCAAATTATTGTTTAAATAATCTGCCTCAAGCTGGTGATAGCCTGTTTTATTATAGACCCATTTCAAAACCAGTCACTCACAAGAGTGTTTGTTGATTTATTTTTATTTTTGATCATTTATGATGATGAATGATTATTACTTTTGTGTAAGGCTGGAGAACTTATAGTTACTGATAATTAGTGGTTTTATTGATCTCTCATGCTCCTTATATTCATTATCAATTTTTTATATTCAATTTTATATTTTGATTGACTTGGAATTGATGATGATGAGTGCCATCACCCCAGGTTCATCTCATGAGCCCTTATCATTACAATATATATATAATAAAAATTTCTTTTATTCACAATAATTATAAGTGAACATAAAACTTACATTTTATTACTTCAATTTCATTTGTTACAATGCTTGTAAGCTAGCAATTATTTTTATTTGTGAGATGTCACATTACTTACAAATTTTTAAATTAATTATTATATCTTGCCTGTAAAAAAAATCAACAACAAAATCTTCTTTGAAAACTAATTTTTCCAAATACGATTTTATAATTATTAATAAAGTAAATTATAAAACTCTAATCTCTTATTTCTGCCTGCATGCATATGTGCTCACATTCATTTACATATGTATGTGTTAGTGTACATGTGTGCACTGCATGTGTATGCAATCATGCATGTAAGTATGCATGTATGCATGCATTAATGTATATGTATAATCTGTCTGTACATGCATTTGCACACATATACACAGGTAATAAAAAATAGTTGGTATACATCACACTTGCATATATGAATGCATATTAATGATGAAGTGCTGTTGCTGTAAAATTGATTTGCTATAATAAATTATGCTGAAAGTGGGAAGAAATTGCAAATTATGTTAGAAAATGATCAAGAGCTATTTATTTAATCATGGTAATTAATTGCCTAGTTACTATATGATCTTTCATCTAGAGAACTCAACATAATCTAAACAGCTGACTGATTGATTAATTATAGCTGGAATGAATTGTCAGTTTATAGATAAAGTGACTAATTAGAAAAAAAGATATTGGATTGCTTCACAACCATGCAATGTAAAAAAAAACGCAGTTTAACTTGATTATGACTTTGGAGATTCATTTTCAGACAAAGTGGATACAATTTCTGTACATGTTAAAACATCTTCTTAAACTATAAATAATTAATATTTGTTCTAAGGCAAATATATGTAACCAACAGATGCATGAAGGCTGATTGTGAAATTTTTGTATAATGGGAAAGTGTAATTCTGAAACTTTTGTACTGAAAAATTGTAGGGATTTGATATATGATGGGTTACATATATTGTAATCATTTATATATTATAATTATACAACTAATAATCAAATATAAGTAATATATTCAAAACATGAGTTACATGTATTGTAATCATTTATATGTAATTATAAAACTAATAATCAAATATAAATAATATATCCAAAGCACATATTAAAATGTGCTTAAATATATGTAACAAAGTTAATGAATCAAACACTATATATAGAAAACCAATAACTATTTCATCATTTTATAGTATTTCATTCCCAGATAGGAACTAACATTAATTTTCAAATGAGATTCTTGTTTTGAGATAAAATATTTTATAGTGACAAAATGATTGATTTTTCCCTATGCATTGATAAAAGGTGATGAGCTAGTGATTCATTTACACACTTAAGTATAGTTTGATTAACCAATTTTGTTATATATATATATACATACATACATACACACACATGTAGAATATATGCATCTAAATGATGTGAGCTTTATTAAAATTAGTGATATATCTCTAAAATTGAGTTACTCAACTTATGTTATAAGAACTATATGATTATTTTCACAGGAGATCATGTGATGTAACAGTCTGAACATTTAATGGTTCCATTAAGTTAGTCTGAGGGAATTTTTATTACTATTTATATTATTTGGTTGAGAATTAATCCTGAAATCTTTAGCTTTGAAACCATCATTTTTCTACTATCCAAAATTTCACAGCACAAATAATACTTAATCTCTTGAGAAATCATGTGATCTTCAAACTCTAAAATTGACCAGTTGAGTTCTGATCCTTGAGCCTTTAGCTTTGAAGTTCATCACTTTACCACTATGCTAAACCATACAGAGCAATTATGTTAGGAAGATGGTAAGCAGTAGAAAACGTACCAGAATAATAAAAAGTTATTATTTAAGTATAGTATTTTGTTATTTATTACTCAAATTGCTTTTAAATAAATATAAACTGTCACATCACACTATTTTGTCATTTGTTTACTCATATATTAAATGTTTTATAGAAATGCTGATATCCAAAAGATTGCAATGTGCAATTAACAAGTATTTCACAAATTATTTCCACTTCAAAAGTTCTTCCATTAAAGCAGTGAATAATGTATATAAAATATAACTGTATTGATTGATTAATTATTTTACTTAATTATTAGCTACTTTATTTTCATTAAATAGGCTTGATATATTTATTTTGAGGATTGTGTCTTTTAATATAGCTACTACTGGAAACAAACTTAACAGATCATACTGCCATCTGATGGCATTAGAGAAAAATATTTATGGAAACATATTTCAATTATTTATGAATTGAAATATTATTATAACTTTATCTTTTTTATTGCATTGCCAAATCCATATAATATTAAATCATCTTATTTTCTTTATCATTGTTTTACGATGCTTATATTACAACTCCCAATAATTTCAATTGCCCCAGCAATTTTCTTCAGAACCTCTATTAGGTTTAAGTTCTCAAGAAGATTGCTGGGGCAATCAAAACTGTCAGGGGTTGTAATATAAGCATTGTAAAAGAATGATAAAGAGCATAGATGAATTGAAATACAAAGTCATTTTAATGATCATTATTAAGATCAAATAGTGTGAAAATATGTTGTTGTAATACAGCATTCCTCATTATTATCAAACATATCATTTATAACTAATTCTTAAAAGAATCCAAAATCAATTTCTAAACTGAAAAGATTCTTATTCTCAAGTTGTATCTGCTTTTTCCCTTTTCAGAGACAATTATATTGGTTAGTTTGAGTGTATTTTTTTCACTTTAGATGATCCAATACAACCAACATATATAATATGATCCTGAACATTTTGTTAAAATATAATCTAAACTTACAAACATATATAAAATTAGGAAATAATGAATGAAAACTCACATCTTTTTGACTACTATCATTATTATAATTTTTGAAATAGGTTATCAAGTAAATAATACATTTACCGATTTACATATAAAAAATTATTTTTAAAAATTCTATTTTAATTGTTATATATATTATGAAATTACATAATATGTAGAAGTTCAATAATAATCCTGCATTACTTATAAATAATCTTACCCGTTTCAGATATCAGATTTTCAATTTGATGAGGTGTTTCTGCTTCATCTTTAGTTTCTTCTAAATAAATGAAATACTTTTATTTATAAACATGTAATTAATTATCTAAATTAAAAAATTAAATACAAATCTTGTTTAAGAATTTTTTTACTGCTTCATGTTTTAATTAAAAATAAAAATGTATTAGTCATTATATATATATGGAATTTAATTTGAGAAAAAAAAATATATCTATGTAAACAGAGATAATTTTACTTTTTGATTTTGCCAGAAAACCATCAATTATGAATTGACAATTCTAGGGATAAAAAAGTTTTCTCCATTAATCTATATAATAATAACTCTTTTGTTTAGTGAAATAAATGATTCTTCCTTTACTTTAAACCCAAGTTGTTTAAGGATTTATAGGGGTGAGAATGCAGAAAATTAATTATCTTCATTAATAATTAATCTTCCCAGAAAGTTGTATATATTAAAAATTAAATATTTTTATGGATTTTTAATTTGATAAAATATAGAAATAAAGGGTTTATATTCATGTAAACAGAGGTAATTTTATCTTTTGATGTTGCCATAAAACTATCAATTCCCAATTGATAATTCTGAAGCTAAACAAAGTTACTCCATTAACTTATATAATAAATATTTTGTATTTGATTTTAGTAAAGAAAACTGTTCATGGACGCATATATACATAAAAGATATGTAATGTTATTACATTAAATAAAATTAAAAAAATGGAATAAATGTTACTTGGTTGCAGACGGGTGTGGGTTCGCATCCCGGCCGATGCTATGACATATGAAAAAAAAAAAGTATCACATTGCAAACCACAATTCTCATTTATGCATACACACTCACGTATATTTTTTCTAATATGAAAATATAACATTTCTACATATTTATATATATATATATATAATACAAACCTGTCTAAACAATTTTGAACATAAATTTGTGTAATGGCAAAAATAAAGAATTAAATAATTGAAGATGATTGTTTTTGGTACAATTAAAATATTTATATTATAATAAAAACATTTAATTGTAAAAAGTTCTGATAGTTATGATCTTTTATATAACATAAGAATATGAACTTTCCAGAATAGATTCATATCCAATTGCCGAAGCTCTAACAGAAACCCTAACATGTTAATCTGTATCATTTACTGTTTATTTTCCTACTTAAATAAATAAAGCAATACACTATAAATAGTCTATAATATGCCAAATATTTCAATAAATATCAAACAAAGTCAAAGTTCTTATCACATGATTCAACTTTCAGACTTATTGCACTCAAAACTAGATAGTTGCAAACTTTTTTACATTTTTGTAAGCACTCATTTATTCATTGTTAGCAGATAGTAAAAATATCTGTAGTTATTTTATAATTCCTAGTTATAAAAATAAATAATTTTCTAATTTGTTTACAATTGGGTTCATAATCTTAGAATATTTAAACTTTCAAGTCATTTGTTTGAATAGCAGAGTATGAGTAAATTGATCACTAGAGATACAGAATTAGAAAATTCCTCTTGCTTAGAAACAAGTTACAGAAGTCTGTGTAACATTAAGTTTGACATTCAACAAGTGATTTGATGTTTTTCTTAATTGCAGAAAGTAATAAAATAAGATAGCACTATATACTCAGTTTATGAGAAGACATGTAATTTCCAAATATCAAAGTGATAGGTTGAGAATAATAATTCTATTCAAATGACCAAACAGAGAATTATTTTTTAGTACTTCTTTTTGTTGTTGAATTAGAAATCATTAGTTCTTCAATCTTTTATTATCACCACTAAATTCATCCTAATTGGTAAAGTCCAACAATGAAGGATCAGAATTCTGGATACCAAAGTTCATGAATTGCAGTTCTACCTCTTTCACTTCTGATGCTTGAACTTCTTATAAACTTCTGAGAGAAAAACCATTCAATAATTATTATTTATCTTACATTAAACTGTTTAAGGTAGATTCAATGGTGGAAAATCATCATGTAAATTTATCCTCACTACTGTTTAAAATATTTTTTTATTTTATTTCTTTTTTACATTAAAACAAATTATTGTGTTTGAATTTTAATACCATTATTATTTCAAACAAAATATAGCATAATTTTTTGGAGAGTCACTGTGCAAGAGAAAGTAGTTACCAATAAAAATTGTAGATAATCAAATGCTTTATTCCTTGGGAATTTAAGCACTGGAAGTGACAGAAACAGAATCACAATCCATAGATACTGAACTCTAGAACCACCCCTCTGCTATTGCATTAAGCTAACAGGGCCTCTAATAATGTGTTATTGATTTTTACAAAATTAATGTTTTATTGGGATGGATTATGAATAAAAACGTTCAGTTTTCTACTTTCCAAAGCTAAATTTTTTTCATTGCCTGAATAATATATGATTATGGATTGAACTTAGAAAAAATAAAACTGTGAATAATGAATTATTTTCCAAATAACATGCTTTTTAGAAGAATTAGTACATGCTTGTTTACAAAATTAACATGCTTTATTAAATTAGCTGAACGATTTAATTTTTGAGTGTTAAACAATAAGTTCAAGCACAAGAGCTAATTTCACTAGGCTGCAATCTGTAGACCTTTTGCTCCAAGATATGCCATTTTACCACTGCATCAAATCATGCAGAACAATACAGGTGGTCATGCTTCATTAAGAAGATTAGAATGTGGATTTAATGATCATCCTGTTTATAAATAACATATTAGTTTTAAAAAGAGGGCTTTAAATTTTATTTGATAAACAAGAAAATTGATAATAATTCACATTAAAATTATAAATATAGTTAATAACAAATCACATTATTATATTACTAGGCATCATTACTGTGAACCAAGTAGAATATACACCTAATCTATAGCAAAAGAAATGCCTCTAAAAGCAAGCAAATTAGCTGTTTTATTTAACTCTTCCAACAATAGCAAACTCAGGATAAATGATGTATCTGGCATACGATAATAATAAAAAAGTAAATTTAATATTACAGCTGATTCTTTCTTCATTGACCTCCTGCTACTGCTACTACTACTACTACTATTACTGTAATCATCATAGATATTTATTCAAATGCCCCAATTTAAAATCACAAATTTTTTAATAACCATGCATTTATTTATAAAATAAGCAATAAGTATTTACTATGTATAGGACATATTAAACATATACTTATTACAAACACTTTGATTATTCAAATGATAACAAATAAATTTGTGTCTTCATATGGACAAGTCTAATGATATTCCATCAGAATATTTAAATTCTTAAAAATCATCTTTCCAATATAAAGTTTTCTCTTATTCTTATTTTATATTGAATAAAGTCATTTCCAATAATTCTTTTTTTAATAATTTTTCTGAAAAGTATTCCCCAAAAAATATGCTTTCAATCTTTTTATGGGAGGAAAATACTAGAACTATCATTCAGAATTCAAATTATGTTTGCCCTGATTGTCATATTTTTATGGCTGCTCTGATAAATATTTGTTAATCTTTTCTATGGAATAAATATTATTCTTTAATGCAATTTTATTATTATATGATCTTCAGAGTTATTCCTTTAATATCTTTTAATAACATGAGAAATAAATGAATATCTGGTATTATCAAATGCTTCTGAAAAAATAGCATCTTTGATTCTTGTCTTATCACAAGATAGAAACACAGTCATTAATATACTTAAAAGCAAGCATCTCACTGTTAAATAGACTTAATTTAATTAGTGAAAGAAATGGCAATAATTTATGCATTTAAATATTTCATAGAAGCTAATAAAAAAGAGATATATCTTATTAAGGGAGAAAACATTATTCTATTGAGGAATTCTTTGATTACAGAAAAATGCATATATAAATTTGATGATAAATAAACAAGAAACATTAGTACCAGTTATCATGTGCAATACATTTTTATTATGACTGCCATATAATATAAAAAGTGACAAATCACTCTGCAGTTTATATGCATTTCAGGAATTCATCATCAGCTTTGTATTATTGCTAACAGTCCATGCAAATATAAATCACTGCCTCATTTACAATAATACTGTAATGGTGACTGATTTGCTATCAAAGCATAAATACTTGGTACTACAGTTACTTATTACAAATTAGCCTATTTCAATATGGTTAAACATGAAAATTCTCACTTTAATACCAACTTAGTTGCCATTAAGTCAGATAGTTATTATACTTTCATGGTTTATTGGCTGTTCTCCAAGGTAGCTAATGAAATGTTATTCCTAAAATTTATGTATACTGCAGAGAGATTAATCAATTATTTTATGTAATATGACAACCATAGTAAAAGTGTATTGCCCTCAGTAATTAAAACTAACATATCTTTACATTTTTCGATCTAATTTAAAATATGTTAAACTTTGTATTACATAAATTTAATATTATCAATCTTCTATTTAATATGATACATTATATTTTATATCTTTAAAATTGTATTTGTATTTAAGTTTTTTATAATGTTAGTAGTTTATACTATAGGGCAACATATTCTATATACTTAATATCAACTAGATTAAATTTATTCAATATGAATTCCAATGACTATTCAACCACAAAACAATATCCACTTAATTTATTCAGATTTGTTTTGTGATTATTGATTATAAATATTATATTGATCAGAAAATTTTTGAATTCAGTAAAATTTATAAACAAATCCATATCCTTCAAGTTTAGACTATTGTAATTTTGTTCCAATATAAACATTTATAGTAGATTGTTCAAATAAACAAATTTCAGTTATATTAATAAGATCTATTATCTTCACCTACTCTAAAGTCTTCTATTATAAGTTTAAGAAACAATGGACATCAGATAATATAATGCTATAAAATCCTTAATCCCAGATTGGTTCTTCCTTTTGCCTTTATTTCCTCACTGAAATTTTTATTCTCAGTAAAATTTACAAACAAATCTATATCTCACTATATGTATTGTCACACACAGCAAGCTAGAGTAATCAATGGATTTCCAGAAGACTTGTGCATAAAATCCTCATCTAGTGCCTACTCATCCAATATCCCCAGACTAGTTTCTGGGCTTGTGGCCTTCATCAGTGAGGAGCCTTGGATCTGAGAGCACTGCACCTAGATCTTAGGATCTAATGTAACCCTCCAGCAGCTACCTTTTAACTCCACTTAACTACAAAACTATGAGTCTTAAACTGAAAACACCTTAATGTTTTCAATCCAAGCCCATTAGCTTATATAGTCATATGAGTCTAAACCCAGTTCAGTACCCACACATTTTGGTGTTTTTGGTTCTTTAATAACCATAGCCACCACTATCCTATTAGGCAGGATTGGTTTAAGTCAATAAACATCACATGACCACCACTTCTTATGTTTGTATATAACTGTTGTTAAAACAGGCAAAACTCACTATACGTATTGCCACTAGATGGGGATTTTATGCACAAGCCTTCTTGCATCCATTGATTACTATAGCTTGCTGTGTGTGGCAATATATATAGTGAGTTTTGCCTGTTTTAACAACAGCTATACACAAGCATAAGAAGTGGTGGTCATGTGATGTTTATTGGCTTAAATCCATATCTTTCATGTTTGGACTAATGTAGATGGGAAGCATACATATCACTGTTGTAAAAATAAATAGTGGTTGTTTTATTAATTTATTTAACTCACATTAGTACAAACTTATATCATAGGTCACATAACCATAAAAAAGTTCTTGTAACATTTATATCTTTATGCGAATATACAATTTCTACAAGAGTTACATAAATTCAACTCATTCAAAATCTATATCATTTTATTAATTATTTGATACACTTCACTGTAGAGTATATTCTAACAGAAAATAAAAACCACTATTAAACATGTGATTTCTTTTGATATTCGTATATTAACTCTCAAGGCTGTGATTAGATCATTTCCATAGTCCCATGCCATATGGCTTAGTGGTATAGTGGCAAATAGAAAGATCAATTTTCAGTAAAGGAAAGTAAAAATAAAAGCTCAGTATAGTTAAAAGAATGCAACTATTGTGCTCAATCTGTCACTTGGGTGATTTATCATCACATGATCATACTTTTTTATATATATAAAAAAACATCTCTGCTAATTTAAGAGCCAACAATTTTACCATGATAATAAGTATGATTTTTATTTCAATACATATTACAAATAAGAAACATAGATTATTTTTTCACTCTTAGTATATATCATGTCACAAGTAGTCAACAGTACGCTTCACAATAAAGCTGAATCAGAGTAAATATGATTCAAATTGTGGCAGTGAATAACTTTTGTTTACTAATATTCTTTCTGCTAGCCATCTATCTATTACATACAAACTGGATTATATCAGTAACAATATTCTGAATGACCTCCTCAAAGTTTCATTAATTCCCATTCTGCTAATTCCAAACTAATATTATTGTACATCACAGGTAGTGTAGTTTTATAGTCTTTGTGTTAACACACACATACAAAACCATCATCAGATCTGTCATAGTAGTATTGCAGTAGGATATTTTACTTTTGATTAATAACGTTTTAATAACAACTTATACATTATTCTAATATAGAATTTATTAAACAGTCACCACCTTCATCCTTATAGAAAAACTTTTAAAAAATGCATTTATAACCGTTTCAGTGTGCTTGGCTCTCTACTGTCCATGAATATTCATGTTAACAAATCATAGGAATCAGTAACCACCAATCTGGGTTATTCTTAATAAATCTATAACTTCTATAGATGTCAAAACAATAATCTTCTAAACATTGGTGTATCCAGAACATTTTAGTCTCTAGCAAAATTTATAAAAGGTTTTTTATTTTATTTCTATTTATAAAATATATCTTTGATCGGTAAATGATTCCATGATCTCATATACATTGTCGTGGATTAATTTTACGATAATTACGCCAATGTTTTTAACCTATAAATAATTTTAAACAGAATGATATTGCTATAATAATTTAACATAACCTTGGCATATGTATTAACCTCCATTCCTCCAATTCTTTGATAAATTAGATAAACTTCAGAGTAAATCCATGAATAAACACGAATAAATTACTGGGAAATAATATTTAATTCTTTTTAAAACATTTAAGTTTTATGATAATAGCCATTGGTCATGGTAGTTTAACTAACTTACAATCTTATTTTAATATATAGGGTATATCAACACAGACTTTTCACCTGACCCACCACTCAATCTCATATCACTGATACACTTGAACACATATATGTCGAAAAGCTAAATAATAGTAAAGTATTTTTAATTAACCCTTAATTGATAGCAGCTGTAAAATTAACATTGCAGTTAACGAGAGTTATTATTATATCCAATGTTTAGTGTTAAATCCTTATTTTATTGAGCTTTTCATTTAATTGTCATCACGAATATTAAATTTTGTGCATATATTCATATATTTTATAATTTTGAAATAAATATTTAATTAAATCTAGTAAATTTCTTTTGGTACCTCTATTTCCTTAAATACTGCACAAAATAGTCATTTGCCTAGTACTGATGCTGATAATCATCAATGTAGCACTAGTAATGGTCTCGATTCATCACTATTTTCAAACATAGCAAAAATTACAAATTTAAAGGGATTTGATGTAGAATATACTGACTACTAATTTGCTTTAATTATTTGGGTATTATAAATTATTCAAAATTAAAAGCATATCTGAACAATAATATCTATTATTATATGATATATTAATATTGCTAAACAGAACGTTATATATATATATTCTACAATCTGAAATAAATTCTATTTAAGTAAGACAAACTTACAGAATATTTTACAAAAAAGCTAAAAATAATGTGACCCACTTGCATTTTAATCAAGAAATTCATAAAAATTTTAGAAACTTTATGCACTCAGGCATGATTGCCACTGTGGCTTATATGAAGAGAAAATATCTCCAATTAATTGCTAGTTTGCAAGATCATTTTTAGTAATAGTAAATGGTGGCAAAATATATTCCTGACATTCAAGATTCTACCTGCAAGGTCAGAATTTATCTCAAAGCTATATTATTATTTGCCTTTCTAACCTGGTTCAGAGTTAGGCTCCCAATTAGCATATGAGAGAGTATTCGTATAGATTTGATAAAAAATTATAATACTGAATCCTACAGCTACTATCCAATGGATTATAACCTATGTATGATACTTCTATTAGCCCATTAGAAATTTTCATTATTTCATGCACTGAGCATTAAGTTTTATCATTAGTACATTATTGTTGGGAAAAGTTCACCAATCTTGTATATATTTTCAATTTTTACAAAAAGCTTTCTAATCGTAGCAACAAATTTTGACTTTAGAAAGGACTGCAATAGAAGCTCCAAAATTTCAAAAGGTTCTACTTTTGCAAAAGTTAACATATCAGAAACCATTAATACTACTTGACTTGAAGGCATGCCTGAAGCCACAGATGTTATTACAATACTGGATCAATTTGGAAAGTTTCATATGAAGTAAAAAAGTCTGATTTATAATAATGAGGTCTGTTTCAAGATAATTGCAGTTTACTTCACTGCAGCTAGATATATTAACATGAACTGAATATGACTCTTAGAGAAATATTTTAGCATCAAGTATTTTATAATAGTAATGGCATCTGATTAATTCAGGAAATCTTATATAATTTGGATTCCTGTAAAAAGGAATTTTCCTAACAATACACGGAAAATCTTCAGTTCTTTGCAAGAGTTATTGCTGAATATATCTTTATTACTTTGAAAATTTTGCTCTATCTGAAACAAAATCAGAGATTATTATTGAGCTAATTAAGCTGCACTAGTACTTCTTTAATGTAAATTATATTCAAATCTCTGCAATTATAAGAAAATTTATCTACAGCATGAATTATAAAAGATTGTTTATAGTCATAACATTAATACAGCTAAAGCATGCATCAATGTGAATTTATATTCATTTGAAATTTTCCCTGGGTCTAAAATTGTAAATACTGAAATGTAATAAGAATTTTTGCATGTGATAATCTAGATAAAATTTAAGCTATGATGTGACCAGGAAGCAGCCAGTTAAAATCATGATATCTAATATTTATCTGCCCCATGTTAAGCCAAAACTGCTGGAATATGTAATATTAATACTCTGGGTCTGGATAACCAGGAAAAGTAGTAGTGGTTTCCAAGTAATTCATTGGTTTGATGTTAGTATGAGACTATGATTTGGTCATTCTAAATTTATTAACTATATATATATATAATAAGAAAAAATAAATGTATGTGAGACTATATGTGTGTAGTTTGATATATATATATATGTTAAAATCCCATATGATTTGGTAAACATAGGGCGATCCAGTTCAGTACACGGGGGCCAGAATGGAGTGATTATATCATATATCAATGGTGGCATTAGTCAAGATAGTAGATCACTAGTATTCTTATCATAGTAAATGATGCCTGATTTAATTAATTGTGGAATCTATTACAAAATCTGATCAAATTCTTTGGATTTTTAATTTACTTTATAAAAAAATTTCTTATCAGAAATTGCAAGAATGACCAAAATTTGAACTTGATTAAAATAAGCTTGATAAGGATAAACCATTTAATGTTTATTTAGAAGGATTAACAAACGGAAACTAGAAGGTATATTAATACAACAATAAACAAAGAGATCTTAGTAGACAAATATTAACAATGAAGGGATAAAGCTTATTCACAAGTAGAAAAATACTATTCTCTATCATATTTCCAAAAAAAAAAAGGTAAATGTCAATTTAAATTACCGGTTTCACTTTCAAAACACTGAAATGTTTAGATATTAGCATAATTATATTAATATTCATAAATTATCAAACAATTACTCTATAAATATAAAATTATAAACTTTTCAACTTACATATACATTTTAATTAAATTTAAAGGTTAAACATATCATATAATAACAATTTGTTTAAGAATACATTTTATTTTCGCCTTATTTTTACATAAATAAATATATATTTAAATTAGAAATTACAAATTCAATTTTCATATGAACAATCACAAAAGTCATACGATAATGCACCCCCCCCCCCAACATACATTTAAATTAAATTAGATAGAAAGCCTTGATTTTTTCATTACTCAGTGTTCCAGCAATATCGTTCCTATATATCTAAAATTTATATCAATTTAAATGATTAGGTTCCTTTTTAAAATACTCACATGTTTAGATATTATTGTAAGATATCAAACAATTATTTTTTAAGTATTATTAAACTTCTCAACTTATGATATGCATTGCTTTAATTTAAAAATTGGGATTATTATATAATCACTTTTTTTTTCTGTAAAAATATTTTACTTTTTTTTTTTTGCACATGTGCTTTTTTAAGCAAATTTATTTTTAAATTGATTTTACAAACCTATCTTTTATACTTCCATAAATATTGCAAAAATGCAAATCACTTCCTATGATATATATTCCTTTTAATTAAACCAGTCTCAGTCATACAAATTTGTTAGAATATTGGGTGGTATAATAACCAAGGATACCTGAATAAAATTCACTTAGTTTAAATATACCTTGTGAGGATTATACATTTCGTTAAAGAAAGTTTTAGAAATAAAATAAAAAGATGAAGATAAAATGCAGTTTAAAAAAGTTGTGATTATATGATATATCTATTTTTAATTTTAATTATATATTGTAAGTTGAGAAGTTTAATAATTTCATATTTAAAAAATAATTGTTTAATGTTTGTATAGCTACTTCAATATTTAAACCTTTGAATGTCTTAATTGGTAATTTCAATTCATTTACATATACAATGTAAAGTACCAAGGTCACCTAAATGAGACTGATTTATACGGAATATAAATCATGGAGATGATTTGAATTTTTCTATGGTCTTTCACTGGTAGATAATGAAAGTTTATAAAATCATATTTTAAAATATATATTTCTTTAATATAAATATTAATAGTTTTTTAGCATGATAAACAATTTAATAAGTAAGTTGGAATGACAAAATTAAATTAAAAGTAAATTCAATAAAAAGACAATAAAAATGTAGGCCCAGAACTTAGGGAATGTATAACAATACATATAAAAATAAGATTAATATTAAAATTAAGTAAAAATAGAACAAATGTAATTTTGGAATTGCCTTCACATAGTACTGAAACAATTTTAGAATATAAAATTAAGATGAAAATAGTTGGATATCCCACTACAAAAAAATAATTAAAAATATCAGATAAATTTGAAGTAAAAGAAAAATATTTATACAAAGTTTGTGAAAATTAAAATATTAAAAATATCATTAATTACACAGAACAGCATTTGATATAAATGTTATTAAGATGAAGTATTAAAGATCAAAAATGCACAGAAAATTTTCAATAAATAAAAGAAAAAATTGAACCAAATAACTACATGCTCATTTAACAATTTGTAGGATGCACACAAATATAAAAATAAAATCTAACAAAAACTATAGATTTTAACCCACTCTACATATTTCAAATATGATAAGGAAGTCATTGCACCAGAATATGCTCAACAAATAGTTATCTTTCATTAAAAAGACAAGGTGAAAAAGGAACAGTAAAAATATATTCAGGATTTAAAAGGTGGAAGACAACATGAATAAGATTAAAAGAAAAAATGAGGATATTTGTTGTTTTAGATGTATAAAAAAGTAGTAGATTATGTGTATACTGTAAAAACCATATTAGGATATGGACATCCGGATGTAAAAACATAATCAGAAAGTGAGAAAAATGTTGGAACCACAAAAAATAGATCAAGATAGCTAAGAACCAAATGAAATCCAATTTATAATTTGGCTTACTTTTAATTCATACAGTGAGATTGAATTATAAAGAGTTTCACATGAAAACAGTCTTCCAAAAACAATTAAAAATGCCAGGATCTTTTTATGGCAGTTTCACTATAAAAAAAAAGAATGATAATGAACCCTTATTTATATTTAAAATAAAGATGGAAGATAATGATCATGCAATCGATTCTCTATAGACTTAAGGATTTCTATAAATATATCAGGATTCAGGCTTACAGTAAATATATGTTGTTTAGTATGGATTACCAGAATATATAATATTAATAGTGACATAAATACTCACACATATTTTACTCAGTCAATCCATTTTTGTTAGCTACTTAAATTTCTAGATAAATATAAACAGCTAAGCATTCATCCATATGAATTCTAATTGATTTGAATCAAAAATAATAAATCAAAAATTAATGCAAGTAAGTATTAATTTACTGAAATATTTTAAACTATATATTTTTTTCTTCTGTTTTTTTTTTTTTGTTAGTTTAAATTAAATCATGATTAATTTTTGAATGTAAATTAATAAAATAAATATTATTTTGCATTGTTGAATAAAAATTGCATTCAACTTATGAAAATAAGATTCTTTTAACATTCCTGAATTCTATTAATTAAAAAAGAAAATATTTTAAAGCTTTGTGGTATTGATTCTATTTTTATTTTATATAATATAAATAAGTATATTTAAAGTCTAGAAATTATTGATAGAGACTTCATTTTAAGAAGGAAAGTTTGCTTCTTGTATTAATGCATAACAATGTGGTAGAAGTGGAAATTCATTTGAAATATGACACTTGAGAAAATTGGTATGGGTTGATTATTTTATCATATATAATTTATTGGTTTATGTACATATTGATGAAGTGAAGAATAAATTTTTGTCAGTGACAATTATATTTTCTTTGCACAAGGTGTAAAAAGAAGTGTCAAAATAAAATTAAAAAAAAAAAAAAGGATTTAATTCAAAAATATGGGCAGGGGCAGTTCTGTTTACTTCATTTTGAACATAATCATTGCAAACCTGAGCAATCAATGAATTCTATGTTACAATTCTATTACACACACACACACACACACACCATCAAACCAACTTCTGAATTTTCTATTTATCAGAGAGACTTTACATTGCACTTAATAAGAATTAATATTTTCAGAGCTGAAACTAATATACATCCAGTGACCATCTTTAAACAATATTATTAAGTTAATAATCTGAAATTCAAAAAAATATTTATGTTTTGAATCAAAATCAATTCACTTGCATAGACACTAGATCCGATGTTAGGTTATCAATACTATCTTACATCACATGGTTTTATCATATATTACTAATTTATTATCAAATGTTTCCATTCTTTCTACTTTTTTGCTACTGATGAAAGCCATAAGCTAAAAAGTAATCTGAAGATATTTGGATAGGATAGCAATGAATAAGGATTTATTAAGCACTCTCATCTAGTATCTATTAATTATCTAAGCTTACACTATAATAATGCATTAATCACTGGTGAGTTAAAAGTCACTGGTAATTAAATATCTTTGCCTTGTTAGTACAGTGCAGTGTGCACTTTATAACTTCATAAGTATAGAATTCATTCATGCAGCCTAACATTTTTATAAATGTCTGTCTCGTAAAGAAAACTTAAAAATAAGTTTGAAATGTTCAAATAGCCAATCAAGATAGCTTTTCAATATTAGCTGAAAAATGGATACTTAATTATTCTAAATCAGAAGAAAACTTGAACATGTTGGAGTAGTCAGATGGGTATTGATGCATTGATTATAAAAATTAAACTGTGATTATATTATTTATGCTTCTCCATTACACATAAAAAGATGAAATACATTCATTGAGATATTCTAGTTAAGAATTTATCAAATAAATATTTAAAGACAATAGTGATTGATAAAAAAAAGTTTTGCTTTAAATTTTTTGAGAAATTATTAGTTCACCCAAAAGAGTAGCTTTTGAGGAAAACAAAATGATATAACCAATTGTAATGTTTTTCACCTACTAATAAATTTCTTATTTTTGTACAAAAATATAGGCTAAGTTTAACTTTCTACCCTCTAACAATTATTCTTAAGAAAAGTCTGCATAACTGGATAAGTTATTCTCTAATACAGAGTGCAATCCTGAATATTCCTGAATTATCTTAATTTATGACTCTACCCTATCCTGTACTTAATGTTTCATTTTTGTACAATTACACCAAGATGTAGTATCTAATTTATTCTTTAGCACTATTCTGAAAATTTTACACATGCATTTGATATACTTGCTATTATTGCATATAGTATTCAAGTAAAACTTAAAGATACATATCAAATTTATTTGAAACAATGACAAAAATAATTTTATCATCTTTGATATATTAAATTTTATTTTCTGCAGATGTAAGATATACTTTTTACTCTTTAAGTCATTCTTAAATTTATTAGGATACTAATAAATAAAATAAATTGCTTGGGAGTTTATAAAAAGTTGGAGTTCTGGAAGCAATCGTTCTGGTTATGATCCATGTTCAGTGAGCTCCAGAGTCTTTCATTCAATGATGCACCAAACCGTACATGACAAAAGACCAATAAAAATTTAGCCACATCACTTACAAACAAATATGGTTTTTCAACTTCAATAATAAACACAAACTCGTAAAAATACATTTAAATACTTAGTAATTAAAACAAATATACAAATGTGTATTTGCAATATATACAATGTTATACCTTTATGTGATAACATTGGCTTGATATAGCATATAGTTGCCATGCATCTATTAATATAAAGGACTTCAAATACCCTTTTAGATTTATCTATCATTTTCAACTGTACCATGACAGCTTGCCTTATGAGTAGGTGCAGTTGTTACTTCTGGTTGTTCTGTAACAATTTGACTTGGGTATAGGCATGATAACACTTTCAGCTGTTCCCTGCCCATTGTGCCTGATGTAGGTTCTAGCAGATTCCAGTTCTAATGTAAACTTGTCTCATTCTTTTAGCCAATAGTGAGTAGCATGTGTTTGCCATTATTGCTGTCTGCCTTACTTCCTTGGGCTGACTACTTATAGCCAGATCTCCTTCCATAATGAAAACAATTAGATTCAATGAAGATGGAATCTGGACTAGTACTTTAGTTGAAGGTAAGTGAAATATAACATTTCCTAGCTAAAATTAGCCCTGGGAGAATGTAGTCATTCTGATATTTTGGTGAAAGCCTATGTCATTTTCTGGCTTTATCAGGTTTAGTGACTTCATCAGCAGCTGCAATATCTTCATTTGTAAATGTGGAAACTTTGCATACTCATAATTTCTGGTTGGTGAATCTTCCCTGTTGTCTGGTGACTCTTTACTGTTGCCTGTTGATGTATAATTCAACCTTATTGAGTGTCAGTCTCTGTGGTTTTGCTGTTCATCAGTTGTTGCAATATGTTTAATTTGATTACAGCTGCTGGAACCTATATGATGATTCCCTTGAATATATAGCATAAAACATGAGTACCTATCTGCATTTTAGCATTTTTACTTTTATTCATTGTTCTAGTATTCAAATTCAGTTTATAATCAATCACTTCTAGGTATATCCTTTTTGATTTTGTTTAATTTTATATTGCATTTCTGACTTTTTGAAATGAACTCTTCATTCTTTTTCTGAGCATCTTGTTTTTATTTTTAAAATAAGCAGCTTCTATGTGACCAACATGCTTTAATATCTACATGCTGTTTACCAATGTAGATATTCACATGTGTTGTTTTGCTTTGTTACCTTATAACAAACTTTAACAATATTAATGTCAATAGTAGAGCCCATCAGCTCATTCTGATCATGAAAAATTTTAAACAATTTGACTTTCCAATCCATGGCTTTTATACTGGAAATACTTCTATTTAATGGTGCAGTCAAAATCACTGTGGACTCAGCTAGGGTTGCCTGAGAAACAGTTGAATCAAAAGTGATATTAGGGCCCATCAACATCTTGACCTTAAGGTTATGATCTTTCATTCCACAAATGATATCTCTCAGAGCTTCATTGAGGAAACTCTTAAAGACACAGTACAGAGATAGCTGTCTGAGATTAACAGTAAAATCTCTAATTTTTTCTCTCTCCCATTGTGTACAGACATTGAAGTGGCATCTTTGCATTATTGTTAATGATTTTGGGCAGAAAAAGTTTGACAGGACAGATCATGCTTTATCAAACTCAAATTTAGCTGGGGGCTGCTTGGGCAAGTAATATCTCATAGGTCTGACATCCAAACATTGACACAAATATGGTTAAATTTACTAAATGCTTGTAGGGTGGCAATTTTCAGGAGGGGTCAGATGAAACTCTTCTAATAAGCCAATCATAGCCACTCTGATTTTTTTCTTTTTTTTTCTGCCATGAAAGAAAAAAAAATCCATGGGGGAAAGATTCTGCATTTATAATTAATGAATAACTAATCTGTTTCTACTGACACACTAATAATATTAGCTGTCAGTACTCTATTATGATTGTGCCATCTGTTGAGTTAAAGAATATATGGGCTGACACATTTACTGTCAGCTTCAAACCCCCTTAAAATTTGAACAAGCTCTTGAACAATACAAAGGCCAGGTTGTCTCTGGACCCTTCCAGATTGTTTACAAAATCAGGTGCAATGAACCTAATTGCAAGACAAGCTACTTTGATGAATTACATGTTAACAGTTCCACTAGGCTGATGCAGCATCAATATATGTATGCTTATACATAAAAAGTTCCTAATGTGAAGTCAGTGTTTCTGGTGGATGAGGTGGAATCTGGCTATGCTTTCAATGCACAGAATCTTAAAAAAGCATGTGCAGAATGCAACAATTGGAAAAGAAAATTTAAAAGGTATAGTAGCCACATGATAAACAAAAAAGATTTTTGTATATCATTATCATAAAATTGGAATATGTAAATTACAAATTTACATATTAACCACTGAGTATTAATGTCATGTTTTCTTCAAATAATACCAGTTTTGCTTATGTTTGAACACTTTGATTACATCCGTCCAGGTCAAAAGCTCAGCAAGTTATTAGTTAAATTGTGAAATAAAATTTAATATTTTCTTGGGAGGCAAATTAATGCTACTTGTAGAGTAATAATAATAATAATAATAATAATAATAATAATAATAATAGTAGTAGTAGTAGTAGAGTAGTAGTAGTAGTAGTAGTGGTAGTAGTAGTAGTAGTAGTAGTAGTGGTAGTGGTAGTGGTGGTGGTGGTAGTGGTAGTAGTAGTAGTAGTAGTAGCAGTAGTAGTAGTAGTAGTAGTAATAATAATAACAACAACAACAACCACACAGCTATAATAATAATAATAATAATTCTATACTAGAGGTGAGTTTTGCACCATATAAACCAAACCATAAAACACAAATACATCCACTTATAGCATGCTGATCCATTATTCCGATTATATATGTTGTAACACTGTTTTTTAACTTTTGCAGAGGATTTTCTTCTGAAAGACCTTGATGGCTTGTTTAATTGTAGTTTTCCATTACATTGTATCCTCAATCATATCTTTGCAATGAAATCAATTATTATTACAGTTCTCTACAATGTTTATGAGATAATCTTTATAATAAAAAACCATGCCCAAGTTCATTATAAAATGTTTTTTAAAGAAAAGTCTTATATTGTTAATTAATTTCACATATTGAATCCAACAAAGATGTTACTTTACAATAAAAACTCTACATTTATCATACCCATCAATTTAAAAAACATTTTGATTAGTTTCATGATTTTGCCATCATATTTTTAGAATTTTATAGAATATCCTTGGATGAAAGTTTCCTAAAGTCTATGTTATATCATTGGGGTGTCCATGTCTCACTTCCACACAATAGATTAGATGAAAAAATAATTCTCTGTGTAACAAATTTAATTACAGGAGTTATATCAATGCAATGAAATATCTTATCTTTAACTTTTTAAAAGCAGTTGTAGCATCCTAATATCTAAGTCCATCTTACTACTTAATAATGTATGAAGACATTTAAATTAGGTAATGTTCTCAAGATAATAACAATAATATGAAAACAATCCAAGCTAAAAGTTGCAGAAGATTTCTCTTCCATCACTGGCTGATAAAGAACTTGAGTTTTTTGAACATTAATTACTAAACCAAAAATCTTTACATATTGCATTCGACATATTTAGCATAATGACAAGTTACTTTTTCAATTGTAAAAATAACATAATCATCAGTGTACTACAAATTCAAAAGCCCCATTTTTAATTAATTCAAATTAAAAGTATCATCGTCACAAATTGATCTCCATTCATGAAATCACACTGTCATGATAAATGAAAGTAAAATTACATCTTTATTTAACATCAGTTTTCTTTATTTTCATACCTCAGATTTTCTACCTGCAGTATTAGTTCTTTTTTTCACACTGACATGTAAAAACTTTAATGTATGAACACACATCGGTTGACAATCAACTAAATTCAAACAATCCATATTTTTCTTGAATTTTTTTTTGGCAAGATGAAGTATATCTATAGGGCTTTTTGATTCTCTAAAATCACGTTGAATCTTTGATAATCATTCTTATGTGGAAGTAATCTATTCAATAAAATGCTTTAAAATATTTTTTTTATGATGGATGACAATGATTTCTGCGATAATTATTGCAGTAATGTCTATATTATCCCTTTTATTTTTAAAAATTGGAACAATAAATCATACTGAATATCATGTACATAAATGCTAAAAAGCTCCAATATTTTTAAAGCTCACACATCCAAAACTTATTTGAAATATTTTCCAGGTATCTTATCAAAATCGACAGCCTTCAGTTTTTAAAAATTATAAAGAGCTGTTTTAACTTTACTAAGCTGGACACCTTTGATCAAATTTAAATCAATAGAGAGAAGAGAGATGTCATTAATGTTGTCATCTCAATTTTCATATCATTATTCAAAAAATGATAAAATTACTTTATCAGTTTAAAATACCATCATAAATTAGTATAT
Source organism: Epiperipatus broadwayi (assembly GCA_028023455.1). Lineage (NCBI taxonomy): Eukaryota > Metazoa > Onychophora > Udeonychophora > Euonychophora > Peripatidae > Epiperipatus > Epiperipatus broadwayi. The sequence continues at coordinate 805,833 of JAQFVV010000009.1, read as the reverse complement.
TTATTAACCATTACCAGAAAGATATTTTTGGTAAATAGTTTTGTAATTCATGCCTACATGGAATAACAAAAAGAAAACACTTTTTTTTGTCATAATCTGTAATAATCTTATTCTAAATTTTATTTAAAACAGCTATTATTTTAGAATTTATCAATACAAGAATATTTATTTACAGTGATCTAGCTGCTAAGTCTCAGGAAGGCAACGACTGTGGGCTACACAAGCTTAAAGAACTCAAAAACTTATTTTTAAAACACGATTAATTTTGCCTTAATAAATTTGTAATCTTTTTTAATGGATTAGAATCATAATTATAGTATTAATCTTTTCTTAAAACAATTTGATTATTAGTTAAGTGATTTATTATTGAAAGTATCTTATCAAAAAAATTGTCAATTAAATTAATTCTGAAAATTGTTAGCTATTGCTAGGGAAATGAATGTACCATTTCCCTATTGATTTTCACACTTTTGATAATTATGGTTAACATGGAAGACTTTTTAATAGTGTACAAATAAAAGATTTCCAATGAAATTTAAATAGCCAAACTAATCTTAAAGATCTTGCAATGCTAATTATTGACCATTAAGAAGACATTCAAAAATGAATCTGAAAAAGTAATTGACTTTGCAAACCCAAAGGCCAAGAGAATTGGTTTTAAAACAAGTGAGTTTATTAATTTGTTTTATATGATAAATAATTTTAAAAAATAACGTAAATGAATGGGAGGGGGAATAGTATTTTGAAATGAGAGGAGTGGTTTTTGAGACTTTTGCTTTCTGATCCATTTTTTTGTAGCTAAACCACTGATTATTTATAATATTCTTCTTCACATTTTAATGACGGATATAAGCTTGAAATGCAAGATTGGAAAATTATTTTTTTCAATCACAGTGACATTATATATATCCAAAGAACTTACAAAAAGACATAGTAAAACAGATAAAAATTAAAAATTTTCAAAATATTTATACCCATAATTGAGATTAAGAAAGCTTTTCAATGCTTAGACACTTTGTGAATGGAATTAAAAGTAAATATTGTCAAAGAGTTTTTTTTTTTTTAAAAAAAAAATGAATATAATGAAATATTTCAATGTTTGAAAAATATTCATAACTTCATGGACAATATTTTTCAAGTGATCAATACATGATATTTTAGAATCAATTATAGATGAAATATTCATTCAAAGTACACGATTAATAAATGAATTTTAGTACAACAGGGTATAAAAATTGTATTCAGATTTTTAAGAAACTCATTAAGTTTTGTTGTAGTGTCCAAGAAAAAATATCCACATCAATTTAAAAATGCTACTAATATTTGCATTATAAACACAACTAAAATAACATGTCATGAAAGATAAAATGTAAAGGCAAATATAAAAATTTGGTTATTTTTTTTATTAAATCTGATATTAAAGAGATTTTCATAAATGTATTTGCCACTTTTCTCATTACAGTTTTATATGTATATAATAACATTTTACAAATTTTGATTATTATTAAATAAATTAATAAATAAAAGTCTTCAGTCTTTATTTATAATATAATAACATCCTCAGCAGCTTTAATTTCACATTTTATACAATTTCCACAAAATTCCTATATCTTTGGTTTCTGCAAAATTCTTTTATCATATATTTCAGTAATGTGCAAATGTTTTGGTTAAAAGAGCGACAACATATATGCATTTTTTCAATTTCAAAAACCATAAAATATATTTTTAAAATTATATAATATATGTATAAAGAGCTATAATTGGTCTTTTTAGAACCCTAAGCAAGATAAGTATTTGCTGCCATCTTTTTTCTTTCTTCTTGAAATAGAACCTACATTGGCTAAGAAACACAATAAATGTGGTAATTGTGCTTATTGATAAAATAAATTCTAAATAATCATTCTGTCATAATGCTAAGCATTGCACATAATCACCCTCTCTAATTAATTGCTGTACTGAGCATTTTCCGGTTTCCCTATTTTATTATTAGGGTATTGCAATTTTATTAGCACCAGCAAACTAGTAAGCTGATCTATATATATAGGTATTGCAAATGTGAGATAACAATATATAGTATATTAAAAATAATATTGTCTCAGGAGTTATCTTGCACTCTATTGTCTCAGCAATATTTATTCGGGAAATAAAGGAGATGGTGGTGATTATATGATTGTACCAAAATCAAATATTCAGTTCACACTACAACACCATGAAAACAAAGGAATGTTGTTGTTTTTTTAATTATTTTATTTTGTTTATTTGCATTAAATACCTTAGTAAAAAATGTTAAAAATTTTTATTAAATGCTTTTAAAATCTGCTTAATTTAATTGAAAATCAAACACTTAGAATATTTACAAATCAAACAAATTTTCAAAGAAATAAACTTTTTAATGATACCATTTTTTTTTTTAAAGTGAAAAATATTTCCATTTACAAAATATTTTTCAAAGAAATAGATTTTATATGAATTTTTTTATTATTAAATATATATATGAGGGATGTACAAATATAAACAAAAAATATTATTTATAAAAATAAAAACTAATAGTGTGTGTGTGCGCATATATTTGAAATTTTTGGGTGGTATTTGTCAATTATTGTTTATTATAAAAATACATTAATTTTATTTTCTAAATAAATATTGTATTTATGTTTTCAAATGTTACACACTTTTTTTTTTTTGATTTTTCATGGAAAAATGGAACTTATCGATTCGATTATTTTGGTATACTTTGATATGTGTATGGTGGTATCAAAAGACAAGAAAAATAAATAAAGATGAATTGTGAGATGATTATATAAATCAAGATATCTATATATATTACATGCTAATTCTTGACTTTTATTTGATATCTTGTGATACTGCCTTTCAATCTCTCTATTAGCAAATTTTCCTTTCTGAACAGCACCTTGATCAATTATAGCTTTTCATTGTATTGTATCTTAAATTATATTCTACTAACAAAAGCAATTAATATTACAGTTTTAAGAAAATCTCTTTAATTTAAATGGTTTTTGCCTTTCCAATAAAAACAATTTCAATATTAAAAAATCTGAGAGAAGTCAATTGGATAAAATATATAAATTATTTTTATTCTATTTGAACTCAAGGATTTTATTTTGTTAACATTAAAATATTTGATTGAATACAAGTATAATTTATATATTTGGAGTTTACATGTAACTATCTTAACATTAAAATAATGAATTGGAGAAAAGAGCATTAAATAAAAAAAAATCCATAATAAAATAGGACAGAAGAGATGATTTGAACAACATTGAAAAGTGTGATACATATTAGAGTGAACTACCTAGAAATGTTTGGAATAAAAATAATCAAGAGAAAAGGAATCATATAGAAGAGGCAAAGATCAGTTTCTAAATAATGATATAAGTAAAAATAAGAAGTAAGGAATAAATTACTGATTGTCTAAATTATCTGATCTTATAAAGATTTATATATATATATTGTGACATATACATGTTGCCATCTATAGTTTCATAGTACTATATAAATGGCTAAATAAAAAAAAAATTATTGTTTTGAATGAATTTGAAATAAATGAACCATTTATTTATTAAATTTTAAAAATGAAAGATTTTATTTAAATTATTACTGTGCAAATGATAACAATGCCTTATTAGAAGGAAAAGAGCCATGTGATCTCAAGCCAGTATTTAAAAAAAGAAAGACTGAATTATGTGTTGCCATAGCTACAGAAATGATTTTAGTGAGAAGACACACTGTCTTTTGCTTAAAAATTTATGCTTTTTTTTATATTTTGAAATTTTTATCTTACTTTTTATAAATATATTCAAGGCATATAGCAAAGAAATACACACTGTGAATAAGACAACTTAGAGAGAAGAAGCATGAGTTCCCTCATCTTCATTTGGTATCTTCATGATTAAAATAAAATGAATATGACAGATGCTATGCTGACTGCTATGGAGATAAAATAATTGAATTCATCTTGGATTGTAATGTCAATAGGAATAATTGAATATTATTTAATGATTCAAATTGCTTATGGATCCCTATGTTTGTGTTTTTGCTAATAAAAAAAGATACCAAAAGAAATATAATTGAATAATGGAATATGAGCTGGAGTCATATATATGCAGAATTGTGGTAACAGATGTTAATAAAAACCTTCTTTTAAATTAACACTGTCAGATAAGTTTTATTTTAAAAAGTAAAAATAAAACACAATGATAATTTTAATGATAAACATTTATTAAAGTTTATTATTATTATTATTATCCATTAATATAACTTACTTGGCATTTATTATCATTTGAACTATATGAGAAATATTTTTTTAAAAAAAATATTAAAACTTTTATTGATTTGTTTAAAGAATTTGTTTAACCCTTTCATGACGATATGCTTTATAATTTAAATGTATATCATATATATCAATTGCGATCTTAAAAGAAAAAGAGGAGGGGAGATAAATTATAAAATATATGATAGGATATTAGATTGCTTTGGTAAATTAGAATTATAATCTTTATTTTATCCACCTCAATAAGTTAATGTATTTCAATAAATTTATATTATTATTATTAACCTAAGTATTTTGATTTGTCTATTGCATCAATCATTATAAAATTGTTTTATTCAATAATTTATTTTACAATTAAGATAATTTATTTTAATCCCATACCATACTTTATCATTAAGCAAGTCTTCATTTACTGAATTTATTTTCTTTGCCAAGCAAAATTCTTATTTTCTGGACCACTGGTACCTTAAAAATTCATGAGTCCATTGTAAATATAAATTTAAACTGCCAAAGAGCCATTTGTGAATCAATATATTTATTTATCTATTTTAGTTACCTAAGTACAACACTTATGCAATATATTTTATAAAGCCCAAATAATTAGTATATAAGTGGAGAAAACCAATTGGTTCATGATTTATTTATAATATGTGGTTGCTGAAATGTATGAGGCACTTATAGGCCAGCAAGTCATGCTGTTATATTTTATTGTATTTAAATATGCAAGCTATTCATTCAGTGAACAGTACTTACTCTAGCTTTACAGTTTGGCAATCTTTATAAGTTTTCCTTTAAATTTTGCTCATCCAACTTCCATAGTAGGAAATATTGCTATTTATGAGACAATGTTGCTTCCTTAGCCTTGTTCTGATATATTTCAGAATATTTATTTTTTTACTATATATATATATATATATATATATATATATATATAGTATATATATATATATATATATATATATATATAGTAACCTTTAGGTTTATCAGTAAAGCTAAATCTCCAGTTATCTAATTGATTAGTATTTAAAAAAAAACATTTTCAGTAAGTTAATTTCTATAGTAAGCCAATTTGTTAGAACTTAATATTTAAATGTTAATACATCCTAATATCTTTTTATAATGCTTTAAACCCATATGTAGTTGTAGATAACTTTGAATTGCTTAGTTTAGGGATATCCTTACCTAAATGTTAATGAGTTAATACTGGAAAAATATTAAGAGTTAAAATTATTGTAATATGTTTGCTAATCAAAAATATATTTTTCTTAATGCCAATTATAATAAAAATTAATTCAGTCCAGTATGATTAAGTTAGATAATTAAATAAGATAAAGAATTAATTTATTAGTAAAAGCTATTAGTATCAAATAAAAAAAACAGTAATAAATGTGCATGGTGAACTTGATTATTTTAACTTTTTTGTTGTAATATTAAAAGTTATTCTTAAATATTTTATTTTAAAAGTCTTTAAAAAATATTCTTGGAACTTAGACTTAAGTAGTGTAGAAAATTATTTTAAAAAAATAATGTAAATTAATATTCTATATGAAATAATGTAATATATTATGCATTGTTTTATTGTATTTTCACTATAATAATTTTACTTTTATAAATAATTTATCTTAAAATGCAACATTTAATTAAAAATCTAGACAATTATGTAAATGAGTTCATTTTTAGCTATGTCATTCAGGATACCAGTTAATCTTTAAACTTTAATGAATTTTAAGATCAAGTGTCAGTTTCATCTATCAAAATCACTCACATGATCAGCAATATAAATAGAGGAAGTCTTATGCACATATGTGGACTTGTGTAATTTTACTGGAGAAATTTACTTGATAAATTGCTTGCAAAATTAATTATATTTAATATTATTCGGTTTAATTACTTATAATAAATTTTTGTTTGCTTAAAGTTAAATATGTGTTGCTAATTAATTTTCATCCAGGCCAGAAATTCTAAGCTGAAATTACTAAAAAGTTTGAAATCTACATAGTAGGAAAATATAATGGAAATTTTAACTAAATATTTAACAATAATAGTTATTTTTATTTAGATTTTATACTTTGAGGGAATTCTCTGTGACCCATCATTATTGCATAAGAACTTTAGATGATTCTTGTTTTCTCATTAATAATAGACACTATTATTTGGTTTAATATTTGTCTGAGGTTTGTAATGATGGTATATTATAAGATGTGATATGTTGCACTATTTCCATCATATATGAGTGAATGTTGAATATATAGAAAATTTTAAACTTTATTTAAACTTTTCAAATACAAACAACTTTGTTAGTAATAACACACAAATAGACAATACAGGTTAGTAATTACACAATGTTTCGAGTAGTATTATTCTCCACTCTTCTTCAGGTGTTGCTGGCCTATATGCACAATGATAATATTTGCTTAGAAGTTGAACTTGCACTTTTAGATTTTTGAATATTGAATTTAAGGCAAACACTCCACCAACTGAGCTATTCTGTCAAAGGCAACATATAGTAAAAATTTGATATATTTATATATGAGGGTTGGTTCAAATTCTCCTGAGTCCTTCAATTTTTTTTTAAATCTAATTATTTTTATTTTTTCCTAAGAGCAAGATTAATTAGAGGCTTCCATACATTGTGTATTGCCACACTGGGTTGACTTATAGGATTATTTACCATTGTCATATGAGCAGCTTCCTTGAATTTTCTTCTATGCATTTTTTCCTCTTTATCCAATATCTTTGTATTTTCCCACTTAAGCATATGGTTATTAGTACATACATGATCTGCTATGGTAGACACATCTGTTTTTTATCTTTTAACCATTAGTTTGTGCACCTTCAATCGCTGTTCAACAGGTTGACAGGTCTCACCAATGTATTTCCTTCCACATTCACATGGAATTTCATAGATGCAGTTTTTGTTCTTCAGCATTTCCAGTTTAGGCTTAGTAAAAGTAAGCAATCCTTGAAGTGTGGTTTGGAAAGCAGTTCTAATGTTATATTAACTGCAGATTTTCTTTAATTTGTCCACCATTCTTGGTATGTATGGATACACTACCGTACCAATAACTGTTTTTTCTTTTGGTGTCTCTTTGTGTTGTCTATTGAAGATTTTTCTGATGACTGCTGATGGATAACCATTCTTCATAAGCATTTGTTCTATGTGAATCTTTTTTTCCAAATCACTGGTTTCTGAACAAACCTCCTTTGCTCTGTTCCATAGTGATAGTACAATTCCTTGTTTAGAGCTTCTTGTATGATTGGATGTATATGCCAAGTATTTTCTAGTGTGTGTTGGTTTCCTGTACACTGTTGTTTTTTCTTTGCCCTGAGGGAGTCTTGTCACAAGATCATCCAAGAATGCCAATTTTTGTTCTTGTTCTGATTCCATTGTGAATTTATTTGAAGGAGATATGTTGTTAATGTGCATCCAGAATGACTGTAATTTTTCCTCACCATGTGGCCATACCACAAATGTATCATCAACATATCAAAGCCACACTTTAAGAGGACATGGAGTAGTATTTATATCTGTGGTTTCAAGTTCTTCCATGTAAATGTTGCTGAGCAAGGGTGACAGTGATGATCCCATGGCCATCCCTTGATTTTGTTGAAAGAATTCTGAGTTATATTGAAAGTATGTTGTTACACAGAATGTTAATAATTCCATTATACTATTAATAGGTAGAGCTGTTCTAGTTTGTAGACTATTGTCATCATATAACCTTTTCCTTACAATAGACAATGCCTCATCACATGGTACATTTGTAAACAGACTTTCCACATCAAGGCTTACCAATATGTCAGTTCTTTCCATTTTCATGTTCCTGACTAATTCTGCAAAGTGCTTATAATCCCTGATGAAAGACTGTGTCCTATATGCCAATGGATTAAGAACTTCGAGAAGAAATTTTGACAAATTTTGACATGATGAATTTCTAGAACTAACAATAGCTCTTAATGGAACATTGTCTTTATGGATTTTAGGCAGTCCATACAGGTGAGGAATCTTGCTGAAATACAGTTAATTTTCTTTTCTCTGTATCACTGAAATACCTGCGATGCTTCCAGAGTAATGCTTGTAGTTTTACCTCTGTATTTGGAATTGGATTTTTTGCTACTTTTTTGTATCGGCCTGCTGCGAGAAGACCTTGTATTTTGTTACCATAATCAGTTTTATCCATTACAACTGTAGTGTTACCTCTGTCAGCAGAAAGAATGATTATAGATGTATCTTGTTTGAGAGTTTAATAGATTTCCTCTCATCACATGAAATGTTCAACTTCTGCTTGTGCACTCAATGTCTTTCAAGTGTCCTTTTTACTCTCCAGTATAACTCTGCTGCTTCTTCTCTAGTCATGTTTTGGGTCACCTCATCAGTGTCAGCCATTATATCCAATAGAAAAACAGTAGATGGTGTAATGGTGAAATTCAGACCTTTTTCAAGAACTGATAATTCACAATTGGTAAGTTGTTTAGAACTAAGATGTTTCACTGATGACGAGGATAGACTAGTTGCAGTATTACTTTTGACTTGCCTATGTAGATTTTCAAGCTTCCTCTTCTTAAGTTCTTTTATTCTTCCATGTAACTTACAATATGATCTGTTCACTGCTTGACAAATTCTTGAGAAATCTTCACCTGTAACTTTGTTTTATAGAAACGATTCCACTTTGTTTTGTAGAAACGATTCCAATATTTCTAATAGATTGCAATGTTTGATACTTGGTAAACCGCTGAACCTTTATACTTTCTCTCAGTAAGGCCTCATTTGCTCTCTGAATAATTTTTTCAGCTCTCTTGGAGGAAAATCTTAGTTCTAAACAACTTACCGATTATGAATTATCAGTTCTTGAAAAAGATTTGAATTTTGACATTACACCATCTACTGTTCCACTATTGGATATAATGGATGCCACTGATGAGGTGACCCAAAACTTGACTATAGAATAAGCAGTAGAGTTACACTGGAGAGTAAAAAGAACACTTGAAAGACATCGATTGCACAAGCGGAAGTCGAATATTTCATGTGATGAGAGGAAAACTATTAAATCTCTCCAACAAGATACATCTATAATCATTCTTCCTGCTGACAAAGGTAACACTACAGTTGTAATGGATAAAGCTGATTATGATAATAAAATTGATTATGATAATAAAATACAAGGTCTTCTCACAGCAGGAAAATACAAAAAAGTAGCAAAAAATCCAATTCCAAATACAGAGGTAAAATTACAAGCATTACTCCGGAAGCATCGCAGGTATTTCAGTGATTCAGAGAAAAGAAAATTAACTTCGTATTTCAGCAAGATCCCTCACCTGTATGGACTGTCTAAAATCCATAAAGACAATGTTCCATTAAGACCTATTGTTGGTTCTAGAAATTTCACTAAGTCAAAATTTGTCAAGATTTCTTCTCGAAGTTCTTAGTCCATTGGCGTATAGGACACAGTCTTTCATCAGGGATTTTAAGCACTTTGTAGAATTAGTCTGGAACATGAAAATGGAAAGAACTGACATATTGGTAAGCTTTGATGTGGACAGTCTGTTTACAAATGTACCATGTGATGAGGCATTGTCTATTGTAAGGAAAGGTTATATGATGATAATATTCTACAAACTAGAACAGCTCTACCTATTGATAGTATAATGGAATTATTAACATTCTGTGTAACAACAACATACTTTCAATATAACTCAGAATTCTTTCAACAAAATCAAGGGATGGCCATGGGATCATCACTGTCACCCTTGCTCAGCAACATTAACATGGAAGAACTTGAAACCACAGATATAAATGCTACTCCATGTCCACCTAAAGTGTGGCTTCGATATGTTGATGATACATTTGTGGTATGGCCACATGGTGAGGAAAAATTACAGTCATTCTGGAAGCACATTAACAGCATATCTTCTACAATTAAATTCAGAATGGAATCAGAACAAGAACAAAAATTGGCATTCTTGGATGTTCTTGTGACAAGACTCCCTCAAGGCAAAGTAAAAACAACAGCATACAGGAAACCAACACACACTAGAAAATACTTGGCATATACATCCAATCATACAAGAAGCACTAAACAAGGAATTGTACTATCTCTATGGAACAGAGCAAAGGAGATTTGTTCAGAAACCAGTGATTTGGAAAAAGAAAAGAACAAATGCTTATGAAGAATGGTTATCCATCAGCAGTCATCAGGAAAACCTTCAATAGACAACACAAAGAGACACCAAAAAAAAAAACAGTTATTGGTATGGTAGTGTATCCATACATACCAGGAATGGCGGACAAATTAAAGAAAATCTGCAGTCAATATAACATTAGATTTGCATTCCAAAGCCATACCACACTTTGAGGATTGCTTACTTCTACTAAGCTTAAACTGGACCTGTCGGCCTGTTGAACAGCGATTGAAGAAACACAAACTAATGGTTAAAAGAGAAAAACAGATGTGTCTACCACAGCAGATCATGTATGTACTAATAACTATATGCTTAAGTGGGAAAATACAAAGATATTGGATAAAGAGTAAAAAATGCATAGAAGAAAATTCAAGGAAGCTGCTCATATGACAATTGTAAATAATCCTATAAATCAACCCAGTGTGGCAATACACAATGTATGGAAGCCTCTAATTAATCTTGCTCTTAGGAAAAAATCTAAAAAATAATTACATTAAAAAAAATTGAAGGACTCAGGAGGATTTGAACCAACCCTCATACATAAATACATCAAATTTCTACTATATGTTGCCTTTGACAGAATAGCTCAGTTGGTGGAGTGTTTGTCTTAAATTCAATATTCAAGAATCTAAAGGTGTGAGTTCAACTTCTAAGCGAATATTGTCACTGTGCATATAGGCCAGCAACACCTGAATAAGAGTGGAGAATAATACTACTCGAAACATTGTGTGTAATTACTAACCTGTATTGTCTATTTGTGTGTTATTACTAACAAAGTTGTTTGTATTTGAAAAGTTTAGATAAAGTTTAAAATTTTTTACACATTCAACATTCACTCATAAATGATGGAAATAGTCCAACATATCACATCTTATTTGGTTTAATGTTTTATATTCCAGAATATTAGAGCTGCATTTTTGTTATTTTAAAGCAGTTCTTAATTGTGTAAAAAATGCTTTTGCTCAAAATATTATATGCTGAGAATAAGAAGATTGTCAAAGGACTCTAAAGTGTTTAAATATGTATATTTTAAAAAAAAACTTTAGTTTTAAAATTTTTCATATCTAATAGTTTTCTTTCAAGTTTTTTATTTTTAAAATGAATAGACTTTTAAATTTCAAATAGTAGAATCTGTTTGGTGATAATAGAATTTTATACATTTCTTATCCAAATTTATTTATAATATAAATAGAAAACATTTAATTGATATCAAATTGATATTTACTAATTACTCATCAATGTATCTTAAAGACCTATCAGTAATGAATGACTTTTTAAATTATCCTAATATTCATTTGCTATTATTAACATCAATTTAAAAAAGATAACATTCATTTCTTAAAATGTAAATTATTTCAAATGTTATTATTTTTGAAATGACATTTTTATTTATTTACCATTATCATAGTAGCAGGTCAGAAATTATTCACTTACAAAATATTGTCATATATATTTCCTAATTCTACTTTAGATTAGTACCAGAAAAGATATTTCCTAAGTCAGTGAAATTAAAATTATTGACTTAAGTTATTGTTCCCAAAAATTATTATATGACTAAAGTACTTTAAAAAAAAATAATATTCTAAAATATTAATGGGATATTTGTTCAAAGCTCTCATTATTATTTTAAAATTATTGATTGTACTAAATAATTGGAACAAGGCATATCCTATATGAATGAAACATAAATGCTTCTAATTTTTTTAATTCAAGTTTATTGTGCAATTATCCTGCTTTATTATAAATCTACTATAATTCATCATTATCATTATTATTAGTTTCAAAATCTGATCTACAATAGAAAGCTATTATGTCAAAAAATAAATGATGTGTATTTTGTCTTTAATATGTATTTTTGAAAAGTTTATTTGTGCTCACTATCATATAGCAAATCTATTATTGACAATATCTGAATGCTGTACAAATAATTTAAATTTGTTGTGTTTCAACAAATAGAAGAAAATTTTAGTGTTTGCAGATTGGTAATTACAGAAACTGTATTCTGTTAAATGATAGATCATCCAGGATGAAAAACTCATAATTATTTTAATAAACTGGGCATAATTTTATGTTTTGGTATTATGCTATTATAATTTATATATTTTTATTTTATGCATTTTGTCTATGATTATATGAATTATTTGTATGCTGAATTATAATGCTATATTTTAAAGTGCTAGTTGTCTCTTATCATGAGTTATTTATCTATTTGAATGTATATGTTAATGCTGGATAAATTGAAGATGTTGTATATTTTTATTGTTTATTTCAGGCCATGCTTTTATTAAGCCAGATTTGATGAACAATTTTTACATTATTGATTTTACACGTCAGTTAATAATTATAATATTTAAGAGATAGTGGCATTAAACTCTCTCTTACTTTTATTGTTGTTTTAACTTGCCATTATTTTTGTATTTTTCCAAGAGATGTAGCTTTCTTTCTTTCTTATGGATATTTATTTTGCTAGTATATTTGTAGAGATGGTTGCCATGTCTTTCTTCATATTATATATTCTGTGAGTTATATATTTTGTGTTTCATTTTAAGCATAAAATGCTTTGTTTATGGCAATTATTATTGCTCCTATTATATTTTGATGATTCATTGTCATCATTCTTATGTTTAGAGACTACGTCCTAGCATATTTATTACATTGAAAGTAGGTGCTACCTTTTGAGTTCATGCCATCACTTATTTTCATTGCTTTATTTATCTTTAAATTGTATATGTATTGTATCAGTATTTATTTTGTATAAAGTCATAGGTGGATACCACCATGATATTTTGGCAATTGATATTGTAGTTAATTCTGAGAAATGTCATATTTCTCTTCTGTGCACTCTTTAATATTCTGAGTGTAGGTTATTGATTGTTCTTAATGTGTATGTTTATTTGATGTGCTTTGCAGTATTATAGGCTGTAAAACTAATAAAGTTATTTTAAAAATTAAAATTGTAATTTTGGGCCTCAATAATTGATACACATTTCCTTCAGTATTTTTTCAATCACTGAATTGGTAAAGTCCTATTTCAGGTTTAGATATACTCATTTGGGAATAACAGAATTGTATGATTGTATTGTTAAAATGGAGAACTTCTTGCTATAATATTAATAATGATAAAGATTTTCATTAATCAGACAAGAATAATAATTTTCATTATTATTTTTAATATGTCAATTTAATTTATTTTATCTGTAAACTTTAAAAAAATCATTTCTCTGCAATGAATTATACAGTAGAATGTTTAAATAATTCATTTTGTGATATTGTATATTTCCAAAGTTGTTATCTGTTCTACGTACTTATTGTTAAAATAAATGTTTTTATTGTTAATTTTGGTTTTATAGTCTTTCTATCATCATCTACACATATTGTTCAGAAATCTTAATATTATAAAACCTATTATGAAGTTATCTTTATATTGAACATTAAAATTACATGAACATACGAAATTCAATATAATAATCATTTTGTTCAAATTTACATGTCGATGTTAATTTTTAATTTTAAAAAAATATAATTTTTAAAAAAAAAAAAACAACAAAAACCAACAATTTAAAAAATTTTAAAAAAAAAAAAAAAAACCAAAGAGAGCATCTAAGAATTAAATTATTCATTTTCTTAATTATCAAATAATAACTTCAACCAATTGTATTTCTTAAAAAAGACTGTCTTTGTAATAAATTATTTTATTTTATTCAGATGATTATTTTTCATTAGATATCATAAGTATAAATAATGAAATTATTTATACCAAATTAGAATAGTCTGCAAATTAGAATATATAAAAAAGCCTACAAATTAATACATAAAAGTTTCACCACAATGCATCAGCATATTATTAATCAAATTCTTAAAGAAAGATTTAATAGGAATGTTAGGTGGTATTCTGAGTGGCCATAAAATTCTTTATCCATTCATTATAGGTGAATGCTATTCAATATATTCTTTTATTCCAAATTAAGAGTTTTTTATGTACTTATTTTAAATCAAATATTTTTTTTAAATTTATGGTAGTGTTCTGATCTATAGTGTCAGCCACTCGATGGCATTGATACTAAGCAAAAACACATTGATATAACAATCCCAAGCCAGTGATTCTATAAAACTACAATTTCCATAAAATTAAAAAATTCAAAGAAAATATAAAAATGAAAGCCGACTTTTTGGACTTTAGAAGACAGTAATTAATCAGAGACTGGCTTTTTTGTGTGTGTATATCAATAAAAAATTATACTACTTTCGAATAGCAAATAATAGTACATTAGAAACTTTTTTGGACAGTAATTCAAACAAAATTTTATAATAAAAGGTTATTTTAACCTTTTTGGGACAGTAATTATTCAGAGTGGCATTTGTGTGTGTGTATATATATATATATGATATATATCATATATATATAAAATTACATTACTTTTTTAATAACAAATAATAGTACATATAGTGGATCGGAAAAGTTATGGTACTTTTTTAATAATAAATAAATAAAATTTACCCCTTTTTGGACAGTAATTAATCAGATACTGTGTTTTGGGGGGGGTAAATTAGATTGCAATTTACCAACTAAAGTTAATAATTATAACAAACTATTAAAATGAAATCTGGCTCTGGTATCTGACAATTGCCAATTTTCAGAGTTTGAAGCAGCCATCTTCCTTGTCTCAGATGATTTCTCATGATATGTTACTTTCATCATGATTTTCAAAATAGTTCTCTGCCACACACTAAAATCCAATTTGCGAGGGTTACACAATCCTGATAAAACAGTGACGACATTGTTAAAACTGTTAGAAGGTACCAGTAGGTCAGTTCACATGAAAAAAAGTTGGACCTGAAAAGTTAAATTATTTAGACATGATGCAGTCAGCACACCCTCACATAATACCGTAGCAAAAATAGATAACCCAGCATTACAATAAAGTATAACACAAGCAACTATGGCAGCCAATGAAGGCATTTTTCTGTGCTTTTAGTTTAGAAAAAAGCGACAGTGGTAGCCGGCAGCCGAGTAAACAGACTCTTTGTGTTTTATCATACAAAGAAGGCTATCTGCTTGGCTGCGGCCATGGAAATGGCATATTTCTAGCAATTTAGCTAGAAATAGCACCATCAAATGGCTGACATGATAGAACAGAACACTACCAAATTATTATTATTATTATTATTATTGTTATAATTTGTTTGTCTTTTGTTAGCTGGTCATGGCTGCTTGATGGCATTATTTATGTGTTATTTACCAGGCTGTGTTTTTTAAAAATATGGCAACTTTTTTTGATCCCTTTAATTTTGTCTACTCTGTCTAGGGTTTTTTTTTTTTTTTTTGGCTTTAATTTTTATTTTTTACATCAATTTTTATTACCTTTTTTAAAAAATAAAAACAAACAAAAAATAACTTCTGCCTCTAACTTTTACAAAGTATTTCTTAATCCACACCCTACACCTACCTCCCCAAAAATTAAAATAACATCAAAACTTGATTCAAGTTTTATTTTTTTGTTTTTGTTTAAAAATACTGCCACTTGATTTTTGCCTATAAGGCGATTTTTGTTTTTGGCTTTATTTGTATACGACAACTTTTATTTTTAAAACCAATTTTTATTATCTTTTTTTTACAAATAATAACAAACCATCTCTATCTTTTGTCTCAGTGAAGACAAAGTATTTCTCAACCTACTCTCCTCCCCCCACAAACATTAAAATAAGATAAAAACTTTTGACCTTTTTTAACTTTCGTTTTTTTTTTTTAAAGACGGTGATTTCTTTTTTATTTTTTGCCTTTATTTCTATTACATGATATCTATTTTGCAATTTTGACAAAAAAATATGTCCTATTAATTACATTTGTTGATCCTTTCAACACAGCACCACAATAAAATTCCAATAACATCAAAAATCCAGACTTTTACATGTTTCATATACCTCCTTTTTTCAGGTTTAAAATACAGTGACTTTTTTTTGACTATATGGTGATTTGAATTACACGATTTTTATTTTGCCCTTACTATTAATTACATTTTTGGATTCTTTTATTTTTATCTACTATGTCTTTAATATTTTATTATTATGGATTGAATACCTTCGTTTTCAGGAGCTTGACAGACATTGGTACATAGCACAATTTGTGCATCATTTTATTTGTCTCGTATAATTTATCATGAAATCATGAGTTTTTGCGTGAGCTTTCCCAATGTTTTGCAAATTCCAAATTGTGTAGGGAAGGGTGGGGATAGTGTGACAATTCTTAGTGAGTCAGACTATGTGATTTAAATACAAATGAAATTGCTCTGCTATGGAGATATCAAAACTTGTGGTCACTTGAAATCCAAACCCTGTCAGACGAAATGGTAGTGATAAGTGAATTGTGCGAATTCACATAAAATATTGCAAAGAACAAAACAGGCCCCAATGATTTTGTGCAATGCCATCAAGCAGCCTGCAATAGATAAGATAAACACAACTGTTTTCTTAGCCATAAATGTAGGCCATGAAATGGTGTTTTTATGTGTTTTAACACATAAACAATGCCATCAAGTGGTCGTGACTGGCTATCAAAAGACAACCTGTAATTTAGGTAGACATTATCTTATGGATAAAAGTATGTCTCTCCATATTAATTATTAGTATTCCATTTATTGCCTAATAATACTTAAATGAAAAGAAAAGAGTAAATTTTTAGTATTATAAAATTTTAATTACAGAATCCTGGAATTTTAATTTATAGAAATGATTATTAAAAAAAATGTTTTGCAAAAGAAAAATAATGTGGCAAAAAAATAAGAAAACACATTATTTATCAAAAGTAATAAATGTAGATTTAATCATGGCAATAAGATGCTGACGATGGTTATTAAAATTGCTGTAGTGGGAAGAGATGTTAGAAAGAAGAAGATTTAATATAACCTAATTATTTTATGATATACACTTCCAATATTAAGAGCCCTCATGTTATGTGTGAGAATGAGTTGATAGTTCTCATCCAAAAATGTTTATTAATTGCTATTATTTTCCTTGTGACTTCTTTTTATTGTAGCATATAGCATTTAGTAACCCCTCTGAGCTTAACCCATAGTGTTGATAATGACAATGATATGGATATCTTGCTTGATGGACCATAAATAACTACACACATATATATATATATATTTTAACAGGCAACCTCAGTATTAATTTTGTTGTTTATATAATTGTCTATCAAAAATTGAATTTGTTGACCACATAGGGTAGTAAACGCAAAACTATGGCTGTATAGTCACCATACCACCTGCAGATAGAATTTGAATACTATCTACTGTATTGGGGTCAAATACGAATCCCTTTCTTAAATATATCTTAAGAAATAAAATCTACGTATTCTATATCAGGATAAAAAATCTACCTAATGGTCATTATTTCATTTAAAAAGACAAACAACAAAAAAGTATATTTATGAGCATCAATAAATTTATACTGACCCCAAGCACCAATCTCACTAGTACCATAAGAATTATACTTTTCCCTTTTAAGAAATCTTAAAACTATCACTAATTAAGTGCCTGGCTCTTTTAGCTAGCTCAAATCCCAGGGCTAGGAGGTAACAATACCCATCAGGCTGAATGGAGATAAATGGCTAAATTTACATAGTTGAAACAAGCTTTCCCTGCTTTGTACACTTCTCAACTTAAGTCATGTATATTTAAACTTACGTATTAGTAAGAGTTTTCTTTCTATACCCCTTAAATTAGATCACATGTCATTTAAAATTAGCTACTTTATTCCCTCTATACGTGATCTATTTTTTTTATCAAATCTATGGTTTAGAATTTAAAATTACATGTAATATAATTGCTTAATCTGAAAAGCATACTTCATTCATTCTGATATTCTGCCAGGAAGAAAACTAGACCAATATAAGTGGTAAATATGTTCATTAATGGGAGACAAATAATATTTTAATGTAAGTATACAATTTTATTACCATGGCTAATTAAATATTGAGAAAGAGAAACATATATATAATTTATATATCAAATGATAGCATAAAAGACAAAAATGAATTAGTTAAATATAAAAGAACATATAATTGAACAACATGTGTAGGAATGCATTTATACATTGTAAATTAAAATATATAATTTCACATAATGACTGAACCTTTAGAGAGTAACGATAGGCAGTTTTCAGTTCTTTTAAGACAATAAAACTAGTCATAGTTACCTTGGAGTACCCGGGACTTTTTTATATGAACAAGTTTATTTCCACGTAAGCTTGATTTTGACGATCCAACTGAAATCTAGGTATTCTTTAACTGTCAAAGAATAAAACAAAATTGTTCTGTTAATGGCATAAACATCCATTTTGTGGTATTAGTTGGATCAAGGAAATAATGATGGCTTACTGGAGGCATTCTTAGTGTACACAATTTGATGTTTTTTTCCTTTCTGGATTGTTTTAGCGGCATATCAGTGAGGTCCCTATGGTTCTTAGAGGGGCAGGCACTTAACAGCAACAGCTACATATTCAGAGCTTAGGATGGTAGCCTTACACATATTGCTCTACTCCTGCATTACAATTGTAGCAATGGTATGAGTTGCTATTGCTAAATCCATTTTCTTCTCCCGATGGTTGATTGAAGGATTTTTTAATGTTTCATTTTATAATAGAGGGGCAGGCACTTAACAGCAACAGCTACATATTCAGAGCTTAGGATGGTAGCCTTACACATATTGCTCTACTCCTGCATTACAGTTGTAGCAATGGTATGAGTTGCTATTGCTAAATCCATTTTCTTCTCCCGATGGTTGATTGAAGGATTTTTTAATGTTTCATTTTATAATACAAGCATAGCTGAATCAGGCAACTTAGCAATAAAAAAACAATAATATAATATATCAGTTCAAAAAACCTGCTTACTTGTTCCAATTTTTCTTTCTAACTAATTAATTTTTCAAATTCCTCTTGTTTCCCAAAATAGTTTATCAGTATTCAGATCTCTATTTCTTAGGCATGCTTTTAACATTTTTCTTTTTCTGCCATACCTTTACTTATGATTCCCTGGAATTTTGAGTGATCTTAAGTAATGAAAAAAAAGACACAAAATTGCCTCAAGGTAGACATATCAAAGTTCTTTCATTACTCTCATTAACATACGATATATGATAAAACAAAAGAAAAATATACATTTGAAATAAATAATAATACAAAAAAATTTATATATTTGCATATAACTGCATTCCCACAATTTATTAACATTTTTATGAACGTATTTTAAAACAAATAACTATATACATCTTTCTCCCTCTTTTTTTTTTTCTGTAAATAATAAAAAAAAAACCTTCAACTTTATCTCTCTCTTCGACATATATATCTAATTCTTTATATATATATATTTGCACACTGAATCCAATTTATTGGACTCATGCTAATCTGGGCAGTTGGGAGATCTTATGTAACTTCCTTGTAACAGGGTTTGAACCTGGCTACTGTTACAATATATATATATATATTAGGTTGTAGTTAATAATATAGTATTTATATATCTGTAATATTGTGGAAGCAACTAGTCTTCACACATATGCTAAAATTGACACACTCTCTCATCAATAATTGGTTTTAACCCATAGCTAGTTCACCTAAGGTTAAAATAAACTAACAATTATTGGCCATGTCTAAATTAGAGTTTGATCCTATATATTAATCTTATTATTAAATCAGAATATTCAATTTATATATACAGTAAGGGTAGCTTACAACCTTGCCACACCATCTCAGATTAACACACATCACCAAATTGTGCCATGGAAAATATGTCCTTAACTCCTAGATTACTAAGTAATTTAGTATATATTTTTTAAGACTCACATATACATGTTAAACATTCGATTTAAAAGTGATTAAAACACTTAATCCCACAACAGCTTAATTTTTCTAACATAATGAAAAAATTATAAAATTATAAGTACTCTAACTAAACACTCTAAAAAGTTCAGTCAAATATATATGTAGACTAACATCAAAACAAAAAAAAAAAAATCAATGTTGTATGTCACAAATTAGTGCATAAAATAATGACCTAATTTCAAATCAATCACTAGGCAACCAACTGTGGAAATAAAAATAAAACTTCAATAAATAATTATTTTAATCCAATTTCTATAAATAAAATCTACACAACAATAGGAAATCATATCAGTGAAATCATATCAATGTATGAGAAAATGCAAGCTTCTACACACCAACAGTCAGAAATGAATTAAATCTCACTTTCACACTGAATGATGTACAAAAATAGTTTGAATCTTCTTTGTTTCTCTTTCAAAATAATGCTTTCACTAAATAAAAGTCAACCTCATTATACTTAAACTTAAAATGCTGTAAAATGGATGTATATATTTAAAATGAAATAGATTTTAAATAGCGCTGAGGTAATTAGAAAGCCAAACCAGCAATTAAATTCAAAATTAATAAGTAAATCATTCAGTTTAAAGAAGTAAATAATTTTTTTAAATTTTATTTTAAGAAACATTAACTCTATTCATGGATGAGGAGACAGAAAGTAAATAGCCATTAATAAATGAGGAAAAGCAAAATAATTCTTATGCATATATCACCATTAAATGGTGAACTGGAATTACATGAAGTCTGTATATATAGATCACTGTACAATGTTTTCTGGCTAAAGTAATGATGCCATAGGGGCGAACATCATTTCTGGAGTCATGAAAGTACAATGACTTCACTTGTCCATTGCCAGAAAGCACTGGAGCCATGAAAGTATAGTGACTTCACTTGTCCATTGCCAGAAAGCCTAAAGAAACATCTACTGTCTTTTGAGAAATGCCAGTGTTTGAACCAAGAAAAATCGACTAGAGAAGAGTGTTCCAAGCATGATTACACCACTTTCCAAAACAGCAGTGTGTTATTGTTATCCAAGGAGATCAGCCTTAAAAAGGATGGACTCATAATATGGATATTCCCAGCAAACTCATCAGACTTTAACCAATATAATTGATTGGAAATTTTGAGTTTTGTTTTCTATTACTTAATTTACTACACTGTACAGGCTTACACACACCTGCACATATATACTGTAATATATAAGGGATTCAAACTCAGACTTTCACATGACCTCAACTCTCCATGCCATCTTATATTGCTGACCCACCTAATCACACACAATTTTCTATTATTATTTTTATTATTTATTTTTGTTCCTACATTTGGAAACAGAAGTGTCTAAAACTCAGAAAAGGTCATTTAAAGAATAAGAAGGGTGGGAAGCTGTTAACATTTAATTAAGCTTCTTTTTGTTATTAAATAAAATTTAGGTCAGCTTGCCCTCACATCACTAATATGACTCTGAAATACTAATGGGGAATGAAAAGTGGTAAGATTTTGATAATATCCCACATTAAGTATATATACTAAATGCTGGACAGAATTTTTTGTTTGTTGTTTATCATGAATGAACTAATATTTTGTTATGTGTTTCTTTTTGTTTTTCAATATAATTGACTAACATTCTTGCATTTCAATATAATTGACTAACATTCTTGCATGGACATTCTTTCTTTATTAATATTTGAGATATTCATAGATAGGGAAAGTTCCCCAAGAAGGTCAATGACCATCAATATGAACTGGGCAAGGATAATCATTTAAATGCTACTGTAAATAGTATTGATTTAGCCATTCAGATTCATGGTCTTATAAAAAATTTTTTTATATGTATGCATTTGTAAATAATTGGTAACAAGTAATGAATTTCTACCATGGTTTAGGGATAATGATTTTCATTATTTTAAATAATAATATGGTAGAAGCTCACCCTTGACATAGCTGATTATATAACTCACTACTGTTAAACTACTTTGTGTTTTTTTTTTGTTGTGATTCAATAAATGTTACAAAATGTATTATTTTAATCTGGTCTCTAGCTCATCATTAGTATGTAGTGCATCATCATTAGTATAAATAAGTATTTCACACCAATTAATATAATAACTTTGAATATGTATATGCACACACACATCTTATTCTATATGTGGTAATACTAGAGAATATTTAAAGAGTTTGGATAACCAATCATCATCTATATAGAGATGCAACAGTTACTGATCAGTTTAATTTTGTTCTCTGTTAAGAGAGTCTGAAGAAATTACTCCCTAAGTTTGAATACTGTGATATAATGGAGCCAGGAAGGGACGAGAACAAGATGAACTATCCCAAATTGTGTCCAAGTTAATAAAAATACACAGAGCTATTCTAGTGGAAGCAGACACAATCATTGGTCATGTATTTTATCGCATAAGCATTTGCATCCTACCCAAAGATTAATCATAATAAGATATGCTCCCCTTCTCTCCTGAGTAATCCCTCAGCCCATTACATCTGGTGCCAAATGTGTTGGCCATGGACATCAAGTTTTTAGGTATATTCAACTATTGAATTTATAATTAAAAAGAAAAAAGAATATTTTTTTTCTTTTTGAATCTCCTTTCCCTTAAACTTTTGTAACATGTAACCACCAGGAACTTACACATATACTATATGATTGATACATGCAACTATGATATTGATGAATGTATCTAACAATCCTTTTTTTTTAAAAAAAATTACTTTAAACAAACATAACAAGTGAAAATTATGTCTAAGATAATGAATATAAGTTGAGAAATATAAATGATGAAATGAGCTGAAGCCAATAATTAAATAATTAACCAATGAAGAAACCGAGGTTAAAATAGATGAATCAGGGAAAATAAAAGACTAGGCTTAAAAATAGGCAATAAAAATTAATATACAAAAAAAAGAGAGAAGTTGGAACCAAAGAATAATGGCAAAGGATGATGTAAAAAGTATTTATTGTACATGGATAGAAAACACTTACTTAAAGCAAAAACCAGTAATGATAGTGAATTGGGGAGATGCTACTGTCAATAATGAAGAGGGACCTATGTATAGTCAAATACCTGGGTATTCTATAATGAAAACTGAACACTTTCTACAGGTGCAGGAAGGGAGCCAGGTAGCTTCGCAAACTCAAGAGACTCCTGCCACTGAAATCAGTCAACAACCTAGAGCAGACTATCGGGAATGAGATGACATGATACAGATGTTCCAAGTGATGATGAAAAAAATGAGGGAAGCTATGAAATAAATAAATAATAATATGAATAATATGAAAGATGCCATGGCAACCAAGGAAGATGTGAATAATTTGAAAGATAGCATGGAAACCATGGAAGATAAGAATAAAATAAACAGCAACATGGAAACAAAAATGAAAGAGGTTGAAAATAGACTATCTGTGGACATGACACAGCTGTCTTTAGGCTTAAAGGGTGTTCAGAAAGACAATGCAAACTTAAAACAAGCTGTGAGAGAAATGAGGATAGAAATAGATGAAAAAGACATGAGATGTCAACAGAGACTAGAAGACTTCAAACACACCATCACCAGTCAACTAAATGCTAAACGTAGCAAAATGCAGTAGAGTTATGAACATTTCAAGGAGGAAATATATGCTAAATGAGGAAATATATGCTGAACAAGTTAAACTTCAAAACAAAATCCAAGAAGATCTGACTGGCAGGATGGATCAAATCCATTCCCAACTAAATGCCGAAGCAGAAATACCTGTGATAAGACTTTTGAAACTATGAGTCAAAGTTAGACACATCTAGAAGATAAGACAGCCTTTAGTGAATTGGAGACCCTCCTGAATAACATAAATTTAGAAAAAGTAATTGAGAGCATAAAAGAGATTCAAGACCAGATGGACTATATGGATAAAGTTGTCCATCACAGATTTGAAATGCTCAAGTTCCAGCTAAACCAAAGACCACAGACAATTAGGATATTACATATTGAAATTGATAAATTAGCATAGAATAACAGACATTTGGGATGATTTAGGGTACATCCTGGAGGTTGCTTTCAAATAAATACATTAATAAGGTAAGTGACTCCTGCTTGGGATCCACTTTGCCACATCAAACAGCACTGCCAAGTTTATACCAAGTAAGGCAGGTCAGACAAGTGCATACCCAGTTAGTTAACCCCATGGATATGATCAGTGTGAACAGCTGTATAACTCAAATTAGTGCAATTAATCAATTTCTAAAGTTGAAAGTTTTCAAGGGATTAGTCATCAAGGCCCCTATAGAACATCCCAGGAGCCTTAATTTATCTTTTCTGTCAACCACAATTTATCTGAGACTGAAAACCTCTTCATTGCTTATAGCCACCAACAAGGTGATGTGCTGATGTGATGGGAATTGTTATTCCAATCTACATTCACATAAAATGACTATTAAACTTTCCCAGTGAAGAACTTCTGGAACAGGGAAAGGTAAGACATTCTATTTTACCAACTGTTTCAAGAGAAATATGGCCAACACCAGGAGAGACACTTATGAAATTCTTTCACTGCCAGGTCACCAAGCTGAAAACTTTAAACACCTATCACCTGAGTAAAAGCAACATAATAAGAATTATCAAAAGGAACTTACTACTTAAAATTGAACAAGCACTACTATGCATCAATGCCAGAAGCATTAAAAAGGTGGCTGAACTAATGAATAACATTGACCTGAATGCAGCTAATGTATTAAATAGGACACCAGATAAACAGAAAGAGAAATTGTCATTAATACTATCTATTACACAAAGAGAAAGAACAACAATGCCCTATATTATTGGAAAGGGAAATCCATATGAAGAACTTTGCCTTACACATGGATGTCAATAAGATCCAAGATAATAATCTGAAAAACACAAGTCCTCCTAATGCCCCAGAGAAGACTCCACAGCCAGGGTGTAGTAACTACACACCTACAATCTTACAGAAATGTCTTGAGATCATGTTCCTCACCTTAAGATGCCAAGAAAACAATGAGGAATGCCAGCCAAATCACAATATGAGAAATCACTAATCTAATGTGTTCATGGAAGACAAAGTGCCCAACTTTCCTTTGCAGAGTTGCCCCATGATAGAGATTTTGTTTGAGGGTTTGCTAGTAAAGATCTTATTAGATTCTGATAGCCAGATTTCAGTAATATCAGATGAGTTCTATCATAAAGTTCTGATCAAAAATCCAAACATTAAGACTTTACTACTGAAATCAGTACAAATTACCATGGGTAACAATAGAAAGGCTAAAATAACACAAAAACAAATCTGGGTTCCGTTGAACATTGGCTAAACAATTATCTATTGTGTATTTTTGATACTAATTGGCTAATACACGATGTCATTCTGGGGGCAGACTTTCGACACTGGAACCATTGTAATATTAATTTCTGATAAAACAGGGTTAGTGATGAGGTCTTGGAGATGACATTGTTTCCTGGATATGATCTACCTGAAGTTGACTGCATAATATCTAACATCCCAGAAGCATTCATATAAAATAAAATCATGGAATCCAACTTGATTGGGAATGATAGTATAATACAATTGCAAGCAGTTATAAATCAATTTAGCCCAATTTTCTCAAAAATACCAGGGATAATAGAGGGTTTCCAGCAGAAATAAAGCTGATTCATGACCAACCATTCCAATCCAAATCATATCCTATTACATATCACTATTGCAATGAGATAAACAAAACAAATCAACAAGATGCCAAATTGGTGAGTTTATTTTCAAATGTTCTTCACCTTACTGTAATCCAGTTGTAACTGTGAAAAAGAAATACAGGTCAATGAGATTTTATTTGGATTCTTGCCAACTGAACAAAATTACAGTCCCTGATAGGAACATCCCACCACCCATCCATAAATTTATGAAATTTGTGAATGTTTTTTCCACCTTCAATTTAACCTCTAGCTATTGGCAGATTGAGCTCCATCCAGATGATAACCATTGTGCTACCTTCTGATATGAGGGTTTCACCTATCAGTTTAATAGAATGCCTTTTAGATTGATAATAGTGGTGCTGGTCTAATAAGGTGCTTGGACAAAACGCTATCCCTTAAGGTTAAACAGTTCACTACCATTTATGTGGGTGATGCAATTAATAAACACATCTACCATGATTGAAGAACTTCATAATCTAAAAAGTGCTATGAGAAAGGTATAAAAATCAACTTCAATCAGAGTACATTAGTTTGCAACAAAGTAGTCTTCTTAGGTCATATCATTAGTTGCAATGGGATAAGACTGCATCCAGTAAAGATAAGTGCCATTCAGAACTTTCCAAAACCCACTAATAATAAACAAATTTGATCATTTTTAGGACTGCAACTTTTATAATCATTTTTATCAAAAGTTCTCTGACCACATGGAACCATTTCTAAAACTTATTAGAAAAGATGGAAAATGGAACTGGACTAGTGAGAAAGATGAGGTGTTTGCAAATATTAAAACAGGGTTCTAAGAGCAAAGCATGTTAGCCTTCTCTGATTTTAATAAACCACTTATTGTCCAGACAGATAATAGTGGTTTCAGATAAGGGGTAACACTATCCCAGATCCAGGAGCATAGCTGGCCTGGCATTCTCTACTTTATCAGCCACCTCCAAAGGGTCCAGAAATAAATCACACAATTACCAAGAGTGAAGTACTAGCAATAGTGTGGCCCTTCCAAAAATTTTGACAGATGCTTCTTGGATCAGAGGTAATAGTGATCACTGACCACAAAACATCAAATTTCTGAACCACAGCTACTTGACCAACAGTTGTTTAATCCGGTGGAGCTTGTTGTTACAGAAATTCAACTACACAGTCTAATATTGCAAAGGTTTTGAGAATTTTGTAGCAGAGGTGCTCATCTGAAACCATGTGGGTCAGAACAATATCACCTGTCAGTAGATAACACATACATTACTAACATTGATCTAATAATTGACAAAAATGTAGAGAATGATTTGGAAGACCTGTAAGAGACACAATCAAAAGATTCTGAACTAAACCCAATAATTAAAGCTTTGAAAGAAGAGAAACTTCTACATGTGCCAAAAGAGCCAAAAAATCATATAAAAGAGAAAAACAGGTCTTGTTATATAATATAAATCAATATAGAGATGAGTGAAGGGTATGGTGGCCACAAAACTGAGCATACCATTAAAAACTCGTTTTACTGGCCAAAAATGTATCTTGACATCTTGAGTTCACTTTGAGATGATCTGGTTTGATTAAGAGCTAAACTAGTAAACCAAAACTATAGTAGTTCTATAAAATCAATAATATCTGAAAGACCAAATGAGATCCTAGTGATAGTCTATTATAGGTCATTATCCCCATTTAACAAGCAAAAATACTTGATGGTCACCTAAATCTCTTTTCTAAATGCATTTCTGCTTACCCGATACCCCAAGATAGTACTAGACATACAATCAAGATATTAGACACCCTCCCTTTCCTATCAAGGGAATAGAAAAAATGGGTGGAAAAATCTCGCATAAAACATATGCTTACATCCATTAGTAAATCACAATCAAACCCTTGTGAAAGTGTAATGCATGAGCATGTACATTTGTTTAGGACCTATTTGGGAGATGATCACAAGGTGTGTAGTCAATTGCATTAACCAGAGTGTAAATGAATCAACAGGATGTGCACCCATTAGACTATACCTAAATGAACTTTCACCTACACTATTCATCACATATCAACCCCCAGTAAATCCACTGAAATAGATGCAGAAAAAGAAAGATTAAAAGCATATGAAAGGCTCACAAATATGGCTAACTAAAGAAACAAGGATAGGAAAAGGAAAGAAATGCATATTTTCAGAGTAGGAGATAAAGACTTTTTTGAAAACACCACATGTAAGTAAACCATAGGATAATACCTGGCATAAATATTTCAATCAATATGAAGGACCATTTACAATCATAAAGCTATCTGGTCACAATTCATTTTGGATTGATATTGGAGGAGAGGTATGGAGTACATATAATGCCTGCATCTTAAAACCATATTCTGAACTCTCCAAATGACCACATAGTTACTTCATAGAACTGACAATCCAGATAGAAAATAACCAAAAGTATTAGTTAGAACATACACAATAGTGGAACCGATAAAAATAAATGTATATAGGTGATTTATGCCAAAAACTAGTTTGATAAGGGTATACCTGAGATGATACTCAGAAGCAACCACTGGGTTACCTTGAAATAATAAAGATCTAAGAGTCTATCCATACAGAGTAATGGATGTTCCAATATTTAGTTAGACCTTCAAAAATCCAGTAAGATTCAAAAAGAAGTAGGTTGAAGGTTAGAAAATAAATTCATGGGCCATCTGCAATAGAAACACATTACCAGTTAGATCCTGACCATCAAAACTGTCTAAATGACACCCTGAATGATATGGCTTAGTCATCAAATGAATCCATAAAAGATCAAAAGAAAATAGCTAGTGAAGCATAAGCAACATGGGAGCAAATTTCAAACATTTCTATTAGGCCAACAACAATCCAAGAATAAATCAATACTTATATATGTGTGTTAAAATTCTAATTGTGAGTTAGTATTTTAAGCCTGTAATGGCAAGGGAGTTGTAAGTGTAGTTTACAACCTTGTCATAACATCTCAGATTAACCCACAGCACCTAATCCATGGAAAATATGTGCATAACCCCTAGATTACTAAGCAATTTAGTATATTTTTAAGACTTACAAATACACTTTAAACATTTGATTTATTAGTGACTAAAACACTTAATCCCATAACGGCTTAATTTTTTCTATCATAATGAAAAAGTTATAAAATTATGAGTACTCAAACTAAACATTCCAAAAAGATCAGTCAAATATGTATGTAGATTAACATCAAAACTAAAAAAATCAGTGCTGTATATCACAAACTAAACCAGAACAATAATAAAGACCTTTGATGAGAATTTCAAATTAATCAGTAGGTCACCATTTGCAGAAATGAAATTAAAACTTCAATAAATAATTGTTTTAATCCAATTTCTATAAATAAAATCTATACACAACAATAGGAAATCATAGAAGTGTATAAGAAAATGCAAGATTCAACACATCAATAGTTGGAAATAAATTAATTTCATTTTCACACTGAATGTTGTATAAAAATGGTTCAAATGTTCATTCTTTCTTTTTCAAAATAATGCTTTCATTAAATAAAAGTCAACCACATTATGCTTAAACTTCAAATGTTATAAAATGAAAGTATATATCTGAAATGAAATAGATTTTGAATAGCACTAAAGTAATTAGAAAGCCAAACCAGCAATTAATTTCAAAATTGATAAGTAAACCATTCAATTTAAAGAAGTAAATAAATTTTTTTAAATTTTATTTTAAGAAACATTAACTCTATTTACACATGAGGAGAAAGAAAGTAAATAGTCATTAATAACTGAGGGAAAGAAGCAAAATAATTCTTATACATATATTGCTATTGAATGCTAAACTGGAATTACATGAGATCTGTATATGATATAGATTGCTGTACAATGTCTTCTGGCTAAAATAATGATGCCATAGGAGCAAAGATCATTTTTAGAGCCATGAAAGCACAGTGACTTCACTTGTCCATTGCCACAAAGCCTAAAGAAACATCTACTGTCTTTGGAAAAATGCTTACATATGAACCAAGAAAAATCAACTAGAGAAGAGTGGTCCTATTGTTTCAAGCATGATTATACCACCTTCCAAAGGAGCAGTGTTATCATTATCCAAGGAGATCGGTCTTGAAAAGAATGGACTCATAATATGAAGGACATTCCCAGCAAACTCATCAGACTTTAACCACCATAATTGATTAGAAATTTTGATTTTTGTTTTCTGTTATTATTATTATTATTTTTTCATTTCTACAAGAAGAAGTGTCTAAATCTCGGAAAAGTTCATTTTAAGATTAAGAAGGGTAGGAAGCAGTTAAAGTTTAATTAAGCATTTTTTGTTATTAAATAAAATTTAGGTCAGCTTGCCATCCCATCACCAATATAACTCTGACATACTAATGGGGAAGGAAGGATGATTTTGATAATGTCCCACAGTAAGTATGTACACTAAATGCACAGCAATTTTTTTTGTTAATTGTTTATCATTAACTAATATTTTATGTGTTTTTTTTTTCATTTTTCAGTATAATTGACTAACATTTGCATGGATGTTCTTCCTTATTAATATTAGAGGTATTCATAGATAAGGAAGGGTCCCCAAGAAAATCAATAACCATTAACATAAAATGGGCAAGGATAATCATTTAAATGTGACTGTAAATAGTATTGATTTAGCCATCCAGATTCGTGATCTTATAAAAAAAAAAAAATTTTTTTTTATATACTTTGGAAATAATTAGTAACAAGTACACGAATTTCTACCATGGGTTAGGGATAATGATTTTCATTATTTTAAATAACAATATGGTAAAAGCTCATCACTGACATAACTGATTATATAACTTACTATTGTTAAATCATTTTGTGTTATTTTTTTGTTATCATTCAATAAATTTTACAGAATTTATTATTTTAATCTGGTCTCTAACTCATTATTATTATATAGTTCATCATCATTACTATTACTAGTATTATCACAAATAGGTATTCACACCAATTAATATAATAACCTTGAATATATATATATACACACACCTTATTCTACGTGTGGTGATACAAGAGAATATTTAAAGAGTTTGGATAACCAATCATCATCTATATAGAGATGCAATAGTTACTGATCAGTGTAATTTTGTTCTCTGTTAAGAGAGTGTAAAGCAATTACTCCCTGAGTTTGAATACTATGGTATGAAGCCAGAAAGGGGTGAGAACTTGATGAACTATTCCAAATTGTGTCCATGTTAATAAAAATACACAGAGCCAGTCTAGTGGAAGCAGACACAATTATTGGTTATGTATTTTATTATGTAATCATTTGCATTCTACACAAAATCTGACCCTAGTAAGATGTACTCCCCCTCTCTCCTGTGTTGATACCCATTTTACTAAAAGAAAACCTCTTTTGCTTCATTTTAAACTAGAAGTTTTTAATTTTGTTGTCAAAATTATTTTCTTTTGTGTTAATTTTATCTTTGCATTAAATTTTAATTTTGTAAAAATATGTATAAAACTATTCAACCATAAATAACAGGTGTCTAGAAGATGAAAGTGTAAACAGGTAAAATACAAGTAGTTAAATTTTCTTATTGGGAAAAACAAATTTCTATTAATATTTTAATTAGATAATCTTCTAGGAAATTTTAATTGAAGAATCTCTGGGGAATTTTTTTTAGATTTAATATAAAACCTAGTAAAACATGTTTTAACAGTTTTTAAATCATTTATTGCTGTAAGCTATATCTGGAAAGCCAAAACGAACAATGTATAGAATAGTGGGATAAAACCATTGAGCTCTTTCCAATTAATTGTTTTTCTGACTGTGTGACAGTGCTCCAGCATGAAGACGGTCCATCTCATTGTTTCTAGAAAATCAGTCATTTACTTATCATTTTAAGAAATACCTGCCTTAGCAAAGTAGAAGAAACATTTACCAAAGAGTCCAATAAGAATACAGTGATAAAGAAATATTTATGCCACAACTTAAGACTTTTCAATTATTAACTAAATTAATAAATGTCAAATGCTGTGTAAACTAAAAAGCGATTCAAAAGTATCTTGATAAGTGAATTAAAAATGCTCTGTAAATTAAGATGTTCTGCAAGTGAGAGTTATATATATATTTTTACCAAAAAAGTCTGGAATAAAGAATAATCTCTAGAGAAGCTAAGCAACCTACTCATGAACATAATCATATTTAAATCCCAGGCTTCTCCTGCATGTAAGTAATTAATCATAGTAAAATGTCAGTAACTTCTTGTGTATATATTTTGTGCATCCTAAATTTAGTGTATAATTTTTGTATTGTACTAATGTCTTCACCATGCAAATTTCCATTGTTATAATTAGTCATAGAGTATGTCCTTAATTAGTACCTTATACTCTATGAACATATATTTTACATGTTTATTGTTGAACAGTAGGGCAACCTTTGTGCGACTATGTACTGAATAATAATAACCCAGACATTCTCATTGATTTAAAGAGATCATATTGAAAATTATAAATTGTTTAAATGTCACATTTCCCTTACCATGCTGCTCATATTTTTTTTTTTCAAGTAGTTTTAAGATTCAGTTAACAAAATATAAAATCAAAGCAGCTGAATGAGAAAATTCAGCTTAGTATGATGATGATGATGATGATGATGAGATGATGATGATGATGATGACATCAATAATAATAATAATAATATTATTATTATTATTTCTTAGTATTCTGCTAGTATAATGTCAGGAAATTAGAAGATCAAATTTGTCCAAAAAAGATGGTCAACAGTACACTGTATTTAAACTCTGACTCAATTAATATCAAGATATACTCTAGATTATATGTTTAATTTGTAACCTGACAATATTTAAATAATACTTGTCCTAGGAGTATCAAAAAGTGTGATAAATTATCCTGTGTTCAACTCCCAAGTGATGTATCATAATATTTTGTACCTGCAGAACAAGGGTCATTAATTACCCTTCTCTCTATATATATATGTAAATGCATTTATAATTTTATTTTCCTTTTTTGCTGTTGTTATAATATTAATAAAATCCTAGTATACTCATTATCTCTGCATATTGTATTATTTTCCATGATATGATGTATTTATAATTGATATAGTTTATTTTAATCTCATGTATCCCCCTGATCTAGAGAGATATAAAAGAAAAATGGCTGGTAATACCAAGTGCTGTAACCAGGTGAAGATTCTGGGAGCTGTAAGTAATGATGTTTTGGCTTTATATTGTTTGTGGTTATATTTATATGGGTTTATATATGCACACACACACATATTAGTTAAAGGTCATTCCCTAATTCTTAGAATTGACTTTGTTGGACGGCACATTTTGATTCTTATAATATATTGTGACATGAACATCCATCAGTATTATCTATCTATAGTTCACAGATAAATAAATAAATAAAATAATTAGAAATCATTTGTTTAATAAATAAGTACAAATTTAGAGTGAATGCAGACTGAATAAATGATTTATTTACATGAGAGAAAAAATAAAATACTTGCTTTGTTGTATTGAATAATAGCAATAGACTTTGAGATTAAAAGAAACATTCACATTCCAGGAGCTAGTTTTAAAGAATGTGTTGTTGCTATGTAATGGAAAACTCAGCAAAAAGAACACATATACTTTTTTTTTTTTCAAAAAGATTTTATTTACCTAATTTTTTTTAATATTCTGTGGATTTTGATATAAGTTATATGTACTTGAAGTATAAACTACAAGAGAGGAGAGAGAGCGCATGAACCCTCCTCAATTAATATCTGCAAGAATAAATGATATAGGCAACAACAAATACTATGCTGAACCAGTTCAAAACATTGAACCTTTGGATTTGATATGAACCATAGTGTTTAATAAAAAGGAATAGTTGGACACAATCTAGTAATAATGCCCTTAGAATCCTAAATTATCGTTTACCTTCGAAGGAATATTAAAAAAAGATATTGTGAAAGAATCGAGCTGCAATTCAAATATTAAAATGTTGATCTTGGTAGTAAACACAAATATAAAAAAAAAAGTCTTTGCTAAACTAACTTTTACTTTATCTTCAATATTCAAAACAGTAATAATAATATGCTGATAGACATCCATCAAATTTCTTTCTTTTAAAATTTATACTATTAGCAGTTTATATTATTTGATACTGACCTAATTAATAAAGTAAATATGACAAGATTAATATTTAGAAAACAAATCAAAGTTTAAATTGTAGTTAACATTTAAAGTTTATTCTAAACATATAAAAACAAGATATTATAATTAAAGCATTACTTGATCTGAGATATTAGATATTATAATTAAAGTATTACTTGATCTGAGATATTTTTTAAAAAATGTTCATACGGTGTGAAAGATCATATATATTAACCCTCTTTAGAACATATATGTTTAAGTATCTTTAAGATGTAGATCACATGTTAGCAATTGCAATATAGCATAAACATATGATAAGACGATGGGTTATTTTAAATTATAATTGGTGAATTAACTTTTGGTGTTCTCATAATAAACGTATATCTTTTTTATTAATTTACACATTATTTGATTTACCTGTTCTATAAATTACTTTACTTTGAAAACATTGATTCACATATTCCAGACTATATATTCATTAGATAGTAATTTTTATTTATCACATAAAAATACTTCTCAATGCATAGACTCATTGTTGCCTTAAAAATTCATAGTCTATTACAATATGGATTTAGATGATTATAAATTCATTTGTGGTGAATGAAAGCAAGTAGTTCTAATCATTACTTGAGTGTATCCATTACATTTTTGGCTTGCCCAAATATGTGGGGCATTTGAAGAAACTGCTTTTCTCATAATAACCCATTAATATATGTATATATACATTTTTCCCCTTACAATATATATATATAGTAATGATATGAAAAACACAAGGTGAATCTCGACTGATTGAATATCAACATCATCATATCCAAGTAAACAAAATTTAAAATTATATATGATGAAAACTATGAGTAATGAATATAATGAGCATGATAGATCAGCACAGAAGTAACTATAAGTTCACCATTATCACCAAACAGTAAAAATCATTTCTCATTATAAATAATCAAAAATTCAAAATAAATCATCAGTCAATCTTGTGACTGGATTTAAAATAGGTCTATTATAGACCAGGCTAATTATTTAGCCCATGTCGGCTTGGGGCAGATTATTTAGACAATAATTTGGGTGCACAAACTTAAGTGCTAATTCATAAGAATATAACAATTAAAAAATAATGCTTTGATACTAAAACATACTGATCATCATCAATTCTCTAGCCACTTAGTACCATTAATTTACTCGCCAACTATAAATTTATTTTCTAATAAATATTAAAGTATATAAAATGTAGTGTATAGGCTTTAAAGAACATTCCCTTTGTGTCAAACTAGGATCATCAAACTGGATGTCCATAAACACTAAATATAAATCACTTTTTATATAACAGACCATTATGCTTAAATCTAGCTCAGAAACAAAAGCTCTATATCTGTTATTGTGAAGAAGAGATATAATAAAACATATAATAATTTATATTTTTAGGATTAAATAAATTAACTAAAATAACTTTAACAATGAAATATCACTTTATTAATAACAATTAAAATAAAATTAAGATCTGCAGAATAAAAATTAAGATTTTGATTTAATCAATTTTAAAAGCAATCACATTGTAATTTACAAATGTGTCAATACATAAAACACACATATATAAACACACACATGCATTATAATTTATGAACATATTTGAATTGTCATATAATAATAAAAAATACGATTAATTTTAACATATATGTGTCTATCTGACATGGATCAATATAAGTATATGGACATGTCATAACATAAGGGAATTGTCATATAAAAAATGTTATCACATTTTAATGATACATAAATAATGACTGTTTTCACATATATATGTGAGGACCCATAGAAATGTGTGTGCACACTATTGTTTATATCATATGATATTTTAATTATTCAAAATAATAGATTTATTAAAAATATATTTTTCACAACTAATTCCAAGTTTAAAATATATATATAAATTCACAGATATATGGAAGCACTCATATGTGCTGTATAATAATTTAAATATTAATATGTTCAAATTGTCATAGACTTATAAATAAGTTCAATCATTTTTAATAATACATAAATGCACATGTATGATGTGTGTATATAAAAATAGATATGAATTAAAACTATTAATTAGCTACTCTTATTTTTTTTGTGATAAGTAATGTTTTTCTTAAAAAAAAAAAAAACTATTATCATTTGGAAATTTTCATTGTAAATTCAGGTCCTTGTAATTTCATTTTCAATATTTAAAAAAAATATTCAGAGTTTTTCTCTCTTCCTTTTTTTTTATAAACAATATTAGGAACAAATAATCTTCTAGACACAAATGTCATTTAATATTTTCTTTCCTTGTTTTATTTTTACTTGACAAAAGTCATTTACTTTTAAATTTTGTTAATTAGAAATTTTAAGTGTAATTTCAAGAAATTATTTAAAATTCTATCATTCTCAATATATGTAATACAACTCACCAGTTGAACTTTATATTATGCCACAGTATATTTATTTGCATATAAATAAAATGGTGTATATAGAAACTAATTTTTCTGCAAGCTGTTGGACTCTAGGTAAGCTGGTCCCTTCAAACACTATACTGGCTTATTGTCATCTTCGAGATGGGTAACTGATGACATTCAATCAGCTGCATTTAGTCTAGAATTGGATAGACTTCAGGTATACTGTCTAATATACTATATGGACTATTGAACCACAGAAAAGCTTACCCAGACCCCCATGTGAATCAAAACCCCTCCAACATTCTACTAGCAGCAGTAACTGGACCAACTGTCCTTTACCTTCAGTTATCTCTTCATAGTAACCCTATTATAATCTGTAAAAATCTTATGAAAAACTCCACTCTAATTTTCCCCAACCTTTTAAAGTCAAGGTGGAGGGGGGGAATACAGTAATTAAAAATGTGTTTCCCCATCTTGATTGAAAAAAGTTTATGACTCTTTTTTCAATTCAACTTAATTCTTTGAAAAACAACTTTGTGGAATTTTATCAAAGTATGTTATACATTAATTATAGAAAAAGTTGCTAATCAAAATAAATAGTGAAATTTTATAATTACCAGTATATCTATTATAACAAAAAATATGCTTGTTTTAATTTCAAAATCAGAATTAATAAAATATTAATTAGATCTTTTTAAATGTTTAATTCATAATAATTTTTTTTAAATTCAAAATTATTTAATGCTTAACTGTTATTTCAGTGTAATATAAAAAATATCTACAAAAATTTTTTGTTTATTTTTACGTTTCCTTTCCACTTTATGTATATATGCACACACACTACTATATGGTAGTATGCCATGAGACATATAACGATCTCAATATATATTTATATAAATGACTAAAATTGTTCAACCAACTTTTAAAAACATTATTCACTATAAAAGTACATGAGGTCTTCATTCAAGAACATCATGCCATCATCTGCCCTTCTCAGGATGCAAAATCCAAATCTATATGGAGCTTAAAATGTTCTGAGAATCTCTCAGATTAATTTAAAATTTCTTTGAATATTGAATGGTAAATGAATATCAAAATTATTTTTACATGAAGGGTAAAAATCCCATGATAATATGAAATAATCAGGCAAATCTTAATATGATACTCATAAAAAAATATTATAAAGTAAAATATGAGAAAGAAGTTCTATATTCATGGGCACTGAACTAATTGATTAACTTTAACATTGTAAACAGAAACATTGATTAACAATATAAAAGTTGTTTTACAATTTTCAGAATCAAAAATTAGATCTATAATAATTTTGATTTATGTTTTTTTAAAAATATAGGATTGATTTATAGAACTTAATTATATTAATATTTTCAAAGTGTTTTGAAGATTAGAAATTAATGAAAAAAAAAACTGTAGGCATTGTTCATATGAAGTGAGTACATAAAGATGAAATCCAATGATTAAAAAAATTAAAATGTAGAATATTAAGGGCAGTTATTTTGCTTGAGTAATCAATAGACACTAGATGTAAAATACTGTAAAATCTCCATCTAGTAACTATTGATTACTCAAGTTTACATCATTATGGATCCACATTAGAGTGAAGATAACTGCTTTAAGAAGCATATGAATTGCTTATAAAAGATCACATGATATTGATAGGATAGAATATTATCATTAGCACCAATAGAATTGGTTTAGCTAAAATAAAAATAAATATTGTTTATATAAGAAAAAAGACAAATTAGATACAGAAATATGACTAACCAAAAAAATATTATATAAAATTTCACTTAACTTAGATGGAATAATATCTATATATCTATTTTCAGAATTCAGATGATGGAAACTACTTAGAAAAAGTGTATGAAAACTCAATCAAAAGCCTTGAAAATATTAGAATCACTTGTCGAAGTTTTCCTAAACTTCCTAATTAATTTTATTAGTTTTATTTTAAATTAAATTTAATAATCTTTTCTTATATATATATATAAAAGTTAAAAGTGTCATTCATTTCATGGTCAGCCACATCAATTCCACATGGCAATCAGGTGGTTTTCAGTTGTGAGAATGGCTAATAGAAATAGCATTACAAAAATCTTATATAAAATAATAAAAATATCTTAAAATAAATTATTAAAAGTAATAGTAATAGGTAATGTTGAAATTTTAGAATTATTAAAAGTAATATTTTAAAATAATTGTAACTATTGTAAAATGTTTTATTATAAAAGATTAAATTTGTAAAGAAACTAAGTAATAAAATAGATAAGAGACAGTATCATTAATTTTTTTATTATTAAAGATTAAAAATGGAATGTATAACTAAATTTATATTGGCATGAATCTATTGCAAAACAACACAATTAAGTACATTTATTAAAAGAAATGGATTTTAAAAGTTTAATTAGATTAGCTACATTTTGGTTTAACTGTATGGATTTTTAATTTTAAAATTGCATTTTGAATTTGGAGATAAGAAATCCAAAAACAAGATAAAAATTAAATTAATTAAATAATTATGGTGTTTTGAAACTTAAATATAATTAAAATAAACCAAGGTCACCTAGATTAATAAAATAAAGAGGACATCATAATGTTGTAAATAAAAAGGCAGTAGTATAGACAGTCAGGGATTTCTTGAAATTTTTTAGTCTTAATTCTTAATGTATTCAATCTTTAGTGAACAATCATTACGATAACAGAATAGAAAAGCGGAAAAACTATCAGCTACCAAACATTGTTTTGGAGCCACATTGACGAACCTGATAAAGCTATTTTAAAGGAATCTCTACTCTACATGAAAAAAAAACCTAAATATTAAGTAATTCCAAGAATGCATTTTAGATTATATATCAGGGGAAAGGAATTCCTGCTTGTCTAGGGAACTGGTAAAAGAACGATATAGTGACTTGGAAAAAAGAAAAATGGGAAAATAAAATAAATCAATTAATGCATGTCATTAAAGGAGAAATATTAGCTCATATAGAAATCCTCACAATGATCTGTAGAGAGAATACCAGCTACAATACTTTATGCTAAATGATATTCATATACTGTATATGTTTTTTTAAAAATGTTTATCAATTAAACAGATATTCTAAAGTATTATTCATTTTAAGATTTATTTTAAGATGACAGTTAGAGTAATTTAATTATAACTACATTTTATTAGGTATATAATATTTATATGTGTATAATAAATATATTGATTGATAGATTAAAGGAAAAAGTGAATATTTACTGCTTAGCATATATAAATATTCTAGCTGTGTTTAAAGTAGCTAAAATACAAAATTCACTTTGTCCTTTCTTTAATATATAGATTAGTTAAAATTGTAATTTTTTTATAAAAAAAGAAAAAGGTACTTTTTTTCATATTGAAATCATCAGTGAATTGAAAAAAAATAGCAATAATAAGCAATAGTCATTTTAAATGAATAAAATATGCATGCATGTAAAAATATTTAATGTGAGTGTCCAAGTATTAAAAATAAGGAATGCTAGTTAAGAACAAATGGTAGCATAATTATTGGAGATTTAAATTAAATTAAAGGTTATTAATTCCACCAAGTTCATTTGTACACGAATTACCCCTTACATTAGTTACCTTGAATTAGATTTTATATGTGTTAGAACATATATTTTGTAGTTGTTTAGATCACTAGTTTGAATGTTAAAATATATCATTGTAAATTTATTCAGTTTCATTTTTTAAATTTGAGATCAAATTCAAAAGAACCACCTCAATTATTTAAGTTTGGGTTATTATTAAAAAAAGATTTTGACCTAAAGTGGCCATCCCCTAGAATTATCATTATAAGAATTAATAATATTTACTAAGGCAATAAACCTCAAGAGTGTGCATTTGAAAATGCGCACAATCAAGCACACACTCTTGAAGTTTATTGCCTTAGTAAATATTACTTATGTAACAATGTGCGTTAAATAAATTTATAATTACTACTTTAAATTATCGTAATAGATTTCTAACTATAAGATCGTTCCATTGACTTGTAAATCAAGAGTTCATGAGTACTAATGTGTAATAGGAATTGTGGACTTAATGAGTGAAATATTGAATAGCTTCACACTCTCAGATCTAACTGCTTCAGCTTCACCTATTTATATAGAAAGTAGGTTGAAGTAAAGAGGGGTTCCCCTCTTTTCTTCCAAAGTGTAAGCTTGTGGTTAAGACCTGTACAGGTTCCTACCTTTGCATTTTCAAGTGCATACTCTTGAGGTTTATTGTCTTAGTAAATATTACTTACGTAATCAATGTGCGTTAAATAAATTTATAATTACATTATAAGAATTGTGTATTTGTTATAATAACCCATACTAGATATATGTGTGTGACATGGCTATGAAACTAAAGATAGGGATAAATGTATTATATTTGTAATGGTCAGCCATGCGTAGAATTATATCTAGGTGTATTAAAGGCCAGGAATTTATTTGATGACAAGGCTACTCAATCATATAATTATATTAGCAATATAATATGTAATTAAAAAATTAATTATTTAAAATTAATCAAGATAAATCTTGGATATTTTACAAAAAGTATGATTGTTTCATATTTATTTTCTGCATGTGTATGTGAGTCATGAGTTGAGAGATAGTTAAGAAATATTTACTAAATAGATCATTATCAATTAAATTTTTTAGATTAAATTATATCCATAAAGGCATTTAAATTATAAAGAAAATTTTCCAGTAGTAATAATATGAATTCTTATATTATATAGTGAGTAATGGAACTATGTTTATGACAAATAAAAATTATATATTTTATGACAATTGCCATACTTTGTAAATAAATTATTATTTTGCTATTTGTTTAATAGTGTGTTTAATATATATATAAAGTTGTCTGGTCAACATATTATTTCCATGTCCATTTCATTGGAGATAGTGTAGATGTGATTTGGCCAGACATTTCAAATAGTGTGTTATGTAGTGAATATCATCATCACATTTTAAGGAAAATATTTCTGAATCCTATTAAAATATATAAACAAAAAATATATGTTATATATTTTTTGAAAGTATTATTAGATGGCACTTAAATCAATTTAATCATATAGAGCAGACCATTACAATATATATTTGAAATATGTATATTAGTATTTTCCTGAAGGTTTGTGATGGTAGTATTTTAGATGTAGAAAAAGATATAAGGTAGGGACATTGCCTATCTTCCACTCTATTTAATATAAATGAATTATTAAATAAATGTTATTTTTAAAAAATGATATTAAAATGGAGATTTAAAGGGTTAATTGTATCAGATTTGTTGATATGTTACTATTTGTAGATGATGAGTTTAATAAAATATTATGTAGAATTGACAGAATTTGTAGAGTGCTTGAAATAGAAAAAAATGTAAATATAACTAAAACAATGAAAATATAAGAAAATAATAATAATTAAGAATATGCACTGGACAAAAAACTATAGAACAGATTAATACTTTTAAATATTTAAAAATTGGTTAAGTAACGGTAAAAGAAGTGATTAAAAAAAATTACCGTAGGAATTTCGATGGTTAAACAGATTTTTATTGAAGGAAGAAAGTTATTCTGTGAGTTACAGTAAATAGATATAAAAAAAATAATAAATGAATCATTTATTGTCTGGGATTTCATAATAAATGTTAGCACCGGAAATGACAGAGTTAGAGTTATGATCTATGGACCTTGAGTTCCAAAGTTCATATTCCACTAGTATTCTAAATGATGCAAGACAATATATCTAAGAAAGAGTCTTATTAAATGTTTTGTATGGAATATAGATTTATATAGAGCATAAATTGGATAATTAAAATAAGTAAAAAAATATGGAAACTTTAGAGATGTAGATTTGGAGAAAAATAAAATGCAGAAATGTTGAAAATAGTAAGGTGAAAAA
Source organism: Epiperipatus broadwayi (assembly GCA_028023455.1). Taxonomy (NCBI): domain Eukaryota; kingdom Metazoa; phylum Onychophora; class Udeonychophora; order Euonychophora; family Peripatidae; genus Epiperipatus; species Epiperipatus broadwayi. Next base: position 763,339 of record JAQFVV010000009.1, on the reverse strand, counting down.
AGATTATTTTTTAATAAAATTAAAGAGTTTGGATTCAATATATACTCATAGGCAAGAGGGATTATGAAGGATATATTGAAAAGGTCTAGAGAATAAGAGAAATGAAATAGAAGAATGCTTGAGATATTAAATAAGGAAATACTCTGAATTTTTAAAAGAGAGAATAAGATATTCACAAACTTGACGAATATAGTTTTAGATACAGGACAAGCCTTTTCATGGATCATTAATAATGATTATAGTTAAAAAGATGACCATAAAGTAAATTACCACCAATTAGAAAGAATTTGTTTTTTACACAATTAATAATAATAATAAAAAAAACAATCAACTAAACTCAAATCTAACCAATCAATTCTTAATACTTCAAATTTTCAGTCTTTGATTATTATTGTTTTTGCTTTAATCCTACAAAAAAAAAAGCACTCTTTAATTTGTTTTATTTTGTTCTGTGATTTCATGTGTTTGACTTTTTTTACAATTCTTAACTATTTTTTTTACACCTTTGTAACAACCATGTGATAACAACTTTACACAATTGAAAGCCAATATTATTTTGCTAAAATTTCAGTATATATTTTAAGATTCTATGCAGTTGGTCTAAAAATTTATTAAGAATTCTAATATTATATATATATTTTAATGGTTGGTCCTTACATTTCACTCTAATTCTAACTTTTTTTTTTCTGAAAAGGATCCATAAAAAATTTACATATATGGTTGGAAGTTTATTTACAATCTCATTATTAAATATAAGATTTGAATATTGGATTCATGATTTTGTTTATACACTTCAACATTATCATTATTATTCCTCATTCCTTTACCTACTATGAAATTATAGAGGAATTGAAACTCCAATAATAAGATTTGATTCCATTTTCTGATTCATTTTCATATTTTATTACTTCTGATAATAATATAATTTAATTAATTTATTGAACTTATATCAACTCACTCAACTTTCACTCACTGTATACTTTTCCCACAAACCAATTTGTATCTTCCTTTGCAATATGCCATTAATAAGCTAACCAATGACAATTAAACTGCCTTTCTATCCATGAGGAAATCATGGTTTCATGATATTCTTGAAAACTTATGACCTATTAAAGTGAGTTATGTTCATTTATCATGATTAATAATTTTTAAAAAGTTTATATATAAATTAAGCAAATATGATGAATATATGAGTAAACTAATGTTTATCTAAATAATGATTAGATGATCTTATGTGTACTATTCTAAAAATGATACTGTATTATTTCCATTTCTACACATAATACACAATTGAATTCCTTTTTTTTTTTTTCATATGTCATAGCATCGGCCGGGAGGCGAACCCGCAAACAACCGTCTACAAACAACTTCTTGCTTGCAAGGCAGCTGCGCTGACCTCTCGGCTAACAACGCTTGACAACAATTGAATTCCTTTTTATCAATGATAAATTAGTTCTATGGTATTTTAAAATCTATTAAAAATTGAATAGTTCTTTTAATTAATTATCATAAAAGTTGTATTGTGGCATCTTAAATGTTTTACTTTTATACATGATTAATTTGTATTATGAAATAATACGATTATGTAAGATGTAATTATTTTGAAACATGTAAAACAGCCGTTATTCGTCTTTTACTAAATGGAATTTTATTTTATCAAGAATGCTATCATTAAATATTATTAATTAGAAGAAAGTTATTCAGTTCTCTCTTATCAAATTTATACATATATATTTTCGTAGATTTATTGCTTATTTGTACTAATTACAGATTAATGATCAATTCTAATTTATTTATTCATTTTATGTGATTCCAAAAGATCACAACATATATTTAAAACCTATATTTGTTTAGTGTTTAAATAAAACCAAGAAAGTATATATTTGAGGGTAATTTTAAAAAGAGATTAAAAAAAAAATGACTTAAATAAAATTCTAATTTTTAAATCTTGCACAATTTTTTTTGACGTTAATAATTTTCACCTACAATGCATTTCACTCATTATATCGGAATAAATAAAAAAAACCTTAATAAAACATTTAAAGTCCATTTTAAAACTAAGTCTAATATTATATAAATGAATTTTTAAAAGTAACTGAAAGAGTACTTTCATTATCCATCTCAGAGTTTTTTTAAAAAATGTCATTTACTTATTCATAGAAATTCCTGAGGTTTGTGAATTTCACAATAAAACGTTTATTTCACTTTGACATGTATATCATTGAAACATTCTAATAACTAATATTTTTTAATAGGTAAACATAATTGATTGTTAAGGTTTTTTAAAGCCAAATGTAAATGGCTGTTCAGGAGACAATCTTTTGCAGGAACTTTTATAAGCATTTAAAGCTTTCTTTTCATGCCTGCAGACATTTTCATTTATGACTGCTGGCCTTATTTTACTCTTTAATCTATTTTGATTGCAGTTTATTTATGATGTTGACTTTATTTTTATCAATTATATAATTTTAACTATAGTTTTGTTGTTGCTGTTATTATTGGTATTACTTAGCCATTCAAATACTTTTTTTTAGTTTCAGGGTTTTCGTGTTTGTTGCCTAGAAAGATTTATATTAGAGCTTGTTATTCAGAGTGGTATCGTCGAGAGATCTTTGCCTTATTTACCCACATATTTTTTTTATCTTCTTGACATGGGATTTATTTTGAACAAAGGATATTGGAGATTTCAAAAAAATTTATAGGCACTGAAATATTATCAGTTCAGTTTTATTAAACACTTTCTCATTGGCTAATTCCCCCCCCCCCCCAGAAAATATATTCTAATCTAATAAATAATTGCTACTCTACCCTACTTTTTTATAATTTTTTTTTCCATGTGGGAATATCCAAGTTTAATATTATCTGGAGTTTACCATTAATTAAGAAAATTAACTAAGTTTACAAACAAAATAATTGCAATTTTAACTTTTATTTCTAATTTCATTTTTAGACTTGCTATTGTTAATAATTTGCTTTTAAGACTAGATTAAAACTTTTTAAATAAATTTATGAGAGCAATTTAAATTATTTACATGAATTTATCTGAGAATGACTTACTCTTAACTTACAATTTTTAAAAGAAAGATTTTTATTAATTGAATTTTTATAATCTATTTGTTAAATATATATTATTATGTTAAATTTAAAAATTATTATTTTAAATATTTATTGAAATAATTACTTATAACAAAACTGCATATTTTTACATTTTCAATTCTATGGTTACGTAATATTTCTATATGTATTCATTTATATATATTTATTCACTTACATATTGAATTTTTATACTATTTGTACCTAATGAATCTAATTTTATTTCTTCCTGAATTTTCAGATCATTTATAGCTTCCTAATTTATATACTATGTTTATCAGTTGCTGTTTTACAAACACCAGAAATTAATATATATATATAATCAAACTAATATTTACAGCATTCATAAATATTATTTATTCCATCCACAGTTAAATACATCAGTATTTTATATACTTGTTTATTATATATACATTCATTATCAAATATTGTAACTGTCATATCTGACCTTGCCTTCAGAAGTGGACTATTCCAGATTCCTTGCCTGATCAGCTAACATCCGGTTGCTATCCAATGGTGACGAATCCTTCATTGGGGTTTGCACTCCAAATCTGAGTGTTCCCAATAAGGTAAGGGATCTGACAATAAATTGTCAGCCTTTTTGGAGGCAAGGCAGAGAGCGTTAAATTGTCAACCTGAATGACTGAATGTGCACTCCAGTAAAACCTCTACCTACAGCAAGGGTGTCTTCACTATGCCTACACAATGAGACAAGTCTACCTAGGACTGGAAACTGCTACAACTGCAGTCAACTCAAGGCAAGCTGTCTAAGTGCAGCTGGAAGAGTCTGAACTAGAGCTAACTCTAGGCAAGATGTCCTGTACAGCCAGAAGAATCTTACTTGAACTCGCAAGGCAGGCTAATCAGATATCTGAAAGTTCCATTGCCCAGTATGACTATCTCATCATTAATTGTATAAACTATTTATTATTGATTAATTAACATGTGTGTATTTGTAACTAATAAATTATACATATTAATTGTTGAGTAGTCTATCATTACTTTTTCTGTTGGTTTGGAACTGAACCTGTAAATCAACCAAACACAACAGTAACATATCATGAGTGGTGAAAACTCATAGAGATAAGAAAATAGTTAAAATTTCTATATAGCTTTTGCCAAAAACAATTTTATAGCATTAAATATTTGTAATAATAATACTGTGCCACCATTTTGTCTTCTACCAGCAAAGATATCTCATTACTTTCTAAAGATATTAAGTTGTATTTTATGACAGAGACTAAGTTTTATACTTAATAATATCTTTTTGTAAAGTGTTACAATCTAAAAAAACCTAAATCAAAAAAATAATGATTTCTAAAAACATGAGATAAAAAGAGAGAGAGAAAAAAGTAATATCATTTAAACTGAAAATTTTTTTTGAAAATCTTTTTGGGAGTGAAAAATGTTCATAAGTATCATATTCCTTCAATAGTATTCTTAAAAATATGATATCTCATTATAAATTACAAACATTTTTTTCATATGACTAATCTTAAGCAATTTAGATATTAATGTAACTGACAAAGTAAATTTTGATAATCACATCATAAACATAGAATTATTAAATTTTGTACATTTGATAAATAACATTAAATTATTTTAAAGATTAAATATAACTACTTTTTATAGATAGTAATTTTTACCACATGAACTTTGAACTTACAATTTAGATATTATTATACTTCATAAAATAAACTTGATAATTTTACAGTAAAAATGGAAATATTACATTTCATATTTTTGAAATAAAACTTTAAATTATTTTAAATATATTACCATTTTACTTTCATCAATTTTTACTACATGTATGAAATTTGAATTCCTAAACACATATGCATTAATAACATTATTACCTTTTTTTTCTATCAATTCATCTACTTTACAAAGAATATCTTTTTCCAAAGACATCAGAAAAAATGTAATACTACTTCAGTAATCATTTCTACTAAACCAGTCACTTCAAATGCCCTGGCATCAGTTATATGTCAAATATTTTTGGACATTAAAATTCCCCAAAATATAGGAAATGTAAGTCTAAGCATATTTTAAGATGCATGGAGGTGGTTCAGGTGAAATGTATCATTAGGATAGAGATAATTTTGAAAAAAATGTTCTTAAATAAAATAGGTGTTTATAAATTTAAATTATCATTTTGTGCACTGATTGCATACCCATCTTAATACTAGAGTGGGATAAAATGTTATTAATTTTATAAAACTTATTTTTAAAATGTTAATAATGGATTGAATTTTCCATCATTAACACTGATTCAAGCTTCCCAGGTAATGATATAAATTTGAAGCAACAAAATTCCTACTAATATTTCATTTATAGATATAGATTCCAATACTTTTATTAAGACCTATTATGTAGAAGTTGAAAAACAACAGAACTAATGACCTTAAACTAATAAAATTAATTGAAATGAAGTTATTACTTAGGATAATTAAAAAATGAATTTCAACAATAAAAATAAATTTTACTCATTACTTTTGTAAAATAAAATAAGTGCAGGCAATATGCATTTGTTTTTTGTTTTTCCAAATACAAATTTTCTCAATAATTCAATAACATGGTTTTTCTACAAAAATTTTTTTGTTCATAAAATAGTGGAGTTCTTATGCCTACTATATTTTGTTCCAAAAAAGACCCTTAATGTATGATGTGAGGCAATGGATATTTTGCTTGTTTACAATCCTTTATATAAGAACTTATAAGTGTACATACATGAATTTAAAGCACTCTTAAATACAGTATATAAAAATACCCAAATATTTTAACTTACACATAAAAATATGCATATACATCTATAATATGCTATAATATAAAAATGAGTGCAATAATACACTTTCATATTAATTAGAATTTTTTTAAAAATATATTGTATTTAGAATCAAAAAATTTTAGTGTGTGTGTGGACATTTGTTAATGATCTATTTAATTTCTATTTATTGAATGACTGAATTAAAAAAGAGTCAACAGATTTTTTTTTTTAAATAGAAAATACAGCATACAATTAACTATTATTAAAACATTTTAAAGTAGTAAAAACAATTATTTTTTGTGTGCTTCATCTTAATTTTGCAAAGATCCCCCCCCCCCACTTTTATCATTGAAAGATTTTAAAAAAGAAAAATTTTAAATAAAAGCTAAAAAGCAACCATTTTTTAAAAAATTAGCAAGCGTCTATAAAAAGTTTAAATCAATATATATATAAGCAATAGCAATGAGAATTCTTTAATTAGTATAAGTTAGAAAAAAAAAGTGTACTTAAGCACTTAATTATATATATATTAAAAATAAATATCTACATATACATTTTGCAAATAATAGGTTGATAAAAACTAATGGTGATACAATATCTAATTGATAAATTGATATTAGGCTATTATTATTTCAAACACATTGTTTGTACTGGCTAGAAGCTTCAATATAAATTAGAAAAATTAAATTTTATTTTGTTAAAAAAATGTTCATATTTATGGCAAAAGCAGTGGATAAATCAGTTTCATATATACTACCATTCTCTGACTATCTATATGCAATAGAGAAAGTTGGCCTTTTAGATTTTATTAATTTTATCTCTGTTTCCACTATGATGCTGTTTTGCATTTGAGTAACCTAACTTATTATTTGTGTTTGTGAAAACTAATGGAAACTCACTACCCTGGGTGGTTTGGTGCAGTTGATAGAGAATCAGACTTAGGTTCAGGAAGTTGAAAAATTAATTATGCCTCTTATAGGCCTGGCTCTTGAATTTCTTAAGAACTCCTAAATAATAAAGCTATATGCCTTTATGGAAACTTACTATTCATCCCTGTGATAATTGTCATTTATGAACATTTTATTGTCTGAAAATATCTTTCTAAATAAATAATTATAATATGTCGTTAAATCTATATAATATAAAGCCTGAAGTAGTACTATACAAAACATCAAAATCCAGAATTAACCTAATTCAATTTGAACATTAGCAATTAAACTTAGAAAAATAATGTAGTGGCATACACCTCTAACTATTATCCAAACTCACTTATTTCAACTATATTTAGCTATATTTATTTTCACATGAACACCATTTCCTATGCATACACAAGCTGCCCATAGAATGATGGTGATTATGGTTTTTAAAAAACAAAAAAAATCAAAATATACTGCTACTGAACTGGGATCATATCTATGTGACGACACCCACAAATGACTTGGATTGAAAAGGTATTTTCATCTTTGGCTCATAATTTTATAGTTAACCAAATAGATAAAACATGGATTCTGGAGGATTTCATTAGATCCTAAGATTTAGGTGCAGTGCTTTCAGATTCAAGGCTTCTCATTGATAGAAGCCACAAGCTAGAAACTACTCTGGAGATATTGTATAAGTAGGCACTAGATAGCAATTTTATGCACAAACTTTCTTGCATCCATTGATTACTAAGGCTTGTACTGAATGGCACTATTGTATAGAGATTTTGGTACTGTATGTTTATTTCCCTGTTTTGATATTCTAGTATTGTGAGTATGCAATACACTCAAACAATCTACACATTGGCAAGTGCACATATGCAAGGCAAATTATTAACTTTATTTTTATATAATTTTGCCAAATACTTAGCTTTTAAATCTTAATATGTAATACAACAAAAATAATTATTAGTTTTCTACAAAAGTTTTATTTAACTAGATAATTTTAAAAATAAGGAATTGCTTTACTGATATAATATACCATTGGCATTATTATCAATAACGATTACCATTCGCAAAACAAGTATGACCATTTCAATTCCATGAGAAAAATAGGAAGGCCAAAAATATGTATTAGGAATGAGTTATATTATTACTATACAAATTAATCCATAGATTATAAATATAAACATCACATGATCACCATGCACAAACCTTCTGGCATCCATTGATTACTCTAGCTTGCTGTGTGTGGAAGTACATATAGTGAATTTTGCCTGATTGTTTGTTTAATGTTTTGGAAAGCCATCTTTTAACATCTGAAGAAAACTCTTTTTTTAAAAGATTTAAATACTGTGTCTAATTATATCTATTCACTATATTCTATTCTCATCCATATCTTAAACAAAATCTGTTTCTCCCATAAAAGCCATACTCAAGTAAATATTTTTTAGAAACTCTTATATCTTTCATTCATTTGATATGTGTGCTAAGATGTGCTTTTATAATAATGGACTCTATGATATCACTGCCAGCATGTTAAGAACATATTGACTGATCTTGTGATTTTACCATTGTATTTTTATAATTACCCAGCACTATTTGTGTATTTGGCTTTAGTTAAAATAATTATTCCATACCAGCATTCAAATGTCTTTATAATATTATTAGTTAGATTTTGTGTTTTATAAAAGAATAAATGAAATTAATAAATATAAAAATAGATTTGATGGAAGCATAAACTTTATATATACCAAAAAAATTACAACTCTCTACCACTTTACATTTAATATTTGCACTAAGAGTTCTTTATTGCTTTGTTAGGCAGTTATATATTGTATTCATGATTTACCAATAGACATCGATGCTTAGTGACACCATCAACAGTAAGTAGCATTGGATTGTGCAAACACATCCAGTGATAACTTTTATTTCTCTCATAGTACATTAAGATAATGAATTAATTTCAAACCCCTGAGATTTTCCAGACAAACTAACTTGTATGTGTATCTGTCATTGGGTCAGAATTTAAATATTTCAGTAACCTCAGCTATGTGCTAACTGTAGGAACTTTTGATCTTTTGGGGAAAAAAGATAGTATAAATAAAAAAAACCCATGTATTTTTGTCAGCAAGATTGTAACTCACTCTATGACTTTATTCTAAAGCCATCTATTGTAAGCATAAATAATTATTGGATGGTATATTGTAGTATCAAATGACTCTCTTTTGCAAAATTTATTAAAACATATAGATGTTGATTTAATGTCATAACTACACAGTTTTAGGAATTTGGTTTGAAATAATATCTGGTTTCTTTGATTACTCAAGCTTGCAATAGATAGCTCTATCATAGAATTGTAGAATCACTCTATTTCAATTTTATGTCAATAATTGTTTAAACAAATCTTGAATTTAATATAACTTAACCATTTTAAGAGTTTAAAGTATTAATGTGAAAAATGGTTGGTAAAACTGATGCAAATGATGCTTTAATGTGGGATATTAGGTCAGAATTGTTGATAAATATATTCAATTATTGTTCATTATTTTGTAGTTGAATTTGTTTATATATGTGATAATTGTGCTGAGAAAATAGATTGCTACTTCTAAAAATACATATGTCAAAAGGTATCATGATTGAGTGATAAAAATGCTTTTATTCATTATCTGTGGTAATTAATCTTATCCATTAAATTTATATATTATTACAATATATTGTTTTAAGTTTTACTACAACAATAAAGCTTTTTATACACAAAAGTTCAAAAACACTTTAAACAATCTAATAGTGATTTTCTTAACACTTTAATATTCTACTGCTGAAAAATTTGTCTCTACTATAAAAAAAGTGTTTCTATCAAATTTTCTAATGTCAAATTAAACTTTTCTTTAGGGGTATTTGTTACTTAACTATCATTCCAAATCAAGATCTTTTTTTAAGGAAGCTCAACTACAAGTATTTCATTAATAATAGAATTATAGCACAAATGTTAGACTTTCTGAAAGGTATTAGACAAATCTCTTTTACCATAGTTATCTAGATATATTTGATTTCCCCCCAAAATAATTAGATATCAATAGATTCAAGGATATGTCCAACCAATGTGCTTATCTGTTTCATAAATATAAGACTAAATTTCTCATGCAGGTTTTAGTTCAAGGTAAACTGTAAAAATCACAGACAAACAATGGGAGAATCAAAATATATATCTACAAAAGAAACCATGTCCTGTTGAAATTTTGTATAATAAATAAATAAGAATAAAGATTAGAAATTAAGATTACTTTAAAAAATAAATAATAATAAATTGTAGAATCTCTTGTTATAGAAGCTATATACTATGGTTAATATTAAATTAAATAAAATATACTAATATAGTGTTTAAAAAGTAAGGTAGCACTCAGTAATCATATTAAGTATTTCAGTCACTTTGAATCCGGATACTTGATATCTTCAGTAATAGGGAGAAATTTTCTTACTGAAAATTTGGTGCTATATACTTCATATATTAGTTTGTAAAAGCAATTTTCACGTTTTAAAAAAAATTCATACTATATATTTCAGATTTTGAGTTGAATATATTTAAGAAACAAGCTTTTAACTGAAATCAATTTAATATAATGGCAGTTGTAGCAGATCATTTTGTTTAATTACCCATCTCAAACAAATGTATATCAATAATCAGAATATCGTTTATGATAATAATAGATCTTACATATTTGATATGTAAAGTTTTTAATTAATTTTTGCTATACAGATAATAAAACAAATTTATAAATAAAACGGTACATATATAACAAATATATATATCTTACTATTTGTATCCGGGATGGTTTCAACATCTTCACATTTTGATAAATTTTCTATTCCATCTTCTGGTGGGGGACTAACAATAATTTTTTGATTTCCACAACTGATTTGAACTTGATTAGAAGGAAGATTATCTTCTGTCACTGAATTGCATTTTGGCCTCAGAGTGCTTGGCGTACAACCCATTATTATTTAACATATTATATTCAAAATAATAAAAGTTCTAAAGTTTTATAAAAACATACATGAAACTTTTTTTATTTAATCATGTAGTTGTCTACAAAACTTAAAATCAACTTTTTGACCCAAGAACCAATAAATATTTACGTCGCTGGGCTTTTGCTTGTTGCTATGGTAACGAAAACTAAGAGACTCGTAAGGAATCTTTGCCATTTCATTTACGACCATTCGAAATGTAGTAATGCATTAAGTAACACGCGTTATTGGAACATTCTAAAGTTAAATAACAAAAACTTTTTTTTTATAGTTTCATTTTAAGTTAATGTTTTTATAGTTTTCATCGTTGCTAAGAAAATTCAATTTTGCCTCCATTTATTATTCTGTGTATATAGGGAAAAAATACTGTAATTGTTAAAGTTTATAATGCAACTGTACAGTCCTAATAAAAACTTATTTACCATAATACGAAAAATCACTTGATCTATTTAAATATTTTTGGTCAGATATTAAAAATCAGTTTTCAAGCAGAAAAAAACAAAGCAAAAACATAGCGCACACTTTTATATACTCTATGCATAGGAGTATATATAATAAATAATGACAAAATCTACCAACAGTGTATGAATGCTAATTTAACCAGAGATTGAAAATTAAAAAATATTTTTGCCAAAAAACAAGCTATAATGGGATACTCTATAAATTAGTATTAATGTTTATAGATCCGGATAAGTAGGTATTATGAATTTACTTTAAAATAAATATAAATTTAAATATTCTGACATATATATATATCTTATACAAATTGTCTCCTTAATAAAATTAACTTAGCACAAGTAAGGCAATTACTCCTCGCAGATGAAAGCCACATTGTACTATTTTTTGTTTTTGCAATCTGTGCATTAGTAATCATTTGAATAAGCCAGATTAATGTTGGATTTTTTATTCTCTAGCTATAGTATTAAAAATAGCATGCTTAATTGGCAATGAACTATCAATGGACTGGGGGGGGGAATTCTATACCTGCTTGTGATTTGAAAAAATTTCAAAAATTTTTTTTCTTACAAATTGCCAATAATAATATCACATGATCTCCTCTATGTTTTCTCATATACTTCCAATAGCAGTTATATTCATTCTACTCTAGAGCCATCTATTGTAAGCTTGAGTAATTAATAGGCAGATGCTATAGTGTTATAAAATCCTCAATTTCAAACCAGTTTTGAAATTTAAAAAAAAAGTCATAAGATTTTAAATCCAGGTTACTTTACTTGGATTGCTATATATTTCATATTAACTTAAATAAGGTAAAGAGATAAAATATGACTACTAAGTACGTGTGCGTTAGTTCTAGTTGTGAATCCTAGATTTCCCTGATGAAGACAAAAGTCAATTTAGAGAGGGATATTTTATGTCAATCTTATGCCCATTGTTTACTCAAGTTTATAGTAAATGGCTCTAGATCGTACATTCTTTGTTGATCTGCTTTCGTCTCATATTCAGTCTTTTCAAAAGTCTTTTTTTACTTTATTCTTTTTTATTTTTACCAAGACCATGTTAAACTTATGTTAACCCAACTTTAATTTTTTTTTTTTGTTTTGATAGCAATCATCTCTTCAGCAACATTATTTTTCCAATTGTATGTACCTGCCATCACATTTTATTCATAGACATAAATATTTATTTAGTTAACTGACAAATGCCTCAACTTCATTCTTACAAACCAAACCTGTTCTTACATAGAGGTAAAACTCTTCATACAGTAGTGCCATTCAGTGCAAGCCAGAATAATCAATGGATGCAGAAAGATTTGTATATAAACCCTTATCTAATACCTACTCATCCAATATCCCCAGATTAATTTCTAGCTTGTGGCAAAAATCAGTGAGGAGCCTTGGATCTGAGAGCACTGCATCTAGATCTTAGGATCTAATGCTTCACTCCCGCAGCATATGTTCTTTTAATATTAATACTACTTTTTTCATTTTACCTTTCTATTGGAATACTTTTTGGTGGTCGTTGATCTTTAATTACTGGGTGGGAGGTCTTGTCAATATTTAATTATGGGTCACCAATCAATGTTTTATGTGTTCTTTTTCCTGTAATATTGGTCTTGCTTAATTTATTCTAAACTTGTCTTTTTATAAGTTCACAGTCAAAACAAGTTTCAAGTGAATTGAAATTTATCCGAAATGACATCTCAATTCATAAAATTTATCCACACATTATTCCATATTGTCCAAGATTAAAAACAATATTACATTATATAAGTCTTCTACAGTGTTTATGTGTACGTTAAATCTGCCAATAAACATTACATGATCACCATTTCTTATGCTTGCTTATAACTGTTATTAAAACAGAAGTGATGAAGGCCACAAGCCAGAAACTAGTCTGGGGATATTGGATGAGTAGGCACTATATGGGGATTTGGCATCCATTGATTACTCTGGCTTGCATTGAGTGGAAATACATATGGAGAGTTTTTGCCTACTTTAAATCTGCTGTACTCAATGTATTTTTGAGTACCCAATATATCAACAGACATTTCATGTCTAAAAAAAATAAGCACTTCAGTTTATGATTTATGAACAATATTGCTTGAAAATAAAAAAAACAATCATTTTTAGTAGACCTTCCTTAAACAATTAATTTCACTTTAACAAAAAAGGCACATCATGTTATCAATGGTTGTGCTCTTATTTGAGCTAATTTTATTGTATATAAAATAATTGCCAAGTTGCACTAGTCCGACTTCATTATTTATTTATCAATTTCAATGGCATATAGTTTTTGACAACTGTAATAATTTATTTTCATTATTACGTTTTATAGCATTCTTAATGGTACTCCTCATATACCATTACTCTTAAAAAATATATATGCCTTTCTAAAGCATTTGTATCTAGCAGAGTTATTCCATATGTCTCATTACTGTTTGGTATATACTTAGATTTTTAAAAAAATATATAATGTTTAAGGGTCAATCCTGAAATATGACAATGTGGTTAGAGCTATCTATGTGATTATATGAATTGTTATTGGCATCATGAAGAGTAAAATTGCAATACATCTTTAATAAATGAGTTAATGTTTTTTATCTTTGTAATTGAGTCAATGGGTCTAATGATCTGACTTTATGTACCAATATACCTTTTATAAAGATGTTTAACTTTTTAAAAGTAGATATTGAAAATTGTATGTGCAAATCTGAAAATACAGAATATTATTTATCATTTGGTTAGAATTGTACATACCAACAAAGCAACACATGACATCCTCTGCTTATATTCAACAAATATTTATAAAAGAGTAATTATTCAGCCTTGGTGGAAGAAGCCAATACCAGCAATAGATTTAAGCCAACATTAGTAAAGTGTATTTAGTATTCATCTGTACAAATTTTATTATGTCAATAAATATATTTTTAAAATAAAAATAATTAGAAAAGAAGAAATGTTAAAATTGGATATGTGAATAGGCATTGTGGTAGGAGATCAGAAAAGTAACTGGAATTAAATGAAGCAGTTAAAAATGAAGACCTTGAGGTACTAGCAATAGTGGAAAAACATCTAAGAGAAGAAGAAGAACCTATACTGGAAGACACGATATGGCAGGGTATAAATAAAAAAGAAAAAAGGGGTGGTGGTGTAGAAATTATGTCCAAAAATATTTAAATATTGTTAAATGTCAAGAACATTTGTGATTTGAGATACGGTTAGGAAGACAAGAATGGATAGTGGCTATAATGTATATAGCCACTGGAGATAGTCAAACTATAATGGAGTGGAACAGTAGCATATATAAATGCCTAGTTAAGGATACACACAGTTTCAAAGAAAAGGGGAAGAGAATAATGGTTATAGGGGATACGAATAGGCTTATTGAAGAAATTGATGATGTAGGTAATAAGAATGGACAGCTTTTGAAGAATTTTTGCCAGAGAATGAATTTGAACATTGGAAATTTATCAAATATTTATGAGAAACAATACACATGGGCTAGAAATAATATTTTCCACACAATAGATTATGTATTAGTAGAGAAATAGGGAATGAATAAAGTATGGAGAATTAATGTATTTGATAATGAAAAGGGAGTATATAATAGTGATCATAACTTCTTTATAATAGAAATGGTTAGTAATGTGATGGAAAATGATAATAAAAGTAGAAAGTATAGTGAAAGATGTGGATGGAGAGTGAATGATAATAATAAGTTAGAAGACTATAAAATAAAAGTTGAAGAAACCATGGAAGAGTTGGTTGGGAATGAGTATAAGGACTGGTGTGGTGAATTAGAAAGAGTGGAAAATAAGGTTTTAGGTGAGAATATTCATAAGAATAAAAGCAATAGGAAAGTGAGAGTTAGTAAAAATGTAAAAGAGATGAAAAAGGCATGCAGAGAATATAAGTGTGCTATTAAAAACAAAGAAAGTGAAAAAGATGTTAATGCTAAATGGGAAAAGTATAGAAAAAAGATGGCTAAAATATATAATTATATAGAGAGAATAAAATTGAATAGTAAATTGTTGAAGAATATTAATAAAAGTGGAAGAGATGGGAGTAAAAAATTTTGGAAATACATTAAAAGAAGGAATGTAGGGGAGATAGGAATAGTATTACTAGATGATGAGGTTTTAGAGTGCAGCTCTATAGAAGAATAAGAGATAATCTTAAATAAATATGTAATGGATATAGAAAAGAGCACATAGTAATGGGAATATTAGGTTTATAGAAAGTGAACTAAATAAGATAGGTAAGATATTGAAAAGTGGAAAGGGAAGAGGTTTGGATAGATGGGCAGCAAAGATGGTAATGAATTTAGAACATAGGGCAAAATTAAAATTGTTTAATAAGATGGCACAGAAGAGAGATTTTTCAGGTAATTGGAGTAATACAAGAGTAAGGCTACTATTTAAAGAAAAGAATAAGGATCACAGGAAGTTAAACAATTATAGACTGATAGCACTAATGTCAATGCTATATAAAGTTTTCTCATACATGGTGACTGAAAGGGTTGTAAAATGGATGGAAGAAAATAATATAATGGGAGAAATGCAAGATGGTTTTCGATCAGATAGGTGTATAGGAGATAGTTTATTTGTAGTTACACAACATTTGGATATGAGTAGGAATACGGGTAGGCAATTATATATGTGTTTTATAGATATAGAGAAGGCATATGATATAGTAAATGGAAAAAGATTATGGTCAAGTTTAGTAAATTTGGGAATGGCTGGAGCTTTAGTGGATATTATTAAGAAATTCTATAAAATTAATTACTATAGCTATCAATTAGGGAATATAAAATCAGTTAAAGTTGAAAATGGGGTGGGACTAAGGCAAGAATGCCCTATGTCACCTATTTTGTTTTTGTTGTATTTGAGAGAAATGGAGAGTGCAATAGAAAGACTAGGAAGAGGGATAGTGATACCATTAATAGGTGGCAAGGGAGTATATACATTATCAGATCTTTTATTTGTGAATGATGTCATTTTGTATGAGAAAGAAGGGAAGTTATGCTGAGGACATGTGCAAGGGTTGGTAAAGAGATGGAGATTAAATTTAGTGAATAAAAATCAAAAGTAATGATGCTTAGTACTGGGGAAATAAAAGGCAGAGAATTTTTATTGGAGGATATAAAGTTAAGTGTGATGAATAAATATAAGTGTGATGAATAAATATAACTATTTGGGAATCATCTTAAGTAATCAAAGACATTATTTGGATGAATGGGAGAAAAAATTGATAAATGAAGCAAAGAAAAAAAAGGGATTGATAAAGAAATTAAGTGTTCTCATATAATAAGTATGATGTAGCTACAATTGTATGGGAGTGGTAGTAGCAGGGTTGACATATGGTAATGATGCATTATATGTTAGTAAAGGGGTATTAGATTACTTAGAAAAAGTACAAAGAGAAGTAAAAAGACATGCATTAAATGTAGATGTGTGGATGGCAAAGGAGGCAATTCAAGGTGAAATGGGATGGCCAAGTTTTTATATGAGATGCAAAAAGCAAAATGAAAATGTTCAGTAGATTGCAGTTTATGGATAATAAAAGAATAGCCAAAATAGTATTTGATTGGGTTATGAATAAAGGGCAGACAACAAGATGGGTGAGAAAGGTAATGTGATATGCCGAAGATTTGGATAAAGAATTTATGTCAGTATACTTATACAAAAGATGGGATGATTGTGTTAGGAGAATTGTTGAATGTTATAGTATTAAGGAATGGAATAGAAGAATAGATGCATTAATAAAGACTAGGGAGTTGGAGAGATAGAGAACTAGTATAGAGAGTAAAAAGAGTTTAAATATACTGTATATAAAAGTAAACAGAATATTGGGTGAGAGTTAATTTATGATTATAGCAAAAAAAATAGTTTACTGTTTAAGGTTCGAACAGGATTTTTAGAAACAAAGGAATATACACATAAATGAAAAAAATGTGGGTGATTTAGTCTGTAAGTTGTGTGAGGAAGGCATAGAAAATATTAAGCATCTTTTAAATGAATATAAATGCATGAAAGCAGAAAGGGTACAAATAATGAAGTTGTGGAAGAATAAATATAAACAAAGCAATTATACAGAAAGTGGGTTATTGTTTTTTATGCTGAGTTTGGGAAAAGATAAGGGGGATTTAGATATAAAGGCCATGGAGTTGACAAAGATAATGTTGTGGAAATGGAATGGAACAGGATATGGGAAAACTTAGGGTAGGGAATGGAAAGGGAAGTTAAAGTGGCTAACAGGTTTTTCTGGGCATAGTTGCTGAGAGATTCCTGACTCCATATAAGGTGAAGTCACAGGGCATCACATCATCACAGTACCCATTACAATAAATTAGATTTTCTCTCAACTTTTATTATTACATTTCACTTAAAAAGAAATTAGCTGGAATACACTAATCATTAACATAGGTTTATTTTAGATATAAGATATAATTATATCATCAAATATTTTCCATTGCCAAATGAAAATCCTACCAAGAGTGATAGAAGTTGGTCCATTTTTTTTAAATATGTATCGTACTTGTTAATATAAAGACTGAATTTATAAAAAAAATTGTTTGAACACTTTATAAAAGATAGAGTGAGACTAAATGCTAAAGCAGAAGCAGTATGTAAGACATTGGTATTTAAAAATGTAAAAGAAACTACAAGACATCTTCTTTAGTCATTCCTCAAAAATAAGGCTAATGGAATTCAAGTACTATAAGCTTTACTATATATATATAAAATACCTAGAAAAGACAAATATGTGCAGCTTTTGAAGCAGCAAAAGATTGCCATCATGATCAGCTATTCACACATTATTTAAATGATATTATTTTAAAACATAATGAATCACATATGACATAGGAGCACTCAAATCATTTACAAAGTCCTACTACTTATCTAAATACATCTCATCAAAACATAGAATAAGATTTCATCAAGTGGATAAGAAATCCATAATAGTAATGACTGGTGCATAAAAAAATCACCAGTATCTATATAGTAAAAAATTTAAATTGATAGCTCCTACTTTCTACACAATTATGAGTTAGATGCATACAACAATTTATTATAAACATGAAAAGATAGGAATGTTGTTGATTTATCCTGAATACCAATTAAACATAACATTTCTGATCCAAAATAACATAAGTTTTTAAAAATGCTTTCTAAATTAATTATCAGCAAAGCAGAAGAATAGTGATTATCAAATCTTCAAAAAATGGACTGAAGAATGGCTGGTTAATGATCTAATGAAGTACCAAAAGCTCTGGGTATATCATGAAACCTTTACCATAGTATATCATGATGACATGACAATTCTAAGACAAGCCAAAAGATGTTATGTAAATGGATAGAAACATTAACCATGTATTCTGTTTTATGGTTTTTTCAGAAGATATCTATGGTCCCTAACAATATCTCATGACTTAGAATCATAGATATTCTGTAGCACATTTTAATGTATTATAAATACTCATTAATCTTTACATAAAATTTCAAACATTGACCTTAGCCATCAGAACTTTGGAATTGCATATATGTATATCATGCTCAATGATTCTAGAACAAATTAACTGCTTTTCCTGCTAATGTTTATTCATAGTATATAGAATGCTTCTTAGTGGCAAACACATCAACCACTGAAAAAAACTCTTTGATCAGATATTTACATACAACAGAAATTCAAAGAACCTAGTTATGGAGTAGAATTGTTTTTATGGCTGAAATATTTGAAACTGAATGACAGAAACATTGATCATGTAAAAAAAAAAAACTCTATAATAAAAAGGTAAATGGAATGATTGAAAAAAATGATCAAACTTCAATAATACAATTAAAAAAAATGGAAGGCATTAATGAGCAAAACGTTTAGACTTTGTGGCTAATTATTCCAATGTATAAATATATAAAATGTGCTAAAACACATGAGCACACAAAGTTGAAGACAAAAAAATCTTAAATACTGTAGATTGATATAAACTAAATATATGTATCTAAGTATGTGGCTAAGCGCTTTTGAAAGTCGGGATCCTCATATTCAAAGCCATTTTGTGAATAAATAGGTTGGTTAAAAGCAATGCAAATTTATGTAAATGAGGTAGTTAAGTATTCCATTTCCTGGAGATCTTATAAACCAATAAACACCACATGGCAATACGTATAGAGATTTTTACCTGGAGATCTTATAGCAAGAGTGCTGGTCCATAGAGAAAACAGAGATCTGCATTATAGTATGATAGTTAAACCCCTTGAGATCCGAGGCTTTACTCACCCGAAATCCATGTCACCTACTGCACATAAATTTGCAGGGCTCAATGCGTTTTTATTTAGAAATCAAAATTTATGTAAATTTGAAGCCGATAGAAAGACCAACATCGCAATTTATATAAAAGATTTGCTTAGCGTAGGTTTCAGCTACAGATTAATTGCAAAGAAAATTAAGCAATTTCACAGTAAACTAATAGCTAACCACAAAAATAAGGATAAGCCTCAAATTACCCTCCCTTATATTCCCAAAGTATCACAACAGATAATAAAGACTTTAACTGGGGAATTTAAGGTTGGTTTTTGTACTCCCCCTAATTCTAACAGACTCATTAATAATTCAAAGGATAGAACTGACCCATCTCAAACACCCCAGGTGATTTACAGCATGGCATGTCCACAGGCCGGATGCAAAGCCATATATTATGGGGAAACTAAGGCCACTGTTCACAACAGAGCTGCTCAACACTTGTATACCTATAGAAGAGCAAAAAAGAACAGCGATAACTTTTCAATATTTCTGGAACATGAAAAGCAGACTGGCCATGTGTTCAAACCAGGCAACCCCAGGATTGTATGCCCTGAAACCAACGACTGTAAAAGAAAGATCAAAGAGGCATACTTTATTGTTTGCGACAACAATTCTATCAATAGACGCGACACATGTTTTTCCATTTCAAAAAAATGGTCAAACTGATTTGCATTTACATTTGCATATTTGTTATTTAATAACACTATGTAAAGATTTATTACTTTCGTCGGCCATGAATATGAGGGCAAACCTCGAAAGCGCTTGGCCCATTTAATAGTTTTAAGCGAAATTTGTTTTGTTTATTTGGAAGCTTCTTCGTCAGCGAGTAAATCGTTGTTAGGCTTTAGTGATAAAATAAACTTCCTTTATCTTTCTCTTAAGTTTGTGTTGCTCTCTGCAAATAACCACTGGGTCGTTAGGTTGGCAATCACTAGCAGACCCCTCTTGTAGTTCAGTTTTCACCCAGCACTGTAGCTCAACTGGTCATGATTGCCAACCTAAAGACCCAGTGGTTGTTTGCAGAGAGCAACCCAACCTTAAGAGAAAGATAAAGGAAGCTTATTTCATCACTAAAGATAAAACAACTCTATAAACAGAAAAGACTCTTGTTGTAAAATCTCTGGGAAATGGAATACTTAACTAATTATGTAAATTTGTATTGCTTTTAACCAACCTATTTATTCACAAAATGACTATGAATATGAGGACCTCGGCCCTCAAAAGCGCTTAGCCACATACTTAGATACATATATTTAGTTTATATTAATCTACAGTATTAAGATTTCTTTGTCTTCAGCTTTGTATGTTCATGCATTTTAGTACATTTTATATATTTATACATTGGAAGGCATTAATGTAGAATGAAGCAATATTTTATACCAATGCATTACATCAGGAAAATTTCCATTTGATTTATTAATTGGCCCCCCCAAAAAAAACATTTATCAACAAAAAAAAATTCTGAACAGCTAAAACAAAAGTTTTAAACAAAGAAAAAAAGCTTAGTACCTGACTTTATTAAAATAGCAAAAAAAAAAAAAAGATTTTTTGAAATAAAATTTTCACCGATCACTCACAATAAAGATTGAAAATGGTAATGTGATAAGAAGAATACTGTTATATAAATAGATATGATAAAAACATCATTAATGAAAAACAAGTTATCACACTATTGTGGGAAGAAATATTTCAACGAGATAATGATAAAAAACAACAGCAAATAATTAGAAGAAAAGTGCAAAGTAAAACTCTGAGAACATGACATTGAGTGATCAATATAAACAACCAAGCAAAAGAATATTAATAATTTGTATTAGTCATTTATTAGATTAGAGATTATTCAATAATGAATAATATTTCTGTAGTGTAATTTTCACTATACCACTCTCACACAAGATATAAACTGGTTTCTATCCAATTCCACAATGTTAAAAGTGAATATAAACCAGTCCTTACCTTTCTTATGAGTGATATAGTGAAAATTACACTTGAGAAATATTAACCAACCAAAAGATCATGAATATGAATAAAAAAAAACCTATAAAGATTACACTTTGCAGTGGCTTGCATAAAATAAAAAAAATAAGGAAATGCCAATGTTATAAGTTATGGTAACAAATTGCTAACTTTTACAATTTTTTAAAAGCATAACAAAAACTTTGGAACTATATAATTACTGTAAAGAGATATCTAAAATCAAGATTTTAAATGTACATTATTGTAGTTTCATAGATAAAGAGTACCACTTATATCTTGAGAGATTAAACTTTTAAGACAATATGCATATGCACAAAAATATGTTAACATATTTATCATATGAAAAGAAAATCACAACCATTATTTTCTATAAAAGTAAATCATTAAGCCCTATGGAAGATTTTTTGGTGTGAAATAATAATGTATTGTATTTACATGGGTAAAATGCACAGAAGAGTGTATTATCATTGTTTGCTTATATTATTTTTTTCAGAAGTTAACTCTCCATATAGTAGCACCACCGGTGCAAGCCAGAGTAATCAATGAATGAAATAATGTTTCTGCATAAAATCCCCATATAGTGCCTATTCATCCAATATTCCCAGACTAGTTTTCAGCTTGTGGTTTTCATCAGTGAGGAACCTTGGATCTAAGAGCACTGCACCTAGATCTTAGGATCTAATGTAACCCTCCATTGATTACTCTGGCTTGCACTGGTGGCACTATTGTATGAAGAGTTTAGCCTTTGTGTAAACAGCTTGTGTAAACATAAGAAATAGTGATCATATAATGTTACTTATTTTATTATTAGTATCAAAAAATATCTGAAATATATGTCCATTACATATGAATCTTCTAATATAAAATATTTGTTCACTACAAATCACATATCAGTAATTCTTTTATTGACACTCACTCATCATGATCATGGCTAATATAGTAATTTCAGTGTCACTATTATTACAAGTCATTTCCAGATTTAGTCATTCTTAAGCTATGATTAATACTGTAACCATTGAATTGGTCATCTTCAACCATTATTTAAGCACAAATCTCAAGTTCATCATAAATGTTAGGTTGACTTTTCTGTAGGTAAGCATATAAAGCAAATCGTTTTCACACACACACAAAATGAATAATTTGCATTTATTTGTGATTCAATATACAAAAAGGAATTTGTAATTAAATGAAAGACTGATATTTTGAGGGTCTTAAAGCAACTAAACAAGTGAAATTCCTAATATCAATTCTATATATTCTTGTATACATTATTATTACATGATCAATTAACATAAATGGTTTACTCATTAATAAGTATTAGCCAACATAGTAATTTTTATTAGTGTTTGTTTCTGGAAGACCAAAAAAACATCATGGTTTTCCTTCTCAAAGGTCTCATAATTCTTGACTGAGAAATAGATGAATTTTCTAAAAGTGGATGAATAATATATTCTTATTTTCTTTCATATTTGCAATCATATAAGCCCCCAAAAATATTTATCTCTCATATACAGAGGCCATAAATTGACTTCTGGTTGAAGACTGAAAGTAACAAATGGTAAGAAGCCTATATTATAATTAGTCTATTTGATGATGATCTTTACCTATCCTAATTGATTCCTTTCAAATGAACAAAGATTTCATAAATTGGAATAATTGTCTAATATTAAACATAACATTGTCAAAATTTATGAATTAGAATAAAAGATGAAGAGATAAATGATTTGAAAAGTACATGTTCTTAAATATGATGACAAAGAAATTGGAAGTACAAAAAGTTGAAAAAAAATACTGTGGAAATTGATGGTATATCAGGCAGTGGAAAAGATTAGTTATTCACTTTAATGAAAAATATCATATGAAAATAATTTCAAGTTCTCATTCTGATGAATAAGTGGAAGCTAAGAAATACTTTTGATCTGATAAAATATTTAAAAAATTACCATGGAATATTTTAATACAAGAACTGAAAAAAGATTGAAAGTTATTAAATTTAGATATGGGGACAAAAATGAAAAAGACATAAACTTCTAGGATGTGTTGAAAAACTATATATTAATAACTACTTTTTTGTGTGTGTGAAAAATCCAAGTACAAATGAACATGGAATCAGCCAAATGAAAACATAGCAGAATCAAATTATATTTTGACTAACAAAAAGTAGATCTATTATGTAAATTAACAGATTCAATGTACAAAATAAAATTGAAATAATCAAATTAGTTTATTGTTCAGGAATCCATAGGAAGTTTGAGCATCAGATAAGACATAATGATGCTGTGATCCATGAACTTTAAACTTAGTTTGCCACAGGTCACTGCACTAAATCATGCAGAAATAATGATAATTGATTAGTGAGATAGTTTATTAATGAAAAACAGAAATAAAAGGTAGTAAGAAAGATAGTATTAATTTATATACCTAAACTTCATAAATACTTCAGTGAATTTAAATTACAACTTACAAATTATTTGAAAATATTAAGAAACTTAAATAATGACTCAGACTTGAATGAGACCAATAAGAAAATAACAGCTATTCTACTAAGAACTACTACATATATTAAAAAAAAAGAAAGCATCAATTCACTGATAAAATTTCAATTAAGATAAAATAATATATGGAGAAAGAAAAAAATAGAAATTCATATAACATTACAACACAACCAAAAAACAAAATTTTACTAAAATTCTTCCACGGCTATGGTTTCATCTATTGACAAATAGACCTTGTCAAGTGAAATGCGATTAAACATACAACATATATATATACAAAACAAAATAGCCTTCCCATTATTCACTTCAAAAACCAACTTCATTTAACATTCTTTGGTTTTTGAAGTATATATGTTGTATGTTTAATTGAATTTCATTTGATAAGGTCTATTTGTTAATAGATAAAACCATGGATGTGGAAGAATTTTAATAAAATTTTGTTTTGAATTTGTATTGTAATGTTATATGAATTTCTATTTTATTTATAATTACTAGTATATCATTGGGAAGTGTTTAATTTTTATTTTGGAAAAAAAAAAATACAAATAAATATTTAAAATTGACTATTTAGAACAATTAAATATCTACAAAATGGTACAAAAAAAAAAAATAATGGCATAAAAATATATACCTGTCAATTAACAAAAAAAATACTATAGCAAAAATATATATATATAAAGATAATCTCATGAAGTCTAATTCAAAACAATTTGTCTTTCCTTATGCTAATTGTAATAACATTTGGTTTTAAAAAAAAATTATTTTATGATGATTTTCTAAGACATGCGGAGCTTGCTTTCAGTGCTATGATTCTGGCTTAGCATGCTCAGCATGTTTTGTAAAATCATCATAGACTTAAGCCAACTTTCATGAAGAATGTGGAAGAATTCTACAAAAATCAATACATCAATAAAAAAACGACAATACTTTTAAGAAGCTTCAACAATTATATCTTTTGAAATATCAAAAATTTTAAATGATATGGCAAGTTATATAATTAATTTTATGAGGAATCTAGAAAATAATTCAATTATAGATATTTGAAAAGCATATAAAAAAATTGAAGTTGTTGATAAAGCTATACAAATTGTCTTAATGGTAAAAATATACTCAACGATTAGATAAATACAGTAGTAACATTGATATTTAAGAAAAGTGAAAAAAATATTTAAAATCACAAACCAATCACTCCTCACTATCAGTTTAGTATAAGATTTTCACTATCATTACAATTCATCTACATAAAAACTGAACACAAAGCATCCAAAGCAAACAAGTTGCATTTAAAAGTAGTTATGATACAGCAGATCACATTTAAGTATTAAATAAAGTTTTAGAAAGGATCAATGCGCATGAATTATATTTATACAGAGACCTAACTCTCCATACAGTAGTGCCACTCAATGCAAACCAAAGTAATCAATGGATGCAAGGTTTGTGCACTGAATAGTGCTCTGTATGGAGAGTTTAGCCACTGTATAAACAGCTTGCGCAAGCATAAAGAATGGTGATCATGTGATGTTTAGTGGTTTAATTATATTTGTAAAAAGGATGTTGATTCTGTATCTTTTTTATGATGGTTAAAGCTTTGGACTATCAAGACACAGATCCAGGATATTTTAAAATTGTGAAGTATATTTATCAAAATATAATAGCAATGACTAAATTACATTAAGACATAAAAAATGCTATTGATAAAGATGTAGAGTGATTCCTTCTCTACAATACTACAAAAATTTATAAAGGTATTTAGTAGATTAAAATGGTAACTGAAAATAAAGATTACTTAAATCATTAGATTTTACAGATGTTATTTGAGTACATAATGTTTCAAAAATTTAGAAAATATTACAAGAGTTATCAGATGGAAACAAGAAAGTAGGATTGAAAATAAATATTAAAAAAAACTAACAAAAAAAAATCATTAACATTTAAAAAAAAGGAGAAATTAAAGACTAAAACCAATAAATTATAAATTAACAATTATAATTAACTTGATTAGATTGAAACATAATGGATGGAACTAACCATAGATTTAAACTTGAATGGAATATATTTGGAAAATAATATTAACAGAAAATATGCCTATGTGCTTTAAAAGAAAAAATGTTAAATTTGTTTTACCAGTGAATATTTAAACTGGAAATCTTAAAAGAAGAGTGATATGGAGTCTGCAGATCACACAACAAAGTATAGAAAGGTGGATGTTGATATGAAAGTGAAATCCATAGTACAAAAATCACTGAAATTGAAAAAAGTAATAGACTAAACACATTGATAGAAGTGATAACAATGGATCACAAAAGATTGTAAAAATCTTAGAAAGATGACAATTATAGGATGGATGAATAAGAAAATTTCTGGAGTTACATAAAGAAGTTTTGGATTAGAAAACCTTCCTTAAATTGTGATACTTCATTTAGCAATAGACTGATAATGTTTGAAAGTGATGGCAACAAATTATTATTATCTTTATTATAATTATTACTAATGAATTACGAAACAATTTAGCATCATTAAATACACTTGAGTAAATATGCAAATAAGATTTTATATACAAAGGTAAAAATAATTAAAATGCTTTTGAAAGCAAATAAAATGTTTCAAAACTAATTAAATGTTTTGGATATAAATAAAATATTTACAAAACTAATTTTTTAAAATTTGACTTTAATCTAATAGCATTTTTAATCGTATAAAAGTGTTTATATAATTATCTCATTGGTCAGTTTATACTCAAAAATACAAACGATGAGATCAGATATAAAAAGAAATGTTGTGAGATCTGATGAGAATTTTCTTGTTTGGGAGACAATGATCAGGAGCAGAGGGAAAACACTGATGAACATTGAAATCAGAGAATCTGTGTCTGAAGACTGTGATTATATGTATATTGAGATATTTATTATTTATAAAATCCTCAGAGAGAAATAGAATTCGCCAATATAATTTATTGAATAAATAATAAATTTATAATTATATTAGAAGTTGAATATTTTCTTATTGAATATTATTGCATCATTAAAAAGTAGCCCTGTTTATTTTGTTTATCCTGCCTTTATTTAATTTCTCACTGATATATAAATTTGTCTTTCTCTTGATTATAGTAGATTATTAACTAATTATATTGAGAGTTGAACATATCCATTATCATGGTTAGAAGTTCAAACATGTCTAATAGAGAGAAAAGAAATTTAATGGATCTGTATGCAATTTTTATGGTACAATCAGGCAGCATGTATCAAAAATTAAATGTTAATAATCTATCTGAATGATGTATAAATTTTCATGGGGAAACATTTTTATTATTGAACACAATTAATATAGCTACACTATTACACATTAAAAAAAAAGAGCCCATGAAAATAATAAGTCAAATGCATGAGCCAACATTTTCAGATGATCTCTCACACAAAAAATAATTTTAAAAATCAGATTATTTCAATCCATGATCTTCATATTACATAGTTCTTCTAAAACTCAGAAATAGAAATAACAAACAAAACTGAAAAAAAAAAAAAAATCAAAAAATATGATACAGCACTTTGAGAATTGGCTAAGGATTATGTATATAATTTTCTTGAAGAAACCTTCCTGGACCAGACTCTATGGTTATATCTAATGTCACACAGCAGCTTTTATTAGAATGTAATGTCATATAAGACTATAATTAGGAATGAATAGCACTTAAAATAATAATGGGGCAAATACAACATTTCCAATATGCTAAATAAGTCATAAAACATCAATCTTAAAAACAAACAAAACTATAACTGCAAAAGGAATACAAACAGTGAAAACAAC
Source organism: Epiperipatus broadwayi (assembly GCA_028023455.1). Taxonomy (NCBI): domain Eukaryota; kingdom Metazoa; phylum Onychophora; class Udeonychophora; order Euonychophora; family Peripatidae; genus Epiperipatus; species Epiperipatus broadwayi. The sequence goes on along the minus strand of JAQFVV010000009.1, from coordinate 735,495 downwards.
AACACTTCTTATTGTTATAGAAATAGACCACAAAAAAAATATACTGAAAAATAAGTGAAAAGAATAGTCCACTAACCATATAATCAAAATTTCAAATAGGAGTGGGAAATTAATATGAAAACAATCAATGTCTTGGTGATCTCGTTAATGTTCAGCCAAAACTAAAGAGCCATGGTAGCTAACTTCTTTAAGATTTCATTCCTAAGAAACGGAAATGTTAAAGCTCAAAGTGAGTGGTAATATCTTTGAATCAGATAATGTTATACAAATTAATAATGTTATACAAATTAATTTTACCATGAGTAGACAATACTTCAAGTTCATAGTCATTCATATAAATATGATGGATAAATTAATTTTGTGACAAGAAATCCAATATCAATTTCCTGATTTATTAAATGAACTTGAAAAAATCAAAACAAGTAAAAATATAACTGTTTGGCTTGACAATTCATATTTCATTCAGGAATGGAGACAAGTAAAAACTTAAAATGATTGGTCATTAAGAGCATTTTCATGCCAATAGACAGATTTATATTAGTGGGCCATTGAGCACAAACAACAAATACCTGAACTAAGTTACATACCAAATTCTAAATGTGAAAGAAATCTTAACTAACCTTTTTAAGTATTAAAATCTTTATTGGATTATTTAAAAGTAATTTGTTTATCATTTAATTTAATTGTGACACAAAGTATATTTTAAAAGAAAATAGATACACTATTCCAAGGATTAAAAGAAGTTATTCATTACTTTAAAAAAATATTTGTTGCAGTAAACTCTGAACTGTTATTATATCAAAAAATAATCAATGTTTATGAAAGATTGGAAAAGTTTAGAGCAAAATTAAATGCATCTAAATGTGTATGGAATAAGTTAATCAATAATATTAATACCTTTGAAATATACAGGAAAAGTATTTGAATTATTGCCTCAGGGATATTCAGGTATTTTTCACACTGAAATATTAGTATGGAGATGTGTCTGATGGCTACCATAATTTCAAATATTAAAAAGCCTATGAAAAACAATGGTTTAAAACAACAAATCTGTAGCCAAGAGTCATTCCAACGAAAAGACAATTTTTTCTAATGTTGATAAGCATATATTCTAGGTGGGAGATAGAAAAATTAAACAAAAGGCACAGTAGTTACAATGAAAGGATTGAAATGATACTTCAGGGAGGGGGACACTGAATATATTTGTACATGTCTTTATTATCCTGAATCAAACAGGTTACTCAAAACACCAAGCAACAAATTAAAAAAGCAATCAAAAATGCATTGAACATGGTCTTACAATTTCAATATACTTAAGAATGGCTACAGAAAATAACAGCAAAATTAATGGGCAGAAGTGGAGAATTAAATTAACAAAAAAGATGATAAACAGCAACAGATTTCAACTCTGAAAATAAAAACATAATAGAAGAGTTTGCGTGCATGATACCTTAAATAAAAGATACATAGAAGGGATAATCATCAAAATCATTCTATTAAATAATTATTGTATAAGTAGAGAGGTCACACTGAATGATTATGAAAAAAAAATATTCAAACATCCCAATGCAAAATAAAGAAATCATGACAGTGAAGAACAAGAAGAACTAAATACGCAGGCAGAGAATAATTAAACCTTCTATACAAGATTAGACAATAGAGAATCTAAACATTGAAACCAGAAGAAATAGGGCATCAATTAAGATAAATCTGGACAACAATTAGATAAAAAATAATAAAGGAACTAAAACATCAAGACAACAAATAATAAGACAAGCATCAGCACCCCCCCCCCCCAAATCCCAGAGTTATATATAGAGTATATTAACCTAAATTCTGAAATAAGAACAGACTAAGATATATGAGACTTTATTAAACAGAAAGACATTTTACAAAAGTAAAATATTTTTTAAATGCAAACAAAATCTTTCCAAAACTAAATGTTTTGAATATAAATAAAATGTTTCATAATTAATTAAGAAGTTTTTCAAATATGACTTTAATCCATTTACAAATGTAATCAGATTAAAATGAGTACCATTTACATGTAAGCTCTATTAATTGGTGGAACTACCATACACATATCAAATTACATAAGCTAATCAATGTTTCATTCCCCCCCCCAAAAAAAAAATCAAAAAAAAAAGAAACAGATATTTTAAAAAACATGAAAATAATGTATTTGTTTTTAGAAACTTAAATCTGAAATTGATGTAACTTGCAAACATATTGATTGTATAACAAATAATATGTTTGAAAACATAAAAATAATTTATTTAGACAACAAACCTTGGGGAAAAAAATTAAATTAGCAGTGAGAGGGAACGCAATTCTACAATAAATTGATAATAATTGATTAAATACACTCATAAGAAATTTAAATTCAAAAAGATAACTGTCTTTTCATAGCATATGTTAGAAATAAATGCAAATGCATAAAAAATTTCAACTTGATAAATCAGGGGAAATTATTTATATTTGTTAAAAACACAAACATTTATTTAAAGGAATAGTAGATAGACTTTAACTGTCAATATTTTCACAATGTGTGACTGGGTGATCCTTATAACATTGGAACTCATGACAGAATTCAAAATAAATTATTTTAATATTCTTAAATGTATTATTTGATTTTCAATCATTATATGTTATGAAAATATACTAATTTCATGTTTGCTTTTTAAATAAATATTATTTTCATTTTCTCATTATATATTAAATGTTTGATTTTTCATAGAAAGATCACTTTTAAAATGTTTATAAAATTATCCCATTGGTCAATTTGTGCTCCACACTACCAATGATGGGGCTAGGACTAGGTATTAAAAAAAAATGTTGCAAGAATTACTGGTGATTTTCTGGATTGAAGAACTTGACAATAAGCAAATAATGAGAGAAATTGAAACCACAGAATCTGCCCTGAAAGTTAATGTAGCAGATTGGGGGGGTCATTATTATTTTAATATCCCGTTGCAAGGCAAAAGCCTTTCAAATAGCGCCCCATGCAGATGACAAAGGAAGGGAAAAGTAGCACTCATTAGGTTTTCCAATTGTCTGATGCTGATAAGATTTTCCATTCTCATTTCACCCTCTAATCAAGAGTAGTTCAAAAATCCTCCATCAACTGCCAAGCACTCAAAGATTCTGCGCAAATAGCCAAAAGATACTGACTCGATAAGTATTGCACGATTTATGCCTGCCAGTCTTATTGTAGTTAATTATGAAGTGATGCGATTCTCACGAATTCTCTGAATGGATTTCAAACACCAGATGGCGTATGTACAATTACTATGCCAAAGGACCAAGTTTACAACTACAAATATTGTCAAAGTACCAACTTTACAACTGCAGGAAAAAAATTAACAAATTTCGAAAAAAAAATTGAAATTATTCCGCCAGAGCGCGTATGTTTCGGACTGCTAAGCACAATGTTTAGCAAAAATATATATATTGGTTTTATAATAGCACTTAATTTTTTCCCATTGCAATAAATTATTAAAGTTTTACAAAAAAAAAAAACAAAGAAATTATTTTTTATAAAACATATTTGATGGGATAAAGAGTGTAAAACAAAGTATTAACACGATTACAACCTATAATAAGAACATTTCGGAAGGAAAATATAAAAATTACAAGAGTTGGCTAATACATATAGTTCGCAATGAATGTAAAACTAAAGTTTATTTGGGAAAAAAAACGCAATTGATATCATCTATTAGATAAAAACATAAATTTGCACTAATATTTAATAATACCAACTTAGAAAATATGCTTTATTATTACAAGTGGCTAATAAAAAGAATCATTTAAAATTTTTATATCTATATTTTCCAGATATTTAAGTATTTGCTGCTGAACTACTAAGTAACTGCACGTGTGTATTCATATATAACTAGAAATAAATAGTCGTATTATAAGTTATTCACAATGGTAAAAGATAAAAAAAGGGTAATGAAGGATCGAGGGATTAATAAACATTTTCACAGTTTTAATCCTGGTAAGTGTGATGATTAAACAACTATGATAACTCGGCTTTTTGTGTGTTTATGTATGTTCTGTATCTGTAAACAAATTTAGAATATAACTATGATTGAGCTATAACACTAGGTTATTTATTGATTGTGTATTAGTTATTGCAAAGCATTAATTTGAGGTATTTTAAATTATATTTGCACAGAAATTCACTAATTGCAATATACTTACGAATTAATATATTTTCTATTCAGTACCGATCTTTTAATTCATTCATAATATTGTAAATTTAAAATAGCAATTATGTCTTTAACAATACAATTTGAGAATAGTCCCTTTTTTTTTGCTGCTATTTAAAGCAATCCTAAATAAATATTACTAGCACTTATAAAAATAATTTTTTAAAGAAACTCGGATGACAAATTCATTATTGTAATGATAAGAGTCGTCTACTCATTGCTGGTTGTCATTTTTCGCCACACTTTTCAAGCATTTTATACTTCCTTTAATGAATTAGATTGTTTCAAATGAAATCTAACCATGTTGTTTTTTTCACCAAATATCACATTTACTATGCTTATACAAGCGATTAAAACAGGCAAAACTCTCCTTACACTAATGTCATACATCCAATGCAAGCCAGAGTAATCAATGGATGCAAGAGGGTTTATGCATAAAATCTTATCTAGTGCCTACTTATTCAATACCAGTAGATTAGTTTCTAGCTTGTAGCTTTCATCAGTGAAAAGTATTGGATCTGAGAGCACTGTACTTAGATCTTAGGATCTAATGCAACTCTCTAGCAGCAACCTTTTACCGATTTAGTTAACTATAAAACTATGAGTTCAAAATGAAAACAATAATGTTTTCAACCCAAGCTCATTCACTTGTATAAAAATATGTTAAAAAATAATAGGTTAAAGAAAATTATAAATATTGAATGATAATACAATGAATAATAATAATGTAAAGTATAAAAGATATAATGTTAGAGTTAAATATTTAAAAGAATAATAAGAGTGAAATAAAAAATAAATGAAATAAAAATAATATATATGATTATAGGAAATCATCATCATCAACCATTATAAATCCACTGCAGGATGAAGGTCTTTCCAAGTTCAATCCATTTTCTCTGATCTTTAGTTTCTCTCCTCCACCCCCTGCACACTTTCTTATTTCATCCATCTACCTCTTTCTAGGTCTTTTACAGCCTCTTGGAATCCAGTTTAAGATTTCACTTGTCCATCTATTATCATCTCTTCTAGCAATATGTCCAACCCAACTCCACTTCAGTGTTTTAAAATTTTTCAATGAGGTCAGTAACACCTGTTTGTTCTCATACCCATATATTGCGTTTTTGATCTCTTCCTGTTACTCCCAACATGCATCTCTCCATACTTCTTTGAGTGGTCTGAAGTGTCTGTATTCCTTTTCTATTGAGTGTCCAAGTCTCAGATCCATAAGTAAGAACTGGTAAAACACATTTATTAAAAATCTTCCTTTTCAAACACATAGGTATATTTCCTTTTAGTTTCAAGTTATTTCTACCAAAAGCACTCCAACCAAGTTTAATTCTATGATTAATTTCATCCATTATGTTTCCATCTATATTAATAATCTGACCAAGGTGTTTGTAGCTGTTACTCATTATAATCAATCTTTATTTTCCTATTTTGAGAAAATCCATTAAACATTACTTTAGTCTTTTTAACATTTATTTTTAATCCTACTTTCATCTGATAACTTCTGCAACATTTCCTGCAGCTTTTATTTGCAAACACAATTACATCATCTGTAAAATCTAAATGACTTAAAATAATTTCCATTTACTTTCACTCCTTTAGCTACAAAATACTTGTTGCAGCACTGCTGCAAAAAGTTTTGGAGATTTGGAGTCACCCTGTCTTACACCCTTCTCAATGTTAGATTTCCTAATATCATTATGTAATCTAATTGTTGCTATTGCATTTTTATAAATATTCTTTAAAATATGACAATATCCTGGATCTATATCTTGATGATCCAATGCTTTAATCACTGAAGAAATGTTTATAGAATCAAATGCTTTTTCATAATCTATGAATCCAAAGCATAATGGCAACTCATATTCATTTGTCCTTTCTATAACTTTTCTCAATACCTGAATATGATCTACTGTACTAAAACCACTTTTAAATCCAGCTTGTTTTCTTGGGTGGTGAAAATCCAATGTTCTCTGTAGACGAGTTGCAATTATCTTGGTAAAAATTTTGTATAAAACTGATAAAAGGCTGATCGGTCTATAATTTCTAATATCTTATCACCTTTTTTAAATATTAATATTAATACTGCATTCTTCCAATCATTTGGTACTGTCTTTATCATTTAGACATTTGGTATATAACTTTGCTAAAATTTTTTCTATTTCTTCACCTGCTTCTTTTAATATATCAATTATAATTCCATAATTACCTGGAGCCATTTCTTTCTTCATAAATTTAATTGCCTTATAGGAAATATTAATTGATAAATATAGAATATAAAAAAGAGTAAAATGTATAATATATGAAAAGATAATAATTAAATAATGATTATAAGTTGTATATATTACTTATAATAACTTGTTTCATATACACTTTTATGCAAAAAAAATTAATAAAACTTCTTTATTTTCCTGACAGTTTTAAAAAAAAATTTGCATTAAAGTGTATATGAAAGAAATTATTATAAGCAATATATATGAATATATAAAGAAATGCAAAAAAAGTAAAGGAGAAGAATAAGAGTATATACTTCTATTTATAAGATGTATATATTATAACGGGCGTATATGCTGTTACATTATTTTAAATAAAATTAGAAATTAAAAATAAAAGTTTGCAAATAAAGTTTGTTTTTCAGAATTAAAAATTGAAAATTAAAAGTCATCTAAACTCGTATATAAAATCGCATAGATGGAAAATTATTAAAAGAAAACTTTATTTTAAAAAAAGTATTTTAAAACTAAATTTTAAGAAAAAACTTAAAGATTTAAAGATAAAAATATATCTTTAAGAATGTGAAATAATTAATTCTATTGTGTAAAAAGGCTAAAAATGGAAATGATTATAAAATGTAAAATTATATGTTCTTATATATTTATATTCACGTATTTGTATTGTGTTTGTTGTTGTTCTGAAAAAGATTGCTGGGGCAATCGAAACTGTCATATTAGGTTGTAAAAAAAAACATTGTAAAAGTAATAAAAAACATAATTGATATTAATGTTATATTGTATATCTGAACCTTGTTGTATAGGTCTGGATTCAGATCTATATGACTGTACAAGTGAATGAGCTTGGATTGATAACATTATTGTGTTTTTATTTTGGACTCATAGCTTTATAGTTAACTAAATAAGCAAAATGTGACTGCTAGAGAGGTGCATTAGATCCTAAGATCCAAGTTCGGTGCTCTCAAATCCAAAGCTCCTCACTGATGAAAGCCACAAGCTAAAAACCAGTCTGGGGATATTGGATGGGTAGGCACTAGGTAGAAATTTTATACACAAACTGTCTTGCATCCATTGATTACTCTGGTTTGCATTCGGTAGCACTACAGTATGGAGAATTTTACCATGCTATTTTCAAGAGTTTTTTCTTCCAATTATTAATAATTCTACCATTCTGAATTTTTGGAGATCAACTTTTGCTTCAATAGAAAATTGTAGGTAATGCCATTGCTTCAATACTTATTTATTATTGTTGTTTTTAAAAGGATAATATTTTTACATGTAAAGATTGTATTCAGGCTTTCATTGTAACTCTGTTCATTGTTAATGAGATTAATTTCTTGATTACTGGATTCTATGTTGTCAGTGAGACCAAAGAAGAGAATTTACCAACTTATGCAGCTTATCATTTTTTAATTCAGTCTAATCTCATCTTTTTATTTTTTTAAATTGTCTAACAATAACTGGATCTTCTTTATTGTTAGTTATTAAGTAATATCAACATATTTTAAAAAACTTCATACAGTGCTTATTCTATATGCTAATTGAATAAATAGGATAATATTGTGCATCCCTGTCTAATTTCTTTACTAATGTGAAATCAGTCTGTTTAGAGTAAGTAATAAGATTCTTGGAATGCCTGTAATATGCAATGATGTCTTTTATTTTTTAATCTCTTGAAACCAATTTTTACTTTGGCAGTACTTTTTCAGGGTCAAGCAAGTTTCATGAAATATAAAGAAACTGTATGATAGTATATATTTTAAAGCTAATTTGAATTTTAACTTATATTGTTTGAAGCTCTTCCAGAGTGCTGTAATTGTTTTTATGATATTATTTTGTAATTATCAAAATATTAATTCTTTTCATGAAACTATGCAATTCTTAAGCACTCATTGATTTTGAGTTCTGATGAAAAGGTATAATAAATATTAACTAATTAAATGTACTGAAAGGTATGATAAGAAAAGAAAATACCAAGAGGCTTGGGCAATTGCAAAGAATCAACATTCCATCAACAAAAAGGATTAATGTATTCCATTATCTGAAAAATGGAATATCTAATTACCTTATTTCCATATTGTGCTTCATTTAGATATTACATCACGTCAATTATTTAAGCATACCTATACTACATAACTATTCACTATAATTTATGTTTATTATACCTTTTTATCGGAACTCTAAGTCACTGAGTGCTTAAGGTATTATTTTGTGTATTCTTTCATTTTTTGATTTTTGTTGCACTGGTATTTCATTTTTAGTAAATCTGTTTAAGCCTAGAATGTCTTTTTAATCTCATGAACAAGCTTGATTCATTTTTTTGCTTTTCAAACTGCCAATTTAATTCTTTTCAGTTAATATTATGCTTTATAATTTGGCTCGTCTCCGACTCCACCCCTTCCCCATGCAATTATTCAATTGTACTTGTGCTGTTCATCTGATATTTATTCTTGTTTCATTCACTTTCTTTAATAATTTATCTTGTTTTCCATTTATTACATCAGAATTTTAAATAATTTTTGACATATTTCTTAACAGTAGATATTTTTCAAACTTAGAATGTTGAATAAATTTGTAGTTTTTATTCTCATTTCCAAGGTTCGAATTATTGTAGACCATAAACCAAATAATAGTATGACCAAACAGATACTCAACAAGGCCTTTTTAATTTAGCCAGTCTTCTCTAAATGTTCTTTTATCCTGCAATTTTTTTGCATTAATAAACTCATTTTTGTTGTCATATGATTTAAAAGTAACTTACCATTGAAAAATTATGGCATAAAAAAATGACATTCTTATGATATTCCAAACAAATATATTTTTCCAGATCTAAAAATAAAGCTAGCAGGATATGATCTTTCTAGATGGTCATTGCATTCATTTTCTTTATAAATGGAAATTTTATCAGCCATTGATCTATGTAGATGTGGGCAAATAAAAACGATGAATCATATAGTTAATGTCTTCCAAATTTATGGCTACAGTGAGTTGAAGGATTGGATAAAGGCACTGATGATTCAATCTCTTGGTTAGAATCTTTATAGGTTTCTTATGATGTTTTATTAATAGTTAAAGTGTCAAAAAAAGTTCATATGCTAAATAAATAGATTAGTAAAAATAAAAATCTTTAAACATAAAGCTAAAATATTTATATCTAAATATTTTTCATTTTATACACAAAATAATTTAAAAATTATTGAATATTTTTAAAAAAAAAAGATTTTTTTTTTTTTTTTTTAAAAAATCATAACAAAAAATTGTTGTATTTTGGTAAATGTATTTTCAATATTTTTATATATTTGAAACATAAATGAATATTCTCATGATGTGACAAAAGTAAATAAGTAGATAATAACATAAATGTATGTGAAATTTTTTTTTTTAAATATTTGTTAAAATGCTTATATGAATCTGCAAGCAAGTTTCCACCAATATTACTAATTTCAGGAGTGAAATTCATTAACATCTCATAATATTTATTTATTTAAAAACTATTTCTAGTACTAGTGGAAATTAAAAACACAAAGATTGAATTTTTATTAATATAAATATTAGCTGAGCAGAAAAAAACATAATGTTTCTCTGCTACATGATGTCAAAGATATTGCGTTATGTGCATGATGTTTCCTTGCATATGAGCTAAGCATTTATACATACATGCAAATGGATATAATTATTCTGAATAATCAATATTAAAAGTGGAGTAAATATTTTATTATTTAAATTGTGTTTTAATGATAATGCTTCCAGTTTATTTTGTTTTGTTTTTGAGAAAACTAAATATTTTATGTCAAACAAAAACAATATTATATTAAAAATTATTTTCAAAGTGAAATTGCTTTTTTAAAAAAAAAAAAAAATTCTGCAAATGCTTTATAAACATTTTATTAGTTTTTTTTTTTTTTTTTCAGCATAATGTTTTACTTTGTGATATTTATTATTCTATTCTGCTCATAACTTCTTTTTTAAGTTTTTTATTTTTATAGTATGAAATTTTATTAAAATTTTTTAATAACACATATTAATCACATTTCCAAAAGAACTACCTATATATTAAGTATTAGATTATATATGATTTTCAAGGGGAAAAAAATTGTCAATTTTTTTTTCCTTTGGTAAGTGAAATGTAATCAGTTGTATTTGCTATAAATTATTAGTTGTTATGTTTAAATTCTTAATATAAATAGCAAGAATGAAATCTTTTAGCCCATGGGAGCCTTACGTATTTGTATGTTTTATGTCCATGAATAGAATGCAAACTAATCCTTTTTTCTAAATTGCTGAGTCTTTTTTATCAAAACATTCCATTTTATATTTTTTTACAAATGTTTTTATTTACAAACTGTTATTTGAAACTATGTGAAGCTAAAACGTTTTTTATCTATATTTATGCAGAAACAGCATTTTGTTTTTGAGAACTAATATAATTTATTGAGTTATTAAGAAATATAATTATATTTCCAAAAAAAGTTTCTTGATAACCAAATAATAGTAAAAGTAAAAAGTAATGAGATTATATAAAGATATGACTCATTTAGAATTGTACTATTCCTGATAAATTTTAAAAAGAGTGTATGTTTTGGTTTGTAATATGGTAAAGATGGATTATATTTGTGCTATTAATTGATGATTATACATATTCTATGTTGTTTCTATTTAAATTCTTAATTTTCATTTATTGCAATTTTATAGAAAATTTATATGTTTTGCAAATTTGTTTTGGCAATTCATTAATTGATTACATGTATACTTTTAGAAAATTATTATTATTATTATTTTGTAGATCGAGAAAGGGGTAAAAATACAAACTTAAGAGACAGGGCAACTATTAGGAGATTGCTTATGTATCGTAATTTTAAACCAATAAGGTAAATTCCAGATTTATTATGCTGTATGACATTTAAACATTTTTCAAAAATTAATATACAATTTATTTTATAGAAATGCTGCAGGAAAAATAATTAAGCCAGCCCCTTTTCAATCTTGGTTGCCATCTGGAACTATGGCCAGAGTGGAACCAAATAGAAAATGGTTTGGTTAGTCAATGTTTGAAATTTATTTAAATTCATACTACTTCTTGATATAAAATATTTATTTATTTATTTTGTTAGATAACACACGAGTAGTGTCTCAGAGTGCTCTGCAAACATTTCAAGATGAAATGAAAAAAGTAATGAAAGATCCTTATCAAGTGATTATGAGGCAAACTAAGTTGCCAATTACTCTTTTGAATGAAGTAGCAAAAGTAAGTCTGATTTTATAAAACCAATTTGATTATAAATGTACAGATTAAATAATTGACATATATATATTTTAATTTAGTACAAGCGTGTTCATTTGTTAGATACTGAAAGCTTTGAAAATACTTTTGGTCCTAAATCTCATCGTAAAAGACCTAGCATAAAAAGTTCTGATTTACAGGTAATAATTCTTTTTTTTTTAAATATTTCTAACATAATATGCACTTAAAATAGATAATAATCACACTATTAATTATTTCTAATAGCCTATGAGTGTAAAATAAATAATAACAGCACTATTAACTCTCTAATGGGAGCACCTTATTTGTTAATCAAACATTTATTAATTGCTAATATTGCTGTTTTTTTCATTAATGTATTATATAATCTATTTACATTGAAGATAAGATAAGGTAAATCAGCCATTAAATAACCTATTTTATCCTCCCAAAAGGAACAGATATTCAGAAATATAAAAATATTTAATTCACAAGTTGGGTAATTATTTTATTCAAGGTATGTAGAATAAAAATTAATCTATAGTTTGCATTACACATTTTCATATATTCAATAAGATTATTAATTATTCTACTCTGACATAATACATATATTAAACTCCTTGGGTGATTTTGTGCTTAAATTGAACAAATTCTTAGAGATAATGGCATCCTATAATAGTAAAGAAAACAAAGTCATACATCACGTAAGTTAATTAGCTTGTATTTACAAATGTAATATAATGAGCATGCTAATAGCTCTAAACAAGCTTTTCGATAAATGGTCCAAGAGAAAGCATTTAAAATCTCTATCTAGAATTATTCCTATCCCCAAACCAGTTTCAAGCTAATGGTTTACTGACGAGAGCCATTAGAACTGATTTGGGGATAGGGATAATTCTAGATAGAGATTTTAAATGCTTTCTCTTATGGCATTTATCGAAAAGCTTGTTTAGAGTTATTAGCATGTTCATTATATTATGTAAATAATGGCATATACATATGCAAATGAAGCGTGTAATATTTTAAATAATTTGTTAAATAATATTCCAAATTGCACATCTCAATATTTGCCATATAAATTATATAAAGAAAACTATGTCATATTTATCAAAAATCTACTACATATTTATAATGATTATAACATGTAATATGTTCCAACTTAAACAGTTTTAAGATATGACTGTTTTCCATAAGAAAGTTATTCATATACATATAATTTGGAAGGTGTGTAGTTAAATATTAAATATAAGTTATATATAATAACCCAATTTTGAACCATATAAAGTGCATTAAATCAGGGTAGTGCATGTAAGAATTACCCATTTGTGTAGATATTTTATGCATTTTAAACTATATTAGAATTGCTATTTCATTTTTTCTATAAAAAGTTAAAAAGAAAAAATTTAATCTGACTAAACATAAGCATATCTAAAATACACTCTTTAAAATCTCACAGATTGCAACAAATTTTCTCATTCTTATCAAAGTAATGGAATAAAACCATTACAACTTTCTGATTGAATGACTTGTCTTACAATTTTCCATGGACACTGCAAAATAATTATAAATTTCCACTTGGGGACATCAGTCACAAGGCTATGCAGGGCCACAATCACCCAAAAGTTTATGTTTTTCTTCATTACTTGATCACTTTGCAGTAGAATTCTTTCAATAACATTTGATTATAAATTTTAAAAGTGATTAACTTGCTGATTTAAAATAAGTGAAACTATGGTAAATCACACATGGATAAGCACTGTCAAGAATTCTGTTATAGTACCAGCCAGAAATACAGTGTGAAAGTATTGATAATCAAAATCTACTTATAATTTCTTTAAATGAATGTTTTTGCACTTAATTTGCCAAACATAATTTTTTCTCACTTTGTGGATTTAAAATTTTTTATGTCCTTTTATTTTTCTAATTCAATTTATTATGGAATTGCATTTGCTCTCATCAAACAGTGACAGCCGAGGCCTACCTACATTTTTTTTTTTTTTAAATGAACATTTTAATCATTTGCACTTTTTTTTGCCACATGTAATTAAGTTTCCCTGCTGTATGGATCTATAATTTTTTATGCATTTGCATTTATTATCATCAGTTAGTACAAGGAAATGGATATTTCTTAGATTTAAATTTTTTATGAATTTATTGCTGACCATTACTATCAATTTATTGTGAAATCATGTTTACTATTGCCACCAATGTAATTTCTTCCTGAAGGTTTGTTTTCTAAATAAATTATATATTTTTTAATGTTTTCAAAAATGTATTTCAAGTTTGTTTTTTAAAAAAAAAATTACAATATGTTCGTGTTTTAAAACATTATATTTTCTAGTGTTGTTTTGTTTTATTTTTTACGGGAAAATGAAATTTATTCATTAGCTTTTTTTGATATAGTTTGGTATATGTATAGTTGTTCCACTAACAGGTAAAGCTTACATATAATGAGAATTAGAAATGGGTGAAAAAATATTCTCAGAAATAGCAAGATTTAAAGATATTATAAATTTTAAAAATGCAGAGAAGGATTTATGTTTTACACAAGTTTTTATTATTATAACTAATATTAAAAATATGTTTCATATATAAAGATGTTTTTAATATGGTAAGTAAGAAGTTAGTAAAACTCTCTTTAAACAGCCCACTGAAGGACAAAAGCATCTCTAACAGTCTTTCAAAGTGGAGCAATGAAGGAAAAAGCATCGTTCACATGACTTGTTCAGCTGGTGAGGTTTTTAAATGATTTTCCATGTTTGTTTTATTCTCTAGTTGAGAATAGCTAAATACTATTAACTGATCAATTGAATAGGATTAGCTATTGATTAACTATTTAAAAGAAAATCTTGAATTTGTTTGGATTTTGGATTAAATACCAGATTGTGGGCATATCAAGACAGACATGCACACTAGTATATCACAAGTCCTTTAAATATGATATTCAGAGAAGATGAAATTTAATATATCATAGCATTAAAGATTGTACATTGTTTGAATTTTTAGTATCTTGAGAATATACTAATTTTGCAAACATTGGATTGTCTGTATTTAATAACATCTGAAGTTATATTAGTTATTCAAATTGTGACATAACTTTGTATTTGAAAACTTATGACTTGAGTGGCTTGATTTCGTATTTGGTTTTAAATTGCATACATTGAAAAGAATAATTAAACATTTATTTATTATACATTTATATCTCCATGTGTTATTAAATGTTACATATTTAAGACATTTAAAATATATATCAAAGTTTTTCCAAAGAGTGATGTCTCCTGTCTTTGTTTAATTATACATTTTTATGTGTATGTGTTTGTATATTATTTACATTTTTGTTTTAAATATCACATGATTAATTTGAATATACTGTATATATATATATCATCATCATCTATATGTATTTGTTAAAAGTTCTGATATTTAAATCTAGGAAATCTGAAGAGTTTGGTAATATGGAATATTTATTGCACCCAACTGATGATTGATAAACTTTTTGAATACACGTGAAACAAATTATGGGATGATTGTCAATTCATTTCTTGTATATATATATATAAATATTAATTAATTATCACATAAATATATAATAAATTAACACCTGTCGAATTTTGTAGAAATTTATGATCTTCTACATGGCAATGTTTGGCGAAAAATCAACTAATTTTTGGAAGGACATGTATTTTTATCAATTAAACCTGATGTCAACAGCTGTTTGGAAGACTGTTTGAAATTGCATCAAATATAGTAATTCAATTTCAATTTAGTAGACTGTTTGAACATGAATTTTAGTGATAATTTAACTAAAGTTTTATATCATTTTAATATTAATTGACAAGACAGATTTTATAATCAAACCCATTTAAAAATAAACTTGCCTTCAAATAAACATTACATTTTCTAATATTAATATCACATTGAAAGATAGAAGTCTGTGTAAATAAAAATAGAATTGTTATGTTAAATATGATCTCAATTGATCTCCCAAGCAGTTGATGTCATCAGATTTGATTGATAGAAACATCTATCCTGTAAGTGATTAACTGACTTTTCACTAAATGTTATCATATAAAAGATGGTAAATTTATATAAATTTTTATAGAAGATATAAGTAAAACAATGTTAATATGTATATGTTGATTTTAATTTTAAGCAGTTAAAGCTTAGTATTCAAGACAGTCCACTCAAAGGAATATCTTTTTTTTTTTTTAAGATTATAGTAATTGATTTTTTTAAAAATTGTTTTAGAAATGAATTGCATTGAATTAATAGTTTCATATATAGAGAGAGGAATTGAAAAATTTATTTCAAGTTGCTAAACAAGTATTTAATGAATAATTTTTAAAACTTCAGTTTGGGAAGTTATTCAGTAACGGTCAATAAATGAATAACTAGATATTCTTAATTAAAGAGTATTGATCCAAATTAACCTGAATAGTCAGATGAATCTTAGTGCCAATACTGTGAAAAAAAAAATAAAATGATTGTAATATAATCCAGCTTTCATTACTGATGAGGACAGTACTATATTTCTACAAGTAATGAGTCCATAGGTATCTTTACTATTATTTCAGAGGTTAGCTATTAGAAATAATGAATAGAGTAGAATTATATATTATTGTTTTAATTAGTTTAAGCATTACTAGAGGCTAAAACTAATATTTTTAACTTTTGATTCCAATCATAAGAAAAATTGTCAGAATCCTTTAGTTTCCATTGACTTTATATTCTAATTTAGATGATACATAAACATATAATGATCCCATACATGAATATGTTTTATAAACTTTTTTCAAATATTATCCATGATCTAAATATTAAAGAACATAATCTTCATGATATTTGGAGACCAAATAGCATCACAGCAGTCATGTAATTAGAATTTATAAAAGATAGATACTTCTGCTTCCTATTTTATAAGTAATTTCAAAATTATTTGAATTTACAAATAACTTTTAATTATCTAGCTAATCAGTTAAACTTATTTCCTTGGGAAGATAAGTTTAATTAAGAATGCCTGCATCTATTTTAATCTTAATAACTTCTTATCTGCGAGTATTGTTCCCTATTTAATTTTGAAGAATTTGCATCAAGTAACAATTTATATATTACAAGCACCTGTTAGGAAAAAAATTTTAAATTATTAATTTATTACTTCCATTATCTTTTATTTTAATATCATTATCATTATTGATATTAAAACTATTTTTATCACACTATGTAGTTTAGCAAGCATGGTGACTTGGCCAGATTTTGCGAAGCAGACATTTTTCTAAATTCATCATTCACGATAGACAAAGGGATTTCTAAGTAAAATTGTTGAATAAAATTTATTATTGATTATACTGCATCATGCAAGATTGCAATTAAGACTTCTTGAAATTTGCTAAACCTGCACTTATCAATCATTGCTTTTTTAACATTGGTAACTTTTATAAGAAAATAAAAGATTGAAAATTGCATTACTGTGTATGGATTTAAAGAATAGAATTGTGTTTGTGCAAATATGGTAATTCTATTGTCACATTTAAATGAAGATGATGATTTATGATATAAAATAATAATTAGGACAGTTAATAATAATTAGGCTTTTGTCTTTTAAAGTTGTTAAGCTAAGTCCCTACACATTTTAGGCGTATAGTCTTAAAGTTATAGCCTTAATATATATTACTTACGTAATGAGTATGTGCTTTATAAATTATTAATTATGACTTATAATAATGCAAAAGACAGATGTAAGAATTTAGAGAAAAAAATCATATATATTAATATGAAACAGGATTAACCTTTGATAAAACATGCTATTCTACAAGATACCAGGAAATGCTCATAGTCAGTCACTACTTAGTGATTTTTTTTTTAATCAATTACATATCACATCATATCAATTATATAAACACATTTATATTGCATAACTTTACTCAGCAGTATGATTCTGGCAGTGTTTTGCCAAAAGCTGGTTCAGTGCATTTAATTAGTTTATGTTTAACTTTATCCTATTGCATTGCCAAATCCATATAATATTAGTATTTATATTCTTTACTACTTTTTACAATGATTTTTATGAGCCACTATTGACAGTTTCGATTGCCCCAGTAATCTCCTTCAGAACTATAACAAACACAATATAAATACATGAACATATAATTTTATATATTACAAAAAAATAAAGTCAGATGTCACATGACCTAATTTAATAAAGCTTGTGTTTACAAATATTATATATAGAGCTCGCAAAACAAACTCTTAACAAGTTTTGTAGAATACTCCCAATCTCAGACCAGTTTTTTCAAAGATCTTATATCAAACCATATGTACTGAAATGTAATATCATCATCAACCATTATCAATCCACTTCTCTGATCTTTAGCTTCTCTTCTCCACATCATCCCTGCACACTTTCTTATTTCATCCATCCATCTCACATATGGTCTCTTTCTGGGTCTTTTACAATCTCTTGGAATCCAGTTTAAGATTTCAATTGTCCATCTATTATTATCTCTTTTAGCAATATGTCCAGCCCAACTCCACTTCAGTCTTTTAATTTTTTCAACGAGGTCAATAACACCTGATTGTTCTCTTACCCATATATTGTGTTTTCGATCTCTTCTTGTTACTCCCAACATGCATCTCTCCATACTTCTTTAAGTGGTCTGAAGTCTCTGTATTGCTCTTCTATTAAGTGTCCAAGTCTCAGATCCATAAATAACTGGTAAAACGCATTTATTAAAAACCTTCCTTTTCAAACACATAGGCATATTTCCTTTTAGTATCAAGTTATTTCTATTAAAAGCACTCCAACCAAGTTTAATTCTATGATTAATTTCATCCATTATGTTTCCATCTGTATTAATAATCTGACCAAGGTATTTGTAGCTGTTAAATTCTTCTAACTCATCATAATCATCTTTATTTTCATATTTTGAGAATATACTATAATGATCGAAATGTAAGTGGAGAATCAAATCTAACCGCAAAAACAATATCTGCAACTACCAGGGCGCCATCTAGGCATTTGAGCCTAGAAAAATTTATAGAGTAGGCAGATACGCGCTGTTAAGATTCCACTTTATTTAAATATTCCGATCGTTAGCCCAAGTCACTAGCTCAGCGGAGACGCAGAGATAAAAATCTATATCTTAATTTATATCTTAAATATCAATAAATAAAAGCCACTGCCAGAAATTAACACATAAAAATATTTATTTACGCACATATAAAATAACATTTAAATTTTGAGGAATAAGTTTAACATTTTAGATTTTTATATTAACTTTTAATTTTACATTTAACTAAGTTTCAATGAGTTTAATATTTTATTTAGATAGTCAAGTATGAATAGACTACATAGATCTGCATTTGAAAAGAAAATATTCTTCCCTAATTTAACCTTAGGCAACAAATTTCGCAACCAAACTGGCGCCAATCCATCTGATACATTCATGTATTCAATGTAGCATGATACGACAACACAAAATACTATACTGTCAGGAATGTACATCTGAACAATAAGTAGAAATAGAGAAGACATTGACTCTCCACCAACAGGAATGTTACATCTGTTGGCAAGTAGAACAATAAACAAAAAACTCCATAGGAATGGACTGCAGTCTTCTGCCGACTTACAAACCCATCCATAGGCAAACAGAGGGTGTGTGGCGTATATCTGCAATCCTGCCCGAAGCGGATCTCATACTACATCTACTAATTATACAAATATATCCAATCCATTGAGCCAATTCAACTACGAAACGAATAACCTAAGATTACCCTCCCTTAATATAACTTTACCAAAATTATATAGCCATTCATGCCCGACTTAAATTTAACATTTCAATACGTTCGCACAGATTTGTTTAAAAATGTTAGGTATAGATCGATTACATAGATTCCACGGTCAAAAACATTTCAAAATAAACATAAATGATCAAAATACAAAATTATTGATACCGACAATCGCAGAGGGAAATTTATAAGTAACCCAATAGTATTCACCATAAGATACTTGCGTTGTCACCAATAACTTAAAAGACATCCGAATAAATACATTTTAGATACCGTACGGTATCATTATTTATCGAATGTCTATATATTTTGATCAAATATGAAAACCAAAATATAATTAACCGCGAACGAATCCATGCAAGTGTCTATAAACAACTTAAATTTCATGCATTTAAATAATCCTTACAATAAGGAATAAAAAAAAAAAAAAATGGAAATGATGTTTATCAATCGGAAAACATATAAAATTAAACATTATTAATTTGATTTAAAAACTTACAAAAGTCAGATAAGAGTCCGTTTTAACATTTAAGTTGGCTTGTTTATCAATTTATAAAACTTGACGAAAGTTCTTAATTGATTTTAATAATTGTTCATTTCATATAGCTTATGGTAGAAGAGTCCAGGTTCCTGTTTTTAATTCCCGCGACGCCTCCATTGGAAGATAATGTTCTGGAGATGGCAATAGCTGGTTCAAGGTATCACAGTCTTTTTCTTCTTTAAATAGAGAGTGTGGTATGTGCGTCCTACCACAACTCTCAAACACCACGCTGGAACTCAATATTTCTCTTTTTATAGTAAATCTCCAGATTGAATGAACAAAGACGTCACTAATCCAAATTTTCGTTCGGGTCCGGGCTGGGGCTTGGTGCTTCCATTGGTCAAGCTAAAATCTCTTTATTCTCTTATCTAATTTACTCTCTGACTTTTTAATTAGACAGCTTTTGGATAATTAATAAACAATCATTTCCATTTACAGATTACAGGAATTAATTAATACCTGTTTTTATTTTTACTTACGTTATTTCTTTTTTAAACTATTTTTATATTTAAATCTTTTTTTATATAAAAAAAATACATTCAAATACCTTTTTTTATTTATTAAAAAAAAATATTTTTAAAGTTTAGCATCTGTGCGAATATATATACGTTTAACAAACATTTTAATTTTAGCGTTTAGTTTTTTTACTTTTATTTGCGAACTTTTAAGTTTTTATTTTAAATTAATAATTTACTAAGGCTGTAACCTTAGAAATAAGCGTCTGAAAAATACGAAGGTAGGGACCTCTATAGGTCTTAAAACACTCTCTTTTCTTCATAGCGTAAGCTTGTGTTTTAAGACCTATAGAGGTCCCTACCTTCGTATTTTTCAGATGCTTATTTCTAAGGTTACAGCCTTAGTAAATTATTACTTAATATAATAATGGGCGTTTAATAAAAAAAAAAAATTTATAATTACAACTTTAAATTAATGTAACGACATATTTATATATCGTTACAATACATTAAACATTACTTTAGTCTTTTTAACATTTATCTTTAGTCCTACGTTCATCTGATATTTCCTGAAGTTCTAAAGCATTATTTGCAAACACAACTACATCATCTGCAAAATCTAAATGACTTAAATAATCTCCATTTATTTTCACTCCTTTAGCTTCCCATTTTAATCCACAAAATACTTCTTGCAGCACTGCTGTAAAAAGTTTTGGAGATATGGAGTCACCCTATCTGACACCCTTCTTTATGTTGCCTTTCTAGTATTATTATGTAATCTAATTGTTGCTGTTGCATTTTTATAAATATTCTTTAAAATATGACAATATCCTGGATCTATACCTTAATGATCCAATGCTTTAATCACTGAAGAAATGTTTATAAAATCAAATGCCTTTTCATAATATACAAATCCAAACATAATGGCAACTTATATTCATTTGTCCTTTCTATAGTTTCTCTCAATACCTGGATATGATATAATGTACTAAAACCACTTTTAAATCCAGCTTGTTCTCTTAGTTGGTGGAAATCCAATGTTCTCTGTAGACGAGTTGTAATTATCTTGGTAAAAATTTTGTATAAACTGATAAAAGGCTAATAGCTAATTGTAATATCTTCTTCATCACCTTTTTAAAATATTAATATTAATACTACATTCTTTCAATCATCTGGTACATCTTTATCATTTAGACATTTGGTATATAACTTTGCTAAAAAAAAATCTATTTCTTCACTTGCTTTTTTTAATATATCAATTATAATTCCATCATTATCTGGAGTCTTTCCTTTTTTCATAAATTTAATTGCATGTCTCACTTCTTCATTTAAAATTCTGGGCAATTCGGAAGATATAATAGGTATAGGAGGTACTTGTTCATTATTATTTTATAATTCTTGGTAGAAGTCTTCTACCCATTTCATGAGGTCATCTCTCTTTTTAGTAATAATTCCATCTTTTTTTCTTATTGCAGATATAAATTTTCTACCAATACCAAAATGTTGTTTTACACTCTTGAGACTTTTATTCTCTTCTACAACTTTCCTTGCTAGTTCACAGTTATACTTTCTTATATCATTTTCAACTCTTTTCCACACCATTTTACAAAATTTGAGATATTCCATCCTTTTTAATGCATCATTTTTGTATATCTTCATATTCATTCTTTTCTTCATAAATTCTCTAGTCTCAGTGGAAATTTTAATGGTCAATTGCTTTTTTTCTATCAGCTATCTTTGTTGCAGTTTTTAAAGTGTATCAGTTATTTTCATATTAATTTCATTCAAATATGAATCATGTTCAAAATCTAATATTTGAAACTGATTTGTAAATTCTAATTTAAATTCATTAGAATGTTTCTGACGATTAGGAATATCAACGGTAAATATTGTTTTTCTTATTTATTTTTGTCTCTAGTTTTGCATTAACACATATCTTACATCTTACTAATCGATGATCACTCTGTATTAAATTTATTAAGAACATTATAATCTTGAAATATGTATTTTCTGTTAGTCAAAATATAATTCAATTCTGCTACACCTTCATTTGGATGATTCCATATTCATTTCCTTTTAACATTTTTCTCAAAAAAAGAATTCATAATATAAAGTTTTTCTTTTTCTACAAACTCCACAAGTCTATGTTCTCTCTCATTTCTATTACCGTAACCAAAATTACCTACAGCACTTTCATTTTTTATTTGTTTACCAATTCTAGCATTAAAGTCTCCCATAACAATTTTAAAATGTTGTCTGATCAAAAGCCTTTGTACATCAATATAAAAATCTTCTACTACTTCATTACTTGTTGGGGCATAAACCTGAATTATCTGCATTTGGTATAACTAATCTTGCCATTCTGTCCAAATACACTATCAGTCTCCACATTGTTGTATATTTGTATGTGGTAAAACAACTTTTATTATTACTATTCTTATGTATTTATAATAGAACGGGAATGGGTCACATAAAATTTCAATCTGAATATGAGGATCGCAAGTGTAAAAAGGTTGTGCACCATTGATATAGAAGACTAATTAAATAGTAAAGAAACCTATTTTAAAAAAATATAAATAATAAAACGACTGAAAAAAAAAAAAAGTTAATTGTTTTTCATGAGCTTCTCAAAATGATAAATATGTTGAAATAATCTCTTTTTTCTACCATTATTTTATATAAATGGCAAGGAGTCATTTGTTAACAGTTTTATCTTAGCTTAGGAAACTAATACAACTCTTCAGGAAAGATACTTCATTTATGGCAAAAAACTTAAGAAAAACAATGTTATAAAAATTTTTAATCTTCCAGAGAAATTTCTGTATTATAATTGTAGTCTTTCCCACCATTGACTTCTGCTTGTCAAAAATCTTATGCTTAATGCATTGAATAAAATTATTTTATTTAACAAATAATAGTCTACTTATTCTCTTTTTTAAAAAATGAAAATTTTCAGTAATAATTTTTAGTTTTATATGCTTACTAAAAAAATTATTTTATTAATTAAATATAGGCATTTCTCACTACTGCTCAAGAATGTAATGAAAAATATAATCCTGAAAAAGATATGGATTTAGTTCGGGAAAGTGATGGAGTTAAACCATTAGCTCGGGAAATGATTATGTTTAAAGGACAATCAAAACGCATTTGGAATGAACTTTACAAAGTAAGTTCAGTATGGAAAAAATATTTTTTTTCCTCTTATTTTTATCAGAATCTTTAAAAAAATCTTATATGTCTGCACAGTGATTCACAAATAAGTTTTAAAGATTCTGTACCTTTTTTTAATTTCATGTTTAGACATTGTGAAAGTACGTACAATAAATGAGTCTTTTTTTTTTTCTGTATTTTTTTAATATTTCACTGTCAAATAAAAATAATTGTCAAGCATTGGTGACCTTGTGGTTAGCATAGCTTCTTCCAAACAGCTGGCCCGGGTTCGCTTCCCGATCAACGCTTTGACACATGAAAAAAATAATAATAATAATTATATAATTTGTTTTTATACAGAATAGTTATAAAGTTATGTAAATGATTGCTTAATTTGTTAATGAATTGAGCATTTATTTAAATTTTTGTAACAAATATATACATATTTAGAATTGTGACGTTTCATTTTTTTTCCATTACTGTGAATCTCTTCAGTACAATGTAAGTTTTATATTATAATTGTTTTTTTTTATTTGTTCGATTTTTATTGTTATTGTAAATCATTGGAATATATATTGAATATTATGTATTTTTAAAAAGCAAATTATGATCAAATTAATAAATAGAAATATATATATATATTTTCAAAATTGTGAAATACTTACAGATTGTAAATATTTTAGCATTATTACATTGAATTCAGTGTATTATATTTTAATTATAAAAGTAATAACCTAAGACACTTCCATGTTGTATCATTATGATATGATTACTTATTATAAAATGGCCACAATATTTTTGATATTAGGCATTAAACATTTATTGTATTTGGACATATATCCATATTAGGTGTAAAAAAAGTTTATTAAATTAAATATTACATTTCTGAAGATTAAAGAGAAAGATTTACAATGTCCTATGCCACATTACCACACATAGAAATATACATATTGCATATACAATTTTTTTTCATGGCACCTTATGATACTCCATTTAAGAAACATTGTTTCAGAGGGAAGAACATGCTTATGCTTAATTCAAATACATTGCTTCTAATATTTGATTTATTTATTGATGACTTTATGCTTGTAATGTTTATATATATATATTTTTCATTACTATTATTATTCAAAATTTAAGAAACATTTCTTTATTAAAAAATTACAAAAATGAAAAAAGTCTATCTGCAAACCCTACATTAGGAAATGCTCTGTTTTATTAAAATTTCTGATGTATGATTTAGTGCATTTGCTTGCTAAGCTCATCAGTTTTGACTTTTTTATTTTATTTTCTAGAACTTCCATTTATTTTAATTATATTTATGTGTAATTCATATTTATTTGCTTTCTAATTAAAACATTTCTAATATTTATTTTAATGTTTCTTCACTCTTCTATGTCATCTTTCTTAAGCTATTGATTTTTATTCATGCACTCAAGATGTTTGATCTTATCTATTGCTCTTTCTAGATATCAGTGTTTATACTTGGTGAGACTGGAGTTTCTATATGAGCTTCCAATTTTCTCACATATTCTCACAATTGCTTTTGAATTATGAAAAATATTTTTTAGATATGGCTTTTATAATTACAGAAGAAAAGACAAATTTCAAAATCAAAAGCATATCTAAAATCACTTGTAAGAAGTACTGATTTGTCAGTTCTAGTATCCTTGCAGATAAAGATGATTTTAATGAATCATGATTATAACTTGAAGTTCTTTTTTTACTCATTACAGGATATAATTTATCATTTTTTAAAATTTATCCATGAAAAAATTTGTAAATTTTTTTATGTAATTGATCTTATTTATTCCTGGAAAAATTTATTATTTTTCATCTTTTATAATACAAAAAAAAAATATTAGTACTTAGTTAGGAAAACTTTAATGGCTTGGACAAACAAATATTAAAGAATTGCTTCATAGGATCTAGAATTATGTAAAGTAGTTGCTTATACTGGATGTCAACTTCATCGACTTCTGAGATATGTTTATAAAGATGAAATTATGTATTTTATTGAATGCCTAAGCTAAGAATTTGTTCTTTCAATATACAAGTGTCCATTAATTCCATTGTTTATTCTTCAATCAGAGAAAAATAAAGAATTAATTTAATTTGTGATGGTTGTGTCATGCTGCCTTGATTCACAATATTTAACATATATCTCTCACACACTGATTTCTTGACTTGATTCTACAGTAATATATTACTCTTTATTATTTCTTCAATGTGTATCAAACCACAATAGGGAGGAAGCAACATAATATTACTATAATCTTTTTCAACAATCAATAACATGCATTTCTGATTTTTTATTATGCTCAATTGATTTTTAAGATGATTATAGAAGGTTATAAATTGTGTGAATATCTTATGGATATAGAAACTTTGAGAGAAAGAAGAAATTTATTTGCAATTTTGATTGCTATTGGTAAAAGAATGCACATCGATTAGATAGAAAACTTTATTAAAACCTGAAAAAAATTTTCTAGAATTTAATTTTAAAAAATAAAGTGTGTGAGATTTTTAAAAGGTAGTTAAAATCACTATCTAGAATTACTGTTTTTTGCTTTTGTAGTAATTTCTGTTACATTTTGTAAATGATGTGAGAAATCTATTTATATTTTCGAATAGAATAAATAGCAAGTAGTAGATAGCATATTTCAATTCAAATGAGAACAATATATAATTGATTTTGAGTGGCTATATCTGTATTTTATTTATTCCAGATTTTGTAATGATTAAAACTGCTCTCTTGTGGGAAGATATAATTCTAAATTTGAAGATTGATATGTAATTAATTTCCATCATAATAGTCATTGTTGAAGTTGTGTTTGCTTTTAATTTTGTTTCGGTCAATATTTGAATGATACTAAAATATTTTATAAGAATCTGTTATATGTATATCTTTTAACATTAAATCTATTTTTAAATGAGACATTGAATGACCAAAATATATATTAGGTTTGTTTTGCTGTTTTATAAAGCTTATGTATTTTTTTTTCATTACCTATGGCCTTTATAACAAAGGCCTTTTCATAATAAGTATCAGATCAAAATTTTTTATTCAATGTGAAGATAGATTTTTTTTTACATTTTGCAATAGATAAGGAAATGATTTAAATTGTACAATTGTTATTATAAAAATATAATAGAAAAAAAAATCATGTGTAGATCATAATATTAACAAAGTAAAGCTATTTAGATTTTTAGCTTTCAAAAATAACAAAATTTCACAAGTGCACTTCAAAAGAAATATTAATTTTAAAAATATATAATAAAGTTTTACATAGATCCTTTTTACTTTTTTTTTTTTTAAAAAAGTACTTGGAAGGTTTATCACTGATTCCATTCTTCTTTTACTTCTGACAACTTTTAGCTTTTAGTTATACATTACATTAGTATAAATCATCACATGATCACCACTTCTTATGCTTGGGTATAACTGTTGTTAAAACAGGCAAAACTCACTATATGTATTGCCACACATAGCAAGCTAGAGTAATCAATGGATGACAGAAGGCTTGTGCATAAAATCCCCATCTAGTGCCTACTCATCCAATATCCCCAGACTAGTTTCTGGCTTGTGGCCTTCGTCATTGAGGAGCCTTGGATCTGAGATCACTGCACCTAGATCTTAGGATCTAATGCAACCCTCCAGCAGCCACCTTTTATCTCCACTTAACTAAAAAACTATGAGTCTTAAACTGAAAACACCTTAATGTTTTCGATCCAAGCCTATTAGCTTATATAGTCATTGGGTCTGAACTTAGTTCAGCACCCATACATTTTAGTGTCTTTGGTTCTTTAATAACCATAGCCACCACTATCCTATTAGGCAGGATTGGTTTTAAGCCAATAAACATCACATGACCACCACTTCTTACGCTTGACTTCAGACCCATATCACTATATAAGCTAATGGGCTTGGATTGAAAACATTAAGGTGTTTTCAGTTTAAGACTTAGTTTTATAGTTAAGTGGAGATAAAAGGTGGCTGCTGGAGGGTTGCTTTAAATCCTAAGATCTAGGTGCAGTGATCTCAGATCCAAGGCTCCTCACTGATGAAGGCCACAAGCCAGAAACTAGTCTGGGGATATTGGATGAGTAGGCACTAGATGGGGATTTTATGCACAAGCCTTTTGGCATCCATTGAT
Source organism: Epiperipatus broadwayi (assembly GCA_028023455.1). NCBI lineage: Eukaryota > Metazoa > Onychophora > Udeonychophora > Euonychophora > Peripatidae > Epiperipatus > Epiperipatus broadwayi. Next base: position 707,720 of record JAQFVV010000009.1, on the reverse strand, counting down.
TACTCTAGCTTGCTATGTGTGGCATACATATATTGAGTTTTGCCTGTTTTAACAACAGTTATAGACAAGCATAAGAGATGGTGGTCATGTGATGTTTATTGGCTTAAAACCAATCCTGCCTAATAGGATATTGGTGGCTATGGTTATTAAAGAACCAAAGACACCAAAATGTATGGGAACTGAACTGGGTTCAGACCCATATAACTATACAAGCTGATGGGCTTGAATTGGAAACATTAAAGTGTTTTCAGTTTAAGACTCATAGTTTTGTAGTTAAATGGAGATAAAAGGTGTTTGCTGGAGGGTTGCATTAGATCCTAAGATCTAGATGCAGTGCTCTCAGATCCAAGGCTCCTCACTGACGAAGGCCACAAGCCAGAAACTAGTCTGGGGATATTGGATGAGTAAGCACTAGATGGGGATTTTATGCACAAGCCTTTTGGCATCCATTGATTACTCTAGCTTGCTGTGTATGGCAATACGTATAGTGAGTTTTGCCTGTTTTAACAACAGTTATACACAAGCATAAGAAGTGGTGATCATGTGATGTTTATTGGCTTAAAACCAATCCTGCCTAATAGGGTATTGGTGGCTATGGCTATTAAAGAACCAAAGACACCAAAATATATGGGTGCTGAACTGAGTTCAGATCCATATGACTATATAAGCTAATGGGCTTGGATTGAAAACATTAAGGTGTTTTAAGTGGAGATAAAAGTTGGCTGTTGGAGAATTGCATTAGATCCTTAAGATCTAGGTGCAGTGGTCTCAGATCCAAGGCTCCTCACTGATGAAGGCCACAAGCCAGAAACTAGTCTGGGGATATTGGATGAGTAGGCACTAGATGGGGATTTTATGCAAGATCCATTGATTACTCTAGCTTGATGTGTGTGGCAATACGTATAGTGAGTTTTGCCTATTTTAACATTACATTAGTACAGAGATTGATAGGATGGAGCCTTATAAAAATTATAGATAGGAACAATTTAATGCTTATTCAATGAAATACTAATAAAGTATAACTCAGATTTTATAATTCAAAATATTCCATACTTATTATTTACTATAAATTTATATTAAGTACTTATATACTATATATTTTAAAAAATTGAAGTTATTTCATTTTAATAAAAAAATTTTTTAATGAAATTTAAAAATCATATATAATTTTTTGCTTCTATTTAATGTATGAAATTTAGTCTACTTGTAACAGGAAGAATTTAAGACAATTTAAAACATTATTTGGAAAAGAAAAAAAAACTAAAATGATTGTGGCTTGACAATAAACTTAAATTCTAGAATAAAAGAATCTTAAAAGGGATTTTATTAGAAACAAAATCACAAAAATATTTTGAGATACAGGCTCTAATATGTTTATTCACAGAGGCCATGACTGAAAATTTCTTAACGTTTGGGGTGATTTAATATTTATTTCAGATAGCAGCATGCAATATTTTGAAAAATTGTATACTTATTTTGTATTTACTTTAATTTATAAATTAGAATTTTGAAAATTTAATTACCAGAATATTGTTCAATAATGAGTAAACTAATTATAATGTGATATGTATACAGAAGTGGGTATTTAATGAGCAAATTAATTAAAGGGTGTGTGCGTATATAATAATTAATAGTTTTAAATTATAACAGTAATAATATCAGACAGATACGTAAATACTTTTCATTACATTGTAATCTTTATCAACTGAATTTAGGCTGGTTAAAAGCAAATGTTACATGATGAAGAACTGTGTAAATCAGTACTAGCTAATCTTTAAATTATTTTATAAAAATTGCCTCATTTTTTTTTAATTCTATGATGGCTTTCTTTATATAATATTTTTGTGTGATCTAAATTAAAGGTAAATTTAAAGATAGAAGATTTTTTATAATCAAAGAAAAGTAAAATAGTATTAGATTGATTTTTTATATGATTATAGAGTAGATGGTGTTCATTTAATCTTTTTTCTAGAGCCCATCTTGATTCACTAATGTCTGACTTTTTGCATCCATATATTATTTGATAAATAAAATTACTTTTTTTTTTTTGTTAGGAATAAGATTTTAAAAATGTTAATGAATCGTTTATATCAAAATGAAAGTAAATTTATATTTAATATTTTTTAAAAAGGATTTAATGATTCATTTTTTATTTTTCTTAATTATATTGATGTTATAAAACTTATTATTATTTAACTTATTTACTGTGTATAGATTTTGTCTTCTATCATACCTTATATTTCTAAATTCTTGAGAAAACAGTTCACTATTTTGCATTTAGTCACATTTATAATATGTAAATTTTCAAAATGATGTAAAAAGATTTAAAACTATTCATTTTATATATCATTGATAAACATGATTTAAAATGAATATATCCTCTTTCTTGAATAGATTTGACAAATAATTTATAGTTTAAACATTCATTTCCTCTAAATATTTATAAATCTAAAAGATTTATAATTCTTAATGATTGTTCAATTTAAATTGTTTAATTTATATAAAGGAGCTTCAATAATACGTTCAAGACCACAATAAAAACATCATCAGCATATCTAGCATATGTTTTAATATTTTCAAAGTTATTAGTAGTTAAAAAAGTTTTTTTTATATTTAGATAATACAAAGTTTCAAATTTACTCAATCATTGGAAGGCCCATGAACCATGTGTTTTTGCATAGCATCAACGCCATCAAGCGGCTGACATGAGCTAATAGAACTACCCTATTTTTTATAGTATTTGTCATCATTGTTATCACTTCTAAATTTTAATGAATTCATGTCCATTAGCTTATTGGCTTATTGGTATTATAGTTTATAAAAACATCGCGCTATATAAAATAAATGTCTTGTTTACATATGTTTAATTTAATAAGAATGCCTTATCGTAAATTCTAGAAATTTCACAAGCGTCATTCATTCACGAAATAAAAAAGTAATTTAAAGTAATCAATTAACAACTTCACGCTCTCATTTTCAAACACTTAAGATTTGCCCATACATATATGGTTGGGTCGAAAAGATAGATGGATTCATTCTATCTTTTCCCAAAGACTTTATCTTGTGTTTGAAAAAGTGGGAGTATTCATTTATATAGTGACATCTACAAAGTGCATGTGCATTAGCTTATTGGCTTATTGGTATTACAGTTTATAAAAACATTGTGCTATATAAAATAAATGTCTTGTTTAAATAAATTTTATTATAAATTTATTTAGTGAAATTTTATGTAAAGCATTCTCAATGATATTTATAGATTCTAGATAATCTATAGAATCATATAATTCAGTGGCATCTAGTGATGCCATAGTGTCATTAATATTGTTAATTTTATCATTTAAATTCAAAAGATGAAATAAGTGCATATTTACCAAAATCCAACAGATCCTGAAGCAATGTACCATTTAATTTATCAGTTTTATACAAATATGAATTTTCATTATCTATCATTAATCTGAGGGGATTTACATCTTTGTGAAGCTTTATTAGCAAACATACATGGACATACAGAAGTAGAAGAATATAATATATATTATTAGTTATGAAATTTATTATTTTAAAAAAAGCTAAAATTCAAATTAATAATATATATATATATATTATAGAATATATTCTTTTATCTCTGTATGCCTTGAGTATGTTTGCTAATATAAGGCTTTACAAAAGTGGAAATCTTGTCAGATTAAAGATAGATTTTGGAAGTTGATATTTGTATAAAACTGCTAAACACAGTGATGCATTGCTTCAGGCTAAGCTGGGTTTCAGTAAATAAACAGTTTTATCTTTCAAATTCATTGATAAAAATAGTAAATTGGATACTAATGATACTATGGTTTCATTAGATATCAGTGAATTATATAGATCTATAGATCATCTAGAATCTATAAATATCATTGAGAATACTTACATGAAATTTCAGTAGATAAATTTACAGTAAAATTTATTGTTGATTCATTAAAATTTATAAATTATGACAAATATTACAAAATGATCAAAAGATAACCCATGAATCTCCCTATTGTTGTGCTAATTTGCAACAGTTTTTTATTATCTAAATATGAAGCTATTTTAACTACTGATAATATTAAAAATATATGCTACATATGTTGAGGATGTTTTTTTTTTTTTTTTTTTGCAGTATTGCAGTTCGTTTATATAAATTAAACAAATTAAATTGGATATCAATAAAGTAAAAATAAAATTGTAAGTTACTTGTCAAACATATAAGTATAGGGGATTTGAACTCATATTTTCAAGCACCCTTCAACTATCCACATTATCTCATATAACCAATACACATGACCACATACATGTAGAAAAGATCAACAATCACCAGTATATGTATTTCGTGCTAAGCCAGCAGTCATTAGTTGGTCCAGATTATCATCTCTCACACACATATATAATCAGTGCTCAGTTTATATTAAGATAGCAAATCTTTATACTTTAATGGACAGGCTTCAATCCACTCCAACCTCCAACTTTTCAGCCATCCATATCATTGAAAATCTGATGATGAAAACTCAAATCCCATGCTGATGTTAATATTATTGAAAATATTATGAAAATCTGAGTTCAAATCCCCTATACTTACAATTAAGCTCCCAGGTTTGTGAAGAGTGCCTGGTTTTCAAATATTTGTCAGACATATCCAAGAAAGAGGATATAGTCATTTTAAATAACTAGTTTAAATCTTTTTTTATAAAAGTGACAAAATGCAAAATATTGAACTGTTTTCTTGAGAATTTATAAATGTAGGATATAATAGAATATAAATTCTACATACATTAAATAAATTTAATTTTAAGATTTACAATATCAGTATGAGTAAGAATATAATTAGAAGGGATTTGAACTCTTTAAGCTCCCTACAGCTATTCTCTCCATCTTATGCAACCAATACCCATGACCACATACATGCAGAAAAGATAAATGATCTCCAATATATGTATTTCGTGCTGAACCAGCACTCATCATTTAGTCCAGATCATCATTTCCCACAAATATATAATCAATACTCAGTTTATATTAAGATAGCAAATCTTCAAACTTTAATGGACAGGCTTCAGTCTTCTCCATTCTCCAACTCTTCAGCCATACTATCATTAAAAATTTGATGATGGAATGCTCAATGCCCTTGTTGATGCCAATGTTATTATCATATCCATGTTAACTTTAAATCACTCTGCCCCCTCATGTATAGGTCCTTAATGTGTTCATTTAAATACAGAGAAGAGGGATAGGCTGAATATGTAATATTTAAATACAAGTATATTGTCTATACTCAACTTAATGTAATTAGAAGGGATTTGAACTCAAGACTTTCAAGCTCCCTACAGCTATCCACTCCATTTTATATAACCTATACACATGACCACATACATATGAAAAAAGTAAATGATCTTAAAAGTCAACATGGGTATGATAATAATCTACAAAGGCTTTGAGCATTCCATCTTTCAATGATATGAATGGCTGAAGAGTTGGAGGGTAGAGAATATTGAAGCCTGCCCATTAAAGTTTGAAGATTTGCTATTTTAATATAAAAACTGATTATATATGTGTGTGTGTGTTGTATGTGGTGGTAGTGGGGGATGTTCTGGACCAACTGATGAGTGCTGGTTCAGCACAAAATTTGGAGATTATTTATCTTTTTCATATGTATGTGGTTATGTGTATCGTTGTATAGAATAGAGTGGATAACTGTAGAGAACTTGAAAGTCTGAGTTCAAATCTCTTCTAATTTCATTAAGTTCAGTGTAGACAATATACTTGTATTTAAATATAAGTAAGAATAATAAAAAATGAATATCTATGCCATTTTTAAATAATATTCAATCTAAATTTATTTAATAAATATTGAATGAGAAATATAATGTTTCATATTGATGTAAAATTAATTAATATTTCTAAAAATCTTATTCCTAGAAAAAAAAAGTATTATTATTTGATTAAATAAAAAACCATACATTGACAATTCAAGATATGCTTTAGAAAAAAGATTAAATGAACACCATCTACTCCTATAGCCATATAAAAAATCAGACTAATACTGCTTCAGTTTTCATTGACCATGAAAAATTTTGTAGTTTCAAATTTATCTTTAATTCAGATCACATAAGAATATTACATAAATAAAGATGTCATATAAAGAGAAAAATTAAAAAGGCAATTTTTATAAATCAATTTAAAAGAAATATAATAAACAAGCAATTCGTTAGTATTAATCTATATAGCTCCTGTAAAATCATGTGATATCAACATTGTGTCAGCATATGTTCAATTGATAGTAATCGTATGTACTTCTGTATAAGTGTTATATTATTACAGTTTATTTTTTACTGTTATTATAATTTAAAACTATAACACGTATGTTTTTAGTGGGTAATTTATTATTTATATAGTCATTTTAGTCAGAGGGGAATTACACCCTGTGCACATAATGTTGTAATGTTATTTTAATACCTCAATAAACATCGTTGAGGTATTAAAATAACATTACAGCACATGTGTATGGGATGTAATTCCCTTCTGATTAAAATTACATATGAGTACTGCACTAATAAATTAAATAGAGAGTTATATTTATACTAATATCTATGTTCTTTGAAATTAAAAAAAAGAAAAACTATCTAAGCACAAAAATATTGCTTGGAGGCTGTCATTTGGTAATAGTAGGTGAAAAAAAAAACATTAGTACTTTGAAAAAGTGATGGATCTATATTTCTGTAATATATATTTTAATGGCATTCAATTCAAGACCAAAGAAAGCATATGATGATACATAACTCATGGATTGAGGGTTTACAAACTATTGTTTTTCTAAAATCTTGTTGATAATTCACTGTCCAATGCAATAAATAATTTTTATTCAGTTTTTTTATTTGTTTGTTTTTTTAAATTTTAGGTTATTGATTCATCAGATGTTGTTGTTCAAGTTCTTGATGCCAGAGATCCAATGGGTACTCGATCTAAGTTTATTGAAAACTACATAAGAAAAGAAAAACCTCATAAACACATTGTTTTCATATTAAATAAATGTGATTTGATTCCCGTGTGGGTAACAGTAAGTTTAAGAATATGATTTACTTTTTTTTTTTTCCTGAATGTATGTTTATGTAAATATTTTAACATAGTTTAATATAATTTGTTTTAGCAAAGATGGGTTACTATTCTTTCAGCAGAAATTCCCACATTAGCATTTCATGCCCATTTAAATAAATCATTTGGGAAAGGAGCCTTGATTAATCTGCTTCGACAATTTGCTAAAGTAAGTAGATATATTTTAACAGTATTTTTTTGCAAGCAATTTATATTCAATTAATAACTTTAAACAAAAGATTGTTTAAAATGAAATTAAAAAGTGCTAACTTTAAAGTTAAGGTAAAAGGGGAAACTGGTTTTAAATAGCCCACTACAGTGCAAAAGCTTTTTTAACAATCATCCTGACAGTGTAACAGAAAATATTATTAAAGTTTGTCATGATGATTATTCAAGTTTTCATTTCTTGTTTTATACATTAGCTGAATATCTCTTTATTTCCTGGTAGAAAAAGCATTAAGTCATCATCTGACCATCATTTGATCCAAAGGTCTAGATGTAGTGCTGTCAAATCCAAGGCTCTTAACTGATAAAGGCTACAAGCTGGAAACTAGTCTAGGAATATTGTATGAGTGGCACTAGATACAGATTTTAATGTGCAAGCTTTCTAGCATCATGTCACTACTGTTTGGAGAAAATTGTTACTGTATCTCCTGGTAGTTGAACTTCTGGTTGAATTGACTAGGCTGGAATAATTGTAAATTTACATGGTATCTGAAAGTTTTACATGAGCATTATTGTTATTTTTTTATTTGCTTATTTTTTTTTCTTAAAAAAACAACAAACAAATAAACAATAAAATTAAAATATTATGAGAAGCATATCTGAATATTCATTTCGAATAAATATTTACTTTATAATTAAAAACAATGTCTAAGAGAAATTTATAAATTTATTACAAATAGTTGTGATATTTGAACTCACAAATCATTACTGATGATATAAAAATATAATTGTTTAATATATTTAGCAAGGCCAAAACAAATTCCAATTTATCACTGCATGATAACTTGGTAATGATTAGTTTAATGTACCAGGCAATATAAACAAGTTATCTTGACTGTCAATCCAACAATAAATAGCTTAAGTACTGATATAGTCTCCGTATTACATTCGATTTTCTTTTTCGTTTCTACTTTTAAACATTGCATGGAGTTACAAAATCCATACTACAGTAATTCATCGATAAATTGAACATTTTGTGAGAAAATTGGACTCTCGTAAAAGGACATCATACTAAAGTACCAATTAATTAAATTATATATGGTTTTTTTTTTTTTTTAATATTCTTATTTGTCTTAAAACTGACACAAAAGTAGAGTTACTTGTCAAGTTTTGGATATACATTAGTAAAGGATAAATCCATTGTAAATGACATATTTTTTGTTTTCTTTTTATCAAAGAAAATGTGTTATTTAATCAATACATAGAACAATAAAACAATGAACTGGGTTAGTAAGGAAAAATTTTAAAAAGAAGGATAAAATAATAAATTCTTTTTTTTATTTTTTATTATTTTGATTACTGACAATAAACAGAGCAAAAGTACTGAAGAAAGACTAGAAAGAGATTCCAGTTCACCACTATTTATTGTCAAGACAGCATTATATGATCCAAATGAGATTGTAATAATTTAAGGATTGTGCTGTCTTCTTCAGAATTCGCCTTCAATACCCATGAGAGTTCAATCTGTCTGGGTGTTTTCTCCAATCACCAAATCAATAGTATATTTTTGATGTTTATTGAGGATTTAGCTAATGTCTAATTACAGGAAAATATTTCATTTTTTAATGATGAGCTAACTACACATGTAAATATTCAATTAACCAAATATTTTGTTATCTTACTAGTACAAACATATATTTATTTTAGAAAATGTTTTCTTTTTCATTGATGAACTATGCATAATGCTGCTCAATTTTTGCAAAACTATTTACATTTTTAGATTACTTTATAAAAAATTATTATAAAAAAATTTACTATTTATTTAAATATAAATAAATTTTGCAAAGGTACAAATCTTTATTCCACTGTTTATGTATTTATTTTTTAGATTACTTTATATATATATCTAGATTTCATTATTTACATCTTTATGTATTAATGTCAAAAGTACAATGAATCTTCAATTTATCAATTAGTTATCCCAGTATGGTTTCAGAAGTTGCATGCAGTCTTTAAAAACAGAAACTAAATGGAAAATGGGATGTAGTATACCAACTATATCAATACCAATAGCTTATTACCCTTTGATTTACAAGTATCAAAATTTTTGCATTCATAATTTTGATATCTCACTTCATATTACTAATAATTATCTAGAGATTATTCCTAGCCCAGATATAAACTTTAAATCTCAAAGATTAATATATTTATATTTAATTAAACATAGAATAATTTAATTTCATCTTTTTTATGTGTGGTATTTTTTTTAAATATTTATTTATTTTTTTCTAGAAATTTATTTATTTATTTATTTTAATTACAGAAATATTTATTAATTAAAGTTAAATTTAAAACTTGCACTCCACATTTTCATGAAACATATGAATAAAGGTGTCTGAAAAAATAAGTAAACCTAAGATGTTTTAATAAATAGTACATTTAAGATCTTGTTCCATAAGAGTTAGTAATTCAAAAGTCTTAATAAAATATAATCTGACAAGTCATAATTTTTTATTTGATAATATAAGGATGACCAATGTTTTATGTCATAATCAAATTTGGAGCAAGTACTTATAATTTTGATGTAAAATGTTTTTAGATTTTACGTTTCCAATTTGAGTTCACTAGGTTTTTACCACAATAAAGACTTGGTTAGCAACTAAAAAATTAAATGTTTGTTAGTGAGAATCATGAAGGAGTGGATGCATAGTGATATTAGTCTTAAGTTTTTGTTGCATATGTTAAGCCCAGCAGCTGAACTGAAATTTTAATGCTGAAAAACTAACATGTCTGCCATATTATTTTAGCAATATTAGTTAGCTTTCATAAAACTAGTTTTGCTCCATTTGGTGAATTAATTAATTTTAATATTGACTATGAATTCTATGATTTTTTAAGGTTAACTTATGTGATTGATCATAGAATCACATTCTTGCCATGTTTAAATACACAAGTAATGAAAGATTTAATTAATTATACAAAAAAAATAACTGAATATGGAAATAATAATTTAGCTGGGAATGTATTAAACTAAAATTGCTGTTTCTTATTAGATGTTATGTTTATAATATTCAAACCTCAAAGGGAAAATGCTTGCTCAGTATTATTATTGTTTATTGCTCTAGTTCTTTGTCTAATTTTCTAAATTATTTTATTAGATTTTGAAATAGGATTGGAATACTATCATCTTATCTTTGTTTTGTTTTTTCTTATAATAAAGTGTGTCTACTCTCATTATTCATATTTTGTATGATCTAAGGATTAATCATATTATTTGCGTCTCATCTTTTTTTTTTTCCGATTATAGTATGCTAAAGTTATGATTAATCTTTGAGTGCTTGGGATATTCTATTTGAAAGTATTTTGGTTTATTGCTTGACAATATTTGTAAATTTTTCTTACATATTTTGAATTTAGATAAAACCTATGTTTGAATTATCTTCAAATGTATAGTATGATATTATCTTTTTAAATGATCTGTTTTATGATAAATTTGTATTCATATTGTCCAGTTAGTTAATGATGAAGTGGCTTAAGTAACAATATAATTTATTAATAAGAATTTTACAGTGAGGTTAAATAATGGAATGATTATTTACCTGGATTGGAACCAGAAATTTTTAAATAATGAATTGAAAAAAATTACAAATTTTTAAAAATTTGGCAGGAAATAGTGGTATTTGTTTGATTAAAATTGAATAAGGTTCTCTGATAACAGATTTAATTATGAATTTTGCTTTAGAAAACATATTTTTGGAACAAATCTGAAATATTGAGAATATGAGATAATGACTTCATTCAGAAAGTATACATCATCATCATCATCAACCATTATCAATCCACTGCAGGATGAAGGTCTCTCCAAGTTTAATCCATCTTCTCCGATCTTTAGCTTCTCTTCTCCACAACACCCCTGCACATTTTCTTATTTCATCCATCCATCTCACATGTGGTCTCTTTCTGGGTCTTTTACAATCTCTTGGAATCCAGTTTAAAATTTCAATTGTCCATCTATTATCATCTCTTCTAGCAATATGTCCAGCCCAACTCCATTTCAATCTTTTAATTTTTTCAATAAGGTCAGTAACACCTGTTTGTTGTCTTACCCATACATTGCGTTTTCGATCTCTTCTTGTTACTCCCAACATACATCTCTCCATACTCCTTTGACTGGTCTGAAGTCTCTGTATTGCTCTTCTATTAAGTGTCCAAGTCTCAGATCCATAAGTAAGAACTGGTAAAACACATTTGTTAAAAACCATCCTTTTCAAACACATAGGCATATTTCCTTTTAGTATCAAGTTATTTCTACCAAAAGCCCTCCAACCAAGTTTAATTCTATGATTAATTTCCTCCATTATGTTTCCATCTGTATTAATAATCTGACCAAGGTATTTGTAACTGTTAACTTCTTCTAATTCTTCATAATCAATCTTTATTTTCATATTTTGAGCAAATCGATTAAACATTACTTTAGTCTTTTTAACATTTATCTTTAGTCCTACTTTTCTACTTTCATCTGCTAACTCCTGCAACATTTCCTGCAGCTCTGAAGCATTATTTGCAAAAACAACTACATCATCTGCAAAATCTAAATGACTTAAATACTCTCCATTTACTTTCACTCCTTTAGTTTCCCATTTTAATCCACAAAATACTTCTTGCAGCACTGCTGTAAAGAGTTTTGGAGATATGGAGTCACCTTGTCTTACACCTTTCTCAATGTTGATTTTTCCAGTATCATTATGTAATCTAATTGTTGCTGTTGCATTTTTATAAATATTCTTTAAAATATGACAATATCCTGGATCTATACCTTGATGATCCAATGCTTTAATCACTGAAGAAATGTGTATAGAATCGAATGCCTTTTCATAATCTACAAATCCAAAACATAATGACAACTCATATTCGTTTGTCCTTTCTATGACTTCTCTCAATACCTGGATATGATCTATTGTACTAAAACCACTTTTAAATCCAGCTTGTTCTCTTGGTTGGTGGAAATCCAAAGTTCTCTGCAGACGAGTTGTAATTATCTTGGTAAAAATTTTATATAAAACTGATAAAAGGCTGATAGGTCTGTAATTTCTAATATCTTCTTTATCACCTTTTTTAAATATTAATATTATTACTGCATTCTTCCAATCTTCCGGTACATCTTTATCATGTAGACATTTGGTATATAACTTTGCTAAAATTGTTTCTATTTCTTCACCTGCTACTTTTAATATATCAATTATAATTCCATCATTTCCTGGAGCCTTTCCTTTCTTCATACACTTAATTGCATGTCTTACTTCTTCATTTAAAATTCTGGGCAATTCGGAAGATGTAATAGATATAGGAGGTATTTGTTCTTTATTACTATATAATTCTTGATAAAAATCTTCTACCAATTTCATGATGTCATCTCTCTTTTTAGTAATAATTCCATCTTTTTTTCTTATTGCAGATATAAATTTCCTACCAATACCAAAATGTTGTTTAACATTTTTGAGACTTTTATTTTCTTCTACAGCTTTCCTTGCTACTTCACAGTTATACTTTCTTATATCATTTTCAACTCTTTTCCGTACCATTTTACAAAATTCTAGATATTCAATTCTTTTTAATACATCATTTTTGTATATCTTCATATTCCTTCTTTTCTTCATAAATTCTCTAGTCTCAGTAGAAATTTTATTAGTCAATTGCTGCTTTTTTCTACCAGCTATGTTTGTTGCAGTTTTTAAAAGTGTATCAGTTATTTTCATATTAATTTCATTCAAATCTGAAACATGTTCAAAATCTCCTAACACTTGAAACCTATTTGTAAGTTCTAATTTAAATTCATTAGAATGTTTCTGAAGATTAGGAATATCAACTGTAAATATTGTTTTTCTTAATAATTTTTGTCTCTCTAGTTTTACATTAACATGTAACTTACACCTTACTAATCGATGATCACTTCCTGTGTTAAATTTATTAAGAACATTACAATCATGAAATATGTATTTTCTGTTAGTCAAAATATAATCCAATTCTGCTGTACCTTCATTTGGACTGCTTCCATGTCCATTTCCTTTTAATATTTTTCTCAAAAAATGAATTCATAATATAAAGTTTTTCTTTTTCTGCAAACTCCACAAGTCTATGTCCTCTCTCATTTCTATTACCATAACCAAAATTACCTACAGCAATTTCATCTTTCATTTGTCTACCAATTCTAGCATTAAAGTCTCCCATAACAATTTTAAAATGTTGTTTACTCTGATCAAAAGCCTTTTGTACATCCATATAAAAATCTTCTACTACTTCATCACTATGAGAACTTGTTGGGGCATAAACCTGAATTATCTGCATTTGGTATCTGCTATTAAGTTGTATAACTAATCTTGCCACTCTGTCCGATACACCATCAATCTCCACAATATTGTTCTTACACTTTTTATTTATAATGAATCCTACTCCACTTGTATTTCCAATATGTGTGCCTTTATAATAGAGTATATGTCCACTTTTTAAATCAATTGTTTCTTCTCCTTTTCTTCTAACTTCACAAAGTCCAATAATGTCCCATTTAATATAAGACAGTTCTTCTAATTCTTGCAATCTTCCTTCACTTGAAAGTGATCTGCAGTTGTAAGTACCTAAATAAAAAGTCGTCATCAAATGGCAGCCTGGGTCCACAATCAGGGGATTCTTAGCACCCTCCGCCTTCGGCCACCAACCGCTGCCTTGGTTGGTGACTTTACAGCTTCCTGGGAATAAGGGCCATGCTTTATTTTTGTCTGTCATAATTGTATATATGTATTGGAAAAATATTTATCATTTGCACAAACATTCATTCTGCCTTATCAGGCACTGAGAAGAAAGACCATGGTGTTTCTTGATCTTAAACTCAGAGGTAAAAAGCCAATAAACTCACCATGCTGGCTAATGCGTGTTGGTGAGCAGCCCATCCATGTTCATATACTATATGAATAATCACATAGTAATAACAGCTGCAACGACAAGAACGTATGGAGTGGACATTAGGAATTTGCCCTGCTCGGTTCCTTTAAGGCCTCCAAGAGGAATCAAAGGGTCTCCTTTCAGTTAATAGCAAACTCCTTTCTGCAGCCAAAGTATACATATAGAGTATTAAATGAGTTAAACATTCTGATAAAATGTTTATATATTTTTTAAGACCACAAAAATGAATTTTATGTTAATTAAAGAAAAAGATTTTATAATTTCTTTTTGAGGTTTTAAATAAACTAAGCAGAACAAATTACAAAATCCACTCCAAATGTTTTTGCCATTATTATCATATGATTACTGATACAATAAATGAGCATTGTTGGATTATTTACTAACTATTGATATGAATTTACTGACATTTATCATTGAGGTTTAAGATAAAAAAAAAAAACATCTTACTTGACAATTAATTGAAATATAAGTTGTAGTTTTTAAAGCAAAATTAATATGTTGAGTGTAAATGAGAGACATTATTGTCTTTATATCATGGAAACTAAAATCATTAGCTAAAGCAGGAGATCATTATTAAAGATAGAAAGTACTAAGAATCTTCAAATCATGGACTAAGTTGCATTTATTTGATTATTCACAAATGCAGATAAATTTAAGTGAAGAAAGATTGCTTGAATTGGAAGTAAAATAATTGAATGGGATTTTGTCAGACTTTGGAAGTTACACGAAGGGACAATTAATTTGTAAAAAGTATATGTATTTAACTATAAAGGCAAAAATATTGTAAATGTAAATGGATTGGCATTTATTATAAATAAAAAATGGAAGAACCTTATTGTGGATATTATTAATATATTAGAATGACCAGATTACTTACTGTATAACCAGAAAGCATTAAAAAATATAGTTTTAATGTCATATTGCTTTTTGTATAAAATATTTTTGTATTCTAATATATATATAATACTGATTTCTAATTAAAATGATATTATATTTTATAGCACTTAGTGACTTGTTGCCATAAAGATTTGAGTTTATATTTTTTATCTATGATTTTTTAAAAATAAATAAATTAGAAAGTTAAAAGAAAAGTTCAAATTATTATCTAAATTTAATAAAGAAATGATTTTAAAAACCAACTAAATAAAAATTGAGAAAATGAGTTTTGTTGTATAGTTTGTTTATAAAGTAATTGTAACTGATATTTTATGATTGTGCTGTAAATTGATCAAAATGCTATTTTTAATTGTAAATAAAATAATTTTATAACAAATTTATGTATTATAAATAAAAAATGAGAATTATGATTGCTAATTATTTTCATTTTTTTTTAATATATATTAAAAATTTTAAATGGGTTTTATACCTTAATAATCATTTGGTCATATATTTTTTAGTTACATTTAGATAAACAACAGATCAGTATAGGGTTTATTGGCTATCCTAATGTCGGAAAAAGTTCTATTATTAATACACTGAAGGCTAAGAAAGTTTGTAATGCTGCGCCAATTGCTGGAGAGACCAAGGTAAGAAGCATGTCTCTTAAATTCATTATTAATTATTTGATGAAACTCAAGTACTCTTTTATAATTTTATAGGTTTGGCAATATGTTAGTTTAATGCGAAGAATTTATTTAGTTGATTGTCCAGGAGTAGTTTACCCAACGGGAGAAACAGATACTGAAGTTGTATTAAAAGGAGTGGTATGTTTTTGTTTTGTTTTTTAATTCAAACAGTGTTTAAGATATTTTTAATATATTATAACCAAAATCTGAAGCACATGTGATGAATGTAAGTAATCAAACCTACCACATTGCTCGCTAAGAACTGTAACCGAAAAGTCTGATCACATCACAACAAACAAAATTAATGATATAACATGAAATTGTTATGATCTAATCTGGTCACGGCCAGGGTACACTGTGAAGACCCATCGTAGCAGAATGTGAAAGTACATTAGACAAATTATAAGTATGTGGTTTTATTATTCTTCAAAACTTTAATCTCGATTTTTCATTGCATCAGACCTGACCATGGACAAGATGTTATAATTTGTAAAACTATTAAACATTATGAATTTTAAAATGACATATATGATTTTGGTACAAATGCTAGTCTAGGTATGAGCTTTGTAATAATAATAAGCATGGAAAACTTGGGTTCTTTCTATTTATAATTTAATAAATATCAATGAGACTTGTTATATTGATGAATGACAATTATAACATTAAGCAAATAAATTCAATCATATCATTACCTGGTAAATCTGTTTATAAGTTTATAAAATCAATCAATTTTGTATCATGTACTAGAATCAACAACGCAAAGCTAAAATGATGGAAAAGGCAAATGGGATTTTATTGTACCTTACACATCATAAATTACTAAGGACAAAAAGCATTCAAATGTTTTTTCAGAATATTACTAAAACTCTTATGTCTTACTGACAACAGTATGTACTGCAATGTATGCTCTATTCAAGATATAGGATTTCTGTTTTTATGAATGACAAATAGCAACAGCACAGTAAGTTTAATTATAAATTAATATTTATTTACAAATTTTATGATTAACAAATAATTGATGTAGGATGTTTAATATAATAAATAGATACATAAATAAACAAATAAATAAAATATCTTTCCATTTGTTTACTTCACAAAATATATCATAGGCACAGTTTTATAAAATCCTAATCATAAATTTTATTATAATTTGATCTAATTTCTGACTTGAGGAAACTATACTGAAATTCAACATCAAATCATGAAATACCCAATGTGTCAGTTCCAGAACCAATAAACCTATACTATAAACCTATAATAATATAATAAGTAATATTATATTTGCAGGAACTAGCTATAATGCAGTGTTAAACCAAAGTGAAAATTCAAACTTCAGTTCAGATAAAATATTAATTAACAAGCAGTTAATCATTATGAGGATAATTTAGATAAGATGCCCTGCTACATTTTATGACTCAACTTATAAGTTATACTTATAAATGGAAGAAGATGATTTTAGCATAATAATACAAAACACTTTGCCCAAACTTACATTTATGAAGTAAAATGATATTTCTGTGGATACATTCAACAACACATAGGAATGATACAACACTGAGTACCTTGTGGGTTTATACACCACCATGAAGTAACAAATATAATTACACAATTCTGTGGATTAACCACCAGTGCAGGAATGAGTGTAAAAATACAGAAAGTGGCAACTAATTAATCTGCGGATTAACCACCAGCACAGACTAGTGCCATTTAACATTGTAAAGCAATATTAATATTTACTTCATATTTAAAGTGCAGAAATCATCCTCCTCAGTTATTCTGACAATTCAGAAAAACACCAGCAAATTAGCAGATGTGGATTCATACATAATGAAAAGTGTTTCAATAATAAGGGCAACTAATATACTGATTTATCTTGCTTGAAATATAAACATAGTAACAATGCAATACAAGTAACATGAGTATAGGAACAGAACTCTGGAAAGATTCATAAGACACTTCATAAGAGGTTGACATACACCATAAATTTCTTAGTAATTCTCAAGCTTTTTGCAAGCGCTATTTCCTCAAATAAATATTTTATTCAATCCCATGAATTTAATTTAAACATAGTAAAAGTATAAATCATGAACCTCACATATAAGTTTATATAACAATAAAAATTACAATTAATTCATTCTTACTTAAATACATAAATAAAAGTATACAACATTTTTAGAATATTAAATATTATCCGTGAAATCAGTGTAAAAATGTCTTGAACAATAAATACACATTACACAAAGTAATAATTATAAATTATAGCCGAATTCCATAGATGTGATTATATCCGTTTGTTCTAGTTATTATGAGTACTTTTAAATTAATGAATTTTACGTGGCTCCATGGATATAAGATAATTCCAAAAACACCACATGTAGAATTTAAATGAAAATGTTCTTCATAAGTTATTAAATTCTACATTTTTATATAGCATTGTTCCAAGCTTATGATATCCAGGCTATATTAATTTATCTATCCACATTTAAATCTAGGAATAACAATCAGATCAAAATAATTATCAAATCAACATTGGCAATAGAAATCAGAAAATAGTTTTAGTTAATCGTTTAAAGGCTGTTATTATTATTCAAGTAGTAAACAAATTAAATAGTAAATACATCACTGGCAGTATACGTTCAGATAAGATAATCAATTCTTTATTATTTAAGTGATAAGCAGAAATATTAAACCAGTGTTTCAATAAAATTTTAAATTTAAATTTGATTTTAAACCTCTTCTTTTTTAAAAATAAAGTTTTCATATCCGAAAAACTTCTGCAATTAAAATATTTATTTAATATTGCCAGTTTGAATGTAATAAAATATTCAAAAACATACTGATCTTCTGCTATTAATTCTACTTTTAAAGTTAAGCATTCCGACATATTTCAAATGTAAATATTGAGAAAATTATTACGATTTGATCCACTTGGCCAGCAGACTTGAACAGACCCTTTAAATCTAACAACTCATATTATTATTAAATATCACCATTTTATGTTTAAATTCGTATGAGAATTCTTGGTTAATCTGTTTGCTTATTAATTATTTTTAAAAAATATGCTTAACATATTTTGCTTACATTTTATTCTTACACTATTTTTTTCTTAATAATACTACGAACGCTCTCTTTCACTGAGACGCTCACTGAAATGCACATGTGAATTTATTATGTTTTTATCTAATAATTAAAAATTAGTTAAACAAATGGCTTTTGAATTTAAATGAAAATAATTTCTAAAATTATTTTAAATAAATAAGAATTATTATTATTTTTAATCACATTTTACTAAACTTGATGTGTGCTGTTAATTTCTTATAAGTTAAACATATTTGATCCAAATCAGTGAATGGAAAAGGAGCAATTTTAAATACATTAAAATAATACAGGCAATAAGCAAGGCAAAATATTACTTATTCTCACCAATAAATTATCTTGAATGCAAGTAGATAGTCTGTTCAAAATGCAAACCAAGGCAATCAAATCACCAAGAAGAAGATAGAGAAATTTTTATATCAGTTCTATCAATCTTTATATTTTACACTAAAATATAAGGTTACACTATATATATTAATTAGAATTTTTATAGGTTTTGATATTTGAATATTAATAATTTAATAAGATTTTCTTTATATTTTTATAAATAAATTTCAGCTGCAATGTAATTAAGAAAAGTAGCAATTAAAAAGAGGTGTTGCAAACTGAAGTCATGCCATATAGTAATAATATTTGCCTGAACCACTTTAAACCAAAAAGAAATTAAACCTAAATTTACTATCTTAGAATATGTAAGGATAATATATTATCTAGGGTAATAAGCTAAAAACGAAGTCACTTTTGGTTTAAAGTAGTTCAGATAATATTATTTCTAAATTACATGATTACATCACAGCTAAAATTTATCTATAAAAATTCATGGACAAATTCTAATTAAATTATTCATCATCAATCATTATCAATCCACTGTGAGATGGTCTGTCTGAGTTTAGTCCATCTTCTCTGATCTCTCTTCTCCACATCATCCCTTGCACACTTTATTTCATCCATCCATTTCACATGTGGTCTCTTTCTGAGTCTTTTACAATCTCTAGGAATCCAGTTTAATATTTCAATTGTCCATCTATTATCTTTTTTAGCAGTATGTCCAGCCCAACTCCACTTCAGTCTTAATTCTTTCAACAATGTCAGTAACACCTGTTTGTTCTCATACTCGTGTATTGCATTTTTGATCTTTTCTTGTTACTCCTAATATGCATCTCCATATTTTTTTAAATGGGGCGAAGTTTCTATATTGCTCTTCTATTAAGTGTCCAAGTCTCAAATCCATAAGTAAAACTGGTAAAACACATTTATTAAAAATCTTTTTTTTTAAAAAACACATAGGCATATTTCCTTCTAATATTAAATTATTTTTATCAAAAGCACTACAACCAAATTTAATTGTATGATTAATTTTATTTATTATGTTTCCATGTGTAGTAATAATCTGACCTAGGTATTTGTAGTTGTTAACTTCTAACTTATCATAGAAAATCCATTGAACATTACTTTAGTATTTTAACATTTATTTTTAGTCCTACTTTCTTACTTTCATTTGATAACTCTTGCAAAATTTCCTGAAGTTCTGAAGCATTATTTGCAGACACAACTACATCATCTGCAAAATCTAAATAACTTAAATAATCTATTATTTTTATTCTTTTAGCTTCCTATTTTAATCCACAAAATACTTTTTGCAGCACTACTATAAAAAGTTTTGGAGATATGAACACCCTTCTCAATGTTAACCTTCCTAGTATCATTATGTAGTCTATTTATTGCTGTTGCATTTTTATAAAATATTTTTCAGAATATAATAATATCCTGGATCTAAACTTTGATGATCTCTGAAGAAATTCTTATAGAATCAAATGCCTTTTCATAATCTACAAATCCAAAGCATAATGATAACTCATTTTCATTGGTCCTTTCTATAACTTCTCTCAATACTTGGATATGATCCACTATATTGAAACCACTTAAATCCAGTTTGTTTTTTTGGTTGGTTGAAATCCAAAGTTCTCTGTAGACAAATTATAATTATCTTGATAAAATTTTTGTATAAAACTGATAAAAGACTGATAGGGTTGTAATTTCTAATATCTTTTTTATCACCGTTTTAAATATTAATATTACATTCTTCCAATCATCTGTTATATATAGAGCTCGCAAATAAGCTTTTAATAAGCTTTGCAAAATATCCCCAACCCCAGACCAGTTTCTGCTACTGGCATCCTCAATGAGGATATTCAAGCATTAGATTAAAAATACCACGACAAGCCCAGCACTTTATCTAATGGATAACTATTGAGTAGAAATCTGAAATTTTCAGTCATCCATATGTTTTCCAATTCAGCTATCTAACTTAAATGGCTATATGGGACTGAACTAAATTCAGATACACCATACATTAATAGCTTTAGCAATATAAAATTGCCAAAGGCTTTAATAGCAAAAAATAAAATTACAAAAAAAAAAATCAAGTCAGATGTCACATGACCTAATTTAAAAAGCTTGTATTACAAATGTTATATATATATACAGCTCGCAAATAAGCTCTTAACAAGCTTTGCAGAATATCCCCAACCCCAGACCAGTTTTTGCTACTGGTGTTCTCAGTGAGTTGCTAGTTATATTCAAGCATTTATCTAATGGATAACTATTAAGAAACCGGTCTGGGGTTGGGGATATTCTGCAAAGCTTGTTAAGGTGCTTATTTGCAAACTCTATATATAACATTTGTAATACAAGCTTGTTAAATTAGGTCATGTGACATCTGATTTGATTTTTTTTTAATTTTATTTTTTGCTATTAAGGCTTTGGCGATTTTGTATTGTTAAAGCTATTAATATATGGTGTTATCTGAGCTTAGTTCAGTCCCATGTGGCTATTTAAGTTAGATAGCTGAATTGGAAGATATATGGATGTCTGAAAATTTCAGATTTCTACTTAATAGTTATCCATTTGATAAAGTGCTGGGCTTGTCCTAGTATTTTTAATCTAATGCTTAAATATCCTAGCACTTCACTGAGGACGCCAATAGCAGAAACTGGTCTGGGGTTGGGGATATTTTGCAAAGCTTATTAAGAGCTTATTTGTGAGTTGTATATATAACATTTGTAATACAAGCTTGTTAAATTAGGTCATGTGACATCTGATTTGATTTTTTTTGTACTTCCAATCATCTGGTACATCTTCACCATTTAGATATTTGATATATAACTTTGCTAAAACTTTTTCTATTTCTCCACCTGATTCTTTTAAAATATCGATAATAATTCCATTATTACCTAGAGCTTTGCCCTTTTTTATAAATTTAATTGCATGTTTCATTTCATTTAAAATCCTGTGCATTTCAGAAAATATAATAGTTGTAGTAGATAGATTGTTTCATTTTTATTTACCATTGTCAAACTCACTACACTCACAACTTTGACACCATCCACCTCAGATAAATACAATAATAATTATTACTAATCATTTTCTAAACTAGACATTATCTCTAGCACAGATATAAACTTTAAACCTCAGTTAAAGATTAATATATCTGATTTTTTTAATTTTAAACATACACACATGGCGTTATTCATTTCTCTCTTTCCCATGTGTAATATCTTACAGATATATTAAACAACCACCATACTTCCTCATTCTTTTTAAATTCATATAAATAAAAATACAATAAAAGATAAATGATCCCCAAGATGCATTTCATGACCAGCACTCATCAATTGGCCCAGGTCACTATCTCCCATATATATCTCTATTATATGAAGAGTATAGTAAATTGTTACATTTTTATTTAACATTGTCAAACTCACTCCCCTCACAACTTTGACACCATCCTATTTTTTATTACTATATAATTTTTGATAGAACTCTTCTAATCATTTCATGATGTCATCTCTCTTTGTAATAATAATTTCATATTTTTTTTCTTATTGCAAATACAAGTTTTCTACCAATAGCAATATGTTGTTTTACACTCTTGAGACTTTTATTCTCTTCTGTAGCTTTTTCTGCTAAATAACAATTATACTTTCTTATATTATTATCAACTCTTTTTCGCACTATTTTACAAAATTTGAGTTATTCAATTTTTTTCAATGCATCGTTTTTATATATTTTCATTTATTGATCACTTGATTTGCAAGTTTTGCTTTAAATTCATTAGAATGTTTCTGAAGATTAATAATATCAACAGTGCATTAACATCTATCTTACATTTTAATAATTTATGATCACTTCCTGTGTTGAATTTATTAAGAATATTACAATCTTGAAATATTTATTTTCTTTTAGTCAAAATATAATCCAATTTTGCTGTATCTTTATTTAGATGCTTCCATGTCCATTTACTTATAACATTTTTTTCAAAAAAAAAAAAATATAATATAAAGTTTTTCTTTTTCTACAAACTCCACAAATCTATGTCCTCTCTGATTTCTATTACCCTAACCAAATTTATCTACAGTTCTTTCACCTTTCAATCATTTAACAATTTAACAAAAATATTGTTTGGTCTGATCAAAAGCCTTTGTACATCCATGTAAAAATCCTCTATTACTTCTTCACTATGAGAACTTGGTGGTGCATAATCCTGAATTATCTACATTTGATATCTGCTATTAAGTTCAATAACTAATCTTGCCATTCTGTTCGATACCTATCAATATTGTTTCAGTTGCATATTGTTTTCTTTCATAGTAATCGAGAGATGTAGATGATAGTGCTCAGTAAATCCCTATTCAATGTTATCCTATCTAATATCCCCAAACTAATATCAAGCTTATGGCTTTCTTTAGTGAGGACTTTTGGATGTTAAACCAGTATTTAAACTTTTACGATCAAATGTATCTTTACTTTGCCATTCATTACTTATCTTTATGTTTCACTATCAAATTGGGCTGTTAGCTTAATAGTGAAATAGAAAGGTAAATGATAGCCAGCAGAAGAAAAGTCATTAGATCCTAAAAGTCCAGACACTGGTCCAAAATTCAAAACTTTTCATTGATGACAGCTATAAGTTTTAAACTAGTCTGGAGATCTATTAAACACTATCATCTGCACCTGTCAATTACTAAAACTTACAGTAAATAGCATAGTTGTGATGAAAAAAAAGTATGCTGTTGAAATAATATTGAGTAAACTGAAGTCATGTGATATTTTATTGATTTAAAATTATCCTAATCACAGGATAGAGGTGCCAATAGTTATTAAAAAAAAAATAAGGACACCATAAACTCAAGTGGTTTCAGTTCTATATAATTATACAGACAAATTGGCTTATATTGTAAACATTTATCTGTTTTTCAAATTGGGCTATCTTGATAGTGTAACAGAAAGGTAAAAGATGACTGGTAGAGGAAAGGTGCATCAGACACTAATGATCCAAATACTGGTCAAAGATCCAAAGCTCCTTATTGATAAATGCCATAAACTTGAAATTAGTCTGGGGATATTGAGTATGAATTTGTTAAGCATTATCATCTGCAACTGTTAATTAGGTGAAAGTAAAAAATATGCTGCTGAATCAATATTGAACAAACTGAAGTCATGATATTTTATTGGGAGCAATTCTTGATTTTCATTCTCTTTCTTTAGCACTTCAATTATTATAAAATATTTTGAACCAGATTGATTATATCCTCTTTCACAGTTTCATCAGTGTTGAAATTGTCTTTTGATTGGGGGGAGAGAGTTAGTACTGTTTCATTAGAATCTTTAATACTACTTTTAGAACTTTGCCAGTTGAATATTTGAATGAATTCATTGTATATATTAAACATTTACAATAAATGAGAATGTTATGAAAATATATAATTTTCATGTTGATCATTATTTACTATGTATGTTTGAGTTTAAAGTTCTTTTGAAAATTCAATACAGTCTTATGCATGTTTTTTTTATTATTATTTACATTTAAAATATAAATTTTACTATTTTTAGAAAATAGAATGTGTAATATATGCTGATCTGATGCTGGTTTTAGTATTGAAATCATTTCTCTTTTAACTTCTTTTCTCCTGTGTTGTGATTATAATCAACTTTGTAATAAATTAACTTAACATTGATCACTTATTAAAATTTGTATCTTTTTTTATAAAGATTAGATATCGATGGAGTTTCTCATTTAAAAAACTCAGCCACCTTACTGTCATAGAGATTGATTGTTAAAAGTTTTCATCTTCTTTTTATGTAATAAGCTTCATCCACTACTTTTCAAAAAAGGTCTGCTTTCCATTAAGCCATTAGGAGTAGAAGTACAGTTTTCACATTTGTTTATTATATTTCAGATTGTGGCAAATTTTGGGGGGAAAAAAAATCTAAAAATTGAGCATACTAAATTTATTTCCAGACTGCTTTTGATAAATTTAAGAAGTCTTTCTATTATTGTTATTATTATTAATGTTCAGAATGAAATTTTGCCAAAAATTACACAATTGTTATATTGTAGTTATGCTCCAAAGTCACTAGTTATTGCCAAAATCTTTATGCATTTTTTGCAACATCCTAGGGAATTTCCTGTAAATTGATCTCTATATTTTATGGCTTGTTTTTTACTACATAATTTTTAATTATTTTTTTATATTATTAATTACAGACATTTTGCAATTTCAAAGGCATCTGAATGGGCTTCTTGATTTCAATTAAAAAATCTATATTGTGAAAGTTGTCAATTAACCATATATTGCCCTTTTTTCCTTCCCTTTCTCTTTTATTCTACTATATTTATAAGATTATTACTTCACTAAATATCACATGATCACCATTTCTTGTGCTTGCTCATAACTGTATTACTTCATTGTCAAAAAACTAAAGCTAGTCATTATATTAATAAATTGTTTCCCAAGATCAACTCGGTCATGTCTTAAATCTAGATTTCATCTGCATGTTTATTGTCATGAATTGTAGCACATGCCTGGGTTTATTGCTCAACTCTTGCAAAAATGATTTCCTAGTCATCTAGTTTGATCTTTATCATAATGTAAATGTAAATAGTCTTACATTTATTGATCCTTTTATATCCATATACTATTATTTTTATGAATGTATTCTTTCACTTCCTGTTCTTCAATTTGCATAGAACTTTACTACAATATATATACAATATTACAGGAGGAAGACCATTGTGTGGAGTTTATTGAAACATTATGCACCTTTTAGAAATATATTATTATTATGATTATATTTACAATATTTTTGGTTCATCGATTGTTGATTTTAAGTACAAATTAAGTGGCAATCTTTACAGATAATAACTGAAATAACAAAATTGTTACTTCAGACAAAGTCACAAGAATGTATACCAATTATCTTGCCAAATTCTAATTTTAATGGCAAAGGACAAAACTTATATATAGTTGAAAAGAATGCTTTTGAAAACGTTCAAAAAATGGAAGTAAAATGGGTAAATTTGGTTGAGAAGATAAAAATAAGAAAAAATATAAACTTATGAAATGTTCTGAAAATCTGTACATTGTGATCCTCCCCTCTTTTTTTTTGAGAAATATCCAAAGATGAAATAGTCATGGAAGCATTAAAATAACATTATAATAGAGTTGTATTATAATTTGTTTAATAGAAAATATGTATTTTGTTATGCAAAGTTCTATAAAGTTAAAAAGAAAAAAACAGTATTAACAGAAATTAATCATTTTAATAAATATAAACTTTCAAATTATTAAACATTTGAAATGGTTCAATCTAAAATTAGCACTTAACATTTAGATATTTTTTAATTTTTTTTTTTTTTGTTGTTACTTTTTAATGATAAATTTGATATTTAGATATTTTATTAAAGTGACTTGAGTTCAGTTTTGTAATAATATATTATATTTTTATTCTAAGTAAATGTATCCCTATAGAAAAATGGATATTTATTATTTTTATATATTTCTCTTATGTCATTTTCACTTTTAGCAACAAAATTTCTTATAATTAAATAAAGTGCAGCAATATCTGCTTTGTTACATTGAATATTTTTTTATTAAAATAAAATTGCATCATATGCTTTGTGAATAAATATATTACATCATTTAAATATTTACTTGATATAAGTTAATGTAATTAATAAGTTAATGTAATTAATTAGAACATTTTAGTATGTATTTGAAATTTAATAAATACTAATTAGACATAGGAATGGTTTTTGTGTATAGAACTATTTTTTTTAAAGGTTCGAATAGAAAATATTAAAGATCCAGAGGATTATATACCTGCAGTTTTGGAACGAGTGAAACCTGAATATATTGCACGAACTTATAGAATTTCTTCTTGGAAAAATTCTGAAGATTTTCTGGAACAGTATGCACGGAAAACTGGAAAACTATTTAAAGTAAGTAATGTTTTTTTAAGTGTATGAAATTTTTCATTATTTTGTAAAGGTATGCATAAGCCCTCAGTAGCTTCCTCTATGTATATAGCTTCATATTGATCTATCAAATAAATTAATAGAAGCTAAGTCTCCTGTTAGCTTGATAAAATGTAACTAAATAAAGATGATAATCATGTATGATTATTCTTTTTTAAATACCAATTATATTAGTAAAAATAAAGAGGCTTTTAAATGTGAAAATGCTTATGTACAGTAAAAGTTAATCTCAATATATATACTTTTTGTAAAGTACTTTTAAGGAATATTGCTAGAGATAACAAAAATGCATACTGCTCTCTACAAAGTGAGAATATTGAATAAAGCATTATATTACCCATTAGTTATAATAATGTAAAAGAATGATCCATATGCTATGTAAAACATCCACTTCACAGAATTTTGCAATAGCAGCACATTTACACGTATATTCAAATGTTTTCCTGAAGGTTTGTGATGATGGTGTTCTAGTTGTATTTTTATATTGGACTATTTCCATCATCTAATATGCATATTGAATGTCTTTAGAAAAATTTAATTTTATTTAAATATTCCAAATACATTCAACTGTTAGTAATAGCACATCAAACAGGTTAGTATATGCACAACATTTCGAGAGGTACTATTCTCCTCTCTTCTTCAGGTATTACTGTTCTGACCAGTGACCATACTAGCATGGGATTTGAACCTGGACTCTTAGAATCTTGAGTATTGAATTTTAAGATAACGCTCTAACCAACTGAGCCATACTGCCAAAGGCAACAGTCTGCAGAAATTTCATGTACTTATCTATGAAATTCCTTCTGATTTCTCCACTTTTTCCTAAGACCACAGTTTATTAGTGGTTCTCATACATTATGTCACACTAGGTTGGCTTATGAGATTTTTTGCCATTGTCATGTGAGCAGCCTCTTTAAATTTTCTTCTTTGTATCTTTTCTTCTCTATCCAATATTTTTGTATTTTCCCTATTGAACATATGTTCATTGGCACATACTGCTACCTCAGACACATCTGTTTTCTCTCTTCTAATCATCAGTTTATGTTCTTGCAAGCACTTTTCAATGGAATGACTGTTCTCACCAATATATGTTCTTCCACATTCCCATGATATTTCATAGATGCAGTTTTTTTTTTTAGTATGGCTCTAGAAAGCTGTTCTGCTGTTATACTGATTGCAGATTTTCCTTAATTTGTCTGCTATTTTTGGAACGTATGAGTACACTACAGTACCAATAATTGTCTTTTCTTTTGACGGTTCTTTTTGTTGTCTATTTAAGGTTTTCTTAATAACAGCTGATGGATAACCATTTTTTATAAGAACTTGTTCTATATAGATATTTTCTTTTTCCAAATCGCTGGTTTCCGAACAAACTTCTTTTGCTCTGTTCCATAGTGATAGTATAAACTCCATGTTTTGTGCTTCTGGTGTGATTGAATGTGTTGGCTAGATATTTTCCTATATGTGTAAGTTTTCAGTAAACTGTAGTTTTGATTTTGCCATGATGAAGTCTTGTCACAAGAACATCTACGAATGCCAATTTTTGTTCTTGCTCTGATTCTGTTGTGAATTTAATTGAAGGGGATATGTTGTTGATGTGTTTCCAGAAAGTTTGTAGCAGTGTTTCACTATGTGGCCATACAACAAATGTATCATCTACATAGTGAAGCCAAACTTTAGGTGGATATGGAGAAGTTTTTATGGCTAAGGTTGCAAGTTTTTTCATATAAATACTGCTGATCAGGAGAGACACTGGTGAGGCCATAGTCATTTCTTGATTTTGTTGGAAGAATTCTGTGTTATATTGAAAGCAGAGTTATTTTGATGCCGAATATTAATAGTTCCATTATACTATCAATAGGAAGGGCTGTTCTGGTTTTGTAAACTATTATCACCGTTTAATCTTTTCTTGCTTCTTCACATGGTACATTCGTGAATAAACTTTCTATATCAAAGTTTACCAGTATGTCAGTTCTTTCAATTTTTATGTTCTTGATTAATTCTACAAAATGTCTAGAATCCCTGACAAAGGACTGGGTCTTGTATACTAAAGGACTTAGAACTTTGAGAAGAAATCTTGCCAAATTTTGGTGAGGTGAATCTCTAGAACTAACAATAGATCTTAATGGAACGTGATCCTTATGGATTTTAGGTAGAGCATAAAGATGAGGAATTTTGCTGAAATATGATGTTATTTTACTTTTTTCTGAATCAGTGAAGTACTTGCGATGTTTTCTAAGTAATGATTGTAACTTTGTTTCAGTACTCGGTATTGGATTTTTTGCCACTTTTCTATATTGGCCTGCTGTGAGGAATTCTTGTATTTGGTTGTCATAATCAGTTGTATCAATGCTGCGTTGCATTTTGTTTTAAAATATGACAAGTATAGCATCATATAACCACAGATGATATCATATTTAAACAAATGTTATACTGTAATATTAAACACATTAAAATTAAATAAAAATATTTTTACATTACATTTTAACACACCTCATTTAATTTTATTCATTGTGAACAATAATTAAATTTTAACAATGTACATTAGTAATAACCATAATAAGTAATGAAAATACACATTGGTATTTATAATTGAAATTTAATTATTTATTTAGCCTATGGATTTTTTTATTTTTAAAATTGCTTAATCATTAACAAAATATGCAATTAATCTATATTGTAACGATCCGGGGAATGGACTTACGTAATCTGCACTACGGGGCGCCATCTAGGCATTTGAACCTAGAAAAATTTATAAGTAGGCAGATACGTAAGTCAAAAAAAAAAAAAAAATTATTTTTTTTTTTAAATTTTGATTCCGGTCGTTAGCCCATGTCACTAGCTCAGTGGAATAGCAGAGATTTAATAATATCATTTACTAGTATATAAAAGAATAAAGTAAGCCACTGCCAGTAATTATCATACAAACAGATTTATTTATGCACATATATATAAGGTTTAAAATTATTTTAGTGATTTACATTTAAACATTTAACATTATTTTTAACTTTGATTTTACTTTAATTTACATTGAGTTACTATTATATTATAAATTTACATTTTTAATCAAGTTCGCACAGATGGATATTATAAACCTGTTTAATATGTTGCTATAGATCGGTTACATAGATTTCAACGGTCAAAAACATTTCAAAGTAAACATAAACGATCAAAATACAAAATTATTGATTACTGACAATTGCATAGGGAATTATAAGAAACCCTCTAGTATTCATCGTAAGATACTTGCATCGTCACCAATAACTTAAAGGACATCCGAATAAATACATTAGAGACACTCACCGTAAGGTATCATTATTTATCGAATGTCTATATATTTTGATCAAATATGAAAACCCAAAACATACCTAACCGATAACCAATCTATGCAAGCATCTATAAACAACTTAAGTTTAATAGTTTTATTTAGGATCGAGCCTGAATCGACTACATAGATTTGCATTTGAAAATAAAATATTCTATCCCTATTTAACCTTAGGCAACACATTTCGCAATCAACTGGCGCCAATCCATCTGATACATTCATGTATTCAATGTAGCATGATACGACAACACAACTATATTGTCAGGAATGTACATCTGAACAATATGTAGCAATAGAAACGACATTGACTCTCCACCCACAGGGATGTGACATCTGTGGGCAAGTAGATCAATAAACTAAAAACTCCATAGGAAGGGGCTGCGGTATTCTGCCGACTTACAAAACCCATCCATAGGCAAACAGAGGGTGTGTGGCGTATATCTATAATCCTGCCCGTAGCGGATCTCATATTACACCTACTAATTACATAAATATATCCAATCCATTGAACCAATTCAACTACGAAATGAACAACCCAAGATTACCCTCCCTTAATATATCTTTACAAATCGATACAGCCATTCACGCCCGACTTAAGTTTAACATTTTTTTATAATTTATTTAACGGAAAACAGAAATCATAATAAAACTTAAAGAACAAAATTAAATAAATAAATAAATAAATGGAAATGATTTTACAAATTAAATACATTAAATAAAATTATAACCAATTAATAAATATTGTTGGTCAGATAGAATAATATTAAAATCATTTTAAATATGAAAAGTTTTTAATTTACTGTTCATAAATTTTAAAGTTCTTACGGTTATTGAAATAGTTCATCCTATTATATTCCTGGCCGTTTAAACGTGAATTCCCACGTCGTCCGAAGATTAGTATCCGGTTGATTTATTTATTTATCCTTTGGAGATTTTGTTTTTCGTGTAGTTGGTCCTCATTGTATAAACGATGGCCCATTTTTTTCTCTTTCTTAGCAGAACTGAAGGGATTGAAGCTGTGCGTCTTTTTCAATCCCCCCAGCGCTAACACCTAGCTGTTACATCGTCAATAATCAATCAATTTCCAGTCACTCACTAACTAATAATTTCCAAACTTGTCCTTTTTATATTAATGTGAAGGATTGAATTTACATTACGTCACCGATGCGATGGTCCTTTCGCTGCGGTCCGATTCCATAGGGATTTCTTCTTATTTGCTAACAGTTTCTATTGTTTTCCTATCTGACTAGTGTTTTTACATTTAAATGCTGAAGGCTGGTTTACATTTAACTAATTAACAATCATTTCCATTTCTGATTAATTAACCTGTTTTCCAAATCAAAAATATATTTAAAGATAAATTTAAAGATATAATTTCATCTCCAAATCTTTTTTAAAATTTAGTTTTAAAAATACCTTTTTCTTTAATAAAAATTTTATTTTAATAATTTTTTATTATCTGTGCGACTTAATATATAAGAGTTTAAGACGATATTTTAATTTCAATTTTTAAAGAAAGTTTTTAAATGCGAACTTTTTATTTTAACTTGTTTAATAATATATATAAAAAAAACAATGTAACGAACGTCTGTGCTCGTTACAATATAGATTTCAACCGTGAAGATAGATTCACTGAACTGTAGATATGATAATCATTAACTATTTGATTTATAGTTTATATTTTACCACACTTAGAAAATTTAGTGGTTTTTAAAGTATATTTAGGAAGCAGATGAGTGCTACAATAATGGATTGTCATGAATTTATTATGAGATTCTAGTAATATCTAAGAAAGTAAAATTCAGCTAGCTTTACTGTTAAATTTGGAAAAAGGAATTTGTTTGCAAATTGATAAGAAGTCCACTTTTGTCCTATTGCCTTTGATTGTTTGAAAAGATTGTTAGTTGAACATTCAGAAAGGGAGTTTTTGATTTGAGACAAGTTTTAAATTGTGCACCTATATCTTGTGTTAGTTATAAATCTAATCTATTATTTATTAGCTTTTTATAATTTTTTTTTTTTTAGACAACTTTTTTTAAAATATATATTTGGTGGTGGAATATTTGAAAGAACAGGAAACCACCTGCAAATAGTAGATTTGAATGTATTAATTCTACTTCTCATTCATAGCAATATTCAATTGAATATCTAGACGTTTATGCTAATGTTAAGAAAGTTGTCTTCAAAATACTTGCATCATAGTCCTAAATAGTGGTAGCCAGTTTTTTAAGGAGATTTTTCCTAGAAATTATTTTTGATCTAATCTTAGCTATATTTGGAAAATAAGTTAGGCAATATCCCAAGTGTTTCTAAGTAGTATAGAGTAGGATTATGTTTCTGTCTATTGTAGTAAAATATTATTTTTAGAATATAATTTAAATATTAAATAAGTTCTTTAATGACACAAGTTTTTACCTGTAAACTACAGATTCTTTTGTAGTATAAGAGCCTAAAACTCAGTTCTACACACTATAGCTTCAAACAACTTTTTTTCTCTCTGCCTATATTTACATATACAAAAATGTGATAACTATTACTACAAATAGGAAAATATCTCTGTCTTTTATATATATGTCTATCTTTTATTATGGTTGATCTTAAATTTGCATTATCAAAATTACATTATTAGAATAAAGCTGTTGAAACAGAACTTAAATTATTTCTTTCTATCTCACTCTAGGGTGTTAATTAAATTCGTAATCATATGGTATTAAATTTCTCTCCCTTGTGAGTAGAATATATTTAGATATGTTTATAAAGCTGCTGCCATGATTGTATTGTGTGAAACAGGTATTTTAAGCTTAACACAACTGAAGAATTTGTGGTTTAATGGGTGAAAATGCATGTTCTCTAAGTACCTGGATCTTTTTCTAATAATATTAAAACATTTATTAAATTTTTCACTATTGGTGGTATAGATGTAATATTTATTATCCAGATGTGAAATAAAACCTAAGTATTATAAAGAGTTTTACTTCTGTGTTAGATAATAGAATATGAGGTAGAATATTAGATGTATTGGTAAAAATAATATGAATACTCAAGAAGCGAGATAGTTAATAAAATAGAGTTAAATGAATCCACAAGAAGAATTAATGATCATAAGTAGATCGAAAATAAGGAATTAAGTTTGATAACACATTAATGTTTAAAAGAGATGATAGTAAAGTTATTTCCTTAATATTTTTTTGATTATTGTATATTTATTGTCAAGTATATGTCTAATGGATACTATTTCATATTTAAAATTGTATGTTTATGTAGTACACAATTTGGGAATAGTCAAAGGTTAAATCATTGAATGATGTTGAAATCTGAAAAGTACTGATGCTTTCTATACATTAAATTTTATATTATATGGCCTAATTGAAAACAGGATTGTTAATAATTTTTTGAATATTTTTCGAGAGCAGATTTTCTTCATTTCCATCTACTGTAAGCTTGAGTAATCAGTGCTCAGCAGGTGTGTCTCCAACTGTTTTCTGATTTTTGTTTTTATCAGCATAGACATGGATTCAAAGATGGAACTAATGAGCTTATGAGATCTAGCAATCATCTTTCAGTTCTTTATAGTATTCAAGCTAATAGTCTGAAATTCAAAAAACCATAAAGTTTGAATGCAAGTTCAAGCTTACAATAGATATCTATAGAGTATGATAAAGAAATTGCTCATGAAAGTATATGAATAAAAGTTGTTGATGGTAATCATTTTAGTGAAATGGTAAAAGAATTCTGCAGTTGGCTAAAACTGAAGTTTCTAAAAAATATATAAAAACTGATCTGGTGTCAGATCCATATAACTATGCAAGAAGAATTGGCTTGGATTCAAGATCTTAGGAGAAAGGTGCTGCTAGGTACATAAGTGGATTAATTATAATTTTGAATACTAATCTCAATGAAGAAGGCAAAAGCCAGAAACCAGATCAGGGGATCAGAATATTATAACACTATATCACATAGTGTTCATTGACTCATATAATTTCATAATTTAATTTTTATTTTGCATCATTTTTTATAAAGATGATTTATATACATGTAATATTATTTTGTTTAGAAAGGAGAACCAGATGTTTCTACAGCAGCTCGAATGGTTTTGAATGATTGGCAACGAGGTCGAATTCCATATTTTGTTAAACCTCCTGTAATACAGGTAAATGTAATATGTAAATATTTCATCCACTTCTCAGTATTACGGATGGTTTGTAATCATAAGTGGATTATAAAAGCATGATTCATTTTGTGTTTTTCTAGTTACTTATAAGATTACAAAGCAACAACAACAAAAAAGAAATCTTTAGTTGAAATTTAAATTGCCATTTTCTTGTTTTCAGAATTTGGTTTTCATTTTTTAAAGTTTTAATTCGAAAATAGTTTTATTCATTTATTTTTTATTGTGTATTCTTATATATATAATAGAATCACAAATTATATTTTCTTCCAAGCTCTCCTTGTATACAAATGTATACAGCTTATAATAGCTCACCTTTTGTTGATAAACTTTGATTATATATTGTTTATTGAACTGTGAGTATACAGTATTTTTCAGCATGCACATATATTTAACGCAGAATTTTATTTATATTATAGTATGCATATATAAATTAAAATAGTATAAACAGAATTTTAAAACAATAATAATATAATTATTGCTAACAAATTGAAGACACATATTTACATATATTTTACTGAGTGTGTATTCGCTCATTCATTCACTGAAACACTGTGAATAAGAAAAAAACTAATTGCAACATATTTTATTTTTTAAATAAAGTAAGTAGCGAAATATCTGACTTTCGTTGCTACTAAATATGATGCTCTGGTTGATGTTTTATTATGTAAAATACTGCACATCAAATTCGGAAAAAATAATGAAGAATAAAATGTATGTGTTTTCAACATAATCTGAAGAAATATTATTAATAAATATGATCATATATGGCAATTTGATACACATTATAAAATATGTTTACAAATTTTAATGTTTTTCGTTTGTTTCTTTACATTTTTATTGAATAGTGTGCAATTGAAATCATAGTTCATGACTTCACTGTAAAGTGTGGATTTTTAATAATTCTTATACAAACTGTGAACTTAGCATTCTTCATAAAATGTAATCTCCCAAAATATAGCTTTCCAATGGTAATAAACAAAATGCAAAATTTCTAATTTTAATTAGGAAATTTAAAATAAAAAGAGTTAAGATTGGAGATCTTTTCATCATTTCATCTTGAATGTAAGATAATAAAATATATTGGTGAATCTTCTCAAATTATTTACCTTTTTTTAATATAATGGTGAAAATTGAAGATTGATTTATATTACAATTAATTTTTTTTTATTTTTTATGATCAAAGCATCATTATTTATTTGACTAGCTTAGATTGTTCTCTGTATGTGTTTTTCCCCCAAATAAGAATAGCTCTTTATCAATTAACATTAAATGTTTGATTACGTATTATTGATTAATAAATCATCACAAATTCCTATATGTGGTAATGTTGAAAACTTAAAAATAAAATTAAAATATGTAGACATATTGTTTTAAAAAATGTATTGCTTAATATTTTATAAATGTAGCCAATAAAATTTAAAACTGATTAAAAATATCATATTGTTCAGTGAATGCAATCTGATATTCTGAAGCTTGGCTCATGTTTCAGAATAAGTAAACAGTATAAGAATTCCAATAATGGCTGAAAATAATTGAAGGATCATAACCCATTTTTTTTTTTTTTTTTATGTAATGGGATAATTTAGTTGAATCCTTTTATAAAGGTTATTTTATTGAAGATAATAATTCAAACATATATGTATCTATATATATGTATTTATCTTGCTTCAACCTGAGGTTCAAGTCCATTCCATGTAAACTTAGAATTTTTTTTCAGATCTTAAACAAGTTTCTTTCAGGTAGATAATATCAACTAATTAGCCAGTCCAACTATTTATTCAGTAGTTATGACTATATGAATACTATCTATTTTTAGCTATAGGATAAAAATTCATAGGTTAATTTTTTGGTCAGATGAGTATCATTGCAATAACTGTAAAAATAAAAATATACAATTGTATTATAATAAGACTTTTTGTATTAGTGGGATAAATATATCCTGACAGTTGCAGAACTGTGAAGTTATTTTTACCTTTATATCTCATAATTTTAGGAACAAATTCTAATTCTGATAATGTGATGATTAACTTTTTAAATTTAATCAGAACATTTTATTTTTAATGATTCAAAAGAATGTATTTACAGATATCTGACATGGGAAATGAGACATGAAAAAGTGTTAAATTTAATACATTAGATTCATTTAAAGTATAAAGATTTAGATAATAATAATTATTATAAATTGCAAACCATGTTAAAAAATTTTTTTTAAAAATATACAAGGGAATTTTGATAAGTTTTACAAATAGAAACACAGACAGTGTAAGAGATGTTAGTCAATAAGCAACTTTACATATATGATTTGGTGAAATCAAAATTCACATGCACTGTTTCAAACAGTGCTACATAAAAGTTTAATTAACTAATGTGTGAGTTTTGCTCTTATTTTATAGTAGATATTCCCTTCTTGTTTAGATAACATAAAAAACTTTTATAATTAATTAAATAGTTGTTTTTTTTTCTTTTCAAAATTGGTCTATTAATTTTCTTCACAAATCTTGCTTATTCTATGAAGTAAATTTCTCTGCATCCATATATATTGTTATTATATAGTTCTATCTTGTTTTGATTATATATTATGGTCATTTTCAATGTTTATTTCAATTATTCTCACAAACATGTATAGATTTATAAATTACAAATAAATCAAGTCAGATGTCACAAATGTTTTATAAAGAGCTTGCAAATAATCTCTTAACAAGCTTTGCAGAATATCCTCAACCCCAGACTGGTTTCTGTAATGCAAGCTTGTTTAAATTAGGTCGTGTGACATCTTGATTTATTTGTATTTTTTTTTTTTTTTTTGCTATTAAAGCTTGGGTGATTTTATATTGCTAAAGCTATTAATATATGGTGTATCTGAACTTAGTTCAGTCCCATATGGCTATTTAAGTTAGATAACTGGATTGGAAGACATGGATGTCTGAAAATTTCAGATTTTCTACTTAATAGTTATCCATTAGCTAAAGTGCTGGGCTTGTCCTAGTATTTTTAATCTAATGCTTGACTATCCTAGCACCTCACTGATGAAGCCAGTAGCAGAAACCGGTCTGGGGTTGAGGATATTCTGCAAAGTTTGTTTGCGAGCTCTTTATAAAACATTTATAAATTATACAAAGATTTATAAAATCATAAATATATAATAATAATTAATCAAATATTTGTAAATCCACATATATTTATAATTTTGTAAACAAATTATAATTGTTTGGTGAATTAATTATTTTATAAATCAATATAAATTTGTAGGAATATTTGAAAATAGGCCTTGAAAATAACCATTGAATATGATCAAAATGTGAGTAAAATTATCAGATGATATGGATGTAGAGAAATTTACTTCATAGTATAAACAAGATTTATAAATAAAATAGATATGTGATCCATGAAATAAATAATAGAATAGTTTATTGCTTAGAAGATCATAAGAAGTTCAAATACAAAAATGACCCGAACTAGGACATGATCAACAAACCATGAGCTCCAGAGTCTGTTGCTTTGCCATGTGGATTATAATTTCTATATACTAAGAATTTTTAATGTCATCTTAGAGAATATCTATGATAACTTAAAAATATTTTCTCAGCTTAACTTTTCTATATTTAAAGAAAACCCTCTATTATTGGTTATAAAATTTGTCTAATCAGCTACATTTAAAATATTTTATAAACAAAAAGAAACATTTTTTTAGAAAAATCTTTAGATACATCTTAGATCATAAAATAGAGTAGAAAATCCTTGTTAATAGATAACTGGAGGCTAGGGGAAAAAAAAATCATCAATAAGAAAATATTTGAAATAGCATTCATTATCCATAAGAATAATAGGCCCTATATAGTTTGGTATAAGGATAAAGTGGCAGGTTATGAAATTCAAGAGCCATGGATCAAACCATAAAGCCATTCAATTATTTTGTAGAAACAAATATAACTAACTTCTTAAAAGTTTATAAAAATGTGATTATTCTTAATTTAACATTTTAATATGTAGTGAAAAAATTTTTCAATGAAATATTTTTTATTTTCATTTCTAGTGTTAATTACTTCCATGATACAAAATTTTGAGAATATTTTATTTTTTTTATTCTGATGGAAAAATCCAAACAATTCAATATCACTGATCATTAATAATTTTTACCAAACTTTAATCTTTGATATTTTTATTTGTTGAATATATAATTAATATTTTATAATGCAATAACTCAATTTTTTTAAGATAAGTGATTGCCTTTTACTGCATATATATATTGTACCCATTTTAATTGTCCTTGTGCCCTAATTAAAATAGTTAGATGCACAAAATAGTAAAAAATTTATATTTCAAGTCAGTAATATTCTTTGTGACCTTTTAAAATTAAAGCAATTTTACCTAAAATTACCTTATATAATATTATTAATGCATTAATTAATATTTAAAATGCATATTAATAGTGTGTTATAAGTACAAATTTTAATAATAATGTTGTTTAAAGTATAAATAATGTACTAATATTTATTAAAATAATGTAGTTTTTATTGTAAGTAAATCTAAATTTTAATAGTTATCAATTAAATCTATAAAGTTAGTTAACTTAAAATATTTTAAATAAATCATTAGATAATATTATGTAAGAAACAAAGCATTAATCAATTAAAGCAGTTCTATTGATGTGTGTGTATGTCTGTTCTTGCATGTGTGTTATTTTATAATATTTAATTTGCTAATAATAATAATTACTTTAGTCAAAAAATATTAAAGAATTGACTTGTATTTAATACTTAATAAATACTAAGTAAATATGAGAAATTTATTATGTAATGTTAGTTTAATAATATTTAGTTTATAAAATAGTTGTGTTAAAAAAGAAATATTTTATTACAAGTTTAAATATTATATAAGTTAAATTGCTATTTTTAAAATAGTTTATTTTTTTTTCTTTCTGTCCTTTAATTAAGTCTAAAAATAGAACTTAAAGTTAGTGACTGAAAATCGATTTTATTGGATGATTGATTTCAGTAGAATCAGCTGATCGATTGGATTAGCTATAAAAGAGGGAATGAATAGTTGTGTGTGTGCGAGAAACTGATAACAATTTTTAAAAAAAAATTTTTTTTTTTTTTGCTAAAAAAAAGAAGTTAATATTTTTGTTTAAAAATGCATTTAAAATTTTATCTTTATTTAAATCAACAATAACCAGTCAACTCTCTAGTGGGAAAAAAAAAGCCGCAATAATATTGCTTATCGTAACAATTGGAAGAAAAAGAACAATACGTAGTCTTGTATTGGTGGTCGAGAGGTCAGCGCGACTGCCTTGCAATTGCAGGCAGTTGCCCGGGTTGCGGGTTCGCATCCCAGCCGATGCTATGACATTTAAAAAAAAAAAAAAAGAATAAGACGTAGAATGGCTTGGACAACATTGCATTATCATCAGAAGTTTTTCTTAAGTCTACGGAAAAAGTTTAACCGTAATGAAACAACTAATAGAGGAATGGTGTATTATGTAAGTCTGTGTTTGTTATATTATCTAAATTGTTCTCTCTTTGCTTATAGACTTTTAAATGATTTTAAGATAACCTAGTGTTAAATTTTCTGAATCAAGCTATTTAATCTTCTACTTAGCATTTTAATATGGAACTGTTATTATTAATTATTTATTTCTGCTACTGTTATGATGTTTTTAATAATTTATAAAATGAGAAATATTAAAACTTCAATTATTAATTTATGCATATAATATATTATGAAATTTATGATGGAACCGCTGAAATATAAATTATATTTAAATCAATGTTCATTATAACTGTATATCAGTTTGTTTTAAAAAGAAACAAAAATGTTTAAACTGAAGCTACTACTTACATCTAAAATTTAAATTACTAATCTATACGTATAATATCCTATAATTACCTATAATGAAATATATATTTTGGTTAGACCTATTTATTGTGATAGTTTATAATTGTGCTTCCAAAAGAGAAGAAAAAAATCTAGAAACTGTCACTAAGTCATATACACGTATAAAATGAAATATTTTATGAATTAACTCAGCTGCTGCAGTAAATTTGCATTTTTATCAATAATACATTTTATCTGGAAACCGTATCTAAAAAGGAGGAGAAAAAAAAGATTTCTTCTAAATTAGAATCACTTATAAATGAAAAAGTGAAACTCTGGAGACTAGACTTTAGCTGAATTCACTATTGAGATTCATCTATTGGTATACTAAAGTTTATTTTCAGAACTATGAGTGGATGGAAGAAGAAAAAAAAAGTTTCATTAATGAACCAACTATTTAAACTTATTGTTGGAGGTGTGTTGGTAAACATGAAAATTAACTTTTCTCTTATTTTCATTTTTTCTTACTTTTAATTTTGAATTGTTATATTTTAAGAAAAATATTTTTAATATTTGTCTTGTTGAATTTTAAAATATATATTATATATATATATATAGGTATGAGATGATATAGAGTGTAGAAATATTTAAGGTGTGGTAAATAATAACTTTATTTTGACATTTCAATAGAACTTCGCTGGATATAAATGTTATTAAACAAAAATATTTTTGGTAATTTATTTATTTAGAATATTATATTTATTATAATTGTTTCATATGCTTAAGTCAGTTAGTATTATTTCAGAACTTGAAAGATAAAACATTCTAGAGTATTTTGTTCTGAAAAATTATTTCTCATATTATGCTAATTGCCATTTGAAATTTATAAAAAAGATTTGCGTTGGAGTGAATGATGTTTCTTAGTTATTAGCACAGCCATGATTATATATGTGTTAGATAGTAAATTGTTTTATTGAACACTTATTTACATGTGTCTTATTGCTATGTCTATGCTATTGTTATTAGACTATGTTAGTGTATTATAATGGTTAGAATGACTATAGTCCTGCTATTAAGCATCTATTTATTTTTTGTGGTGAAATTTTATACATTATTTCCAAGTTATATCTTAGCTGCTGTTTAAAAAGATACCATAATATACTTGTAGTTTATTTCTTAAGTGTGCTTACAGTGTTTTAAACTTAAGGATTTCTTGTCAAAATGTAATTGTTGGTTTATATGCGTCTTCAGTTCTTTTTTATGTTTTATTCCCATAGTGCATAGAATAAATCATAGGGCAAACATAGGTCTTCTAGCCGTGTATGTATATTTGGCCATTTAGATGTAATTCCCATAAGCTTCCTATTTCATTTCCAAGTTATATCTTAGCTGTTGTTTAAAAAGATACCATAATATACTTGTAATTTATTTCTTAAGTTGTGCTTATAGTATTTTAAACTTAAGGATTTCTTGTCAAAATG
Organism: Epiperipatus broadwayi; assembly: GCA_028023455.1. Taxonomy (NCBI): domain Eukaryota; kingdom Metazoa; phylum Onychophora; class Udeonychophora; order Euonychophora; family Peripatidae; genus Epiperipatus; species Epiperipatus broadwayi. The sequence continues at coordinate 665,728 of JAQFVV010000009.1, read as the reverse complement.
TAATTGTTGAGTGATAGCAATAAAGACGATCAATTAAATTATAAATTAATTATTAGAAAATAGTTCATAATTACTATTTAAAAAAAATAAATAAGAGGAATAGTTATAATACATTATTTTTAATTATATTAATTTTAAATTTAAAACTATTTTAAGTATGACTTAAGTTATTATTTATTTCAAAATATTGGAATTTATTCATAAGTGTATTGAATATTCTTTCAGAAATAATACTTCTGAAAAGCTTAATTATTATCAAATAGTTAATAGTTAATTAAAACAGAGTATATGCTTATTAATTAAGTGAAGGAAATATGTATTTGCTATAAAAGGTAAATCATGCTTTTAACCAATATTAATGGTTATTGCTAAAGTATTTACTATTATAGTAGTCTTTTATATTGCTTATATTAGTATAACTAAAGTAAAGTGTAACTTATAATTGTGCCAGCCTTAGACAAAAAATATTTACCCACTTGAAAATATAATAGTATAGAAAATATTTGTATTGTTTATTTGGAAAGGATAAAGAAAACTTAAATGTTGAAATTAATTGATTAGTAATCTAAGTTGTTGTCAATTGTATAAAAAAAAATTGTAACTTTAAATTTGTTCTAGTGAAATGTGTAAACAGTTGTCTCACTGGAAAAGTCTTGTGTCTCATATGATGTAAATAAAATAGTGTTTTTTTTATAAATTATGAAAATTTATCTTTGTAATAAATTGTTGATTTTTGTGAAATTTAAAGTTTGTCATATTGCCATTATTTAGTTTTTTCTATTTCTATTTGTCATCATCACGGATTTCAATTTGATTTAATATTTATATTATATTTAAATTGCACACTGATGATAAATTATTTTATTTGGAAATATTTATTATATTAATGAAAATGATATATTCTTCTTCTTTTTATTCTTCTTCTTATTATTCTTTTTTTTATTCTTATTAGTTAGAATTATAAATTTTATTAAACACACATTATTATATTAAGTAATATTTACTAAGGCTGTAACCTTAGGAATAAGTGTCTGAAAAATTCGAAGGTAGGGACCTCTACAGGTCTTAGCCACAAGCTTACGCTCGGAAGAAAAGAGGGAAACCCCATTAGAAGAGGGAAACCCTTCTTTACTTCAACCTACTTTTATATATGAATAGGTGAAGCTGAAGTAGTTAGATTTAAGAGTGTGAAGCTATTCAATACTTCACTAATTAAGCCCATAATTCTTACGATTTACAACGAGTCAATGGAAAGATCTTATAGTAAGAAATCTATTATGATAATTTAAAGTTGTAATTATAAATTTTATTAAACGCACATTATTATATTAAGTAATATTTACTAAGGCTTTAACCTTAGGAATAAGCGTCTGAAAAATTCGAAGGTAGGGACCTCTACAGGTCTTAGCCGCTTGTGGCTGAGACCTGTAGAGGTCCCTACCTTCGAATTTTTCAGATGCTTATTCCTAAGGTTACAGTCTTAGTAAATCTTATTAGTTAGACAATTATTCATTAATAAATTAATAAGTAATTATTTGCTGAGATCAATGGTTATTATTATTTGCTTATGTTGCTTGCATCCTCTTATCTTCTCGCGCTGTTAGCTTAGCTTCCAGCAGATTACAATATATATATATATTGTATCTTTTATAATTATCTCATAGATTTATTGTGACTATTGAAAAATAATATTAAAGATTAATTCTACAAGATTATATATAATTTCTTTATTCATGAGGCTTAAAAAAGTTTATAAATATAGCTCCACCATTGAAATGTTAAAAGAAATTGTGAATAAAGACAAACTATTATCAGTGAGGATCAAGTATTATTGCTCATTGTAATGTTTTATGGTCTCTGTTTATTCAATCAGGACTTTATAGTAATAGTAGTAGTATTTTTATTGTTTGTTTTTAATAAGATATGCATATCTGTACTTGCTTTTATTATTTTCTTTTACCATTTATAATTTTCTTTCCTTATAAATTAACTTGGGGCTCAAAATTTTAAAACAATTGTCATTTTTTTAAAGTTGAGCACACAGATAAGAATATATAAATAACCACTGAATAAATATAGTCATATCAGAAACTCTTTTCTGGAGACCAGTTTGCCAGAAATTGATTATGGGCATCTTATATCCATTGAGTTATTCTATATTTAAAAATTTTTTAAATTCTAGAGTAAAGAAAGAAGTATCACAACTTTTTATTTAGTCATGTATTTGTAATTAAGCCAGGGTATGTGTATGTATATATATTTGTACAAATTTAAAATTTTTCATGGATTTACAGGGGTAAACATTGAACTATAAATAGTAATTTCCATGTAATAATTGAGATTATTACAAGGATATTTTCATTTATAGTTCAATATATGCAAATATATTGTGTAAGAAGTATCTTTGTTAACTACATTATATGCTGTTACTATATTTTAAAATTCATTATTATTATTATTTTAGAAAGAAGAACCTACAGAACAAAATAATATAGAAAATGTAGACAAAGTAAGAAATGAATGTGTTAAAGATCAGGCAAATGAACAGCCAACCACTGAGGAAGGTCAAATTGAAAAACAACCAGATATCCAGTGTGTTGAAGGATCGGTAAGCCAGGAAATTGGAGAAAGCAATGAAAATATTTCAGAGTCTAATGGGTCTGCAAATGATATGGAAAAAAATAAATCATTTATTCCATCAGTAATACAAAACTTGAAAAGTCTTCATATAGAACATGATTTTTGTGAAGAGGACCTTCAGCCAGATCAAGATATGGAAGAGTTTGAAGACGCTTATGATGACAGTATCTCTGAAGAGGAAAGTGACAGTGATCAAGCTCATTCTAATGAGAATAAAGGAAAGGATAATGAAAATAAATCTGATAATGAAGAAGATGATGATAGTGATGAAGAAATTGATGAAGAGAGTGATGAAAGTGATACTGATGTTGAATCTGTCAGCAGTATTGGTAGCATTCAAGAAGAAAATGAATTGAGTGTAGAAGTTGGCAGCAATGGCTCTCTTAATAATAACATGATTGAAACTATAAGTAATGTTTCTCAGGTAGAAGATGTAGATAATGAAATTACTAAATTTTTGGATATTAAATCAAGTAGAGAGGTTAAGAATTTGAAAATTAAAAAACAAAATCTTAAAGCAATTAAAAATATTAAATTACAAAATGATCAAGGAAAAAATGATGACAATACTCCATGCAGCAATGCAAAGCTTAAAAGTAGCAGTGGAACTTTCATCATTACAGATCAAGATCAAACCAAGCCAAAATCATTAAAACGATCAGGTACGCATAGATGTGTGTGTGATTATATATGAATGTTTGGGTGGATTATCTTTTGCGGTTACACATTGTGAATGCTTTACATTATTGATACAAAACTATTTATTGACATTACACTTAAATGTGATAATAGTTTGAAATTTGTAAAAAAAAAAATGTTTTTAGTGTTTTCAATTTTTATTTATAATAATGTATATTAAATTCACAAACATGCATATAGACAGAATGAATTCTCTGATTTGTAAATGATAAAAATGTAATATTATATGTATAATAATAGTTATAATTATTTTTGTGGTTTTCTGAAGTAAAGCAGAATATCTAAATTATTTGGCCCATTGTCAATCAATGTTGAAATTGATTCAAATCCTGAACTTACATAGAATTCTATGATTTATTGAACAAATTGATTTTATAATAAATCCACTGTTATCAAAATCAAGTATACTAGAAGTTCAAGAACAAAATATTTTCACTCTGCCACCTATTGTAAACTTGAGTAATTTATTAATAATTTTTATTAGTCATTCATTAGATAGAGATTATTCAATAATGAATAATATTTTTGTAGTATAATTTTTACTACACCACTCTCATGCAAGGTAGGGACTGATTTCTGTTTGCTTACACTACAGAAATATTATTCATTATTGGATAATCTCTAGTCTAATGAATGACTAATAAAAATTAATATACTTTCATTAAGTGATTTGTGCCAAAGTTGTGAGGGCAACAGCCTTGACACTTATTAGTTAAACTAGTAATTTTCTATGTGTATATATATATTGAACAGTGATAAAGATATGTGTAAGAGATTGTGATCTGGACTAACTGATGAGTGCTGATATATCTTGAAGATCATAGATCTTTTTCACATATCTTTGGTCATATGTTTATGATTACATCCCTCCAAAAGATTTTAAAAGCGGATAGAAACCAGTCTTCTACCTTGCATGGGAGTGGTGTAATGAAAATTACACTATAGAAATATTCATTATTAAGTAATTTATGTTATGTTATACATAGTACTTATTAAATCCATATTTGGTGCTGATTTATTCATATTCCTCAGACTAGTTTTTTGTTTATTGTTTGGTCACTGAGAAGTTTGAAGACCGAATGCACCCAAGTTTTTTAAATCTAGAGTACTTTTCATTCAGCAGCATATATCACTCTTCTTTGAACTAAAAAGTGGTCAGCCTGGGATTCATAAACATCTTAATGATTTGAATCTAAGCCAATTTGTTGCTTCCATGGTTGCATAGATATGTTACTAGTACAGTAAATTATAATTTTTTAATGGCTGTAACTATTTTCCCCTTTGGTCTAGTTTCTTGTTTATAATCTACTTCACTAGATCCAGGTTTAAACTTATCACCCATGATTATAATGGTTAAAAAACTGAGAACACAGAATCATATAGATACTGAATTGAAATCAGATCTGTTTAACTATACAAGCAAATTAATTTGAATTCAAAACATTTAAGATGTTCTTGAATCTCAGGCTGTTGGCTTGATAGTATAAAAAAGGCTAAAAAGTTAGCCATTGGATAAAAAGTGCAATAGATCCAAAAAATAAAAAAGGCTAAAAAGTTAGCCATTGGATAAAAAGTGCAATAGATCCAAAAAATTCAAGTGTACTAGGTCAGGTTTAAATCCATTATTGGTGAAGATTGTGATTCAGAATCTAATCTGAGGATATAGATAAAATAGTATTGAATATGTATTTAATAAAGACTACATTGAATATTTATTAAATACTCAAGATTACAATAGATGCCAGAGTTGGAATAAATAATTTGTTTTTGAAAAGTATTGTACAAACTGGTATTATATGATGTTTTTTTTCTTTCAAACAGAAAGTTCTCAGGCAATTATTTATATTAAAGGTTAGACTGAACTTGAATAAATTTTTAAGAGTTAATGAAGTAGCTAAAAATTGTCTAAAACAAGATTTGAATTTGTTTATCGGAAATTTTTTTAATAAAAAAAAAAACATCTGAAGAAAAATATGTGGAAAATAAATAGTGGCATTATGACTTAAATGTTACATTTAATTGAGACAAGTTTCATGTTAATATATGTAATAATATAATTGAATAGGTACTACAAGTTTTTTTGGAGAATCATCAAATGCAAATTAATTACTTGGTTATTTACCTTGAGATTTAACTTGTTGTATTCTATTCTTGAAACTTCTAAATGCATTTATAAAAGGATGCTGATATAATCATTGTTTATAATTTAACATTAAATTTAGAAAACTCCGAGAAAGTTTTTATTTATTATTGAATAGCATTACAACATCAATATGATTAAAAATCTACTTTTTTTTTTTCAAGTATAACTTTGAGTTACTGTAAACTTTATGATATTGTCTCTGTAAACTTGAAGGTTCTGCTATTATTAAATTTTTGCACCACACATGGATTAACTATTATAAACATTTAGGCAGAATAATCATTCTAAAGGAACTATTCTTAGAACAATAGCATCTTATGGAAATGTATTTTATGTTGTAATTAGGGTTCATAATGTAAAATTTATATTATAAATACATTTACAAGTATAGATTGTTGGATAGTCTAATATTCTTTTATTTGAATAATAATTGTTTTTAAAAATATTATCCTGTTCCAAATATATTGGTAGAAAATTTGATATTCTTTCTTTAAAAACAAGTTCTGCTTGTGTTAAATTTTAAAAGTTGTTAAATATTAAAATCATCACTTTGAATTTTTAAGATTGTAGTATATTATTAACACATGGAATTCTTTTAATGGGCATGTTTGTGCATATAAGAAATTCTGTTTTTTTGCTTTTACTGAAAAGAAAAATTCTGATTGGTTCTTTGACAATGATTCTATTACTTGTGATTTAATTGAAAGGAAACATGCTGTTTTTTGCTTGGTAAAATATTTAATGTAATGTGAAATTAGATTTAAGTTATGAACAAACATCTAATAAAAATGACTGTTAATCATGAAGAAAATAAATGATTAATAAACAAAATCTATTTCAAACTGCTAATAATAAAAAATAAAATCGCAATAAATGTAAATGGAAAATTTTAATGATATTTGAAATTATCAAGTAGATCTTATGAAAAAAGTTGTTTAATAGTTGTCAAACTACACTTAAAAGATAATCCATGCTATCACGACAATTGAAGAACATTTGAAAAATTACAACTTAAAACATGAAAGTGGACAGAACTTTTTAGAAATTTCTTTTTATATATATATTGGATAAATAAAAATGTTTTTTAAAAAAATTACTTTAATAAAACCACTAAAGCATAAGTGTTGTATTTTATTTCACAAGACATGAATTCAGAAGACCAGAGGAAAACTATGTTTTGTGCTGACAAACAGAACAAGGTGTGTTTAAAGTGTTTAAAAGAAATGAAAATATCAAAGAAATTCATGAAATAAGGATACTATGAAAGAGCACCAAATAAATAAATAGAAACTTTTTTAATAAATATAAGGCTCAGCAAACAAAACAATATTCATTTGATGCAAAAGATTCCCAAAAATTATTCTATGAAAATGTAGAATGTATCATTGAAGACAAGATAATATGGATATAAAATGTTTTCAGTAAATTTTGTTAAACTTAATTTTTATTGGAGTGTCTTTTTTATGGCACAATGCCAGAAATATCAATCATAGCACTGATAAGAGATTATTCATTATTGGTAGTATTCTTGATTTCTCAAAACAGGAAAATTAATCTGAACTTATCTGACGTCATATTTAATATTTTGACAATAGTATCAATCCTGAGTCATGATAAAAAAATTTTGAACAATAAAATACTGCCATCAAAAAATACTTCCAGAAGCATTTTACTCATCAGATATGTCATTCTATTTTCTCCATTTCTTAACATTTTCTCTTAAAATTGTTTGGAAAAAATCATTAGAAATGATTTTTATTAAAGGATAATAGCCATGTTTCCAATTACTATTTTTATTTGAGGGCATCCATTGCCTTAAATATCTCTATTTTTTTGCAAGCTGAATTAGCTTTCATGTTTCAGGGACGTTTAATAGGTTTTGTGAATGTAAACTCTCTTTGAACTGCAATTAAATTCAGATTTTTTTGAATTTAAAATGTTCCAGTATATATATATATATATAGTGAGAAAGAAATATTATAATGAGTTTATATATATATTAATAAAATGAACTTACAATAGTTAACTTTTCATAGCTCATGGTTTCCTTGAATTTACACTTGAAGATACTCCGGATATAACTAAAGTTGAGGTCGTTGGAAATAAGTATGGAAGAAATATTGTGTTTTTTGATGAAGAAGAAGAACCCGTCAAACTTACTGCCAAGGAGGTTAGTTATATTTTGATTTCAGTATATTGTTATTTTAGATGTTAAAAGAATAAAATTAAAATATTCTAAAAGAAAAAGTTTTCTTCATGAGTAGTAAATATATAAAGAAGGGCTAATATAATTTAAGCAGTATGCATGCATACATATACTTATATAAATCATTAAATGATTGATTTTACTGTATTAATACAAGAATAATTTTCTGTGTAAATATAAGCTTCATTATTTTACTTTTATGATTATAAAAAAAAAAAAATGTAGCATTTTATTAATGCTAAGACAAAAACAATTCATGTAAAAAGATGGATAAACTATTTCTTATAATGTTCATGTTCAAAAATGCTGATTTGGTAATAGATTTATAGTATAAAAAAGTAATTATAGTTAAAAAATTTGTTAAATTATTTCAGAGTTTGAGAAATATTCATTGAAGACTGCATGGTAATTACTGATAGGCTTGAACTTAAGAAGCAAACATTCTGGATGATTGTGATATAGTAGAGTTTGAGACAAGGGGTGCACTGACAAAAATTTTAACAAATCTCTACAGTGCAATAATTACTCACTCTTCTACAAAGTATTAAAAATAGATAAAAACCAGACACTCTTACCTTGTGAGAGGTTGGAGTACTGGAAAAATATTGAATTGTCACCATAGACATGGAGATTCAGGTATTTATGCTTGTCACACTTGATAAATGGTTTTTTGCAAAATATTTGTCTAATGAGAAAAGGTCGTCTGAAGTTTTGCACTGGTGATTATTGCAATATGTAGATGAGGGCTGCACTGATAAAATTTTTATCAAGTTTGAAAATTCCATGTGTAAGTTACTATAGTTTAAATATTTTTATGTGCTAAAAATAGTAGATATCTTGGAATTAATAAAGTCTTAAATAGTATAAATGTCATTGTTGATAACTGAAATAAGAACTTTTTTTTTGTCTAGGGCAGAGGTGTTCAATGTGGTGGGTAGCGCCTTCTAGTGGGTGTTTTACGATTTTTAGTGGGCGATAATTTAATATGATAGTACTTTCATTTAAATTTTTAAAAACTACATCATTATTTTATGATCCTGTTTTATAAATTTTTTTAGTTTGAACGTATTGGCAATATTTAGAATTTTATATTGAACATGGGTCATAACGTTACATGTTTAATACGAAATTCTAAAATGAGAAATGTAAAAATCTGGAAGGTGGCGCTACATGTACAGTAAAACAAAAATCTACGAGATTGCGACACAATAATGTGTACATAGAATTCTGTCAGTTCAGTTGACCGTTCATTTGCTGAATAATTTTGCTGTATTTTCTGGATGTATCCACTTTTTTATTATACCTTCTAAAAAAAAAGTGTACTTGTTTATATGGTTGTGGTTTGCAGACTGTACTGCCGCCACTAGAGGCGCTGTTTCTGTGTTTTCACACAGAACATACAGGGTAGGGGCCTCAAAAGCAGACGACGCTTTTTCTGCCGATAGGTGGGCTAGAATCTTGGTAGTTTCTGATAGCAGACGACACATAAGCTAGATGTGTTTACGGCAATCAGCGCCACCTAGGTTCTTGGTAGCAGACGACGCAAGCTGCCAGCCAGCTTGTGGAAGGTTCCTGTGCGTACGCATGGTGAACAGCGCCACCTATCGGCAGAAAAAGCGTCATCTGCTTTTGAGGCCCCTACCCTGTATGTTATGTGTGAAAACACAGAAACAGCGCCTCTAGCGGCGGCAGTACAGTCTGCAAACCACGACCGTTTATATTGAATTGGATATTTGATATATGGTTTTATTGAATCACCAGTAAATGAAACCACGCAATATGTTTATTGATTCAAAAATCATTTTCTGATGAAGCAATGAGTCCATCTCAATTGCAAGAATATCTTCATGCTAAACAGAGATAAAAGTGAAAAATCTGTAGAATATTTTAAAGATATTTATGAAAAATTTTAAAAACTTAATACCATGACTTCAACATTTGAAAAGTATTCAAGAAAAATCAAAGCTACACTCATAGCAAGTTACAAGATATCTGAACTTATTGCTAAAAATGGGGGAGCCCAAGCTATTGGAAAAAAGTTACTAAAATCATGTTTTGAAGTACTTTTATCAACAATGATGCATTAGGACTCAGCTGATATTCTGAAAAATTTGCTGCCGATTAGTAATAACACAATTAAACAGCGGATGGATGAAATAGCAACTTGTTTGTTTGCTTCAAACAAAATAATTTTCTCTGTAAGTAGATGAATCAACAGTTGTTGATAACGATGCTCTTTTAATGGCTTATGTTCGTTTATTTCCATGAAAATATATTTGTTGCAAGAAAAAATGCTGTTATCTAGTAGTCTTATTATGGATACAAAAGATATATCCATTTATACTACAATTCAATCCTATTTTGAAAAATATAACATACCATTAACAAATATAGTTGCTTGCATAACAGATGAAATACCAACAATAGTTGCTGCTACTAAGAGTTTTAGCACATTTGAAGAAAGAAGTTCCCAATGTATTATGCATCCATTGCATTATTCACAGGCAACATCTTGCTGCAAAGCATACTAATGCTAGTTTATATTTATCTTTAACAATTGTCATAAATCCAATTAACAAGATTAAATCTAATGGAAAAATTGATAGAGTATTCAAGCAGTTTTGCAAGGATTGTGATGGATCATAAGTCTGATTAATTCTTTATACAGAAGTACACTGGTTATCAAGAGGACACTGACTTTCACATTTTTTGGAATTTTATACAACTATCTTATTTTTTTGAAAGTGCCAAAGAAGTCGATATGAGCCAGAAATGAAAAGCTCATAAAAATGATTTTTTTCATTTAACTTGTATGCTTACTAAATTAAATGAAGTTAGTTTATACTTCCAAGAAGAAATTATGACTTTTATTGAATGCAAAAAAGTAATTTGTGTCTATTTATTGATAAATTAAATTTGTTCATACAAAATATGATGAATAAGGAATTGAATCAGTTTCCTAAGTTGTTATCAATTAAAGATGATCTTAAAGTTAATGATTTGGAAACATATAGTAGTCATTTTCATATTTCTCAAACTTGACTTGGAAATCTGTTTTCAAGATATCATCAAACCTGGAAGTCGATGCATGGATTGAGTCCCCATTTAATATAAATATAACAAATTGAATTTAGATTGTAACTAAAATATGGCATTGAGAGTAAAATAAATTTTAATGAAGGAGGATATCTACAACTGTGGCAAAATAAAAAAATCTCTGAGCTGTATCCACGTTTATGGAATAAAATATTTTCACTTCTGATAGTCTTTCCAACTTCATATTTGGTGGAAGCAGGATTCAGTGTTGTGAACAAACTTTTGACCAAGGGCAGAAACTGCTTGGATGTACAAGAGAAGGGAGACCTTCAATTGTTTTTGACAAAACTAAACATAAACTATTTACTTAACCACGTCATGCACAAGACTCTCATTAAAAGTAATTTCTATCAAACTTTTATTTTTCTTATATATTAATTATTGAATAAATATGCAGATATTTCTTATTTTTATGTTATAATTATCACAATATATACATATTAATGAGTTCTGTTCTTGCATTAGATCAGTTTTAAATTTTATTATGTCTCTAGGTATGATTATTCATATTTGCATTGGTTACTTATATCTTATTTTGTGGTTACTTCTCAATGTTATTTTTGAATAAAATTGTGTTCTGTAAAAATATCAAATTTTATGTTTGGTGGGCAGTAGACATATTGTAATCCCCAAATATATTGAAGTGGGCAGTAAATAAAAAAAGATTGAAGACCTCTGATCTAGGGTCTTTATACAAATAGTTTACTTCAGAAAACCAGAGTTGCTGAAATGAACCAATAATTAAAAGTAGAAATGGCAATTTATTATTAATGAAAGTGGATGCTTGAAAAGATGAAGGAATATAAAATATAAAAGTAATTTAATATTATAAAACTAATTGGCCTTCATTTATTGTTAATTGTCAAAGAAAGGCAAGTAAGGTGAAATATGTCACTAATTAAAAGAGAAGTTGAAAAAATTTATATAAAATGAATAATGACAAAATACAAAAAAAAATTGATGAGATTTCAACTGAATTATTATTATATACTTTAGATAAAGGATTTATGAGAGAATTAGTTGCTATTTGCAATATGCTCTGCAACTCAGGAGAATATCTGATGCAACAACGTGTGAAGATTTCACAATATTTAGCTTAATCTTAGATACAGTTAGAGTTGGAGAGCTTTGAATAAGTGATTTTTTTAGTAGATTAGACATGTTTATATCTGAGCAGTTTATATTTTAAAAAGGTAAAGTGAGAACTATTGTTGAACGATATACAGAGGAAAAAAAGTTTAATATTTGTTTCATGAATCTTGAAAAGAAAATTTGGATATTTTATTGGATATCTTGAAAAAAAGCTTTAGATTGGAAAAAGTTATTAAGAAATATGTATATGTATCAGAAAGTATTAATAAGAGATTTAATAGTTATTCTACCAAAGAGGTAGATATAGGAAGGATGTAATGCAGGGGTATGGTTTATTTTCTGTTTTATTTAATATGATGATAATCAACCAGTATATACTAGTGTGATAATATCATTTTCTGGAATTTTTTTAAAGCTTCCATTTCAATTATTAAATAAAAGAAAAACAAATACAAGAAATAATTTAATAGTTAATCTTAAGGAGTCAAAGAAGGATAGAAAAGCTTAGAGAAAGTAAGCCTTTCTGTCAAATTATTAATGATGATTATTTTTGATTATCATCAAAATAACTCACTCTGCAAAAAATTTACCATTGTTAAATTGATCTTGTTTAGAGCTGTTGATCCAATTTTTGGAATACATCTTAGGGATAAATGAGATTGTGTGTATAAGATATAAAATTTTATCTTAAACAAATACTATAAATTACCATTTCACTTCTAAAATCACTACCCTATTAGATACTAATGCACTCTGCTTAAAATACTCACTTAGAATAGCATGTGAATAATATCATTTCCTTTCAATATTAGCTAGATAGATAAAAAAAACAGAAATATTGTTACAATAATCAATATCTTCATAATTAAATCAATTGTGCAAAAAATTTTAATAGTGAACTAAAATATATATATGACTATTAAGTGTTTCCTGATTTTATAATTCAGTGGCATTGCAAGATGTTCAAGAATATTCTTGCAATTATACATTCAATAAGGTGCGTAGATATTTAATAGAGAAAAAATCAAAAGTTATACTATCCTTGAAAACATTTGGATTTTTTATATACACATGAAAAATTTTTCTCAATGTCATCTTTGAGAAAAAGCAACATCTGACTATAAAATTGCAATCACATTCTTATGAGCCATCAACATGATGGTAATATATATTGAAGATGGCTAGTTATTATATCATTTGATAATCTATACAAGTGCATATCTTGAAAAAAAGACCTCTCTGAATTTGTCCCAGTTGTTATGTCATTAACACACAAGGCTTTGATAATCATCTTTATTTAAACAAAATTTTTGACTTATTACTTAATATAAGAATTATTGTTAAAGTTTGCAAATATATTTGTTGTTATCATTACCAATCATGGAACAGCCTTGCAGTATTTGTATCGTATTCAGAATCATTTGATTTAATGTGTGTCTTAATAGCTTCTCAATCATCCTATAATGTCTGTTGGTATTTTCATGAAAATGCTATTTTCAAATATTTTCACATTCTGATACTCAATAAGTTCAATATACATACAATCTTTTAAAGAACTCATAATGATTAAGGACTTTGTTTCAAAATATTTCACATTTAAACCAGTTATAAATTGACAGTGATAATGGATTTGTCTTGAGACATCCAATCTATGTAAATCTATATGCATTATTTTTCTCTAATTAGTCAAGCTATGTGCATGAACAATTATATAGTTCTGACTGTAGGTCAATATTACCAGTATATATTTTAGTAATCTTAGTTTTTTCGTAACTGTAGCCACTACTAATCCCTGGCCAGGAATGTTAATGAAACACTTTACTTGATTTATTAGCTTGCACGGCATATGATATAATAAGAATAGCTTTTTACTCTAGTGCCATTTATATTAAGCTCGAGTAAACAGTGATTACTAGTTAATAATGCATTTAAAATGGAATTAAGGATGGTTGCTAGATGCATAACTGCATTATTTGCAGCTTTGAATTCCAAGTCATCATCATTAATAAAAGCAGAAACCAGTCTTATTTGGCAGTCATGATTACTTAAGCTTACTATAGAGGGAACTAGACTTGAGAGCTGCTTTTGTTTTATTATTTATTATGGAAGTTACAAATTCAAATGATGTGGTAGATGAATACATAGATTTATATATATAAATAAGAAGAAGTATATTGATTCATAACTATTTTTGGATTTCATTTTCTAATAATCTAATTAGTGACATTAACTATTGCTGTAAGAATTGTTTCTTAACAATAGCATGACAATTTCTATTTGTCACTTATAGTCGTGGAATGAAATATTCTATGCATATAAAATGTTTATTATTATTCAAGAATGTATATACTATATTAAAGAATTGTTTTAGCAATATAGTCATTATCTGATGAATTCAGTATAAGCCAAAATACAATATTTTTTCTACAATACATAATATAGTGCTTACAGCCACATACATTTATAGTGAGCATATTTGTATTATTAAATTAAAATATTCATTATTAAAAAGCCATTTGATTTATAAAAAGTCAGAACTGCCCCAATTCCTAATAGATTTGATATTCTATCAATATAACTTTTTGGTGATTAAACAACTTGTTAGGAGCACAAATATTAATACAATTTTAAGATAAAAATGCTGCAATATTTGTAAAAAGTATGTTTACATTATATACATACAATGTATTGTGCATCTTAATTAAAATAAAGTGCTCATTAAAGTTTATAATGTAGATGTAAACATCATTAATGTAAAGAATGTAATAAGCAGTCACTAACTACTATTGCAGATTGTCAAGTGTTATTGCTTGATCAGTCAATAATATATTGCTTTGTTGGACAGAAAACTTAATTTACTTATATATTGTAACGGCAATTGCTCTTTTAACAATAATAATTGATCAAAATAACAAATAAATGATAATATTCACAAATTATTCTTTTAGTGTAGGAAAATTAGAAACCTCTAACTGGTGATCGCATATATAGTGAAGTGACTATACAATTTTTTTTTTTAATTGACTAATTTATAATAGTCATGGATAACAATCAGACTGAACATATAAAAAAACAAGTCTTTATGCAGATTCAATCATGTTTCCTAATCGTTATCTCCTCTACATTAATAATATGATTGTATGACAAAATAATCTGCTTGGAATTGGGATGAGAAATAAACAACCAACAAAATTATTAATAATAACAATAACTTTAATTAACAAATAAAATGAGAGTAAATATATATAAAAAAATTGTATTTATATATTTACAGCTAAGATTGAATGAAGAGCATGCATGATAAGAAAAATCTTTGCTGAATCATAATAATTCATAAAGCAAAAGTTTATATTAAGTTCATCTGATTACCTATTGATATCTCTATGAGCTCACATTTCATTCACTTGTAAATGTAAATATATACCCATCAAAATCATTATTTTATACATTTGCAAACAATTTTCCAATATCTTAACTTCTCTTTGTTTGTTTCTATAATAGTTTATTTTCAAGTAATATTGCCTGTTATTAAGAGCATCGAAATTATATAGGTTTGCAAATCAATTCATAGAAGAATATTTCTATGTGATAATTATTTAGAGAGCAAGTTTTCATAAAGCAAGTGTCACATTTTTTCCAACTTCAGAGAGTAATTAATAGACCTGCAGAATCGAAATAATTTTAAGGCACTCTTTTGTTTACACTTTCATAATCAGCTATAGTACTGGAAAGATCAGGATATGGATTATGGAGTTTTTTACCCCATACGCTGCATTTTCAACTTAAATAATCATTACAATTTTTATTGACTTCCCTCTTATAAGTGACACATGCCCTTCCTTTGTGTAAAGCAGACGAACTAAGAGTTTCCAAATGGTTCCCATAGCAACATTATTTTAAAATAGTTACTTTATTTTAAAATAAAGAATGGTAATAAAATTTTAATTTTTACAATTATTATTATTATTAAACAAATTACTTTATAATTTATTTACACACATAATTTTTTATATCTTAGAATTCATAATTAAAAAAAAGTGCACATAAAAGCCATGCGTGTGTAAACTGTCATGGAGATTATAATATAAATATATTAATATTAAATTTGAAATAATTACTTTATATTTTTTTAATTTATAAATGTAGACACATATATATTTTAAAATGATATATTTACAATATGTATTTTTTTTTCTTTCCAGCGGCGGCGCATTGCACGAGATGAACGAACCAAAAAAATTGGTCATCACTTCTATTCTTATGCTAATGTTAAAAATAGGAATCGAACTAAAGATGCCCGAATTAATCCCATTCTTGCTTTTCGTGGACATTCTAAAAAAATACCTAGAATTGACAAGAAAAAATAAAGTATTAATGAAGTTCTATTTTTTTTTTTATTGAATGATAACTAAATATATCTGGATATTCATTTGAACACTAAGGAAAAAATGTTTTGTAGAAATGGTATTGATGCAAGTTAAAAAAAAGTGTTTATCAACAACATCACATGACTTCCCAGATAGGAAGTATGGGTTATATCAAAATCAGATGTTACTAATCAAATGAATAGCATACAACTGAGCACATACTGGAAAATTTGTGTATAATTAAGTTTAGTATAGCATTAGAATAATAGTTTGAAACCTTGATTAAAATTAATGATTTAACTCCATATAGATATTTGCATATAAATGTGACTGATTTAATTATGTATTTGTGTGTGTGTATATATTATTTAAAACCTTAATTAAAATGAAAGGAAAATTGTAAATCCTCATTTTCTGTATTAGAAAAGCCTGGTGAGTAGTGTTTTCTTCACTATTTTTTGTTAAAGGTATACTAGATGTCGTTGCAATAGGCTAGCTTAAAAAACTTTTTATAACATTGACATGCAAATATAAACATGGGAATATATCAGAAGATGTGTTATTATTTTTATTTAAATAGTTTATTTTAAAATTTGAATATGTGATAAATTTACATAGAATTAGGCATATGGATATATATATATAGTTAAGGCTTATGTACAAAAACACAAATTATGTAAAAAAATACATATTCGACAATTACCTTTCTTGATTTTTGTTTTTTTATTTAAAAGTTGTATATAGTCATATTTCAATAGAGTTTGTTTTAGTTTTCTAACTTTCTGCTCTCCTTTTTCTTTTTATTATTAATTTTATATTTATATTTTTCCCTTTTTTTTTTATCAGAAAATTTATTCCACTTTTTGTGCTTTTGTTTTTTAAAATTAAATTGACTATAATGTTATAAAAATTGCAATTTGTTAAAGAAAAAAAACAATACTAGAATCAGTTTTGGCGAAAAAATCATATTAGGAGTAGAAATTTCTTCTTAAAATTTTCTTATAAACACTTATTTTAAAATATTACTATGGGTATAAAATAAGTATCATCCATATATAAAATTATTAAATGATACTCCTATCATCTTGTATCAACTGTAAAAGATATCACTTTAAAAAATAACATTTAGTTTTCATATTTTTCATTTATTTATAAGAGAATTTATATATATATATATAAACAAAAATTTAAATATATGTTATAAAAATAAATAATTGAATAATTTATTGCTTGAGAGTTCATAAGTTCAAATGATTTATAGACTTACAGCTTTCATTATAATATTTCATCACTCTACCAATGGTAATAGCATGATGATAAGGTGATGACTCCAGAGTTTCCTTTATCAAAGCTCAGTTTGCCTTTTATGGTACTCAAACAACGTAAACCTCCTGAGCATTTAACCATTTTCTTGTTCATTTATTTTTATTAATATAATAAAAACTGTAATTATGAAACATTGTCTGAAGGTTTGGGATGATGGCATTTTAATTTTAGTTATATATTGGATTATTTCCACTATTTTGATGATTAAAAAGAAAAAGACATGTTTAATCTAGTAGATTGTGCATGAGCCAATAGATCTATATTCAGATACAATGGATCTATGTTTGATTGGAAAAACACAAGAATATTGGGCTGAGAGGAAAAAGTAAAAAAACTAAATTTAAAGATGCTGTTCATATGATATTAGTAAATATTTTGCAAGTTAATTTAGTATGATAATCCATATTGTTCAAAAACCACTCATTGATCTTGCCCTTTTATTAAAAGAAAAAAGATTCTCATAGATAAGTATAATAAAATTTTTATTAACTTACCTTTGACAGAATCATCTAGCTCAAAGGTCAACAAACTTAAAACAAAGAGCCATTTTATTTAAATCTTCTCCTATTTAAAGAGCTGCAAGGAAAGAGATGAAAAATATGCTCCTGAAAAAAAAAAAACTAATTTGTGAATGACTATGAATATATTTGAACATTTATTTTAGTAATAAAACGTAATAGAATCTGTATATAAGCTAATGAAAATAAAAATTCTCTTAAAAATAAATAAATAAAAACAAAAAATTTTGAGTTATTCATAAATATCTAATATTTAAATATTCATCATATATAATAATTACTATACAATAATAATGCGAATACAAGAAATAATATGTAATATGCATTTTCCTCCTAAAGTCATTCAAATATTTATGTGTTTATGATAATAAAAAGAATCACAAGATTGGGATCAAATAATCACATTTAGCTTGCAATCCACAGTTTGCCGAACCCTGATCTAGCTAGTTAGAGCATCATCCTAAATTCAATATTCGTGAATCTAAAGATCTGTTAACTGTCACCAGTTAACTAGCAACAGTGAGAGTAATACTAATACCCCAAAAATACTATGTTTCACATTCTGTGTATTTAAAATGTTATAAATAAAGTTTGAATTATTTTAAAAACATTTAACAATTTCAAATAGTTGATGAAAAGTTTCAACATACAACTATTTATTATAACATTTATTTATTTACCATGTTTGTTAAGAAATTTGTTCAGTTTGTTTTGTATAATAATGAGGAATGTTTAGAGTAGTTTGTTTGGAGGAGTGGGGGGTGGAATGAGGTAATGCATTTTAGTTTAAGCATTTAAAGTAAAAAAATCCATATTACAATAATTACATTTAGACAAATCTCATAATGAGAAGCAGAGAAGAACTTTAATTGTGGTCATCAATATTAGTGTTAAGACTAACAGCAAACACTACTTGAATCAGTGATGGTCACTATATGTCAACAAGATAAATCATTTATATAACCTTTAGTAACAAAATAATTATCGAATCATCAGAAATGAAAATAAACTCATTTTCTACTGGCATACAGTTTGATATTTGTAAAACATTTAACTATGCATAATCATATTTCAATTTTCACAATTCGGTATTATATTTAAAATTTTATAACATTAAATAAAACAACTGAAAGGAATTGTATTTTATAGGTTTTATATTTTTTGTTTATGAAATAATGTATATTATTCATAAAATAATAATTTTATTTTATGATATAAAACCCTGTTGATGAAAGTTATAAAATATGTTTAAATAATTATTACAGAATTTAAAAGAATTTTCATTCTGCAAGAAAAAGTGGAAATTTACACAAATTAGCTCTATTATATCTAGATATATAAGTAATCAAAATCAAAGCTTAAGTTAATTGGACTTAATAAAATAAGAGATTATTGACTTTTAAAATAAAATTTAAGATATTATTAAATGATATTTTTCCTGATATCAACTGGATCCATCATCAATGCACAATTGTTGAGCTTATTTTGAAATTCTTCCAAAGATTTTCATCTGGGATTTTTTTAACATTCCTGAATCATGCCTTTTTTTTTTGGTGATTTTTTACTACAAGAAATTATTGATCAGTAATTTTTTTATTTACAAATCATATTAATATTTTCATGTAAATTTTTAATAGTAAATATTTGCATTTTTGTAGAAATGTAATCATGTTTAATTACATGTTCAATCCACTATATCAGTATTTAGATAAGCATTAAAAAAAAAGTTTGAAATAAGTTATAATTTTTTTTATTTATATGAACAGAAAGGTTATTGTAAAAACTTTTTATCAATAACATTTGTATTTATATATTCTTTATATATATATGTTGAAAGTTTGACGAAATCAATGGTTTTTTCATTGAAGAGTTTTTGTTGAAATAAAAATTCTTAATTGGTCATTTACCATATGTATAGTATATTTTAATTGTAGATATGATTACAGTCTCATAGGAGTAATAACAGATCTCCATTACAGTTTTTATCAGTATTTATCAGCTCAAATTAATTAGTCACCTTTACGCTTTAGCTAAAACTAACTAGATATCCATATATTAACCAATATTGTAATATTAGTTGGTTTACTATAGATGATTGCCTGAAAAAAAAGTCCTAAGCCTGCTTATGATTTTAAAAAGTTTCTAAGATGTAGCTAATCAGACTCTTAATCCTAAGTATGTAGACACGGAAGGCAGATGATGAACCTGTTTTTACACATATTTTTAGCTTTGAAACTAGAACAGTTTTTAAAATATTTATTTTGAAAGAGAGAGAAGAAATTTGTTTTGTGAAAATTATAGATTCTGAACTTTTATGCACTTTGTATAAATTTATAGTGAAATAGGGATCATGTAATGGTTATGCAAATATTTGCTATTTTATGATCTGAGTTTGAATCCTGAACTGGTAAAGCTTGAATTTTTTTTTCAGATTTTTATCAAACTTAAGATTTTTATTCAGGTTGATGGTCTATGGCTATCCCAACTACCCATACAATAATAATCGGTTAATAAATATTTAGTTATTCTAAGAATAACTAGATATTTATTTACCGATTTTAGTTAGGATGAAAAATTGCTCAAATTCTTATCATCCAACAATTGCAAAACTGATAAGTAATGCTGTCTCCTTTATTATTTTTTGGGAAGCCTCTGCCCTGCTCGGGGCTATTTAAAGATTATTTTTATCATTATATTTTTAATATATCATTATTGCAAAACAAAGATATTTGGTGTAATAAATAAATAAGAAGGTAATTACTTGAATATATTTACATGCAAATGTTAAAAGGCATTCGGTGAATTTCAGTGTTTTCACATTTTGACCAATAAATGAATAAATCTATTTGAATATATAAATATAATGTTCAAATTACCCTTCCAACTGGTTGTTTTTTTTTTCAGCAAGATCCTCTGTGAATAAATATAAAGTCTGAATTTCAAGCAGCACGTTTCAAAAGGGGAAAAAAAACATTGTTGGGGGGGGGGGGGTGATTTGAACATTTTGTATTTAAATTTTCAGCTAGCAATATGCACTGAGATATTTTCACACACATATATATAGACAAGCATCAGGTTGTCACTATTCTTGAGAATTTTAGATGACTATTTTTGCTGAATATGTGTAATGAACAAAGTCTACTTTATGCATTCTGGTGCATTAGTATGAAATTAAACATTCTCAGAACCTTAAATTGCATTAATTATCTAAAGTTTTATATTAATAGAAATTTCCTTCTGAATAAAGTTTCTCAACTTTATACAGTATACATTTGTAGAAAAAGTTTTTAAGATAGTTTAATAAAAATATTGTTTTGAACATAGCAATTTATTGTACTATATATAGAGTAAACAATGCAATTTAGAATATATTCAAAGTCAAATTTTCATTCTGTGTAAGCTTTTTATTTTAAGTTTGTAATTGTTTTTCTTTTTTTGTTTATTTGTATTTTTTCTAGTCTCTTGTTATTTCTCATTCTTTGTACATGGCCATAATATTGGTTTTTCCCTGCATCACTTACTATTATATTTATATACTCATTTTTTATATGTCTTCATTTCTACATATGCCCTATTTATGAATTTTAATTTCATAAAATTTTTATATAACAAGTGTGACTGCAAGATCAGGACTAGGAATTTTCTATCTTACGCAATAGCATGTTTATTAGCTTTTCATTCTAAAAATAAAACTTTTAATGACTTCTTAAAACCATGATGTTAATCTAGGCTTTAACTTATCTAATCATAATTTCTAAATAGTAGTGTTAGCTAAAGAAAATTTATAAATTAATGAAAAATGATTATATAAACTTTTTTATAGAAAGAGACAAAAGATAATATACTACTATTAACTTAGGTGAAAAGTAATCAGTTTTTAAATGTTTATGCAAAACCCCATTTTTTTTTTTAAATGTTTATGCAAAACCCCATTTTTTTTTTTATGAAGTGTCATAGCATCGGCCGGGACGCGAACCCGCAACCCGGGCAACTGCCTGCAAGTGCAAGGCAGCCGCGCTGACCTCTCGACCACCAATGCAAGACGAGCAAAACCCCATTTTGTTTTTGAATATTGCACCCCCCCCCCCCCAATTTGCGATATTCTGTTTCTAATATGTTTTTTTTTTTTTAAATCAGACATATGAGAATGTTAAAAGTATTTCAAAAACCAAATCCTAATAATTATATTTTTTTTAAAAAGTGATAATAATTACCACACAATTGTATTTATATCTTTTTGATTCTATACTTTTAATTAATTGGTTTACTCTTAGTTATCTCATTATATTTGTTTGGTCTCATTGATTCAATCTTTGAACCAGAAATATAAACTAGCAAATTTTTGTAAATATATTCATCAATAAATATTTTTAAATTAATAAGATTTGAAAAGTAACTTGCACAAATTTATATAGTAGACATTTGGATATGTAAATTAATACCCTATACAGGCTTAAACCTGCACGACTTTCACACGACCCTCAACTCTCCATGTCATCTCATATTGCTGACCCACCTGATCACACGCATGTTGAAAAGATAAATAACCACCAATATATGTATTGTGCTAAACCAGCCCTCATCAGTTGGTCCAGATTACCATCTCCACACATATATAATCAGTGGTCAGCTTTATATTAAGATAGCCAATCTTCATACTTTAATGGATAGGTTTCAAACTACTCCAACCCACAATTCTTCAGCCTTCCATTTCATTGAAAAATCTGATACATCGTGGGCTTTGAACATTCTACCATCAGATTTTCAATGAAATGGAAGGCTGAAGAATTGTGGGGTGGAGTAGTTCGAAACCTGTCCATTAAAGTATGAAGATTGGCTACCTTAATATAAAGCTGAGCATTGATTGTATATATGTGTGGAGATGGTAATCTGGACCAACTGATGAGTGCTGGTTTAGCACGAAATATGTGTATTGGGGATTATTTATCTTTTCAACATATGTGTGATCAGGTGGGGCAGCAATATGAGATGGCATGGAGAGTTGAGGATCGTGTGAAAGTCTGAATTCGAATCTTGCATAATAGACATTTGGAAAAAATCAATGTCTACATTAAAAGTATTATTGAAGATTACATTAAGTTGTCTTTTAGCAGATCAAAGTCAACTCATGATCTACAATAGAATCAAATATAAATGATGTTCTGCTACTTCAAAGTTATTTGATATTAATACTGACAGTACCCAATAGTAAATGCCACACAATACTGTACTGTATTATAACTGATTATCATTTGTAAAAAATATACCGTACAATTTATGCTAATTTTTCCATCCCCACTCACCTTACATGCAAATGTACAGGTTGCACATTTGATAGACCCAGCCTAGTTGATTGATTGGCAAGGAAGATAAAATGATTTTCCCGATTGCAGCATCTTTAGAGTCTCTGTAATAAATTTAAAAAGTCTTATCAGAGAAATAATGGAATTGCACAAACAACTTATTGTTTAAATAAAAATAATAATTTAATATTTGGAAAACTGTCATTTGACTATATGTAACAATTTTACTTCATTTTATTTTATTTTCATTTGTTAATTTGAAATTCAATAAAACATCACTGTAAAGTTACAATTTATCTCTTTAATACACTGTACAGACTTATACACACTAGCACTTATATAATGTAATACAAGGGATTCGAACTCAGACTTTTACACACACATCAACTCTCCATGCCATCTCATATTGCTTTATAATCCAATCACTTGTTCTGAAGAAAATGATTGGGTTGTTATTTCAACATTGATAAACAATTTTAGACATTATGCATATCATAAAAGTGATCAATATCTTTTCAGACCTTTTTGTGTGTGAATTCCTCCGGCTCTTTCAAGACACCCCACCCCCATTCCTATTGGTTTTTTATTTTTTTAGTAATTTTTATTCTTTAAATAGGAGAGGGGGGGGTCCTAACTGTATATAAATAAATAATAAAATATTTTGTCATTTCGTTTCTAATTATCAGATTATGCTATTTATAAATTAGGAAAGAAAAAAATTGTATACATTTCATATGAAAATAAAAATACACAAACTAAAATAGGATTCGTTGAACATAGAGTTGAAATCAATTAGACAAAGGCATTAAGAAGATTATTCCAATACTTTGATTGTTATCCACTAGTCTAGCCATTATTTGTCTGAACAATAAAAAATATAAATAATAACTCAATTTTTTATGATAATGACGGTTAACTATTAGAAATACCAAAATTTAAATTATTGTTTGATACAGTGTGACTTCAAATAATATGGCCTATTTTTAATTCAATGTACTGTATATATATATTTCTGTAAACTAATAAGCTTTTTTACACACAGAAAATGTTTTTCAATACAAATTATTTTTTGTCTGCCGTGATAGAAATATTTATGTATTGATTAAATATATGTGTGCTTTCAGTATCAAATCTAATAATGATTGAATTTACACACACACACATATATATATACAGTTATTTGCCAGTTTTTTTAAATTTAAATATATATATTGTTTTTTAACCTAATAAGGTCTTCAGATATGGTTAACTGTGAATGTCTTGCAACATTATCTCCTGTATAAATTAAAATTTCGCCTTACTTAAAGGCTAGATATTATTACCAATAATCTTCTGACCGCGTCATTTCATTTTTTTTTCTCATTTTACTGCTTTTCACATGAGTTGGTATAGGATCCATTCATCAAAAGCCTTCCATGTCATTGATCAAATCTTTGCATTAACTTTAATAATAGAATTGTATATCTGTGTAACCACTTTTGGTATTCCTTAATGTATTGGTACATGTATGTTGAAATATATATGTGTGTGTATGTATAAAGCCATTAATGAATCACTTTGGAATTTGATTTGAAGTTTCAGCAAATGATTGGGGGACAATCATTTTTAGAGATTTCCCTGCTCTCAACAAATATGAAATAATGTAAAAATCGCCTTTCAAAATCTGCTAAGCAGATTTCTTATTTAGGTAACAGAAATAGTTGTAATTTCAACAATAGTGATGATGAAAAGACAAATACTAGTAATAATAAAGACATCTCAATTTTTTGTAAATATAGGCAAATAGAATGTTCAAATTTTGTTTGATGTGAATTCAAGACCTAGATTGGGAGTAGTTTTGTAACTAAGGAATTATGGTTTTAGATTGATACTTTTCTTCCAGAGGAAAGAAGTTTAGTTAAGTATATGATTTCCAGTTTTGGGTTTTTTGGCATAAGCAAATTATCAAATGAAAGGAAACCATATAGTTATGGTTTTACTGTAAAATATAATTTGCTATTTTCTGTTCATTGCATTCTTAGATGTATCAATGAAATGTTAATGAAATTGACTTTTTTTTTTTTTATTGCCAATGCTTCAGTGTTAGATTCAGAAAATTGAGAAAATATAAAGCTTTTATTTTTTGTTGGGTAAGGTTATTGAATTAATATCATTAAAGATGAATGACTATTGCTTAAGAGTCCATAAGAATTAAGTACTGAAAGTGCCAGTTCCAGAATCAATCCTAAGACCCTACATTCCAGACTGACACTCTGCCTTTTGCTAAGTTATACAATAATAGATATGATTTTGCTTCTATGAACTTGAATAGTCTGCTCCATAGATAATTCTATGCTACAATTTTTACACAACTATGGCAAACATTTTGTTTAGAAAAAAATCATGGGATGCATATAGACTTAAAATAATGTTATCTTATTGATAAATTTATAGTTAAGTAAAAGTATGAAAAAAGTTAATATTACCTGAGTACTTGTAGATATAAATTTTTGAGTCAGTTATAGATTATTTCGTCTCAAGATTAAAATAATGGTTTTATTTTAAAATATGAAATTTAAAGTTCATCCATTAAAAGTAAAATGAATTATGCTAAATATTAACGTATTAAACACTAAAATGGCTAATTTAGATTGTCATATTTTAAAATAGTTGTCTTAACTTCAAAACTATTAAAATTTTTAGAATATGTGAATTTATACTACCTGAAAGATGCTTTCATTATTGTCATTTTATAAAAAAAAATAGAAATGACCACAATAATTATTATGGAATATCAGTATCAGCTACAATAAAAATACTTTCAATGATTTTATTGAATAGATTACTTTTAGTCATAGAGAGTGATTTCTATAGACTCACTCTTATTTTAAGGCTTAAGAAGATCTGCAGACATCATTTTATTGTCAGGCAAATGCAATATAAGTATTGAGATGAAAGATATGAGATTTACAGACTTTTATCAAATTGGTCAAAGTATTTGACTCTGTTAATAAAAAAATTTCAAACACTTTAAAATTAACTAGTCCAACAATGTTTAATCATACAGCTTACATATAATCATCATCATCATCAACCATTATCAATCCACTGCAGGATGAAGGTCTCTCCAAGTTTAATCCATCTATCTTTAGCTTCTCTTCTCCACAACACCCCTGCACATTTTCTTATTTCATCCATCCATCTCACATGTGGTCTCTTTCTGGGTCTTTTACAATCTTTTGGAATCCAGTTTAAAATTTCAATTGTCCATTTATTTTCATCTCTTCTAGCAATATGTCAAGCACAACTCCATTTCAATCTTTTAATTTTTTCAATAAGGTCAGTAACACATGTTTGTTGTCTTACCCATACAATGCGTTTTACATATGATATTAGACATTATTACAGTGATTTCAGACATTTGAAATGAAAATTGGAGTTCAATAACTGTGTAACTTTATTTTCATATCAGTAGTCTGGATCTTCATGAACATATTGGCAAGATGTGAGAATATAGAGTTAGATGTGTAATACTTGAGAATATAACTTGTTTAAATATCTAAGTTTGTAGATAAAAATTGGTGTATACAGACTTCAATGTAATTTGCCTACATTTAAATTAAAAATAGGGTATTTGATCTTAGTGATATAACTTTTCGATTAAATTAATTATATATAGGGCTAATAGTCTGCCAAATTTGTCGTGAAGCGAGAGATGACTTTCCTATTGTCATAAGATAAAGGCATTGGAAAAAAATTAATGTTCTGTGGTATGAAAATTTATAGAAAGATCTTAAAACCAATGTGTACATTTTTCGGCTTGCTGGATATAATGACATCTAGTCTAGTAAAGGAGCATATCTTTATTTGATTGGTCTTTTTTTTTTTTCATGTGTCGTAGCATCAGCCGGGAAGCAAACCTGCGACAACTGCTTGTAAGGCAGCTATGCTGATCACTCGGCCACCAACGCTTGAATATTTGACTGGACTTGTGTAGTGAATAATGCAGTCTTTCTAAAAAAAGAAAAAAAAAGGTATTTTATGGTGTATTTGAGGTGGTTTTCAAGAAAGATCTTAAAAAATTATCTCAAAGTTGTTAACAAGATAAATATTTATTGTCTTCATTGGGAATATATAACCAAAGACACAATATAACATCTATAGTTAGACAAAGTATTGCAAACTTTCAGGGGGAAAAAATTAGCTGTATAAGTTTAAAAATCTCTGTGTGTGCAGAAATTTTTATGCTTCAATGATTGGTTTATATAATTATATCAATACTCATTTTTAACTTTTTGTTATTTTTTTATTATTATTATTATTATTCTAAAGTTAAAGTGAGTGACCATATTAATTTAAGAGTGTTTCTAATAATAGTAATTGATATATAATTAAAATCTATATTATAATTTGATATTATTAATTATTTACTGCATGTATAGTTAGTTATTGGAGATAGTTTTTAATTAAAAAAAGATGCATTTAATACTATTTGCGTATCTTTGTATGTACTGTATATAGATATATTGCACGCGAGCATACATATATGTGTATGTGCGGGAATATATATAAACATGTGTTTAATTTTTTCCGCAGATTTTAGAAGTTTAAAGATAATTAATTTTACAATTAATACTAATTATAAAAACTTAAAAATATTTTTTACATATATTTGGTTTTAGTCGATATAAAAATAGCGTTTTATTTAAGAAAATTCATTAGGAACTAAATATCTCTTTAAATCAATAACATATTTACATAATAATGAATTACTTGACGAATAAATATAAACATTAATCT
This sequence comes from Epiperipatus broadwayi, assembly GCA_028023455.1. Taxonomy (NCBI): domain Eukaryota; kingdom Metazoa; phylum Onychophora; class Udeonychophora; order Euonychophora; family Peripatidae; genus Epiperipatus; species Epiperipatus broadwayi. Next base: position 637,559 of record JAQFVV010000009.1, on the reverse strand, counting down.
GACATTTATTTTAAAATATACAGTACTAAAGTCGACAGACGATGTAACGCGTTTATTTAAAGAGATACGGTAGCTAGGTCGACGTCTTCCGTCTGCTTCGTCATAGTAGAAGTTTTTTTTCATCAAAAATATTCTGAAAGTGCAATCTCATCTTAAAACAGGATTATTAATTTGTTTCGTTTTGAGGAATCGTAATAATGTAGCAAGAGTGTAAAATCGTGTTTGTTTAGAATAATATATCTTAATTAAGAAATTTAAAACATATTGATTATTTAATTCTACTGTGTTGTTTACGTTTTCAATATAGAGAAAAAGAAATTTAGCTATGATTGATGTTGGGACAAGCTGCATAATTTAATTGGGATGATAAAAAACGTCAGATATATATTTTCATTTATAAATTCTATCAGAGCTTGTCTTAGTAACGTTTAAAAATAAAAGTTAATTCATTTTGTTAATAATGATTTTATAAAACGTTATATACTATGGCTTTACAAGGACGTATTTTGATATATTCTATACCGGGTTGTCCTCATTGCAATAGCGCTAAAAGTACACTAAGTTCTCTCGAACTGCCTTATACCGACATCAATGTAGAAAAGCATCCGGATCAGCGTAGTGAATTAATTCAACGGATTGGGCAAATATCTTTACCGCAAATTTTTTTTAATCATATACATATTGGAGGAAATGAGGAATTACAAAATCTGGTAAGTATATATATATATGTGTATTTGCTGTTTGTTATTTTTTTCCTCTTCCGTTTCCCTACTTAACATACTCCATTGACAAATTAAACCAAAATTGTTCTATAGCTACAATTATAGCTCCACATCTGATCTTATCTATGAATAGTTATTAATAGCAAGGTTGTTTAGTTATCTCAAATCATTTACTGTTAATTCGGCACTTAAATTTTTTCTTCCCCTTTATATTATTTCTTCAATAATCGTTGACTTTAGTCACAACCTACTACACAAATATATTTTTGCAATTGTTATGAGATAATTTATGATATCAATTTTAATAATCTTTTGGTTTCTCATTTAATCTCTTTATCGTAGATTAAAGTATAAATCATGTAGGTTTTTGTTTTAATCTGATAAACAGAATAGGGTTAATATTTAATCTTAATTTTACTTGTAATAGCATTATATTTAATTTTCATCGAGAAGTAGAGAGACGACGTGTCTGCTTATTGATTTCATATGTAAAATATAAACAAATATTAAGAATGTTTACATAACATAAATTTGAATTTTTGAAATTATGTGAATAGAGTTTAGATAAAATAACGGAAACGCCAGGCATATACAACTACATATGTATTCAACATTGTACCATACAAAATAGAAATACATACCAACATATATAGATAGAACTCTAAGAAAATTATAATGAATATTTGACAGAAATTTAATATTAATTTCATAAGTTGGAAGAGAAAATTACTGTCATTTTTATTGCTAAGTGCTTTGAAGTCGACATCGATTCCTGTCAATCGTATCAATAACATTTTTCTCATTTCAATGAAACCATCATTATTGCTATGATAAATTCCATTCACTATTGTTAGTCTTTTTTTTTTTCACTTCTCAACCTGAGTATTGCACTTTCTTTTTAATGAAGAGGACAATTTCAACTTGGTCATTTGTATTAAAGCAAGAATTTGGCTCTAATTTGATGAAGTCTATTTATTCAATTTTCTTGTTATCCATGGATTAATGTTTGTGCCCATTAGTTGCAGTACCATTTTATGTTTTAAAATTAATATTCTCAAAGTGATTATTGCAAATTTTTAAAGAAGGAAAAGAAACTACTTGACATAACTATGGTCAGATATCAGTGTTAATTGAAAAAGAAAAAACTAATAAATATTACAAAAGATTGTAACCAAAAAATAAAATGAGTGTGAAACATATTAGAAAGACCAGTACACAGCAAAATATTCTAGTATTGATTATGAGCTTCATAAGCATAATTTTTTTAGTTAAGCTACAATTTTAAAGCCATTAATTTTTTTATGTGAATACTATGGTATAAAAACTGATGGCAGAGGCATATGAACTAAATAATATTGAAAGTGTACATGGCATAAGATTGAACCAATTATTGTTTTTTTCTAACTATTGAAAGGGATTACATCTAATGATTACCAAATAAAACTATCAACCAAATTGCCTAAATCTAGTCATAAAACATGATATTGAAACATCACAATTGGTAACTGGAACATGTTTTTGTTTTTAATTGTTACTGTGCATGGTTACCTCAGCTGCAGACAATCCAAACATATTTCCAAGAAGCAATTCACACAGATTATTTTGATATTCATAAAAAGGATTCTGCAAATCTCACAAGACTTACTTAATCATCTAATTTTAATAATATTCAGACTTCTTGGAGTATTTTTGAATATTGATTAAGAAATAGATATTCTCCATTGTTACTTTTTAGAGAACTTTAGACTTTTTCATAAGAAAAGGCTTAATATTTGCTCAAACAATTGTTCAAAAGTTATATAACTGTGATCCATCTAGAATATAAGCAAATGGTAGCCTTATATTAAATTAATAAAGGTAATATATTTGCTCTGTTATTTTGTCTTTTATGTTCCAATAAGTTTGTTTTTATCTATTTTCTAAATGTAATATGCTTAGAATTAGATATAAACAAAGTGATGATTTGCCCAAGAAAATCATCAATTCAACATATATAGAAATACTAATTAATAGAACACTAACATGTATATAATCACTGAAACAACAAGCCTTTAAAATATTAATTATGTAAATTCATAACCCTCTAGTGTCAGATTTGCATTTTGGCAAAATACAAAATGTTTTCCAATTTTTATATGAATAGCAATCTAACAAATGATATTAATCATGGGGGAAAAAAACAATTTTATTCAGATGTTAACACAACTTCGTTCAATAAACTAATAATTAACTTTAGGACTATGCATTTATATAACTAGCATCCAAAAAATGTATTACCTAATGATTAAATAATTGTTTGTGCTATTATTTTCACAATTTAATATTTGATTATTTATTCACAAAAATATTAAAATGAGAAATTAACTCTATTTTATGAAGTTCAATTAATAGCTATATTGAATGAGGCTATTTTAAAAATATTCTTAAATTCTGACAAATTATAAACTAACAGATTTTAAGGGTTTTATTGAAACCAAAATTATAATATAACGATCAATAACTTATTTTCTGTACATTTATCTTTTGTCAGTTTCTTTCTTTACAATAATAACAAAACTATGCAGCATAAAAATAAAAACTTAGTGTCTTTGCTTTGTAAATTTGAAATTGATAAAAAGTGAAACCAAAAACTATGTAACAAACTTAGTAAAAATAGGTTATAATAGAAAAATATTTTATAAACAAATTAAAGATTTAAATTACAACAAAACATAAAAAATTAAGGAGGGAGGGAAAACAAACCATGGGCTATGCCATCCACTCCATGCATAGTATCAAAAATTTTAAAAATCTGCTGTCAAGATTTTAATATTGGTTTTAAATTATCTATTAGCCTAAATCATCACTTGTGTAAATTTGTGAAGTTGATAAAAATTGAAACTGAAAATTACCTTATGTAGCAATAGTAATAATTAATAATAATAATAAATATTGATAATAGTAGGGATAAAATTGAAGGCAATAATTACCTCAAATTGTGTATGCTATTCAATTCAATAGTCCAGAATGTTATGCTCTAAAAATGTATTATGATAAATCCCAGGCTACAAGAGTTGGATAATGTAAACATTTATATAATGAGGCTATGGAAAATAGAGTCCATATATCAACTTTCTTGTATCATTTGAATAAACATGGGCACTTTATTCAATCTAGAAAAAAAATTAAGCTGTTTTATTCTGAGCAGAAAAATTGAAAAATGAGAATAAAAGAGGTGTGGTATATTGCTAATAATGAAAATGTCATTCATAAAAGATCAAATAATATTTCATTAAGTCTTCATTGAAATATTTAAATTTGAATTCTAATAAAATAGCCTTCTTTAATAATTAAAACATTCTAATTAACTGACAACAAATAAAATTCATTATTATGATGCTTTGCGACAAAAATACATTTAACTTGAAAGGATAAAGTAAAAATCATCCAAGGAATAATTATTTTTTTCATTAAAACACATTATTACTAGTGCATTATTTATTATATATATATTTAACAATAGATAATTATAATGCCACGTATATGTAAGAGTTGAAGAGACACATGCAAACACCATCACTATAAACAATTGAGCTAGTATGTATAATTAACAATTACATATTTGATATTTAATCATTTATTTGCATAGTTTTTAAAATTGTAAGAAATAATTCCACTCTATAAATTTAACTATCAGTTGATTCAATCAATTTGCCTTAAATATCTTGACTTTGCTCTTCTGGCTGTTGTGATCCAAGAAATTTTTCCATATAAAATTGTGAACATGCAGTAAGAAATAGCCTATTTTTTTTACTGTAAAATATTAACTGAATTATGGCAGCTAGAAGGCAGCTCAATTATTTATACTGTCAGTGCAAAATTTATACTGTAGAAGAAAAATTAAAATCATTAGAGATGAAGTGTGAGCAGATAAATGAATTATTGAGTAGGAATGATAAGGAAGAAGTAGATAAGGAAGTCCAGAAGGTTGTGAATGAAGCAGAGAAAGTAGACTATGAGACAGTATTGATAGGTGATTCATTAATAAGAGAATGTGGAGATATAATTGCAAGGGAAAATAGAAACAGGTATGTAAGAGTATGTTTGCCTGGAGCTAAAATCAGGGATGTTACAGATAAAGTAAAGAAGCAAGGGAATAGAGATGTGTATGTTATCGTAGGGACAAATAATTTATCAAAGTTATCAGAGAGAGTAATGGGTGAATACATAGAATTGATTAGGAATTTGAGTATGAGTAAAGGAAGAGTAGGAATAGTTGGATTATTACCAAGATTTGATAAAAGGTATATGTTAGATAGGGCATGTTCTATAAATGAGAGATTGAAAAAATTGTGTGAGAGAAATGATGTTACATTTATGGATGTGTGGATTTTTTTGGGAAGAAAAAGTTATATAGTAAAGATGGGTTGCACTTAGGAAAACAAGGAAGTGAAGTTTTAGGGAGTCTGATTTATAAAGAATGTAGTTCGGGAAACTTGTAAAGGGGTTGGGATTTTAAGTTGCAGTGTTATTAGAAAGAAGAAGAATGGATGGGATGTAAGGAATAAACAAAGGGTAGCTGATTTAGATATAAATATAGATGTGGAAAGGGAATGGGTCTGTAAAATTAATAATAAGCAAGTTATTTATAAATGTAATGGAGAAGAAAGAATCAAAAAAAATTATAAAAGAATAGTTAGGAAAGAAAAAATTGTTAAAATTGGGTTTTTGAATATGCAAGGTGGTAGGAGACCAGAAAAGTGGCTGGAATTAAACAAAGCAATTGAAAATGAAGAGCTTGAGATATTAGCAGTAGTGGAAAAAGAAAAGAAGAAGAACCTGTTTTGAAAAATTTGGTATGGCAGGGTATAAATAGAAAAGAGAAAGTAAAAGGTGGTGGTATAGCTGTTATATCAAAAAAATATTTAAGTACTGTTAAATGCCAAGAATATTTGTGGTTTGAAATAAGATTGTGAAGATAAGAATGGATAGTGGCTATAGTTTATATAGCTACTGGAGATAGTCAAACTATAATGGAGTGGAACAATAGCATATATGAGAGCCTAGTTAAGAATATAAAGGGGAAGAGAATAATGGTTATAGGAGATATGAATGGGCATATTGAAGAAATTGATGTAGATAATAAGAATGGACAGCTTTTGAAGGAATTTTGTCAGAGAGTGAATTTGAGCATTGTAAACTTATCAAATATTTATGAGGGACAATACACATGGTCTAGAAACAATATATCCCACACAGTAGATTATGTATTGGTAGAGAAAGAGGGAATGAATAAAGTATAGGTGTTTGGTAATGAAGAGAGAGTATGTAATCATAATTTCTTTGTAATTGAAATGGTTGGTAATGTGATGGAGAATAGAAATAAAAGTAGAAACAATAAAGATGTGGATGGAGAGTGAATGATAAGAATAAGTTGGAAGAGTATAAAATACAGTTGAAGAAACCATGGAAGAGTTGGTTGGAAATGAGTATGAGGACTAGTGTGATGAAATAGAAAAAATGGCAAATAGGGTTTTAGGTGAGAATATTCAGAAGAATAAAAAAAATGAGAATTAGTAAAAGTGTAAAAGAGAGAAAAAAAAGCATGCAGAGAATATAAGTGTGCTATTAAGAACAAAGAAAGTGAAAAAGATATAAATGCTAAATGGGAAAAGTACTTAGAAAAGAAGTTAGCTAAAATAGATAACTGTAGAGAGAATGAAACTGAATAGTAAATTATTGGACAATATTAATAAAAGTGGAAGAGATGGGAGTAAAAAAATTTGGAATTACGTTAAAAGGAGAAATGTGGGGGAAAGAGAGATAGTATTACTGGATGAGGAGGGAATAGAGTGTAGCTCTAGAGAAGAATTAGAGAGAATCTTGAATAGGTATGTAATGGATATAGGAAAGATGTGAGGGACAGAGGGATAGAAAATATGAAAGCATATAGTAATGGGAATATTAGGTTTACAGAAAATGAACTGAATGAGGCAGAGAAGAAATTGAGAAATGGTAAGGCTAGAGGTTTAGATGGATGGGCAGCAGAGATGGTAATGAATTTAGGGTGTAGGGTAAAAGCAAAGCTATTATCATGTTTTAATAAGATGGCACAGAAGAGAGTTTTTCCAGGTAGTTGGAGTAATAGGAGAGTAAGATTATTATTTAAAGGAAAGGGTAAGGCTCATAGAAAGTTAAACAATTATAGATCGACAGTGGTAACATCAGTTTTATATCAAGTTTTTTCATATATGGTGGCTGGAAGAGTTGCAAAATGAATGGAAGAAAATAATGGAGTGGGGGAAATGCAAGGAGGTTTTAGATCAGATAAGTGTATAGGAGATAGTTTATTTGTAGTGACACAACTTATGGATATGAGTAGGAATTCAGGTAGACAGTTATATATTAGTTTTATGAATATAGAGAAGGTATAGAGTAAATAGAAATAGATTATGGATAAGTTTAGCAAATTCGGGAATGGATGAAGCTTTAATGGATGTTATTAAGAAATTATATGAAAATAATTACTATACATATCAATTAGGGGATATAGAATAAGTTAAAGTTAAAAATGGGGTGGGACTAAGGTAAGGATGCCCTATGTCACCTTTTTTGTTTTTGTTGGTATTTGAGTGAAATGGAGAGAGCAATAGAAAGACTAGAAAGAGGAATAGAGATACCATTAATAGGTGGCAAGGGAGTATATACATTGTCGGGTCTTTTTTTGTGGATGATGTTTTTTTGTGTGCAGAAAGAAGAGAAGATATGGAAGTTATTCTGAGGACGTGCAAGGGTGGGTAAAGATATGGTGATTAAATTTAGTGACGAAAAATCAAATTTAATGGTGGTGAATACTGGGGGAAAAAAAAGACAAAGATTTCTTATTGTTTGATATAAAGTAGTGTGGTGAATAGATATAGTTATTTGGGAATCATCTTGAGTAATCAGAAAAATTGCTTGGATGAATGGGAGAAAAAATTGATAAATGAAGCACAGAAAGAAAGGGATTGATAAAGAAATTAACAGTGTTTTCATATAATAAATATGTTGTAGCTAGAATTGTATGGAAGGAAGTGGTAGTAGCAGGGTTAACATGTGGCAGTGATGTGTTATATGTTAGTAAAGGGGTATTAGATTACTTAGAAAAAGTACAAAGGGAAGTAGGAAGACATGCATTAGCTGCAGAAGTGTGGCCAGCAAATGAGGCAATTCAAGGAGAAATGGGATGGTCAAGTTTTTATATGAGAGATGCAAAAAGCAAAATGAAAATGTTCAGTAGATTGCAGTTTATGGATAATAAAAGAATAGCCAAAATAGTATGTAATTGGGTTACAAGTAAAGGGAAGACAACAAGATAGGAGAGAAAGGTAATGCAGTATGCAGAAGATTTAGGAAAAGAAATTTATGTCAGTATACTTGTACAAAAGGTGGGATGATTGTGTTAGGAGGATTGTTGAGTGTTATAGTGGTAAGGATTGGGATAGAAGAATAGATGTATTAATAATAATAGAGAGATGGAGAACTAGTATGGAGAGTAAAACGAGTTTAATTATATATAGAAGTAAACAGAACATTGGGTGTGAGTTAATTTATGATAATAGTAAGGAAAGTAGTTTATTGTTTAAGGCTCGAACAGGATCTTTAGCAACAAGGGAATATACATGTAAATGGAAAAATATGGGTGATTTAGTCTGCAAGTTGTGTAAGGAAGGCATAGAAAATATTTGGCATCTGTTACTTCAATGTAAATTCTTGGAAGCAGAAAGGGTACAAATAATGAAGTTATGGAAGAATAAATATGATCAAAGTGATTATACAGAAAGTGAGTTATTGGTTTTTATGCTGGGTTTGGGAAAAGATAGAGGGAATTTAGATATGAAGGTCATTGAGTTGACAAAGATTATGTTGTGGAAATGGGATGGAGCAGATTATGGGAAAACTTAGGGTGGAGAATGGAAAGGGAATGTAAAGTGGCTAACATGTTTCTCTGGGCTTAGTTGCTGAGAGATTCTTGACTCCGTATAAGGAGAAGTCACAGTGCATCACATCACATAGCATCAGTGCTTGGGGTGTATTACTTTGACTGTTGTATATGTAGGATTGGTAAAGATTTTAAATAAAAATAAAGCATCTGCTTTAAGCTTCCAAAAAATATCTATTAAAGAAATACTTTAAAATAAAACCCCTCCCTCCAAATACGAAAATCTTTAATATGTAATGATAAGACTGAAAATGTAAAAAGATTCAATTTAACTCACTTATGTGCAAAAAAAAAAATCCAAATACTCTTTAACATTGATACTTTATCATATAGCAAAAGCTTTATTAATACAGTTCATTAAAAATCTGAATGAGCATTGGTACTCATCGACTAGTCGACACACGCCGCTGGATGGCATTGTACCTATGTAAAAGCACAAAAAAATTTCGTTTACTAGGCCTATATATATATATGCTTCGAGTACCTGAGCATTTAATAGTGCTCAGTTGTTTTTTATATCATGTATTTTATTCACAATATTCCGTCATTGGTTGATAAATAAGTGTCTAGTTATTAGCTGAAGGGCAGAGAACCCAAATTTATTTGAGTTGATCAACCAATTTTTTTTTTTTTTAAAAAAAAAGCTTTGAAAAATCTAAAATTAAAAAAAAATTAAAACAATAAGTAAGAATGTTTGAAACTATGTTTATTAAATTATTTTCACCAAAAGGTGATAGTATATAAAATACTTTCTAGACAGCTAGTATAGAGTTTGTGCTTTCATTGCAAATCTGTTCCTGATTTTAATAAAACTAAAAAATCACACAATATGACAGAAATCAACTGATATGTCTACCAATTTCTGTCAAGTAACTTTGATATCTGTAAAAATGTTATTTTTAGTTGACAATTTATATACTAATTCAAAACTTTTTTAGCAGTCATTAAATTTTGATTAGACTTCTAAGATAATATGTAGTCTAACAATTGTCACATTCAAAATAATCTCATTGTGCTTGTATTTTATTTTATTAATAACTTTGGATGTAATAGTAAAATAAAAAAGGTCCTATCTGAGGTTGGAAAAATATATATAGTGAGTTTCATTGAAGTCTATGATGTAGCTCTAAATATCGAGGTAAATGATGTGATAAATAATGACTGTTCAACTACTTTAATGTTAAGATAATTGATTTATTAACAACTGAAATTTTTTTTTTGTTTTGAAATAGCAAATAATGAACTTTAGAGAGAGAGCCTTCTATATTGTCATTTATTTTAAATGATTTTGTTTTTCAAATGGACATAATCTTTGTCCTTTTATTAAAAAATATCCTATCCCCTATGGCGTATTGCACAGAGTGCATTAAAAAACTAAACTGATTCATTTGTTATCTAAATTCATTTGAAATATGTGCTAAGGACTTTTTTTTTTTAAAAAAAAAAATCTATAAAAAAAAAAAATACCCGTGTAAAAACATACACCTAGAAAGTAGTAGTGATGATGTTGAGTATTTTAAAAAATAAATCTACTCATGGCACAAATAATAATGACATCAACAGTGGTCTCTGAGTAATGATATTAATAAAGAAAATAACCTCATGAAGTTTTTTAAAATAATAATCTGATTAATCAAATTACTCTTGAAGTCATGTGCTTAGTACTTATTATAAAGAAATAGTAGGTTGAAACAACTCGTAAGATAATTCCAACAATATTACATACACAGAGAAGTTCAAGTGACTTACATGGAATCTACCACTTAAATGAATAAAATTGTTATGGACAATCTTTGCATCTTTGATGTCATGATATGCTGTAGAAAGTTTGGTAATATAATGCATTTTTTTTAAAAATAATCCTATTGAAGAGTTTTATACTTCAAGTCTTCTAAAATAATTGATTTTAAACCATTAGAGATCAATTTTAGATTAGCACAGAATTATATTAATATTAAGATATAGTTATTTAATATTGTTTGTATCAAATTAGTTTTTTATTCTATACAAGCCAATGCTACAGAATCAATGGCAAGTATTATTTGTTTTTGTTTTTTTATGCTTATTAATCTTAGATCCCTGTTATGTTTGAGGCTTCAATATAGCTTTACTTATATTCAATATTAATATTCTGTACAATTGATGTGACAAACATCAAACAGCAAAACATAATACAAATTTCTTTTTTTATTAGAAACAATCATTAATGTGTGGAGCGACTATTATTGTAAAGTTAAATCTAACAAAAAGTCAAATACATTAGCCTAAATTGGAAAGGTTATTGAAAACTTTTTTGTAATATTCAACAAGAATCTCATCTATATAATAATTGAAAAATGATTTATATATATATTGAATTTTAAGCAGCCAGGTTCGGATATAGTACTTTTAATTATAATTACTATCAGACAAAGCAATGGATAATAATTAATTTTGAATTTAATTAAATTTACTTCAAGCTATTTTTTTTTTGTAGAGAGATAGAATTATGTTATAAAAGTTATAACAATTAAAAGGTTTGATTGGAGTTTATCATAATTAAAAAAATTATTCCGATTAGATAATAGTATAGTATTATATTTTATTTTTAAGATTAAGTGAGAAACATGTCATTTATGATCTAAAAATATTATTACTCAGAGATCTGGAGTATATTGCAAAATCAGAAAGAAAAGATCAAGGGATGATATGGTTTTGGAATTGGCAAAGAAAAAAGCATTGGGGGGGGGGGGTTTGAGCAGAATTTCATTGAAGTTGTAGTTGAAATCCATTTACATGGCTTGATAAGTGAGTGATGCACAGTCTTTTCTAAAAATTGAAATGCTAGGAGTTTTAAGAATCTTATTTTAAACATCACATGATCACTATTTCTTATGCTAACACATAACTGTTATTAAAACAGGCAAAACTCTCCATACAGTAGTGCCACTCAGTGCCAACTAGAGTAATCAAGTGATGCTGGGCATATTGTTATGAGTAGGCACTAGATGGGGATTTTATCCACAAGCCTTCTGGCATCCGTTGACTACTCTGGTTGGCACTGAGTGGCACTACTGTATGGAGAGTTTTGCCTGTTTTAATCTTATTTTAAGTTGTGTTTAATAGTGAGAATCAATTTCTTGCTTTTATCAGTGATTGTACTGAAATCATATAGAACAATACAGAATAATTATTGAATTTTAATTGTAATATCATATATATATATATATATATATATATATATATATATATATATATCTCCTTAGGAATAATCTAGTTTTATTGATTAGTAAAGGCATTTGATTCACTTAAAAGGGCTGGTCAACAGCATTATTTGAAATTAGTTGGTTGTCCATCAAAATTAATTTATATTATATGGCTTCCATAGGATGAAATGAAAAGTGTTATTGTTACAGGTGGAAAATATGAGGCATTTGAAATGAAAACTGATACCAAATAAGGATGAATACTTGTTCTAACATTGTTCTCAATGGCAATGGTCTTTGGAACTGTTTATAGGTGGTTTAATCAATCAGGAATTAAAATACAATCAAAGTTTGATAGTGAAATGTTTAATCTGAATCAGTTAAAATCAAATACAAGATCCTCTTGGATTCTGAATTTACAGTATGCTAATAATTGTGCTATTTTTATTATTTTTATAATTGTTATTTAATTAAAACATTATTTATCAAAATTCTACAAATGCTGACTTTATTCATTTTTGAACTTTGTCTATTAATTAGGATAAATCCTTTTGCATAAATAATTGATTTTATTGTTATATTTCTTTATTAATCAATCATTCAATTAAAATCTAAATTCAAACATGGTGCAATAAACAATGTTATGTGCAGCTTTGTTTAAGAATTCAGTTTTCAAAACAAATGGAAAACAAATTCTAATATATTATTTCATGTTTTTTAATTATCTCATGACATTTATTAAGTGATATAACAAATGTCAATTTATTATTAATCACCCCAAAGAATCATTAACTCCAATAAACCTTTTTTTTTTTTTTTTAGTGAAAATCAGTCTTTTTGGTCTTTAATTTAAAAAAATTAGTGTGTAATATTGGGTCTTATTCATTTTCACTTTTTTTCCTAGAGTAATAGAACATTTTAATGTTTTTAAACAAATGGAATAATAATTTTGAAGTTAATTGTGCACTTAACTGCATCTTGTAATATATAATATCTCTAATTTCTTATTCTTGCTTTTTTTTAAGGCTTCCAACAACTTTTTTCAATGCCTGTACTTTTTTCCATGCAAATCTTTTAAGTGTCAAATTTTTATCATCGTTGCTTTTTTAATGGGGTCATTTTTCTAGATAAAAAAAAAATTGATGGAATATAAAAGATTTTGCTAATAGTAGATGAAGATGGTTTTTATACAGATAGTACACTTTTATGTATAATGTAATTTTTGTTAATAAAAAAAAAATTATTAAATTTTTATGTCTTATTTATTACAAAATAATTAGGCAATACACATAATGTAGCAATTTGATTTTTTTTTCTATTTACATTTCAATTCATAGGTTCAAGATAAACCAGCTTTTCAGAAAGTCTTAAAAGAAGTCCGAAACAATATACCTCCTCCTGATGCACCTCAATTACCCGAGCCATCTGGTAAAAAAATTATTTTTTTAGATTCATAATTGATATATATGTTGTAATGATGACTTATAGAGCAGGTGTTGATGAGTGTATGTACGAGATAGAGGAAGTAATTTAACTTTATACCTAACTACCTGTTGTAAAATTGTGAAAAACCTGAAATTTGTATTGATTAATATAATATGTAACAATAATGTTACAAGTGCCTTAGATCTTCTCTTTCACCACCCATATGATATAAGCAAATCCATCTTTATTAGTCTCTTCTATGATGTATCTGCATATGTGGGCACATGAATATGATTCTGGTAGAAATAAATTTAAATATATTCATGTTGCATAGCCCAATGTTATTAATAAAGGAGATGTACACAGGAATATGCAAATGATAAATAATTTATTATTAAATAACACTTCTTTACATAATATTGCACTACACCCTCCCCTCTCTGAAATTACTACCAGAGATTCTATTTACAAATATATCATGATAATAAATCTGAAATAAAACTATTAGCAAATATCTGGTTTCTATTATCATCATGAACATAGAAAATATATACTATATTTTAAAAAATCTAAATTCTTGTGAATATATTCATATGCATTATATTAACTTATATCTTATTCAATTTCATTATATACTGTAAACTTATTATAAAATAAAGAAATATTGATTTATCATTAGTATTTATTTAATTATATTGAACAACAATTTAATAAATGCTAATACACTCACAGTGAATGTTTCATGCAATTATTGGATATGAGATATGTGTTTATGTACTTGAAAAATATTTTCATTTGTTTCTTTTATGAAATATAATATTCATATTAATAAAATTACATTTATCTGTCTCATATAATAATATTATATGGAAATAGAATGAAAGGATTATCTTGAGAATAATATACTTCAGTCATTTATTAAATTGTAAAGCAAATAATAATCATAAATTGATCCTAATAATTTCCAAGAGAATGCTTTTATCAAATATAGCCACAGATATAGATTCTACAAGATAAAGACATGCACAAGCCTTCTGGCATTCATTGATTACTCTAGTTAGCACAGGGTGGCAATACTGTATGGAGAGTTTTGCTTTGTTTGTAAAGACATATTTGGGTCTTATCACCTAATAAGAATAATATAATATTTATAACATGATTCACTTATAAAAATCAATAAGTACAATGTCTTACACTGGCTATGCAATATCTGTTATATCTCACTAGCATTAATATTTACGTAGATTCTCAGATGCTAATATTTTCTATTATTCTGTGGGTCGATCCATTATAGCATATACAAAAAAAATATGAATAGGATCAGGTATTATGTGCTAATATGTATTTGCACTTAACCCATAACTTTCAATGTTGCTTTCCAAAATATATAATTAAAAAGCAATCTATGTAGCTCTCTCTATATTCCATGTATAAAATGTATTTTGATCAAGAATAATTACAAAATAATAAGAATGTATATTGTTCTCTGAATGACATTTCAATTCTTCTGGACTTCATTTTAATGATATAATATAAACAAACTCTGAAACAAATAATGATTAAAGATATTATATTAACAAACACATTAAACAGGTTATTCATCATCTTTTTTATTATGCTAGTCATGTGTGTATTTATTTCAAGAATCCCAAAATGTTAATAATGATATATATAAGTATTATTTAAATAATTATTGTAATTACTTATAATTCATGAATTTATATATTAATTTTATCAAATATATGAGAAATGATACATGACTGCACTTAGATTACACCTGCAATTAAAATAAAATATATACAATCATTGCAGATTTAGTAATCTGTAATGATTATATACAACAAGTTTAAGTTTAATAAAAAAACTTTTTAAAAAAATATGCAATCTTATTTATATTTTATATGAAGAAAATTTATAATTGATTTTAAGATCGAATATTAATCAATAAAATATCTGTCATATCAAAATTTAAACTCATTATTAAAATGCATAGTTAAAGTTTATGCTAAAGTCTGTTGTTTTTTTAATACAAAGTTCTTATGCAACCATGACATCACAGTTTATGTGAATACTATTCTTTATTTAAAGTTTAAAATTTGTTTGCATGTTTTTGTAGATTTTCTATCTATTAGGCATTAGGTGGGCATTTGGTCTTCAGATGTAGCAAAATTGCGAATTTTGACAATACTTCATACACTGGTAAAATAGTGTTATTTTTTTATACAGATTTTTTCATGTTTTGTTTGAATTTTATATTTATCACACTCATACTTTATTGTGCAAGCATTGGATTGATCATGGAAATATTTCTTCCATTGGTATTAAGGTTCTTTTTTTAGAATGTGCCTCCTCATTTATTGTGTATTTACTAACAAATAAATATTTTCCAATTTTATTTGTTAGTAATTTAGAACTTAATATCTATAAAATTTTAGTGGAAGGGAGGGATATGTCTCAATATTTTTTGTATATCTACAACCATACATTGTTATTTTCTAAAATCACATAGCCTTTTCAGACTTTCTTTAACATTGTTATAATATCGCATCTCAGAACAAATAGTGATATCAAAAATTTTATTTATACCAATGTATAAGTATCTTTTTAATTTACATATAAATTATATTCTAATTCTGTTAAGTTATTCATTATTTAGAATTGATTTTTTTCATGAAATATTTTATAAGAGTTTAATGAATATATTCATTACTCTGTTTTGTATATTTTGTTTATAGTATTAACTGCCTCACTTATCATCCTTTTTCTCTTCCATCCCTTATATTTATTTTGGAAAATTTTGCAATTATCACTATTATTTTGTTTTCTATATAATTTCTTTAGCATACTATCATATATATATATATATATAATACAAATAAAATGTCCGTTAATTAAAAAACTATTGTAATAACAATAAAAATAATAATATAATGGTAATTTACTATTATATACAGTCTGCAAATTGAAAGACTGTATATAATAATTAATTACCATTATATTTATTCTTCTTATTGTTATTACAATATATATTGTGACCTTCTGAATAGGCACAAGAAACAAATTTTAATTAAATCATACTGTGTCAGTAGTGAATAACTGCATTTAACTAAAAAAAAAAATGAAATAGCACTAAAATTTTAAAATTTTATGTTAATGGTCTAAAATTTTATGTGAGAGTTGCTTATGAATGTTAGTTGGGAGTTTTATAAGCATTTAGTATTATTATTATTATACTTGATGAAATATTTAATGGAAGAAAGGGGGAGTGGATTATTACAGGAATTGTTGATATGAAGGTTAAATTGATGTAAATTTGTTTTATTTACTTATAGAATAGTGGTTGGTATTTGTTTAGATGGTTTTCTGATCTGTTTATTCATTGGCACACTCATCCAGGTAAAGGTAGTAAAATCAGTGAAATATGTTTAACCCATAGCCATATGTCATATTTTAGTCAGGATAATTTAGTATTCATGTAGCAGCATATGTATATGCATGTATGTCTGTGTCATTTTCCAATTTCATTTTCATTTTTAATTACAGTATAGAATTTTACACTTTACAATAAAGCACTTAAAATTACAGCAAATATCTCTAATAACAGATATAAATATATTTTGAGTAATTAATGGATATATGGATTAGTGAATTATTTGACAAACTAAATTGTGTTATCAAATACTTTATTTACTAGCTAATTAATATTTATTTATTTCAAAAGTGTAATAATTATTTTTTTTGTTTTATTTGGTTTGATTTAATTTAGAAAATCAAAATGATTTTTTTTTCTTCAAGAAAAGATTTCGTGAATATTTATTGCTTAATTATCTGAGTGCAAAGGGTGGAGCTAACCTTTGGAGGTTAAGGTGACCTCTTGATTGATGGAAAGGAGATGTATTTAAGTGATAGTCAGTAATTATTATTATTATGCATTCTACTTCTGCCACTTCTGTGTGCATGGGTTTTTTTTATAATCTCTTCCAGAAATCAAGTTGGTTAAACCCAAAGTGTAATTTTTTAAATATTATTATTTTATAAAATTCAGTATGGGAATTCTAGCTACCAGACAGCTTTAAGAAAGGATGTCAGGCTAATTTATTCATAAGGTATATTTTCTTCACTCAATTGAATTTTAAATTAACCTATCATTTAAAACTTATTTATATGCTTGTAACTTAAATCTACTTTATTTGCCTATGTCTTCTATTATTAAGGAAAAATGAAATTGTGTGAACTTTATAATCTTTTAAGGAAATTTATATAGGACTGCTTAACAAAACCTGCCATAGACTCTAAATTTAAATTCACTTCTGATTATATAAAAGTTAAGTTAAAATAAGAGGATGCGTGTATAATTTATTGTGCTATATTTTGAACTACTACATGATAATAACTATGCTTACTATTCATGCTTACAAAATATTTTATTAAAGAAGTGAGTACTTAAGGAATTGCAGATTTTCTGTGAACAATTAATTAGCAATGGAACAAAATAATTATATTCATGCTAACTTATAAAGTTATGAAAAGCTAATGTTCCTTTGGAAACCTGCTAAAGTTACTGCTAAATTGAAAATTTCTAGAATTAATAGAATGGCCATTATCAAACAAATATGTAGCAGAAATTATCTATCTATTATCTCCATTATTATAAAAAGTTTATTACTTGCGCATTGTAATAGTGAACTCAATTAGCTATTGCTAAGAATATTTGAGATTGCTTAATTAAATCTAAAATTGTGAATGTCTATCCTATAGGAATTTGTTTTCATGTTATACTAAGATGTACTCATTTGAAATCGTCATTCCTATCTTCATGTCGTTCAGGAAACTTTATGTTAAAAAAAAACTTTGCAAGTGAATTTTTTTTTTAAAGTTAGAGAAGAGTGACTATTTTTGTGTGTGTGTTTTGTTTTGTTATTGGTATATCATATACAGATAGATTTATTTATGTATTTGCTTATTTAATTTATGCTATTTCTTTGATTTCAAGAACATCTCGGATAGTGTATTGCAAGTTGCAATATGCTGGTAAATGATCATTATTTAAATACAATTTCTTATGTGTGTTATATATATGTTTTTGTGTGTTTTATTGAAGAGAGGTAATTTTTTTAATTTAATGTCTCGAAGTGAGCACTTGGCTTTGAAAGATAAATATTGTTATCAGAAATGGTGAAATCTCTTTGACAATAATTATTGCCACTTAAAATTTGGAACAGTTAAGAATTTGTCATAAACTAAAAGTTTTTATTTTCAGTTTATCATTTACTTTACCATAACATTTGTGTATTATATAATTTGAAGTTATTCACACACTCTTATTCATATGTATGCATGTCTGTCTTATGCAGTTATTTAATATAATTAGTTAATATTCAGTTTTATAACTGTTTCTCTCTGTTATTTTCAGATAATTTCGTATGCTAAAGAATTGAAAGAATTAGTGACCTATCTTTGTGTGTAGTTATTTTCCAATGTATAAAATGAAAATGTATAGAGTAGCTATGAGAAAGAAAGTTATTCGTGATAGTTGTATGTTGATTGGGATTGAGAACTCTCTTCCTTAATATATTTAAGTATTTGCCATGAGTGAAGTATATTCCTAGATTGCATATGTATGCATTATAAAAATGATATTTTATGAAGTTGAGTAGAGTATTTCCCTTTTATTCTGGTGGTGAGACTGAGTTCCACACCAATAGTATACCTCAAGGTTAGGTGGGGATTCATTATTCATCATTAGATTTATTAGCCAAGAAGGTTGTTTATTCCTCATGTGCTTAAATTTTTCTCTTGAATATTTTTTTTTTGTGTTATCGTAGAATCATAGTTATATGTAATGTAGTTGGTGGTTAAATAAATGTTAAGATTAAATTCTTTATGGAATATTAAAGCAGAAATAGTGTTATATTTGTTGGTTGGTCTATGGCATTATCTGTATTATGACACTTATTTAGTAACTAGTAAGTAAACCGACAAGATGTAAATATATTGATTTTGTCTTAATTATAGCATAAGATGTGACACACACGTAATGTAAATAATCTTGCAGACATGAGAGTATAATACTATTAAATTTATACATCAGGAATTAAATATTTTGAATTATATCATGTTAATTTACCGCAAGCTTTAAATCATCAAATCATCAGAATGATTACTTTTATTTTGAAAGTGTGAAAAGTATAGATATTTAAAGGGATTATTTGATGGAGCTATTTAAGATTACTCTCTTGACAGCCAAAGTTATTAATTTGTTTTATCCAAATAATTGATAGCGTGACCTCTCCAACTTGTATATTTGTTGCCCATAATAAGATATTTATTTATCCAATGTTGTTTATTAATAAAAGATGTTAGAATTAATTAACAGCCTAAATATATTCGAAGTTAGAATATGAGGGCATTATTTTATTTGTTGATTTATGTCTTGTAAATGTCTAATCAATAAATGATAAAGTGTGTAATAAAAGAGATGTCAAATCCAGATTAGCAAATGTATTTATAAATTTAGTAATTAGGACAAACAGTCTCAATGTGAACCAACTATATCTATTTTGATTGCAAAATGTAAATAAATGCTTTATTTATTTATTTAAAACTTTGTCTCAAGTTATTCTTATATGCATTCGTATTCTAGTTTCCACATTCCACATATCTATTACAACATAAATGCACTACTTTATAAATTTGATAATGAACATACTTAAATCCGATAATATTATTCTCTTGATCCAGACATTGTATGAAATACTTTACCATTTGGTAAACTTATGAAGAAGGGTGTATATTTAGCTTACAATGAGGTGAGATTAAAAGGTACCCTATTTCCTTCATTATCTAATTGCTAGTCCAGTGAAACATCATTCAATTCATTCCATTATTTTTTTATAATAGTTATAAGTTAGTGTACAATAGAATTTCTTTAATCAAATTGTACTAAAGGTTCCCTGAGATCTGTTTTCATAGTTCCAAATTAATATCAATTTAGCTATTTATATTAAGACGTGCTAGATAATGGAGTTATTTAATATCATGTTTTTCTGTTGAAGTTATATTGTAGTTATTATATGAATGTATTTAGATGATGGAAGAGTTTAAATGTAAATTATAGTTTATTAGCTTGAATAAATAAAACTTTATTGGTTTCTATTGTTTGGTTGATTGACAAATGAGGCATACATCTTCTTTTAATGATCAATAGAATTTCTTTCTTTCTTTATTTATATTTTATATATTCTTAACTTTTTATAACCCTCCACTGAGCTAAGCTATAAGTCAGGCACAAGTAGAAGAGTCTCAGTACTAATTCAAAGCAAAATAAAGTTTCTAATTTATTTTATTCATTAATAGAATTGGCGCCCTGTGCATTTGCTCATATAATGTGTAGGATCGGTGTTAAGTGGAGGGGGAGTTATTATATATATATATATAATACTGTAAGTATCTTTAAACAATTCCAATCAATTAATTTTTTTCTTAAATCACACATTAAAATTACTATATAACTATGTTTTCTTCTATCTCAGATGCCTATAGTTCTTAACTGAGACATTGGTTTGATTTTTTTGAAATCAGGACAAACATGTACATATGAACATGATTATATATATATTTACAATCATGATAGACAAAATTAAATTAATTTTTTTTAGTTTTATCAGGCATTCCTCATATTAATTCTATTTTATCAAAATCCACCAATGCATAAAGTCAGATCCCCCACTATAATTGTATGTGCTCATATATGTCTCCCTTTTTGTGTGATCCTATATTATTTAAGTAAATGAGGAACAGTATTCAAAATTTTCAAATAAAATGGGAAATCAATAACCTAATAATTTATATATTTTTAAGTTTGATTATATTAATATATATGTAAATAATAAATGTGCACAGCATGATATATATATATGCGTGTAAATTAAATGGTAGTGACTAATTTCCATGACCATTAATATATAACACTCATATATCAAAAACTTAGAGAATAGGTGATCATGTATTCTTTATTAATATTTATTGATGTATGAATGCTATATATTAACATGGAAATTGGTTACTTCCATTTAATTTGCATAAAAGTCTGTTTTGTCACTTTATATATATATAGACGCAAAAAGTTGTTAACTGATACTTTAAAGAAACTGAGATAAACAAATTTTTAATGTCCACTCCACATTTTTACTGTTGCAGCTATTATCATTATATGGTTATTGCTGCTCACAAATGTGCATTAACCAGCATTTTAACTTTGTTGCTTTCACCTTTGAACTTAAAAATCAAGAGACAACATGATCTTCATCTCCAAATAATTCTTAACTGATATATCATCTGAGGTTTCTTGAAAGCAGAATGAGTGTGTGCATGCATGTATGTGTTAATGCTATTCTTTGTTATATTTACAATCATGAGAGATAAAATTACAACTTGGGCTGTGGCTAGTGATTGAAGGCATTGAAAGTAGAATGGGTGTGTGCATGCATGTATGTATTAATGCTATTCTTTGTTATATATACAATCATGAGAGATAAAATTACAACTTGGGCTATGGCTAGTGATTGAAGGCAGAAATTGCAATTTTAGGCTATCATTTGATGAAGACTTTATTTGGCTATTTACAATTGTAAATTACTTTCAGTGGAAAAAAGTTATATGAATTGGAAAAAAAAACCTAGTAAATAGTAAAAATAATATTGTTGAATTTTATAAAGTTAGACGGCGAATTAAAAAGACAACTATTTTGAAATGTGGACATGCACTTTTTTATAATGGGATGGACTTAATCATAAATAAAAAGTAGAAGAATAACTTTTTGGAAATTAGTGTGATATTGGACAGAGTGCCAAGATTTATTATTCACCATTAACATGTATAGACAGTGCAAATTATTCCCTAACAAGAAGTGTTTTAAATGGATGTGTCGAATGCTTTTGATAAGATTAAGCAATATTTTAATAGTGTCATGGAAATTTTTAATGCTAAAGTTGGAAAATGCTGTAGGCAAATTTTGATATGAAAATGAAATGTGAAAGGACACAGACTTGTAGAACTTGCAGAGAAAGTAAAGCAGTATATTGTAAATTCTTTTTTTTTAATTGTGAAAAGTCCAAAAATGGAAGTGGATATGAAATCACGCAAATGTCAGCTAAACAAAATTGGATTATATTTTGACTGCAGAAAATATGCACTTCGAGATTATAATAGATATACACAGAAAGTAATTATCAATTAATGAAGTATACGAAATATGCTAGGGCCAAACTAGAGATTAAAATATTAAGAAATACAATATTAATTCCAGTAAAATTAGTCTAAATTTTTTTTAAGTCATTTAAAAATATATTATAGACGTTAAGACAGCTTAGACTTTAATATGATCAATAAGAAGATAATTGATTTATTAAACATGAGAATTTGTTAACTTTTCGTTTTAATAATTTTTGTTCTAAAATGCTTGATGTCATTTTATCAATTTTTAATAATGAAAAGGTGTATCAATATATGATCTTTTTTGTATGAGACTTCTCCCGTTTTTTGTAATCAAGTTTTTCATCTTAATTTTAAAGAACTTATATTGGAGCATTTTTTGTTTCAAATTAGTACTGCCTCTATAATGTGAAGATGGATTTTTCATGTGGAACAATAAATTCTATTAAATTCTATTTAAAAATGTATACATATATATTTTTAAAAAAGCAAATATAACATATTGTTTTTGATTTTTCTTCTAATTTAACAAGGGCACTTTCAGCAATGGTTTTATAAATAGGAATATAAATATGAAATTTCCATTTTCATTAGAATTTATATAGAAAACAAAAATGTATAGCTTATTTGTCTTTACTAATTATATATATATGATGTATAAGTATTAAACTTTCCACATTTATGTCTTTGAAATTATCCATTTCTGATAAATATATTAATGATTATTAATAATATATATTGTGAAGGCTTCAATGAGCAATTTATATTTGTTAATCTGAATTTGAATCCAAGAAAATAAACTTGAATATGTTTTCAATAAGCTTGAGATTTTTTTCAGGTAGTTGATTCACAATCAAGTCAGCTAATTCTCCAATACTAGCTTCTAAATGGATATCAAGCTATTCTTACATAGTAAGTAAAACAGCAATTCAAAAATCTCAACCTGACAATGGGCAGACTTTGTGAGTACTGCCTTTTCTTTCCCTGTTCTCCTCTATAATTAACTGTTATAGAGCTTTTTCCTCTTTAATGAACTATTTGAAGGCAGTTATATATATATATATTGTAATGATTTTTTTAAAAAATAAATTAAAAGTTACATTTAATAACTATGCAAATACTGATCTTTATTACCTATATCTCTACATTGATAATTTTATATAAAGATTTGAATTAATCAATATATATCTTTGCTTGTATGCTAATCAAATTATCTTTTGGTTTAATGTATTATTTATTTAACCTATGTATCATATAAGTTTATTTGATGTTTAGTATTTTTATGTTAGAAAATTAAATTATATGTAACTAGAAATATAAACACTCATGTCTATATCATTATATTTTAGGTTAATTATTTTTTATATTTTATCTTTTGAAATGGCAGAAAATATTTTTTTCACATATCTACAAGTCACATCAATTAACTACTTACATTGTTCACATTCATGCAAATAATATATATTTTTAATAGCTTTACTGTAACTCCACTCTATGATAATACTACAACTTCATGCAGATACATTTATATTTAATAACTATAAATTCTGACAAATTTATGCAACATATTTACCATAAACTTATGGAATAAATAACTAAAGGAGGAGCATGGAGATTATATAGACATTAAATCTTTTTAATCTAGCACATTGTTCTTTACATCATAAAATATCAACAAATATTAATTAAATCAATACAAAAATTGATTAACATTAAACAATGATATATTAGAATACGAGTTATATTATAAATCCAAAAGACTTCATATTTCAACATTTAAGTATAATATTTTATAAGATTATTGAATCAAACTTATAATGGGAATCATAAATCAAGCAATAAATACCTTTATGTCAAAAATTCTATGAATAAATGAATAAATTATTTAACTGAGATAAATGAAATCATAAAAAGAGCAAAAATATTTCTCTTATTAGGATATACTATGTTATTCACTATAAGGTAGGCAGGATTTCTGTAAAGAAAGAAAATACATTATGTACTTATAAATTTGTTACTTTTATTATATTTATACAATTTATACATCTTATCTAAATTTACATATATATATATATATATATATATATATATATAGCCTTTATAATAAACTTATACATAAAATGCATAATATATTATTCATTATCAAGACTATAGATATTTTATTTGGTTTCAAGAAAACAGAGGAATACATCAGAAGATGCAATATTTGGAAAGAGTTTACAAACAAAGCAAAAAATGTGGCCTTTTGAGGGAGAGTACACAAGCCATTCTAGTGTATATTTTTCTCCATTGGCTTTTGTTGAATAAAAAATTGCTTTTGTACAAAATCTGGACTGATTCTTATATTCTAGCTTAGAATTTAAAAATGGTCCACAGTGATACTGAACTTGAGAAGGGCCCTTTTCTACCCAATATGATACATCATTTTGCAATAAATTTGTCCACAAGCTAACATCTGTTACAGTAGACATATATTTGACATCACTATCTAAAATTTGCAACATCTTGAACATGGTGTTTCTCATTAGTTGTCTGAAAAAAATTTTGAATATTCGTATTATTTTCTTGTGGCTCGTTTGTATATTCGTGTTCAGTAAGTTGCTCTTGAATTAGTTCCATATTTTCACTTTGAGTTGGTGCAATGGCCATGTTTTCACATACAATGTGCTGCATTGCTTCTAATTGAGTAGTACTAGTTGGCACATGCATGTAAGTGTTAGCTTCTTTGCCTCATACTCTTGTAGCTTCTTTTTCTTGCGTTTGCAAGTGCCACTTTCAAATCTTTTACTCATTCTTAGATTAGAATCTAGAACAAAATATTTGAGTTATTAATTATTGTGCATATATAAAAGTTAATTATTATTAATACAAAAAATAACATTTTACGTATTTGAACTAAGGTCAATTTTCTTTTGTTTATCGAAATTTTCAATAAACAATTCATTTTCGAATAATAAATTGAAGTAAAACAAAAACTCATTTCTGTGAATAGCACGTCTCTTATAATAGTCATTGTTTATAAAATAATAAATGTTAATTTCATAATTTCTGAATTTCAAACACTAATCAATTTTAAAAAATATTTCCAAAATATCTTTAATTCAATAATGAAACTAAATTATCATTTTTCAATCAAGATTGTATGGAACTGTTATTTTGTCTCATTGAAAAAAATAGCAATTATGAATAATGAATTATATATATATATATAATCATGAAAATATAAAATAAAGCACATAATATACATTCTAAAATATGCAAATTAAAACATATGTTAAGAACTTACTTAGAATTCTGCAAAATGAAGATATTGTCACAAAAAATTTTTTCAATAGTCTATAAACACTTCACTAAAGTATTGAACCTACTGAACTCAAAAGGCAAGAATCAAATGATCGTCTATGCAATCCTAAAATAAGAATCTTTTCTAATAACATTAACATGTGTTTCATA